>WOFM01000234.1:40014-1354422 GCA_011428145.1 Ericerus pela
ATATTGTCGGTACATTAATTATTGTTCAATCACTAGTTGGTAACACTGTATCGTCATTCTCCAGTTCCTATTCAGTTGCGTCGTCTATCAGTTCAGTTCGTGAGTTGTGTCTGTTCATGTGAATATCTCTTTTTTTTATTAAATTCATTTATTAGTGCGGTACTTGTGTTTTTCTATTTTATTCATTCTCCGGTGATATAATTAATGGTCGTCTACTTCATACTTCAACGGACTCCAAGCCCCCAGAGTCCAACATGGTGGAGGCGCCGGGTACCTCGCAAGAAAATGAAGTCAACTGTTCCAGAGGTAAAACGTGATGGTACTCGAATTCTGTAAGTATGGTGTAGGCGCAAAAAAGAAGATGGGTATGTTAAATTAATTTACTTATTAATGGTGTTCGTAATTTGAAATAGTGGTGTGATATTTAATTAAGTGGTGATGTGATAGTTAATTAAGTGCCGTGATTATAAGGCTGTCGACAGCAAGGTATGAGGCGCGTAATATTTTTTTATGGTGTGGCGTGTAATTTTATTGTATGGTGTGTAATTTTATTGTATGGCGTGTAATTTGTTCATTGTGTGGCGTGAAATTTTATTGTATGATGCGTAATTTTAATTGTGTGGTGCGTAATTTTTAATTGGTGATATGTGGCGTAAATTTTTATTAAATGACAGGTAATGAAATAACAGGTGTAAGTCAAAATGTGAACACTGTGATTGATAGATCTTTTTTTGTTTGTTATTTAAATGGAGATGAACGGAGATGGCGTAAAGTCTAGTCAATTTATTTATTTAAGTCGTCAGTTTTTATTTGAAACGGGGAAAAATGAAGACGTAATGGCGATTTTTTTAATTTGGAGTATAATAAAAATAGGTGTGTAACAATGGTTAAGGGGTGAGATGATATGTATATGTATTTATTGGACGAGGTGAGCGGAGAAATGGCGGCAAACCGGTGCAAAAACCCTTCAGTTCAAATGGCGATTATTATTGTCTCACTCTATTAAAAGCAGGCAAACGGAGAAGAAGGAAGGTTGAAAGAGGAGAATAAAAAGATATAATATATATAATTGTGCGGCGTGATACTGGTTGTAGTCAGTATACACGCACACACAAGTATAAAAGATGGAGAAACCTATTATAGCAGTGGTGCAAAACAAATAGTTGGCGGACGGTGAAACACATGTGTATTTTATTTTATTTGTGTGTTAGTATTAGTGAGGCTGTTGACGGAGAAAACAGAAATGTAATAGTAGATGGCGACAAGGTGGATTGCATAGATAGGAGAATGGGAATTATATGTATACACACACACACACACAAATACATATAAAGGAGTTTATCTGGTGAAACATATATTGTGTGTCAATGAATAAGATAGTTCCGTTCATTGTTGGATATAGGTAACATGCATGAACGTAATAATGTGGGAATTTTTATTGCCCCTTGATGAATAAATATATATAGTAAATGGCGTATGAGTAATTCTGGGAAACGGAGTAAAACTTAAACAAAAGAAATGGAGATGGCCAATCAGAAGCTAGGATTGTGATCGAACTATTTTCTCAATGATTTTTTATTGGTGATCTATTGTTTGGAAGTAATTGATGACACATATATCGCTATATTGGGGATTGCTTATTTCATGGTTCATACTTTGCTCAATTAGTCAGTCACTGTCAGTTCTTAGTTCGGCAAACATCGTATTTTTGTCCTGTTAATTGCGTTCAGTCGGCGTTAGTGCATCTTTTATTACCATTAATGAGCTTTAGTGCAAAAACCTTCATACTTTTCATTATTTGTCGTCATTTATTTCAAATCTTTCTCTCGTATTTTCTGCCGTGGATTGTTTATTTCGTGTATTTTATCAACTTTTTTGTATTTCTTTTCGTCTTTTTCCTGTCGTCCATATATTTTGTCGTCAGTTTAGAAGTTTTTATATTGAACTTAGGTAGTATTAAGCAGATTGGTAAGTCAGTAAACAGTTTTTCTTACTTTCTTTGGAATTTTGTCATGATAGACAATGATGTTTTTAAGGTTTGGTTCATTTTTTATTAATTATAATTTGGGGAAATAGCTTCGATATCGATATATATAATTATATAAGAGGAAATCTAAAAAGGATTTAAGAAAAAGGGATAAGTAAAAAGACTGGTGAAAAAGGATAATATAAACAATAATAATGGAGTGAACGGAGAATAATTTTACGAATATTCGTGAATAATTAAACATATATATGTATAATTAATTTTTATTTTTTTGAAGGGGCGATATAATATTTTTTATGTGCCTTAATAGGAAGTGATACATGTAATTTTTCTAAAACTCGAGTATAAATAAAATATCGATAGTTAGGGGACTGTCGTTATCGAAATTATTGGTTCCGTTTTATCTGATTTAATCGGTTGCTTTTTTATGACGGAGAAAAACGGTGATGCGTAATTTGGTCTCCCCGATAAAATTGATAAATGGCGAAACGGAGAATATAATTATTTATTTATTTATTTATTCATTTATTTATGTAATGGTATGGATCGAGTACTCAAGTACCATTACAGCTCATATAAACGGAGTAGTGTGAAGGATCTTAAATATTTTTTTTAGGTGAATTTATAAATGAACTAGAAGGAAAGCCTTTTTAAGTACTCGATCCACACAATCTTTGTTTGTGGGTTGGCTGTATGGAAGGACGTTGCGTTTGTGGACAGAAGTACAGTCGACTAACTGCATTTGGATGGTACATGTGTGTTCCATGTATCTAAAGGAGGTGGTGTTTCGGGCTGTGAGTGGCAAAGTTAGTAACCCACAGTTCAGAAGCATGAGTCATGCTCCTTTTTCTCTTAATTATTGACCTGGCTTTGATTCACCCGACTAGAGCTTACCGGATTTATTATTTTTCTAGAACCAAACTTTATCACAAATATTATATATTTCTATTTATTTCCTAACACTTTCCTTTCCTTTATCATATATTTTATTACAATGAGCTTAATCATTTGTATATTTTACCTAGTAAAATGGCAAATGGTAGAAAGCATAAAACTAAATCCGGGGAAAAATCGGGCACGCAAAGCCACAATCAAAGCGGCGGTCAACATTCAAGCAACTGTAATGTTCATGAAAATAATAATAGCGAATCTGATCGTGATGAGCCCTACATTTCTGAAAATGATGAATGAGGAAGACATTCAGTCTCATATGATCCCCTCTTCAATTATTTCGAAAGAAATATTAGGAAAAAAAATACTAAAACTTTTGGAAATTACAAAAAATCTAGACCTTGATCTAGCCATTCCCATTAAGGATATTCAAAACTACTATCATGCTGAACTTGTAAATTGCAACTTCTTTAAAAATACGTTAGAATTAGAAATCAAAATTCCCCTAAAACAATTATATTCTAAATACAAAATTTACGACTTCATTCCGCTCACATTCAAAAGTCGTTTTAATGAACTGTGCAGCTGGGATCAAGAACCATCTCTGATTATTCATGAAATCAGAACAAACTCCGTACGTTATATTAGTGGAACTAATCTCCACTACTGTAACTCTGATAAACCATTATGCTTCCTTCCGTGAATGAGGAAGACATTCAGTCTACCTCAAAAGAGGCGAGTATTAGGAGTATTGCCATGGAACTTGCAAAGGCGTTTCAGCAATCCATGAGACAAGAACAGGCGAGGGAAGCTAGGTTGAGGAATCCTGCTTTAATTCAGGAAATGCAAGATAGGATAGTATTTTTAGAAAATACGTTGGCGGAAATTACTGAGTCGGTGAATTATCCTGACCCTAATTTAATTAATCCTGGCGAAAATATTAATATTAATAATAACATTAATGATTTAGGTGAACTAATAAACGGCGAAAATAAGGATAATAATATTAACATTTCTAATAATAATAATGAAAACGGAGCTAATAAAAATAATAATGATAAAAATGAACAGGAGGATGATAGTTGTAGGACTCTTTTAAAAAGCTTAATTGATGGTCTTAAGGGTAAATCGAATGGCAAAAGTGAAAAGAAAACGGAGATGTTATTTAATAAGGACAATACAAAAAGGGAATATAAACTTACTCGAAATATTCGATATGATTTATGGTATGAATACCTGAAATTAGAACTGATTTCTAAAGATTTATTTAATTTAATAGAAAATAAAACAGGTGATGAAAATAGATATACTGAACAGGAGAAAGAAATTAGGTTAAATTTAATTAGGGATATAATTATAAATCATATCGATGACAACTATCATAAATTAATTGTCAACGTTAAGGATCCCATAGAAATTTTAAATGTTTTAAAAGAGTTTAAGCGATGTGAGATGCATAGGGCGTCAGAAGCACTTTGCAAAGAATTAGCGCTTTTAAAATATAATCCTTCTAGGGAAAAGCCTTATCAGTTTTTCCAACATTTTGACAAATTAATTAAGTCCTATGAAAATAATGAGGATAATGATGAATTAATGGAGAAAGAAAAACGGAGTTATTTTTATATGGCGGTGGCTAAAAGTTCTAATATGATAGAAACTATAAATTTTATTTCCAAACGAACTAATAACATAGGCCTATCTATTGAAGAACTTAAATGTTTAATCCTACAGGCCGAGGCGAATAGATAGATGGAACGGCGAAACGAGGGTTCAAATAGGGGCTCGGAAGGACCAACGAGAGGCAATGTCATATTTACTAGACGATCACATGTGCGAACTGGTGTTATAAATAATAGTAGGATTAGTCCAGGTGCTAGATGCTTCAATTGCCAGAGTTATGGTCATTTGAGCAATACTTGTCCTAACCCAACAGTTGAAGGCCGTATGTGCTTCAACTGTGGAATTGTTATGTCGACGCACAGTGCCACTTCTTGTCCTAAATTAGGGAAGATGTGGCCAGTAATAGTCTCACAAAATGATAGGTATAGACGTTCATTTTATAATAGTCATAGGCCTAATAGGTATATGTCTTATCGAGGGTGTAGCTCATATTGTGGTGTTGCACCACCTAGGGGTGGATTTGTTAATCCACAACCTAAGTTACCGACTGGAGGAGTAGCCAAACCTTTTAAAGGAGCACCTTCAAACAGGCGTGGAAGGGGTGGCAAAAATAAACCAGTGGATAGAAAAGTAAAGGACAATAAAATTAATGATGAACAAACAGCGGCTAAATATATGTTTGTCGAAGTTTACAATTTTAAGGCTGAACCAGAGAAACATGATCCGACTTTGGATAATATTGAAGTGGATGTTCAATTTGACATCCCTCAATTGTCTTGTACTTCGCAACACACGTATGTGACCTCTGATTGGGAGGAATGCCTCAATATTCCTTTGCCTCCTAGCACCTCACCTTATTCGACCATTCAAAACTTGGAGAAATCTTCAGCTTTGATGGTCACTTCTGAGGAGGAGACCCTGTTGGATCTGGATGACGCTGATAATTCAACATCGTCTCAGAATAATCCCTCAGGTAAACCTGTGTATAAAGTATTGTTTTTGTCAGATAGTGGGGCAACTCAACACTTTATTTCCAGTCCTGTCCCACTTGTTAATAAAAAAAACCATAATGAAAAAGTGCTTAGTGCTAATATAGACTCGACGTTGTCCTGTGAGTTAACTGGTGACTTACTTACTCGTGATTTACTTGGCAATAAAGTTAGGTTTAATAATGTTAGGTGTTGCCTTCAGTTGTCTGATAATTTGTTTTCAGTACGAAAATTGATAGATCTAGGTTTTACTGTAGTTTTGAATAATCAAAAAATTCGAGTAGTAAACGGTGATCAGACGGTGACCTATTTTTCTGGAGAATATAAAAAACCATTTTGGCATATGGAACTGGTGACTGATCTTACTGATGATAGTGTAGATTATGATGACGAGACACCGGCGTTATCTCGTCATTTGCATTTGAACTCTGCTCACGTTACTGACATTATACCCACCAACAATTCGGAGGGAGAAGAAGAAAAAACAGGTGAGAATATAGGTAACGGAGAAAGAGAGAATTGTTTGCCGGTACAAACGTCAGATAATAATAGTGGAATACATACAGGTAATAATGATAATATAAATAACAATGATAATAATAACAGTAAAACCGAACAAAATAAAACGGAGAATAATAATAATAATAATGATGATAATAACATAAATGATAATGATATTTTAGGAAAGTCCAAAACGGAGAGAGTAAATAATAATAATAAAGGCGAAAGTATGATTGATAATGAAAACCCGGAGAATGATCGAAAGGTAATTAATATTGAGGAAATTCCCGAACCTATGATATTAGACATTACCGGAGTGAATAAGTCTATACCCTTAGAACTCCACTGGCACTACAAGTTAGGCCATGTGTCAGAAAAATATTTAAAGGAATTGGCGCAAACTAAACTGGAGTTAAAAGGAGTTAAATTTACGGGAATAATAAAAGATTGTGAAATATGTGCAGTCTCTAACCTTACAAAATTACCCTTTAATCAACCTTGGTGGAGAGCTGAGCGCCCACTACAAATGATTCATTCTGACGTAATGGGTCCTATATCACCCACTACATTTCCAGCTAAACGGAGATTTATAGTAGTATTTATTGATGACTATTCTAGGTATGCACAAGCATATACTATGACACAAAAGTCTGAGGTTGGCGAATGTTTAGAAACATTTATACGGAGCACTAGAAATCTATTAGGGAAAGATGTTAAGGTGTGTTATTTGAGATCTGATCAAGGAACGGAGTTTACAGGAGGATATACAAAACTGGTGTTAGAAAAGGAAAATATCGATCTCCAATTAGCACCACCTGATACACCCCAACATAACGGTGTGGCTGAAAGGTTCAATAATACCATTCAAAGCAGATTGAGAGCTTTAATGGCAGATTCAGGGTTACCTAGGAATATGTGGGATTTAGCTGTTAAAGCAGCAGTTTACATGTACAACCGTACCCCACACAAATCTATAAATTATGATATACCTTTGACTAAATTTGCACCAAGTGCACCATGTCATTTTAATCAATTACGGAGATTTGGTTGTTTGGCATATTCAAAGGTTAAAAGAAAACTGGAGACTAAATTCTCAGGATAGGGAATCTGTACTGTAATGGTTGGATATACCCAATCTGGTTATTTATTATGGTGTTCAGAAACTAAATCCTTAATTGAATCGCGAGATGTAAGATTTAATGAGAAACTGGTGTATAGGAATAAATATAAACAACAGGAGAGAATTGAAAAAGAAGATATTAATTGGTTTAATGATTTTAATAATAAGAATGAAATGGAGAATGAAACGGAGGATAAACAGAAAGAAAGTAAAGTAGTAAAAAGGAGAAAGTCAAAGCGATTAACAGGAGAAAAGAGACAAAAGGTTGAAGCTTTTAATACCGAAGATCCTAAATGGATCGAAGCTGAAAACCTTGATGAAGTTCTAGACAAGTTCGTTTATACAGCTATTGCTGAAGTGAATGAGGACCCCAAAACATATTTGGAGGCAATTATCTCATCCGCTAGCCTACAATGGAGAAAAGCCATTCAAGACAAAATTAACTCGCTCCAAGAACACGATGTATGGACTATAGTTGATTGGCCATTAGTTGATGAGAATGGAGAGAAACCAAATATAATAGACTCGAGGTGGTTATTTAAGGTTAAACCGGAGCCAATAGGAGATGTGAGATATAAAGCTAGACTGGTGGGAAGAGGATTTAACTATAAGGTAGAATACAGTTTACAGGAAATATATGCTCCAGTAACACCATTGGCGACTGTACGTAATTTATTAGCAATAGTAAATAAGTACATTTTGGAGATTTGCCAACTGGATGTTAAAACTGCATTTTTACATGGAGAAATAACTGAACCTATATATATGGAGATACCAGAAGGAGTAGGTATTGAACCTTCTAAAAGAGCAAATAAGGTGTGCAAATTAAATAAATCGATTTATGGGTTAAAAACCAGTCCTAAAAGCCGGAATATACTTTTCATAGCGTAGATGAAGAAGTTAGGCTTAAATAGAGATGTAAAAGACCCATGTTTACTTACTTGGAAAAACGGAGATAAATTTATAATCCTTCTAGCTTATGTAGACGATATTCTCATAGCTGGAAATTGTTTAATTTCAATTGAACAATTGAAGGAAAAATTTAGGAAAATATTTAAGTTTTCCAATATGGGAACTCCTCAGGATTACTTAAGTATTGAAATTAGTAGAAATAGGAGTCAAAATAAAATGGAGTTAAAACAAACACGATTTATTAATAAATTATTAAGCAGATTTAAAATGGAGGACTGTAAACCTTATAAAACGCCTATGGTAACTAGACAAGTAAAACGGAGGAATGAGAATAATTGTGAACCTAAAAACTTAAATAAAACAGGAGAGAAATATCCATTTAGAGAAGTAGTCGGTTGCTTATTATATTTAACCGGTGGAACAAGACCCGATATAGCCTTAGCTGTTAACCTAATGAGTAGGTGTCAAGGTAATCCAACTGAAGAGAATATACAGGAGATAAAAAGAATCTTCAGATACCTAAAACACACTGAAAATTTAGGTCTAACTTATAATGGAAAACACGAAAATATTATAGGATATTCTGATGCTAGCTAGGGTGATTGTCCTGAAACAGGAGCATCTACAGCAGGACATTTAATTAAATTATTTGGAGACACAATAATGTGGAAATGTTATAAACAACGGAGAGTAGCAACTTCTACGTGTGGAGCGGAGTATGTAGTGATGAGTGAGTTAGCCAAAGAGTTAGCTAATCAAGCTTTAATAACGGAGTAAATTATAGGTATCTCATTTCTACCTGCACAAATTTATTGTGATAGTCAATCGGCAATAGACGGAGCTCAGATGGTAGGAGCACCAGGTTTGAAGTACTTGCATACACAATATCATTATGTACGTGAAAGTCAACAACTTGATGAAATTGTTTTGGTAAAAATTTCTTCAGAAGAACAGGAGGCTGATATTTTTACTAAACCGCTACCTATTGGGAGTTTTAAAAATTTACTAGATTAATATTAAACTGTGAGGACAACATCTATCATTCCATAATAGAGAAATAAATAACATATATCATAACTAACAAATTAAATCAAACACATAAAATAAACATATATACTCACACATATTTTCTGAGATAGCAATACCTAGTATATTGTTTCAGATTAAAAACAATACGAAAACGGCGATCTCTAGAATGATCCCGAACCGCTGATTATTATTATTCTTAAGATTTATAATGATTTTTTATTATGTCTATTCCTGTGATGTCGTATATATTTTCTTTTGTCTGCATTCATGTTCCTAATTATGTCTTTTGTGAGTTCTGTATATTATATTTTTCATTCTTTCTTATATTTGTTGAGCTCACTAACCTGCAATGATTTTACTTATAACACAAACGGAGAATATGATAAAATTTAAGAAAAAATATAATGGAGTACTACATATATACATATTTACATATTTTGGACTATATTTCATTATGAAGTCTTATGGTGACTTAAGGCAATTTAATGAAATGTTCATGATATTTTCTATACTTTTGGATATATTTTTTTAATAAATATAAATAAAATCGTAGAGGTTTTTCATCTGCTCCTGTAGATTTTCCTCTACACAACTGGTGGACCAAAAGGTTTTTAGTTTATCCTTTTTATATAAATATACTGAGAATTCATAAATAAAAAGGATAAACCTTTTCCTCTTAATTTTCTTTGAATATTGTTTTATATATTTAATTCTTTCGGCGAAAGAGGTTTTTATTTATGTAATATAAATTTTTCCTCTTTAATCAATATTTATATTATATAACAATTTTATTGTTATTTGATTTTTTAGATCTTTGTATTTTTTGATCTATAAGGAGTTTTTCATGAAAAATGTTTTCTATTTTATTTTTTTATCACACTATGTACTTTTTAATAACTATACATTGTTCAATCACTATATTTTATATATCATATAATATGCATTTCATATGTATTTCATATTTTCAACGTTGTAATTGAACAAGGAGGGAGTGTCGATACATTAATTATTATTCAATCACTAGTTGGTAACACTGTATCGTCATTCTCCAGTTCCTATTCAGTTGCGTCATCTATCTGTTCAGTTCGTGAGTTGTGTCTGTTCATGTGAATATCTCTCTCTTCATTAAATTCATTTATTAGTGCGGAACTTGTGTTTTTCTATTTTATTCATTCTCCGGTGATATAATTAATGGTCGTCTACTTCATACTTCAATGGACTCCAAGCCCCCAGAGTCCAACATATATACATATACATGTATTTTTGTAACACCAAAAACAAGATATATTTTAGTAGTTTTTCCTCTTTTCGACGTTAACACTTTTACCAAGTATTTATTTGTGGAAAACCATAAACAAATACTTATAAACAATAAATATAAACTTTCTAATTAAAATAGAATTCCTGGGTATCCACACTCTTATGGTGGACCTTAACCTTATTTGTATTTATGAGACTTCAATTAAAATTCAACGAGATACTTTTCATAAAATATAATATTTTTCATTTACAAAAAGAACAGTAATTAGTATCAAGTATTAAGACTTAAAATTTTAGTAGAACTGAACATTGTGTTCTTCAAAGTAATAGTTTTTATATTCTAATTTTTACACAGTAGGTATAGAAAAGAAATGGTAAGTAAAAGTGAGACTAGTTCACTATGATTGGTTGTTACCTGAAGGAAGGAGAATTAACATTTTACCTGCATTAGGCAGATATTTCTAAGAAGTTGCATGTGTGTGAATTAATGATGTCAGATACAATTGTCTTTCATTTAGAAGACTTATTTTCATCAAATTCTAATGGGACAATTTACTGTTAATTTTGTTTCAAGAAGAAGAAGTGTCAGAGTGTGATGAATTGAAGAATTAAAGAAATTATTAAGATTGTGTAAAATATAGTCGTACATTTAAAAAATGTTCGTCTATATTCGTTACAATTTCCACTTTTTTCTCATTTTGGTACTTTTTGGGTGTCTGTGGAGCCTCCGCTGTTTAACTTATGGTTAGAGGCGTTTAAAGGTTAAACATTTGTGTTAAAATTTTGAAATTCTTTCGCTAGTTTTTGAGGAAGGGGTTCTCAAAGTGTTGAAAACTCTCTAGCTTGTCATCATGATAACTTACTTAAATTTAAACATTTTGGTTTGAAATTTTTATTGAAATTAGAAACTATTAGGGATTGTTAGAGAATTGAATTTTACTGAAATCGTTCAACTGGTTTTCAAATGGCAGCCATTACAAAATTTAACACTTCTGGAAAACACACATTGCGGCAGAGATATTTAGAAGTTGGTTAGATTTGTTGCTTTTTTCTTTCATGTAGATGTTCAGTGTTGAAGAAGAGAACTTTAGGAACATTAGACTACCGTATGTGTAAACGAAAAGTTGACGGTACGCGCATTGAAATAATTGATTTTCTCAGTAGGTAAACGAAAACCGAAGGAAAATATAAAAACAACTTGTTTTTTATCTTATTCGACATATTTTGTATAGATCACTCAGTTTTGTGTAAATAAACAAGTTGGTTTAGAAGACACTTTTCAAGTTAAATAAACAAGTCGGTTTAGAAGACAATTTTCAAGTGAAACAGATTTTTCAAGCAAATACGAGAGCAGTATACTTATTCGAATCAAATATTGAACAGAGTAAAAAATTTTCAAACTTCATGATGGTGAAATGGTCATTTAGGATACTCGGTTGGATTATTTTATTGATTGCATTCCCCATTTGTCATTCGATTGAAAAGATAATATTACAACCTCGGGAAAAACCTTCATCTGGAGTCAAGGATGGCCTCGAGGCTGAATTATCATTTTTCACCGAGAAACTAGGATTCGTCAATGATAACTATCTGCAACATTCTTCACCTTGGGAGACTTTCTTGCATAAATATTGGAGAAATTACAAAAAAGGTAAGTTTCTATTCAAAAGTTCATTTGAGCAAGTGATTCTAGATGGACGCGTCAACTTCTGGTTGAAACATTACATATTTCTCACCACCAACCGTTCTAAAGATTTGAATTCGACATTTATGGCAATATGCCCCATCCTTAGCACTACTTCTGTGTAAAACTAAATATATTCTTTTATCAAAAAATTACAAAATGCGTTTTCATATTTTCATTCTTCTTACCCAGTTTCCTTGCAAACAGGATAGTAAAATTGACCTCGCAAAAGGGTTATGGGTTCGGATTATGAACATTATCCGATTCAAGAGAAAAGAAATGGAGTGGTATCATTTTCGAATTTTGACCTAATTATTTTTGTGCATATATGACATATATAAGTATATAATTATTTATATATATATATATATAGTAACAGTACGTTTGTGGTTCAAAATTGCAAGTGAATAGTATGTTTGTGGCTCATTTTTGGATCCACTTTCTACATTCTGGAACCACATTCTACATACTCTTTTTCTCAGTGAATTTTATTTTTTTTAAAGATTTTTTTACACCATTTTGAAGTGCTTGAAGTCACCAATCATATGCAATGGAACATTTTCCTGATTACGTTTTTCCAAAAACCTTTCTTCTGAAAAACAAAAAAGTTTCCATATTGATATTAGCCGATTCTAAATAGTAGGTAACTTACTTAACATTTATTAATTCGTACGTAGGTATGGAAGAGAATGAAACACAAAATAAAATATTTTAAGTTAATTTATCCAGAGGTTAAATGCGGCATATATATGATTCAAAAAAAATTTTTTTTCGGACAAATTCTACAAAACGAAGTTAGAAATAGGTCTTCCTTAATCGTTGAAAATAAAACTAAACGTAGTTATGTACCTACCTACACTTAATAGGTATTGATGACAAATAAACGATAAATTATAGCGAAATTTTCATACTTTTTTCAGTGGTTTTTTGATTTTTAGTTTGGTTAGGGTGAAAAATGTATTTTTCCGGATGGTTCTATTTTCCTTTCGGCTGTCTACATGATTGTATCTATGCTCATAAGTATTAGGTTCATCAGTTCCTTGTAGTTTTATGATAAAACTTTTCAATTAGTGCCAATTTCTATAATAATTCCAGTCTTTGCATTTTTATTTTATGTTTTTGTTTTTTTTATGGTTGGTTGAAATTTTATTTTTTTATTTAATGCTTTTTTGTTTCATTTACATTCTCATCAGCGTCATTTTTGCACTAGTCATTTGTTAGATATGTGCCTACCTACCTAACTCAAAAGCTGTTTCATCAATTTTTTAAAAAATACATCACCACCATGGGATCATCTTCTATAGAAATATTATTTAAAAAAATAGGAGTTCATTAAAATCGATACTCAGTCGCACAGGAGGTAAAAATATGCTGAAACGATAGAAGAATTATTTTTGAAAACATATCCATTTGGAAATAAGTACTTTGAAATTATAATTTGGAAAAAAAGGTCATTAGGAAATAATGTTTTCAAAGGAAATGTTTTTGGAGATTTTGTTTTTTTGGAAAAATGTCCTGTAACCATGGGGCATGCACTGCATAAACAGTCAGTTTAAAAAAAAAATAAAATTCTCTATTCAATGGGTGGCGTAAGTAAAACCAAATTTATTTTAAAAAATGTAAAGATATAATATAAACTACTTTGATTTAATAATTATAAAGAGGCTGAGTTTTTTTCTACCATTAGTGCTGCAATAGGGTACCAGACATGACTCTCAGAATTACCTGAAATTAATGGAAGATAGTCTAAAGCCTGTGAATGAAGGTTCTGAAATTTTTTTTGTAAAATATTAAATAGAAAGTTAAATATAAAATGTCAAAGTTGCGCTGCACCAAAAATGGTACCTCGATGCGCACCCTGTTGTTGTGATGTCATAGAATTGACATTTTTGTATTTTGCATTATCAGAGGTTGCTGGTTTCAATACATCACAATAATACTTCCTTTTTAAGTAGGTTTTTGGTGAAAATTTACTGAACAAAATTGACTTTAAAAAATGACTTTGAAGCAAGGGTGGGCGCACATTTCATTTCAGGACCCAAGAAAATTTTTGGCACAGAAAGCTCAAAGTCTAAATTTTCACCTAAGTAAATAAGATTCAATAAGTTTGGGTTTCTATCTGTATTTATTTTTTGTACTTCCTACTGTGGTAGAAGGTTGAAAATTGGTGTGAGGGTGCTTGAGTATCACATCTATTATTTTTTTTTTTTTTGAAATCCCAAAAATAAGAAAAGGGCAGTAGATATGGGCCAAAAATTCATTTTCTTGGAATTTTCAACATATATACACTGACATTATCCAACTCAACACAAAGGTGGTATGATATTGTTTTTTTATGCCTTAAAAAAATATGTTTTGAGGTACTGAGTTCAAATTGGACCTTAAGTTTTTTAATTTGATCAATATTTTGACTCAAAAGGACTCAAAAAAGGGACCAATTTTTTTTTTTCATATTATGTAATACATCATTTGTAATGTTTCTTGAGGTGCTGAGTTCAAATTTGTCTATAATTTTTTAATTTAATCAATTTTTTGACCCCAAGGGACTCATAAAAAAGCCCAATTTTGTTTTTTTACATATTATTATGTAATACATCATTTGTAAAGTTTCTTGAGGCACCAAGTTCAAATTTTTTAACATTATTTTATTCATGTTACTCATTTTTGACCCCCAAGGTTCAAAATGAGGGGAAATTTTGACTTTTCATATTTTGTAGTGTAATACATCATTGGTAATAGTTTTTTAGCTGCTGATTTTGAATTTGACTAAGTTTTTTTAATTTTACCTATTATGTTATCCCACAGGCGCTCTGAAAGGGGCAAATTTTGAATTTCCATATTATATTGTGTGATACATTATTGGTAATTTTTTTAGACTTGAAGTTTTATTTTGACATGTATTTCTTCATTCAACTCCTTATAATGTGTTCCAAAGGTTTAGATACAACTAGCTAATTTTGACTTTTCACATTTTATTGTGTGTTATATTGTTTATAATGTTTTACAAGTTTCTGAGTACAAATACAAAAATCTTATTTTTCTTACAAGTAAGCTGGGCAAGTGGTTTTATTGATTTTTGTTGTTTTTTGTTGGTCTCAAAAAACATGGGCATCCAATACCTAATAAATCATTCAATAATAAGTGAAGATATAATTGCAATCCCTTTTTTGGGGCCAGAGGAAGAAAAAAAGTGGTTCAATCTAAAAATGGATTGTAAATATAATCTCAATGCCTCAAGAAACATTATTTGTGGTGTATCACTCAATAATATCTAAGAATTTTATTTGAACCCCCTGTTTAGGGTCACAGGGGGTCAATGAGGTGTTTGATCTAAAAATAGATTGCAAATCTAAACTCAGCGCTTCAAAAAATATTGTTAATGATGTATCACTCAATAATATCTAAGCATAGTATCTCAACCACCTGCTTGGGGTGACAGGAGGCTCCCCAAGGAGTTTGATCAAAAAATGAATTGCAAATCTAAACTCAGCACCTCAAAAAATATTAATAATGATATATCACTCAATAATATCTAAGGATACTATCTCAACCCCCTGTTTGGGGTCACAGGGGGCTCAATAAGGGGTTTGATAAAAAATGGATTGCAAATCTAAACTCAGCGCCTCAAAAAACATTATTAATGATATATTACTCAATAATATCAAAGAATATTATCTTAACCCCTTGTTTGGGGTCACAGGGGGCCAAGGAGGGGTTCAATCTAAAACTGGATTATAAATATAAACTCAGAACCTCAAAAAACAATATTATCGATATATCACTCAATAACATCCAAAAATATTATCTTAATTCCATTTCTTGGGCTACAGGGAGCTAAATGAAGGGTTAAATCTAAAAATGGGTGGCAAATATAAACTCAGCCCTAAAGTAAATAATTCCCCAGGCACCATCAAAAATTTTTTCCAAGGCTATGCTCTAATATAAAAACAAATAAGGAATAATTGGTTTTTGATTTTCTTAGTTTTTATTGTTTTTCAATGATTTGAATTTGTCTATAAATAAGGGGGTGGGGGTCCAAGTACACATCCTTTCATCCCCCCCCTCACAGTCACCATGAACTTTCTAAATTGATGAGCTTAACTAAACCAATGTATAAACACAGGAGAGTGAGGAATGAATGAATGAGAAACCTGCAAAAGAGGTGAAAAGTTTGCTGATGTGTCAATTCTGTGACATCACACCCACTGCTCAAAAAATATCACGTTTTTTGACAACTCAACTTTACCATTCATTTTCTCCCATTCTATCCAACCAATTTTAATGTGGTTTTCACTGATATTTTTTATTTTTTTTAAAGAATTTGAAAATATGTTCACTGAAAATCATGTCCAGTACCCTATTATGATAATTTTGAACAGTATTTTATACGTGTTAGTGTAGTGTGTCTAAAGAGTATTGAAAATATCCCTTATACATATACCTACATGTTGTGGGTTTCTGGGCATTTAAATTATGATTTATAGGAGAACTATATGATCAAGGTTATTGTTACAATATATTTCTACTCATATGATTCATCTCAATATCGCTACCCCTCAAATAATCTATTTCAATTCAGAATATATTATGTATGGACAAATATTCACGATACCATATAACCAGCATATCAGTGTCTCACTCGCACTTCATTTTATCATAGGTACCCATCTTTTTCTATCGCACATTCTATACAGTCAATAGCTCTATCTCTTTCTAATTTTGTTAGGATGGCATTCTATTGTCACGTCATATATTTCATCACTTCACTTGTTCATTTGTAGAAAATTCTGGACTATCCTCTAAAATAAATAATTTTTTTGCAAAACCGAAGGATTCGTCCAAAAACTTTTATTTTTCTTAATTTAACGTAAAATCTGTCCCGCACCTGCCTTCTTCTAGTCCCCGTCTCTTCTCTCGAGAATGCGAAGTGGTCTGGGGGGAGCGTGTGGAATGCGGCCATCCCCTAAAACTCAAAATTCAATAATTTTCATATTTTTTTCCCTAATAATAATAAATAAAATAAAATTAAAATTAAATTTACACGCTAAACGCCGTGAGCGTCTTCAGCTAGGCTAAACTCTTAGCCTAGCTACGTAGCCTAAACATTTTTTCCTTCTCTCACACTTTCGATCTTTTCATTACCACCATCTTTATTTTTAAGTGGTGGCAATGACTTCATACAACCTCGGTTGTCGGAAAATCCCCTGCCATTTTGTTCCATATTATGTTTTTTTCTGTACTTTAATATTTTATTATGAATTCGGTTAGATTTCATCCTTCGTTTTGTCGTCGACCATTGAGGTCGAATTATTTTTTTGTCTACATTTTTGTAAAGACTAAATTTTTAATACATTTTTATTTTTTTTACAATGGTTTAATTTTATATTCGCGGGCATCGGGCCCGCTCGAGGCAATTAATTGAGGTAAACTCAGGCTACTCTTTTCGAAAAAGACGCCTTCTCGGATACTCAGCTATGAGGTAAATTCCTTTATTCACCTTTTTTCATCTTTCCTGTTGCATGGTATAAAGCGGTTCAATCGATCACCTGGCTAGCTGAGCAGGTCTTGGGGCCCTTAACTCGCATCTTCACCGAATTCTGTTGGTGGAGATGCACGTGGAACACTCAATGGAGTGGCTTTTTTTAATAATGGGAAATTATGCTGGTTTATGTATTGGGTTGGGTTAATCCACCCAGGGTCGCATACCACATATTTTTTCCCACACACAATGATATTGTTGTTTTCTCAAATGTAGTTAATCCCCAATTCTTTTATCAATGGTCTGGATCGAGATGAAATAAATTAATAGTTCCCTTCTTAAAAATTCGTTTTTGGGTAATTACATCTCGCCTCACATTATCCTAGATTCCTTACATGACCTGATTTTTGATACTTCACCTGTGGTCTGTCTGGTTTCAAGGTGACGTGATATTTTCAAACCACCCCCTTCTTTTTTCCAAAAACTGGCGCGCAAACAGGGACCCGCCCATGCAACAGAAGTAACCATATCTGAAAACTTAGGCTGTGTTAAAGTGTTTTTATCCACAGACCTAGGTACAACTTTTTGAATTGCATCCTCTCCTGAGCATGGCTACCCATAATTTTTAAAAATACTCTAGGATACTGATAATAATGTAATGTTTCCATTTTAATTTCGGAAAAAGCCATCCGCCACGAAAATTTTCTGCCATTTTTTGATCACAAATGTGCAGGAAATGGACGCCAGGGCGTGAATAGGCTAATGTTCAGTTTTATTAATCTCTTTGAACACATCTACGTGAGTCCTACCAGCCAATGCAATTTGAAATAAAACCCTCCCTCGGAAATAAGAAAAATTTTTAAAATAACGTAAATTTCTTATAGGGGAAAAATAAAATTTCCGAGGCTACGTCATATAAATAAAAAGCACGTAGATTTCTTTTGTTTAAAAATAGAAATGCCCCTCCGAGGAGGATTGCCTCTATTAGAATCGTAAAAACCTGAATACCTCTTTTGAAACCCCGGGCGGCCCAGCCCCTTCTCGCATTGAAACAGATTCACTTTTGGAATTTCTGTTTTTTGATAAAATTTCCCGTTGCCTATCATTTTGTAAAGTTTAATTGAGGCTGGAGATTTTGTTGTTTTTTCTTTTTAACGGTACCTCACTCTCGTCTGAGGAGGAACCCGATAATATTAATTTAATACCATTTTTACTTTTTAATTTTATGTCTTTTATGCTGTAATTGGGTATTTCGACTTGCCCGAATATATGTGTTCCGAGGGCGTTTTCTCAAATAACGTAAGTATTCTCAAAAAGTAACTTTTCACTCGGACAATAAAAAATTTTTTAATTGTACAAAACGTTGGATACCGTCGTTCGCTCCAACTCCTTTTCCACGTGGAAAAGACGAGGTTCCCCACGAGGCTAGGATCTTTCCATCCCTTTCCAACCCCCACACATATCACCATCTCATCCTTCTGAGTCTTTGAGTGAATGCACAGGCGCAGTTGGCGCTCTGATTTTGAGGACCGTGCGAAGAGTGAGGACTCCAGTGTGAGGGGTGGCTCAGCCTTTTCGACCATAAAGTTGCGAAACCGTACTGTTCCAGTCCTGAAGCCAACATACCGAAAAGCCAGGGGGGCCAGACGATGTTCCCGTAAATTTAAATCAGCCGAGGCTGTCAACGTGAACACCACAACAAACATGAGTACCTCGGGAGACGAATTCTCCCAGGACGGGGGCCCAAATGATGTATTAATTCCGCCAGGCGAAGGGGAGGAACTTCCCCGTATCGACACCAGTGCCCTACAAAAGAGACTAAATAGGCATGATGAGGCAATGAGGGACCTCCATGAACGTCTAAATGCGGTCTCAAACACGGTAGACCAGAAGGTTGGTGCCCTCGACCTAACTGTGGGTCAGATGAACAAAAAAATGTCAGTTGTGACCACCGAAGTGGCAAAAATGGAGGATGTCACGAGGAGCCTAAGTTGTATACAGGCAATGCTCAATGAAATACATGCCAAAACCCACCCGCCTACTTTACCACCACCAACACAAAACATTAACCCCCGTTTGTCAAGTGCATCCGAGGCTGCAAGTATTGCCCCATCAGCTTTTAGTAATGCACCCTCAAGTTTTGTACCTCATTTAACTAGCACTCAACAAAATAATATACCTCAAGAAAGAACACCCCCAAGGCGCTCTGATTCTTATGATGACAGCAGGCAAGTGTCATCGGGAGCGTATAAAATGATCCAGGAATCAGAAAAGAAACACTATGAAATTGAACTTGGGTGGGGCCAACAGATCCACGAACACCACAAATGCTTGTTGACAGGTATGAAAAAATGTTACAAAATCATCCCCTCGCAAGCCATCGTAAAGCAGCGAGTTTCAGGTTAGCCATCAAAAAGTACTGCAAATGGGTGGAGAATAAAGACCCAGATCTCGACTATAATACTCTAAAGAAAGAATTCCTCACGAGGGAATGGGATTCCGAAGCCCGAAGGAGGGTTGTTTTAGAATTCGAAGCCATTGACCGATACTCCAGTGGTTTTGACAATTGTAGAGACTTCTACGAATTCTGGATGCGCCGACTCCATGGGTGCAATTACCACTACGAGGACATTATCAACGTCTTCTATAGAGCCATGCCCCTTCAGGCCGGTTGCGAATTTTTAAGACGCAACATAACTTCGTTGGCCGAATTTGACGACTTAGTCACGAACCTACCACAAAGGGCTGTCGTATGGCGCAAGGCACCGTTCAAACCCCCGGTATCGAATATCTCTGCAACAAAAACCACTGAGGCAAGTACAGATAGGCCTCAACCAACTTACAAAAGGTACGCCCCAAAGGTGAATCACCTCCAACCAATAGAGAATCCACGAGGGTTGGACATGATACCTAGTGACCACGAGGGCGAAGAGCAGAATGAATATATGCTAGAATACGGTCAGGCCCCTCAAAAATCGGAGCCAATGTTAAACTAGCAACTCCGTCCTTTCAGAGCAACCGAAGGATGGAGACACAAAAACCAAGGTTGCTGACTTCGCAAGACTACCGTCCATTATACTTGATGTATCACGATTATCTAATCATTGGGGACAAACTGGCTCTTATGATCTTTAAAAACAGTTTAACGGAACACAACACCCTAAATTGTTCAAAAACCAGCGACATCTTCTGTCGAGAGGGCAACACCCTGAAATCGGTCCTCGACAACGTTCATAAATTTCCGAGGAACGTGAAAAAAGCAATAATCATCTTGGGTGTTGAGGAACATCAAAATACCGGGTTCCATGTCGAGGTTTTCGATAACCAATATGAAAAATTGATCAAAAAATTAAAAGAACATGCGGTACGAGACATAGTTGTCACAAAGGTCCCTCCCAGTTCCACAGATCTTGGGAGCCTAACTTATTGGAACACCTTAAATAATATTAACGCCAACATCCACAATATGGCCCGAAGATTTGGCCTGAAGTTTGTTAACCTAGATCACGCGGTTCTATCTTTTGATCATAGTCGATCCTATGAGGTTAATAACTATTATTTCGACAGGGATGCCAAACTCCGTCTCCTGATAAAAGAGAAAATGTTTAAGGATGACAAACAGTTTAGCACCGAAGCATTAAGCTTGATGGCCGACAAAATAGATTGGGTCAGGAAAAGTGAGGCTCCGATAATAAATAAAACACTCACCACTCCAGCAGGGAGACCATCAGCCACGACTGGACCTCCTTCAGCCCCGGTTGAGGGTAAGAATGGAAACACACCGAGGGTCTCAATGATTGCTCCAGAAGCCTATGATCCATTATCATGTGCAGGCTTCGCAAATTTGCTGGATAATGAGATTGAAGGTGGTGAGGTTGTGCTACGTGCAAGGGTGCCCAACTATATCAAAGCACCCTATATTCTGTCCAAGGTGAACAATCACTTTTTTCCAAAACTAGGCGACACTGGGTCCCCTTGGACATTCGCAGAGAAAAATGTATTCGCCTCAATTCTGAAACTATGTCCAGACCTGGACTACAAGGAAATTCCTACATCGGGTCTGACAGTGAAAGCAGTGATTGGGAAGAAGGTGACCAAGGTCACACGTTTGATATTGGTCACTTGGTATTTATATGACCACAGAACCGAAAGAAGAATCCCCGTGCATCTGGTCATGCGCATAGTCGAGGGTTTCAACATACCCATGATACTTGGTCGTGAATTTTTTATGTCCTATCATACGGCTATTGGTTTTGGAAAACGGAAGGGTCTAACATTTACAACCCCCGATTCAAAAGACCACACCATAGCCATCTATGCCTACGACGAAATCAGAGACATGGTCTCCAAGGGAGAGGTTCAAGATCCCCTCCATTATCTCAGGGATTGTCCAATTGCACTTGTGCAAGATGAGACAGTAAGTGGAATAGAAAAGGAGAATATGGCATCGTTCTATAATTTGGAACAACACAACAGTGCCTCTCATCCCTTACAGCCATCTACACAGAAATTAGTGCACCCTTCGTTGGAGGACATCCTTGAGATATCCACACAGATCGATGAGGAGGAGTTCGAATCCGATGAAATAGAATCACCTCTCGACATTCAACCATTGTTAATGAAGCATACCAACCGATACATGGACTTTCCACCTGTCCCCTCGGTTGGGGCCATCTTATCATACCAGGAGGATGAAGCTCCCAAAAACTTCGAGTGTATAGCAAATATAATGGCTATCTTGAAGGACAACATCCATGTACCAGAATTTACGGATGTGGAATACGATGAAACGGCAATTAGTACCAATTTCCCTAATCCTGCTAGAATTGAGGGAAATATAATACATCCTCGGGGACTCGATTCAGAAAGTGTGTCCCTAAATCCTTACAATATTGGGCTGCACGATCTCTCGCCAATCTTGGCCAACGGAGCCGTCGAAAATGAAACTCAAAGACTCTCAACTCCAAAAAACTATGATTCCGAATTCAAAAAACTAAGGGATGAATTCGATGATATTTTTCGCCTAGAACCGGGAGCGTGCAATCTATACAAACATCACTTAAAGGTAAAGGCGGAATACAAACCTACTATGTGTAAAACCTACCCTGTGCCCAGGCACAAAAGAGAAAAGATAAGGGTTAAAATTCAAGAATACTTGGACAAAAGAATAATCAAGGGTTCCAAATCTTCGTACAGGGTACCCCTTGTTGCGGTACCAAAAAAGGATGGCACATATCGTCCTTGCGGAGATTTCAGACAACTGAACAAATATCTCGATGTGCAGGGTGACGAAGTCCCCCATATCGAACAACTGAAAACCGAATTTGCCGGGTCCTGTCTGTTTTCATCACTAGATTTTTGTGAGGGTTTCTTACAAATACTTTTGGACGAGGAATCGCGTAAATATTGCGCGTTTGTCTTCGAAGGAGTGCCCTACGAATTCACGAGGATACCTTTTGGGACGAAAGATAGCATGCAGGCATTCCTCTTGGCAATAAGAGAAGTTTTTAAGGGGACCGAGGAATTTATAGCAGCCTACGTGGATGATATCTTAGTCCACACAAAGACTCGTGAGGAACATCTGAAACACCTAGAACTTGTCTTTCAACGTGTCCGGGACGCACACATGACCTTAAACGAAGACAAATGTGATTTTCTGCTAAATGAAGTCAAGTTTATAGGTCATCGCTTCGGGGAGGAGGGGATACAACCTCTCAAAGAAAGAACGGTGGTGATAAGAGACTTCCCGATTCCAAAGAATCAAAAGGCTGTCCAATCCTTTCTCGGGATTGTGAATTTTTATCGAGGATTCATTCCCCGATGCGCAGAAATTGGCCGACCCTTATATCGGCTATGTGGCAATGTCCCCTTTGAATGGAACGACGAGACGCAAAAGGCATTTGACACACTAAAAAAAGAATTATCGAGGTGCATATTGGAAGCCCACCCACAATATGATCGTCCATTTTTTATCATGGCGGACGCATCAGGCTACGGCATTGGAGGCTTTATTTACCAATTAACAGACGACAATCAGCCAAAAATAATTAGTATGGTCAGCAGGCTCCTTTCGCGAGCTGAAATGAATTATATGACCTATGAAAGGGAGTTATTGGCCATCATATATACCCTAAAAAAATGTTATTTCATGCTACTTGGGTACGAATTGATCGTTTTCACTGACCACCAAAGCCTCTCAATGCTATGTAACGAAAAACGGTATTGCTCGCCAAGGGTTGCGAGATGGATTACTACCCTCGAGGAGTTCAATATAAAGGGCATCAACCACATCTCTGGTTTGAAAAATGAGATTGCAGATGCCCTCTCGAGGTATCATAAGACCTATATCTGTCACGAGGACAACTTTGTAGTTCCCAACAGCATTTGTCAAGCCCCGGAGCTGATTGTTGGCCCCATACATCCCATACCAGAAGACGCGGAAATCACATCGAAAAATTTCACTCAATGGTATAATGAGATTGCTGAGTTACAGAAAGAAGATTCGGAGATTTCCCTCGCTTTTAACCACCAATCTCAACGCCGCGTCACCTTCGAGGATGGCTTATTCTACATCCAAGGGAGAGATGGAAAACGGAGAGTTTATCTCCCGGTAAAAAAAAGAAACCAGTGCATTACATACTATCACTCGGATGCACAGCACCCAGGCATAAACAAAACAGTCACTATTATACATCGTTTTTTCGACTGGCCAGGGTGTAAGGGTGATGTTATAGACCATGTAAAGCAATGCAGGAAGTGTATAACTTGCAAAAAAGATCATTTCACCCCCTATGGGGAAATGAAAAATGTCATTGCTAAAGAAAAGAATGAATTACTCGCAGTGGATTATTTCGGCCCTCTGCCCCAAGGTCGAGGCTCCGTACAAAAGATACAGGTGGTCCTCGATGTCTTTACGAAACATGTAAAATTATATCCGGTGAAAATAATGAACACGGAAAGCACCATAGATAGGATGGAACACTATATAGCTGAGTTTGGGAAACCCAAAAACATTCTATCGGATAATGGTCCACAATTTTCATCCTCCAAATGGACTGAACACTGGAAATCGCAAGGCGTCAACACCAGGTTCACCTCAATTTATCGTCCTGCCTCAAACCCTGCAGAACGGGTCATGCAGACCCTCGCGGAATGTTTGAGGATACACCTCGAAAATAAATCAAAGCACTCCAAATGGCCAGACCACATAAAAGACGTGGAAAGAAAAATAAATACAACTGAACATATGGTCACTGGAGTGCCCCCCGTCCTTCTACATCTCCGGATGCGCCCCACCGTACGCGGAAGCGCCAAGCTGGAAAAAATCTCTGAGGAAGAGTACTCGAGAATGTTAAAATTGGTGCAGGAAAGAATAAGAAAGAAATTAGAAGAGAGAAAAAAATACTTCAATAAATCTTATCCTCGCCCAATATACGGGGACATTGTGTATGTCAAACAACACCACCTATCAAACAAGGAAAATAAATTCGCAAAAAAGCTGGCCCCCATCTACAAAGGTCCATTCCTGGTGGTCCAAGAGAAGGGGAGAAATTCATACATCCTGGAGAGCCTCGAAAATGGGAACCAGGAGCAACAACACATAAACAACCTGAAATACTAGGCTTGTATAACTTAAAATCACGAGGGTGAGAGAAATACTTTTATTTTGTAAACACCCTTCTGAAAAATACATGAAAATGATAAAAAGAAATAATCATAACAAAAAAAAAAAAAAAAAAAAAAAAAGATATATAAATATATAGTACTAAAACGATACGAAATGAAAATAAAAGCAAAATGAAATAAACAAATAGAAAAAGAAAAATACACAGAAGGGTGTAAAATAAAAATTTTTTATGAGAAAGAAGAACAAATTTTTCGTATTTCAGGCCTAGGTCTGAGCCACCAAAAAGGCAAAAAATATCAATTTCTTACACATAGCCTAGGCTATATTCAGGCGTGCGTAATATAGAAAGATAACCGCCTAAGTTTTCGTATTTTCTCTCGTAGCCTAACATTTTCTAACAGCATATTTTCAGGCGAAAAAATAATTCGGCGCTCGAGGGCGCTACGAGGCGTTAAAGGACGCTACGAGAATTGCACCCCGCCTAAAATTCAGCGCCGATGCCTAACACGTTTTAGAAGAGAGAATGTTAGTGTGCGTGTTTTACAGCAAGCCTTATCTTTCACACATCACACCACTCTGTAATCAAATGCATCGAGGATGCCTTATCTCATTGCCTTAACAATGAAACACATTTACACTGGCCTTCTTCAAGACATTTACTTCAAATAAAATTCACTCTCATTTCTCTGCTACATATTACGACATCGTGTTTTGCTCTCTATTTTTCTGTCCTTATAACATTATTTTTCTGTACTTGTATTTTTTTTTTCTCATTCACTCATTCATTTCATCCATCTTTTTATTTTTTTTATATTTTTTTATTATTAATTCGAGGTTCAGGTCTTCTCGAAAACACGTTTTTGGGAAGCCTAACCTCTCGAGGAAACCGATCTGGTATTCGTCATTCACCTCACTTTCATTCACTTATATTCTTTCTTTTTTTATATTTTTTTTATATACTTTTTTCTCCATCTCTCCACTTTGACCTCGAGGTCAAAACCAGTAGACAGCCCCTGATCGTCTTCGAAGTCCGTCAGCTACGAAAATGTAAGTAAATGTGTTTCTTTTTCCTGAATTTTTCACTTTTTATTTTTTTTATTTTATTTATTTATTTTTTTTTATTACGCGCTCACGTATTTTTCGTCGTGTTTTTTCGAATTTTCGTCGTATTTTTCGTATCGCCTTTCGCGTGTTTTTTCAAAAATAATTAATTTTAAAAATTTCTTTTTCCCGCACTAATTCTTTAGAATGTCGGTCAAGTCATTCGTCGACGTAATTTATTCGTCCCTGGAAAAATACCAGGGCGAATTACGTCGACTGGCCGACCCTGAGGTTGCGGCCAAAATACCGGCGCACACGCGCTTGGTTATCCGAGCTGACATTTTGGCCGCACACCGAAGGCTGAGTTTCCTTTTAGAGGAAACGTTCGTGCTGGCTGACCCAGCGATCGAGGCCATGTTGACGGTCTACAGTTCGCCCCCGCTCAACACCGCCGCGCCTACCGAACTCTCGTCGACCCCGGCCATCTCGGATGTAACCGAGATGCGCCCCGAGGACTGCCTCAACCTAATTACACCAGAAAGGTGTGAGGCAGATTCGACAAACCGGCCGAAAAGGAGGGCGAGGCTCTTGACATCTCGCGCTACTGCTTTACCCTCCTCGAGTGATTCGTCAATTGTCGACACGGTGAGGGCCATTTCACCCTCATCGCCGCTGAAGGACTCCACGTCAGAGACCATTTCTCTGCTGGAGGACTTCGAGTCGACATTGGCGTCTCTCGTGGTGGATCTGTCGGCATCGGAGGGCGCTGAACTGGTCTCAACCACCCTCGGCGTCTCTCCCCTGTTCCAGTCAGCCACCACACTCGAAGCAACGGTCTCCCCGATGACGTCTCTGGTCTCCGCTCTCGACACAGCTACCGTTCGGGAGGGGACCAACACAAATGACGTGATCGCCATTCCCGGGGACCATGACCAGGACGAGCCAGCCAAGCCTCAGCAACCAACCACACGCTCCATCATGGCGTCTGCCGCCTTCGGCACGCCCTACGCGACTCCGGATGTCATAATCCCGGAGACTGCGGCGACGGAAAAATTTGTGGCCTTCACGGCTGCGATTTCGTCGCCCAGTCGAACCACTACGACGACCGTGAACAACGATGACGACTACGTGGAGCCTTACTCCCCCGGCTTCGTCATCCATGACTCCATGGTGGACACCATCAGCGGAATCATCAACGCCGTTTCTTCTCCAGCGGGGAGGGAGAAACTAAGCCTCAAGGTTTCTATCCCGCTGGAGAAGCTTGGTACAGACTTCCTCAAGGCCCCGCTTGCCACACCCACCACCATGGAGTCCCCCATCATTATCTCTGACAACGAGGATAGCGACCACCCCAGCCAGGCGACGACGATCTCTGAAGACGAAGAAATGCGGGCGAGGCGACAAATACCGCCCCCCATTTCTCAGACATTCTCAATCTCCGCGCCCATTGCGCTTCTCGGGAGCATTGTAAATGTCACTGCCTCGGCTGGTGACGTAACGGTGGTGACACAGGTTACCACGTGTGTAAGGACTCCCGCTGTCACCACAACCTCCGGCGATTTGCGTGTGGTCCTTCGTCGCTTAGACCCCATGATAACTCCTTGTGAGGGTGGCGTGGTAACTTCGACCAAAGTCGACAGTGGTCCGAAAGAGCCCGCCCCCTCCAAGTCTCGGATATCAGTCCATGCGACTGAGACAACAAAAAAGAAGGGTATAGTGGAGCGGAAGAGACCCTCAAAACCCAGGGGAAGGAGGTTAACCATGGCAAGTTTCGCTGGTTCCGACCCCAAAAGCGCCGATCAGTCCCATTGCCCCGATATGAGTATTTCCGAAGTGGCCCCGAGGTCCTCCGAGACCTCGTCGACTCAGGAGAATTGGGTTAGGCCAATCTCGAAGCCCCGTGGTTCTTGGACTTCGAGTTCAACCACCGCCGGATCGACATGTAAAAGTGTCCCTACGGTAACAACGAGACAAACCCCCATACCTGAGTCGGCTATAGGATTTACACGCCGACCTGCAAAGGACACACCAATTGGGGACATACGATATCTGAATGGAGAGTTGTCTCCCAATCAAATCAACAATTTTGTAAGAGCAAGTCGGTCAGGTGACCCGCCTCTCATGGGTCCCTGTCCCCCCAAAACGGATCCTTTTTATTGTGGCCCTGTGGCCCTACCTAAATTCACCATACCGAAACTATCGTCAGTGACAACAAGTATTCCAATCACCACCCCCATCTCCGTTGTCACCGACCCCCATCCTTATTCCTCAACGGCCCATATGAATTTTCGAAATGAAGAACATCGCTCCTCGACACGAGCGTCCCGAAGTCCCCCGAGGTCTGGTAACCCCGGATACTTGACGTGGGATCCCCCATTGTCTGATTCCCTTCTCTCTAACCTACTTCCCCTACAGGCAATGGCAACCTCGTCAACACGCGACGAAACGATGACTGGTAGAGGCGAGGATGAACCTTTGTTCATCTCACGACCCTCTACCCTGCACTCTGACAGTTCTGACCGTTTTGACCCCCCTCCTTACTGTGAAGTTGAGGATGAAGCCCCTCCTGCCTACAATAGTATCGACTTTTCGATACCCGATGGACCAGAAGCAAGACCCCCATCTCCCTCTTTTCACTCTAAACTCCCTGGTCCACAACTCCTTAGGGAGTTGACTTTGCCCCCCTAAAGGCCAATTGTATTTCGTTGTCGAGTTGAAAGTTCAACGCCGTCTTATATACTATGACAACCAACAGGCTGTGTCCGTATGCGGGGAAGAACCCTTCAGTACGTCCGTCCTGGTGCAAAGGCGCGAGTTGTGCGAGACACAATATATTAGAATACGGTGGAAGATCCGCGGGTCCAAACCTTATTGGTTTGATTCCACGGCCCTGCTGAACTTACACCTTCCCTCAGGACGGTACGCGGGTGTGAAGGCTGGGCTCGTTTCGAGCCATGGAAACTCTATCAATTTGGGCAGCGATTTCGCCGCCCTTCACGAGGTCGATGTCCAGATACCGCAGGGGAGGGACAGGGGCGTCGTATACATTAACGGCGAGGGTTTTCCTTGCCGTTACGTGTTTGCGGAGTTCTCTGACCCCCCTTCTCGGAATTCTGGTCCTCGGTCCTCACGTCCCCCTAACCAACGGCGATGAGGTGTCTCAAAGATGTTCCTATTCCCCTTCTTCCCTGACTTTGACCTTTTTCCTTATTATGTCTTTTCATCCCATCTTGTCTAAAAATAAAGTAAAAAATAATAACGTAAAATTTCTCGTTTTGAAAAAAATAAATAAACACACAAGATGGGACAAATAACGTAAAATACCCTTCGTAATTGTTGGCCGAGGCAACTTTACGAGGTAATGACTTTTCATTTTTTTATCTTTTTTAATGAAGTTTCTTGGCAGCCCCCTCGGTGGCGAAACCCATTTCTTCGGTTGTTTTTTTAACTTGTTGATTTTTTTATGACTTTCATTTTATTTATATGTATTGTTTTTCGGCCTGTTTTTGTTGCCTCTTGGCAACTTGCTTTTTGTTGTTTTTGTTATGGCCGATTTTTGTTTTTAAAGTCATTTCTCATTTTTTTTGCAAAACCGAAGGATTCGTCCAAAAACTTTTATTTTTCTTAATTTAACGTAAAATCTGTCCCGCACCTGCCTTCTTCTAGTCCCTGTCTCTTCTCTCGAGAATGCGAAGTGGTCTGGGGGGAGCGTGTGGAATGCGGCCATCCCCTAAAACTCAAAATTCAATAATTTTCATATTTTTTTCCCTAATAATAATAAATAAAATAAAATTAAAATTAAATTTACACGCTAAACGCCGTGAGCGTCTTCAGCTAGGCTAAACTCTTAGCCTAGCTACGTAGCCTAAACATTTTTTCCCTCTCTCACACTTTCGATCTTTTCATTACCACCATCTTTATTTTTAAGTGGTGGCAATGACTTCATACAACCTCGGTTGTCGGAAAATCCCCTGCCATTTTGTTCCATATTATGTTTTTTTCTGTACTTTAATATTTTATTATGAATTCTGTTAGATTTCATCCTTCGTTTTGTCGTCGACCATTGAGGTCGAATTATTTTTTTGTCTACATTTTTGTAAAGACTTTAAATTTTTAATACATTTTTATTTTTTTTACAATGGTTTAATTTTATATTCGCGGGCATCGGGCCCACTCGAGGCAATTAATTGAGGTAAACTCAGGCTACTCTTTTCGAAAAAGACGCCTTCTCGGATACTCAGCTATGAGGTAAATTCCTTTATTCACCTTTTTTCATCTTTCCTGTTGCATGGTATAAAGCGGTTCAATCGATCACCTGGCTAGCTGAGCAGGTCTTGGGGCCCTTAACTCGCATCTTCACCAAATTCTGTTGGTGGAGATGCACGTGGAACACTCAATGGAGTGGCTTTTTTTAATAATGGGAAATTATGCTGGTTTATGTATTGGGTTGGGTTAAACCACCCAGGGTCGCATACCACAATTGTGAAACAAGCTGTAAATAATGTGGATTGTTTCCATCACATTCATAACAAATACATACATAGTAGGCTTAAGAGGATATTGTATAAGGCATGTAAAGACAGTCCAATTGAAAAAGAAGTTTGTAAATATAAATTATACTTGGGCCTAATAATTAACTCAAATTTATTTTCATACTTTCGTTACCTCATTTACCTTTGGCTACTTATTCTATTGTAACCTTTACTGGAAATAGTATCTCCATGAAAATTTCTTTGTGATACTAAACGAAAAAGCAATGGTGACTCTAGATTGCTCCAAATGGTAAATATTTAGTAATTACCTACTACAATAAAAAAACAATATGGTAGAATGAAAATTAATGTTTTTCTCAAAGTATTAGTTATGCTAGAAAAAGAAAAAAATAAATCTAAAAATTTAATTTAAGTTTATTGAAAACTTACCAAAAAAATTAATTTCTCCACAAAAAAAGAATAAATTAATTTACATGTTTCTAAAACAAATTTGAGTGAAAAATAAACATAGATTTTTTTTTTTTAAATAACAAAAAATTTAAATTAAAAGGAATGAATTACAAGTATAAGTGGTGCTGTCAAAAGTGAGAATTTTCCTTACCTATATGAGATGATTTTATTTCAAAATTTCAAGTCTAAAAAAACATTTGTAAGATACTCAATACTGATAGTTAATTAACCAATATGGATGCACAATGGTGACAGTTTTTGAAAACATTAAATGAAAATTTCTATCTAGGTACCTATGAATATCTCAGTGTGAATTTTGAGCAACTACTATATGCACGTGTGTCACACACAATATTTTACAAAACGCCATCCAAAGAAAAAAGAAGTTGAACCAATTTAGATTGAACATTGTTTTTATGTAGCATAGAAGTAAATGACGTGGTGGTGCCCTTCTGTAAATTGCACATGAAATGTGAGATTCATTTCCAAACCTCACACCTGAAACTCTCTTTTTTTTGAAAAGGTATTTCAAATATAGTAAAAAATTTATCAAGCCACGTGAGAAATTTGCCCATGCGTCTATACCACATTTATTAAACATTGTATTGAAATTCCCTACGTTTGATAGTGTAAAGGGACATAAAAAAAAAGTTTTTGGGGGGAGTTTTGCAAAAAACAGTATATTATTGAAATATATGAGGAGTGGACTCCTCAACAAAGGATGAAAAACAGTATATTATTGAAATATATGAGAAGTGGACTCCTCAACGAGGGATAAAAATGCTCCACCCCAGACCCTGAGCTTCTACCAGGGAGGGCTACAGCATGATTAGTTGTAGTTTTTGTCATTTTTTTCTCGATAAATAGGTGATATTCAATAAAACTAGTTCCAAGAAAATATAATGTGCATATATTTTAATTAAAACAGTTTCTCCACATTCTTTCAAGAAACTATCGTAAGAGCTGTCATACAGGTGGTAAACAATAAACTGTATTAGAAAAAATTCATAATAATCTGCATTTTCTTATTGAAAAGCTGAAAAGGACCATACATAAAAATGGCTAAAAAAAATTAGCAGACTGATATTTTTATCAGTGTGTATAAAATATTGCAGACTTGTACAAATATGATGTCTCAAATAAATAGAAATGAGCCATCCAAAAAATCTGTATTGGAATATTGTAATTTTGTCATCATTAAATGGATTATAGGTTGGATCACTACTTTGAGAAGCAGGATCACTGCTCCGAGAACATGATAGGCTGCTCTCATCGTCACTGCAGCTGTAGATTGATTTTTGGGCTGAAATGTTTTTTTTCTATTAAAAGGATGAATAAAATAAATCTATGTAAATTAAAAAAATATGTAATAGCTACCTTGGGCTAATGAGATGAAGGGTTTGCCTCTTGTTTCTGGTTTCTTGCTGCTAATTTTGATGAAATAATGAGTTACTGTATGACTTGTTAATTTAATTATTTTTGAATGAACAAAATGCACTTACCAAAATCTTTTTCTTTGCATTATAACTAATTATATGCAACAACACTAAATATTAAAACAACTATCTCCACTAAATAACCAACACTATAAAATGCAATTCCAGAGACTGCAATAAACAGTCAGCAGCCTGTGCATCCATATATCATGTGTAACATATATTGTGGGTATCAAAGTGGCTCCTTCATGTTTGGCAACACAGTGGAAGACCAAACATACGGTTAGCATCAACAATATATACACTTTGAGTCACATTAGTACTGTGCATATTTGGAACCACAAACATACACTATATATATAGAAGAAATGTATATTAAAATTTTGATTTTTCTTTACCCCTCTGGGGTTGTTTCCACTAAACTCAGTGCCCCCAGTCTATATATGCATTAATCATCAGTCTACATTTATTTTTTCTGGTGGAGGACCAAACGTCTGTTACATATGGTGAACCACAAAAGTACTTTTGATATGTATATTTATATATATATATAAGCTCTGAAATGCCACTCCGCTGCGCTTTGACCTATTTTTGCCCTGGATATATGCTGGCATCCCCATATAGGTAACACTGTAGAATTTGTTGTTTTGGCTGAAAGAAATGAGCATTTTTTTTGTGTCTGTGTGCGTTGTGGTGCATGTGCATCGAATATGATGGAATAATTGGCAAAATAATATTGGCAAAATAATTGGCGAAATAATTTTGTGAAATAATCAATAGTTTGTATGTTTGTGGTAGTGATGTATAAATCACAAAAAATTTTGTCTGCACAGTTTTGAAAAAACTACGAAGTGAATTAGGCTGAAATTCTCACAAAAGATAGCTCTCATATTTGAGCAGGTCAGAAAGAAGTTTGATGCCTGTTGGTTAATTAGTTAATGAAAAAATTGAAAAACAAAAATATTCCTTGAAAAGTAGTTTTTCCAGGATTCTGAAAAAATGATGAAAGGGTTACGGTTCAAATTTTTATCCTTATGTAGGAGCGGTTTGATCCATGTTAATTTTTTAAGTTTGGATAAAACTGGAGAAAAAAAATTGTTGAAGGAAATTTTGTATTGGCAGTTTTGAGAAAATTACGAAAGTTATAGGGCTAAAATTTTTAGGAATGATATTCCTCATGGGTGTTCTCAGATCTGATAGGTGTATGTTGCCTATTGGTTCAGTGGTTTCGAAGAAAGTTAGTAAAGAAAAAGTTCTAGATTTTTGCTTTTAGCAATAAAACATTGACAAATCAATATCATTGTTCAAAATATCGATAACTATAGATTTTTGTAATTTTTTACCTTAAACTAGTAGTGAAATATCAATATGTCATTATTTGTCAGATATTGGTACTGTCAATGCAATTATGGATAACCATCAATCCAAATATCGATTACTATCGATATTTTTCTACAATTTTTTCAAGTTTTTGCAATTTAGGTTCTTTTTTTAAATTATGGGTGAAAACTGACAAACTTTGATTTCTGGGAAGTATTGCTTTGCTAGAGTTTTTCAAATAATTTTAATAATTTTTTTCTTTTTATTTTAGTGTCAATTTTGAGAAGTGAATACCTACTAAAACAAATACAAGATTAATATAGTTCAAAAGTTCAAAAGTTTTCATCAAGAATTTTATTTCTCAACCTGTTTTTTTGAAAGTTTGTCCTCAGTTTTTCATACTTTATTGTTTCACTAACAGTTCTAAGAAGCGAAAACTCAAAACTTCAAAGTATAAGTGTGGCACTTCACCAAATTGAATGGCCAGTTTGAAAGAGAGAGAGAGAGAGAGAGAAAAGAAAAGAAGGAATATGAAAAATTGTCTGAATTCTTTTGCTAATTCAAACAACCATATACACTATCATACAGTTTTATACACTAATCTATTGTAAATTGAATTAGATATTTTCAATGTCATGTATTTCATCCATTCAACTGGAAAAAGATTCAAAAAATTTTAATCCTACATAGACTTTGTTCTCTGAGAAATTTTTTTTCAAATATTTCATTTTGAGGGCTGTAATAAGGTTAGAAAATTTTCACAAATAGGTTTAGTTTTAGACCTATTCTTTTGAAATTAGAAAATTTTCACTAAAATGCTTACATAGTTGCTAATTTAACAAAAATATAGTTTCCTTGTAACCTCTTTTTACTTTGGAACTATACTGAACCAATTTTCCTGATCCAGATGTCATCTCAAAGGGCTTATTGTATAGGTGTGTAATGTGGGAAATTAATTTCTTTTTCAAATAAAAATTGTTCGAGATATGCGGTGCATCTGCACGGAACTGAACGGTTTTGGCACTGCGTTTGAGGAGCTATTGAATTATTTTACGCTAAAATAACCTTTTCTATTTTATTTTCAGTTATTCAAGTTAGAATCGTATGAATTTGGGTGGTTTGGGGGTCGAAACCCCTAAAATAACAATAAGAAAAACACTTACATTAATTCTGTGGAACACAAACACCAATGAAATTTTTTATCGCTTTCCTCGAAAAATTGGTTGTCAATACTGTTTTCAATTCCCCCCTCCTTAGGTAAATCCTGCGATAAAGCCCTTAGAAGTTGGCACAGGTGGCAAAAATTCTTAATCCTGGCCTGTGTACTTTGACTGTAGTATTCGATCCTTGGTTGGACAATTCAAAACCAATCCAACAAATAAATTTTTATCCCCTACAAAGATCAAACTTACACTGAGATTTTCACCATCAACCAGGCTGGATGACGACTAGAAAGTTTGGTTTAGCCCTGCATAATTTAACCACGAATCCGTTTAACCACTTTAAACTATGTACCGAGATTTATTTAAAAATAGGTAAGCGACAAAAATAATTATGCATCCAAGGAAATGCCTTTTAAAAAGGATACTGACCATCGTCAGCGAGATTTGAAAACCAAAGTTGGCCCTATTGCCACAAAGAACTAACACAATATTATATCAAAAGAATACATCATTTATTGTAAAATAAATTTTAACAGACATACAAAAAGACTCGAATAAAATCGGTAGTGCCTGTAAATAAGAAAAAATTCGGTTAATTAAGCAGTGAAAAAGTTTATTCATATTATATTATGGAAAAACAGTAGCTGCTTTGTGAACAAACTAAGAGGAGGGAATATGAAAACAAATTTTTAGTGTGCCATGCACGCAGGAACATATGCAGCAATGGTTATTATTATAACCAAGTGACAAAGAAATTTATAATGAATTTATTTTATTATGAAGTTATAAAATACGAACACGAATTATTAAGTGTTCGTTTGTTCATCAGAAATTTATCTTCGCTTTTTAGTAATAATTTGGAGATTTTCTCAAATCACTTCTACCAATGAACCAATCAGCCGATTGTAACTAAATTCAGCAGAATATTTGTATATTACAATATTGTACTCCATATCAGTACCACTCGTGCCTATTGCCTGAAATTTACTCATTTTATGACCTTTAAATCCCAAAAATTGCAACTTACATTATAGGATGAACTAGAAATACCATCCAGCTGATCTGGACTAAAAACAATAGGCCTCATCCTTATCAATGACACCAAAATTTTTTGAAAGAGGTACGTCAAATTTCATTTTCAGGCACCCACCCACCCCATTTTGTTATTTACCTATACATACAACCAAGGTGGTGAGACGTCCGAACTGAAGCAACTCATAATGTCTGACCTTCATGTAGGTACCAATGTAAATATTTAAATGCAGATGATGTCACAATATCTGAATTTTAAGACACTATGCAGCCAATAATACTAATATGTTACTTTGTCTCGAAGTCTCAATCTTACTTCTCTAAGTCCTATTTTGACTTAAGATACCCTATGGGTGAATTCTTCTTTAAGTTTGGTTAAACATCTCAAATACAACGAAACTTAGTTTACTCAATGTCTTCAATCTATATTGGCAAGTAATTGTTTTTATTGATGAACAATAAGCAAAGAAGTGGGAAAATAAGAAATGTCTAGCAAGGTTTCAGCCCATAAGAGGATCAAACTTCAAAAGAAAGAACAGCAGAATTAATTTAAGAAATGAAGTATAATATAAAAGAAAATTACGTTAAATAAAATGGATAAATTAAGCGAAATCAAAAATAATATGCAAGAATATTTGTAGACAATTCAGTGGAGGAAACCATATTAAATAATAGTATCAAAATTGTGAATTTTTGTGTCTTTATCTAACAAATTGTCATCATCAAACTGTTAAATAATTTTGAAAGATTTTCTGTAGATTGAAAAACTCCTAGCTCACAAACTTTAAGAGTTTTGTATTTTTAATAAGTTTGTAAAAATGGAATAGTGAATGAGGAGAAATGAAAATATTAAACTAATATAGATGAGGATGGACCAGAATCAAATGCTCAGTATATGCAAAAGAAGGCACTACTCAGCCTTTAATGACAGAGTAATTGGCAGTCATTGGAACAGAGAGATTGTCAAAAATTGTTGTCGACAATACAATAAATTTTCCTCCTATCTGAAAGACAAAAACTCTATCTAATCATATTGTCAACGATTATTTACCCACAGGTATTTCATAAAAGAACGCCTTGAAGTGCGAAATGTTGACTGCATAGAGAAATTTTGATCATTACTACTAGAACCTTTGTAATACAAAGAATAATCCCTACACAATTTTTTGTCTCCACCCTAGCCTAGCCTAAAGTTTCATTACTGATACTCCATGTCTAGAAAAGGTAAGAAAGGTTTGAAATATCCTATTATTCAAAAAATAAAAGAAAGCAGATAGATTTCAGCAGCATTCATTTTAGCAACAGGTTTTATCAGAAATTCAAATCTTTATGGTATCACATCTTCATATTTTGAATTAACCGTGATGCAAATAAAATTCTATTGTTTATGCATGGCGTCATTTTTCCAACGGGTGTTCCTGTAATTTAAGTCTAAAGAACAGTCAGTAGCTTTGTCTGAAAAAAAATTTCATTTGATTATTGTTGTCATCTGCATTTAGCATTCACATTCTATTTTATTTTGAACATTGTATTGTCTTCACTTCAGCTTTTTATCTTCACAGTGTCATCATAGGGGTACCCTTAATTTTGAAAATATTTTTATTTTTTTACCACAAAAAATCTTGGACTTCTCAGTGGTTACTGTAAAGAGTTTAACCACCCCCAACTCCTAAGGACTCCCCATAATATGTTTTGGAGACAACTAATTTCAAAACAATTTTTAGATATTTATTTATTTACCTCCTTTTTCTCTTCCATACTGCGAGTAAAATGTTGACATAATATTTTCACTCAGAGCAGACTTTTAAAACATTTTGCTAGCATTCTCTTTTCAAGTGATCAATTTGAAGAAGAAAACTTTGGTAAAAAGTGAAAAACCCACTAACATATTTCAGTTATATAAATTCAGCGATGTGGTGATTGATAATGATAACTTTTAATGTTCCAATTGAATCCAACAAATTACAAACGAAGTTCACTTTTTGGCTTTCAGATAGACAGAAACTGTCTTCAAAAAACAGTTGAAAATTATTATAGGAACTATTATTTTTAAATCCATCATATCCATGTTTATTAAGTATATATTTAATTTAACATATTAACTATGTTACCTATCATTTTCAGCATCTTATTTGTTTTACTTTCTTTCTTCTTTCAATTCTTAATTATATCCTGAGCCTCTAGAAATCATAAAATAATACAGATTGTGTGTTGTTTATCTCCGGACTATTTTACTATAGCATGGTAAAGAAATTCATGTGTTTTAATTTTAAATAGGGGAGACTCGGGCATAAGGACTCACTTTAGTTTGGAACATCATCAAAAAAAAAACACTACTAGCTCAAATCTCTCAAAAATACATCATCAGCAAGGGTAAACATTTGGCTTTAACATATATTTTTTTCGAAATTTTAAAAACATTTTAAAGGGTCAAAATTTTGAATTTAGAAAATGTCTATTTTTTGGATACACTCAAAATCACCCAGGCAAAAGGAATCATAACCTAAAAACGTCATTTTTGTGCATAAAAAGATGAAAAATTAGGATTAGAGTTTTATTTTCAACTGATGAATACAAAAAGAAGAAAATTAATTATTTTTTCAAATTTAAAGACTTTCTGCCTGAATTGATGCAGAAATCTCAAACATAAAATCTAATAGAATCATAGTCTGTACATTCTTCATGAGCCGATTTGGAACAAATGTTGCACTGGAGCCACTCCTCTCCATAAAATGGAGGAGTTGCAGATAAGACTTGGATAATCTGAATTGTCTGTACTATATTGTTCATGTCTTTTTTTTCATTTTTGTCCATTATTAAACATCAATTTACAGGTTTTTTCTTCCTTTTTTTTTTTTTTAGAAACACTCTTTTTCGAGGGTTTTGATTTTATTGGCTTCTTATTCTCTCAGATTTGATTTTTCATTTTATAACTGTACATCATTTTCAGCTGTAAAAGATTCCAAGTTACTTCAAATTTTGTATAAAAGCACATCATGGGCAAAAGGAATCAGTGATTCATTTTACCTGGTTCTTTTTGTCCGGAAGTTGGTTGTTTGTAAAAATGAAAAATAAAGTTTACTTACTCAATAATACCATTAATATAATGAACACTGGTGAAAACTACACAAAATTTACCATAACTCAGAACCTTCAAGAAATTCAATAACTACAAAAATTTTTAAATCACTTCAATTTTCATTTTCTTGATTCAACGAATCTGACTGCATGTTTTCACATTTTTGCTTATCACAAGAATAAAAATAATCCGATTCGGGATCTTAATGTTGCCAATTATGCAGAATATGGACCTCTATGGAATGGCTGTGTTGCCAATTTTCTGCAACAATTTGATAAGAAAATATTAACACTCTCGCCGCCATATGTGCACCTGTGCACACAAATCTGATTGCCATTCACGCCGTGTGTGCTGTATTGCACACGGATCATACCAACATATTTCTGATTGTGTGCTGTAGAGAACACAGTTTACATTAAAATAAATGTGATTTTCGGTTTCTACTGGCTTGAATACATCTAACTCTGGAACAGCAGAGAAATTTGGCAACATTGTAATAAAAGATGGGTGTTTTAAGAATGCCATAGAGTAGCATATGAAAAGTACCTTTTCAGTTTAGTACATTGATTGTTTCTCAATTGTTGAGGCATTCCCAAAGGTCTTATCAGTTTCTTAATATTGTATTTACCACCTAGATTACTCATGGGTGGAAGTATGTTTTTAACTCTTCAGGCCATGTGTGCTATATTGCACACGGGTGAAAATCTCCCTTACACAGGATGGTATAATGAAAAAATGATAAATATATGTTATCTAGACCCTTCTAAATGAGATTCAAACTTTGGCTCAAAAACTTTTTTACACTGATTTTGGTGAAACCCTGTCTGGCAGGGGGAGTGTTAAGGAGATTATTTTTGCTCGGGTGAGTCCTTATGCCCTAGTCTCCCCAATGTCGTAGTTTAGCCAACTGATTACAATGGAAATGAATTGAAGGGAATTCATGTTGTATACTTTTTCATTTTTCAGTGGTCTTTGTTAGTGAATATCACAGTTCATAAAAAAGGATTAAGACCACGGACATACGATGCGTGGATAAGTGGTATGCAGTGAGCATCAGTATAGGTTTCCGTTTTATCATGAGCAGCGAAGTGGCCATACACAAGTCCATTCTTCAGCGGCGTTTTTTGTTTATGGAAAAAATAAATCTGATACCAAGCCTTTAATAAGCTGATTAATCAGGATTCGTCGCCCTTAAATTAATCAGGATTCACTGACGAATCAAAGAGAATTTCTAAATCCTATCCGAACGTTGAAAAATAGATTAACCCTAAAAATAACGAATAAGAAAGATTTTATCAGCAAATTTTTCCAAGCCTAAACTGCGTATGATTATTATGATTTATGACCAATGAAGTATGAGTTAAATATTGTGATCTTAAAATTCTGGAGGTACCTACTTATACGAATACGATAATATCGAAGGATATACTTACCTAATATTGCTGAAATTCTCCAGCTTGATAAAAATTAATAGAATTTTCTCATTTTCCGCATTTGAGCAAAGCTCGGTGAACCAGGTACTAATATTAATATGATATGGTTGGTGCGTAGGTATTGATTCCACAGCCGTATTTCAATGTATTTGTTGATTTCACAGGTTCTGAAGCTTTTGATACGAAATATACGAAAAAGTACTTCAACAAAAATAAGAAATTACTCTGCCTCACCTACCTCAACGATCCAGTCTTGGTAAGATCTAATATTGAATTGTTTACGAGCAATGCAGATAATCAAATAAGTTATGAACAGAAATTACTACGATTTCGATATTTCTCGAGTCGTGTAGAAAATGTAAAAGTTATAGGGTGCCCTGTCAGGGTGGGTCAGCGAGAAACACGATTATATTTTCAGGAAATATATTACCACTTCACCCATAGCTTTGAAACAGTTACTTACAGAACATATTTTATATTTGGGAACATGAATTCTTCACAACAAGATGACCATGGTGTGGAACTTATAATGTACACTGGAAGTAATGAAATAAAATTTCCAGAATGGAAAGTTGGTGTAGAAGCTGACTTACAATATTCCGTATATCAACCGATATCAGCATTTCGGATGAATTTCATCGTTCCAAAGGAAGCGATGAAAAACTTTTGGCTTTCCTTCGGCGAAAGAGCCGAGTTATTTTTTTTAACGAAAAAATACGGATTCTATAATCACCTGCATAAATATTGGAAGGTGAAAGAAGTTGTGCTGATTTTGGAACGAATGAGAAAAGGTAAGAAACAACCCTAAAATTTATAGCACATCGATACTGCGTTAGAAAACCCAGTTTGCAAATCTACATTTACCTACAAGTCAACAAACAATCCTGAATTCCAAATGAGTAAAAAAATTAGATGAGGTGTTCTATTTTGAATCCCACTCTGTGTTTTCTTTAAAATCACTTCCATTAGTAGTTTTAATATATAGGGTGGGGGATTAGGCGACTGGTACAATATTACAATTGAAATAAAAATAAAAATATTAGGAGTTGGAATTGAAGAGCCTTTTTCCAAAACTCGATTAGTCACATTTTTGAAATTTCGAGATTATAGTGGTAATACCTATTTGGGTATAGGTTTTATCGTCTGGTAACACTGGCAGCATCCTATTTAGCATCGTTTTTGCGTTATGTTTAGTTGAAATTCAAATGTGTTTTTTTCATTTTTCCAAAAGTCGGTAAGTCCTTAATGCTACTGCACTGTTTGCACCCAATTTACCACTCAAGAGCCATGGAAATTGTATCTGGGAGTTCCAACCAGATAGCTTTCAACCCCATGTTTCTGATACATACTTTGGTACTTGTCACCCTATGAAGATTATAAAAAAAAATTCAGAAACAAACTAGCATTAGCAGGATATAAACCCAAACTATTGAAAAATATCAGTGGTATTTCCGAAGCAAAAAAAAAAAAAAATGATGCGTTGAAGCTGTTACTATTCTTAGACCTAACTACAGATGAGTCTGCTTACTTCAATCAGGTACTTGCAAGAGTTAGAAAACAAAAAGAGGAGGTTATTAAAAGAATGAGAGAAGCTACGATTGTTGTGGGGAGTGAGGAGGATGAGGGTCTGGTATTATAATATATTATTATTTTTGTATTAAGTCTAATTTGTTTGAATTATTATCTTTTCAATCAAATTATATTAAAATAAAATTTGTATTTCTGGATTTTGTAGTAAAGTTTTGTCGATCTATTTTTTTAATTTTTTTTTTGAGGGGGATTCGAACTATTATTGTGTATGTTTCTAGGTAAACTAATAAAAACTCAAACTCAACATTATTTTCACCTTGATTTGACAACTTTTTATAAAATCGCCATGTCAAAATTTGATAATTCCACTTTTTTTTTTTTCAATGGTCCTGTCTTATACATTCAACATACAGTAATGGCTACAATGGGTATCAATGTGAGAAGGTTCAGTCTTGTTATTGCCACAAAATTGAAAATAAAAAATTCTCATTCCTAATTCTGAGATAGTTTTTTTAATTATCTTAAAAACAGTTTTTTGGACTTATCGAGTTTTGGAAAAACACTCTTCAATTTGTCATTTTTATTGTAGTCTTATAAATTAACATGGCATTAGAAAGAAAGTAAAGCTTAAGTTACCTTCAAAGCTCCATGTAAAAATTTTTATCTGGAGGCAGATTAACTTTTTGTATCGATGTTTATGCTTCATCAATAAAAGCATTACTTCCACCTTGTAAAATATCAGAGTGAACATCGCCTTTCTGATTATATATTATTAAAACCAATTATCTTTCCTTCGTGACTTACATAAAAATATTATCTACTGCTTATTAAAAATATTTAACTTATTTAATCTTCCTATACTTGGTAGAAATTGAAAATACCCGCTGAAGTGGTAATTATGAGAAAGATTTTCATTAATAACTCGTCAGATATAAGAATACTTTTTACCTCCTCTTTTGTAAACTTTTTATTTCTACCATCCAAAAAAGAATCGGCTAAGAAATGAAAAACACTGCAAATACTTGTAAGAGTTGAGGAATGGAAATGAAAGCGGAAAAATTAAAGTGCCAACAAACTTAAGATTCACATGGGCAAAACTCATTCTTGGTTAAACGCCGTTATTTTTCAGTTGTATAGGTATAGAGTTTTTTTTTTAGGTATAAGAGAAAAAAGAAGAAGAATTTAACTTCGATAAAAAAAACATAGATTAGTTGAGGAGTGGAAATAAGTGTGAAAAAAGTGAATTTGCCTATGTGGTATGCCAGGGGGCCTACTTAGGACTCACTACCCAACAAGTTTCACATTATTTTTTTATAAACCCACGGCCACGGCTGAAAGACACACAAATTAAATCCCATTTGCAAAGGGAGGCAACTCCAAAATGTTGCCCCCCGACTGGCTCAGCCTACCAGAATTTGTGGACCCGATGTCAGTGTGGAACGACTATATTTTTACATCTGTGTACCTCGGAACTCCATAAAAATGTACTTACATGCTGCCATTCTGCTTCAGTCACATATCAGTAACCGCACCACCGAAATATTGCCCATTGCCTTTAATAAATTAGCACATCTTTTCAAAAATAACAAAATGTATTGAACTAGGGAAAAGTAATAAGTAATATAAACATGTTGCTCACTGAGCTTTTGAAAAACAACTGACTGTAAGCCAGATTCTACCTCCGAGATTTTTTAATAGAATAAAAATAGAATAATAGAAAAAATACATACACAGAATGTTATAGAAAATTCGGCGGAGAATTGTGAAAAAATATATATATGTTTGGTTTTGTGATAAGAAAGGTGAGTGAGATGAAAAGAAACCAAAAAATGAAACATGAAAAATGTAAGAGATGTGTAAAATTTAGAAAATTCGTGAAAATAAGCTAAGAAGGTCGATGTGTTAGAAGGTGAATGACTGTGATTATGAGTGAGAGAGAGAGAAAAGAAATACGTGAGAAAAAGACAGAAAATGAGATAAGAAAATAGAGAGAAGAATGAGAGTGAAATAAAAGAGAATGGACATGAAAAAACCACGACAAAAACTATTACAGACGAATATTATTGTTATTCAAGATCCGCCAAAGAAGAAAAATTATTAATTATTATTAAAGAGATTAAAAAATAATAAGGGTGGTAGCCTCATGCGTCACCTACAGACTGAGCATTTATGTTCGAAAAACTAGTTTTTGAATTAAATAAGTCTTTTCTTAATGACGTAGGTAGGTAGCTGAAAAATTTTTTTCGGTTAGGGGGAAAGAGGAGAAGAAATGTTAGTTTTAAAATAACAAAGTAGTGAAGTAGTGGAAATAAGGACAAAAATACTAAAGGCTTCGACAGACTGAAGATTCCTGCGCGAGAAACTAATGCTAGCATAAATAACTTATTTTTTTATTAACGTACCTAGCTAAAGAATTAATTTTAATATTAAAAAAAAAGTAGGAATAATCTAATCAATAAAAATAAATGAAAATATTGGTGGAGTGGTCAAAATAATAAAGGTCCCTTGCAAACTGAAGCTTCTTGTGTAAGAGACTTATTCTTGTTTCTTAGTGACTTAGCTGCATAGTTTATTTTATTTCATTTTTATTTTATTTTTTTATATTTAGAGAGAGAGAGAGAGAGAGAGAGAGAGAGGAGGAAAAAATTATTATGGAAGGCTGCGGTAAGCTCTTCAATAATAAATCATAAAAATTCTCCACCACTCTTCCCTTTGTTTTCCCAGTGGGGACTACAAGCTGTGACTATTTTTAGTTTTTTCAATTTTTCATAGTCACTAAGTAATTTCTTATAGAAGTACACTTACCCACACTTAATAAGTGAAACTTTGATGGGAATATAATTTTAATTAAACAGTTTCGACACATTTTTTTACTACCATTATAGGGATTGATATACACGGTGGTGAAGCCGGGTATTTTTTCCGAAGTCCTAATAATCTGCATTGTTATCATATTTAGAAGCTGAAAATGAAAATAGACGACATTAAGATGGTCAAATAAATTAGCATATTGATTTTTCCCCTCAATAAATAAGTTGACTATAGCTCTATTCAGTCTGATCAAAATTTGAGAACCACCACTTCAGTTCGTACAGAAAAAATTTAGAAATCGGTTAAAACGATATTCATAACATGTCAATATGTGCGGTAATTTTAATAATTATTAAGAAAAAAATATTCAAGGAATTACACTGAAATTTTTGTGAGAGACGGCTTATAATTATATGAATAGAAGCAAATCTGGTTGCGACCGTAAGGGTAAAGAGGCAGAGAAAAATATATATGAGATGAGAGTAACAACTTAGTGAATCTAGCGGAAGCTTTACATTCCAATAAGTAACACTGCTTGAAATTCAACGCTGACTTAAAAATTTGTATTAAAAAAAAAAGATGTAACAATTTTATTCTAAAAAATATGGTGTACTTAATTTATAACTAGAGTGTGGATTTTCTGGCATTTGTCAGGGCCGTACCTAGCTTTTTTGCCACCCTGTTTGAACAAACTTTTTGACGCCCTCCCATTACCTAAATCAGAATGATATTCTTTATCCTTGTCCAGACAATGTATCTGACAACGACAATGTATTATATTAAGTTTTTTTTTGGAAAATACAACTATCGCATTCATTGCTATGACGGGACCTGGAGGTGGGACCTATGGAAAAGCGCCAAATCCTGAGTCGTATATCATGAATGTATAGGTCACTCAAATTCTTCTGTACACAATATATACATATATATGGATATATATATATATATATATATATATGTATATGGATATATATATATTTCCACTTTTTGCTCATTTTGGAACTTTTTGGAAGCCTGTGAACCCTCCGCTGTTCGACCTATGACAATGAAACTTGGGGTAGTGTTAGAAGAATTCCTGGGCTACACATTCGTGTCAAAATTTTTGAAATTAATTTATTAGTTTTTGAGGAAGGGGTTCTCAAAGTGTTGCAAACCCAGCATGTTGTCATCACGATAACTCATTTAAATTTGCATATTTTGGCTTGAAATTGTTATGGCAGTTTCAAATTATTTGGGACAGGTTTGATATTGAATTTGAGCGAAATCGGTCGACTGGTTTTCAAATGGTAGCCATTTCAAATTTGACATTTTTTACTGATTTTGGCATTTTTTGGGAGTCTGTGGAGCCTCCGCTTTTTGACTTATGGAAATTAAACTTAAGGTAGTGTTAGACGCTTTCATGGGCAACACATTCATGTTAAAATTGTTGAAATTCATTCAGTAGTCTCGAAGGAAGGGGTTCTCAAAATTTTGCAAACCCACCACGTTGTCATCACGGTAATTCCCGTAAATTAAAAGAGTTTGACTCGAAATTTTTATGGTAGTTAGAAACTATTAGGGACTAGTTTGGTTTTGAATTTGAGCAAAATCGGTCAGATGGTTTTTGAACGACAGCCATTACAGTATTTGACATTTTGGGAAAATACACACTTACTGGGTTGACGGGCAGCAGATTTTTTTTTTTTTTTTGGTTAGTATGGCACCCTTGTACTCTGCCGCCTTGTACGAATGCACAGATCGCACGCACCTAGTTACGGCCCTGGCATTTGCCGAATCATTTCCTCCATAGGGCAAGGCTTCGAAATCAAATTGAAGTTCGTTTCATCAGTTGGGATAGCGGAAAAAAAATTTTATTCTTCCTAAAAATTCCAAAAATGGAATAAATGCTAAAAATGACGTAATGGTCAAAAACGCCCATTTTCCAAGAAAAACCATCCTGTTAATGCGCCCCAGTTATCCAAAAGTATTTCCCAATGGTTGAATTTCCTTTCCATTGTGAATTTAGAGCGATTTGAATGCCGAAAATTATTGAGTAAAATTTGAAGTAAAAATTGATTTTTTATTAAAAGCTTGATATCTTCAGAAATAATTGATCTGGAGCTCTGGCAATGAACTCACTGAATTTCTCGTTAAAAAATACATATTTTGTAAATAAAATTGGTGAATTGGAAAAAGAATTTAAATTTGAATTTTTTTGGTGCTATTTTCATTGTTTGAAGGTTTCATTTTTGTTTTAGCCAAATAATGCCGAAAATGCAGTTTTCATTGCCAAATTTTAAGCTTAATTTCGAAAAATCAGCACAGTATTTATAATTTATACTCATAATTTTTTTTTTTTGCTTTTATTCGGTTTTTTTTTTTGTCATTTGTCAATTTGGCACAATTTTTACATCTACATATTTATATTTACTTTCTTCCGATTTTCAGAGTACGAAATTGATTTAGCCAGAATGCAAAAAGTAAGGGAGAACACAACGAGACACACATGTGACATTTTGATTACGGGTAACGACTGCCTGAATCAACAAAATATTAAAACCATAGAAACTAGTTTAGATAATGAAAAATATTGGACTACCAAAAGAGTGAAATTTTTGGAAACTAGTATTTCACCATTAGGGCAAGAACGTGAACTTTTACGATGTCCAGTAACATTCAATGGTAAACCTGATCCAAGGCACATTTATATATTACCAACGTACTACACTGATGATAGAAAACGGCAACAGCTATTTGTTTTCAAAGATCTGAACGGAAATGAGGTTTACACAGTCTGTCTGTCTTCCGTCGATGAAACCATTTACAAACATACTGAGATCTAGCGCCACGAGTTTCGATAATGATTTCGAAAAGACAAGTCCAAACTTATTGCAGAATTCTCAGACGGTGTGCGATTTAATAATTAATAAATGGCCCTACAATAGTTCATCCGGCTGGATTTTAGTGAAAAAGTTTTCTTCCCCAACGAATCTGTACAGGCGGGTTTTTTACTTAGAATAAATATTTCTGATTAGTGATTTTTGTTTCTTTTAATACGTCAAGAAAAGCAAGTTGAAATTTATTTCAGCGAACTCGATAATTTCGATAATTTCGCCTGACGGTGAATCCCTATACAGAATGAGTCAGTTTTCAGCACACTACACAAAAAATAACTTTTCATGCGTCAAAAATTGATTCATTTTACCTTTTACAGCTGCCAATCATTATTTGACGCACCAGGAAAATATTATAATGGGTGTGAACGCGTAAGAAGGTACACGAAAATTCGGTAGAATAGCTCACAAATAGCACAGGCAAAGCAGAATTATTAATATTACATATCGGTTTCACCGAAGCTGTCAATATTTTCTTTGAGATTATTATGAAAGATGTTGTGTTTGCGAACACAAATTGAAGTCTCCACAGTAAGGACATTTTCCGACAGAGATTTAGGATCAACTCCATTTCGAAGGGCATTTTTCATTTTAGGAAAATCGGAGAGAAATTCCAACGGCACGCCAATTGGAAAGATTTCAAATTATCGTTATTGTGCGTTGCATTCTAAATACAATTTTAAGAATTTTTATCATAACGAAAACTTCAAGAAGCTGTAATTTTGAAATCAAATAACAATTTTATTTATAACTGATCTTCAGCTAAAATGTTTATTTTTTATTTTATCTTAATGTTAATACTAAGAGCCTCAAATATTCCGACAATTATTTTCCCTCCTTTATGATAAAAAAATAGTCTCAAAGTAGGATAGGCTTTTATTGATAGAAGGACCAACGCATCATCCTGCCAGAAGCAGTTCCGGAAGAATTTTGGTCACGTCCTGCCAGAAGAATTAATCAGGGTACTGCTGGAAGGACAGGTTACTAAGAAATAAATAATTGTTGTCCTTCCAGTAGGACAGGATTTTTTATTTTCAGTTCATTAAAAAAACATAATTATTCTCACTTTTTATATTATTTGATAAGTTTTGTTGTTGAAATAAATCACTTACTGGCATGAATGTTATAAGGTGTTAAAGGGGCTTTTCCCTAAATTTTGATAAAAAATTATTGTCCTTGCTGATTTTTACTATAATAAAACATTTGTTTTCAACACTTTCCAGTTCCTTATCAAAGAAAACTTTTTACTTTAACGCTATTTGATATACCCTCTCACCCAAAAATAAAATTTATACCTATATTCAGTATTAACCCCACCTATAAAATTAATCGAGAACATATAAAGTAAAAAAATCTTTATTTTATGCAAATTAGTTTATGGTATTCCATTTTGAATATGATATGCTAAACATTCACGTTTTGTTTGTGGACTACAAATTACAACATTCGATCCACATCGAACAAATAACTAGCTTTTACCTGAACTTTACAAACTTTGGAACATATGATGCACTTTCTCTGCACACGTTTACGTTCCCAACTGTCAGTAGCAGCCAAAGGCTCCAAATAATGATTATCAGGTAACACAACTGGGCCCTCTTCTGGTTCTGATGTTCGTAACAAACTTCCTATCAGCCGAATAGCCAATGATTCTGTGAACTCTGCATGAGTTTTTTTATTGGGTCCAAAATGTTGGTAAGCAATGTAAGCATTTGTCTCAATAATGCCTAATAAACCGGCAAACATTCTATGCTCTCATGACTGTGTCTTCCAAGAAAATTCTAAGGCCAAACAACTTTGGCGCAAATGATTTTTAATATCAACAGATGCAGCTCCATCAAAATAAGTTTCGAAGAGACGTGGTCTCTTCACTGCTTTATAGTAGATGTTGCCAGTTTGATCATATCTTCGTTTTTTTGCTGGAAGACCAGGAGCTGTTGTACCCAAGTTGCAATGAGACAATGCACTTTTTTATCCCTCCGAGCCATCCCAAGCATAGGAGTATCTTCGACTGTAGCTGTGGCACTTACATGTTCACCACGTTCATCGGGGCATTTTTTAATAAGTTCTTTCAATGGAAAATTCTTTGTCGCTGTTTTTATTATACTAATAAATAGTAAACCACGTTTACGTAGCTGATTAGCTGCTTTAACTGAGGCAAACCATGAATCACCCAGAATAATTCGGTTAGTACTAAACCATGGTTCTACTAATCTCAGTGTTGTGGCATTACCAGCACCATATTCTTCCTCCCTTTTTTTTCTGCATTTCTTCTTTGCCTTCATTTATTTCTAACTGCAGCATAATGTTTGTGACCTTATCAGCTACATCTTTTATTTCACAACCAATGCCCCTTGGTTTTCTTCTAATTTTTATGACAACTGCATTCCATTCTGAAAGTGATTATTTTTTCCATACCAGGCAAACATCGATTCATCCGCTGTCATTTTGTATCCAGGGCTTATCACACGTGCCCATTTCTCATTCAAAATACTAAAAAAAGGCCTTACAGCATACCATTTATCATTAGATGGTGTTGTACTTCGAGTATAAAATGATAATGCAGCAATAATTTCTTCAAAACGAGCCCTACTCATACCAAAGCATTTCCCAAATGCCGGAGCTGGAAAAAGTCCATCATCAACAGACCAGTAATCGCGACAGGTCGATAGATTTTGTAATGTCATTCCATATAAAAGACCAATTGCTTTATACAGCTCTAACTCAGTAATAGGACGACGGTGATCACACAATTTATCATTAGAAAAAACCAAAATATCGAAGATTTTTTCAACAGGGAAAAAAATTTTCCAAAATTGTAATTCTATGAAATTGTGTGCCACAGGTTCATTTATTAATCGTGGCCCATATTTACCATCCTTGTAAGAATCAATATTCACTACCGTATTAAATGTCCGTATTGTACCGTGAGCTAAAATTTGGTCCCTTTCTTCATCCAAATCTATGTCAGTGTTCGAGAAAGATGATGTCGAGCTAGAGCTGCTTGAATCAGTTGTAGATGTTGATTTTCTACATCTGGTGGTAGAAACTACAAATAATAATAATAATAATAAGAGGCAAAGTAATTTTAATTATTTCAAAATGAATTTTGGAGGTTCAAAATAGTTGTTATATATGTATATGCATCACCAGGTAGGGGTCTCAAATCTTGAACAGAATCACTGTTATTTTTTTCATCATTAGTCGAAGTGATTTCAAGGTTAACTACTTCTATATTCGTACCTTCATTAAAAAAACAATTATATAATTTTTAGTATTCAGAAATAATAATAATAATCATAATAATGTGGCAGTAAACTTTTTAATTCCACAAAAACTTACTTAAACAGTTGGCTTCAGCTTTGTCTAAATAATCCAATTTGATTTTTGTGATTTTATTATCTATTTCCTATAGGACCATTGCATTTTTTGCTCTAGGGAAAACTTTAGTAACTGAACCATAGCAGAGAGTAGATTCCCAATGTTCTCCAAACATAGTTGTGTTCCATGCATTTGATTCAGGTGGATCAAAAAGAGTTGCTTTTGCAGAAAATCGATCACCAACATTAATCATATTTTCAACAACTACGAATTATTAATTACATAATAAAACTGAAAGTATTAAAATATGTAGTAAAATTTTCAAAAATTAAACAATTTGACACTCAATAAAACAATATCTCACGAAATGTACATTTCTTAAATATCAACCTACTGATATAATTTTTTTTTAATGCATTCTAAATTTTCCCACGAATTCAAATCTGGAATGAACACGCTAATATCACGGGATCGAAACGAGATTGAGAACAAAGAAAAATGCTACGTTAGAAGTCTAAAAAATTTCAACCGTGAATGCATTCTTTGCAATATTTCAACAGCTAATGATCCGATTTTACTTCTTTTTTTTTTTTGCGCTGCATCTATTGGAAACACTGAATTCGATAAAATTAACGTTCGTCCTGCCAGAAGGACGATGTAGACACTATATGTGAGCAATGTGGTAAGACATGGTAGGACGCTGAGTCCTGCCGGTAGTACGTTGGTGTCATTTCTATCATTAATAAGCCTTTAAAAAAAAAAAAAAAAAAAAAAAAAGTAATAAACCAAAAATATTTGGCCGTATACTCCACCCTGAAAAAATTATGATATGGTTACACCACTGGTTTAAAGTATGGTTTTATTTGTAACAGTGTAGATTGTTCAGGCCTTCGGGTATCAAAAATATTATTGTATAATGGAGGTTAATGTCTATTATTGTTTAAAGAGAAAGGTACGACGAAAATATAATTTATTAATAAGTAAAAACAAAATACCTATACCTATACTGCCTCCAATAATTTCTTATTAAAGAGAAGAACAACTACGTGTGTTACTCGACGAAAATATAGAAAAAAATAATAGACAGAAGTAAAGGTAAATGAACAACTACAGCGAAAAATACGCAAGACAGTGTTGCCAACTGATACTCAAACAACGTAATAATTCCAACAATTATGAACCAATCACCATGCAATGCATTGTAAAATTTCTAACATAATGCTACATGGTATATAGTCTCCTGACGATAAATAGGTTTCTTAGTGCAATATTTTTGGGTTAATATCTCTGTTTTATTTGAATTATAAATTTTATGATGATTGGAAAAAAGACAGTCACATTTTGTTTCATCTGTGAGTGAAACTTCGTTGAACTTCAAATGTTTTCGTTATTATTTGATGTGTTAGTTTTGAAATTAATTTGTGATCATATTTAGATACTTACTTATTTAATATTGTTTCCTTCCATTTTAAATTAACATTTATTTTATGAAAAAAGTTTATTTGTTCAGATTTTTCAAAAACAAAATTGACACTTCTCTTACTTTGGGCCCATACGCGTCTAAAGTTTAAAAGCACTCATGAACTGTGAGAGTGCTTTGAGGACATTACTTGTCGAGAATTGTTTCTTGATATTTTTTTTTTTTTACACATTTTGAGTGTAGGTATAGAGGAAAGTGGTACACAGTGGGCTGTTTTAAATAAAAGAAGAAATTTTTAATGTCCAGAATACAACTGATAATAGTTAAATATGTATAACCAAAACCAAAATAATTTTACAAAACTTACATTCTTTATTTGTTATCGGTGCTTTATAGTTTTCATACCTACAAAGTTATTTTTTAAATCTTTTTTCACTTCAAACAGAATCTCAAAAACAATTTAAAAAAAGCTATGCACATGCAAACGTTCTGCTCAAAATAATAATATATAGACTATTAGGAAAACTGAGTTTATTAAAATACTCGTATACGGAACACGGTAGAAAGGCTAAGTGTACGCAGTGGAACTATATAAAATCATATTAATACACAGTGAAACACTAACTTTCTGGTATTCTGAAGGTTTTCCGGAGTTATTAAGCTAAATTAAGATTAAAATATTTATTTTAATAATTTAGTAGGTATATACAGTTTTGAAATTTATTCAAATATTTTTCAATAGGCTACCTATTTGTTTTTCCATACAGTATCTTATTAATTTGAGTATTCGACTACCTTGCAGAAAAACATTTAGATTCTTGAATTTTAGTTAAGATTTGTCAAAAATAGAAGTTCATTGATATACCTACAACCAATTATTTTTCTCAGTTACAGCAATGTTCGACCTAATTTGTATAATACAGGTACAGGTTCCACTGGGTATTACATGCTATTCGACTGTGTAACATCGATTTCTGACTGTTTTAAAAATTACGTCTCTCTTATTGTTGTTAAGTAGGTAATGTTTTTTGGGTGTCAAGGCATTTTGATCGATGCGGAAAGATGAACTCTATCCAATTGTATATTTTAAATTTCCATACAAGTAAAATTTTCGAAGTTACATTCAAAAAAGCAAAAAATATTCCACTGTGTACAACCTTCCCCAATATCATAAAATGGAACCTTATAATTCACAATAATATTACAAAAACGAAAATTTAAAAATTTTAGAATTGGTAATACTTATTCTTTTAGTAAAACGAAAACGATAGAGCTATGTAAACGTTCCGAGAAAAAAAAAACAAACTTAGGTAAGTCAATAACTTTATTCATTTTTTAATTGATTTACAGTACCTAATTTATTAAAATCAAAAACGTCACCTACCAAGATTTTGGTGCTTGCGTCGATATAATATAGTATAAATATTATATTGAATAAAAGAAACACCTTCTATCATCATTCGTGTGGAACAGATTTCGCTGTGCGTAACACCTATGGTAAAAGTTAATCGTTTTTAATATTATAACAGTGTACCTTAGTCGAATAAAGTTGCAGCGTGAAAAGAATTTTGAAGTTGATGTAGACCAATCATGATCGAATGTTTGGTAAAAAGACTCTGTTGGGTCAGTTTTGTTCTCGCAATACCGATCTGCCAGTCATTGGATGTAGTCATAATTCAGCCGCGAAAAATTTCATTATATGGTTTCAAAGAAGGCGGCGAAGCTGAACTGTCGTTTTTCACAGAATCGTTAGGATTTGTCGACGATCAGTATTTGCAACATTCTTCGCCTTGGGAAACTTTCTTACGCAGATATTTATCGGAATACAAAATCGGTACGTTATAGGTACTAATATAAATATGATTACGTCGCATAAATAAAATTACAGTACGTATAGGTAGATTATTTTCAGGTCAACTATCAATTAGGTTATTAAAAGAATTATATGTAATATGAGTTTATAGCCAAAGATGACACACAGGATAGCTAATTAGGTTAAAATCAAACAACTCAAACTTTTCGCAGGAACTGATTTCTCCCGATGACTATATTATTTACGTCTCCGGACACTTAGGGATATCTAACGAAAAAGAGGAAGAAAAATTGCAACCCAGAAAATTTGTTTGCCAGCAGGTACTCAGGTCGTTAGTGTATGGAAGTTGAAAATCCGAGATTTAATGTTGACTTTACCTCCTCTTCTGCCACTGTGCCATTAAAAACATAAGTAGGGAACAGTGGCTGATTCAGGAGGGAAAATGGGGAATTTCTTCAAAATCCCAAATAAAAATAATTTGGGAAAATTCAAGGTGAAAAACATGTTTTATTAAGTGTCGAGGAAATTCTTGATGAATTGCGTTGTAAAATAGCGATTATATGATTGCCTAGCAGATAAAAAAAAAGCGAGCCAGCATTCCGATCAGTTTTGTCTGTTTACCTGGAATTTATCTTCTCTTCTTCACAATAATTTGAGATTCAATTTCTTCTCAAAATACTTACTTCACGTTTCTGAATAACTATTTTTATTAACTACACGAACGAACAGAAGCTGTATACCCTCCTGTTCTCGAGTAGAAAAACAACATTTTGTTGGCAAGTATATCAAATAGTTATTTTACCACTCTTAAGAGAAGAGTAATGAATTATTATCTCTTTATCCAGTGTATGAAATCAGGTAAGCTGGTATTTTTTGTTAAAAATTAAATATTTTTCTGCAACACCCACCCAAAAAAAAAAAGTTTTTGCACGTATTGACTATGCGTCATGAAGTAAGAGATTTTAACTAAATGACAAAAAGTAAATTTTACACATGAGTAGCTGGTGACTGGCTCGGTTTATTAATTCACTGTCTTGGCGGCATCAGGGCATGTATAAGAAATTGAACGTAGTCAAAAATCAACGTATAGGAAAAAATATGCAGCCAAAAAATGTATGTAGAGGAAAACATGTCTGTTGTTCCAACTGTATAAATTTTCAAACAAAAAAATTCTCTATCACTATTTTTAGGGGGTAAGCTTGAGAATTGAAGAAATAATGATGTCAAAAGAAAAATAATAGGAGGAAAAATAACCTAGCCAAATTAATATGTAACTAAAAGAATAGTTAGAGAAAAATAATTGGAGGAAAAATAACGTAATCAAATTAATATGTTGCCAAAAGAAAACAGAGGAAAAATAATGTTGTGAAATAAATTTGTAGCCAACAGAACAGGTAGAGAAAAAATAGGATTAATAAAAAAGATAGGATGAATGAAAAAGATAGTAAAAAAAAAAACGGCGACAAAAAAAAACATCTTAAATAAGTTGCATATTGTAACAAATATAGACGAACATTTTCTAAGTGTCCGCCTATATTTTTACACAAACGAAATAATTTGTTTTATTTTCTAATACTCTACACTTCTATGACTCTTCTTCTTCTTGATATAAATCTAACAGGAAATGGTATCGTCAGAATTTGATGAAAAATTGTCTTCCATACAAAAAACAATTGTAGTTGACCTCAGTTAATGTCACACGTGTACCTTAATTGAAATATCTGCCTAATTCTAGAAAAACGTCAATTTTCCTTCTTTTTAGTAACAACCAATCATAACAAACTAATCCCACTATTTCTTACCATTTCTTCTTTTTACTATGTACAAACTAAATAATAAAAACTCTTACTCTGAAGAACAAAATGTTCAATTCATTTATTTTGTTCAATCTTAATAATTTCTAATGTTCAACTCTAAGTTCAGTACAATTTAATTAGTTCATGTGTTGTAAATGAAAAATATTATATTTTTATGAAAAGTATCCTGTTGAAATTTAATTGAAGTCTAATTCATTCAAACAAAGTTAAGGGTGTGGATACCTAGGAAACTCAATTTTAAATTATAAAGTTTGTTTTTATTGATCGTAAATATTTATCTGTGGTTTTCCATAAATAAATATTTAGTAAAATGTCAACGTCAAAAATAGGAAACAATTATCAAACAACCACCTATTTTCTGGCGTTACACATATCTTCTTCAGTTGTGACACTAAATAGCAGATTCTCCCATATTCTTTTTATTATATATGTATGAGACATTCATTTTAATGCATAATATATCATCAGATATATTTTTTGAAGTGCTGACTTCGAATATGAAGTTGAATTTTTAATTTGACCCATTACTTTGCCCTCACAGAACTCTAAAAAGGGCCTAATTTTGAATTTTTATATTTTTAATGCCTTATTTTTCTTCTAATTTTTAATTCCTCTACATTTTATTCATCTACATTTTTGTTTCTCTACATTTTTATTTCTCTACATTTTTATTCCTCTACCTTTTTTCCCTTTACATTTTCATTTGGCTTCATTTATTTTTGTCTACTTATTCTTTGGACTGCATTTTCTTTCTTCTACCTTGATTTTTTTTACATAATTTTCATGTCTGTCAAATAAGCTTTTTCCAATTTTATGAACATTTTTCAAAAAATTTTTGCATCAGCACTGGAGAACAGTTGGTAAAACTTTGGTATGTGAGGGGGAATACCCACTGGTCAAATAAAAATTTACTAACAGTTATACCATTACATGTTTTTACTCTCACCAGTTTTCCAGTTTTCCTAATACAAATTTATTTCAAACAAAAAATTGATTTGTATGTCCAGATAAGCCAGGAACTGTGGACACATGTCCCTCGATTTTAGATAGCATGTGTATTCTTCCAACAACCTTTTTAAAACAACAAGTATTTCACCCTTAAACTACTTCATCCTACTCCCAATAAATCCAACCTCTCATTGTTTCAAACCCACTGCGGAGGAAATTAACACCCATTCACAAATTTATCTGATCCGAAAATAATTAAAATAACTTTATTCATAATTATCTTAATAAAAAGGATTAAATACTTTGAAGTATCAGATAACAAAATTTACAAAAAAGTAGTATATTGTAACGGCCAAAAGAGGTTGGGTTGTACCTGGTAACGACCTCTTTTGGGAGTACACCATACACGAAATATCACGTACTTTAAAAGCAGTAATACCTCTAAGATAATTTCAAGTTTATTATCCACGAGCTATTGTGGACCTTAACATTATTATGAGACTCAATAATATTTCAAACACATGAGTGAATTTACACATTTAATAAAATAATATTCTGTACATCACAGTTAATATTTCTACGTTAATAGTACTACATAGTACATCACAATTCAACAAGCAAGACTATCTGTTCACTAGAGACTTCTACAAGAGAGGTTCTAGGTACTTAGAAGTAGCTGTCGAGGAACTGCTCTAAACTGAACAGAACTGAACAACTATACAACTGAATCGAGAGATTATATACTCGTTCGGGGTATGAAAACGTACGTGTCGGATAGGTAAAGTGAAGTAGGGTGTTGTTATTATAGGGCTGTGCTGACTCGTCGAGTACTCGAGGGACAGGTACAACCAGGTCATAAATATACAGGAGGTATATCTGTATATGTAAAATTCAATATAAATAATTTGGTGGTTGTTTATGAAGAGTAATAGGAAGGTAATTGTTGACAAATATCAATGTTTTTGGTATTTGGAAATGAGTGAACGAATATGTTCGTCATTTCTCAAAATAGACGAAAATATACGTTACACAATTCTCCGGGGGGAACAAAAAAAATAAGGAAAAAAAAAATTTTCCAAAGTCTATCCAACACATACATATGTCCAGATAATTCTGCATAATTAAAATTACGTCATATAATGCGAGTATGAATATATACTTAGAATAAAATTTTTACGAATATTAGTTATGAGTAACAAATTTTTCTTACGTATATATGAATAATTAGTATATCGTATTATTTTGCGTAATTTTTTACAATGCTGTGCTTTTTGTTAAGTTTACACAGTTTTGATGGCAGGTTAATTTTAAATATACAATAATAATTATTAAAATAAGTGAGATTGCACTTAACCATATTAGGAACATTTCATTAATGAAAGTTATATAATCATTGAAATTTTGATCGGGTATTTGCAGTTTAATGGATTTAATTTTGTTCTCCAGATTGTTCATGGGAACAGTATGAGGAACAAAGTTTTTCCAATTTGGGTTATAGACCTTTGTCGTTGCCAGATCAATGGCAAGATCAAAAGGTTCTATAGAATCAGAAAAATATGTCCACAAGAGTGGTAAATGATTTTCGATTTTAATAGTCTCTTCTAGTGATTCAGAGAGACAAGGGATTTCAATGGGAATGATTACTGTATTTTTATTATTTTCATCAATATTTTCAATTTGGATGTGACAAGGTACGTCCAGAATGAAGGTTCCAGGGGAATCATTATTTATTTTTAATTTTTCAGATTTTTTCGTAACAGAATTAGTTGCTACGAGGGAGTTAAAATTTACAATAGCAAACTTGGTGTGACCAATAGGGTGCACCAATGTTTGATTATTATTAGGATTGCATTTAAATGAGCAAGATTGTAATAGGTTATGGTTTAAATCTTGGAAGAATAAGTTCTTAGCACAAGATGATAATTTTTCACTTCCTCTATTAGAAGGAAGGAAGCATAATGGTTTATCTGAGTTACAATAATGGAGGTTGGTTCCACTAATATAACGTACAGAATTTGTTCTGATTTCATGAATAATCAGGGATGGTTCTTGATCCCAGCTACACAATTCATTAGAATGACTTTTGAATGTGAGCGGAATAAAGTCGTAAATTTCATATTTTGAGTCTAATTGTTTTAGGGGAATTTTAATTTCTAACTCTAACGTATTTTTAAAGAAGTTACAATTTACAAGTTCAGCATGATAATAATTTTGAATGTCCTTAATGGGGATTGCTAGGTCGAGACCTAGATTTTTCGTAATTTTTGAAAGTTTTATTAAATCTTTTTCTAATATTTCTTTTGAGATAATTGAAGATGGGATCATATGAGATTTGCAAGACGTTAGGATATTTGATAATCTTAACGTGTTTATCAAATAGTTGTCATAAAATCCTTGTATGTAGTTTAGGGAGATTAGAAGTTCATGTTCTTCTAATGAATTTTCCATAAAAGAATTTGTATGCGAGATAAATCTTGTCATAAAATTATTTGTATGGTCAATGAAGCTATGCAGATTAGTAGACGTATTAACTAACGCTGCATGCTCAGTCAATAGTTGATTTTTATAATATCGTATTCTTCTTTCAACGAGATTTCATTCGCCAAGAAGTTTCGTCCATCTCTAAAATTTAATACTCGACAGCAAAATCGTAGCGCATCTCCGAAGAAAGATCTGATCGGGGTGAATACGCTTCGTTTGCTTCGAATAGATGATGGTGTCGAATAGAAATCTTGTATCATCGCAATGTTTTGTTCTTTCAGATTTTTTATGGTATTTTTTAATCGTTTTGCCATTTCTGCATATTTGCAATTTTTCCAGGTTGTTTCATTACACAACCGGTGTTTGAAATTTGTTGCCAATAATTTATCTGCTGACTCATGCAAGTCTAGCTTAATAGAGTAAATTATTGGGGCAGATTTCGAATATACGAAAATATTGCTTATCTCTTGAAAATAAGCGCCAGTTGACGCCGTCGTAATCCTATATGGGTCAGACGATGTTCTTTGCGCAATACTAGTCGAAGAAATAATTATTGCGAAATAGAAAAGTAGATTCGTATACATTTTCTGAAACAGAAAGAATGCAACGTCTAAGTTATTTACGAGAAAATGGATTATGCACATTACTGATTTGTTTTGATTTTCGTAGATTGGGGTGAAGGGGGAGACAAATTTTTCCGATATCCGAATTATGAATCTCGGTCAAATTGTTAATATAAAATTACTAATTTTATTTCTTTCGTCAGTGTTCCGTCTTTGCCTTCGCTATTTACGCCTTTTTACGTGTTGTCGATTTTTTCCAATTTTTTCGAGTGTTAATTATATTTTTCTAATTTTTTTCGTGTACTACTATATAAAAAAGACTTTTCCGAACTTAATTTTATCAGATATTTTACCAAGTGTCAGTGACGTGTTGGTGTAGTTCGGGTTTTTTAAACAAAAAAAATTCTTTCTCTGTGCGGATATCTTCCAGAAAATATGTCGATCGTGTACATGAACGACCGAATGTTTATGTCTTCTGGAGTCGTGGAGGCAAATGAGACCTGGTTCCTGGGGGAACAGGTACTCACCAAGATCCGGCCATTTCAAAGCTGCATGTGCGAGCCTCGCCTTTACTTTGCGCTCCATCGTCTCTTTTCTTTATTTTACCGCGTCTCTTCTGTTTCCGATCGCGGTGACTTCTTGAATCAGTTTGAACCGTCTCGAATCCCAGGCGAGGTAATTGACGAGGATCTGGGCTACTGGAGCCACTTTGTAAGATATACTTGTTGTCCCGATTCGGAGGAGTATACAAAGAAACTTTTGTTTCAACTCCGGATCTACTATCCTCATTCCATGGTCGTTGAGTTTGGTCCATCTGGGCTCAAACTCACCTTCCGTGGCAATCTGGATACTCGCGGGGTGTCTGGGTTGGGTATACTTTCTGGTGTTCTTGTTGGTCTGCTGTGTGTATCACAGCAAACTAACGAGAAGGTAACCGTTGAGTACGTCCACCTTGACCAGGTATATCTGAATGATCTTTTGATCAATACGGCTGGGGTTCGATTCGTCAAGTTCATCAATGATCACAATAAGCCGCGTCTGCACCTCTCCGTGTCCACCGTCGGATTCCAGCTTCTGCGTCACTACGATGCCACGGAGTATAACCGGGCCATCTCGTACCGCAGTGGATGGCTGCTATCTGCTCCAGTCATCCATTCCTTTTCGTGGAATACCCGATCCGTAGAGGAGAGTATGTCCACCGAAGAAAGTGATTCCTTGGATGGTGGGCCAGATCCTGAGAACAAGGCCTCAAGTCCTTCCGGCAGCAGCAGTTCATCCAGTGGAGACCGGTTGGAGGAGTTCCTGGAGGGATACTCAGAGACGTGGGCTATTGGTGAGTTATTTATTATTTTTACTATTTTTAAGTTGTTCCAAAAAAAAAAATTTTAAAGTAAATTTTGAAGTGACGGGGCATAAACAAGTATTATGGGGGAGGAAGGTATCGTGAATGAAAAAACCAAGTAACCACGGGTAATAGACTTTACACACAGTTACTTTGGTTTTTTCCGAGGGCGACCCCTTGGTTTAGGTATGATTTGGGTTGGGATGGGATTTTCGATGTTTTCGTCTACTTCTTCTATTTTTATTTTACAATTTAATTCGTCGTTATTACGTGATTTATACGGAATTAATCGTCGTACGTGAACTGTTTCGTCGTACGCAGTTTTATCGTCTGTTTTAATACGAATTGCATAATTTAAATCCGTGACCTTTCTAACAATTTTATATGGTCCGGTATATTTCATTTTGTTTTTCGCGACGTTTTTCGATTGACGCAGCAGAACAAGGTCATTAGGTTTGAAGTCAATGATCTTGTGGTGTGCATTATAATGTTTCGCGTTTTTTTCCGATGCTTTCTTTGCTAAGCTCGGCGTTTTTTCTCTCGTTTGAAGGAGATTTTCAATTTCTTCTTCACGAGTCGTTTTGTTATTACTATTTCCTGGTATTTCTGGTAAATGTACTTCTGGGTTGAATCCATGAAGTAGGTAAAATGGAGATTTATTGTTTAAGTGTTCGATTGGGCTAATGTTGTATGCGAAAATAATCTTATTAATTGTTTCGATCCATTCTTTTTCATTTGAATGGTCGTATTTTGACAATGATTTTTTAATCACTCCGTTGATTTTTTCAACGAGTCCTTGCGATTGGGGGGAATAAAATGAGGAGTAAATAATTTTGATATTATTCTCTTCGCAAAATTTACGGACGGTTTCATTCGCAAAATGACCTCCGTTATCGCAAGAAATTTTACCTGGGGTGCCATACGTATAACAAATAAATTTCAAATACTCAATTACGCATTGAGCATTTGGATTTTTTGTTGGACGTATGGTGCAGAAATTTGTGCTTTTGTCTACACCGACAAGCACGTACGAGTGTTCGTACTCGGTATTAAATTTTCCGATGAAATCGATCTCTAAATGTGAAAACGGTTTAGGGTTTTCGATTTCTATATGTTTGAGGTAGCCAGCCTCTTTCGGGGAATTTTGTGCCATCTGACACTCATGACACGATAATACATATTCTGTAATTTTTTGTACCATATTTTTGAAAAAAAACTGATTTTTTATTTTATTTTTTGTTTTTTTAATTCCGAAATGACCTCCATACAACGGATCGTCATGTAGTTTTTTCAGAACTACTGGAATTAATTTTTCAGGAATTACTGTAACCGCTTCATCATACGATGAGGTTGGGTTAGGTAATTTCTTTAAAACATTATTTTCGTCCAGAAAATATAATTGTATAGTACGATTTAATTTTCGTATTTTATTTTTATCTTTTTTTATTTCGTTATAATTTAATAATGAAATTACATTTTTCCAATGCGGGTCATTTTCCTGCATTGTTTTTAAATTTTCGGGCAATTCAATTTTTTGGGGGATTCAGAAGTTTGACCTTCTGATTGGGAGGGTAATGTGATGTCGGGAATTGACATTTGTGTGACAACTGGGGTCACAGGAGGGGTTGGGGTGATCTGATTATCGAGGTTTGCCTCTTTAAGAGCAGATCTTGTAACTACATTAGTAGTTTTGTGGGGACAATTTTCAGAATGATTTAACTCATTCTGTGGGATTGTGGTTTGTACCACGGGTAATATGGGAAGGTTGATGCAAGGGAAGGGGGAAAATAATATGTTTGGGGCGTTGTACTTGGGTAGTACCACGCATTTTGATTCTGAAAGAATACAGGGTTTAATGGGACAGATGTTGTGAATTCTACACACAGTATTCACATTTTTCTCTTCGTCTGAAGAGCATATTTTTTATTTACTAAAAATTCACCTTTTTCAAATGTGATTTCGTCCGGTTCATCATGCGGACGAGATAACATATCAGCCATACAATTATTTTTTCCGGCGATATGTTTAATTTGGAAACTATATTCGTTTAATTTAGATATTAATCGGATTAATCTTGGACTTGGAGTATTAAATTTCTGATGGTAAATCAGAGGTTTATGGTCCGTGTATACTACAAAGCGTAATGCAAGTAAGTATCCACGGAAATGAGCTAATGCATTCGTAATAGCTAACATTTCCAAGTCAAATGAACACAATTTTGACTGGGCAGGTTGGACTCTCTCAGAGAAATATCCAACTGGATGTTTATGCTTCGTAACGGGATTAGTTTGCAGCAGCACTGCACCTAATGCGATTTTCGAAGCATCAACTTCTACACAGGTTTCTAATTTTGGATCATATATTGCTAATACAGGTTTGGAAATCATAATTTCTTTTAATTTTTCAAATATTTCAAGATGTTCTTGATTTAATTTTATTTTTGCATTTGATTTGCTATCTGTACCTCTTAGTAAATCAGTAAGAGGAGCAGTAATTTTAGCTAAATTAGGAATTAATTTCCTATGATAATTTATTGATCCTAAAAATGATCGTAATTGTTTTAACGTATTAGGGGGATTTAAATTTTTTATTGCCTCTATATTTTTATTTAATGGACGTAATTCGTTATATCGGACCGTATGTCCTAATATTTCGATTTCGTTCATTGCAAATTGGCATTTTTTTGTTTTTATTTTTAAATTTACTTTATTTAATCTTTTTAATACTTCCCTTGTATTTTCAAGACACTCTTCGAAAGTTTCTCCGAAAATACAAATGTCGTCCAAATAACATACCATTTTTTTCCAGAATATATCATGGAATATGTCATCCATGATAGTTTGGAAGATGGACGGGGATATACTTAAACCTATTGGAGTGGAATTAAATACATATCCAATTCCATCCACATTTATTCCAGTGTATTGTTTAGATTCTTCCGTGAGAGGAATCTGTAAATATCCACTGTTTAAATCAATTGTTGTAAACCATTTTTTATTTCTTAAATATGGCCAAATAATATCAATTGTTGGCACACGATTATTATCCATAATTATTCTTTGATTCATTCTTCGGTAGTCTACTAATACTCGATAGACTCCGTCTGGTTTCTTTTTTACAAATATTGGCGATTCAAATTTCGATTTTTGTTTTTTTAGGACACCTACTTTTACTAGATCATCTACTAGTTTGTGTAGGGCCTCATGTTCTGCGTGTGAAAATTTAAAATTTCTACACCGCAGTGGGGTTTCGTCGTCAACTCGGACAACTTGTTCGGGAACTTTGCAAATGGAAACTTCATCTGTTTTTCCCGTAAAAATATTATTATATTCATTAATTATTTCGTACATTTTTATTTTTTGTTCAAGTGACAATTTTGGATTAATCGGGATGGGATTTCCTCGATTATCCTTAAAAATAGTATTTTCTTTTATTTTTTCAATTTGGCAGGTATTAATTTCTACTGCACTACTTAATTCAAATTTTCCTAAGTATTCGCCTTTATAGATCACGTGGGGTTTGTTATTATGATTAACAGCCGCTATCGTGTCTTCTGATACGATTACAAAGAAATTATTTTTTTCTTCCATGGATGTTTCACACAGAAACTCCAGGTGTTCAGGCAACGTTGCTAAAATTAGCACCGAATTTGCCTCTACTTTAAAAGATTGGGGAGCATAATATTTAAAGGGCTTAATATAACCTAACTTATTTTCTTTTCAATAGGGAAATTGTGACATTCAGGCATGTCAAAACATCGCTCTTCATCACCACACGGCAGAGTGAATTTGTTTTTCGAAAAGTCCATTTTGGCTTTATGGGTTGATAAGAAGTCGTAACCCAGTATGACCGGTTCTACTAAATTTCGAACAACGTAGGTGGGATGTGGGTAAATACAATGATCAATGGAAAAAATCACATTGGTTACTCCTATGACCTCAAGAGGTTGACTATCCGCACCACGAAATCTTACTTTAGTTGGTAGAATTGGTTCCGTAAAATTGACTTTCTTTAAAACTTTTTCATCGATAAGTGTCTGTTCTGAACCTGGATCGACTAAGCTAAGTATTTGTTTACCACAAATGGCAAATGGAAGGTGAAATTTACATTGGGTTCTGCAGTACCCTTTGCTTTGAAACTTCTCCTCACTCACATTGTTAACTAATTTCGATTCCTTGTTCTCAACATCCCTTACAGCTGACAGATCACCTGTAAGGGGGACACTTAGTTTTTTGAGCAACTATTCTGGCAAGCCTGGGGGTTTGATGTTGGGAGGTAATTTTGTTGTGGAGCTGCCATTAATGGTGCCGGAGGGGCAATCATTTGAGTATTAGCAGCCACATAGGGGAGATTTTGGGGAGTATTAAATGATATTCCAGACCATGCTGGAGCATTATTCCAATTTGGGAGAGCCATTTGGTTCCAATTTGGAGCCCTATTGGGATAATATCCATTGTTATTTCTCGGGAAATTACTTTCTCCGGAAATTTGGATTAAAATTTCTTCCTTTATAATTAGGATTGAAATTTTGATTATTATTCCAATTTCTATTATTTTGGTTATTTTGGTTATTTTGGTTCCAGTTTTGGTTCTGGTTCCAATTACCATTACCATTATTATTATTATTATAATTATTATTATTATTATTATTTCTGTTTTGATTCTGATTTTGGTTTTGGTTTTGATTATTATTATTCATATTATTATTATTATTAAAGTTATTATTATTATTATTACCATTTTGGTTATTATTATTTTGCTCGTTATTATTATTTTTATTTTGGGGATTTTTATTATTTTTCCTGGATTCCTGAAATTTTGAAATGTTCGCTATTGCAGCGCTCATTTTCTCCATTTCAGCTTTCCAGATTGGATCGGACGATATTGTATTTACGTTAACTTTTTTTTCAGTTTTCTTTTCTGTTTTCCCGGATTTCAATTCTTCTATCGTTTTTTCTAATTGGTCAATTTTTTTACGTAAAAGGGGATCTATATGTCCGAATGCTTTATCTTTAAATTCGAGATATTTAGAGAAAGCTTTATCAAGTTCCTGAATTGTTTTAGGTTCTTTTTTAATGAGAAATACTCTTTCTTTTTCGGGGAGATTAGGCATAATTTTTTCTATAATTTTTTCTTCCGTAATATCGGGTTCAATTTGTTTTAGAATCCTTTTTACGAACATAATATACGCGGAGAAATCAGCTTCACCGTTGTAATTTCTTTCGTATAATATTTCACGTAATTGGGGTTTAGTCCTCGTAAAGACTTCCAAAATTTTTTGTTTAGTATTTTGCCAATTGTTACATTCGGGATTGTTTTGAATTCTATCCTCAAATATTTGTTTGGCAAGACCTGAGAATGCAATTTTAATTTTTTTGAATTTCATATTAGCATCCCAATTGAAGATTCCGCCTCATTTTCAAATCCGTTTAAAAATGACACGATATCCTCAGTTGGAGTGTGTGCATATAAGGAAGGTCTGATATTTACAGCAGCCTTTCCTGACATTTTATTTTCTATAGGGGGAATTAAATTTTCTAAAAGTCTAGTTTCAATTTCTGGGCTGAGAAAATCTTCGTCAGATTTTTCTAAACACTCAGTAATATCTACTAGATTAATAGCAGTTTTAACTCTTGGAAATGGTGTGGGATTGTCCCAATTTTCCAAAAGTGGAGTTGAAGTAGAAGGAGGATTAAAATATTTTCTTATTATAGGATTTTCTAATTCGGGAATTTGTTCACGAGTTTTTCGTGTTGTTTGTAAGATTATTTTTATATTTTCAGGGGTTAATAATTTTTGTATTTCCTTACTGGATTTTATTTTTAATAGGATATCCTCTTGGGTTTTTATTCGAGAAAAATATTTTTTATCGACTTCGATGTTCAAATTTTGACAAACGTTAATTAATTCAAAATTTTTAGCATCGATTAGCCAATTTAAATTAGTTTTAGTAGTATTGGGTTCGGATAAGTTTTCCCAAGTTTCACTCATAAAAATAAATTTTTTCGCGACTTATAATTATTAACACTTCTTATATTTAAGGGAGGGACGCGAATTATAATTAATATTAATTGTTACTTTGTTTTCTTCTTTTTGTTTGCACAGGAGCTTGAAGAATCCGTCGCTGTAAGTCCACCAAACCTCGTTCGCCAACCTTTGTATATACGTTCCGTTTTTTTCTACTTTTTGTACAATAAAATATCCTTTGTTGACTTCGGAGTTCGGGTTTCTTTTCACTGCTAGCTTTTTTCCACTTGCAGCTAACCTCTACTTCCTTTCCTCAAGAGCGCGCCTTACGCGTTTCTCTTTGAGTACTTGACTAGAGTTTTCAAGGTTAGAGCAAAGTACTTCGAGCCAGAGGAATCAGAACAGCAGCTTGAATTCAGCAATTCCGTTGAGCAGGTACTAGAGCGAGAGTTCGATTCGCAATAGCAGACCAGTTGGGCGCCAATAATGTAACGGCCAAAAGAGGTTGGGTTGTACCTGGTAACGACCTCTTTTGGGAGTACACCATACACGAAATATCACGTACTTTAAAAGCAGTAATACCTCTAAGATAATTTCAAGTTTATTATCCACGAGCTATTGTGGACCTTAACATTATTATGAGACTCAATAATATTTCAAACACATGAGTGAATTTACACATTTAATAAAATAATATTCTGTACATCACAGTTAATATTTCTACGTTAATAGTACTACATAGTACATCACAATTCAACAAGCAAGACTATCTGTTCACTAGAGACTTCTACAAGAGAGGTTCTAGGTACTTAGAAGTAGCTGTCGAGGAACTGCTCTAAACTGAACAGAACTGAACAACTATACAACTGAATCGAGAGATTATATACTCGTTCGGGTATGAAAACGTACGTGTCGGATAGGTAAAGTGAAGTAGGGTGTTGTTATTATAGGGCTGTGCTGACTCGTCGAGTACTCGAGGGACAGGTACAACCAGGTCATAAATATACAGGAGGTATATCTGTATATGTAAAATTCAATATAAATAATTTGGTGGTTGTTTATGAAGAATAATAGGAAGGTAATTGTTGATAAATATCAATGTTTTTGGTATTTGGAAATGAGTGAACGAATATGTTCGTCATTTCTCAAAATAGACGAAAATATACGTTACATATATTCTTATAACTTTTTGTTGATGTTGCAAATATTCAATTGGATGGAGGGAAGCTTTTGGAACACAAACAAGACCCATAAAGATTTGTAACATCGACAAGAATTCATTGACCATTTGACTGATTTCATAAAATAGTTGACTAATAATGGAGTAATTAAAATTTTGTGAATGCCAGGAAATACAAAAACAAAACCAATGAATTTTCCAAAATAATTTTGTTTACATTCGAACCACAAATTTTAATTATAAGTATTTGTTTTATGGAATTCTGCTTTGACAACTGGGATTCTGGAACAAAAACTTTTGAATAATTTTTGAAGTAGTTTTAGTTTAAAATCAAGAAGATTTTCCATTTGGGCTAAAACACTTTTACTTAAAAAAATGTCTAAAAATTTACTTTCAGCTTCTGATCAAAACAATTTCACAAAAGAAAAAGCCCAAGATAAAAATTGAAATTAATCAGATGAGTACAAATCTCAAGTGAAAAAATAAATTTCATTCGTTAGAGAAATTTACATTTGAGGCACGATTTTGTCCGTAAAATTTTTTCAAAGATTTGAATAAAAAAAATTTGAAGTTCCCAAATGTACTGGATTGTTGGTTTTCACAAATCGAACATATCTCGAGGAAATTTCACTGGATCACCAAACTTTTCTAAAACTTTTCGAATTATTTTGAAAAAGAAATTACAATTAATGTTTTGAACAATAATTTTATTAGTAAAATACACTGAGCACTACTTTGACAATATAAAACTGATATGCATTGGCGACAAAAGCCAACATCCAAGTAAATGTTTTTACAATAAACTTCAATGCCACTAAGATGTAAACTGTAGGAAGTAAAAATGATAAGTAAAATCCCTAAGTTCGGGAAAATGAGTTCATATATATATAAGGGATGAAGATTGGATGAAGAAAGAATAGACAAATTCGCCGACAATGGAAATTATTAAAAATTCTTTTGTCTTAGAATTAACATAAAATTCTTGAATGACAAAATTAGAATGGAAGAAAAAAGAGTAGTGGTCAGTAATTCCTCACTTAAAAAAGGCAGACTGGCAAAAATCAGACTAAAGAATTTCGCTGGTTCCAGTATATTGTCTTTCTGAAATAACTTGCTACTGTTTTGGATAGACATACAATTGTGTGGAGGTGACAAAAATGCATATTCATATGTCTGCTGGAAAATATTAACGGATTTGGACACTATGTTGGCTAGACAACAATAGCAAAAGAGGGACAATGGAATTTTAATTGGTGTGGGAAAGGAAAAGATCAAGGAATACAAGATAGTAAAAAAGAATAGTGAAGGTGTCTTAAAGAATGCTAAAAAACTGGACACCTACGAGACTAGCACAGACACACAAACACAGAAATTTACTTGATCAACAAATTCCTCAGTCCGTTGCAAATCTAAATGAGAACAGAAACATTAAAAATATAAAATAAAATTTTTTTACACATATATGTATATAATTATGTATGTACATATAGCCTGTCCTTGTTATTACAAAAATTAGTGTCTCATTGTTAAATATTGAAAAGCAAAAATTTCTTATACAAAAACTATGATCCAACGAAACTGTTATGTTTTTGGCTAGATGTTTCATTTGGTTACCTTTTTTTTTCTCTACGTGTCACATTCCTATCTTGACTGCCCACAAACACTATGTCTTTTTCAAAATTACCAAATTTCTGCTAATCTGGATTTCATAAAAAACTGATTATCAAGTTGCCATTTCAATATTCAACACACAATTTTAGCTTTCGAACAAACCTTTCTTATTTTACATGATTATTCTTCTTCATCTATTTAAGCTAGAGAGCTGGGGTTTTGTATTACTGTAAAAAGGATAAAATTTAAAATATTTCTATTATTAAAGTTTTGGAGTAAAATGACTTTCAAAGGGGATAACTCATATAACAAATATGATAGAAAAACTGTTGTAGAAAAAATATAACAGTCAAAATTATGATGACATCATATCTCATCGGACTGCTAAAATTTCCAATATTAAAATTTTCTCAAAATCAGTCCAAAATTAGGATATCATTAACTCAGTTACTGCTGAACTTTTCAAGTCTTATATGATGATAAGTTTAATGTACTTTTCTTGATGAGAACGGCAATATCCTCTGACTGACCTCTTAATAAATAGATAAATAAATAAATAAAATAAGTAAATAGATACGTACCTACCTAAATAAAATAATTATAAATAAATATATTTTAGTAACTATGTGAACCAAAAATAGCAGTTTATCATTTTGCTAATGCATGTAAAAATGACGATTTACTGATGACCCTACCGCCGGGATTAAAACAGTTACATAATCTCCCAATGGAGAGAAATATCGCATTAAGAACTGTTCATCCCGTATTTATCATCATAAGGTCGAGATTTTTTAACAATCATGACTGGAGCATAAGTAAGTTCGCATGACTAATGATTGTTAAAACAAAGATGAAAATACCAGTTTTTTTTAAATTCAAAAATTTTTTTTTTCTTTGTTAATAAAGTATAGTAGGTACTCAACTTTGTCGGAGTGAGCAATTATCAAATTGCACGTACAGTTATAGAACTCTCCTACGACATTTGTTTATAATTTCTCATTTTTTCTCCCATGTTTAAAATGAACGGTGATGGGCATTATCTCAGGGGCAACTGAATGGGCTAATGAGTCATAGGTTTAGAATTGGAAATTTCGGGAATTGTCAGTAGTTTAAGGAGAACACAGTTGCGGTTTTAGGTAACTATTTATTGCATATTGATACAGATACATTAGAGATGACTTTCAGAAACATCGGTAATGTCTTTAACAATGCCACATTTTATGAGATTATCAAATATGCCAACGAAAAACAGCAGTTTATCATATTGTTAACACACGGAAAAATGACATAAAATGACGATTTACTGATGAACTTATCGTCTGAAATAAAGTAGTTACTTTATCTCCTGAGGGAGTAAGCTATCGCATTATTAAGTGTTTATCAAATATTTAATATCATAAAAGTGCGTTTTCATAACAATCACGACTGAAGCATGAGTGCAAATGACTCATAATTGTTAAAAACAAAGATAAAAATACCACTGTTTTTTTAAATTCAAAAATTTTGTTCACTTATTTAATAAAGTATCGTATGCAACTTGGTCAGAGTGAGCAGTTATGGCTCGCATTCGCAAACTTCGCACTTTCCTCCCATATTGCAAAATATACTATTGATTACCTACATTCAGCTATTTTAAAATAAACAAACAAAAAAAAAATTGGGATTAATTCAAAATTGGCCGGTTTTAGGAAACTAGAAAGTTCTCCTCTTTCAATCAATAATTTCTCAGCTTTTTTTTATGATAAACAGCTAGATTTAGTGCTGCTGGAAACAAACGAAAATCAACTTAAATCTGTATTCTATCAAATGTTTTATTCATCCTCGTCTTCTAGAAAATAAAAAAACGAAAAAAAAAATCCAAATTAAAGGAAAATTTTCCATATTTTTATTGTTTACTTAATAAAAAAAATATTTTTTTGGTGAAATAATTTATTTGAGGTATGTTACAAATAATTATATGTAGGACTCATAGGAAGTAAGAAGATGATTGATTTTAGGCATTGCACTTATATCACAAATAATTATCTATTGTTCGCTAATTAAGCTAAGTATCGTACGCAAAACTGGTCGGAGAAAACACTCACTTACAAACTTGTGCGGTTACCACACTCATCTAAATATGGCTCATCTTTCCAAACTTTGCCCTCGTCGATAATTGCTCACTTTTCATATACGTAGTATTATTTCATTTCTTGAAAAAAATATGAAAATAGATTGTTTTAAATCCCTTGTTCAGTGGGTAACTTTTTTTTCAAATCATTTTTGTACCACCTTATCAGGTTGGGTAAGGGCGTACAATAATTAATATAATATCGTTTTTGTACTGATTCCACGGCCATACTTTAACTTATTTGATGATTTTATAGGATCAGAAGCTTTTGATACGAAATATACGAAACAATATCTCCACAAAAATAAGAAATCACTCTGCCTTGCCTACCTCAGCGATCCAGTCTTGCAAAGAGCTAATATTAAATTATTTATGAGCAATGCCGATCATCAAATATCTTATGAACAGAAATTACTACGATTTCAGTATTTCTCGAATCGTGAGGAATATGTGAAAGTTATAGGATGCCCTGTTCTGGTGGATCGGCAAGAAAGACGCTTATATTTTCAGGAAATCAATTACCGCTACACCTCTGAATCTCAAGCAGACATTTATAGAACATACTTTGTGTTTGGAAATATGAATTTCTCGCTCATGGATTACGAAAGCGTGGAACTTATAATGTACACTGGAAGTAATAACATACAATTGCCAGAATGGGTAGATGATGGTGAAGAAGCTGACTTAGAATATTCCGGATATCAACCGATACTCACATTTCGGATGAGTTTTATCGTTCCAAAGAATATGGTAACAAACGTGCGGCTTTCCTTCGGCGAAAGAGCTGAGTTATTTTTTTTAACCAAAACTTACGGATTCTTTAATCACCAGAATGAATATTGGAAGATGAAAGAACTTATACTGATTTTGGAGCGAACGAAAAAAGGTAATTATCGACAGAAAAAAAATTTAGTCCAGCAATACTTCGATCCTTAGAAAACTCAATTTGCAAATCTACATATACCTACCTACAATTTAACAAACAATCTTGAATTCCAAATGGATAAAAAATTTACAAAAAACCATTGTTGGTTATCGATATCTAAGAAACATTATAGATCAATCTAAATTTCATTGTACACTTTCAAGTAGAATAATTAAAATAACCCTTTGCGCCATAAAGACGCAAAAGATACTTCAAGCAGCACAGGTGACTTACTTTTTTCCATAAATGTTTTTTTGCCTTACATTTTTTTCGGACACTATACTGAATCAATAGGCACCGAACTACTGCCAGACTTAGTCCAACACAAGAAAGAGATTTGATGAAAACTGCAGCCTCATCACTTCTGTAGTTTTCTGAAAATCCTGAAATAACCTTTTTTTCAGCAATTATTTATTTACCAGTGTTCTCAGAAACTATTAAAACAATATACACGAAACGTCCTGTACAAGGACGACCTTTCATGAAAATTTTAGCCCTATCTCTTTTGCAGTTTTTTTCCAAATCGTGAACATAAAATGTTTTTTGTAATTTTTTTATTTTCATCCTTAGTTTCTCATAAAATACTTACTGCACAAATAATCACCAAACTTCTATGAAACTTGCACAGAGTTATGTAATAACATTATATAGTGAAAATTTCATCCAAATTCGTTTTGTGGTTTCCTCAATATCTTGGAAAACTACTTTTCGAGGAAATTTGTGTTCTCCTGTTTTTGCGGAAATTAAAGCAAAAAAATACTATCGGACTTGGCTCTATATAAGTATTAATTTTCTTTAAAATTTAAGCCTTACCTATTCCTCTTGTAGTTTTTTCAAAACCCGTGAACGTAAATTTTGGGCGATACATATTCTATACCATATATAATATAAATTAAAGTTTGTTCTTTTATAGCATCATCATACCACTCCCAATCGACCAAATTTCTCGAAATTTTTGTTTCATATAATTGTCTACCTTTAGATGGTTTTTGCGAAATTTTGTTTCGACATCTGTATTCTAAGAGCTGTAATTAAGTTAGAGAATTTCAGTTCTAAATCTGTTCTTTTCAAAGTTAATTTACAAATTCTACTTAGTGGTTTTTATGATGGTGTCAATTATAAGAATTTAAAATTCATACATTTGAGAGCTTAAGTTAGGTTCGAAATTTTTCATCAAGAGTCTTGATTCTGGACCTGTAATGTTTGAAAATTAGTTCTCAATTCTACCTTATAGTTTTAGCGACAGTTCTGAGAAGTGAAAACACAAAAATTCAAAGTTCAAGTTTCAAAGTTTACCAAATCAAATAACAATTTTAAAGAAAAAAAAAGCATTGATAGATAAAATTGATGAATTTTCTAGAGGAATCGAATAAACCTTTATAGTATCATATTATGTAATTTTATACTCTTATCTCACATAACTTGAAGTTGATTTTTTCTATTCCAACATTCTGCTTCTACTACTTGACTGATTTTCACAAAAATATGGACCTCTATTATGTTGTTTTTACCATGTGTGACTTCAAATTATCTGTTTTGAAAGCTGTAATATTATGTTTGAATATTTTCAATCAAATTTTTATTTCTGCTCCTGTTCACTTTGAATATGTTGGTTCTCAATTTTTTTCCATTTAAAAGTTTTATTTCAATGTCAATTCTGAGATATGGAAACTAAAAGAAAAAAATGAAGTCTGTAATTACGTTGTGGAATCCTTGTTGTGAGAGATATTCATACATAGAAGGTAATCTACATTTGCATGTTTTGCTACTGCTTACATTTATGTATAGGAGAGCCAAATCCAAAGTGAACACTGGCAATTTTTAAGCCAGTTTTGTGAGCCTATATATTCTATTTGGCACATGCACACAGATACGCATATGTAAATATATGTGTGGTATTATGTCATAGATTTCGTCCTTTCCTGTCAATGGAACCATTTTTCAATTCCATATATTAATGAATTGTTTTACTTTGTAGGCTGGTATAGTCAAGATACATATTAAAATGGATGATAGGACCATCAGCTGTTAGTTAAAATGTAGTACAATGCTTAGCTAGGAAATGAAAAATAAAAAACCTGTTTGTGAGGTCATGTGGACCAATTATTTTTGGGTTCAAGTAGACCATTTTCCAATTCTCTATTTGACCGGGAAATGAGAAGTAAAAAAAGTGTTTGTGAAGTCATGTGGACTAACTATTGTTGGAGTATAAGGAGTAATTGATCACGTGTTACTATTGGGTGAATTAGCATAAAAAATTGAAAACTTTTTATAATGTGTTTGTCAAGGCAAATGGACTAAATCACATTTCTCACATTTTTATATTTGATGAAGTCAAATATAAATTTAGTTTGAGTAGTAGAATGCATATGAAAGCTAAGATATTATCTACATTTTTGGAAATATCTGTCGGTTTTTCTTGTCAAATACATTGTGTTATTTTTTTAATATATTTTGATGAATTTTTTAGTATCAATGGCCACTGGTGGTGTCAATTCGTAGGTACAGCTAGTAATTAATGATCTTGTAAGTAATGCGTGTTCCAAAGTACATAGTGTAGATTTTTGATTTTTATAGAATACGATCAGCATGGTTTAAATTTGAGTTCTACAAATTCCTGGCAGGCTATGCAGATTGGATGGTGCTGATTCTGTGGACACCATCCAGTATAGATGATTAATATCTAGGCAACCTGGACGTGTCATAGGTCAAAAATACTGTTGGAACTATTGGGTAGTGGTTTCTGTTTTAGGCCCCCTAGCATACCACAGTTTTTTAGGAAAATGGTCATTTGGGGAAATGGTCAACAACAAATAGGTATGGTTATGATATATACTGTCGCAACTACATTTAGAGAAATATTCATAGATAACACTAACACTCAGCTAAATACAAGGCTGTAACTAGGTACGTGTGATCTGTGCACTGGCACAGGGTGGCAGAGTGGAAGGGCACCATACTGATCAAAAAAAAGAAAAAATTAATATAATACATCGTTAATGACAAAGAATATAATTCTGATTTAACTGGCGAAAAAATAAGTCTTTGTTCCTCAAAAAGTTTGTTTGCACAGGGCGACAAAAAAAGCTAGGTACGGCCTCCGATAAGTATTAGAAATTTCACACAATTTAAGACTCCCAAGCTAAATATAATTAATGGATGATGAAAATTTAGAGCAGTTTTACTAACTTAAATTTACACATTAAATGTGATTATTGCAGAGTATGAAGTTAATTCCACCTTAATGGTGCAGGTCAGAAACTGGGAAATGGGAAAAGCATGCAATGTTTTAATTACGGGCAATGATTACCTAAGTCAAAAAAATATTCGTACAATAAAAGGAAATTTGGATAATGCAAACTATTGGACTACAAAAACGGTGAAATTTCTTAAAACTGGAATTCTACCTAATGGACAAGTATGTGAACTTCTGCGATGTCTAGTAACATTAGGTACAAAACCTGAACCAGAGCACATTTATGTTTTGCCGGTTTACTACAAACATCATTGGAAACGCCCGCAGCTATTTGTTTTCTATGATCTGGATGAAAATGAAGTTTACCTTATCAGCATGTCGGTGATTAATAAAAACATTAACGCAGGGAGTTCCAGGGTTTCAGGTTCGAATGTTAATAAAGAAGAAAAAACAAAAACCACTGGAGTAGGCCGATTTCAAGAATCATTTTAATCTGGTACAGTAAATATTTTTTGAAGCCTAATTTGAGTGAAAAAACTTCTCACACTAAAGAATTTGGAGGTCTATTATGAAACTTTCATCAAATCACAAAATTATGAAAAATATTACCTGTTAAAGTACTATTTTATATTATAGGTTTAGGTGTTTGGGCGACATGGGGATTCGAACCCTTACCGGCCAAACACCTAAAACTTCCCTCATTCACCGTCACAAAAGGCAGCACCGTACTCACTGGGCTACGGTGCCGGGTGACGGTGTTCGAGGGAGTATTGATACTGATATGCGCCGACGTAGTGTGGCGGCCGCCACAACACTACCCCCCAGTATAGCGGAGCGTAATACGCATTCCCATACGGAGGCGCCTAGGTAGGGGCGTACACCAGAATGTGGTGATGCCCCAGCCTCCATCACCGCTCCGTGGCATACGCCCACCAGCGCCGTCACGCACAGAAACGGCGGTGTGACGCACCACAGTTACCAGTTGGCAGTTTGACAAGTGTCCGAGAGATGGCGTGAATATTCCATCTCTCGGATCACTTCGGGGTCACCACTTTAGGTGTTTGGGTGACACATGGATTCGAACCCGTACTGGCTGAAAACATAAATCTGCCGCGTTCACAGTCACAAAAGGCAACACCGTACTCACTCGGCCACAGTGCCGGGTGACGGTGTTCGAGGGAGTATTGATACTGATATGCGCCAACGTAATGTGGCGGCCGCCAAAATAGGTAACCTTTCTTTTTGATGGGTGAACCTCTTAGTAATTGTACAAGTTTACGGTGCGAAAATTCCAAATGTAACTCTTAAGTCTAATAGTAATCTTACAATTGAAACTCTCATTTGGGTGTGTTACATGATGTGCTCACTCACACAACCACACTCCTACACAACAAGAATATAATACATTTGAATATTTTTATGTTTACACATCAATCCTTCATGAATAGGCCTTAGTGAAACTTACCACCTTTTGATGTGTAAACATCTTAGCACTTGGTCTATGGAAGGGGCTAAATGAGAATTAAAATCATCAGATTTTTGTAACTGTAACTCTTGCAATTATAACTCTTATTTCTGCCCATTACATGACGTGTGGGTGTGTGAGTGTGTGTGCGCGCAAAGTGCTGCACATGCACCCAAACACACTATTATTATGTTTACACACCAATCCTTCATTAGTCCCTAGTGGAACTCGCAAGTTTCTCTCGTTATCACTTATCATCATTTATTTTAAGAATGAATGAATAAGAAATTGTTAAATTTGGAAATAAAAATTGAAATATTATTATCATTTTCATCACATAGTTTCCATTCATATTTTGAGTACCTACCAATATATTATTATAAATGTCATGGAGCACATATTAGCATAAAATTTTTATATATTGTTACTTTTAAACATTGGTGGCATTTTTAGAGAATGAGGTTACTCTGTTTTGCATGTTACTACATATATATATACTAATTATATGGACATACATCTTAATTGATTTTGTTTCCCGAAACACTATAGCGTGATTTAAACCTGGTTAATTTTCTAACTAGGTACTAGCCAGTTACTTGAGGCACTATTCTGCAAACATCTGAAGTCATTACATCATTTTAGCCATTTAAAATAAACTTTAACTTAGCGGATGGTCTTATAAGAATCTCATTAAAATCTCATATAGCAAACTGCCAAGTTTAGGTTTATTTTTAATGGCAGAAATGACGTAGTAAATTAAATTATTAACAGAATAGTACCCCAAGTAGCTGGCTAGTAGCCAGAAAACTAGCTCAGTGTAAATTAGGTTTATTGTTGAAGAACAGAACTAAAAGAATCAGCCCTCTGTTATACATATATTATACTCAAAGGGTATATCTACTGGCTAATTATGTACTTTGTTCTTATTGGTCAATTCATGATAACATATGTTAAAGAATTTCTTGATTCACAATACCACTTTACTTAGGTACTTTAATACTTAACACTGTGTCTTTGTATTACCTAAACAAAAATACCACAAAATGATATTATGATAAAAGTTTCAGAATAGTTCTCTTATGTAGCTACATTTCTTTGAAAAATATTTGGTTTTATTCTGCTATTGATATTTTTATTGTGTAAACATTTAAGTGCTCAGTCTATGGTACGGGCTAAACGAGAATTACAACAGTCAGATTTGTGTATCTATTACTTATTTGTGTATGTTACATAACATGTAGGTGTGTATTTGTGTGCGTGTGCAATGCATTTCGCATGCACACAACCATACTATTATTTTGATTACACATCAACTCTTCATGACTATAGCCCATACTTACACCTTTCTTATTTATGTGTCAACAAAAACCAATCAGAATACAGGAAGAATTGAAATTTTTCGGAGATTAGGTTTGATAGTTTAATTTTCCGAGTCTTTTGAGAATTCATGTTTTGAAGGTCAACCCTGAAATCTATTATTAAGTTGAAAAGTTTTGATGACATTATTATTATTATATTATGATAGAATGTAGATAAGTAGGTACTTCCCCATATTTTCTGAAAGTTTTGCATATTTTCCGAAAAGTTTTATTTTCAGGTTCTAATGGTAATTTTGGTCTGAAAGCAATAATTAAGATCAAAAGTTTTGATAGTGTCACATATGAAAGAATGTAAGTTTAAGTTTTGGTTAAATTCTTTGAATGTTTCATTTTGATGATATTCTGGGATTTTTGCTTTTGGCTAAGAAACGAAGTTATAGGATAGCACATCATATGTTATAAAAAATAAGTGGTTTTTTTTTTTTATGTTACCTCATCCCGGTGTCTATATTTCATGAATTAACTCCAGATTTTGCATACGGAGTCACACAAATGCGTAAAGCCATAGCCAAAAAAAAACTTGTAAGAGTTCGATTGTTTGATCATGATTGAGATTCAAACTTTGACGTCACTGGGTATTTTACATATTTACTGCTGTGACTTGACAGGCGTTTGCGGAGAAGGAACTAGTATTTGGGTAGTAGGTGGGAGTCTTACCTTCGAATCTATCTGATACTTAATTCTTGAAATTGATTCTTTTTCTCAATTAATAAAGTCACTGGTTTATGTCTGCATGTGAAGTGCCAAGGGTGAGTCCTCTTTTTATATCTGTTCGGATGGAAGTTAATTCTCAGTTCTTCTTTAGGATTGTAGAGTGAGTTTTGAGAAAAAATAATTAAAAAACTTTGAGCACTAATCAAATTGGAAAGTTTTCGCTAAAATTTTTAATTCTGTACCTCTTCTTTCGAAAGATAATTCCCATTTCTGCTTTGGAGTTGTAATGTGAGTTCTAAGAAGTGAAAACTTAAAAATCTGGGAGCTAGGTTAATAAGTTGTAAAGTTTTCACATAAATTTTCAGCTGTGGACTTTTCTGTTAATAGATAGTTCATTGTTCTGCTTTAGGATTGTCGTATGAGTTTTGGCAATTTTTTTTTCTCAAATTATAGAAGGTGTTACCATAATTATCCATTTTTTTTTGTACCGCCGATTGTATAATTTTTTAGATAGGTATCTTTAAAAAACTTTCTTAAAAAACAAAAATGACGTTAGTTCGTGTTTATGAGACAAAAAAGCATCATATAAGAAAGTTTTTCAAAAAATCGAACCAACTGCTAAAAAAAAACTATAAAAATACACTGAAACGACGAAAAAAAGTCTTTTGAAATTTCTCCAGTAACATCTAGGAATTGAAAATATACATGTGGGTGCTTACCGTAGAACCTGCCTACTAAAAGTTGTGTAATAAAATTAGACAGAATTGACGCATAAGCCCACAAAGGTAGTTGAAAGAAAAAAAAATTTTGCTGGAGAAATTTTCGAAGAATTATTAAATGTGCACTTCTTTTTTTTCAATTAATTTATTTTTAGTTAATTTTTTTTTTGGAGTTGGTTCGATTTTTTGTTTAAGGTATATATTCAATTAAACTTTGGGAACATTTGATTACCGTATGTTTAAACGAAAAAATGGTGACTCAAGCATTGTGATTACTTATTTCCTTAGTAGGTAAACAAAACCAAAGGAACTTTACCAATGGTAGAATAAGAAAATATGGGAAAAAACTTGAGTTAATAATATTTTTCTTCATACTCAACCTTTTTTATATGGATTACCCGGTTTGAAGCACTTGTATCAATAAATATGTTGATTTAGAAGAGACTTTTCGAGTGATTTAGATTTTGCAAGTAGTAGATAAAATCTGAAAATAGTACATTCGAATAAAATAATAATTATTATTGAATTGAGCATCTAAAAACTCTGAAGATTAAATCATGATTGAAAGGTCATTCGAGAGACTGATAGGTTACGTTTTTTCATCGCATTCCCCATTCACAATTCGTTCAAAAAGATAATAATATTAGGATCTTGAAAAAGAACCATCATATTATGGAGTTAAAGTAATCCTTGAGGCTGAATTATCGTCGAAACACTAAGATTTATCAATAATAATTATCTGCAACATTATTCACGGTGGAACACATTCATGTATACATAACAATTGAAAAATGACAAAAAAGAAATGTTTTTCATTTCCTTGCATAATGACTATAAATCAATGCGCTGTATATTGGTCCCAAATTTTACGAATAACTGTCATGATTCCGCCCAAAAATCCCCTGCGCACTAGCGATGCGATAGAGACTTGCCATGATTAGTAGATACTGGACTGAGGCGACGAACAGTTGTTCTACCAGAGGCGTATGCTGAGGTGTGTGACAACTATAAACTTTTATTGTACAAGGGATGTTAAAAATATGTACATTAACTTCGACCACTACATGGTAGCAGGAGCAAAGTGTTTTTTGATGATCTCGAATGAAAGAAAGTTTCGTTTATAATTCTAAATTTAATTTCGGCTGAGTAAGTATAATCAGTTTACAAAAAACGAGAAACTTTTTCTTTTTGCGGCCCAAAATACCCGAAACAGTTAGATCTGAACTGAAAGCAAATTGCTTCTACTTGCAAATTTTCCCCAGAAAATAAATCTACACGTACACCATACAATTTACTCCTAGTCCCAAAGACCTATAAAGACATTTCAAATAAGACTTGTATAAAACAATTACGAATTTGGACTGACTAAATTACCCAAATCCGGAATTAAAATTCTGAAAGGAGGTAGCAATTCTACTTTTAATTAGTCTTAGTACTAACACGCTAAATGTCCAACAAAAAAATAATTGTCAATTATTTTTCCGCCAGCCCCAGCATCTAAATTCACATCTAATAATTGTCAAATAAAATAAATCGAATTTGTCAATTCGCCATTGTCCATAAAAAAGACAAAAACTTTGCTAAATTATAGCACGCATTCGTCTTCCTGTTCTAAAAATAGAACAAAACGAAAGAGAAGGAAGAAAAATCTACAAATATTGTTATCTCTCTCTCACACATATGTTTTAAAAAATGATCACTAAAAAAGACAAAATTGACTAAAAATCGATTAAATTTCTGAGAATTTTCGACGATCAATAAAAATACAGAAAGGATTCAACCAACAGGCTTCACCAGCCATTGGAACATCATCACAAATTTGAATGAATTTACATCCCTATACGCACACATACAAAAAATTTCCTAGTAGCCCTTACTAGATTATACATACAAACAAAGTTTGTGCAGCAAACTGCAATATCAGTGGCAGTAAAGACAGCACCCCACGCATGCGCTATACAACCCTACGGACAACAAGTTTGCCACACTGACATACCCTTAGTATGGATAACATTGCTTTGCTCCACTTACATTGTCCTATGTATAGTTCTCCACTTGTTCTGTTTCATTTTGTTGTCTTTCGTGATTTTACCGCCATTAATCTCACTTTTTTAAAATTAATTTTCATGATTTTGTTTTTAATTACATTCCCCTGAGTGTAGTGGTAGTGTTTCCTCAAGATACCTCCATCTTAAACACCAAAATACGTAAGTACACTTATGAAAATAATTAATTCTTTAGTAATTTTCCTAAATTTATATTTGTTTGAATTTATAGTTCTCACAAGATTTATCCGTATTTTATTTACAATATGCATTCGTAAGCCATTCTTACAGGCTAAATTATCGATTTTTAATCTTGATTAATTCGCGCCTATTGATGCAAATTTCCAATAGTAATTTCGCAATATCATTATGTTCACGCCGAAGATCGCTTCCCAATCTTAGCGCCTACATTTTCCTTAGTAATATAAATGTTAATATTATGTAAAAGAAACTGTTTGTCGCTCCAAGGTCATGCCAAATTTTTTTGGACCAGACTTGGAAAACAAACAATTTTTATTATCTTTTTACCTGTTTAAAAAATGAAAAAGGTCTTGTTGCCCACAAGTCACGTTCCTTTTTTCATTTGTTCTAAAGACTTAAGAAAATTCGAAACACCCGATAATAAAAATCTCCTAAAAAATGTAATAATAAATTACAAACTGAGAATTCTTTGATATAAAAATTAAATTCCATCCTATTTAACAAAAACGTAAAATAAATAACGTAACACTGGTTACGTCAAACAACCCCAATTAAAAATGCGTATGTCATATAAATACCCACATCCTTGACACTCACGTATATTTTTGTGTCAATGACACCATTTGGAATTAGGTTACTGCTACAAACTTATGAACGCCATCCAAATACGTTAGAGACTCATATAAAAAAATTTTTTAATTTTTTCTTTTTCTCTTTTCTCAATAAAATAAGGCGTAACCATTACGATTTAATGAACTAATAAAAATATTTTTTGAAAATATTTATTTTTTATTCTCAAGTATCTATTATCTTACTAGTACCATTCTTCACATAACCTGTTCTTAGAATATGAATCCAGATAAATCATCTGCCAAATGAGATGATGACCTCGACACACTCCTCGACCTGGACAATTTACTATGGAAAGAGGAGTCATCAAAAGCCTCCACGTCTTGTCAGTCTGACGCAACTGCACCCCTTCTGCTAAACTGCCAAACCCAATTCCATCACATCAAAAGATAATCCTCCAATCCTGATAGACCAGACCAAACCTCCAATTCAAATGACTATCTATACAACCAACAAGACAAAGGATACAGATGACTAGCATCACCTTTATAGTCACACTGGAGGATTGTGAGGATTATATCCAAACACTCGAGAACAAGCTGGAAACACCTCTCATAAATGGGTATGCATACAACTCAATCCTGAATGAGGAAAGTGTCATCCAAGTGACTCTAAGAGTTCTTGAGTTTCCTCTGTGTGGCCTCAATAAGGATGACCTGAGGAAGGTGTGACAGTATCGTTGGAAGTTGTTTGTACTACAATAAAGCATCAAGGCAAAGTTTGAGTACCCAGTCTTTCCTAACCCCATACAGCCAGTATACCAGGAAGAACAGGATGAACAGCAACAATGTGAGGAACAGACGAGGTGGGACAAACTTGCTTTGGAGCTTGCTACAGAGCTTCAGAATGCATTGCAAGAGGCCAAAGACCATATGAATTTGACCTCTCAGCAACACATCATGTAAATCTTTAAGAAGGTCCATAGCAGTCTCCACATGGAGCCTGCCAAGTTTAAACTCCGATACATCCCAGAAAGCTAAAAGCACACCAAACAGGGTCCTTCATTGCGATAAACACCATTTCCAGAGAAACAAACAACCATGTGATGTGGCCGCTGTGAAGGAGGAGTTGTCACAGGTAATGAAACATTACTCTCTAAATAACCTCCTATTCTATCTTCTGTAGGTCATGAAGGCGAACCCAGCCAAAAAAGGACTTGTTTAAACTCCCCTCAATTACCTACCTATCTTTCCTACCATTAGATATGATAAATAGGGAACTACCGCAAAACTTGGTAGAATCTAACACATAAACAGAAGAGCAGATGGGAACAAATGTTTTTATCAAAAAACAACCTACTGATATTTACATTTCCAAATGTTGAGAACACAATACTAAGGATCAGGTAGACCTTAGGTTTGCAAACCTCAAACCTCCTAAATTTTATTTAGAAAAGTGGAATGGCGACATTTTGGGTTATCCAGGCTTCATTAATGGCTACCTTTCCCCTCATCATGCTGGCTATATCCAATGACTATAATTTTTAGATAACAGATATGGGGACAAATCTAAGATTTAAGTGGAAATATGATTTAAAATAACTGCATACACCACAACCACTAATGATACCACATCAATCCTTGATGCATTAGATACACTGACTATCATAGTAGATAGATACCAATTACTTGCAAAAGTAATTGATGAAGAACAATTATTCAACATAATAGTCAAAAAATTCCTAACCTGATCTTACCAAAACACCCTAAAAAGTAATTTGTTCGAGGCGGTAAGATTTTTCATCAAAATTAGGGAGTTATTGGAGCCTATCTGAGTCTATCTGCACTTCTGCACCAAAAATGGTCAATAAACCTAATCCCCCTCCAAAATAGAAACTCCTCGCAACCTAAAGGCGGGAGAAATTTCGAGATTATTTCAGAAGAAATAAAATCAAACCCTAGAGGACAGAATAAATGAAATCCTCGATGTTGACAGAACAAACATTCTGACAGAACAAACAATAGGGATACTAATAAAAATTCTTTTAGTTCAGATCTGGATGGAGAAAACTTCAACCATCTGGACAGAAGATCCCAATTGCATTAGTACATGTCCCAGAAGTGCTTCCAACTCCTTGTACATTCTGCAGAGGTGAGCATCACTCTCACCTGCCCAGGAGAAAGAGCATGCTCGAGTCTCTCAGTGCTCACTATCAACAATACTGATTGTGCAACCTTTGCTTGCAATCGCATCCAAGTATGCAGCACTGCAAAGCGTTACTACCATCCCACTACAGTTTGTTCCAGTGAGCCAGCAATGAGTATTACTCTAACTTCTGCCCTGTGATTGAATACCCAATCTCAAAGGGCAGGGTGGCATCTTGGATAAAGCATTTGCGCAAATGCAAGCAGTATTTGCCACCAGGTAACTTGTCTGATAAACAGTTATTGAAACTAACCATTTCAGATCCTAAAACTAGTGATGTTATATCAAAGCATTTCTGAGCATTGATACGTATCGATATTTTGACCACACGTATCGATACAGTATCGTATCAAAAATCCATGATTGTTTTTCTTGATAAAATAGAAATATCTCTCTTCCCTTTTCCGCTATTCCACGTATCAAGCCATCAACCTTGGTAATTATTAAATATTAAGAAGAATATACTTTCTTAATCTGTTCTGTCTGCTGATAGCCTGGCGCACTTTTTTGTGTTTTTATTTATTTATTTATTTATGTTTTTTATTTTGAATGTATAAAATATATCTATATGTATCATGAGTATTGAGCAATGTATCAATACTTCGATACAGTTGTGTGTATTGATACGTATCGATACATATCAAAATCTTTAACATCACTACCTAAAACTTGTAATCAATTACAGACAACTGCATCTTCAAGCATAAAGGTAAAGATATTGATTCTCATTTGTAATGTTTTCATCATATGTTCTCACTCCAAACTCACCCAAACACTCAAAATCAATGGTATTTTCGATTGCCACAGCAAACTTAGTTATATGTTCTATACATATGCCTATGAAAATCTCACAGCAAATTTCTCTGATACTACCTATATAATAAAATTTTGTGGTTTGGCGGGACAAATGTCAAAAAAAATTCGAACTCAAGCAGTAAAATTTTTTTTATTTAAACGCAATAGGACCAAGGTCAAAATTGAAGCCAACATGATACCGCATAATGCAAACAACCTTTCTAAATTTGATTTTAATGAATTTAAAAATCGTTACCCATGATATTCCAATATTGATTTCTCAGGTCTGGATTGAGAATTTACAATTCACTTACTTGTTAGTAATAATTCCTACCTGGCTTTCACAAGATAAAAAATCTTAGCCTGAAACCAATCTGCACAAGATTAAAAATTTACCAGATTCACTGGAACCCACAGATCTCAAGTCAGCTACTCGATTTGACCACCAAATTGTGCTTCGAACAAAAAAAAGAAATACCTTTTGAAATTTCATCCATTCTCCAATAAACACTCCATTTAATATAGATATTGCCAAATTCAATACTCTTTCCAAACCTGTACGTACATTCTTACAGTGTATAGAAGCCATACACCGATTCAGCAAACAAAGAATAAGAAGGAAACGTCTAATTTCCTCGTATACTTCATTGGATATCACCTTTAATTTTGCTCTTCTTTGCTTCATCAGAGCAGATAAGAAAAAATATTTCGTCAAATTATTTAAAGTTTTGGAGAAAATAGATCACCCTGCTTACTTTCTGTAGTTACATCTGGAATATTATGTACTGTTAACTATCTACCTGATATTGAGTATACCCGAGATATGCAATCACCTATCCTGATGCATCCTAAATCTCACTTGACCAAATTAATTCTGATGCATACTGATCTGAAAAACGTACATTCTGGTACGACATTTACACTTGCTGTCTTTAGAAGACACTACTTTGTACCAAAGTCTCTTAAAGTGATTCTACAAATTCTAAAGAAATCATGTACTTTATGCAAGATAGTAACTAGTTTAGATAATGAAAAATATTGTACTACCAAAACAGTGAAATTTTTTGAAACTAGTATTTCACCATTTGGGAAAGAACGTGAACTTTTACGATGTCCAGTAACATTCGATGGTAAATCTGATCCAGGGCACATTTATATATTATACCAACGTAGTACACTGATGATGAAAAATGGCAACAGCTTAAACAGCTATTTGTTTTCATAGATCTGAACGGAAATGAGGTTTACACAGTCTGTAAGTCTTCCGTAGATGAAACCATTTACGAACATACTTAGATCGATGGCTATAAGTTTCGATAATGATTTCGAAAAGACAAGTCCGAAAGTTATTGCAGAATTTTTAGACGGTGTGCAATTTAATAATTAATAAATGGCCCTACAATAGTTCATCCGGCTGGATTTTAGTGAAAAAGTTTTCTTCCCCAACGAAGCTGTATAGGCGGGATTTTTACTTAGAATAAATATTTCTGATTAGTGATTTTTGTTTCTTTTAATACGTCAAGAAAAGCAAGTTGGAATTTATTTCAGCGAACTCGATAATTTCGATAATTTCTCCAGACGGACCTATAAAGGATGAGTCAGTTTTCAGCACACCACACAAAAAATAACTTTTCATGCGTCAAAAATTGATTCATTTTACCTTTTACAGCTGCCAATCATTATTTGACGCACCAGGAGAATATTATAATGAGTGTGAACGCGTAAGGAAGGTACACGAAAATTCGGTAGAATAGCTCACAAATAGCACAGGTAAAGCATAATTATTAATATTACATATCGGTTTCACCGAAGCTCCCAATAGAGATTATTATGAAAGATGTGTTTGCGAACACAAATTGAAGTCTCCACAGCAAGGACATTTTCCGACAGAGATTTAGGATCAACTCCATTTCGAAGGGCATTTTTCATTTTAGGAAAATCGGAGAGAAATTCCAACGGCACGCCAATTGGAAAGATTTCAAATTATCGTTATTGTGCGTTGCATTCTAAATACAATTTTAAGAATTTTTATCATAACGAAAACTTCAAGAAGCTGTAATTTTGAAATCAAATAACAATTTTATTTATAACTGATCTTCAGCTAAAATGTTTATTTTTTATTTTATCTTAATGTTAATACTAAGAGCCTCAAATATTCCGACAATTATTTTCCCTCCTTTATGATTAAAAAATAGTCTCAAAGTAGGATAGGCTTTTATTAATAAGTCTTTAAAAAAAAAAAAGAAAAGAAAAGAAAGTAACTAAAAATATTTGGCCGTAACCGCCCCCCTAAAAAAATTATGATCTGGCTACACCGCTGGTTTAAAGTATGGTTTTATTTGTAACAGTGTAGATTGTTCAGGCCTTCAGGTATCAAAAATATTATTTTATAATGGAGGTTAATGTCTATTATTGTTGAAGAGAAAGGTACGACGAAAATATAATTTATTAATAAGTAAAAACACAGTACCTATACCTATAATGCCTCCGATAATTTCTTATTAAAGAGAACAACTACGTGTGTTACTCAACGAAAATATAGAAAAAAATAATAGGCAGAAGTAAAGGTAAATGAACAACTACAGAAAAAATACGCAAGACAGTGTTGTCAACTGATACTCAAACAACGTGATAATCCCAACAATTATGAACCAATCACCATGCAATGCATTGTAAAATTTCTAACATAGTGCTACATAGCATATATACTCCTGATGATAAATAGGTATCTTAGTGCAATATTTTTGGGTTAAACCTCTGTTTTATGTGAATTATAAATTTTATGATGATTGGAATAGAGGCAGGCACATTTTGTTTCATCTGTAAGTGAAACTTCATCGAACTTCAAAAGTTTTCGTTATTATTTGATGTGTTAGTTTTAAAATTAATTTGTGATCATATTTAGATACTTACTTATTTAATATTGTTTCCTTCCATTTTAAATTAACATTTATTTTATGAAAAAAGTTTATCTGTTCAGATTTTTCAAAAACAAAATTGAAACTTTTCTTACTTTGGGCCATACCCGTCTAAAGTTTAAAAGCACTCTTGAACTGTGGGAGTGCTTTGAGGACATTACTTATAGAGGATTGTTTGTTGAAATTTTTATTTCTCTTACCACATTTTGAGTGTAGGTATAGGGGAAAGTGGTACACAGTGGGCTGTTTTAAATAAAAGAAGAAATTTTTAATGTCCGGAATACCACTGATAGTGGTTAAATATGTATAACCAAAACCAAAATAATTTTACAAAACTTACATTCTTCATTTGTTATCGGTGCTTTATATTTTTCATACCTACAAAGTTATTTTTTAAATCTTTTTTCACTTCAAACAGAATCTCAAAAACAATTTAAAAAAAGAGTCATTATAATATTATAGTCATTTTTAGTTGATATTTCTTCTATGTACATGCAAACTTCCTGCTCAAAATAATAATATAGACTATACGGAAAACAGAGTTTATCAAAATACTCGTATGTGGTACACGGTAGAATGGCTAAGTGTAGTATGCAGTGGAACTATATAAAATCATATTAGTACACAGTGAAACACTAACTTTCTGGTATTCTGAAGGTTTTCTGGAGTTATTAAGCTAAATTAAGATTAAAATATTTATTTTAATAATTTAGTAGGTGTGGCAATGGGTGGTAGTAGACAAACTATTGTATTACACACTCATTCAATCACCTAGTGGGCCAGTGGATTAAACTCCACAAACTACCTTTTAGCACTCACGGCTATGTATTTTGTTTACATAGCTAAACTTCAATACTGAGCTAGGCTCACACACTACATATAGAGGAACATGTTCCTCCTACTCTGGTGTTTGTATGGTGTTGTGTATTCATCTACACACACACCCACAAGTGGTGACGTCTCGACGCGGTACGTATTTTATTTTTGTTGTTGATGTTTCACCATCAACAGGGGAAGAAACTGTCACCTCCCACTCCTGAGGTTTGTTCAGAAAAAATCATTAAGCATTGATCAGCTGATTGGAAACCACTCCCACTTCTTCAAACTTTGCCATACTCATGCCAACAACTGAAGAAGTAAATCAGTCGGTACTTCGTTACTGACCAACCTACCACAAAAATTAGTTGGCATTCGATTGCCAATGGTGAATGTTCTCCTTCTCCTTGCCTTTACCCTCTCCTCTTCTCAAGCTCATTTTTGGTACACAAGTACGGACCAACCACCAACAACAGAATCAAACAGTTGGCACTATACTGCTGACAAGGAAGGTGTTTACCTAACCTCTATTTCCCCAACTACCAACACAGCTTCCAAATAAGGCCTGTCATTGCTAGATGACTTGGTTCTACCACTGACTCCTGCAAAGGGCACAGTCAGAAATCTTTCCAAAAGGATGGAGAACCAGCCCAATCCTCCAACTGCCATTCACTCAACAATGCATATCAGTATGCATTTGTAAAATGTACCAATGAACCCTGTGATCCCATAGTCCTCTATGCTTGTCAATTACAGCCCTCTCCTCAAAAGCTACCTCCGGAGCAACAAACTTTCAGTCAACCAGCATCAGCTTGTTGATAGTTCAGCACTGAGGCTCTCACCTATCCTCGATAGGCAATTGCACTGGCAAGAAGCAAATTCTGCTATGATTGGCTATCCCCTGGTGTCTTCCACACAAGCCCATCCTCCCTGGTTACTTACAGTCCTTCCACCTTTCAATGTCGAGAATGTGTGTCTCTGGCTACATCAGATTGAGAATCTTTCTAGAGCCAGTGGCAATACCATCAAATCTCAGCTCTACTTACCAATCTCTGGCCACCTGCCAACCAAAGTAGCCAATGTTGTGTTGGAACTATTGTATGGTTCCAACAATTAGCTTCACACTTGTTCAAATCTCAGTAACCAAATCTAGCAGGAATTTTTCCCATCTTCTTACTCTCAAATCAGGAACCTGTTTGAAAATACACATCATCTACCTTCTGAGAGACCCTCGGTGTACCATCGCCACCTTAAATGAAGGAATAATAAATGACAATGTCCTCCGCAACCTTCCATTCCAATCCCTCCCAGTCAATATACAACAAACATTTATGGAAAAAGACTGGTTAACACCCTCTCCCCCTCACAGACTTGTGAAGGCTACTGTTGGTACCACCAACAGTTTGGGAGAAAATTGTATAATTGTTTCAACCCTCCATGTTCTTGGTGGGATAATCCTTAAAATAACAATTGTTGCGATTCCAAATTCCCTAACCGAGTCAGTCAAGATAGCACTCAAACTCGTTTTCAATTCAGTCCATCTATTCGTAGAAGATACTAACAGATGTTGCTGCTGTCGATAATTCCTCAATTATCTACCTTATAGCTATCCCTTTGCCAAAAACAGCCCCCAAACTCCAGTTGTACAACTCTCATAGTAAGAGTCCCCTGGTTGGTGGTCAAAAACCAGCAAAGCATCCCCTTATAAGAGGTAAGGGAGGAGGCTGTGCTTGCTCTGAAACAGGTGCCCCTGGCCTCTCTTACAAAAAACTAAAGTGGGATGAAAGATGAGGAGAGTCCCAAACCCCAACCCCAGCTCCACAATAGGCTTCCACACTGGAGCCAATCCCAAATGTAGTATAGCCCCCTGTACTACAACTGGTGGTAACTCCTGTTGTTAGGCAGAATCCTACCTTGCAGCCTCGGTAGCAATTTACCACGGTTTTGCTTGCAGCACACAATTCCTTGTTCCTTGCCCTACAAAGCCCATGCCCCTCCCAGAAGTTGTAGCACCACCACTGGGAATCCCACTTCTGCCACACCTACAACTTGTTTCACCAGTCCTCCCTAAGCCAAGGTTATGTTGCCCATTATAGGCCCAAGCATAACCTACCCACCACCCCACATAAGCATTCTCACATCAGGACCCAATGTCCCAAGATCACTCATAAGAAGTCAAATCCAAACTCGTGTGCGTCCCGAATCCCAGTCTCAAGTGCCCCAACCCTCCTTTTCCATTCCACCCTCCACATCAGATTTGGTTGTCCTCAACCAAAGAGACCTAGCGATCCTACCTTATGAACAATATCTGTGAGTGAAGTAGTGAATGCCACGTCACACTCGACTGGCATCACAGGTCATTGTAAGTTTTTTTGGAAATTTACTAGGAGGAGAGTGGTGTGGCAATGGGTGATTGTAGATAAACGAGTGTATTACACACTCGTCGATCACCTAGCGGGCCAGTGGATTAAACTCCACAAACTACCTTTTTGGGCTCAGAGCTATATATTTCATCTACGTAACTAAACTTTAATACTGAGCTAGACTCACACACTTCATATAGGAGAACATGCTCCGCCTACTCTGGTGTTTATGTGGTGTCGTGTATTCATCTACACACAAACCAACAGTAGGTATATACAGTTTTAACATTTATTCAAATATTTTTCAATACCTATTTGTTTTTCCATACAGTATCTTATTAACTTGGAAATTCGATTACCTTGTAGAAAAACATTTAGATTCTTAAATTTTAATTAAGATTTGTCAAAAATAGAAGTTCATTGATATACTTACCCCCAATTATTTTTCTCAGTTACAGCAATATTCGACCTAATTTGTACAATAGAGATTTAGGTTCCATTGGGCATCACATGCTATCCAACTGTGTAACATTTTGACTGTTTTAAAAATTATGTCTCTCCAATTGTTGTTAAGCAGGTAATTTATTTTTGGTGTCTAGCCAGTTTGATCGATGCGTAAAGATGAACTCTATCCAATTGTATATTTTAAATTTCCATACAATAAAATTTGCGAAGTTACAGTCAAAAAAAAATATATATCCAACTATGTACAACCTTCCTCAATATCATAAAATGGAACATTATAATTTAAAATCATATTATAGAAAAAAAAATTTTAAAATTTTAGAATTGGTAATACTTGCTTATTCTTTCAGTAAAAAGAAAACGATAGAGCTATGCAAACGTTGTAAAAAACAAACTTAAGTCAATAACTTTATTTATTTTTTACTTGACTTATAGTGCCTAATAAAACGATACTTACCTACGTTTCGGTGCTTGCGTCGATATAATATAGTATAAATATTATGTTGAATGAAAGAAACACCTTCTATCATCATTCGTGTGGAACAGATTTCGCTGTACGTAACACCTATGGTAAAAGTTAATCGTTTTTAATTACAACTGTGTACCTTAGTCGAATAAAGTTGCAGCGTGAAAAGAATTTTGAAGTTGATGTAGACCAATCATGATCGAATGTTTGGTAAAAAGACTCTGTTGGGTCAGTTTTGTTCTCGCAATACCGATCTGCCAGTCATTGGATGTAGTCATAATTCAGCCGCGAAAAATTTCATTATATGGTTTCAAAGAAGGCGGCGAAGCTGAACTGTCGTTTTTCACAGAATCGTTAGGATTTGTCGACGATCAGTATTTGCAACATTCTTCGCCTTGGGAAACTTTCTTACGCAGATATTTATCGGAATACAAAATCGGTACGTTATAGGTACTAATATAAATATGATTACGTCGCATAAATAAAATTACAGTACGTATAGGTAGATTATTTTCAGGTCAACTATCAATTAGGTTATTAAAAGAATTATATGTAATATGAGTTTATAGCCAAAGATGACACACAGGATAGCTAATTAGGTTAAAATCAAACAACTAAAACTTTTCGCAGGAACTGATTTCTCCCGATGACTATATTATTTACGTCTCCGGACACTTAGGGATACCTAACGAAAAAGAGGAAGAAAAATTGCAACCCAGAAAATTTGTTTTCCAGCAAGTACTCAGATACTCAGGTCGTTAGTGTATGGAAGTTGAAAATCCGAGGTTTAATGTTGACTTTACCTCCTCTTCTGCTACTGTACCATTAAAAACATGAGATGAGAACAGTGGCTAATTCATGAGGGAAAATGGGCAATTTCTCCAAAATCCCAAATAAAAATAAATAAGAACGCTATCACAGGAAGCCATGTAGATTTTCTCAATCAATTCAAAAAATAAGAAAAATATAAATAAATACATGAAAATAATAAAGAAATATTAAGACAACAAAATTATTGAGCGAAATTCAGGGTGAAAATCACGTATTATTAAGTGTGGAGGAAGTTCTCGATCAATTGCATTGTAAAATTGCGATTAAATGATTACCTAGAAAATAAAAAAATAGCGAGCCAGCTTTCCGACCAGTTTTGTTGATTTACTTGGAATTTATCTTCTCTTCTTCAGAATAATTTGAAATTTAATTTTTTTCCAAAATACTTACTTCACGTCTCTGAATAGCTATTTTTATTAACTACACGAAAGAATAAAAGCTGTATATCTTCCGGTTCTCGAGTAGGAAAAAAAATTTTGTTGGCAATTATATGAGATATTTATTTTATCACTCTTAAGGGAAGAGTAATGAATTGTATTCTCTTTATCTTTATCCAGTGTAGGAAATCATGTGAGCTGGTAATGTTTGTTAAAAATTAAATATATTTCTGCAACACCCATTCAAAAAACAAACGTTTTTGAATGTATTGACTATGCGTCATGAAGTAAGAGATTTTAACTGAATGTCAAAAAGTAAATTTTACGCATGCGTTGCTGGTGACTGGCTCAGATCATTAATTCACTGTCTTGGCAGCATCAGGGCATGTACAAGAAATTGAACGTAGTCAAAAATCGACGTATAGGAAAAAATATGCAGCCAAAAAATAAATGTAGAGAAAAACATGTCTGTTGTTCCAACTGAATAAATCTTCAAACAAAAAAATTCTCTACCACTTTTTTCAGGGGGAAAGCTTGAGAATTGAAGAAGTAATGCAGTCAAAAGAAAAGTTAGAGGAAAATAATAGAAGGAAAAATAACATAGCCAAATTAATATGTTGCAAAAAAATATCATAGAGGAAAAATAACGTTGTGGAATAAATTTGTAGCTAACAGAATAGGTAGAGAAAAAATAGAGAAACGGGGGACAAAAAAAACATCTTAAATAAGTTGCTTATCTTCTTCAGTTGTGGCACTATATAGCAAATTCTCCCACTTGGTTTTTATTATCTATGTATGAGACATTCATTTTAATGCATAATACATCATCAGATATGTTTTTTGGAGTGCTGAGTTTGAATTTGAAGTTGCATTTTTCATTTGACCTATTCCTTTGCCCCCAGAGAGCTCTAAAACGGACCTAATTTTGAATTTTTATATTTTTAATACATTATTTTTCTTCTAAGTTATAATTCCTCTACCTTTTTTTCATCTACATTTTCATTTGGCTACATTGATTTTTGTCTATTTGTTCTTTCCGTTGCATTTTCATTCCTCTTCCTTATTTTTACTTTACATAATTTTCATCCCTGTCAAGTAAATTTTTTCCCATTTTATGAAAATTTTTTCGACTAATTTTTGGATCAGAACGGGAGAACAGTTGGTAAAACTGTGGTATGTGAGGGGGAATACCCACCTGTCAAATAAAAATTTATTAACAGCTATATCATCACCTATTTTTACTCTCACCAGTTTTCCAGTTTTCCTAACACTAATTTATTTCAAACAAAAAATTGATTTATATGTCCAGATAAGCCAGGAACTGTCCCTTGATCTTAGATCGCATGTGTATTCTTCCAACAACCTTTTTAAAACAACAATTATTTCACCCTTAAATTCCTTTATCCTACTCCCAATAAATCCACCCTCTCATTATTTCAAACCCACTACGGATAAAATTAACACACTTTCACAAATTTATCTGATCCGAAAATAATTAAAATAATTTTATTCATAATTATCTTAATAAAAAGGATAAATACCTTGAAGTATCAGATAACAAAATTTACAAATAAGTAGTATATTCTTAGAACTTTTTGTTGATGTTGCAAATATTCAATTGGATGGAGGGAAGCTTTTAGAACACCAACCAGACCCATAAAGATTTGTAACATCAACAAGAATTCATTGACCATTTGACTGATTTCACAAAATTGTTGACTAATAATGGAGTAAATAAAATTTTGTGAGTGACAGGAAATACAAAAACAATACCAATGAATTTTCCAAAATAATTTTGTTTACATTCGAAACAAATTTTAATTGTATTTGTTTTATGGAATTCTGTTCTGACATCTGGGATTCTGAAACAAAAACTTTTGAATAATTTTTCAAGTAGTTTTAGTTTAAAATAAAGAAGATTTTCAGTTTGGGCTAAAACACTTTTACTTAAAAAAAATCTCAAAATTTACTTTCAGCTTCTGATCAAAACAATTTCACAAAAGAAAAAGCCCAAGATAAAAATTGAGATTACTCAGATGAGTACAAATCTCAAGTGAAAACATAAATTTCACTCGTTAGAGAAATTTACATTTGAGGCACGATTTTGTCCGTAAAAGTTTTTCAAAGATTTGAATAAAAAAAATTTGAAGTTCCCAAATGTACTGGATCGTAGGTTTTCACAAATCGAACATATCTCGAGAAAATTTCAATGGATCACCAAACTTTTCTAAAACTTGTCAAATTATTTTGAAAAAGAAATCACAATTAAGTTTTTGAACAATAATTTTATTAGTAAAATCCACCGAGCACAACTTTGACAATATAAACCTAATATGCATTGGCGACAAAAGCCAACATCCAAGTAAATGTTTTTACAATAAACTTCAATGCCACTAAGATGTAAACTGTAGGAAGTAAAAATGATAAGTAAAATCTCTAAGTTAGGGAAATTGAGTTCATATATATATAAGGGATGAAGATTGGATGAAGAAAGAATAGACAAATTCGCCGACAATGGAAATTATTAAAAATTCTTTTGTCTTAGAATTAACATAAAATTCTTGAATGACAAAATTAGAATGGAAGAGAAAAGAGTAGTGGTCACTAATTCCTCACTTAAAAAAGGCAGACTGGCAAAAATCAGACTAAAGAATTTCGCTGGTTCCAGTATATTGTCTTTCTGAAATAACTTGCTACTGTTTTGGATAGACATACAATTGTGTGGAGGTGACAAAAATGCATATTCACATGTCTGCTGGGAAATATTAACGGATTTGGACACTATGTTGGCTAGACAACAATAGCAAAAGAGGGACAATGGAATTTTAATTGGTGTGGGAAAGGAAAAGATCAAGGAATACAAGATAGTAAAGAAGAATAGTGCAGGTGTCTTAAAGAATTCTGAAAAACTGAACACCTACGAGACTAGCACAGACACACAAGCACAGAAATTTACTTGATCAACAAATTCCTCAATCTGCTGCAAATCTAAATGAGAACAGTAGCATTAAAAATATAAAATAAAATTTTTTTACACATATATGTATATAATTATGTATGTACTTATAGCCTGTCCTTGTTATTACAAAAATTAGTGTCTCATTGTTAAATATTGAAAAGCAAAAATTTCTTATGCTAAACTATGATCCAACAAAACTGTTATATTTTTGACCAGATGTTTCCTTTGGTTACATTTTTTTTTCTCTACGTGTCACATTCCTATCTTGACTGCCCACAAACACTATGTCTTTTTCAACATTACAAAATTTCTGCACATCTGGATTTCATAAAAAACTGATTGTCATGTTGCCATATCAATATTCAACATACAATTTTACCTTTCAAACAAACCTTTCTTATTTTACATGATTATTCTTCTGCATCTATTTAAGCTAGATAGCTGGGGTTTAGTATTACTGTAAAAAGGATAAAATTTAAAAAATTTCCATTATTAAAGTTTTGAAGTAAAATGACTTTGAAAGAGGATAACTCATAAAACAAATATGATAGAAAAACTGTTGTAGAAAAAATATAACAGTCAAAATTATGATGACATCATATCTCATCGGACTGCTAAAATTTCCAACGATAAAATTTTCTCAAAATCATTCCAAAATTAGGATATCATTAACTCAGTTACTGCTGAACTTGTCAAGTCCTATATGATGATAATTTTAATGTGGGTACTTTTGTTGATGATATCCTCAATATCCTCTGACTGACCTCTAAATAAATAGATAAATAAATAAATAAAATAAGTAAATAGATACGTACCTACTCACCTAAATAAAATAATTATAAATAAATATATTTTAGTAACTATGTGAACGAAAAATAACAATTTAAGATTTTGCTAATGCATGTAAAAATAACGATTTACTGATGACCCCATCACCGGGAATAAAGCAGTTAGTTTATCTCACAGTAGAGAGAAATATGGCATTAAGAACTGTTCATCCCGTATTTATTATCATAAGGTTGGGTTTTTATAACAATCATGACTGGAGCGAATGACTCATGATTGTTAAAACAAAGATGAATATACCAGTTTTTTTTAAATTCAAAAATTTTTGTTTTCTTCGTTAATAAAGTATTGTACTTAGCTTGGACGGAATGAGCAATTATCAAATTGCACATACAGTTATAGCCCTCTTCTACGACACTTGTTTATAATTTCTCACTTTCCTCCCATATTGCGTAATGTACTATATTGAATTATTAATTTGAATATTTTAAAATGAAGGGTGATGGGCATTAACTCATGGGCAACTGAATGGGCTTATGAGTCATAGGTTCAGAATTGGAAATTTTGGGGAATTGTCAGGGGTTTAAGGAGAAACCCACTTGCGGTTTTAGGTATCTGTTCATTGCATATTGATACAGATACATTAAAGATGTCTTCCAGAAACATCGGTAGTGTCTTCAACAATGCCACATTTTATGATATTATTAAATATGCCAACGAAAATCATCATATGACGATTTACTGATGACCTTATCGTCTGAAATAAAGTAGTTACTTTATCTCCTGAGGGAGTAAGCTATCGCATTATTAAGTGTTTATCAAATATTTAATATCATAAAAGTGCGTTTTCATAACAATCACGACTGGAGCATGAGTGCAAATGACTCATGATTGTTAAAAACAAAGATAAAAATACCACTGTTTTTTTAAATTCAAAAATTTTGTTCACTTAGTTAATAAAGTATCGTATGCAACTTGGTCAGAGTGAGCAGTTATCAACTTCTGCAGTTACAGCACTCACCTATGGCTCGCATTCGCAAACTTCGCACTTTCCTCCCATATTGCAAAATATACTATTGATTACCTACATTCAGCTGTTTGAAAATAAACCAACCAAAAAAAATGGGGATCAATTCAAAACTGGCCGGTTTTAGGAAACTATAAAGTTCTCCTCTTTCAATCAATAATTTCTCAGCTGATATTTAAGCTAAACAGTTAGATTTGGTGTTGCTGGAAAGAAAAAATATCTACTTAAATCTGTATTCTAACAAATGTTTTATTCATCCTCGTCTACTAGAAAATAAAAAAACGAAAAAAAAAATCCAAATTAAAGGAAAATTTACTTGAGGTATGTTACAAAAAAATAATATGTAGGACTCATAGGAAGTAAGTAGATGATTGATTTTAGACATTTCACTTATATCACAAATAATTACCTATTATTCGCTAATTAGGCTAAGTATTGTACGCAAATTCGTCGGAGTGAACACTCACTTATAAACTTTTGCGATTACCACACTCACCTAAATTTGGCTCATGATTCCAAACTTTGCCCTGGTTGATAATTGCTTACTTTTCTCATACGCAGCGTAATATAAGTATTATTTTATCTCTGGAAAAAAATACGAAAATCGATTGTTTTAAATCTCATGTTCAGTGGGTAACGTTTTTTTTTCAAAATAAACATACAGGAAATAAAAAACAATACAAACGTGGTACGAGTTAAAGCCTAAGAAAAACGTAATTTTTGTACCACCTTATCAGGTTGGGTAAGGGCGTACAATAATTAATATAATATCGTTTTTGTACTGATTCCACGGCCATACTTTAACTTATTTGATGATTTTATAGGATCAGAAGCTTTTGATACGAAATATTCGAAACAGTATCTCCACAAAAATAAGAAATCACTCTGCCTTGCCTACCTCAGCGATCCAGTCTTGCGAAGAGCTAATATTAAATTATATATGAGAAATGCCGATCATCAAATATCTTATGAACAGAAATTACTACGATTTCAGTATTTCTCGAATCGTGAGGAATATGTGAAAGTTATAGGATGCCCTGTTCTGGTGAATCGGCAAGAAACACGATTATATTTTCAGGAAATCAATTACCGCTACACATTTGAATCTCAAGCATACATTTTTAGAACATACTTTGTATTTGGAAATATGAATCTCTCTCCAATGGATTACGAAAGCGTGGAACTTATAATGTACACTGGAAGTAGTAAGATACAATTACCAGAATGGGTAGATGATGGTGAAGAAGCTGACTTAGAATATTCCGGATATCAACCGATACTAACATTTCGGATAAATTTCATCGTTTCAAGGAATATGATGTTAAACGTGTGGCTTTCCTTCGGCGAGAGAGCTGAGTTATTTTTTTTAACCAAAACGTACGGATTTTATAATCACCAGTATGAATATTGGAAGATGAAAGAACTTATACTGATTTTTGAGCAAGCGAAAAAAGGTAATTATCAACGGAAAAAGAATGTAGTCGAGCCATACTTCGATCGTTAGAAAACTCAATTTGCAAATCTACATATACCTACCTACAATTTAACAAACAATCTTGAATTCAAATTGGGTGAAAAAATTACCAAAAATTATTGTTGGTTATCGATATCTAAGAAACATTATAGATCAATCTAAATTTCATTGTACACTTTCAAGTAAAATAATTAAAATAACCCTTTGCGCCGTAAATACGCAAAAGATACTTCAAGCAGAACAGGTGACTTACATTTTTCCATGAATTTTTTTTTGCCTTACATTTTTTTCGGACACTACAGAATCAATAGGCACCGAACTGCTACCAGAGTTAGTCCAACACAAGAAAGAGATTTTATGATAACTGCAGCCTCATCACTTCTGTAGTTTTCTGAAAATCCTGAAATAACCTTTTTTTCAGCAATTATTTATTTACCAGTGTTCTCAGAAACTTTTAAAACAATATACACGAAACGTCTTGTACAAGGATGACCTTTCATGAAAATTTTAGCCCAATCTCTTTTGCAGTTTTTTTCCAAACCGTGAACATAAAATGTTTTTTTGTAATTTTTTAATTTTCATTCTTATTTTCTCATAAAATACTTACTGCACAAATAATCACCAAACTTCTATGAAACTTGCACAGAGTTATGTAATAACATTATATGGTGAAAATTTCATCTAAATTCGTTTTGTGGTTTCTTTCCTCAATATCTTGGAAAACTACTTTTCGAGGAATTTTGTGTTCTTCTGTTTTTACGGAAAATAAAGCACAAAAATACTATCCGACTTGGCTCTATATAAGTACTAATTTTCTTTAAAATTTAAGCCTTACCTATTCCTCTTGTAGTTTTTTCAAAACCCGTGAACGTAAATTTTGGGCGATACATATTGTATATCATATATTATAATATAAATGAAGTTTGTTCTTTTATAGCATCATCATACCACTCCCAATCGACCAAATTTCTCGAAATTTTTGTTTCATATGATTGTCTATCTTTAGGTGGTTTTTGCGAAGTTTTGTTTCGACATCTGTATTCTAAGAGCTGTAATTAAGTTAGAGAATTTCAGTTCTAAATCTGTTCTTTTCAAAAATATTTACAAATTCTACTTAGTGGTTTTTATGTCGGTGTCAATTATGAGAAGTTAAAATTCATACAATTGAGAGCTTAAGTTAGGTTCGAAATTTTTCATCAAGAGTCTTAATTCTGGACCTGTAATATTTGAAAATTAGTTCTCAATTCTACCTTATAGTTTTAGCGACAGTTCTGAGAAGTGAAAACACAAAAATTCAAAGTTCAAGTTTCAAAGTTTACCAAATCAAATAACAATTTTAAAGAAAAAAAAATGCATTGATATATAAAATTGATGAATTTTCTAGAGGAATCGAATAAACATTTATAGTATCATATTATGTAATTTTATACTCTTATCTCACATAACTTGAAGTTGCTTTTTTCTATTCCAATATTCTGCTTCTACCACTTGACTGATTTTCACAAAAATATGGACTCTATTAGGTTGTTTTTACCAAGTCTGGCTTCAAATTATCTGTTTTGAAAGCTGTAATATTATGTTTGAATATTTTCAATCAAATTTTTATTTCTGCTCCTGTTCACTTTGAATATGTTGGTTCTCAATTTTTTTCCATTTAAAAGTTTTATTTCAATGTCAATTCTGAGATACGGAAACTATAATAAAAAAATGAAATCTGTAATTACGTTGTGGAATCCTTTTTGTGAGAGATATTCATACATAGAAGGTAATCTACATTTGCATGTTTTGCTACTGCTTACATTTATGTATAGGAGAGCCAAATCTAAGGTGAACACTGGCAATTTTTTAGCCGGTTTTGTGAGCTTATACATTGGAATTGGCACAAGCACACAGATACGCATACATACGTATATGTATGATATTATGTCATAGATTACATCCTTTTTTGTCTCCATAAGGTGATAAGAAACAACGCAGCGTGTTTGTTACCAGTCTGTGACATCACCAAGATCCTAATCAGATAATTTGTCATGGCCCTTGTATGTTGTCTGTACATACATACAGGTATGAACATACAAACATACAGGTGTATTTTGGTTTTAAGTCATAAAGACAAAATATGCCAACCTTTTGGCGGCAAATATCATTGATAGGTACGAGCCTGTTTTAAAATTTTTCAGTAAAAAGTTTAGTTATTGACCAATTATCTTGTAATTAATTATTTCATACCTGCTCAAAAAGTTGATAATGAATTCACACCTTGTATACATATAAGAAAACAATGCGGTGAAAAAAGGAAAATTGTACCAATTGTTTTCTTTTCCCATGAAACAGTTAATTTCCAGATCATTCTTACCCTTTATCCTTTCACAATGTAAATTTTAAAACTAGGCAAAAGTAGTAGATTATATATTACGACACAAATCCTTGGTTTTTGGTGTGATAACGTGTACTTCTGAATCGTGATAAAATAAATTCTCAAATTGAACTGGTGTTCACATAGACATGTATACTATAATTATTGGGTATTCATTATTAAGTCAATTTTATTAATTTGTTACTCATCTTATCTATGTGAAACCAAAAAAAATCACAACTTCCATATTATTTGAAGGAGTCACGCTCTTCTTCATTAAAAGTGTTATTAGTGTCACATGTAAATAAGCTCTCTCACCAAAAATTCATCCCTGTTCCTCAAGAAGAATAAAGTGTGGTCAAATGGACCACTACCAGTTCAACAGTACTGAAAAGTTGGTAACACCGAATGGTGATGGAAACAATAGAAAACTAATTTTAATGCTGATTGAGTGTGTTTGTAGCATTCTGTCATATTTCAGTCAGATAATATTTGATAAAATATGAAATACCTCTACAAAAGGTTTTTTTACTATAATTTGGAAATTTTAGTGGAGGATAGTAATATTAGTTAAATGTTTAATTTTATTGTTGAAATAATTAAGATATAGATTAAATTAGATAGTAAGATCATCATAGCAGCTACACAAAAGCAATTCCATTCTGATGAGGAAATGAAAAGTGAAAAATGTGTGTAGGGTTATGTGGACCAACTGATAACAGGGTCAATGGAACCATTTTTCAATTCCTTATATTAATGAATTGTTATACTTTTTAGGCTGGTATAGTCAAGATACATATTAAAATGGATGACAGGACTATCAGCTGTTAGTTAAAATGTAGTACAATACTTGACTAGGAAATGAAAAACAAAAAACCTGTTTGTGAAGTCATGTGGACCAATTATTTTTGGATTCAAGTAGACCGGTGAATTAGCATAAAAAATTGAAAACTTTTTATAGTGGTTGTCAAGGCAAGTGGACTAAATCACATTTCCTACATTTTTATATTTGATGAAGTCAAATATAAATTTAGATTGAAAAGTAGAATGCATATGAAAGCTAAGATATTATCTACAAAATGAAACAAGATTGCGTATTATTGCCAGAGTAAATGGCTTCCAAGAGTTTTGGTCTATTTGAACCTACTTTACTTTTCCTAGTTTTCTTATAATCCTCGAAAAAACAGCCTATTCATTTAGTAGTAGTACTGATTTTCAAAAGAAAACCCCCATAGCAAAGACATATACCACGGCAAAATCAACTCACCTCACAAAACCTCCCGATACATGGTAAAAAATCTAATAAAAAAATAATAATTATGCATCTATGCAAAATACTTATTCCCCATTTGGGAAAATGCAGTAAAATTCAATGAGAGAAAAGTTTATTTTATTTATTACAAAATTAAATAAAATAAAAATGCAAAATTGAAAAATCTCTGTATAGAATATGTCTACGTGTATATTCCAGTAATACCTAAGATATTCACCTTTTTGTCCTTTTTTTCGATCTTTTTGTACCTTATCTTCTTTGGTTTTCCCTAGGTATGTATATAATAATGAAATTATATTCCCCATGTTTCTTATCTGTTTCTTTTTCCCTCTCTTTCTTCTGATAAGTCAAGTAAACATAAAAATTCGTACCTTGTAATTCTCTCAGTCCTCAGGTGCTTGACACTATATATTTATCTGTCTGTGCAGGGAGGAACATTTTTTTATATCGTTCTGTTCTTATATTTTTGAAAATAAGTATCCATTTTTCTTGTCAAATACATTGTATTATTTTTTTAATATGTTTTAGTAAACTTTTTAGTTGCAATGACTACTGTTGGTGTCAATTCCTAGGTACGGCTGGTAATTAATAATCTTGTAAGTAATGCATGTTCCAAAGCATATCGCCTAGGTTTTTGATCTTTATAAAATACAATCAGATGGTCTAAATTTGAGTTCTACAAATTCCTGGCAGGCTATGCAGGTTGGATGGTGCTGATTCTATGGGCACCATCCAGTATAGATGATTAATATCTAGGCAAACTGGATGTGTTATACGTCAAAGATATTGTTGGGACTGTTGGGTAGTGGTGTCAATTTTAGGCCCCCTTAGCATACCACAGTTTTTTGGGAAAATGGTCATTCCGGAGAATGGTCAAAAACAAATATGTATGGTTTTGATATATCGTCGCAACTACATTTAGAGCGATATTCATAGAAGACCCTAACACTTAGCTAAGTACAGGGCTGTAACTAGATACGTGTGATCTGTGCATTCACGCAGAGTGGCAGAGTGGAAGGGTGCCATACTGACCAAAAACAAATAAAAATTAATATAATACATCATTGACGACAAACAATGTCATTCTGATTTAACCAGCAAAAAAATATGTGTTTGTGCGTCAAAAAGTTTGTTTGCACAGGGCGGTAAAAAAGGCTAGGTAGGACCCTGGCTAAGTATTAGAGATGTGACACAATTTAAGACTCCTGAGCTAAATATAATTAGTGGATGATGGAAATTTAGAGCAGTTTTACTAACTTAAATTTACACATTAAATGTGATTATTGCAGAGTATGAAGTTAATTCAACCTTAAAGGTGCTGATCAGAAACTGGGAAATGAGAGAAGCATGCAATGTTTTAATTACGGGCAATGGTTACCTAAGCCAACAAAATATTCGTACGATAAAAAGCACTTCGGATTATGAAAACTATTGGACTACAAAAACAGTGAAATTTCTTAAAACTGGAATTCTACCTAGTGGGCAAGAACGTGAACTTCTACGATGTCCAGTAAAATTTGGTGAAAAACCTAAACGAGAGCACATTTATATTTTACCGGTTTACTACAAACATCAATTGAAACAGCCGCAGCTATTTGTGTTCTACGATCTGGATGAAAATGAAGTTTACCTTATCAGCATGTCAGTGAATAGTAAAAACATTAACGCAGGGAGTTCCAGCGCTTATGGTTCGAATCTTGATGAAGAAGAATAAACAATAACTACTGGAATAGGCCGATTTCCAGAATCATTTTAATATGGTACAGTAAATATTTTTTGAGGCTTAATTTAAGTGAAAAAACTTCTCGCACTAAAGAATTTGGAGGTCTATTATAAAACTTTCATCAAATCACAAAATTATGAAAAATCTTATCTGTTAAAATACTATCTTATATTGTAGGTAAACTTTCTTTTTGATGGGTGAACCTCTTGTACAAGTCTACGGTGCGAGAATTCCAAATGTAACTCTTAAGTCTAATAGTAGTCTTACAATTGAAACTCTCATTTGAGTGTGTTATATGATGTGCTCACTCACACAACCACACTCCTACACAACCAGAATAAAATACAATTGAATATTTTTATGTTTACACATCAATTCTTCATGAGTATGCCCTAGTGAAACTTACCACCTTTTTATGTGTAAACATCTTAGCACTTGGTCTATGGTAGGGGCTAAATGAGAATTAAAATCATCAGATTTGTGTAACTGTAACTCTTGCAATTATAACTCTCATTTGTGCCCATTACATGAAGTGTGGGTGTGTGGTTGTGTGTGTGTGCGCGCGCGCAAAGTGCTGCACATGCACCCAAACACACTATTATTATGTTTACACACCAATCCTTCATTAGTCCCTAGTGGAACTCGCAAGTTTCTCTCGTTATCACTTATCATCATTTATTTTAAGAATGAATGAATATGAAATTGTTAAATTTGGAAATAAAAATTGAAATATAATTATCATTTTCGTCACATAGTTTCATTCATATTTTGAATACCTACTAATATATTATTATAAATGTTATGAAGCACTTATTAGCATAAAATTTTTGTATCTTGTTACTTTTAAACATAGGTGGCATTTTTATAGAATGAAGTTACTTTGTTTTGCATGTTACTACATACATATATACTAATTATATGGGCATACATCTTAACTGATTTTGTTTCCCGAAACACTCTATAGCCTGATTCACACCTTGTTAGATTTCTAGCTACTAGCCAGTTACTTGGGGCACTATTCTGCAAACATCTGAAGTCATTATATCATTTTAGCCATTTAAAATCAACTTTAACTTGGCGGATAGTCTTATAAGAATCTCATTAAAATCTCATATAGCACACTGCCAAGTTTAGGTGTATTTTTAATGGCAGAAATGGCGTAGTAAATTCAATTATTAACAGAATAGAACCTAAAGTAGCTGGCTAGTAGCCAGAAAACTAGCCCAGTGTAAATTAGGTTTATTGTTGAAGAACAGAACTAAAGGAATCAGCCTTCTGTTATACATACATTATACTCAAAGGGTATATCTACTGGCTAATTATGTACTTTGTTCTTATTTGTCAATTCATAATAACATATGTTAAAGAATTTTTGATTCACAATACCACTTTACTTAGGTACTTTAATACTTAACACTGTGTCTTTGTATTACCTAAACAAAATACCACTAAATGATATTATGATCAAAGTTTCAGAATAGGTCTATTATGTAGCTACATTTCTTTGAAAAATATTTTGTTTTACTCTGCTATTGATATTTTTATTGTATAAACATCTAAGTGCTCAGTCTATGGTAAGGGCTAAATGAGAATTACAACAGTCAGATTTGTGTAACTGTTACTTGTTTGTGTATGTTACATAACATGTAGGTGTGTGGTTGTGTGTATGTGCAATGCATTTCGCATGCACTCAACTATACTATTATTCTGATTACACATCAACTCTTCATGACTATAGCCCATACTTACACCTTTCTTATTTATGTGTCAACAAAAACCAGTCAGAATACTGGTGGAATTGAAATTTTTCGGAGATTAGGTTTGATAGTTTAATTTTCCGGGTCTTTTGAGAATTCATGTTTTCCCTGAAATCTATTATTAAGTTGAAAAGTTTTGATGACATTATTATTATTATATTATGATAGAAGTAAATAAGTAGGTACTTCCCCATATTTTCTGAAAGTTTTACATATTTTTCGAAAAGTTTTATTCTCAGGTTCTAATGGTAATTTTGGTCTGAAAGCAATAATTAAGATCTATAGTTTTGATAGTGTCATGTATGAAAGAACGAAAGATTAAGTTTCGGTTTAATTCTTTGAATGTTTCATTTTGATGATATTCAAGGATATTTAGTTTTGACAGAGAAACGAAGTTGCCGGATAGCACATCATATGTTATAAAAAATAAGTTGCTTTTTTTTTTATGTTACCTCATCCCGGTGTCTATATTTCATGAATTAACTCCAGATTTTTCATACGGACTCACATAAATGCGTAGAGTATCCATAGCCAAAACAAAACTTGTAAAAGTTCGATTGTTTGGTCAGGATTGAGATTCAAACTTTGACGTCACCGGGTGTTTTATATATTTACTGCCGTGACTTGACAGGCGTTTGCTGAGAAGGAACTAGTATTTGGGTAGTTGGTGGGAGTCTTACCTTCGAATCTATCTGATACTTAATTTTTGAAATTGATTCTTTTTCTCAATTAATGAAGTCACTGGTTTATGCCTGTATGTGAAGTGCCAAGGGTGAGTCCTCTTTTATATCTGTTCGAATGGATGTTAATTCTCAGTTCTTCTTTAGGATTGTAGAGTGAGTTTTGAGAAAAAATAATCAAAAACTTTGAGCACTAAACAAATTGGAAAGTTTTCACTAAAATTTTTGGTTTTGTACCTCTTCTTTCGAAAGATAGTTACAATTTCTGCTTTGGGGTTGTATTGTGAGTTTTAAGAAGTGAAAACTTAAAAATCTGGTCGCTAGGTTAATAAGCTGTAAAGTTTTCCCATAAATTTTCAGCTGTGTACCTTTTCTGTTAGAAGATAGTTCATATTTCTGCTTTATGATTATGATGTGAGTTTTGATCAGAAGAGAAAACTCAAGTACCATACTGATTTTAATGCCTGTTTTTTTTTTAGAATTTTAGAAGGTGTTACCATAATTATCTTCTTTTTTTTTTTGTACCGTCAATTGTATAATTTTTTAGATAGTGAGGCTCCAAAATTGATTGCCTTGTTTTAAGAGGCAATCTGAAATTGATTAGCTCATAAAGTCAACCTTTAATGTATAGTGGTGTTTAAATGCTAATGACATCACAATGTCCTAAAACTAGGGCATCATGCAGCCGAAACCCTGAATTAAGGGGTCTTGATATTGTGATTTCAAGACATTTTATTTTTTAACTTTGTCGATAGGCTACGGCTGAATTCTTCTTGACTTGAATTAAACTTCTTCAGACACAGCGAAACACAGCTTACAGTTATCTTCATATCTCAGCAATTTAATATGACAAATCAGCAATAAGCTGGGTGGTGCGGACAGAAGAGCCTAACAAAGTTTTGATCCATAAGAGGTTTGAAACTTACAAAAACAAACAGTAGAATTATTTTGTTAAAGATTATAATTACAAAAAAACTATAGTGTCAACAAAGCGGAATAATGCAAAGTATATAGCGAAAAAATAAAAATATAAAAAAAAAAGATATTGCAGACAACAAGTTGGGGAAACTGTCGGAAAATCGCTTTGTCTTCACCAAATTGTTTGTCTTCATTAGTGATGGTTGTTGTGTTGTGTAAAAGACTCCTATCATGAAACTTTAGGCTTCGGAGCTTTTGGTTTGAGTGAGAGTGAGGTGAGGAAAATAACAAACATAGATGAACTCAAATTCACTATGCGCGAAAGAAGGCTCTATGCAGCTTTTAAATGACAGAGCAAAGAAGTTATCTCGAACTAAGCTTGTCCTAAATTTGTCTTCAACAAACCAAATTTTAGTGTTGTCGACTATCGATAGTGACAATCGATACTATCGATAGTTTTTGAAAATCATAAAAAAAACTATCGATAGTACAGGAATGAGAACTATCTCTGAACTATCGATAGTAACTACCAATAGTATCGATAGTTTGTATGATAATGAAAATGAATATCTATCGAGAAGACAAGAACACAGGAATTGTATCATTTTTCAATCTACATATTAATCAATTCATTATACCTAATATCAAACTTCAATTCACTGAACAGTGCTGCCAGATTGTTTTTTCAAAAATCCGATTTCTGGCAGTGATAAGACATAAATAAAATTTCGGATAAATCCGGATGTGCCAGTTTGCCCTGAAAACCACAAAAAAAAAAGTGGTATTTACATTTTTACTAGACTACTAGTTCCAACTTCCAACTTCAAAATGAATTCTAGTTCTTCTGAAGAGGAAGATGCAGTGGCAGAGGGTAGTAGCTCACGAGTATTAAAACAAAAAAAGCGTAAATGTTTGAATTATTTTCAAACTGAATGGACACAGAAGTTTTCCTGAATAAAAAAGTCTAACTTAGGTAAAATTTTACCACTTTTTTTCTCATCTGAACCTATTATTATTTATTCTATTTTTAAAACAAAGTTGTTGATTATTTATTTTATTCAGGACGAACTACTTTCAATGTACGTATTGTATCAAAACGTATCAGTGTACTAATGATGGTGTCACAGCTGTAAAGAGACATGCTTTATCTAAAAAACATATGGAGAATGTTCAACGCAGAAAACAGCCATGTGGAAATATATTCGATCAATGCAAAAAAGATCAATCTGTCAAAAAAAAAGCACAGAAGATAGAAGTTCAAACTGCCTTATTTATTCTCAAACATAATTTGCCTTTATCTCTTAGTGATGATCTCACTGCTTTCATTAAAAAACTCGATGTGGACAAAAATGTTCAGGGCCAGCTTACATGTAATCGAACACGAAGTGCGGATCCATTGTGAAAAATTTGATTGGAAAATATACCTTTGAAAACCTCATCCAAATATTACAGCAGCAAAAATTTTCCCTCATAATAGACGAATCAACAGACATTTCATCGACAAAACAATTGGTTATGGTTGCTAGATTTAAATCAAATAATATAATCAAAGACAGTTTTCTTGCTTTATTGGAGGTATAGTATAACTGTATAAAGTGTACTATAGTTCATAAGCCTCAAAATTGATCATTTTCCAGATTTAATTTTTTTTCCTTCCTTTTTATTTTTAATAGGTTTCCAATGGTACAAGCGCTGCGCTTTATGGTCAAATGAAAGAGTTCTTTTTAAAAAATGAAATACCATATCGGGCAAATATGGTTGGTTTTGCTGCGGATGGTGCCAGCGTAATGTTTGACAGTAATAATTCAGTTGCTACGAAATTTCAAGAGGATATACCACATTTATTCACGATGAAATGCATTTGCCACTCCATAGCATTAGCCGTATCTTATGCTATCAAAGCACTTCCTCGTCAGTTGGAAGACCTACTGAGCGATATATATAATTACTTAAGATCACCAAAACGACTCCAGGCTTTGGGCTCACTTCAGGTTTTGCTTCACCTGCCTGAACATAAAATTTTAAAACTTATTAAGGTACGCTGGTTATCCTTAAATGGTGTTGTTGCCAGATATGTAGAACAGTACGATGCATTATTCAGATACTTTGAGAATGAATGTAAACAGAAAAACTGAGAAGATACAGCAGCAGCACAGCGTATTTTTGACAATTTGAAAAGTCGATGGAATGCCCTATACTTAAGTTTTCTACATTATATCCTTCCTATTATTTGCCAACTCAATATTGAATTTTAGAGTGAAAAGCCCAAAATTCATCATCTTCACCAAAAAATGGAAAGCTTGTTCAAAATCATTGTAGAACATTACCTCGATGAAACCTATGTTCAAAACACTGATATTGAATTTATTGAATTTCAAGAGAAGACAACTGAAAATAAGAAATATTGGGAACCGTTGCGAAATGTATTCCTAGGACCAGTGGTGACTTCAGATTTGACAAATTTTCCTCCAACTACTCCAGCTGTTGATTTTGATTTGTTTCGTACCACTTGCCGTCAGTTTCTAATTATTTTTGCCCAGCAATTATATCTACGATTCCCTTTTAAGGAACCTCAAGTTAAAGTTCTTCGATCATTGAACTTTATAGAACCTTGTAACTTGAAATCAACTTGTCATATCATAGAAGTTGGCCAATACTTTGGATATGATCCTATTCAACTGCACAATGAATTCAAGCTATTGAAGCTGATGTTCAAAAGTGATTTGGAATTAGATGCAGAAAAATTTTGGCAAAAGGTTGCTGCTGTTAGGCGAGCAAATGACAAACCTAAATTCCCCTTGATTATTGATATAGTCAATCGAGTTGAGGTATTGCCTCATACTTCCGCAAACTGCGAAAGAGTTTTCTCACAAATGAATCTGAATAAGACAAAGCTGCGAAACAGCCTGTCAAGTGAAACAATGTCTGGTATTCTAATGGGTAAGTCTTTAGTTAGAGATACTGATATATTTGATGTTGACTATGAACCAATGTTAAAACTTATGAATAAAGACATGTATTAATTTTTATTTCCCCTATTTTTACATATTTTTTAAAATCTGCATTATTTTGATGAAGGTGTTGGTCATTAGTCATTACTTATTACTCCTATTATTTTTTGGTAAAATCTTGAAACTTTCTGTCATTTTTAATACGTTTACTTTTTCTTATTCTTTTTGATTTGTACCAGCTTTAACAGTTTAACTATAGGTGCAGCATTTTGTTATGGTGTTTTTTATTAATAGCTGTAATACTTTCATATTAATAACATTAAAATGTTGTTTTCATTGCATGCTCTCTCTTTGAAAATTATTTTCAAAATATTTGTGTAATCTGAGATTCCTGTTTTAGATTTTCAATATCAGAATTCAGAACTACCAGACTAATCATTCATCAAGAATTTGGGGAATACAATCCGATAGAGAGTAATATTATTCTTTTAGTTTCCTTTTCAGCTGCATCAATGAGTATTATTGCATAATGTAATATGTAATTAGGTATTCTAAGAATTTGAAATAAATAAGATTTTGTTTTTTGTCTTAAAATTTTTAAAATTCCGGATTGGACAAAAAAAATCCGGTCAAATTTCCGGAACTTTTTTTCAAACATCAAAATTCCGGATTTCTCCTGAGAAATCCGGAGATCTGGCAGCACTGTCACTGAATTCAATTCAGGTACCTAATGTTTATGTTGACAAAAGAGAATAGTGAACACTCAACTCAACTTCAAACTTCATTGAGTTAGCTGTGTTTCTAAGTAAGTGATTACTGATTAATAATTAGCTTTGCTATGTTTGTGTATTGACTGTTGGCTGATGGCCATTGGTACTTCGTACTTGGGTAGTGAATCTGTTTTTACAGTTTTTTATTTATTTTACATATTATATTGTTTTTATCTCTCAATACTGTGCTGAATGCCTGAATACTCAATCAAGATATCAACATCAACAATCAATTAATTATGTTGAAGAAATATTTCAATGCTGGAACTGGAACTGGAACTCAAAGTAAGTTTAACCATTTTACAAGACTACAGTAACATGTAGATTGAATATGCTAAAAGGAAAATAAGTGGATCAGCACTCCTTAGAATTCCTTGAAAATATTATGTTTTATGTGAAGGAAAAGTTGTTTCCATATAAAATACGAAGTATCTGCCATTTAGCAACACTCTTTGATCCACACTATAAAAGGCCTGCTTTCCAAAATGAACATAATTATCTTGAAGCACTCTCAATTTTACAATCAATTACAAGTGAATTGCAAATACTAATGATCAAAATAATGCTACTCCCACTAAACCACCTGCAGCTGAAGTTGGCACACTTTCCTTCTTACATACTGATCAATCTGCAGTCCTACAAATTCCTCCACTTCTCATGCAATTTTTCTTGTTAAAAATTATTTACAAAGAAAACTGTCAAGTTTGGATGAAGATCCTATAAAATTTTGGTTGTGACCAATTATGAAGGAAGATTATTCCCTTTTAGGAAGTATTGCTTTTGATCTCTTCTGTATTCCAGGAACATCAGTTCCTGTGGAGAGAATGTTCTCTCATATAGGGTACATTGTCAGATAGAGGAGAAACAAATTAAAAGAAACTAATGTACAAATGCTAACATTTTTAAATATGAATTACAATTTTATACATTTTTGATAACCTACTTGTTTTTCTGACTTATTCTTAATTTCTTATAAAATAGGCCAGTAAATCAGTTATTTTGTTTTGTTTTTTACTTTTTTAAATAAAATAATAGTGACTGTCTAGTAAAAAAATCAGCACGAAACTTTTTTTCTTCATGAAAAGATGAAGATGAACTAAAGCACTGCAATAGGTAAGTAATTTGAACAGAATGTAATACTAGCTATGCAGTACAGGTTTAAATTATTACTCGGTACATAATATCAGTGAAAAGGACTGTGGGGACTCATCGGTATGAGGTGTAGGGGCTCGGACCCCCGACGACAGTCGCCGCCCCATAGGGCAGGCAACTTATCGTCCTTGCGACGTTAAACCAACACACAATATTACGTTCGATCGTAATTATCGACGTATACGTACAAGATAATATACGAGTACGAATCGTGACGTCATCCATCAATCACTGTCACGATTTGTACACGAACCGGCCAGCCGCCACCTACGATAGTAGGGGATGATGCGACCTGGCCGTACTTAAACAACGTACGTATTTTATTACGTACGTGTGTTTGTGTGCACCAGCCAAAACGGGTATAAAAACTCACAGAACCGGCTCTAAAATCGCCAGTGTTCGGTTTGGTTTTGGCTTGCCTATACTTATGTATAAAGTGGCTGAACACGCTTAAATTCTGTAGAATTTCCTTCTGGTGAGAATATCTCTCACGACAAGGTATTCCACAGTGGTGACCCCGACGTGATTTCGGCCACGTCGTGAGGAGTCTTAGGCGCTTCGGCGCTAATTCAACTTGGCGCAGTAGCGCTGGCGAGATTCTCGCTTGCTCGGCAAATTAAAAATATTTTTTTTTTTACCAGACTAAGACACCTTTTGGTCGTCGAAGTAAGTGTCTGCTGAAGTGGGAATTTATACCCCTCTCCTTAAAATATACAAACAAGGAGAAACCAGACAGTAGACCTGGAGGAAGAAGGTTGGACTCATCCCCCAACTCCCCCGACTTCGACTCGACACTCTTTGAATTTGGCAAATATAGACGAAGGCCCTCAACACCCAGAACTAGCACGACTGGGAACTGCAATAAATAAAGAAGATCTAGCAGTTAAAACGTTGAGAAGTGGTCGGACTTTAAGCCAAAGCTCCGACCCGAAAACACCTGCCCTACAAACACAGGAGCCAGTGTTTTTGACCAGTAGGGAAGACAGAAGTACTGTGGAATACGCTTGTCAACAGAAAGACACAGCAATGGTTCCACCACCAACAGAAAACCCGCAACCATCACAGGGAGGTAGTAGTCAGCCGCAGCTGACACCCGAAGTCCTGGCTCAGATCCTGCAACTTTTGCAGATGCAACCAGGACAGAACCCAAATCTCTATAGACGAAGGATAGACATCCCGGAGTTTCTACCGAATGAGGTAGAATTATGGCTGACTCTATTGGAAGGCAGGTTCAGAACAGAGAACATAACTCTGAACCAGCGGTATACACATATCTGTGGAGGCATGCCCCCACAGATAATCCGCCACATTCCGGACGTTATGGAATGCCCTTCGACAGAAGAGGACAAGTATGCCTGGTTCGTCAAGAAAATTAAAAAAGTATTTGGGAAAACGAAAAATGAAATAATAGACGATGTGATGGGTGGTATGAAGATGGGGGACGACAAACCCTCAATCTTCATGGCGAAGTTACGACAGAAGGCGGACAATATCGTAGCCCCTTCTGTCATAGGCAATCAGTTCTGTAAGCAACTACCACAAAGTGTTGTGCAGTGCCTAGCCGCCGTTGGTTCCACGGTAATCAATACATCCGCGGATCTGGACTTCCTTGCGAAATCCGCAGACAATGCGCTCGAATACACAAGGTCAAAGCCGGTGGTCAGCGCAGTATCTGCAGAGACTGGGGAACTCGCTCAACTTCGAGCACAAATAGCTCAGTTGACCGAAGAAGTAAAGAGGAACAAAAGCCAAAGCTCAACGAAACCCAATAGTAGCTGGCGACAAAGATCGAAAAGCAGAGGCAACAACAATAATAACAGCAGCAGAGGACGTCAGTCCCGGTCAAGAGACCGCAGATCTAGTTCCGGAAGCAGGGGTCAGAGTTCAACTCCCCCTAGAACATCATCTCCCAAAACCCAGTCTCGAAATTGGGATGATAAGAGTTGCTTTTTCCATAATAGATTTGGCGCTGAGGCCACCAAATGTAACAACAGGTGCAGATGGTGGGGCAAAACCTTTAACAAGGAAGCGTCAAACTAGAACGAGGGGCCATCTGTGCGGCCGAAGACCCCTCGGAAAAATACTCACGCCGCCTGTTCATCAAGGACAGGACAAACAGGAGACGTTACTTAATTGACTCGGGAGCAGACCTGAGCATATTGCCAGTAAATAGAACCCAAAAAGTACTTCCTCCGAAATACTATCTCCGTACTGTGAATGGTCAAAACCTTCCAGCATACGGACTTGAGACAAGCAAAGTAGACATCGGACTTAGCAAAAATATGACGTGGTCCTTCACGGTTGCAGACGTTCCAAACCCGATCCTGGGTGCAGATTTTCTTGCACACTATGGCCTGATCATCGACCTCAAACACGGTAAACTGATCAATAGTGAAAATAAAAGTGTGGAAGGCAAAACGCTAGCATACAGACTGGACACAAATATATCCAGCTGTACTAAAGTCGACGGACAACTCTTACGGATCCTGTCAGACTATCCTGGAGTCACACAACCCTCAATTCGCAGGCATCCTACGTACAAACACGACACGGTTCACTACATAGAAACCAAAGGACAGCCTTGCCATGCTAGAGCACGACGGTTATTACCCGACAAACTCAAAGCGGCACGAGAGTACTTCAATCGCATCGTTGAGGAGGGCGTATGTCGCCCCTCAAAAAGCTCATGGAGCTCTCCTATCCACATGACAAAGAAAGCAAGTGGAGAGTGGCGAATTGTCGGCGACTACAGGGCCTTAAACGCCATAACAGTTCCTGATCGCTACCCAGTCCCCAATATAATGGACTTCAACGCGAATATGAAGGGTAAAACGATGTTCACAAAAATAGACATTAACTGGGCATTCCACCAAATTCCTATGGCCAACCAGGACGTTCCAAAGACAGCGGTTATAACCCCCTTTGGATTATTCGAATACCTTCGAATGCCGTTTGGACTACGCAACTCAGCACAAACTTTCCAACGATTTATCAATGGACTGTTTAGGGAATTGCCGTTTGCATATGCATACCTGGATGATATCTGCATTTGCTCAGAAGGCGGTGAGCATCAGCACGAGGAGAATGTGAGAGCCGTGGTACAGCGTATACACGCAGCCGGACTCACTATCAACGTAGGCAAAAGCTTATATGCACAGACCGAAATTGACTTCCTCGGCTACAAAGTCTCGACCGAAGGCATTTCCCCCTTGAAGACCAAGGTAGAGCCAATATTGAACTTCCCGAAGCCCTCAAATGTCGCAGAACTTAGGCGTTTCTTGGGGATGGTGAATTTCTACAGACGTTGCATGAAGAATGCAGCAGCCGAACAAAGTAAGCTGTTTGCACTAATAAAGACAAGTAAAAAGAAAGATAAAACTCCACTCGAATGGAATGAAGAAGCCGAACAGGCCTTTGAAAATATCAAAGAAACACTGGCAAATGCAACTCTGTTGGCTCATCCAGACGAAAGTCTGCCGTTATGCGTAAGTACCGATGCATCAGACTTTGCTATTGGTGCAACATTGTACCAACTGGACACTAACAACATCAAATTACCGCTAGCTTTCTTCTCGAGGAAGCTCTCAAAAACAGAAAAGAATTACAGCACATACGATAGGGAATTGCTCGGAATTTTTGCTGCGTTGAAGCATTTCAGGCACCAGTTAGAGGGTAGATGTTTTTCTGTGTATACTGACCATAAACCCCTAACATATGCCTTCACACAAAAAGCAGAACCGGCATCTCCGAGAAGAGCACGACAGTTGGACTATATCGGCCAACTGACTACAGACATTCAGTATATAAGTGGAGAACTTAACACTCCAGCTGATGCCTTGAGTAGAATCGAAGCTATCTCGGTTCCTGTCCAATTGCCTTATGCTGAAATAGCTAAAGCACAGCTTAAGGATGCAGAATTGCAGGGGCTGTTATCGAACGATGATACTACCCTCAAATTGAGACAGCGAAAAATTCCCGGTACTGATGTTTTATTAACATGTGACATCAGTACAGGTAAGAATAGGCCATTTCTACCGGTAAAATATCGCAGGTTGGCTTTCAACAGTGTACATAATCTGTCACATGCTGGGCCAAAATGTAGTGCTAAACTAATCTCAGAAAGATTTGTATGGCCACGAATGAAGTCTGACTGCAACAAATGGGCTCGCAGTTGCCTGAACTGTCAAGAATCCAAAGTAGGAAGACACACTCGCTCGCCCCTCAAATCATTCAAGCAAACACAGCGGTTCAAAACGGTTCACATGGATCTGGTAGGCCCATTGCCACCATCCCAAGGACACAGATACCTGTTGACGATAATAGACAGGGCAACACGATGGCCAGAAGCAATCCCTCTTCACGAGATGTCAGCTCCAACAGTAGCTGCAAGGTTATACGATACCTGGATTGCGAGGTATGGCGTACCAGAAGTCATAGTCACAGACCAAGGTCGCCAATTCGAGAGCTCGCTCTTTAAAGAGCTAGCAAATAAGCTTGGTGTTCAACACAGTCATACCACAGCTTACCATCCTCAAGCCAACGGCAAAATAGAGAGATGGCATAGAGCTCTCAAAGCCTCCATCATGTCACATGATACAAAGAGATGGGTAGAAGTACTCCCTACCATCCTCTTAGGCCTCCGATCCGCCCTACAAACTGATACAGGTCACTCTGCAGCACAATTAGCGTTCGGCGAAGAGCTACGCCTTCCAGGGGACTTCTTCACAAAATCGAAAGAAGTTAGCCCCGAAATAATGGTACAAAATATAAGAAATGATGCCAATAATTTCCTAAACCAGGCAGCTCGTCATGGCCAGCCCAAGATTTACGTCTCGAAACACTTGGCCAATACGTCACACGTATTTGTTAGAGACGAAAAAATGAGATCTGCGCTGGAGAAACCATACGCCGGTCCTTACAAAGTAGTATCACGAGATGAGAAAAACTTTGTGATACTCATCGCAGGCGAACCAAGAACAATTTCAATCGACAGATTGAAGCCTGCGTACTTGGTAAGTGACGATAAAAGAATTAGAAGGGTACAAAAGGAGAACCCCGAAAATACACAGACGAATTCCGAAACAAAAACGGAAGAATTCGTCGAAAAAAGTGAGAAAAACACCTCACTCAAAGAAAAACTCAAGAAAACAGTTAGATTTTCGGACAATGTGAGCACTAAAACATTTGATCCTGAGGCCCCCTTACAACCACGCAAAAGAGGTAGACCTCCAGGCACGAAAAAACGTAAAAACTCACATCCTTCTCGCGCATCCGAGAGGTTAATGCGACACAAATAAAATTTACTCCCGAAAAGTAATATCCGTAGTATAAATCGAAACCCACTAAAAACGAACGGGAAATATCGGAACTCCGTGAGAACAAATAAACTCCGGAGATAAGCAAACGAGGAATGCCAACAAAAAAAAGAAGACAGGAATAAACAAATCCACGTGCAATACGGAAACAAAACATTGCAACGTGCGAGTACCGTTAACCGCAAAGATAATCTCTACGACGTGACGTCACAAACGGAGATTCCTTTGTACTTAGAATTCGAAAAATAATATTCACTGAGTTTATTTCAGGCATAACTCTGCTTAAACCGATCAGATCTAAACCGGAAAACTTGTATACGGCCGAGAATTTTAAGCGCTATCCCCTCTACGTGCAGATAAGAAGATCCGAAAATAAAGAAAAATAACTGTAAAGGTAAATCGAAAAATGAGGTAAAAACAGCAGTTCTCGAACTTCTAAATTATCTAGTCGTCTCTTGAGCTTTATTTTTGGTGCCTTCTCCTACTAAACCCATTCTGATAATGTCACGAATACCTATCCCGTTGTCCGCCAGCTTCCACTTCGCTGGGAAATCTGCTGAGAAGTCAAAACCTCAGCAGATCCCAAAAACGAAAACGGAGCTGGATAGGATAGAGGAGGAGCTGTTGATGGACACAGCTCCTCCGGTTGCCGATGTACTGGCGGAGATGACCACTCCGTTGCCGCCAGTCATCTCTCCACCTCGATCTCCAGAGGAGACGACTCCGACTCCGGAACCCCCGAAGCCGGAGCCGAAACCCGAGGAGAAGAAGGAAGCAATGGGCTTCCTGTTCACGGCCGAGAGGGCCGCGAACGAGCGGGCAAGGATGGCTGCCTGGACATCGGGGAATACAAACTCCCCGATGCTCAGAAAGCCAGAGTTTAAACGTCCGCTGCCCCCTCACTCCCGTCATCACCCTTACGCCCACGCTAAACACGCGAAGTCGAGGCACAGGGGTGAGACTAGCCGGAGCAACTACCTGGCCCGAGCAAACGCCCGTAGAGAGTCATACGAGTGCGTTGGAGCCGCGGTGGGAAGTGCTCTGGCCAAATGGGAGGCCGACCAAAAACGGAAGTAGACCCGCACGTCCCCCAGGCCTTGCGCATTTTAGGTCGTTTTTGTGGCGCAAAAACTGGGGGGGAGTAGCTGTGGGGACTCATCGGTATGAGGTGTAGGGGCTCGGACCCCCGACGACAGTCGCCGCCCCATAGGGCAGGCAACTTATCGTCCTTGCGACGTTAAACCAACACACAATATTACGTTCGATCGTAATTATCGACGTATACGTACAAGATAATATACGAGTACGAATCGTGACGTCATCCATCAATCACTGTCACGATTCGTACACGAACCGGCCAGCCGCCACCTACGATAGTAGGGGATGATGCGACCTGGCCGTACTTAAACAACGTACGTATTTTATTACGTACGTGTGTTTGTGTGCACCAGCCAAAACGGGTATAAAAACTCACAGAACCGGCTCTAAAATCGCCAGTGTTCGGTTTGGTTTTGGCTTGCCTATACTTATGTATAAAGTGGCTGAACACGCTTAAATTCTGTAGAATTTCCTTCTGGTGAGAATATCTCTCACGACAAGGTATTCCACAAGGACACTTTATTTTCATCTTACCTATGTAACTGTAACACTCTGCTCAGTTGGACCTTAAAACATAACATTAACACTTTCTCACACAACTATTGTTGTAGGGGAGAGTGGAAGGGAAGGTTAACTAAGTGTTTGTTTTTGTTGTGTGCTCAAAGATGGCACTGATTTTTCATACCTACAGTAATCCACATGGATTCATACATTGAATATTATTGTGTGCCTGTGAGTACACAAGTACCTACGCATTTTCATTGCTTTCAAACTATACCTAAATGCCAAGGAAGCAAAACTCAACTGTTTAGTTTATATACTTCATATAATTAAGTTATGCGTGTGGTGAAAAACAATCACATAACTATCGATAGTACTATCGATAGTATCGATAGTTTATTAAACTATCGGCCACGCTATCGATAGTCTAAATTTGTACTATCGAAACAATCGATAGTCCGAAACTATCGATATTTGACAACACTACCAAATTTCCCTCCTAACAGATGCCAGGAGCTCCATCTGATCGTATTATTGACTTGAATTTCACCTCGCAGGTGTTTACAAAAGATCGCCTTGAATTGCGATATGAAAACTAACAAATTTAGAAATGGCTTATGTGTCGTCACTACTTCTCCTTCATGATGAAAGAACATTCCTATTTTGCCTCTTGTCTTCAACTGAACCTTACCAGAATTCGAACTACCATCCTAGTTGGTCTTCAAGGTAAATTAAGTTGAAGTAAATCTACATCCGAAGATGGTACACTTATTAATTGCCTATGCGAGCAATTTAACATACAACTTGAGACTTGGACCTGCTACTATCCGCCTACACAAGAAGAACTACATTGTAAAGACAAACCTAGTACCGGGTATCGCCAGAACAAGAGTGAATAAAACATTAGAATTCGTCTTCACAAGTTAGTACTTCTTGTCGGTAAGATTTCCCCACTTATTGTCTGCTTAATTGCCTTCAAACATACGATGTCGATAATATACAAAAAAAGAGAGGAATTTATTAATATATATGCAACCAATAAAATTAAAGATAGCAAATATACATGTCGACATACAATTGGCAAAGCGCTTGTGGATGACTGATAAAATAAAATATAATAAAATATAATATGACTGCAAACCGCAAGCAAAGCGTGGAGAAGCGAGAGATAAAGCAAATAAGGTTGGCTGCATTCATGTCCGTCGATGAGTTTTTACTTTCTATTGAATTTGGGTTCATCCACATATATTTCATGGCGCCAGTCTATTGGATCAAACCAAATTATTTGTCTAAAATTGTCTAAATCTGGATGTGTCGATACTGAAATAAAATGTATTAAGATTGCCTGAAAAAGAATCGAATTTTATTTCTGTCTTCATATCTTCATCTTAACATGAGTTCGAATTCGGATATTATAATGTCTAAATTCGAATTTTGTTTCTGAAAAACTGTCTTCAAATTGTGACGTCATTAAAGAGTTCAAAATAATTTTTATTTTTAGTCCAAGATCTCGGACTTCTCAGTACCTAGGTACCTATCTTTAAAAAATTTCGTTAAAAAACATAAATGACGTTAGCTCATATTTATGATACAAAAAAACATCATATAAGAAATTTTTTCAAAAAATTGAACCAACTTCTGAAAAAAACCAATAAAGATACACCGAAACGAGAAGAAAATTATTTTGAAATTTATCCAGCAAAATCTAGGAACTGAAACTATACTTGTGGGTGCTTACTGAAAAACCTGCCTACTAAAAGTTGTGTCATAAAATTAGACAGAATTGACGCATAATCCTACAATGGTAGGTGAAAGAAAAAAAATTCTGCTGGAGAAATTTTCGAAGAATTATTAAATATGCACTTCTATTTATTCAATTAATTTATTTTTAGTTAATTTTTTTTTTTTGTATTTGGTTCGATTTTTTGTTTTAGGTATATATTCAGTGTTGAAGAAAAACTAAACTTTGGGAACATTTGATTACCGTATGTTTAAACGAAAAAATGGTGACTCAAGCATTGTGATTACTTATTTCCTCAGTAGGTAAACAAAACCAAAGGAACTTTACCAATGGTAGGATAAGAAAATATGGGAAAAAACTTAAGTTAATAATATTTTTCTTCGTACTCAACCTTCTTTATATGGATTACTCGGTTTAAAGCACTTGTATCAATAAATATGTTGATTTTGAAGAGACTTTTCGAGTGAATTAGATTTTGCAAGTAGTAGATAAGACCTGAAAATCTGAAAATAGTACATTCGAATAAAATAATAATTATTATTGAATTGAGCATCTAAAAACTCTGAAGACTAAATCATGATTGAAAGGTCATTCGAGAGACTGATAGGTTACGTTTTTTCATCGCATTCCTCATTCACAATTCGTTGGAAAAGCTAATTATATTAGAACCTTGAAAAAGAATCATCATATTATGGAGTCAAGGTAAGCCTTGAGGCTAAATTGTCGTTTTTCACCGAAACACTAAGATTTATTAATGATAATTATCTGCAAAAATATTCAGGTGGAACACATTCATGTATACATAATAACTGAAAAATGATAAAAAATTTATGTTTTTCATTTCGTTGCATCAATGACTCTAAATCGTAGATCTCAATGCACGTATATCGGTCCCCAATTTTACGAATAACTGTCGACTGTGTTAAATATTCAGTTAGAGGGCAGAAAACGATTTTACTGCTTACAATACGTGAATACAGTCGATTAACTCAATAAACTCCTAAATGACAACATAAGCATTGATTTCTCAAAAAGCGAATTGTGTAAGCACCTATTCGCTTTCGCGTATAGGTTATCAACTTAAACAATAAAAAAAATTTCAGAAAGAAGTTGTAGAAATGATCCTAAAACATTGCTGGTATAAAATTTAAGTATAGGTATATAATACAAGGCTTATTTCCTGTTATTTCTCACATATGAGAATTTATCAATCTCCATTTGTATAATTTCAGAGCTGGTTGTAGGTATATTATGAAAATGAAATTCCGGATATTCGTAGAATTTATTTGGATGAATTTCAAAACTCCAATCATTCATTCAAATTATACTTGGTGCAGTATTTGAAAAGTCATGCATTGGATAATAAACTGATGGCTTTGTGTGATTGGTTACCTCTAGAAGTATTTTGCAAAGTTCTGTTCCAAAAGCTTCACCCTATAAATGTAATTAGACTCGAAAATTTCACTTATGATATGATATGATATCTATTATACTCATAATACGATAAAGTTTTTTTGGCAATAGCAACGTGTCCAAGCTGTACTCGATTTCCCACTTCCCAAAACCGTTCATGACCTTAGGTGCTTTCTCAGAATGGTGAATTTTTACCGGCGTACAATTAAACATTGCGCTCACATTCAGAGTAAACTCTTTGCACTTATCCACTCCCATAAAAAATGCGACAAAATCCCGATAATTTGGACTGACACTGCCGAAACCTCCTTCCGCAATCTCAAGCAGGCGTTAGCAACTGCTGCTCTTTTGGCGCATCCTGACAAGTCCAAACAACTCGTCCTGGAAACCGATGCATCTAACCACGCAATAGGGGCTACCTTCTATCAACACAGTGCCAGATCGCTAGAGCCTTTGGGATTTTTCTCCCACGAATTATCTGACATCGAACGCCAATATCCAACATACGACTGCGAATTACTCGCTGTTTTTGCAGCGGTGAAGCACTTCCATAATCTGGTCAAAGGGCGTGCTTTCTCCGTCTATACGGACCACAAGCCCCTCACAACTGCCCTGTTTCAGGTGTGCGAGAAAGCTTCACCACACCAGCAAAATCAACTTGAGTATATCTCGCATTTCAGGACGGATATTCTCTACATCAAAGGAGAGGACAACATACCCGCTGATTGTTTGTCACGTATATCAATCTCTGCCATTACCTCTCCCTGTGTTGTGCACTACAATGAAATGGCCCTTTGCCAACAACACGACCCACAACTCGCCTAATGCCTCGCAGACCCCAACTCTGCCCTCATCCTCGAATCATTCAGAGTACCCGGACACACGTTACTCTTAACGTGCGACACATCCACGGGGAAAAAACGACCCTTCGTACCCGCCAAATATCGGAGAACCATCTTCGATTTGATTCACAGGCTCTCACACCCGTGTGGTCGGACAACTGCCTGTCTGATCGCTAATCGATTCATTTGGCCTAGCCTACAATCTGACTGCCTACGTTGGTCGAAAGAGTGCACCACATGCCAACAAGCTAAAATCGGTAGACACACCAAAGCCCCACTCCAAGCTTTCCGCCCTACCAATCACTTAAAGCATGTGCACATCAATATCGTGGGTCCGTTGTCAACGGTTAGCAGTCCTCGTCATTGTCTGACAATGATTGACTGCGCCACACGATGGCCTCACGCCATCATGACAACGGATATTTCCGCGGATCGAGTGGCAACACTCTTCGTCCAACACTGGGTGTCCTCCTTCGGCATCCCCGAAACCATAACGACGGACCAGGGACACCAGTTCAAAAGCGCTTTATTCAACTCGGTTGTGCGCCAGTTGGAAATACACAAAATCTCAACTACGGCGTATCACCCCCAATCAAACGGCAAAATAGAGCGCTGGCATCGAACTCTCAAAGCCACCATCATGGCCTGCGAGAACTCCAAAGACTCGCGTGGAGAATGGGCAGCCAATTTGCCTCTCATTCTTCTTGGCCAAAGCTCGACAGTCATCTCCGACCTCGGCATATCCCCCACCCAACTCCTTTATGGTGAAGAGCACTGTCTCCTGGCTGACTTCTTTGAAGATAGCCCACCAAGTGTCGTCACTCCCATTGATGGCACCAACCTCCCACAACACATTCGTGAAAGTGCAAATGCGTTCACTCAAATCACCCACAACCACGGCGACTCTCCCTCATACGTTCCAGCTGATCTGAAATCAGCCCAAAATGTATGGCTATGCGTTGATACACCTTGTAAGACACTCGACCCACTGTACTCCAGCCCATACAAAGTCCTCAACTGTACGGATAAATGGTTCGAGATCAACATACAAGGATGACACACACGTGTATCAATCAATCGCCTAAAGTCAGCCTATGTCTACACAGATATAGAAGCCAACCCAGATGACTCAACTTCCATCGAGTCGTTTTACCTAAAAACGATGACTCACCCCCGAATACCTCACCCCAACCTTTGACGTCGTCTCCACATGCAGACTACACGCTCGATTCTTCCCCAATTGTAATTGCACACGATCAAAATAAAGAATCGCATCCCAAAGCGTTATCAAAGGAAAATACACAATCGCACCCCATCAACCAGTCTCCTAGTCGAACAGCTGATGCTACGCTCGACAACAAACGGATTGCAATTTCCCTTCCCCTCCAACAATTGTCCGAGTCGGCTCACGCAACTGATGACAAGTCAAGCATTGTAAACGACGACGTATTACGAAAATTGTTTCGTGGCGCCACCCAGTCGCATAAATACGGCGCTTCTTCTTCCTCGGAAGACGAACTGGCCCCGCCTACAAAATGAATTTGTAATATTAATATGCAACAACAGCTGATGCAACCGCACCTTCGTTCGTGTTTACGATTCAAAAATAAATGGTGGTTACGGTCAAAAAAACGAGTAAAATTGGTGTTTTAGAAACTCATTCTTCTCTTGACACGTCCAGCAGTTATATACTCATCAAATGCTGTTCATCAGGCGCTTTTAACTATATTTCACGTAGCGTAATAGACTGGTGAAATGTCCCAAGAGCGTCTTTCCCCTAGCATGTACGAAATTTTGGAAGATGAAGAAACAGCCCTTTTAAGGGCTACACCCCCACCAACAGAGCTCACGCTTGGACCGCTGTACAATTAGGCAATGCGCGGATTGACACCCGCACATTTGCCAAAGTCGTACAGTGCGTTCAATTTAAGTGACCTTTGCTCAGTCCTCAAATGTCTTCCTCGGTGAGCCTCCCCTCTGGGGAATTCCCGCCGCCCAAGACAGTTAAACAGGATGAACCGGTTCCTCTTCAGAAGCGCCGAGTGAAAGCAACTGCCACATTACGTACCAGAGGTTTTAAACGTCCGTCTGCAGCAACAAAGCGGACCCCCAACCGTGGACTTCCAAAGTCACAGAGGCACCAGTATCCACGTAAAAGGCATCGTCGGTCCCGAAAGGCAAGTCGCCTCTACTTTGCCCTTTGGTCGAACCAACTGCCCAGGAAGAGATGACAATGGACGTTCACCCTACTCCATCCCCAACCCCCATGTCTGTCCCTCAACGCGTACTCTCACCAGTACGTGAAGAGGTTGAACCGACAGTAAGTGCTGCTGTCGATAACTCTTCCATTATCGACTTAACGGCAACACCTTTGCCGGAAAATGTCACCAAGCCTCAGCCGTCCACCTCTCATGCTAAGAGTCCCCTGGCTGATGGCAAACCGGCGAAGCATCCCCGTTTATGCCATAAGGTAGGTGGCCGTGCCCAGCTTGAAGCTCGCACTCCCAGCCTCTCCTATATGGAACTTAAATGGAAGGAAGACGCGGAAAATCCCAATCCCAAACTCCCGCTCCACCTCAGGCTTCCACACAGGAGCCTGCCCCGTCTGTGGTACAGCCCCCTGTACTGCAACCTTTGGTTCCTCCTGTGTTGCAGAATCAAATACTGCAGCCGTGGGAGCAATTTACCACCGCAGTGCTCGCAGCACATAACGCCCTGTTGCTTGCCCTAGCGACAACACCGATGCCACTTCCCCAAGTTGTAATGCCTCCCCCCGGAATTCCCATTCCCCCGCATCTACAACTCTCGGCACCAGTATACCCTCAGGCCCTGGTTATGCCACCTCTACTGGCGCCGCCTATAACTTACCCGCCACCCCTCATGAGCATTCCCACATCTCAACCCCAGACTCCGCTCATGAGGCAACAAACTCGAGTGCGTCCCACTCCCCAGCCTCGAGCACCCTGTACATGCCCTTCCTGTCCTACCCTCTCTGAAAACTTCGGTAAGTCCAAACTGAAGAGACCTGGCAATCCTACTACGTGAACGACATCCGTGAGCGTAGTAGTGAACGCCGTGCCACACTTGACTGGCGTCACAGGTCACCGTAAGTTTCTCCGGAAACTTACTAGGAGGAGAGTGGTATGGCAACGGGTGGTCGTTGACAAACGAGTGTGTAATACACACTCGTCGACCACCTAGCGGGCCAGTGGGGTAAAACCCACAAACTCTGTTTTTGCGCTCACGGCTGTACATTTTGTCTGTGCAGCTAAACTTGTTTACTGGGCTCGGCCCGCACACACTCCTCGTAGTACACGCAACCAACCGCTATTGGTATTTGTGTGGTGACGTGTATCTACATGTACACACACCCACAATAACAAAATATGGAAAATATTGAAATATGAATTAAAAATTGGTGAAAGAATTTTCAAAAAAAATGGTAACTATAGATGAGATGATAATAATAAAGGTAATTTTATTAATTATTCACAGTTAATTACATAATATGTAAACAAATAAATATTATTTACAATCAATTTATTTGTTTCAGGTAAGTTGATGGAGAAATGAGATCAGTGAATGTGGAGAAGTGGTTACATTCAAGTAAGATAATTTAGTTACAATTTAGAATATTACATAATGAATATTAAGGAATTTGGTTTTTTAGGTGATGGATCGAATTTTAGAGTTCACAGTTTTATCATGGATCGATGTATGGGGATGCAAGGATTTGGTTTGTTAAAGAAATATGCTGTTTACAGGATAAAGCTTTGGTAAGTAAATAAGCCAGTTGATCTTTTATAGCTATTTGTCTGAATTCAAAGATTTTTTTCTGGTAGAGAACCTTGTACCTATGGAAAGACTAGAGTATAATATTTTTTTTTTTTAAATTAATATTATTTATTCTTTCAGTAGGTACTTAAAACGAAAACAATAGAGCTTCTTGAACGCTCAAAAGTTATGATTCATGTTTTTCTCGATTTACAGTATTTTACATTAGAATTAAGTACAAACGTTACCTGTCGAGTTTTCGGTGTTTGTATCAATATGTACATTACGTTGTATGAAAAAAAAAAAAAACTAGGTACTTTCCACGAATAGTTAAAAGAAAGACCTTACATCACGTAAAACAGATTTCACGTAATGTAAGATGTAGTAAATTTTAGTGAGTTTTAATTATAACAACGAACTTATCTCCTACTTGGATAAAGTTGAAGTGAGAAAAATTTCCGTAAATTAATACCTAATTATTTAAATAGGCTAATCATGATCGAATATTCACTGAAAGCACTCTGTTTGGTCAATTTTTTCATCGTAATACCGATTTTCCAGTCAGATGAGGTAATAATTCAACCCCATAAAATTTTATCATCTAGTTTCAAAGAAGGCAACGAAGTTGAATTATCGTTTTTCACAGAGTCGCTTGGATTTGCCAATGATCAGTGTTTGCAACATTCTTCGCCTTGGAAAACTTCCTTACGCCGATATTTATCGGATTACAAATTTTGGAAGACTACTAATCAAAACTAATAAGTAAATAAACTAGCACGTAATCTTGCATGTCGATAGTTATCTAACTAATTATTATGAAGATTTATCTGAGCTGTGGCGACTATGCTGCGCCTACAAGTACCCAACGTTTATTTTTAAAATAATTCCCAATATGATTGGATAAAACCGGGATAAGTATACTCATAAAGACAATTAAATACATTTCCACCATACCATTAGTATCAGTAAATACAGATAAGTCAGGTTAAGAATTCATAAATATCTCAGAGAAATTTCCACAATAATCCTCCAGAAAGAATGGAAAATAGACTCAGTTGTGACCTTTTTTTGAAGTTCAGTAACTCATTCGCATGGCAGACAGTAGAAGATTTACCTACAGGCCAGCTTCCAGAGTATTAATTACGATAGAGGACACACGTTCATCTAAACGCTGCAACAAAAAATGGCACTACTTTCAAAGCTATTTGTCCCTACTCCTTCCATACTGAATTCAAATTTCCTTGTACCTCATTCGGGCCCATGGACAATAATTAGAAATTTTTTTCAAATAATTTACTTAAATGAATGAATAAATATAACTATTAATTTAAAAATCACAATCAATACGAAGTACGTAGATAAAATTGAAAGTGAACGGTACCTTAGCAATGGCGGATATTTTGACTGTGAAAATGGTGCCATTTTTTGTTTCACATGCGTCCTCTATTATATTTAATACTCTGGGGGTAAGCAGGGCATGTGCGTAGGAGGTGGATTTTTAGGGGTGACAAATTTTTTATTTTTTATTTATTCACTCTTAAATAAATGAGAACCATTTTTTTTCCCATAGGTACTTACTTGAATTACTTATTTACTAGACAATTACTAAGTCAATTTTTTGGTTCCATTTTAAATGTTCAATCCCCTCCCAATAATACCTCTCATTTTCTAGCGTATGTCCGTTAAACCCATGCAAAACTTCAGAAATTTGAGGAGCGGAAAACATTTGCTGGTTTAGGGTGGAAAAATCATAAATCCGTCATTGTTTACAGAAATCCATAATGTTCTGAAAGTTAAAAATATCAACTGAAATTTTTTCACAAAGAAGTCTTATGTATGATTCACACAATATGGGAGTTACTTAACTCTCATGTATAAACGATACTCTTAAACTTAATACTTAATGTAATGATTAGTTGCAACTGCGAGTACTTGTGAACACTTGTTATACCTAAGTACCTTACGACATTAGTAATTCCCAATTTACGAAACACGTCTGTCTGTTGGACCCCAATCGATCAATTCAAATCTCTCACAAGATTCTTCCGCTTCAAAATAGTAACACATTGGTCACATACGGTTTTAATACCTACCTACTTACCTATGAGACTATATCATCGCTGTTTCACTGCCTTACGTTTCTCAAATTCGAGACTTCTAGTGAAATAATTATGTAAATTTAGCTCTTTCTAGCCTATATTTACGTAAATATGATTTGCAGAGTACGAAATTGATTGAACAAAATGATGACAGTAAGAAAGTTAGGTTCGGGAAACGCATTCAATATTTTAATTACAGAGAACCATTACCTAAGTAAGAAAAATATTCTTAGGTACCATAAAAGGAAGTGCCGACAATGCAAAATACTGGACGACTAAAACGGTGAAATTTCATGAAACTGGAATTTTACCCTTTGGGAAAAAACGTAATCTTATAGTAGGCAATTCGTTAAGCTTGATTCGAAGGAAAAGCATTTCGCCCTGAATGATCTGTTCAGCCACGTTTCATTGAATGAATATTTTAATGTTATTTTCTGCCTACTGATATTTTATTCTATTTGCAGGCCTATACCTACCAATTCGATGGATGTTCTAAGTTAATTTTCTTCTTCAATCTTCATCATTCTCAGTAGAACGTCGATTCAAAATTTATTTGTAAATGCGACGCAAAAGCTGATCAGAAGTTTCATTTTGCAGGTTACGTCCTTTTCTAAGTCGAAAGTTAATATAATTTAAAAACTGTAAAATAAATGAAAAACAAACAACTGTGACGCAGCTATAAACTCTGCTAAAAAATGTAGTTTTTAAAATATACATTTTTAAATAATATCAAAACATAATTTTCTACTGATCGTTCAAAATTTTTTATAAATTATCTTCAGCCTCAACCCAAGTTACCAACTACCTCAATTTAAAATTTTACCTTCTGCTCCAACCTTTGTGGGAACCGCCACACCTTGCTATACGAAATACATTCGCTGATTACAGCCAGTGGTGAGATGGCCATGCGGTTAAGTTCACAGCTTTTAGCTGACGAATATGAAGGTAGGTCCCAGGTTCCATTCCCCGAACTGACAAAACCTAAAACTTTGAAAATTTACTTTTGTCACAATATCAAATTTTAACTTCTGCCTCAACATTCAAAGATAATCAGATTAAGTTTAGGTTAAAAACGAATTTTCAAAAGATGAGCTTTTATTTTATGTTTTTTTGTTTTAGCTTCACACGAAATAAATATTATTTTGTTTCGGAAGGTTGACTGCCGGATTGGTATCTTTTAAATTCGTAGTAGCCAGTAGAATAAAAGCTTATAAAAATATCCTTAACCTAAAGGACTGAAAAATAAAATTAGTAAAGAGTGGAAGGAATGATATAGAACCCAAATTCTCCCTGTAGGTACCTACCTCAAATGAAACTATGGTGTGGATGATCGAGGATTCAGACTGTATGCAAATAATAAAATCACTGGATCAAATTAGTAAATAGGAGGGATATAGGTAAGGGTAGTAAAAAGTTGAATTTTTGAAGTAGGTAATTTATTTATTTTTATTTAGGCTAAACTAAGAGACTTACTCGATCCTCTTTGAAAAATTTTACTATTACAATAATTATCTCAAAAAAAAATAAACATCAATCACGAAGACACACATTAGCAACTGATTAGGAAACAAATACCAACTATAACTAAAATCAGTATATTTAGTTCTTGTATTGGAAGTCATCTGTGTACTGAAATTTGAGATTAACAGACCAGAATATTATCACATTATTTTTCCTGACTTCTATTTATGTGCATCTGTGATCAGATAAAGAGGATGTTGTTTCGAGTGTTTCTAGTAGCATCTGTATTGAGATGTGAAGGAAAAGTATGTAAGAGTACAAGACTTCCACCAACTTAGGCATTTTTTTTAAATTTTTTTTTTTGTTCAATGTAGTGTTGAATTTGTCTCATACTCACACACAACCTCAAAGGAACATCCTAAAAATCAACCATATAAAAAAATTATAAAAATCCCTGCCTCTAGTCAATATAAAATATTAAGGGTTAAAAACTATTGGAAAGACTATTACTCCAGAAACACTGGACAGATTTGTACGAGATTTTCCAGAAAAAATTGTGTTATTTCAAGGTAATAGCCATCAAAGAAGTTGGTAGCCTCGCTGAGGGAAAAGTTACAAATTTTTATAAATTAGTGAAAACAGGAAACGGATAAAAAATTTCTTGAAACAAACGAAAAAGAGTAAAAGAGAATTGAAAAAATATCTTCTCCTTCTCTATTGGTTGGTGAGATAGATATTATTCTTTTTCTCTTCACTTTCTTTTGGGTTTTATTTGTGTAGATTTGGGTCTACAAAAAAGTGGTTAAAACAATAATTATTAGATTTATTAGATACCAGCAAGTAAGGCTATATAGGTAACAGATCGTAATTATTATAAAATATTTAGGGCAAATGGAAACATTATCACTCCAGAAGCGCTGGTCATGTTTACGTGTGATTTTCCAGAAAAAAAACTGTGATATATTGTGTTATTTCAAGAAAAGTAGCCATTGTGAAGGTCCGTAGTTTCCTAATTGGGGAAGTGTTACAAATTTTCACAACTTACGAAAACAAAAAAAAGCTGAACGAAACATTATTTTCTTAAAACAAAAAAGAGTAAAAAAGAACTGAAAAAAATTTCTTCTCCTCATTTATTCTTTCATTTACTGGTCGATGAGGCGGATACGGTTCTCTCACCATTCCTCTGTTTTTAATTTTTTCCATCAGGTTTCATTTGGGTCTATAAAAAAGGAGTAAGATAGTTTTTCCTCATATTATCCAATGATACATCATAATAGGTATTGTGTGTTCTGTGGGTCACTGAAATAAAATTTCTGGGTCTATTTTTGTCTAAATCAGTTCATAAACTCTTTCGAAACTCACAAATGGGGTAAATGTTGCAACGTGTAGGACCTAGTGTGTGATCAATTCATACAGATAAAATAAAATCAGTAAAAAAAGGTGAGGATTGCGGCAGTAAAATTAGGTCGTCACGTTTTTTTACGGTGGTTGTTTTGAAAGAAAACGACAAAAGCCATAAATCTGTCGACGGAAAATTTTATGGTTGTTTAGGATGAATGAAGTGAAAGTTAATATGTGAATTTAGGTTGTTTTAAAGACAGCAGTCTGTTATGGAATTACCAAGATAAGTTAGTAAAAAATTGATTACTGTTTAAAGACTATCTCTCTTCTAGGTTCCCAAATCGGTAAGATGAAATAATATAAATCAGAAAAAGATAGATTATTTGTAGTTCATTAAGTACCTAGGAGCGATAAAACAATTTTAATAATATCTATGTGGGCCTCTATTAAATGAAAAAAAAAAAAAAAAAAATCAAATATTCCAACGTAATTGTGATTTTTTCGTTTTAGCTGAAAATTTTTAAGATACGACGCATGAAATATTGATCTGAAACGCTGCATATTTTCTTTTGATTTGAGTATATTATTAAATTTGGTAGGATAGACTCAAGTACCATGAACAAAACTGACTTCCTTTAAATTTTGGACAAACTGGCTCCATAGAATATTCTGTATCATACACCTGGTAATACTTCATTTGTTTACTATCTATCCAGTCTATTGTTCAAAAGTCATCCAACTATTTATCAAAATTTTACTTTCACAATAAATTTGACCAATGGGAGAGAAATTCAGCAATCAAATTTTCAAATGTGTTTAAACAAGTTTAATGGTAATTAATTAATATTACTTCGAGTTACCAACACCCAAAAATACTTAGATTAAATATAATGATGATGCTATTAAGAAGGTGAACCTAGTGTACCTTGGTGTAAATTTTCTGGTGCACAATGGAACATACCAAAAATACATTTCAAATTTTTTGAAATAATTTTCAGAATTAAAACTGACCAAAAACATAAAACATTGGATCTTGATAAAGTTGAGGATACTGTGAAAGATGTCTTAGAAAATTCATGAGCAAAGTGTCACTGTGGGGACTCACTGGTATGAGGAAAAGGGGCTCAAACCCCTCGACGACAGTAACTGCCCCAAAGGGCAGGCAAATAATCGTCCTTGCGACATTAAACACACAAATTACATTCGATTGTAATTACCTGTATATACTTGCAGATAATGTACGAGTACTGAATCGTGACACAATAAGATGATGTCACAATTTGTACACGAACTGGCCAGCCATCTCTTATCTCGATAGGGGATGATGCGACCTGGCCATTCTCACCAATGTACGTATTATCCTATGTACGTGTGTTTGTGTGCGTGTAAATAATCCGTATATAAACCACCCAAATTGGCTCTAAAATCGCCAGTGTTCTGTCTGGTTCTGGCTTACCCGTACTTATGTACGAAGTGGCTGAACACGCTTAAATTCTGTAGAATTTCCTTCTGGTGAGAATATCTCTCACGACAAAGTATTCCACAGTGGTGACCCCAACATGATTTTTGGCTACGTCGTGAGGTGTCGAGGCACATTGTGGTATTACAAAAATTTGGAGTGGTGCTCTGGCAAGAAACTCGCTTGCTCGGCAAATAAAAATATTGTTTGCAGACTAAGACACCTTTTAGGTTGTCGAAGTAGAGTTTGCTGAAGTGGGAATTTACACCCCTCTCTTTAAAATATATAAACAAAGAGAAACCAGTCAGTAGACCTGGAGGAAGAAGGTTGGACTCATCCCCCAACTCCCCCAACTTTGACTCGACACTCCATGAATTTACCAAATCTGGAAGAAGGCCCTCAACACCCAGAGTTAGCACGACTGGGAACTGCAATAAATAAAGATCAATTAGCAGTTAAAACGTTGAGAAGTTGTCAAACTTTAAGAAAAAGTTGTGACCAAAAACACCTGTCTTACAAACACAGGAGACAGGGTTTTCAACCAGCAAGGAAGGAAGTAGTTCTGTAGAATACGCTTGTCATCAGACAGACATAGCAATGGTCCCACCACCAACCAAAAACCCACAACCATCGCAGGGAGGTAGTAGTTAGCCACAGCTGACACCCAAAGTCTTGGCACAGATTATGCAACTTTTGCAACTACTGCCAGGGCAGAACCCCAACTTCTACAGATGGAGGATAGAGATCCCGGAATTTCTGCCCAATGAGGTAGACTTGTGGTTGACACTCTTGGAAGGCAGGTTCAAGACTGAGAACATAACTCTGAACCAGCGGTACCTACACATCTGTGGAGGCATGCCCCCACAGATAATTTGTCACATTCCAGATATTATGGAATGCCCTTCGACAGAAGATGATAAATATGCCTGGTTTGTCAAGAAGATAAAGAATGTGTTTGGAAAAACAAAAAACCAAATGTGGTATGAAGATGGGGACAACAAACCCTCAATCTTCATGGCGAAATTGAGACAGAAGGCGGACAATATAGTAGCCCCTTCTGTCATAGGCAACCAATTTTGCAAACAACTCCCTCAAAGTGTTGTGCAATATCTAGCTGCCGTAGGTTCGACTGTGATAAATACATCAGCAGACTTGAACTTCCTTGCGATATCAGCAGATAATGCGCTAGAATATACCAGGTCAAAGCCTGTGGTAAATGCAGTATCTGCAGAGACTGGTGAACTCGCTCAACTTAGAGCCCAAATAGCTCAGTTGACTGAGGAAGTAAAGAGGAACAAAAGCCAAAGCTCAACGAAACCCAATAGCAGCTGGCGACAATGATCTAAGTCAAGAAACAACAACAACAACAACAGTAGCAATAGCAAAGGATGACAGTCCCGGTCCAGAGACTGTAGATCAAGTTCCAACAACAGGGGTCAGAGTTCAACTCCCCCGAGAACATCATCACCCAAAAACCAGTCTAAAATTGGGATGAAAAGAGTTGTTTCTTCCATAATAGGTTTGGCGCAGAGGCCACCAAATGCAACAACAGGTGCAAATGGTGGGGCAAATCCTATACCAAGGAGGCGTCAAACTAGAACAAGGGGCCATCTATGGGGCCGAAGACTCCTCGGAAAAACACTCATGCCGCCTGTTCATAAAGGACAAGACTAATAGGAGATGGTACTTGATAGACTCAGGTGCAGACTTGATATATTGCCAGTAAGTACAAATCAAAAAGTACTTCCTCTGAAATACTATCTCCGTACTGTGAATGTTCAAAACCTTCCAGCTTACAGACTTGAAACCAGCAAAGTCGACATCGGACTTAAGGAAAATATGACGTGGTCCTTCACGGTTGCTGATGTTCCAAACCCGATCCTGGGTGCAGATTTCCTTGCACATTATGGCATGATAATTGACCTCAAGGAGAGCTAATTGATAGATAGTGAATCTAAAAATTGTGTGGATGGCAAAACGCATGCTTACAGACTGGACACAAATATATCCAGCTGTACAAAAGTCCCTACTATCCTGGAGTCACTCAACCATCAATTCGCAGGCATCCTACCTATAAACATGACACAGTTCATTACATAGAAACTAAAGGACCACCTTGCCATGATAGAGCACGAAGGTTACTGCCTGACAAACTCAAAGCAGCACGGGAGTACTTCTATCGCATCATCAAGGAGGGTGTATGTCGCCCCTCGAAAAGCTCATGGAGCTCCCCTATCCACATGACCAAAAAAGCAAGTGGAGAGTGGCAAATTGTTGGAGACTACAAGGCCTTAAATGCTAAAACAGTTCCTGATTGCTACCCAGTCCCCAACATAATGGACTTCAATGCAAATATGAAGAGTAAAACGATGTTCACCAAAATAGACATCAACTGGGCATTCCACCAAATTCCTATGGCCAACCAGGACGTACCAAAGACAGAGGTTATAACCCCCTTTGGACTATTCGAATACCTTCGAATGCCATTTGGACTTCGCAACTCAGCTCAAACTTTCCTGAGATTTATCAATGGACTGTTTAGGGGATTGCCATTTGCATATGCATACTTGGATGATATTTGCATTTGCTCTGAAGGCGGTGAGCAACAGCACGAGGAGAATGTAAGAGCCGTCATACAGTGTATACACACTGCCGGGCTTACTATCAACGTAGGTAAAAGCTTATATGCACAGACTGAAATTGACTTCCTCGGCTACAAAGTCTGGACCGAAGGCATTTCCCCCTTGAAGACCAAAGTAGAGCCAATACTGAACTTCCCGAAGCCCTCAAATGTCGCTGAACTAAGGCATTTATTGGAAATGATGAACTTCTATAGACGTTGCATGAAGAATGCAGCAGCCAAACAAAGTAAGCTGTTTGCACTAATTAAGACAAGTAAAAAGAAAGATAAGACTCCACACAAATGGAATGAAGAAGCCAAACAGGCCTTTGAGAAAATCAAAGATACACTGGCAAATGCAATTCTATTGGCTCATCCAGATGAAAGTCTGCTGTTATGCGTGAGTACCGATGCCTATGATTTTGCTATTGGTGCAACCTTGTACCAACTTGACAAAGACAACAAAAAGTTACCGTTAGCTTTTTTCTCGAGAAAGCTCTCAAAAACAGAAAAGAACTATAGCACATACGATAGGGAATTGCTCGGAATTTTTGCTGCGTTGAAGCATTTCAGGCACCAATTAGAGGGTAGATGTTTTTCTGTGTATACTGACCATAAACCCCTAACATATGCCTTCACACAAAAAGCAGAAGCGGCATCGCCGAGAAGAGCGCGACAATTAGACTATATTGGTCAATTGACTACCGACATTCAGTATATAAGTAGAGAATTTAACACTCCAGCTGATGCCTTGAGTAGAATCGAAGCTATCTCGGCTCCTGTCCAATTGCCTTATGCTGAAATAGCTAAAGCACAGCTTAAGGATGCAGAATTGCAAGAGTTGTTATCAAACGATGATACTACTCTCAAATTGAGACAGCAAAAAATTCCCGGTACTGACGTTTTATTAACATGTGACATCAGTACAAGTAAGAATAGGCCATTTCTACTGGTAAAGTATCGCAGGTTGGCTTTCAACAGTGTACATAATCTGTCATATGCTGGGCCAAAATGTAGTGCTAATTTAATTTTGGCAAGGTTTGTATGGCCATGAATGAAGTCTGACTGCAACAAATGGGCTCGCAGTTGCCTGAACTGTTAAGAATCCAAAGTAGGAAGACACACTTGCTCGCCCCTCAAATCCTTCAAACAAACAGAATGGTTTATACAGTACATATGGACTTGGTAGGCCCATTGCCACCATCTCAAGGACACAGATACCTGTTAACGATAATAGACAGGGCAACACAATGGCCAGAAGCAATTCCTCTATATGAGATGACAGCTCCCACAGTAGCTGCCAGGTTATACGACATCTGGATTGCGAGGTATGGCATACCAGAAGTCATAGTCACAGACCAAGGTCGCCAATTTGAGAGCTCGCTCTTCAAAGAGCTAGCAAATAAGCCTGGTGTTCAACACAGTCATACCACAGCTTACCATCCTCAAGCCAATGGCAAAATTGAGATATGACATAGAGCTCTCAAAGCCTCTATCATGTCACATGATACAAAGAGATGGGTAGATGTACTTCCTACCATCCTCTTAGGCCTTTGATCTGCCCTACAAACAGATACAGGTCATTCTGCAGCGCAATTAGCATTCGGCGAAGAGCTACGCCTCCCAGGGGACGTCTTCATAGAATCGAAGGAAGTTAGCCCCAAAATCATGGTGCAAAATATACGAAACGACGCCAATAATTTCCTAAAACAGGCAGCTTGTCATGGCCAGCCAAAGATTTACGTCTTGAAACACTTGGCCAATACCTCACATGTATTTGTTAGAGACAAAAAAATGAGATCTGGGCACGCTGGTCCTCATAAAGTAGTATCACGAGATGAGAAAAACTTTGTGATACTTATTGCAGGTGAACCTCGAACAATTTCAATCGACAGATTAAAGCCTGCATACATGGTATGTGACGATAAAAGAATAAAAAGGTTGCAAAGGGAGAACGTAGAAAATATATAGACGGATTCACCAACAAACCCAGAAGAATCCGTCGAAAAATGTGAAATAATAAATTCACAATTAGAGAGAACACCAAAAATAAAAAAGTCTGTAAAATTTTTGGACGATGTTACCACTAAAACATTTGATCCGGAGGCCCCCATATGCCCACAAAAAAGAGGCAGGCCCCTAGGCAGTAAAAAATGTAAAAATTCCCATCCTTCTCGCAAGTCTGAGAGGTTAATGCGAAGAAAATAAAATTTGCTCCCAAAAAAGTAATATCCGCTATGTAAGTTTAAACCCACTAAAAATATGCGACGAAAATCGGAATTCTGTGAGACAAAAGAAACTCCGGAGATAAGCTAACGAGGAATGCCAACAAAAAGAAAATGACAGGAATAAACAAATCCACGTGCGATACGGAAATAAACATCGCAACGTGCGTTTATTGTCAAACATAAAGATAATCTCAACATTGTGATGTCACAAGCACAGATTCCTTTGTAATAAAATTCAAAAAATATATTCTCTGAGTTTATTTCAGGCATAACTTTGCTTAAACTGATCAGAACTTAACCGAAAAACTTGCATACGGCCGAGAATTTTAAGCGCTATCCCCTCTACATGCTGATACAAAGATGCGAAAAAGCTAAAACAAAAGTGTAATGGTAAATCAAAAATAACAGTAAATTCACCCGTTTTAGAACTGTCTTAGACCTTAGACGTGTTTTCTAAACGACATTTTTGGTTCACTGTTCTCCTGCAATCTGTTTCCTATGTCGCTGCCAACCACTTTCCTGAAGTCCACCACCTCCCAGACTGTTTGGAAAATGGCTGAGTTTCCACAAACTCAGCAGAAGACCGAACAGAAAACAGAGCTGGACCGGATCAAGGAGGAGCTGCTAATGGACACAGCTCCTCCTGTAGACAATGTCCTGGCGGAGATGACATCTCCGGTCCCCCCTATAATCTCTCCTCCCTGGTCACCACTGGAACCAACCCCGATTCCGGAACCCCCAAAACTGGAGTTAAAACACACAGAGACCTAGGAACCCATGAAGTTCCTCTTCACAGCGGAGAGGGCAGCTAATGAAAAAGCGAAGATGGCTGTCCTAGCATCGGAGACTTCAAACTCCCTGATGCTGAGAAAGCCACTCTTCAGACAACCACTGCCCCCTCACTCCCACCACCACCCTCATGCCTATACCAAAAATCGACCACCTAGGTGTAGGGGAGAAGGCAGTTGCGCCCAATACCAGGCGCGTGCTGATGCAAGATGGCAATCATACGAATGCGTTGGCGCTGCTGTTGGAAGCGCAATAGCCAAGTAGGAGGCAGACCAGAAGGTGCACTGATAAACCCACAAGTCCCCCCAGGCCTGCGTGATTTGATCATTTTTGCGGCGCAAAAACTGAGGGGGAGTAGCTGTGGGGACTCACTGGTATGAGGAAAAGGGGCTTGAACCCCTCGATGACAGTCGCTGCCCCAAAGGGCATGCAAATAATCGTCCTTGCGACATTAAACACACAAATTACGTTCGATTGTAATTACCTGTATAAACTTGCAGGTAATGTACGAGTACTGAATCGTGACACAATAAGATGATGTCACAATTTGTACACAAACTGGCCAGCCATCTCTTATCTCGATAGGGGATGATGCGACCTGGCCATTCTCACCAACGTACGTATTATCCTATGTACGTGTGTTTGTGTGCGTGTAAATAATCCGTATATAAACCACCCAAATCGGCTCTAAAATCGCCAGTGTTTGGTCTGGTTCTGGCTTACCCGTACTTATGTACGAAGTGGCTGAACACGCTTAAATTCTGTAGAATTTCCTTCTGGTGAGAATATCTCTCACGACAATGTATTCCACAGTCACAATTGAAAAATAATATTCACAAATGTCACTTTAACCTCCTTTCACTTAAATTTCACTTAAAAATTACTTTTGGTACAATTTTGTATTTAAGAGCGTGGTAAAATTTTATTTTTACATTGGAACTCTCATAAGAGATACAAAACTTTTTTAAAGTGAAATTTAAGTGAAGGGAGGTTAAAGTAACATTTGTAAATATGGGCCATATATTATGACAATTTCAAATAGCAGATAACATCTGTAATCTAAATATAATTACTTTTAGATACAGTGCACTTAATATTGTATTAGTAAAGACAGATTTCATTTTTTGGTTTGGAAAATATTTTTTTCTTATGGGATTTAAAATGTACAAGGATACATTACCCTCAGTTCCATGGTATACTACGAAGTATACCATGAAACAAAAATATTAACACTCTAAGGTAAAATTATAAAAAAACTATAATATGTTAATTATTTCCTTCGATTTTGTTTTATAGATGAAGATTCGTTCTTCTCAAATTTGTTAATCCCAAATTTCTAACTTAATTCTAACTTGCATAAAAGACAAAAAGAAAAAAGTGTTCTACAGTATACAGGTCTCCTCTACATTGTGGAACATTAGTTGCAAAAAATGTTAAATAAAGTGAAAATTAAATAGTAGTAAACCGAGTCATTCAGTGCCTATAGTGATCAGAAACATTATTCAGCTGGTTAAAGACGTGAATAAATTACAATCTATATTTTGTTTCTTTAAACATAGCGTCAAGTTGATATAAAACCACTCTGTAGGTATTGCGTTGCGCTTCGATCTCAGACGTACCAACATTATTATACTTTTTACGTTACCATTTTAAAGATTTAAAATTTTCACCGTTTTATTCTTAAGGATGTCGCACCAGTTTGTTCAATTAAATGATTTATTATTACTTCTCAGCTGTTATTTCATAACGTCGAAAATTGATTATGTAGAAACTATCGATATACAGATACAAGATTTTCATAAAGCTCCAGTAATTAGTGGAAAAAGTGGATTGGAAGCAGAATTATCGTATTTTACGCAATCTTTATTTTTTGTCAACACGCAAGATCAGTTCGGCGAATCCATGCTGAAACTACTACAGAAATATTCTGAAATGAAATCTGGTTGGTGAATGTTTTTACTAAATACCTAATTATATTGAATTATACCTACGGGTGTTTATTACCACAAGAGAGTAGTACCAAATTTAATTTATAAGATGTTCAAATTCATTATTTTCTAAGACTGGTCAAATTACGATACTCTGTGACTAAAATTATAATTGACTTCTAGAATTTATTTCCAGTTCAGAAACATATAACATATAGCTGATAGCATTTGACTCTTCGTTTTTTGTTTTTTTTACTATAAGTGAAAAAAAATTTGTGTTGACCAGTGACTCGAGAATTTCACTTTGGAAAAATTTCATTCTGGCTGAATTCTTGCACACCTTTATAATTTAATATGTATAAGAGTTATAAATATTCTATTCAGTGATGGCGTGTAAAAATAAAAAATATTCTTTCATTTTATTTTTGAATTTAGCTTCATGCGAAATAAACATTATTTTGTTGCGGAAGGTTAGCTGCAGTATTGGTATATTTTAAAATCGCAATAAGTAGTGAGTAAAATAAAAGCTTATAATAAGAGGTGTTCTCTGCAATACATAGTAGGTATACTTGCATACGTAAATGATTAGAGTAATGGAAAATCGTCTATTGTGGCCTGAAGCAATAAAAGATTAAATTCTCCACTATGGCAAAGAATGATGTATGAGCAAGGCTAAATTATGAGTCATTCTCTGCTGTGAAATGATTCAGATGACCCGTCTCCAGTGGGGACTCAACTCGTATGAGACAAAGGGGCTCAGATACCTTGATGACAGTCTCCGCCTCAAGGCTGGCAAATATTCGTCTCTATGACATAAGACAACACATGTAAATTTTGTTTGATTGTAATCACTTGCACATAAATTACATGCAAGTAATGTCCGACTATTGAACCATGACCAATCTCAAGAATACAATTATGTCACAATTCCATAAACAAACTGGTACACCATGACACATCAAGCCATTCACACAAACATATGTAATCACTATGTATATGTGTTGGTGTGCGTGCAAATTTGCCTGTATATAAAACGTCTGAACCAGCTCTAAAATTGTCAGTGTTTGGCCAGGTTTTGGCTTACCTGTATGTTTACATATGAAATGGCAAAATACACAGAACCTGTAGAACTTTTCATAACAAGGTATTATACAGTGGTGACCTCGACGTGATTTTTTGGCCATGTTGTGGGTGTCTAGAGGTCCAGTGCCCCATATCAAAAATTGATGTGATGTGCTGATGAAATACTCACTTGCTCTGCAAATATAAAATTTTTTTTGCAGACTAGACACCATTTGTTGTCAGAATAGAGTCTGCTGAAGTGGAATTTACACCCCCTTCTTATATAAATATTACCAAATAGATAAAAGACAGTAGACCTGGAGGAAGAAGGTTGGACTCACCCCAACCCCTCCAACTTCAACTTGACAATCTTAACACATTTCAGAATTGGTGACAGCATCTTAACAGCCAGAACTAATAGTTAGTTAAGAAAAACTAGAAGTTAAAACATTGAGAAGTGGTCAGACTATAAGCCAAAGCTCTGATCCAAAGACAACGTACCTACAAATACAGGAACCTGTGTTTTCAACCAGCAAGCAAATTCAAGTGAAAGTACCTGTAGAATACCTTGTCAGCAGAAAACTGAGATGGTTCCTCCAAGTACTGGAGCTGAGATTGTAAAGAACCCAACACACACATTGGCAGGAGGAAGCATACAGCCACAACAAATGCCCAAAGTCTTGGCATAAATTTTGCAACTATTGCAGACGCAACTAAGACAAAATCCAAATTTCTATAGATGAAGGATAGAGATTCTGGAATTTCTACCAAGTGAAGTAGAATTATGGTTAACTCTCCTAGAAGGCAGGTTCAAAACAGAGAACCTTCAACTGAACCAGCGATATCTCCACATCTGTGGTGGTATGCCATCACAGATGTGGAGATAAGTGCAGAAAATATACTAGAATACATAAAATCAAAGCCTTCTATCAGTGCAATGTCTACAAAAACTAGGGAGATTGTTCAGCTCAGCTGAGGACAAAGATTCAAAAATATAACAAAAGCCAGAATTCAAATAAACAAAATGGCAAATGGCACCAGTGATCAAAATCTAGAAGCAGCAACAACAACAACACCAGACAGTCATGTTCCAAAGACTGAAAACTTAGTAGTCAAAAAAGGGGTCAGAGTTCCACTCCCCCTTGAATATGCTCTCCCAGAACCCAGTCTTGAAACTGGGATGAGAAGAGGTGTTTCTTTCACAACCAGTTTAGTGCAGATGCCACCAAATGTAACAATTGTTGGAAATTATGGGGAAAATCCTTCAACAAGGAGGCATCAAACTAGTGTAAGGGGCCATCTATGCGGCCAAAGACCTCTTCAAAAAATACTTATGCCAACTGTTCTTAAAGGACAGTAAAAACAGGAGATGTACTTAATAGACTTGGGCTCAGACCTAAGTATATTTCCAGTAAATAAAAACCAAAAAGTACATCCTCCAAAATACTACCGCCTTACTGTGAATGGTCAAAACTTCCAACCTATGGACTTGAGACCAGCAAAGTCAACATCGAACTTGGAACAGACATGATGTGGTCCTTCACAGTTGCTGATGTTCCAAACCCAATCCTGGGTGCAGACTTTCTTACACATTTTGGCTTGACCATTGACCTTAAATATGACAAATTGATTGATAGTGAAGCAAAACATCATAAGTAAAAGTTTATACAAACAAACTAAAATTGACTTTCTTGGCTGCAAAGTCTCAACTGAAGGAATTTCCCACTTGAAGACCAAAGTCGAACCAATACTGAATTTACTGAAACTCTCAAATGTCATTGAAGTCAGGTGTTTCTTGGGGATGATGAATTTCTATAGATGTTGCATGAAGAATGCTGCAGCCAAACAAAGTAAGCTGTTTGTATTGATAATAACAAAGAAAAAGAAAGTTAAAACTCCACTCGATTGAAATGAAGAAGTTGAAAAAGCCATTGAGAAAATCAAAGAAACACTGAGAAATATAATGCTATTGGCTCATCCAGACAAAAGTCTGCCATTATGCGTAGGTTCCAATGGCTCGGACTTTGCTATTGGAATAAACTTCATAGAATAAACCCCTTCAAATTTTTTGCACCTTGACAGATTCCCCCAATAATAAATAAAATTAAAATTGAATAACTTTCCCAATTCAGGTGAGCGCCTCGATTAAGTTGAAACCTACAACCTAATTTGATCACCACAAACAGTTTTCCTCCCACCATTTTCGAACTTTACATCTCACTTTAAAATTGTTAATACTTCCTCCTTTATATTTTCCCTAGGTGGTCTTAAATAATAAGTAGAAGCATGTACCTTGGTACAGTTGTAACCAGTTTTTATTTCCCCATATTTTTTTTTTTTTTGTTGATTGACTGGCAGAATTCTTATCTGTACAGTAAACTTTTTCTTGTCAGATCGATCAATCAGCGTCTGTACATCTTTCATGCTGCATCTATTTTGTCTTGTCATCACAAATTTTATTTTTAAACACATTATGTCTTTCTGTACTTCGGATTGATTTTTTTACTCGAGCATTTAGGCCCACACTCGGACAAAAGGCTACGTAATTTAGATTTCATTTCTCTTTAACGAACATTCACTCAGTTTTTACCTACTCAGATTTTACCCACTCTGTTTTTAAAGCACTCAGCTTTTTTGGTTTTCTTTTATAAAATTTAAGTATGGTACTGTGGAATACCTTGTCGTGAGAGATATTCTCACCAGAAGGAAATTCTACAGAATTTAAGCGTGTTCAGCCACTTCATACGAAAGTATGGGCAAGCCAAAACCAAACCGAACACTGGCGATTTTAGAGCCGGTTCTGAGAGTTTTTATACCGGTTTTGGCTGGTGCACACAAACACACGTACGTAATAAAATACGTACGTTGTTTAAGTACGGCCAGGTCGCATCATCCCCTACTATCGTAGGTGGCGGCTGGCCGGTTCGTGTACGAATCGTGACATTGATTGATGGATGACGTCACGATTCGTACTCGTATATTATCTGCACGTATTCGCAGGTAATTACGATCGAACGTAATTTTGTGTGTTGGTTTAACGTCGCAAGGACGATAAGTTGCCTGCCCTATGGGGCGGCGACTGTCGTCGGGGGTCCGAGCCCCTACACCTCATACCGATGAGTCCCCACAGCTACTCCCCCCCAGTTTTTGCGCCACAAAAACGACCAAAATTGCGCAAGGCCTGGGGGACGTGCGGGTTTACTTACGTTTTTGATCGGCCTCCCATTTGGCCAGAGCGCTGCCCACCGCGGCCCCGACGCACTCGTAGGATTCCCTACGGGCGTTTGCTCGGGCCAGGTAGTTGCTCCGGCTAGTTTCACCCCTGTGCCTCGACTTCGCATGTTTTGCGTGGGCGTAGGGATGATGGCGGGAGTGAGGGGGCAGCGGACGTTTAAACTCTGGCTTTCGGTGCATCGGGGAGTTGGTGTTCCCCGATGTCCATGCAGCCATCCTTGCTCTTTCGTTCGCGGCCCTCTCTGCCGTGAACAGGAAGCCCATCGCTTCCTTTTTCTCTTCGGGTTTTGGCTCCGGCTTCGGGGGTTCCGGAGTCGGAGTTGTCTCCTCCGGAGATCGAGGAGGAGAGATGACTGGCGGCAGTGGAGTGGTCATCTCCGCCAGTACATCAGCAACCGGAGGAGCTGTGTCCATCAACAGCTCCTCCTCTATCCTATCCAGCTCCGTTTTCGTTTTCGTCATCTGCTGAGTTTTTGACTTCTCAGCGGATGTCTTAGCGAAGTGGAAGCTGGCGGACATCGGGATAGGTATACGTGACATTAGAACAGAATGGGTTGTAGTTAGGAAAAGGCACCAAAAATAAAGCTCAAGAGACGACCAAGTAAATCAGAAGTTCGAGAACTGCTGTTTTTACCTCATTTTTCGATTTACCTTTACAGTTATTTTTCTTTATTTTCGGATCTTCTTATCTACATGTAGAGGGGATAGCGCTTAAAATTCTCGGCCGTATATAAGTTTTCCGGTTAAGATCTGATCGGTTTAAGCAGAGTTATGCCTGAAATAAACTCAGTGAATATTATTTTTCGAATTCTAAGTACAAAGGAATCTCCGTTTGTGACGTCACGTCGTAGAGATTATCTTTGCGGTTAACGGTACTCGCACGTTGCAATGTTTTGTTTCCGTATTGCACGTGGATTTGTTTATTCCTGTCTTCTTCTTTTTGTTGGTATTCCTCGTTTGCTTATCTCCGGAGTTTCTTTGTCTCGCGGAGTTCCGATATTCCCCGTATGTTTTTAGCGGGTTTCGATTTTTAGTACGGATATTACTTTTCGGGAGTAAATTTTTATTTTCGTCGCATTAACCTCTCGGACGTGCGGGAAGGATGTGAATTTTTGCGTTTTTTCGTACCTGGAGGTCTACCTCTTTTACGTGGTTGTAAGGGGGCCTCAGGATCAAATGTTTTGGTGATCACATCGTCCGAAAATCTCACTGTTTTCTTGAGTTTTTCTTTATGTGAGGTGTTTTTCTCACTTTTTTCGACGAATTCTTCCATTTTCGGGGTTCTCCTTTTGTACCCTTCTAATTCTTTTATCGTCACTTACCAAGTACGCAGGCTTCAATCTGTCGATTGAAATTGTTCTTGGTTCGCCTGCGATGAGTATCACAAAGTTTTTCTCATCTCGTGATACTACTTTATAAGGACCGGCGTATGGTTTCTCCAGCGCAGATCTCATTTTTTCATCTCTAACAAATACGTGTGACGTATTGGCCAAGTGTTTCGAGACGTAAATCTTGGGCTGGCCATGACGAGCTGCCTGGTTTAGGAAATTATTGGCATCATTTCTTATATTTTGTACCATTATTTCGGGGCTAACTTCTTTCGATTTTGTGAAGAAGTCCCCTGGAAGGCGTAGCTCTTCGCCGAACGCTAATTGCGCTGCAGAGTGACCTGTATCAGTTTTTAGGGCGGATCGAAGGCCTAAGAGGATGGTAGGGAGTACTTCTACCCATCTCTTTGTATCATGTGACATGATGGAGGCTTTGAGAGCTCTATGCCATCTCTCTATCTTGCCATTGGCTTGAGGATGGTAAGCTGTGGTATGACTATGTTGAACACCAAGCTTATTTGCTAGCTCTTTAAAGAGCGAGCTCTCGAATTGGCGACCTTGGTCCGTGACTATGACTTCCGGTACGCCATACCTCGCAATCCAGGTATCGTACAACCTTGCAGCTACTGTTGGAGCTGACATCTCATGAAGAGGGATTGCTTCCGGCCATCGTGTTGCCCTGTCTATTATCGTCAACAGGTATCTGTGTCCTTGGGATGGTGGCAATGGGCCTACCAGATCCATATGAACCGTTTTAAACCGCTGTGTTTGCTTGAATGATTTGAGGGGCGAGCGAGTGTGTCTTCCTACTTTGGATTCTTGACAGTTCAGGCAACTGCGAGCCCATTTGTTGCAGTCAGACTTCATTCGTGGCCATACAAATCTTTCTGAAATTAGTTTAGCACTACATTTTGGCCCAGCATGTGACAGGTTATGTACACTGTTGAAAGCCAACCTGTGATATTTTACCGGTAGAAATGGCCTATTCTTACCTGTACTGATGTCACATGTTAATAAAACATCAGTACCGGGAATTTTTCGCTGTCTCAATTTGAGGGTAGTATCATCGTTCGATAACAGCCCCTGCAATTCTGCATCCTTAAGCTGTGCTTTAGCTATTTCAGCATAAGGCAATTGGACAGGAACCGAGATAGCTTCGATTCTACTCAAGGCATCAGCTGGAGTGTTAAGTTCTCCACTTATATACTGAATGTCTGTAGTCAGTTGGCCAATATAGTCCAACTGTCGTGCTCTTCTCGGAGATGCCGGTTCTGCTTTTTGTGTGAAGGCATATGTTAGGGGTTTATGGTCAGTATACACAGAAAAACATCTACCCTCTAACTGGTGCCTGAAATGCTTCAACGCAGCAAAAATTCCGAGCAATTCCCTATCGTATGTGCTGTAATTCTTTTCGGTTTTTGAGAGCTTCCTCGAGAAGAAAGCTAGCGGTAATTTGATGTTGTTAGTGTCCAGTTGGTACAATGTTGCACCAATAGCAAAGTCTGATGCATCGGTACTTACGCATAACGGCAGACTTTCGTCTGGATGAGCCAACAGAGTTGCATTTGCCAGTGTTTCTTTGATATTTTCAAAGGCCTGTTCGGCTTCTTCATTCCATTCGAGTGGAGTTTTATCTTTCTTTTTACTTGTCTTTATTAGTGCAAACAGCTTACTTTGTTCGGCTGCTGCATTCTTCATGCAACGTCTGTAGAAATTCACCATCCCCAAGAAACGCCTAAGTTCTGCGACATTTGAGGGCTTCGGGAAGTTCAATATTGGCTCTACCTTGGTCTTCAAGGGGGAAATGCCTTCGGTCGAGACTTTGTAGCCGAGGAAGTCAATTTCGGTCTGTGCATATAAGCTTTTGCCTACGTTGATAGTGAGTCCGGCTGCGTGTATACGCTGTACCACGGCTCTCACATTCTCCTCGTGCTGATGCTCACCGCCTTCTGAGCAAATGCAGATATCATCCAGGTATGCATATGCAAACGGCAATTCCCTAAACAGTCCGTTGATAAATCGTTGGAATGTTTGTGCTGAGTTGCGTAGTCCAAACGGCATTCGAAGGTATTCGAATAATCCAAAGGGGGTTATAACCGCTGTCTTTGGAACGTCCTGGTCGGCCATAGGAATTTGGTGGAATGCCCAGTTGATGTCTATTTTTGTGAACATCGTTTTACCCTTCATATTCGCATTGAAGTCCATTATATTGGGGACTGGGTAGCGATCAGGAACTGTTATGGCGTTTAAGGCCCTGTAGTCGCCGACAATTCGCCACTCTCCACTTGCTTTCTTTGTCATGTGGATAGGAGAGCTCCATGAGCTTTTTGAGGGGCGACATACGCCCTCCTCAATGATGCGATGGAAGTACTCTCGTGCCGCTTTGAGTTTGTCTGGTAATAACCGTCGTGCTCTAGCATGGCAAGGCTGTCCTTTGGTTTCTATGTAGTGAACCGTGTCGTGTTTGTACGTAGGATGCCTGCGAATTGAGGGTTGTGTGACTCCAGGATAGTCTGACAGGATCCGTAAGAGTTGTCCGTCGACTTTAGTACAGCTGGATATGTTTGTGTCCAGTCTGTATGCTAGCGTTTTGCCTTCCACACTTTTATTTTCACTATTGATCAGTTTACCGTGTTTGAGGTCGATGATCAGGCCATAGTGTGCAAGAAAATCTGCACCCAGGATCGGGTTTGGAACATCTGCAACCGTGAAGGACCACGTCATATTTTTGCTGAGTCCGATGTCTACTTTGCTTGTCTCAAGTCCGTATGCTGGAAGGTTTTGACCATTCACAGTACGGAGATAGTATTTCGGAGGAAGTACTTTTTGGGTTCTATTTACTGGCAGTATGCTCAGGTCTGCTCCCGAGTCTATTAAGTAACGTCTCCTGTTTGTCCTGTCCTTGATGAACAGGCGGCGTGAGTATTTTTCCGAGGGGTCTTCGGCCGCACAGATGGCCCCTCGTTCTAGTTTGACGCTTCCTTGTTAAAGGTTTTGCCCCACCATCTGCACCTGTTGTTACATTTGGTGGCCTCAGCACCAAACCTATTATGGAAAAAGCAACTCTTATCATCCCAATTTCGAGACTGGGTTTTGGGAGATGATGTTCTAGGGGGAGTTGAACTCTGACCCCTGCTTCCGGAACTAGATCTGCGGTCTCTTGACCGGGACTGACGTCCTCTGCTGCTATTATTGTTGTTGTTGCCTCTACTTTTCGATCTTTGTCGCCAGCTACTATTGGGCTTCGTCGAGCTTTGGCTTTTGTTCCTCTTTACTTCCTCGGTCAACTGAGCTATTTGTGCTCGAAGTTGAGCGAGTTCCCCAGTCTCTGCAGATACTGCGCTGACCACCGGCTTTGACCTTGTGTATTCGAGCGCATTGTCTGCGGATTTTGCAAGGAAGTCCAGATCCGCGGATGTATTGATTACCGTGGAACCAACGGCGGCTAGGCACTGCACAACACTTTGTGGTAGTTGCTTACAGAACTGATTGCCTATGACAGAAGGGGCTACGATTTTGTCCGCCTTCTGTCGTAACTTCGCCATGAAGATTGAGGGTTTGTCGTCCCCCATCTTCATACCACCCATCACATCGTCTATTATTTCATTTTTCGTTTTCCCAAATACTTTTTTAATTTTCTTGACGAACCAGGCATACTTGTCCTCTTCTGTCGAAGGGCATTCCATAACGTCCGGAATGTGGCGGATTATCTGTGGGGGCATGCCTCCACAGATATGTGTATACCGCTGGTTCAGAGTTATGTTCTCTGTTCTGAACCTGCCTTCTAATAGAGTCAACCATAATTCTACCTCATTCGGTAGAAATTCCGGGATGTCTATCCTTCGTCTATAGAGATTAGGGTTCTGTCCTGGTTGCATTTGTAAAAGTTGCAAGATTTGGGCCAGGACTTCGGGTGTCAGCTGCGGCTGACTACTGCCTCCCTGTGATGGTTGCGGGTTTTCAGTTGGTGGTGGTACCATTGCTGTGTCTTTTTGTTGACAAGCGTATTCCACAGTACTTCTGCCTTCCTTACTGGTCGAAAACACTGGCTCCTGTGTTTGTAGGACAGGTGTTTTCGGGTCGGAGCTTTGGCTTAAAGTCCGACCACTTCTCAACGTTTTAACTGCAAGATCTTCTTTATTTATTGCAGTTCCCAGTCGTGCTAATTCTGGGTGTTGAGGGCCTTCTTCTATATTTGCCAAATTCAAAGAGTGTCGAGTCGAAGTCGGGGGAGTTGGGGGATGAGTCCAACCTTCTTCCTCCAGGTCTACTGTCTTGTTTCTCTTTATTTATTTATTTTAAAGAGAGGGGTATAAATTCCCACTTCAGCAGACTCTTACTTCGACGACCAAAAGGTGTCTTAGTCTGGGTAAAAAAATATTTTTAATTTGCCGAGCAAGCGAGAATCTCGCCAGCGCTACTGCGCCAAGTTGAATTAGCGCCGAAGCGCCTAAGACTCCTCACGACGTGGCCGAAATCACGTCGGGGTCACCACTGTGGAATACCTTGTCGTGAGAGATATTCTCACCAGAAGGAAATTCTACAGAATTTAAGCGTGTTCAGCCACTTCATACGAAAGTATGGGCAAGCCAAAACCAAACCGAACACTGGCGATTTTAGAGCCGGTTCTGAGAGTTTTTATACCGGTTTTGGCTGGTGCACACAAACACAAGTACGTAATAAAATACGTACGTTGTTTAAGTACGGCCAGGTCGCATCATCCCCTACTATCGTAGGTGGCGGCTGGCCGGTTCGTGTACGAATCGTGACATTGATTGATGGATGACGTCACGATTCGTACTCGTATATTATCTGCACGTATTCGCAGGTAATTACGATCGAACGTAATTTTGTGTGTTGGTTTAACGTCGCAAGGACGATAAGTTGCCTGCCCTATGGGGCGGCGACTGTCGTCGGGGGTCCGAGCCCCTACACCTCATACCGATGAGTCCCCACAGGTACAAAGTGGGTCAAAAAACAATACCTGGCTAGCTATGTAGGTCTAGACAAAAACCAGTACACTCAGACAATCTAAGTAAGTGTTATAAAAAATATGTTGGTATGGCCATAGTAAGACTACACTACCCAGGGTCACATACCACCTTACATGAGCACATTGAAAAAATATATCGGTGAGTTGTTGAAATACATAATTTCACTGAGACTAAATTATGGAAGGGAATGTTATTTTGCTTCCACCAACCAGTAAATATATCAGAAGTGTTGCTACTATCACCAGTTGGGAGAAAATACCACTGTATGTTCTTAGGAACAGTTACCCTTCACAGAATTAAAAAAAAAAAAATATGGCATTCTTTTTCTAGGTTTTTTCCTTCATTAATTGAGTTCATGTGGCTAATTTTCAATACATTCTTTGGAATACCTTATTGTGAGAGATATTCTCACCAGAAGGAAATTCAACAGAATTTAAGCGTGTTCAGCCACTTTGTACGTAAGTACGGGTAAGCCAGAACCAGATCGAACACTGGCGATTTTAGAGCCGGTTGTAAGAGTTTATATACTGGTTTTGGCACACGCACACAAACACACGTACGTAAGGTAATACGTACGTTAGTGAGAACGGCCAGGTCATATCATCCCCTACCGAGATAAGGTATGTCTGGCTGGTTCGTGTACAAATTGTGACGTCATCGTACCGTGTCACGATTCAGTACTCGTACATTACCTGCAAGTACATGCAGGTAATTACGATCGAACGAGTTTTGTGTATTTAACGTCATGTAGACGAGTAATTGGCCTGCCCTTTGGGGCAGCAACTGTCGTCAAGGGGTCCGAGCCCCTTTGCCTCATACCAGTGAGTCCCCACACATTTAAATAAACCATCCTAATCTAAAAATTAAATTTTTCAAATTTTTTTTTAAATGTGGTACACATTTCTATGATCAGTACATTAGTAAAAAAAAGAAATGTGGAAATGGCCAGCGTGCCTATGAGTTTCAAAATGATTTTGGCATGAAAGAAAGAAGAGAGGGGAAAAATAATGTGTTTGTAATTGTAGGTATATGGTTGTGTGTATGCACAGTGCGCACTCATACAATGACATCATTTGTTTCTTTTCTCTTTCCTCTTTCGTTCATGCTCTTCTCACATTGAAACTCGCTCCGAAACACACTTGTTTATGTGTTATACAACTTCAATGTTTCAGTCCACAAGCACTACAGCACATTTTTTTCAAAAATTTTAGCTTTTTTTAATGTATACATTTTTATTTTCACTATGGTGGTAAAATTTAAAATGTGAAGGTGACCAGCATACTTTTCGGTGCAAATCTTGGTGAGAATTTCAGTGCAAATTTTGATGTGGAGGTAAGAAGAGAGACAAAAAAATGTGTTTGTGTCAGTAGGTTTGTGGTTATGTGTGTGTGCCCTGTGCATAAATACAACCACATCACTTATGGTAGTCCATAATATTTTTCTCTCAGTTGTCATCTTCACCTCAGCCTCTACAACCTAAAGAAATATTTATATATTTTTTACTTCAAAGATGATGGTAACGTATTGTTTTCTCATATAAGGTGAAGATGTGGAAGCTAATAAAATGTGACCACATTAAATGTTTCAGTCTACCCTAGCAGGCACTAAAGCGCTTTTTTCCTTCTTCTTCATTGTGTCGTGAATTAGAGAGAATTCTCTTTAAAAATTTTGTTCTTTAAGAAATAAATTAAATTCTCATTAAAACAGGTATAAAAAAAAATCCAAAGAGTTAGGTCTTAGCAGCAATAGTAGCAAATATTTAAGCCATAGAATGAGGAGGACCCTAATTCCAAAACTAGTATTTAATTAATTTTTTCAAAAAAATTACTTAATCAAGGATTTGTATATATATGTAAAGTATAATGCCCTATTACATGAGTTCTTAAAATTTAACTTGAAGTGTCCCTTTGAGGGAGAAAATAGCCCCCAAAGTAGTTCTTTAGAATCAAAACGCACACTATCTGATGTATATTACTAATTTTGACTTCAAAATGAGTTTTCTACTTAATGTACTCAATATCTTGCAAGTACGCAATATCTATGAATTTTTTTAGTACCTGTTTAGTGAATTTAGTGACTGTTGGGAACTGTGAACTATTCTTACAAAAATGAATATCCACGTTCCAAATTCATTGTTTAAAATATTATTATCATGTTTTACGGGCTATATTTTGTAGATTTTTTTTGGTTTTTAAAAGCAAAATCTTTCTACTCAATTCCCAAACTCTATACTCATCCACCACCTTGGCAATTCTGCCCTCCACCCATCATTCTAGACTTACTCCATTTTGACAAAACTCAAATTGCTCCCTATATTATTCAATCTGAACTTCAATCTCTCCTTGAATCTCTCCCTCCCTCCCTTCATATCTTCACTGATGGCTCTAAAGACACCTCAGCAGTTGGCTCTGCCATTTACTCCACCGCTTTCTCTTCTTCACATCGGCTACCCTCTTTTGTATCCATACTTACAGCTGAACTTTCTGCAATACTCACAGCACTCAAACTCATATCACATCACCCACCACATACATCTTATATAATCCTCACTGACTCCCTATCCTCACTCCTAGCCATCAAGAATATCTATTCCTCTCACCCATTAATCCAACAAATTCAAATCCTTCTCTCCTGCCTTTGTACTTCCACTCCCATTGCATTTGTTTGGATCCCCAGTCACTGCGGCATAGCTGGAAATAATATGGTGGACCAAATGGCCAAAGAAGCCAGAATCCAACCCACCATCCTCTGGAAACATGTGACTCCACTTGACCGCAAACTGCACATCAAGAATACCTCTCTACAACTTTGGAAGACTCTCCACTTAGCAATTTTCTGCGTTCAGTAAAAGAGGATACCAGCGAATGGGTTGACACACTTAAATTTTCTCGCCGCCACCAAATTGCCATCACTCGTCTCCGCATCGGCCACTGTGCCTCAACTCATTCATTCCTTCTACTTAATCTTCATCCACCTGACTGTCTATATTGCAAATCTCAACCTCTCTCACTCACTCACATTCTCACGACATGTCCAGCTCTTCACACCCTTCATAATCACTACAACCTACCAACTACAACAACCACTACTCTCGCCCACAACTCCCCTCACCTCTCAAACCTTATCACTTTCCTTCACTTCATTGACTTCATAGTATAATCTAATTTATAAGCTTTTGCTGGCATAACCCATTTTGTGAAGTTAGCCCAGCCACCTTTTTTTTGTATTTTTGTATAATAATAATAATAATAATAATAATAAAAAAAGCATAATATAAGAGGTTAAATTATGATAATATTTTTCATCATTTTTTGAGAAGTCAATGCAAAATATAGGGTTTGTTGTGAAAAAACTTATTCCTTGGAGGCAAAATTCATTTTATCCATTCTTTACATCGAAATTTTTTATTCTTGGAATATCGTAGGTGAAAATTTTGGGAAAAATTATTTATTACACTGGTAAGAAACATAACAGGGTCAACTGCGAACATTTACACTTCAGGGGAAGGCCAACACACATTTTTAACTACTCCTGAAAAATTAGGTTTTTGGAAAATCTAATTATGGGAATTAAGATACCTAATTTATTATTTCTCTCAAACATAAAAATATTCAACATCAACTAAGTATGGGGCCACTCAAATTTTCATGCTGCATATCCTTTGTTTGTAGCATCATCCTTAAAATTTGAGAACCTAATCTAGTAATAGAACTTATGAGGTGGTGAATTTTTGACTTTGTACATATCAAATTCTTTGATGGAGGTTTGCCTGGTGTCAGGACTGTAGAGAGAAAAATTGGACTAGGAGAAAAATTAAAAATAGCATATTGGATATTGACGTCTAATAGAAGCGATAAAAAAACTACACAAGCTTCTGTGATCAGACAAAGAGAATTTCAGAAAAAGTATACCATTCGCTTTACAATACGAGGGTAATCAGATTTATTCTCTTGTTTTCAGCACTTTTTGTTTTATGTACTTCATATACAATTTAGCTAATCCTCTCTTAAAGATACAATGTGAATATAAAACAAACTGATATATTAATGAAAAAACAAAATTACAAAAAAAAAATTGATTTTTAATAAAGAATCGAACACAAGTCACTAGAATGGTAGTCCATGCCTCATGGCAAGGAGCTGTGGAGAAGCTTGCAAAACTGCATCTTCAAACATCACTACATAGAATAACACCAAAAACACTTACGATAACCTATGATAACACAAATAAAAATATACTCTTTGTCTGAATGTAGAATCTTCTAAAAAACACGCGTTCTCTCAGCGTTATCAAAACATACTTACTTATAAACATTCCAAATGGTGGAGTCGCAAAAATAATTCGTTAGTTCTGTAAACACTGAGATTCGTACACACAGGAAACAGACTTCTCAAAGTTTTCCCCGCATAGTTCAAATGAGAACTGTCCATTAATCCCAACTTGCAGTATTCCCAGCTTTTCTTCATCTTTAAGGTAGCTTATTTTCTTTCAGAGAATTCATGGCAGTGAACTCTTGGTGAAGTGAATTAAATCCTTTCGTTGAAAAGAACATCATTAGAGAAAAGTTGGCCTAAATAAAAATTTTCTGCTCATATATAGACCGTTACACACACCTACACCCTACAGATGAAAATTTTCGTAAATTTTAACACATTCCGTTGAAGATCATTTGAAATATTCTCGAGTAATCTCAGTTTTTGCTAATTTCTTAAATAAAAACTAACTTGGTCATCAAAAAAATCACAGATGTCAATAATTGAATAGTATTTGTTTAAAATATTTGTATGTTTAATTGAATGCGCTATAATGGTTCGATTTTAAATGATATAGTTTTTTTTATTTTCTTTTGTAGGTAAAACAGTAGTTCAAATTCGGCATTTAAAATCAAATCGGCGAGATTCCCAGCAAAAATCAGGAAATTATTATTGTCGCGAATATGTCGAAGATGTAGTAATACGAAATAACGGCATCCAATATGTTAATCGTATATCAGAAATTGAGGAAATTGAAGTTCAGGTTGAATTTAACTACTACAACAGAAATTCTAGATGGACCCACGCGCTGAAATGTCCAGTCAGCGTTTATGGTCAAATAACATATCTATATTTTATGAAATTTAAACATAAACGGGCACCAGATAAAAAATCATACTTTATCCTGGCATCCAAAATTGATTCTCAGTCACAGAGTCTTGAGATTTTAATGTATAGGACCTATTCAAAACAGGAAAAAAAAAAAGGAAAAGGAAAGGAATTAGATCGGTTTTCTCTCCACACTATTGCCGAAGAAAATGATGAAGAATTGAGTGAACTGAGTGATGAAGAAACAATTGATGTCGTTGAAACTTCGAATAAAAAAACAGTAGTGACAGCTGAAGAAAGAAGCAAAATTCGTAACCTGTCACCAGAAAAAGTAAGGACAAATGAGAAAATTGATTTTCGGAAGTTATTAAATAGTGCTGAGGATCAGCATGTATTATTTGGAAAAGATGCTGAAAGAGTATTTTTTACTGCTTCCATTTTCGTCTTCATCAACTTAAGAATTGACAATTGGTTAATGGATAATTTTATTACTCTAGTTGAAAACATGAGGAAAGGTAATTACCGCGTCGACATAGTTTTTTTTTTTTTTTGTTTTTTTTTGCAGCTAAATGTACCAAATATGAGGAAAATAAATTTTAAAATTATACATAAATTTAAAAAATTACTCCAAAATAAATTAAAATTTCTGGAGGAATAAAACAAAAAAAAAACGACATCTTCATAAAGGATAATTGATAACAACCAAACTCGATCTTGGCCCCTCCAGATTTTCGTACAAAAATTCAGTCACATTTTGTTGCATTAATGAATGCAGTGAAAGTGTATAATAAGAAACATTTAATAAAGCTGGACTCCCACTAAAACTCTCGGTGAAGTCCTGTTTTTGCATAAGATTTTAAATTGTGGATGAATATTGAACAACTGGGCATTCTGATGAAATTTTGCTGTGCTATAATATTTTTGGAGATAAATCCAATCAATTAGGTTTGGTAACCAAGAACCCTAAAATTTCCACCCATGATTTAATTAAAAAATTTTCTATTCTCTATTTCATTTCTCATAATTCAATTTAAGAGTATATTCATAAAAAAACAGACTATAAGGGGGTAATATAAGAGGTGTGGTATCTGAATCAGCCTGGCTTCATTTATAAAGAATTCACTCTAATTGGAATCACCATATACATATATATTTTTTTTAAAAAAGGTCAAAATTTGACCAATATTTAGTAAAACAAAAAATTTATATATTTTATGAGTGTCCGGATAAGCCAGAATCCGGGACTCTATAGTCTCCAACAGTGTTTCCCACAGTTTCCGACCATTATAATCGATTATCATATTTATACTACCACATTCTCTAATTTTATCTCATATCTCCCTTCCATACACACGCATTCTCTTCAACAGCTCAACCTATTTTAAAATATCAACAAACCATAATATATAATTCACAAACCAACCATTAAAACTGAATTTTAATGAACCAAAAACTATTAAAATTATTATTCTTATCTTATTTCCAGCTTAGATTGTATAACTGTTTACCATGACTTGACTAATACTACTTCTCGTAAGATTTGACAACCAAAATATCTGGATTCGCAGATGTGGATTACACGTTCTCAAGGGACTGTAATTTTTCAAAGAACTTAACTTCTATCTACAGATTACAACTTTTTAACCAATAACGCCAATATTTTTTACCAACTCACTGACTGAAATGGACTACACAAATTTGAAAAATTTTTCCAAACTGTTGCAACTGAAGTTGGAGAATTTTACAATGAGATTTGTGAAATATTCAAACTTTAGATACAGAGTATCAAACTCGCCTATCAAAAAGTATTCAATATCCAAAAATTTTTATTTCAAAGATTTTCACCAAAAAATAATTATTTCTTCTATTTATAATGGGAGAAAAATATTTTTTTTATAAAATTATTTTGTATTTTATAATTGAACAAATTTCTCTTAGTAATGGATCTAAATATCTCGCAAACATAAAAAGTTTCTAGTACTTTTAGACCTGTATTACATCAACGGACAAATTTTAACTGCAGCCCTACAGTGGCTGATATGAATACTTCCAAAACTCACTTTAGTAATCAAACAAACTTCTAACTTGGGAGAATTTGGAAAAATTTAGGAAAATTACAAGTATGTTAGTACAACCATCTTGACTTTTCAAAGGAGACACAAAAAAAATGCAAATGGATCGGCCTGAAACATTAGATTGTACACCCATATTTTACTAGCTACACTTTCAATCACCAACAAAACTTTTTTCAGAAATTAGAAGGAGGGAGCGAGGACAATAGACATGAAAACTAAAATTCTTTAATTAGGGGAAATCAAGGAAAATATGTTGACAGATATTCTGCTATAAAAACAGGAAAATTGTCGGATGAAATTAGTCAGATAAAGATATATAAAAATTTGTAATTGGTAAAATGAATGTAAATCTTCAAGTAACCCATCGATATTTGAAAAAAGAGACATTTGTAAATATTTACCCAACAAAAGAAAAAAGATAAAAAAAGAAATAAAATTTTGAAATTGAAACAACTGAAACAGAAGCTGTTCTTCCAAGGCCAGAAAATATGATTCATATTTTCTTATGTGTCTTACCTAAAACCATCCATAAAGAATTATAACATCTACTCTAATTACCCATAATTGCCTTATCATCCAGTGAAATCAGAGGAAGATTCACAGTAAAGATACGTTGAATTTTGGAGGAGAGGACAACAAAACAAAATTTCTTCTACCAGAATTAAGTCAAAATTATAAATTTATGACGAATCCAACATTGAGAGAATTAATTTAACAAGCAAGGCAAAAAATAACAGTGGAGAAAAGAGAGAAGAGTACACACAGTCAGAGAGTAACTGTTTCAATTGTTACAAAGTAAAATTAATCCATGTACTTCTTTAATTACTGCAGAGGGGTTACGAATTTTAGGTGGAGAAATATTATATCGATATTATTGCCAAGGCCATATTATAAACTATAAAAATTTAATGAGGAAGGACGAGAATGTATTTGTAGTGCGTGATCCAAACGAACAGGTGTGCTTGCACACTGTCATCACTTAGTGGGCCAGTGAACATAAAATCCAAAAACAACTTTTTTGCACTCACGGCCTTACTTTGACAGTGCTGCCAATTTGAATACTGAGCTTGGCTCACATGTACACTCGCTCTTTTATAGAACACGCAACAACTTCTTGCAGTTGTGATGGTGAATTGTGAGCACGCACCTATACCACTTATATATCGTAACAGAACAATCAAATACACAAGTTGGTAAAAATAGTGTATTAGATAGTAACTTTTATAAAACATTAACAGTAATAAACATCATGAATTAAAAGAATTTGTTAGAGTATAACAGAATAATCAAAGAGTAAACTAAAGTGTAAAAGAATGAATGTAAGAGTACAAAACATGAGGTTATATAGTATTTTAATTATAAGTAAAAAGAGGAGGTTCAAGCAAATTTACAGAGTGTTGGAGAAGGGTTTTAGTCTTATTGGTTAATAGAAATATATGTACATGAAGTATGACCAATGGTCTCATAAGAATATGATATAAAGTGGGTGTTCACAAATAATTTAGTAGAAATTAGTGTATATGCAAGATTGAAAAAATAGTGTAAACAAGAAATGAGTTCATAGGTTATGAGTAAATACGGTAACTGTTTATGTAGGAAATGATGTCATCAAGCAGTTTTGACTTGTAGAAATAACATGAGTATTTATGAATGGAATAATAAGAGAAAAATAGATTGAAAGTAATGATGATGATGATAATTAGTAATACGAATTTAGGAAGTATTATAAACGATATGAAAATATCGTTACAGATACATTATAAAAAAAGCATAATATATATTTTGTAACATCTGTACAAAAAAAAAAAAAAAAAAAAAAAAAAAAGAAGTGTGCTCTAGGGTCTGTATAGATTAGGACATTTAATGTGGTACACATTTTAATTCGTAGATGAATTCTTTTCAATTTGTTGCTAGATCTAAGGATAATTACGTAGATGTGGAGGCCCTGTGACAGAGAGAGACAGACGGTGTTTTAACACATTTATATACATACTGTTACGTATGATAATTGAATAAAATTTTCATCACAACTTAAAAATTTCATCAGTATTTCAAAATTTTCAAACAGACACAAAATACCAAACAAAATCACATCACATCAAAAAACATACCCACGTTTGAAATTGCTCACAAATACTTACACACGATGCTATCGTCACTCGACTGATAATAATTTGTTAGAGAAATGATAAAAAAACAAAGTATTTCTATCTGTTTTGTGATTGGCTGTAGCATCCTAGACTTAACCTTTGTGATTGGTTAATGGCTTTGGAGCAAATTTTCCAAATTTACTTCGGTAGTGAAAAGAAAAATGTGTACCATATAAAAAAAAAAAAATCAGTCTCCTCTGCATTTATTATCTTACATTTTTTCTTGCCAGTAGATATATGAGGGTCGAGTTCGACCTCTGGGCTATGCAAAATTGTTAGGAATTTACTAATTACGCACTTTATCCACTCAAACAGCACCCCAGCCAAGTATATCCTCCAGATTGGGTCATTTACATTTGTTAACTAAATGCGAACTAGTAACAAACATTCCATCCGAGTGAATGTAGTATTATAAATTTCGGTTTCAGGTAGAAAAACGTACCTTGCAAAAATCATCAACCTGCAAAATCCCGAAGTCAGAGTGAAAATATGCAGAAAACATGTGACAAACAACGCCGCCCTTCGGATGCGAAATATCATAACAAACGTTGACAAAAACCAATCAGATCAAACCAATATCGTCACCAAAACAGTTGTATTTCCTCGGGCTAAGTTACCACCGAAGGATTTTGGCATACCAATGATTAAATGCCCAGCCTTGTTTGTGCATGCAGGTGAAAACATGACGCCAGGCTACGTGTATTTGCAGTTGGTGTTCTTCGTGGGCGAGAAAACTTCTTCGGTTGTGTTTTCATTGATGGAGTCCAGAAATGTGCCAGATGCGTTATACCCGATCACTTTGTCAACAACCGATAGCATTTACGCGAATCTATCCCCTGATACGTTTAATGAAGATTTACCATCTATTTATGAGTGGACAGCCGTCAGAAGCCGTGAAAACGATGTCGGAACATCCGAAATCAGAACTTAAGGAGGAGCTCGCATCGACTAAATGAAAAATGTTGAAGAAAAATTACAAAAATTCAACTACCTAACGACTAACTACCTAATTTTTTTCTTAGGCTACCAGTTATCGTTGCGGGTGTACTTAATTTTAAGTTAAATTTAAAATTTTTCAAATAGATTATACAGGCTTTTTCTTTTAAATCGGATATCATTTTTAAATGAAAAAGTAAAAAGTAGGTGCTTTTGATGAAAAGTAAATGTTATTCTTGAGTTAAATATGCTGAGATCGGAGACAAAAGCTAATTTAGTTGAAAGAGCGCAAATAAATACCTAACTGAAATTATCCAGAATCGTTGTTGGTATGTACCTTATACGAGTAGATAGTGGCTAATTACACGGTTTTGCTAATAATTGTGTTGTATGGTAACCATTTGAAGCATTACTAAATATGTACCAAAATACTTTGAAAGAAGAAACTCTAACAGCAGAAATAATTACAAATAAAATTCAATCTAAAATTTGAAAACATCAGAAATTGGACAGTGAATAAAATATACGTGGGGGAGGGAAATTAGACTCCGTCGTTGACACAAAGCATTTTAATTAATATTTTTTATGATAAATTTTCAACTATCCTGGGCCCCCCAAAAGTACTTTTTAATAGCCTTCCAACAGCTGACTCAAACAAATGTAGCTACACCACTGTATGTAATTATATTATCGATGATATGTTTATAATCTTCGAAAAGTCGGCCTATTCAAATACAAACCGCTTCCGCCATCACATTTAGGGTAAGTGTCTGTAATATCACGCACCTAGTGGTTAATTTACAATATCTTCATTAAATATTGTTACAATATTTAGATTTGTTACAGACCAAACTCTTGGTTATAACTTACTCAAAACACTACATTCGATAACAACTACAACGAGAGATATAAAATTTTTTGTGGGACCATTCAAAAATGAAACCTCAAAAAATGTGTCTGTAAGATCGCGCATTGGCATTCCTAAGATCGCGCACTTCTAAAAAACATCAATTTATGAGAAAGTAAAACATTTTTGGGTAAACGTAAGCTTATAGAGATATGAATGTAGTGAATTTTTATATGTCTTACCCTTTTCAGACGTGTTCTCAATGAGGATTCAGGCGTATTCAAACTCTTAGAAACACTCCTAAGGCTTTCTCCTTTGAAAATTCTATCGGCAGCCAAATTCAATAATTCAACAGTAAACCTAAGTTCACGACATGTTTTTCTTGATGCATTATATTTGCTCCGATAATTGTCCGACATTCTCACTGCTAAAAAGAAAAATTAAGATGAAATGGAATGCAACAATAATATTTGATCCATACGCGATCTTACAGACTCATGACTAAAATTCTTCAAAGTGATTTTTTTCCATCATAAATGCACGTAACGTTAATCTCCATTATACTATACGAAAGCTTATAGAATAAAGTTTCCAACGATATAATGTTACTTACTGTTGAAGTAACACAAAAAATACTAAACACTTCGAAGTAATTTGAAAAAATTATAATTTCATTCATTTAAAACTTGAAATTGAAATATCTCTCAAATGGGAAGCGGTATAATCACAGTTTTGGTATCAAAATCCATTATTTTACTAGGTCAGTGTTGCCATATATGTGTATTGACATAACAGCTGTTCAGTTTGGAGAAATGGACCATGCGCGATCTTGAGAACTGCGCGATCTTACAGACCCTTACTCTATACTGAAGTTTACAACTTGGTGAATAATTAATAACCTATGCGCATTTTATGGGGGAAACACATTTTTCTCACATGTTAAGTTGAATATTACGTATTAGCAGTCAAACAAAGTCAAATGTGTTTTCACGGGTTTTTCAATGCCTTTTTGGCACGAGAAGAAATTAGTCAGGTTTTTGTTTTAAAAGATTATTCCACTACCTAATCTTCTAAATAAATATTTTTTGGGAATTATAAAAATTTCAATTTTCCTAAAGGTGTTAGACATGATCAAATATGTTTTTACGTACTTTGTTCCAAAATTTGGTTGGACTGTTTTTTGGATTTTGTGAAATTCTACCCATAAGGAGTCAAACGGGGTCACATGTATTTTAATGTATTTCTGTCTTTCGACTAAATTATGCAAAACATGAGAAATTCTACTCCTGAAAATGTCAAATAAAGTCAAATGAGTTATAATGTACAGCTGAACTTCCATTCAATGAAGTTTCCCTATTTAATAAATTTTCTTTGGGGAGTCTGAAATTTTCTTTCGAATTGTTTTTATTTAACAAAGTAACATATTTACCTAACTAATTCAGGGAAGAATAGCTGTATGCGATATGGCAAAACAGAGATGTGCTCTACTATTATACGTTTTCAAGTTATATTATAATTAATCGAGTTCTCCGTTCAAACTTCATATTTTTATATCGTCGAAGTTCAAAATTCAGCACTTTTTGAGAATAAAAAGCTCTTAATTTCACGATCTATCCAGACAAGTATAATAGCCTCTTCAGAACTAATTCATCACTATTCTATAAACATTAGTGAATTATAAAAAAGTGTGGAAAGTTTCGCATTTTTTTTCACGTCAAACATGTAGAAACTAATGATACACTCAACAAATTATGGTTTTTTCACTTCCCAAATCAGGTATTAGAATAATATTATTCTTTAAACATGATACATAATCGAATAATTAATGATTAAAATTTTTGACTGCAGTTCCTCACACAGCATGGTCCGTCTTTACGACCAATATGCTTTTCTAGTACCTAATAAAGCTCTCAAAAAAAAAACTCGTAACTTTTTAAAGGTAACTTCACAAAAAATTCCAAATTTTCACTTTGAGAAAATCGAGAAATGTGAAATTACTATAATTTATTGATTTATTTGCATCATGATCAGTGGTATACTCCATTGTTAATAATATTAGTCATGTCAAATGTGGATTCAGAGAAAATAATTTTTTAATTAGATGAAGAGGGATTAGAAGTTTTCGATGGATCCATAAATATCTTGATATTATTTCTAAGATCAAGTAGGAATATTAAAACACTTTATTAAAGAAGCGGGAAAAAGAAAAAATTTTAGGTACATACATTTTTTTATACAGATAATTATTATACGTGTAGATACATCAGGTATATTAATAATTAAATTTTGTTGGATATTTGTAACTAACAATGTCTGTCATTAGGTCATAGGAATCCTCAAACTTTTTTCAGAAAAAAATTGACAAAGCAGAAAAATCAATTTTTTTCTTCATTCTCACCTTACCTGAAACAATGTAAATAAGTTTCTCTCCCAAAAATGTAAGGAATTTCCCCCTACCCTTAGTTATACCCCCATGTGAAGCATCAACTAATTTATCACTTGGGCTACCTACTTGAGAGCTGTATGCAGATGTTTAATTTTCAAATAACTAGATTTTGTTTTTTTTTTATAATGAGTCCGGTTGTCCCTGAAAATATCACCACATCAATTTTTAACATCAGCACATTCTCCACATTGGGACAATAATTTGAAAACCATGAGCTAATACCAAAAACTTCATCCAATTAAATACATAAACTTTTGTTTCAGGAAGAAAAACATATATGTCAAGTATCAGCATCATGCAAAATCATTCAACTAGGTTAGAAATATGTAAAACGTACATAACAAACAATGCTGCCCATCTGATGCGAAATATGGTACCACATTTTGATATTAAAGAGCTAAATCAAGTGGAGCTTGTCAGTAAACTAGTTATATTTTCTAGGGTGCAGTTACCACCAGTAAATTTTATCCTAGAAATGGTTAAATGTTCAGTCTTCTTTGTAAATGAAATGAGACCAGATCACATGTATATACAGTTAGTGCTCTTTTGGGAATGGTAAGTTTTTCGGTGGTGTTTTCGTTGTTGGAAGTAGTAGGTGTATTATATTTGGCAACTTTGTTTACAATTAATGGTGCTTATGGGGTTGCATGAAGATCTAGCATCTATTAAAGAGTATCCTGCAAAAAAAAGCTGTAGAAATGATGTCAGAACATCCAAAACCAGGGCCAATAAGAACCCTTTAGTTATTCACATCGATTAGTCGATCATATTGAAAATGTTAGTGTAGGGCTCAGCATCAAACGCATGAGCACTATATAACAATGTAACTAGGGTGTGTGTGAGAGAAAAAGAGAGAGAGAGCACTTGCTCAGTAGCAAAGTTAGACTATAGCGGTAATCCACAGCCTGTGAACCAAAAACACGTTTGTCCCACATATGTGGGAATCTGCCACACAACTGATTGGCGAGTGTACAAGTACACTCATCGCCACTGACCAGAAATTGCCACTATTCGAATGACATAAATTTGAATAGGTACCTAACCATCTCACTGGTTTCATAGATTAGGTAACAATGTTATCACTGTTGTCTTTTCACTATTAAATTAAATAAAAATTTTTCAAGTCTATATAAGTTAAACTATTATTTTCAATATATTATGCACCAACTATTAAATGAAAAAGTAAAAAAAAAATATTCCATAAAAGTGAATATTAATCTGTAGTTACTTACGTAGAAATTTTTTTGGTGAAAATCTACCAATTAGATAATTAAAAACTAAAACAAAATTAAAATGGAAATTAGTTTATCATTGTACCTGCCTATTATATGAGCAATACAGGTAATTATCTTTTTTTTTTCAATTATGGTGCTGTCTACACAAATAATAATAATTTTCACAAAAAAATAAAATGAACTTTAAAAATGATAAGGCTACATTAAAAACATTAACTAAAACAAGCATCAAAGAGTGAAAAATAATTTCTGAGAATGTTGCAACACTAACTTTTTAATCAAATATGTTATAACACCATCATCTCTTTTGAACAAAACTTTTGAAATCGGTGCCAAATTTCAAACAGCAAATCAATGTAACCTCTTATATTCCATTAGAATTTGGCACCGACTTCAAAAAACAAGCATCAAAGAGTGAAAAATAATTTCTGAGAATGTTGCAACACTAACTTTTTAATCAAATATGTTATAACACCATCATCTCTTTTGAACAAAACTTTTGAAATCGGTGCCAAATTTCAAACAGCAAATCAATGTAACCTCTTATATTCGATTAGAATTTGGCACCAACTTCAAAAGTTTTGTTCAAAAAATAAGAATGTGAAGTAATAACATCCTTGATCATTTCAAATCCATCATATTGAATCTGAAATTTTGAATTTCGAAAGTACCACAGTGGACTCCTAATCATTTAGGTAAATCAACAACCAAAAAAACTCCAAGAAACCAATTTTCATAGAAATTCGTTGAATTCTAAATTTGAGTTCACAATTTTGGGGTATTAAAATTCACTTCACATATAGATTTGGGGCATTGAAGAAAATTATCCGTTTCATGAAAAACGAAAATGATTGACATCAATTTCCCTTTTTTAACAGACATTTGTTTATATACTATAATTTATGATCATAAATCAAACTGGTTTAATTTAATGTTATCAGTAATCTTTTTCCTAAAGACAACAAATCATAAGGCTTAAAAACAGTGAATTTGTGAAAATGAGTATGTACTTGTAGCTGTCAACTAACTAGTAATCTTCAAGGTAAAGTTCGTTGATATCATTACATTAAGCCAATTTGATGCACGATTTTATCTTCCTATTCTTCAATTTTCTCGGCTTCTAAAGGTTCGAAATTCTTTTTTTTTGACTCATTTTATTTCGAAAAATCTGTCCTAAAATTTCATTTATTTCGAACATAAAGTCATCTCTTGTTTGAAGACAATTATGACCAAAAATTAGAAGCCTGTCCTATTCTCACAATGCTGTTCAATAATTAGGGTTGGGTTTATGGAAGACGAAATCTGTGTAAAATGTAGCCTATATTTTCATAATACGCTCGCTGATTTAAAGTACCTACGTCATGTGATACACAGTGGTTGGTTATACTTAGCGCCGGCATTTTGAACCTGAAATCATTGTTCTTTACTGGTCCAGTACAATGCTTCACCGATAGTTAAAATTAACCATGAATATCATTAGTTCGATCAAAACAGTTAAGTGCACACTCATTAAAAGCTAAATAAGATGCGTCACTTAAGGAGTTTATCAATCACTTAGAATTGGAGATAACGAAATATTCTATTTAAGTACAATTCTGATAGGTATCTGACAGTTCTGTTGTTTTTTATGCAAAAACAAGTTTTTTAAAATTATTACATTGCAGAAAGTCGGCAACACAAGCAGCTGCCAAATGTGCGTTTTTCTATCTACGGTAAATAAAGATGATGTTTTAGCAGCTGTTCTTGTACAAGCGATGCGTGATTCGTGAATTCGTTTGGTTCAAAATGTTATTCGATGTTCACGGGAAAAAAAAAGTTACAGGATTAAAAAGATATAGATATAAAATTAAGTTACCGCTTCGATGCATAAAATGTGGAATTTTTTTCCACTACTCATAGTCCTTCTCGCGGTATTGAGTTCAGTTTGGTCTATGAAACTTGGTCTCAAAAAACTTTTGCGTAAGAAAAATGAAAACAACATGCCGACTGTTCGCAGTATTTACACTCCTTTGGAGACTATTGTGACTGTGAACGTACGCGGAAAAACACAACTGGAGGCTTTTCTCGCTGTGTTGACTAGGCCTCTTGGTTTCATGAACTACGACACCCACCAAAAGCCACTGATTGAGAGATTCCTGCGCCAGTATCAGCGAATAAAAGATGGTAAATCTATCATTTTTTTTTTTTTTTAAATAAATACCTATTTGACAACCATTCGCCCATCACTCAAGAGTCAAAGAACCACTGATGTTATCATTTATCAGTGAAAAACCGCCAAAATGCAGTAGGAAAAATTCTATAAATAATATCGATAATTGCAAAATCAATTGATGTAAAATAGTTATTTGCGATACAAGTGTGTACAGTAAGTGATTGCTATACGAGTGTAATCCTTGCAGCACGAGCCAAAGGCGAATGATGCAAGGATCACACTCGTATTGCAGTCACCAACGTTGCACGAGTGTCGCGTACTGTTTATTTCAACGCTCCCTTTCCTAAAAATCAAACAAAAAAAAACGTGGAGAAAAATAAATATTTTGGTACCTAACTGAAAAACATATAAGCGCAAAGTATCACAAATCCTTCAACCAGAAGTTGTGGCGAAGTGGTTAAGGTGCTGGCTTTTGAACGCGGAGTTTAGAAGGTCGACCCCTTCAAAGCAGAGATGTTTGATAAGACTTAGTGTGCTCATGTGTATGAAAAAATTGAAGTTACGGTATTTAATAACGTAAACAATATCGAAGTGCGCATGCTTGAAAAATGGTGTTAAAAAAAGTGTTGAAATCTCTTTCACATACGGTGAATAGGCATGAAAACATTTGTTTTTAGGGTAGATGTTGAAAAATAGTTATTTGTGATACAAGTGCATACAGTAGGTGGTTTTGATGTGTATGTGATCCTTGAAGCATGGGCCAAAGGCCAGTGATGCAAATCATACGAGTATCATCACTTATTTAGCACAAGTATCACATAATATTTTTTGTAACTCCCTCCCCAAAATAATAAATTCACCAAGAAAAAATTGTTTTGAAAATGTATTTAAACAATACAAAAACGGACAATTTTCCTTTAATTTGCGTTTTTTCGTTCTCTTAATTTTGAGTAGCTAAGAATGAATAAAATTTTTAGTGGAATGCAGATTTAAATGAATTTTATCTTTTTTCCAGTCATCCTCATCCTAGAATTCTTTCTTACATAACGGCTGACGAATTATTGATTGAAATAGAAGAGGTTTCTACATTCCATAAAAGGGCGAAATTTCTATTAATTTTCGTTTTTTAACTTCGTTTATTTTTATGCAGCTGAAGTTGATTAAAAAATCACATGAAAAATAAATTCAATCATATTTTCTCTCCTTTCCAAAAATTCCAACTCTAGCTCTCTAGCTTAAATAGTGGCTGAGAAATCATTGTGTGAATGAAGAGAGATTTGTACATTTTAAAAACTGGCCAATTTTATATTAATTTGCGTTTTTTTCGTTTGTTTATTTTCAAACAGATGAAGATAGTTAAGAAATCATATTGAAATTTTGTAAATTTTATCTTCTTTCCAGCAAGACTAACCTCAGCTCTCTAGCTTGAACAGAGGCTGAGGAATCAGTAAATAAAATTAGATTAATGAAAGTGGTGTGTTTCAAAGCTGATAAATGTTGTGTTTACTGTTCAACTGGAGTGGCAACTTGACAAGAATTTTTTACGAAATCGGGATGTGTAACATAATATTTGATAAGATGTAGTGCGCATGCGCAGCCCAGACAGTGATTTAATAATCTTAGCAAGTACCAAGCTGCACATGCGCAAAATAGTATATTGTTTGACAAGTGCTTAATATAGGCTATTTTTTTACCGAGTGTGAAGAGTTTGTAGATGAGCCGAAGGCGAGTTCTGCAAAATTGACACTAGTTAAAATAGCCTACAAGCACTTGTCGTACACCATACTTTTTGCAACTAATGCACAAAAATAGCAACAACTCCCACTCCCAATAAAACAAAACTCATAAAGGAAATAAATTTTGGGAATTATAGGTAAAAAAACACAAAAACGGCAATTTTTCCATTATTTTGCATTTTTTTGTTCGTTTATTTTCAAACAGCTAAGAAAATTAACAAATTATAAGAAAAGTAGTTTCAAATAAATTTTTTCCTCTTTCTAGCAGTACTAATTTCAGATATCTAGCTCAAACAGGGACTGAGGAATCATTGAGTGAAAAAAGAGAGGTTTCTGGATTAAAAGAAAATTTTTTTTTTTTCATCAATTTGCGTTTTTTTCATTTTTTTATTTTCAAATTGTTGAAGATGATTATAAAATTAAACAAAAACTAGATTTAGGTAAATTTTCTACTCTTTTCAGCGATACCATTTACAACTCTCTAGCTTAAATAGGGACTGAGGAATCATTTAGGGAAAGAGGAGAAGTTTCTAGATTCCAAAATATGACAAATCTCTCATTAGTTTGCTTTTTTTCAATTTATTTGTTGTCAAATAGCTAGAGATAATTAGAAAATTAGGTGGAAATTTTTAAAATTTTATCTGCTTTCGATCATTACAAACCCCATCTCTCTAATTTAATTTGAGGCTGAGGAATCATTTAGGACTTTTTTCTTTGAAAACTGAAATGTTATGGTTGATTGGATCTGCAACTTGGCGAATAGTTTTTCACGAAATAACTAAATAATAATATCAAAATGATTATAAATGTTCGAATATTTTACACCCTGATGCGCAGGATTAGGATGCGCAAGGATGTGTAAAGTACTTCACACACTCTTACGCAGGATTTGGATGCGTGAAAGATTGTAAAATTATCGTCTACTTCACTGGCCAAAAATTCGTTTGTCTACATTCGTTGTACATGCGTGTAAAACTCGTTCTTTTGCCCATGTGTTGCAAAAATTTACTTTTCGACATCGGAGTAAAATTTCCTACTTCACGTATACGTAATTAATACGCCTGGTTTTTTTTTTTGGGATGGGCATTGCAAAAAGATGGTTCTTTTTACCTAGTCAGCACGTAACCGACTCACGAAATTTCTATAATATTAATTCAGTCTTACGTAAGAAATGCGCAGCCCTTACAGATAGGTACCTACTATACTTAGATAATTTTTGTTCTTGCATATAGATAATCGCATAGATACGTTGAATTTCCGCCGAGCATTGCGTAAATTTATTCCACTTTCTTCTAACCATGCTCTCGAGCTTTGCCAGTCCTACTTAAACGATCCTGTTCTTCGAGATAACGGTATTCGATATTCTCCCGGCCAATTCACAACGAAAGTGACACAAAAGATCGTATATTTCGACTATTTCCCCAAACTGGAAGAGCTGATCGATGTGGTTCAGTGTTCCGTCCGCGTTCGCGATCAACAAAAGCTTATATTTTTTTCCACCCACGGAGAATCTCTGAAAGAGGGTTTCCAGTCGTACTTCGTCCTAACCGAGTATTCGGCGAATGACCATTCAAAATTGGTAATTTTAATGCGCACTAAATTAAACAGAAACTTAAATGAGCCCCGCGATGGAATGGATCGCGTCAATCTCTACGTCGTGAAAACAGAGGAAAGGAATGGCCCAATCCGTCTTAACGTTACAAGGAGCAGATTTAAAGACAAATATCGAATATTCGGAAAAGATGCGGAAAGTGCCTTCATACTTACAATGTATGGTTTTTGGAGTCCAACGTTAAATATGAAAACTGTTTATAAATTCATTGAAATGACGTTAAGTTTGTCGAAAGGTACGTTGAACACGTCAGCAATATTGCAAATGGTGCATTTAATTCTCACAATTAATGAGCACTTATATACTTACTTATTGATATAGGTAGTACAGCCTCAATGGACATGCGTATGGAGACTATAAGGGTGTAAAGTTTCAAAGAAGATTAGGTATCGATACTTTGTACTTTGGAATAAAATTCGGTGTATACTCGTAGGCGTAACTAGGTAATCTTTTTGAGGGAATCTAGCTGTAGAACCCCATGTTAAAATGTTAAAGAAATGTTTATAATAATAATCTCAACCCCTCTAGTTTTATCCGTTACTCCTTTCGATTCTCTCCTCTGTATTCACCGCAATGTGATACGCAATCCAGAATAGATGAAAACAAACCCAAAACATATGCTCAGTTTTACCCAAAGCACAATTAATTAGGGAACTGAGGTTACAAGTAACCAACTACATCTGGTGATTGGGCCAAATCCTAGCCTAAACCTGCGCAGTCAGTCAGGTTGTCGTTTTACTGCTCTATGCTATGAATTTAAGCATATGCCGAAAGACCATGCATCCGAGGAGGTGCTCATAATTAATTAAAAAATTGATCTAATCTACCGAGATTTTGTCTGAGGTAGCCAATTACCAGTGAAAAATCAAAAAATGATTATAAAAGACGGCATGTAATAATAAGGTAATTTCAACGACGAAATTACTTATGAAATTACAGATGAACGTCTCAAGATTCTGAAGAGTCACGATAATACGTTTAGGTTTTTAAATGGATGGCAGTGAAAAAAATGTATTTTACACTTTCATTTAGTATTTGCTTGACAGGGGTTTCTCGACTATTTAACCCAGAGTCCGTTATGAGCGTTTAAAATAGTGAAAATCTCATGTAAATACCTAATATATGAGTTTTTTGTGAAGGAATGAGAGATATTCTGATTGTATGAAATGAGTTAGCTGTGGAAAAAATATTAGACAATGTGAAATGTAAAAGCATTTTTTTTTTTTAAAAATGAAGAATAAATATTAAGATGATAGAGTATGGTACATCATCATATAATTTAAAATAGAACCAAGGGAATATAGTAAAGTTATGAAATTTAAAAAAATAAAACATGAGCATGTGGTTAATTTTTGTAAAAAGAAAAGTTCATGCAAAATAGAAAAAAGAGGGGAAAAAAGCTTTATGGAAAGTACCGGCCAGTTGATCCGCACAAAAAATTGATAGCATGCTACAATAAATTTTATTGAATATTTATTTCAAATTTCGTTCATATGGTTCAAAAATTCCGCATTTTATGACCAATATAAAAACAAAAATAACGATACCAGAATTACCTTCAGGCCAATCCGCACCAAAATTGGGAACATTCTACAAGAATTAAAATAAATATCCGAATTTCGTGAGTATTGGTGTAAAATTGAGCATTGTATAGCTAAAATAAAACAATACTGGTGGTACTGGAAGTAGGTACCATCTGGCCAATCCATATGAAAATCAACTCAGTAAAAATATTCATACCAAATTTCGTGATCATAGGACAAAAATTGCAACTGGTACCATAGCAACAGGAAATTGACTTTTAGATATATTCTTAGGACGATACATCTCAAGCACACGTCATTTCTTATCAAGTGTATTACACTCTACATCATATTTAAACTTTGTTTGTTTATATGTTCTTACTTGCACACATAAGCAAGTAAAATACAATGTTCAGCCAAAGACAATACAATAAATAAAAATCTCGGTGATGTCTCAGACTAGTACACGAACGTATTATGTCATTTCTTATCAATTGGCATACCAATGAATAAGAAATGATATACTGTCTATAGCACATATACATATGTGTCTGTGTGCGTGTGCCAATTTTTCTATGTAAACTCATGAAACTGGCTACAAGATTGCCAGTGTTTGCCTAGAATTTGGCTCTCCCTTACATTTATGTATGATGTGGCAGAACTTGCAGTGGTGTTGATTACCTTCTATGTGTGAGTACTTCTCATGATAATATATTTTACATAATTGTATATATATATATGGTGGCTACCACACATTGACTTTGCATTAATCCTCCCTCAATCACCATCACCCAGCACCGTTGCCGAGTGAGTATGGTGCTGTATTTTGAGTGGTGATGAGGAAGAGAGTTTTAGGTATTCAGCCAATATGGCGTTGAGTCCCCGTACCATCTGAATACCTAAAGTGGTTATCTCAGTGTGATGTGGGAGATAGAAAAACAACACCATCTCTCAGACATGCAAGCTAGTGTGTAGTTAGTCACCTCACCACACTAAAACATGATGGCACCATGGGCTGTACACAATGGGGTGCTGATGAATGGAGGCATCTACCACACTCCAGTGCACACCTACTAACTGGGTGCCTCCATATTGGCCATATTACGCTTCACTATACTGGGGGGAATGGTGTGGCAGCTACCACACATCAGCTTTGCATTAATCCTCCCTCGATCACCGTCACTCAGCACTGTGGCCAAGTGAGTACAGTGCTGTATTTTTGGTGGTGGTGAGGAGGGGAGCTTTAGATATTCAACCGGTACAAGTTCGAGTCCCAGTACCAACTGAATATCTAAAATATATATTTATGAATTAAAGTTATTGGTGCCAAAATTTTTCTGAGGTTGTGATATGAAAATCATACTGACCCCAAACCTGGGGGCTAATACCACACTAAGCATAATAAGTACATTTTTTTACAGAAAACCTATTGAATAATGTTTGTTATAAATTTTGAAATTACACAGTTTGAAACCATTAAAAACAAAAATTGACTTGATGGAAATACCATCCTTTTGATCTACACAAAAACTGGTACAATGTTACAATCAATTAGGTATAATAAATATTTGTTCAAATTTAAGCATTTTAAAGCCAGATTAAAAATTAAAAGAAATATCTTAACAGAAGTACTGTCCAGTAAATCTGCATCAAAACTGATAGTATGCTACAATAAATTATAATAAATACTTATTTTAAATTTCATACATATTGTTCTAAAATTCCGCATTTTATGACCAATATAGGAACAAAAATAACTGCACTGGAAGTATAATTCGGCTAATTCAAACCAAAATTATCAGTATGCTGCAATAAAATATAATAAATATTTATTTCAAATTTTGAACATATTGTTCCAAAATTTCACATTTTGTGATGAATATAAAAAAAATTTGTGGTACCGGAAGTACCATCTGACCATTCTACGCCAAAATTAGCAGTATACTACAATAAATTATGATAAATGATTGTTCCAAATTTCGTTGCTATTGATGCAAAATTGAGCATTTTGTAGCCAAAATAAAAACAAAACTGGTGATACAGGAAGAACCGTCCAACCGATCTACACCAAAATCAATAGGTCTGGTCCTTGGAAATGTACGTGCCAAATTTTGTGATTATATGATAAAAATTGCAATCTGTACCATGGGAACAAGAAATGAACTTATATCTATATTTATGTATATATATATATGAATTTGATTTATTGGTGCCACAATTTTTGTGAGATCATGAAACAAGAAACATTCCCACCCCTAACCCTAGGAGCTAATATCGCACCATGCAGATTTTCTAAAGAAAACCTACTTAAAAATAAAAAGCATAGGAGCTAACAGGTTGGCTGAATTGGCTCAGCCTCCTGTATCCTGTTAACTACAGACTGGTGATATGGACTGGAGGGAATTTTTTCATCTTGATAAGGCTTTGAAATTGTTTAAGAAATTCAACCAGTAGAGCTGAGAATTCATAAACAAAATGACTTAAATCCTTCATCACAGAGGTGGTTTAAATGTCGAGTATAGAAATGAGAAAATTTGAGATGGATTTTGAGGAAATATGATACAGATAATTATATGCAATGATCAGAACAAATGCGTTTGATGATAGGAATATGATTGACTGAAAATAAAAACAATTTGAAAACCAAGAATTAGAGTGAAGTGAAAGTTTTATGGACAGATGATGGGAGTTGATTGCTCAGCTTGACTGGGTTGTGGACCAAGCTGATAATTGGTATGGTTAAAGAGATAGAAATTAGTCAAAGATTAGGATAGGTAGGGTTTGTAACGGCCAAAAGAGGTTGGGTTGTACCTGGTAACGACCTCTTTTGGGAGTACACCATACACGAAATATCACGTACTTTAAAAGCAGTAATACTTCTACGATAATTTCAAGTTTATTATCCACGAGCTATTGTGGACCTTAACATTATTATGAGACTCAATAATATTTCAAACACATGAGTGCATTTACACATTTAATAAAATAATATTCTGTACATCACAGTTAATATTTCTACGTTAATAGTACTACATAGTATATCACAATTCAACAAGCAAGACTATCTGTTCACTAGAGACTTCTACAAGAGAGGTTCCAGGTACTTAGAAGTAGCTGTCGAGGAACTGCTCTAAACTGAACAGAACTGAACAACTATACAACTGAATCGAGAGATTATATACTCGTTCAGGGTATGAAAACGTACGTGTCGGATAGGTAAAGTGAAGTAGGGTGTTGTTATTATAGGGCTGTGCTGACTCGTCGAGTACTCGAGGGACAGGTACAACCAGGTCATAAATATACAGGAGGTATATCTGTATATGTAAAATTCAATATAAATAATTTGGTGGTTGTTTATGAAGAGTAATAGGAAGGTAATTGTTGACAAATATCAATGTTTTTGGTATTTGGAAATGAGTGAACGAATATGTTCGTCATTTCTCAAAATAGACGAAAATATACGTTACACAATTCTCCGGGGGGAACAAAAAAAAATAAGGAAAAAAAAAATTTTCCAAAGTCTATCCAACACATACATATGTCCAGATAATTCTGCATAATTAAAATTACGTCATATAATGCGAGTATGAATATATACTTAGAATAACATTTTTACGAATATTAATTATGAGTAACAAATTTTTCTTACGTATATATGAATAATTAGTATATCGTATTATTTTGCGTAATTTTTACAATGCTGTGCTTTTTGTTAGTTTACACAGTTTTGGTGGCAGGTTAATTTTAAATATACAATAATAATTATTAAAATAAGTGAGATTGCACTTAACCATATTAGGAACATTTCATTAATGAAAGTTATATAATCATTGAAATTTTGATCGGGTATTTGCAGTTTAATGGATTTAATTTTGTTCTCCAGATTGTTCATGGGAACAGTATGAGGAACAAAATTTTTCCAATTAGGGTTATAGACCTTTGTCGTTGCCAGATCAATGGCAAGATCAAAAGGTTCTATCGAATCAGAAAAATATGTCCACAAGAGTGGTAAATGATTTTCGATTTTAATAGTCTCTTCTAGCGATTCAGAGAGACAAGGGATTTCAATGGAATAATTACTGTATTTTTATTATTTTCATCAATATTTTCAATTTGGATGTGACAAGGTACGTCCAGAATGAAGGTTCCAGGGGAATCATTATTTATTTTTAATTTTTCAGATTTTTTCGTAACAGAATTAGTTGCTACGAGGGAGTTAAAATTTACAATAGCAAACTTGGTGTGACCAATAGGGTGCACCAATGTTTGATTATTATTAGGATTGCATTTAAATGAGCAAGATTGTAATAGGTTATGGTTTAAATCTTGGAAGAATAAATTCTTTGCACAAGATGATAATTTTTCACTTCCTCTATTAGAAGGAAGGAAGCATAATGGTTTATCTGAGTTACAATAATGGAGGTTGGTTCCACTAATATAACGTACAGAATTTGTTCTGATTTCATGAATAATCAGGGATGGTTCTTGATCCCAGCTACACAATTCATTAGAATGACTTTTGAATGTGAGCGGAATAAAGTCGTAAATTTCATATTTAGATCTAATTGTTTTAGGGGAATTTTAATTTCTAACTCTAACGTATTTTTAAAGAAGTTACAATTTACAAGTTCAGCATGATAATAGTTTTGAATGTCCTTAATAGGGATTGCTAGGTCGAGACCTAGATTTTTCGTAATTTTTGAAAGTTTTATTAAATCTTTTTCTAATATTTCTTTTGAGATAATTGAAGATGGGATCATATGAGATTTGCAAGACGTTAGGATATTTGATAATCTTAACGTGTTTATCAAATAGTTGTCATAAAATCCTTGTATGTAGTTTAGGGAGATTAGAAGTTCGTGTTCTTCTAACGAATTTTCCATAAAAGAATTTGTATGCGAGATAAATCTTGTCATAAAATTATTTGTATGGTCAATGAAGCTATGCAGATTAGTAGACGTATTAACTAACGCTGCATGCTCAGTTAACAGCTGATTTTTTATAATATCGTATTCTTCTTTCAACGAGATTTCATTCGCCAAGAAGTTTCGTCCATCTCTAAAGTTTAATACTCGACAGCAAAATCGTAGCGCATCTCCGAAGAAAGATCTGATCGGGGTGAATACGCTTCGTTTGCTTCGAATAGACGATGGTGTCGAATAGAAATCTTGTATCATCGCAATGTTTTGTTCTTTCAGATTTTTTATGGTATTTTTTAATCGTTTTGCCATTTCTGCATATTTGCAATTTTTCCAGGTTGTTTCATTACACAACCGGTGTTTGAAATTTGTTGCCAATAATTTATCTGCTGACTCATGCAAGTCTAGCTTAATAGAGTAAATTATTGGGGCAGATTTCGAATATACGAAAATATTGCTTATCTCTTGAAAATAAGCGCCAGTTGACGCCGTCGTAATCCTATATGGGTCAGACGATGTTCTTTGCGCAATACTAGTCGAAGAAATAATTATTGCGAAATAGAAAAGTAGATTCGTATACATTTTCTGAAACAGAAAGAATGCAACGTCTAAGTTATTTACGAGAAAATGGATTATGCACATTACTGATTTGTTTTGATTTTCGTAGATTGGGGTGAAGGGGGAGACAAATTTTTCCGATATCCGAATTATGAATCTCGGTCAAATTGTTAATATAAAATTACTAATTTTATTTCTTTCGTCAGTGTTCCGTCTTTGCCTTCGCTATTTACGCCTTTTTACGTGTTGTCGATTTTTTCCAATTTTTTCGAGTGTTAATTATATTTTTCTAATTTTTTTCGTGTACTACTATATAAAAAAGACTTTTCCGAACTTAATTTTATCAGATATTTTACCAAGTGTCAGTGACGTGTTGGTGTAGTTCGGGTTTTTTAAACAAAAAAAATTCTTTCTCTGTGCGGATATCTTCCAGAAAATATGTCGATCGTGTACATGAACGACCGAATGTTTATGTCTTCTGGAGTCGTGGAGGCAAATGAGACCTGGTTCCTGGGGGAACAGGTACTCACCAAGATCCGGCCATTTCAAAGCTGCATGTGCGAGCCTCGCCTTTACTTTGCGCTCCATCGTCTCTTTTCTTTATTTTACCGCGTCTCTTCTGTTTCCGATCGCGGTGACTTCTTGAATCAGTTTGAACCGTCTCGAATCCCAGGCGAGGTAATTGACGAGGATCTGGGCTACTGGAGCCACTTTGTAAGATATACTTGTTGTCCCGATTCGGAGGAGTATACAAAGAAACTTTTGTTTCAACTCCGGATCTACTATCCTCATTCCATGGTCGTTGAGTTTGGTCCATCTGGGCTCAAACTCACCTTCCGTGGCAATCTGGATACTCGCGGGGTGTCTGGGTTGGGTATACTTTCTGGTGTTCTTGTTGGTCTGCTGTGTGTATCACAGCAAACTAACGAGAAGGTAACCGTTGAGTACGTCCACCTTGACCAGGTATATCTGAATGATCTTTTGATCAATACGGCTGGGGTTCGATTCGTCAAGTTCATCAATGATCACAATAAGCCGCGTCTGCACCTCTCCGTGTCCACCGTCGGATTCCAGCTTCTGCGTCACTACGATGCCACGGAGTATAACCGGGCCATCTCGTACCGCAGTGGATGGCTGCTATCTGCTCCAGTCATCCATTCCTTTTCGTGGAATACCCGATCCGTAGAGGAGAGTATGTCCACCGAAGAAAGTGATTCCTTGGATGGTGGGCCAGATCCTGAGAACAAGGCCTCAAGTCCTTCCGGCAGCAGCAGTTCATCCAGTGGAGACCGGTTGGAGGAGTTCCTGGAGGGATACTCAGAGACGTGGGCTATTGGTGAGTTATTTATTATTTTTACTATTTTTAAGTTGTTCAAAAAAAAAAATTTTAAAGTAAATTTTGAAGTGACGGGGCATAAACAAGTATTATGGGGGAGGAAGGTATCGTGAATGAAAAAACCAAGTAACCACGGGTAATAGACTTTACACACAGTTACTTTGGTTTTTTCCGAGGGCGACCCCTTGGTTTAGGTATGATTTGGGTTGGGATGGGATTTTCGATGTTTTCGTCTACTTCTTCTATTTTTATTTTACAATTTAATTCGTCGTTATTACGTGATTTATACGGAATTAATCGTCGTACGTGAACTGTTTCGTCGTACGCAGTTTTATCGTCTGTTTTAATACGAATTGCATAATTTAAATCCGTGACCTTTCTAACAATTTTATATGGTCCGGTATATTTCATTTTATTTTTCGCGACGTTTTTCGATTGACGCAGCAGAACAAGGTCATTAGGTTTGAAGTCAATGATCTTGTGGTGTGCGTTATAATGTTTCGCGTTTTTTTCCGATGCTTTCTTTGCTAAGCTCGGCGTTTTTTCTCTCGTTTGAAGGAGATTTTCAATTTCTTCTTCACGAGTTGTTTTATTATTATTATTTTCCGGTATTTCTGGTATATGTACTTCTGGGTTGAATCCATGAAGTAGGTAGAATGGGGATTTGTTATTTAAGTGTTCGATTGGGCTAATGTTGTATGCGAAAATAATCTTATTAATTGTTTCGATCCATTCTTTTTCATTTGAATGGTCGTATTTTGACAATGATTTTTTAATTACTCCGTTGATTTTTTCAACGAGTCCTTGCGATTGGGGGGAATAAAATGAGGAGTAAATAATTTTAATATTATTCTCTTCGCAAAATTTGCGGACGGTTTCATTCGCAAAATGACCTCCGTTATCGCAAGAAATTTTACCTGGGGTGCCATACGTATAACAAATAAATTTCAAATACTCAATTACGCATTGAGCATTTGGATTTTTTGTTGGACGTATGGTGCAGAAATTTGTGCTTTTGTCTACACCGACAAGCACGTACGAGTGTTCGTACTCGGTATTAAATTTTCCGATGAAATCGATCTCTAAATGTGAAAACGGTTTAGGGTTTTCGATTTCTATATGTTTGAGGTAGCCAGCCTCTTTCGGGGAATTTTGTGCCATCTGACACTCATGACACGATAATACATATTCTGTAATTTTTTGTACCATATTTTTGAAAAAAAACTGATTTTTTATTTTATTTTTTGTTTTTTTAATTCCAAAATGACCTCCATACAACGGATCGTCATGTAGTTTTTTAAGAACTACTGGAATTAATTTTTCAGGAATTACTGTAACCGCTTCATCATACGATGAGGTTGGGTTAGGTAATTTCTTTAAAACATTATTTTCGTCCAGAAAATATAATTGTATAGTACGATTTAATTTTCGTATTTTATTTTTATCTTTTTTTATTTCGTTATAATTTAATAATGAAATTACATTTTTCCAATGCGGGTCATTTTCCTGCATTGTTTTTAAATTTTCGGGCAATTCAATTTTTTGGGGGGATTCAGAAGTTTGACCTTCTGATTGGGAGGGTAATGTGATGTCGGGAATTGACATTTGTGTGACAACTGGGGTCACAGGAGGGGTTGGGGTGATCTGATTATCGAGGTTTGCCTCTTTAAGAGCAGATCTTGTAACTACATTAGTAGTTTTGTGGGGACAATTTTCAGAATGATTTAACTCATTCTGTGGGATTGTGGTTTGTACCACAGGGTAATATGGGAAGGTTGATGCAAGGGAAGGGGGAAAATAATATGTTTGGGGCGTTGTACTTGGGTAGTACCACGCATTTTGATTCTGAAAGAATACAGGGTTTAATGGGACAGAGTTGTGAATTCTACACAAAGTATTCACATTTTTCTCTTCGTCTGAAGAGCATATTTTTTATCTACTAAAAATTCACCTTTTTCAAATGTGATTTCGTCCGGTTCATCATGCGGACGAGATAACATATCAGCCATACAATTATTTTTTCCGGCGATATGTTTAATTTGGAAACTATATTCGTTTAATTTAGATATTAATCGGATTAATCTTGGACTTGGAGTATTAAATTTCTGATGGTAAATCAGAGGTTTATGGTCCGTGTATACTACAAAGCGTAATGCAAGTAAGTATCCACGGAAATGAGCTAATGCATTCGTAATAGCTAACATTTCCAAGTCAAATGAACACAATTTTGACTGGGCAGGTTGGACTCTCTCAGAGAAATATCCAACTGGATGTTTATGCTTCGTAACGGGATTAGTTTGCAGCAGCACTGCACCTAATGCGATTTTCGAAGCATCAACTTCTACACAGGTTTCTAATTTCGGATCATATATTGCTAATACAGGTTTGGAAATCATAATTTCTTTTAATTTTTCAAATATTTCAAGATGTTCTTGATTTAATTTTATTTTTGCATTTGATTTGCTATCTGTACCTCTTAGTAAATCAGTAAGAGGAGCAGTAATTTTAGCTAAATTAGGAATTAATTTCCTATGATAATTTATTGATCCTAAAAATGATCGTAATTGTTTTAACGTATTAGGGGGATTTAAATTTTTTATTGCCTCTATATTTTTATTTAATGGACGTAATTCGTTATATCGGACCGTATGTCCTAATATTTCGATTTCGTTCATTGCAAATTGGCATTTTTTTGTTTTTATTTTTAAATTTACTTTATTTAATCTTTTTAATACTTCCCTTGTATTTTCAAGACACTCTTCGAAAGTTTCTCCGAAAATACAAATGTCGTCCAAATAACATACCATTTTTTTCCAGAATATATCATGGAATATGTCATCCATGATAGTTTGGAAGATGGACGGGGATATACTTAAACCTATTGGAGTGGAATTAAATACATATCCAATTCCATCCACATTTATTCCAGTGTATTGTTTAGATTCTTCCGTGAGAGGAATCTGTAAATATCCACTGTTTAAATCAATTGTTGTAAACCATTTTTTATTTCTTAAATATGGCCAAATAATATCAATTGTTGGCACACGATTATTATCCATAATTATTCTTTGATTCATTCTTCGGTAGTCTACTAATACTCGATAGACTCCGTCTGGTTTCTTTTTTACAAATATTGGCGATTCAAATTTCGATTTTTGTTTTTTTAGGACACCTACTTTTACTAGATCATCTACTAGTTTGTGTAGGGCCTCATGTTCTGCGTGTGAAAATTTAAAATTTCTACACCGCAGTGGGGTTTCGTCGTCAACTCGGACAACTTGTTCGGGAACTTTACAAATGGAAACTTCATCTGTTTTTCCCGTAAAAATATTATTATATTCATTAATTATTTCGTACATTTTTATTTTTTGTTCAAGTGACAATTTTGGATTAATCGGGATGGGATTTCCTCGATTATCCTTAAAAATAGTATTTTCTTTTATTCTTTCAATTTGGCAGGTATTAATTTCTACTGCACTACTTAATTCAAATTTTCCTAAGTATTCGCCTTTATAGATCACGTGGGTTTGTTATTATGATTAACAGCCGCTATCGTGTCTTCTGATACGATTACAAAGAAATTATTTTTTTCTTCCATGGATGTTTCACACAGAAACTCCAGGTGTTCAGGCAACGTTGCTAAAATTAGCACCGAATTTGCCTCTACTTTAAAAGATTGGGGAGCATAATATTTAAAGGGCTTAATATAACCTAACTTATTTTCTTTTCAATAGGGAAATTGTGACATTCAGGCATGTCAAAACATCGCTCTTCATCACCACACGGCAGAGTGAATTTGTTTTTCGAAAAGTCCATTTTGGCTTTATGGGTTGATAAGAAGTCGTAACCCAGTATGACCGGTTCTACTAAATTTCGAACAACGTAGGTGGGATGTGGGTAAATACAATGATCAATGGAAAAAATCACATTGGTTACTCCTATGACCTCAAGAGGTTGACTATCCGCACCACGAAATCTTACTTTAGTTGGTAGAATTGGTTCCGTAAAATTGACTTTCTTTAAAACTTTTTCATCGATAAGTGTCTGTTCTGAACCTGGATCGACTAAGCTAAGTATTTGTTTACCACAAATGGCAAATGGAAGGTGAAATTTACATTGGGTTCTGCAGTACCCTTTGCTTTGAAACTTCTCCTCACTCACATTGTTAACTAATTTCGATTCCTTGTTCTCAACATCCCTTACAGCTGACAGATCACCTGTAAGGGGGACACTTAGTTTTTTGAGCAACTATTCTGGCAAGCCTGGGGGTTTGATGTTGGGAGATAATTTTGTTGTGGAGCTGCCATTAATGGTGCCGGAGGGGCAATCATTTGAGTATTAGCAGCCACATAGGGGAGATTTTGGGGAGTATTAAATGATATTCCAGACCATGCTGGAGCATTATTCCAATTTGGGAGAGCCATTTGGTTCCAATTTGGAGCCCTATTGGGATAATATCCATTGTTATTTCTCGGGAAATTATTTCTCCGGAAATTTGGATTAAAATTTCTTCCTTTATAATTAGGATTGAAATTTTGATTATTATTCCAATTTCTATTATTTTGGTTATTTTGGTTCCAGTTTTGGTTCTGGTTCCAATTACCATTACCATTATTATTATTATTATAATTATTATTATTATTATTATTTCTGTTTTGATTCTGATTTTGGTTTTGGTTTTGATTATTATTATTCATATTATTATTATTATTAAAGTTATTATTATTATTATTACCATTTTGGTTATTATTATTTTGCTCGTTATTATTATTTTTATTTTGGGGATTTTTATTATTTTTCCTGGATTCCTGAAATTTCGAAATGTTCGCTATTGCAGCGCTCATTTTCTCCATTTCAGCTTTCCAGATTGGATCGGACGATATTGTATTTACGTTAACATTTTTTTCAGTTTTCTTTTCCGTTTTTCCGTTTTTCAATTCTTCTATCGTTTTTTCTAGTTGATCAATTTTTTTACGTAAAAGGGGATCTATATGTCCGAATGCTTTATCTTTAAATTCGAGATATTTAGAGAAAGCTTTATCAAGTTCCTGAATTGTTTTAGGTTCTTTTTTATGAGAAATACTCTTTCTTTTTCGGGGAGATTAGGCATAATTTTTTCTATAATTTTTTCTTCCGTAATATCGGGTTCAATTTGTTTTAGGATCCTTTTTACGAACATAATATACGCGGAGAAATCAGCTTCACCGTTGTAATTTCTTTCGTATAATATTTCGCGTAATTGGGGTTTAGTCCTCGTAAAGACTTCCAAAATTTTTTGTTTAGTGTTTTGCCAATTGTTACATTCGGGATTATTTTGAATTCTATCCTCAAATATTTGCTTGGCAAGACCTGAGAATGCAATTTTAATTTTTTTGAATTTCATATTAGCATCCCAATTGAAGATTCCGCCTCATTTTCAAATCCGTTTAAAAATGACACGATATCCTCAGTTGGAGTGTGTGCATATAAGGAAGGTCTGATATTTACAGCAGCCTTTCCTGACATTTTATTTTCAATAGGGGGAATTAAGTTTTCTAAAAGTCTAGTTTCAATTTCTGGGCTGAGAAAATCTTCGTCAGATTTTTCTAAACACTCAGTAATATCTACTAGATTAATAGCAGTTTTAACTCTTGGAAATGGTGTGGGATTGTCCCAATTTTCCAAAAGTGGAGTTGAAGTAGAAGGAGGATTAAAATATTTTCTTATTATAGGATTTTCTAATTCGGGAATTTGTTCACGAGTTTTTCGTGTTGTTTGTAAAATTATTTTTATATTTTCAGGGGTTAATAATTTTTGTATTTCCTTACTGGATTTAATTTTTAATAGGATATCCTCTTGGGTTTTTATTCGGGAAAAATATTTTTTATCGACTTCGATGTTCAAATTTTGACAAACGTTAATTAATTCAAAATTTTTAGCATCGATTAGCCAATTTAAATTAGTTTTAGTAGTATTGGGTTCGGATAAGTTTTCCCAAGTTTCACTCATAAAAATAAATTTTTTCGCGACTTATAATTATTTAACACTTCTTATATTTAAGGGAGGGACGCGAATTATAATTAATATTAATTGTTACTTTGTTTTCTTCTTTTGTTTGCACAGGAGCTTGAAGAATCCGTCGCTGTAGTCCACCAAACCTCGTTCGCCAACTTTTGTATATACGTTCTGTTTTTTCTATTTTTTGTACAATAAAATATCCTTTGTTGACTTCGGAGTTCGGGTTTCTTTTCACTGCTAGCTTTTTTCCACTTGCAGCTAACCTCTACTTCCTTTCCTCAAGAGCGCGCCTTACGCGTTTCTCTTTGAGTACTTGACTAGAGTTTTCAAGGTTAGAGCAAAGTACTTCGAGCCAGAGGAATCAGAACAGCAGCTTGAATTCAGCAATTCCGTTGAGCAGGTACTAGAGCGAGAGTTCGATTCGCAATAGCAGACCAGTTGGGCGCCAATAATGTAACGGCCAAAAGAGGTTGGGTTGTACCTGGTAACGACCTCTTTTGGGAGTACACCATACACGAAATATCACGTACTTTAAAAGCAGTAATACTTCTAAGATAATTTCAAGTTTATTATCCACGAGCTATTGTGGACCTTAACATTATTATGAGACTCAATAATATTTCAAACACATGAGTGAATTTACACATTTAATAAAATAATATTCTGTACATCACAGTTAATATTTCTACGTTAATAGTACTACATAGTATATCCCAATTCAACAAGCAAGACTATCTGTTCACTAGAGACTTCTACAAGAGAGGTTCTAGGTACTTAGAAGTAGCTGTCGAGGAACTGCTCTAAACTGAACAGAACTGAACAACTATACAACTGAATCGAGAGATTATATACTCGTTCGGGTATGAAAACGTACGTGTCGGATAGGTAAAGTGAAGTAGGGTGTTGTTATTATAGGGCTGTGCTGACTCGTCGAGTACTCGAGGGACAGGTACAACCAGGTCATAAATATACAGGAGGTATATCTGTATATGTAAAATTCAATATAAATAATTTGGTGGTTGTTTATGAAGAATAATAGGAAGGTAATTGTTGATAAATATCAATGTTTTTGGTATTTGGAAATGAGTGAACGAATATGTTCGTCATTTCTCAAAATAGACGAAAATATACGTTACAGGGTTGATGAATTCAGTGAGGTTGCTTTTTTGAAAATAAGTTGGAATATTTCATTATGAGAGATACTTGAGTGAACAAGTAGGTAGCCATTGGAATATTATGGAGAAGTAAGCTGAAAATATAAATTATGGAACAAATATCGATAATCTATTAGGTATATTAGGTAATGAGCTGGGGAATTGAACTAGGAATTGAGGATGAATTGAAAGATGCTTTTACTTTTGAGGAGACTACCACATGATTGGCAATATCTATTTGGGAAATGAAATGTAAATGTATTGTGTAGACTGTGCATAATGCCTATAGCATATTAAGTTTCTGCGATAAAAACAGTAATTTAAAATGATAAAGATATCATATTAATTATATTAGACTGGGAGCAAGTAAAGAAAAGTTTCTAATTTTTGTATTTAAATTTTTCTCATAATGTTGATGGTGCCCAGAAGTAGGAGAATTAATCAAAAATTATTTTCAAATCATGGAAAATTATACTGGTGTCATGAAGACTTCTCTATTCAATAGTAATAAAAATATAAGTCAAATAATTTTATCCTTTTAAGTTATTCATTTGATTTATTTTCTTAATTTCATCAGATAAAATCGTCTCTATAATAGGAGCCGACATAATTTAGTATAACTTCAGAATGGCCATTTTTGAAATGCACTCTTACTCACAAGAGACCATGGATACAATCATAAGTTCTTGAATTAAAAAAAAAAAAAAAAAAAAAAAAAAAAAACTGTAAAGTTAAAGGTGTTTATAAAGAACATGAACTTATTATAGTGGGTAGAAGCTTATAATTAGATGAGGTTTAAGATCCCTGGGACCATATAAAGTTTATTATAGTCACAGGCCTGTATCACATGTCTGTAACTCACAGCTGACTTTACCTCAACACCAATATCTCATCTACCAAGAAGGAATACTCCAGCGCATCGCCCGTGCGCAGGAGCCTAGTGATACATATAGGCATACATTCAAAATTAAGCCCTCCCCTCTTTTTGTCACCTTCATTGTTCATTTCAGGATTATTTTTCGCACCTATAAGTATGATTATGATAAGTTAATCCGAGACGATGTAAAAAAAACATATTTTACGAATTTAATTCGTCATTTTTACAGGATACGAGATCCAACGCACTAAAATAGGAAGAAAAAAAGTGCAAAACAAAGGCACTGATTTGTGTCGAAGCCACATTAAGGGAAATATTATTCTGGAAAGCACAGGCATATCATACGATGATTCAAGAAGAGATCAAATTAAAACCGTTCAAAGTGAAATCATATCGTTTCTGCCCGGAATACCGAGTATAAAACTTACATTTTTGCAGTGTCCCGTCATCGATGGAACGGAAGATGACTTTATTCGTTTCATACCAATATATTACCGGTCCAACGTTCAGGATAACAGCTGCGGCGACTTATTTTGGTACACTGCTAAGGGTGGACCAATGGGTGGAAAAAAAGTTCTAGCATTTTCTGCGCCGAACACAGCTCGTACTGCTCACGATATAGATACGTACTGATTGTAGAAAACAATAATAGCAATGGCGTTCCGTCGATACAATATTCTCTTGCAAATTAACACTCTATCGTATTTTGACTATTTGAGATAAATATTGGCCAACTTTGAACAACGAACTCCCCCCACCTTAAGTGATATTAAAATAAGATTAAGTAATCCTTTCAAAATTTGACTTCATCGTAGATTCTAACTTGAGATTTTTTTCGGGAAGCTGAGCCCCCAGGCATTTTGTAGATTCAAGTAAATATGTATGTACTTTAAGATGTATATAATATAATGGTGAATAAACGCATATTTTTTGTATTGAATACCTGATAATCAATTCGATGTCTGGCTTCAACGTAGACTAAGAAATTTTCAGATTTATTCTTCGCTTCCCCTCCCCTTCAGAATAATGTGACCTTCATTTGTGCAGTGTCTGTTTATCTGCGTTTGTCTCCTTCCGCAATTTTATAACAACCTATTATGGTCCTTAATGTTCAAACAATTGTTTCAGTTCGAAATTGGAAAGTTCAAAAAATATACCTACCCAGTGACGCATCATTTGATAATGCATATACAAAACAAATTACCTTTACACCTTTATTGAGTTCTGAAAAAGTACAAGAATTGATTTAATCCAAAATTGAGTCAGAAATTTTAATTCAACACCATAAAAAACTTATCCTACGATATGTACCTATATCACTCATAATATAAGATAAAATTATATGTAGGTAACCCTTTTTTGTAGCAAAATGAAATCCGATGAAAGAATAAACAAAACAGAAATAATATCAGCCTCACTAACCAGCTGCAAAAACAGAGGGGAAATAAAATAGTACCCAGCATAATATAGAAGGGAAGTGAGAAATTATCAGAGTGTGAAGTTTGCAAGCACGAGGTGTTAGTAGGCGAGTACTGTAACCGCACACAAGTTGATAATTTCCCACTTCAACCAAGTTGCATACGATACTGTATTAACTAAGCTAATGAAAATTTTTGAACTTAAGAACAAAAAAAAATGGGGTTTCCATCTTTATTTTTAACAATCTTGAGTCATTCGCACACATGCTCCAATCATTCCCACTCTTATGGTGATATATACACGATAAGCAGTTAATAATACGATGCTTTTCTTTCTTACCTAATAAACTGATAAAGTAACTACTTTACTCTCGGAGGTAAAGTCATTGATAAATCGTCATTTTTCCATTCGTTAACAAGATGATAAACTGCTATTTTTCATTTGCGTGGTTAATAAATAAAATGGTTATTATTAAATCGATCTTAGTTAGTAAAATGATAGATTTCTGAGTCAATTCCGAATGGTCAGTTATGGTTTTCATTACTTCACTAACCAGATAGTGTAGTAGGTAATGGAGTTTTTATGTAGGTAACTGGTTTTTTGTTTATTTCTTCGTGGCTTCGTTTACACATACGCAAGTCGTAAAATGTTGCGAGGAAAAAGGGCTGTTTTATTTGGAGATGCCTAAAACAACCAAGTTAATCACTCCATAATTATTTAATTACTGTCCTAAATTCTGTTCATAAAAATTATCTATTTAATCAAATAAATAATAACCTCTTTTTGGTAGATTCGTTAGAAAAAATATCGTAGGTACCCAACTAGTTAGACACTCCTGATATGTATCTACTCATTGTAATTACAGCACTTTCCTGCTATTCATGCGTTAACTATGCAACTCATCAATAATCACTCATCTGTACTAACTAATTAAGTGAAATACTATTTTAAATTTTCTTTTACTCGTTTTTGTTCATTTTTTCTATTTATGAATGGTAAAAATAAGTACCTTTTCCCTCAATTGAGCAATAAATACTTCCAGGAAAGCTGTAAATTTTCCTTGGAAAAACACAATTTTTTCTGGAAAATATCATTCAAATCACTCTGGTGATTCTGGAGTGATAGTATTTGCAACATTTTTAGCCTGTAAGTATTTTATAATAACTTGTAGAGATAGAAATAATTGAACTAACCTGTAACGCAATGTTCAAAATATACTCAATTGGCATTAATAGTATGTTCCATACCAAGGTTCAAAAAAGAGTGATTACATGTGAGGGCAAGTTTGCAAAACGAGCGCAGGGAGTAAGCAAATCCTAAGTCCTGTAAAATTACTTTTGAACCTTGTTAAGGAGAATATTTTTTATAAACAATGATTAGAAAGCAACGTCATTAATTAGAGATTTCAAAGAGAAAATAATAATCCAAATAAGAACAAATATAGCCATAGTGACTAAACCTTAACTTCTAATGTTTGTAGCACAGTGGGTATGGTGATGGCTTGTCAACACAGAGATTGCAGGTTCAAATCCCCAGAGGAGAGAGTCAATTTTTCATCAAAATGAAAATTCTAAGTTAATGAAAAATCACATTACATTGACATTGACATCATTCATCAATATAGGCACTACTTTCCACTTGCAAAATATAATTCTAAACATTGCCTTTCTAATTTACCTATGTCTCATAAAATAGTGTATTACACATCAAGGTTCAAAAGTGAGCAATTACATGCGAGGGAGTTTTCAAAATAATCGCAGCGAGTGAGCAATTCCTAAGTTATGTAAACTAACTTTTGTATCTTGTTAAGGAAGATATTTTATATAATTAATGATCAGAAAGTAACAAAACTTGAAAATTCTATCATAATGACTAGTCTTTCTTAAAAATTATAAAAAATGGAATAAAATATTAACCTCCTCATTGTGACATATTTAACATTTCATTTAAAACATGTAAACTGAACATGCTTCCATGTAAAAAGATACTTAAGGTTTTTACACAGATGTGCATTCACTTTATATTGAGATTATATTCATCAATGATATGAGCTACTTTCACTCAAAAAATATCATTGTAAACATTGTCTTCTAATCTGTATTACTTATACAAAATCAGTTATCTATAGGTATGTTTCTATCACCATTTAGTTTTACCAACTTTTCAGTAGGCACTGTGGAACTGGTGTTTTCCACTTGACCACACTTTTCTTCACTTTGTATTAAAAATACAATTAATTAAATTACATACAGTGTAGGTAACTCCTTATCTGCTAGAATTTAATAGTTGAAATTGCGAAAGAAGACAATTTCATTACCCAGTGTCTTAATAATTTATTTAAACATTATAATTTGTATATGAAATTAGACAAACAAGCTATATGATTAGTTTTCTTGATGTAACAGGTAAATGGACAAATCTTCATGAGAGGAAAAGAAAGGAAAACCAAAGTGCAAAAATGACAATGACTAGTCAACTGATAATTAGTTGGACTTGCTGAGCTGCCAGTTAAATCATTTTCTACCAAGAATCTAATAGTGAAAGAGAAATAAGAAAAAAAAAGTATTTGTATAGGTAGCAAGCTTAGTCTAATTTATTTTTTTATTTATTTTTATTTTTGTTGAAAGAATATGCGTGTACTTCAGATGTTACATTATCCACACAGACATTCATAGATAAGTATTTTTATGGTTTATTCTGATCAATAATGAGTCTACTAAATTACGAATTAGAAGTAATTATTTTTTATATGTGGTATGCCAAGAGGAGTCCATTTGACAATCCCACTACAGTTCCTACAATATCTACAACCATTGACACAGCCAGGAACCTTGGGATAAATCACCTACACTTAATGGTGGCCACAGAATTACCATCACCCAACCCTAAATAGCCTGTTAAGTGTCTATTGACTCAAATTTTAACCATGCCTGGGAAAAAATTCTTACTTCCCAACACTTTGGCTTTTTCTGAAACTAAAGAGAAACTCACCCCAAATGCTATTAAATCAGATGCCACAGACCACAAAAACCAAAAACTACGCCATTGCCAATTAAAAATGAATCAACACATCGTAAATATAAAAACACATATAATGTTAAGATAAAAATCAGTGAACATATTCAAAAACATAAAAAGATTGACATATGAAAATTTAGTCTGTAAAAGACAGATACGTACCATAATAATTATGATATGTACGAACACAGAGCATAAAACAAATGAAAAGAAGAAAATAAAAAGTTTTTAATAATCATGTAAAAGTAAAATTGTCTGTGGGAAAAGAGAGGGAAAAATAATTGGTGTAAGAGCATAGAAAAATTAACTATGATTGGATTTCCAATTCCGCAGCAGCAGCCAAGGCAGCAACCACAGATGATAGGAAGAGAGGAGTCAAAAGATAGATGAACGTATTTAGTACTGTAGATACAACTGCAGCAGCATCTCTTAAGGGTAAAGAGAAAGGAAATGAAGTACTAAGAGTGCAATGAACGGGTGAGAGATAAGAAAGATAAAAAGTACAGAAAGAAGTAAGTGACATGAAAAAGAGTGAAAAAGATGAAATGATTGAACATGAATGTACGAGAAAAATGAAGATGCCTGTCCGCAGAGGTATAGAAACGGGAATAATAATTTAGTAGAAACATGAAAAAAAATGGACAGAAATATACACGTAGCCTAGAAGTTTTAGGCCAGGAAAGAATTTTATTAAGTCTTAAATCTATAAAGCGATGGAAAAATAATTTTGACTAGGGGTTTTTCGAAAAGTACAATTTACTATTATTTTTATTTTTGAAAACTGATAGGCCGCATGCGTCATATACTGTTGATTCTGTATTAAAAATTCTAATGTATCTATTCTGAATATTTTTTTTTTCACTTCTTAATTACTACTTAAATGTGAATTCGGTTGCAAAAAGTTTCCTTTTTTCAGTAAAAAATATATAATGTCGTCAAACTTTTGAAATAAATCTTATACATTTATAACTTGGAAAAGTGTATCTACAGCCAAACGTTTTTAAACAAATAAAAACTGATTTTCGTAAGTGAAAACCTGCTTGAAGTATTGAAAAAATTTTTCAAACAGACACCACTTGTTTCAATATCGCAGATGTATAAACGAATAAAAAAGAAAAAGAAACCATCATTTACCGCGTATTCGATTGATTTGGTTTACCCAGCGTTCAATGTGTGAAGTGAGCGAAATAATAAAACGAAATGAAGCTTTTAGTTAGCTGAAAATGTTTAAAATCAATTTTTGTATCATTACGCTGTTGTTAATTGATGTAAGGGCGCCGCTACTGAGAACTGTTTCAAAGGAACTCGCAAAACTTATACCGAAGCGAAATAAGTCGAACGAAGGTGCTGAATTTATACCGCTGCACTTACCTTTGGAAAAATATGAATTTGGAAGGAAGGACCGTGAGGTGGACATTGCATTACTCACCGATCAGCTGGGATTCGTTTACTGTGACGTGATGCAAAATGCGTTTATGGGAGAGTTTGCTGAGAAATACGCAGCTTTGATACTTGGTCGGTACACAATGCTATCTAATACGAAACGTTCATTCTATTAGAATGAGGAGGTTCAGCCAATACACACACACCAACTCGTAATATTTCCCTCATAATAAAATATTATTACTCGCGATAAAAGTTTTCATTTAAGTATCATCAAAAAAGCACAGTAATGGTGATGGGATCTTTCGGATGATGGGTGGGGGGAGTTGGCCAAGGCACACCATTTTGTTTGTCAGTGACAACATTGGTGAACTCTAGTGGGTAGGGGTTTTCCCCAGCTGCTTTCCCCCCCCCCCCCGCATCTCCCCGAAGATCTCACCACCTAAGTGAACATGTGAATTCAAAATTCATTGTATTAAAAAAAATTTTAAATATTAAAAAAAACTTGGCCTAATGGGAATCGAACCTGGCACCTCCTTTAACTATATATAACTACTTATATGGACGGAGCATAGTGTAAAAAATATGAAGGAAAGATATCTTTCATAAATAAGTATCACTGGAGGAATAAGGATCTTCCAATTTTGCTTTTTATCGACAATTTTTGAAATCTTTCTGATACTGTTCATACTTGAAAATTCTATAACAAGTGAGAAATAAAGTAATTTTAACCAAATTGAAAAATTTTCAGCATTCAATTAATAGTAAAGTTGCCGAACTTTTTATAATAAAAATCACCTTCTGTCAATGGGGAATTCTCCCTGGAAAATCAACTATTGCGTGTGCGGTGTTATATATAACTAGGAAGACAAACAAATAGAATAAAGCGTGGTAAGCAGTCTTCAAAATACTTCTTCGTACTTATTTCTGATGAACATTTGACTTCTAATTGGACATACCAAATTAAATAGGGAACTTGAAAGAATAAAATGAGACCAAGAAGAATAATTCTCTCAGAAGGCGAGATAATAAAAATAGAAGAAAAATTAGTCTCAATTTCACTGTTTGTGGGCCTTTTCATTTGTTGGTTGTAACTCTTTTTCAAAGGTGCCACTGTACTGTGATGAAAAAAATAAAATCACTTATTACACTCACTATTTTTCTATCACTTGCACTGTACTTCCATGTGTAGTAAGCTCAGTCCATATCACTGTAATAAATAAACAAGGGATTAATTCATTCATTAAAATTATTTCACAAAATTATTTCATCGATATTATTTTGCTAATTATTCCCTCAAATTCGATGCGCATAGCATCTAACAGACATGAAACAAATTTCGTTGCCTCTTTCAAAACAATATATTCTACAGTGTTACCTATTAATAGGTATGTCAGAAAAAATTCAGTGCTTGCACAATCCAAAGTGCTACAGAGTGGTGCTTCAGGGCTTGTAATTATGTATAGTAAAAGGACAACTCTGATAAAACAAGCATTCCTGCTATCATGCCTCTGCAATAGCAGATGCTGAAATGAGAATATTCACCTTACTCACATACGTGATTTAAGAAAACAATGTAGGTACTATAACTACATACGCACACGTGTACATACACATGAACTTCCTTATTCTAATAGAAATAACATTTTGTAATGCATATACTTGATTAACTTGAATTGATTTTATTATTTTATAAGCCATGAAGCACAGCTCTATGGTCCTTTGGCTTGTGCCAACCGTGGGTAGAATTTAATATTTTGGAGAAAACAACGAACACGTTTTTTCTGTTTGTGTATGGCTGTGTGGATAGTGGTGCATGTCTATCAAATATGAGGGAATAATTGGTGAAATAATATCAGAAAATAATTTTGTAAAATAATTCATAGATTATACTTAATTATAATGGTGTGCATTAAGAATGACATGATGTAACATAAAATATTTAAATTGTAGACATAAGGGAAAGAAAAAAGCGATAATCCATGATTAGGTATTGTGGCTGTGTGGGTAGTGGCGCATGCACTTGAAATATAAAGGAATAAAGGGCGAAATAATATCGGTAGTATAATTTTATGAAATAATTTTAACCAACAAATTAACAGGTCGTATGTTTGTCTTAGTGATTCTAGTAATAAATTCAAATTTTTAGTTTGCTTTATTTACTCATTTCAAAATCAGATTCCTTGAAGATGTGTCATTTTACAGAATTAAATTTGAGTGAATCAGCTTCAGAAATTATTTGCAGAGGGATGAGGTAACTTTATATTTTCCTAAAAAATATGGTATTGTCAACTGCATTGATATATTATGTAGATAATTGCTTTATTGAAATTATGTTGTTCTCAAAGTGAATATGGTACAAGCATATAAAGCCTTCGCTAGAAAGCATTATAGTAACAGTGTGGATTTCGAAATTATAATAAACATAGGCAATCAAAGTTGTCAAAAGTTACTGCAAGAGAACTGTTGCAGGTAAAAAGCTGAAATTTTGGTGAAACGTTTACATATGTCAGTTAAATATTCTTCTAAGACGTCACATGATGTGAAAACGTAGTACTTACTTGATATTGCTGCAATGTGTGAATCAACAACTGAGCGACATTATAAACGTAGCTTTGCTGAGTTGTGTAATAGCCCTAATATTAAAGACCGTGCTCCATTAATTGTCTTGGGAAAGCTATACACAATTACTGGTAATTTAATTTTTTTGTCACATTTATCGATTTAAATTCAATATTCTGATAAGAAATTCTTTTCAATGATCTAACCAATTCATTTCATGTAGGTAATTGAAATAATTGTAACGGCCAAAAGATGTTGTTTAGTACTAGGAAATGACCTCTTTTGGTATGGTTACACTTCCTTCGATGTATTATCATATTCACTGGAATATTATAATATTCGAGAATTATTTTAAATTAATGAAGTTTATTATCCACAGCTATTGTGGACCTTAACTGAAAAACTTTAGTAGAATTAAAAACACATAATAATTTTATCACTTTATAATGAAAATATTTAAAAACACAATATTCAATATACAATTAGAAATTTACAGTACAAGACTGGATGAGTATTTACAATACAGTACTAGACTGACTGAGTGTTAAATTTACAGTACAAATATTCTAATGGAAACAAGAGTTTATATACCCTGTCAGTGCATACGTTTTTCTATAGTATTGTGTATAAAGTAGGAATTTGCTGATTAGGGATTTGTTGTTTCGAGAATACTCAGGGACCAGAATATTTAGGTTACAGAATGTCCCGTTAAAAAAACGTATTACAGTAACAGTACTTTCGCCAGTTAACTGTAAATTTAGAGAGACAGAATGTGCTGAGTAAAAATACGTTTTTTTCTGCGAACAAATATGTACTTCTGAACATATCCATTACAATAATCACTAATGGTAAAAATGATTTTGTGTTTTTCCACTACCCATTGAAATAACATCATGTATTTGAATGTAAAAAAATAAATAAAAATAAAAATGGACAGAAAATGTCATACCTACTCGTCTACTCATCTTCGAAGTTCCTTAGAAATAGTTTAAAAAATTTTTGAGTTTTCCGATGACCAATGACTGCAAAAACGTGTTAATTGCAGCCATAGAAACAATAATGTTGAAAATCACTTTTGGATCATGCGTTAGTAAAAATATAATTCCACCCAAATTGACTGAAAGGTGAAATTGGGCCCCCATATCCCCACCCCTACACATCATATTGAGTCAACCTGGTCTATTTTTCTCCATTTGTACAATGCACAAAAATGAAGCTTCAATATTCTGGTGATCTCCTTCGTCATAATAAGTCACATAAATCTTATTCTCATATATGTTACTTCCAGGGCATGGAGCTGTACGTAATACGTTAGACCTGAGCAAAGCACAGACTGTTCAATCACAAGATCTGATCAATGAGTGCCAGAGATGTCTCCAAGATGAGGTACTCCAAGACAACAATCTGCGACTAATCATCGTCGATGATTACATCAATCAAATTAAATTTGTAGAAAAAAACGTTGTTTTGGATTATTATCTGCTGGAACTTGAAACAATATCAGCGCTACAGTGCCCGGTCAAAGTTGATGAAAAAGTTAGATTGATTTACTTTTCTGCTCGAGGAATCACAGAGCAGGAAAATGCCAAGCACTATTTTGTTTTTTCTGATTATTCTGACAATGATGATTCGAAAATTACAGTTTTAATGCGAACTGTAGAGACGAAATTTTCAAATACATATGACACAACAGCCCAACGAGAGAGAATAGTGTCCAAAATATTCGATCACCCGGACAAGTGTCCAATTCGTATTCATGTCAAACCGAAACATTTTGAGGACGAATTTAGACTGTTTGGCAAGGCGGCAGAAGCTGCATTTATCACGCAGAAATATAGATTCTTCAACACGATGTTCGACCAGTTATACATTGATCGGTTCATTAACACAGTACAGGAGATGAAAAATGGTAACTTAAATAGGGAGGAAAAACTGAATAACATTAATGATAATTATGCCGAAAATGCTATGTAACTAACCTTAGCTCATTGCCAAACAACAACTTTTACAATCACTTAAGCAAATTTCGTACCAATAAATTTCTACTATTTAAGGTTTGAGGGCAGCAACATTATGAAGTCAATCAATCTGAATTTCAATAAACTGTACTCACTCTTGAATACACAAATAGTTGTTGGAACATAAAACTATAAAACCAATCGGTACTTATAGACTGTGGAATATATTTCAGAAGCCCTAAATAATGTCGGTTATCTTTATACAGGCTTAGATTATCTACCTAGATAAACTTATTTCACAAATGATAGGTAGTTAGTTATGTGTGATGAAAGTGTGAAAAGTATAATATGATGTTGGTACGAGTGTGAAATTTCCAGCACTAACGAGTGCTGAAAATCACAAATGTAGCTATCATCTACTTTGCATAAGTGTCACCCTCTACTATTTGCAACACCCTCCCCCTTCCCACCAAAAAATAATTTTATTGATTAAAAACATTTTTTTTTTTTCAGAAATAAATTTATTTCTATTCAATAATTCTCATTCTTTTCATTAAAGAAATTGTAACATCCTTTTCTTGTCAGAAAATAGAAAATTTTTCACCATAGGATGGCCAGCTTAGTGATTCGAACCAGTGTCCTACACGTTATTCCCCAACTAAAACCGGAGAACTTACTGACATGGGCATTCCACTGCTGGCTATAAATGGCAAATATATTTTCTTATACCTATATGTACAGGCTTTCACTCCAAATATAAGTTCTATTTCAACTATATAGGGTACCATCTATTGTTGACTTTAGTTATGAAAGAGAGTTGTGAGTTTCACCATGCACCACTAGGGTACATGCAAGTCCAGCACATGTTGACAGTTGTCAGACGTAGGATTGCTGACTCAGGGATTTAAACCAGCATCCTACATGTTATTTGCAAGCTAAAAATGGTAAACTTGACCGCATGGTTATTCCACCATTAGTCATAACTGGCAAATATATTTTATATCGACAAGGTATGGCGGATCCTCACAGTACCATACAAAATATAATAATTTCACCATGAACTAAAATTGAAGGTATGTAGACTACAACATACGCTAAATCATTTCATTAGTGTGTTAGTGTGAGTAAAATGATCTCGCAGGTAGGAAGTCAAATACACAAAATATTAATTTACTTCACGATTAATATATTTTATGTGTGCTAGTGTGAGTGAAATAAATCACACATATGCAAAATAATATTCTCAGAATACACACAATCGAGACTACAGAGTAAAAATACATACGAGTATACCTTGCTAAAATTTAAGCATGTGAGAAATTAACTGAGATGTATGTTTTCAAAAAAGTATTCTGTCATTATTTGTATCGACCAAATAAATGGATTTAGGGACTTGTTGAATTTTTTTTTTCAGAACACGGTGGCCAGCTATTTTTGTTTGGACATTGTGAGTATTACTTGTTGAATAAAATTTTCATTACCAATTTTTTAATAGGTAACTACTTATAATAAATTATATAACTCATTTTTTGAGAGAAAATTGGAATGGTACTTAGTGACATTTACCAAGAAGTAGATGGTATAATATGTCACAAAAATTTTTGGCTTCTTAGCAGAATGCACCAAGTCCACTTTTTTCCAAAAATGCGTTATTCATATAAAAAAATCATGAATAAAAATCTCTTTCAACTGGTAGCTAAAAGCCAAACAGAAATAGCCTACTGCTAAATCTGGATTCAAATAATTCATCAACTCCCAAAAACCACTTTTTTTTGGCTGATAAAAGTGACTATCATGTCGCTGTATGTAATTTTATTATTTATGGACTTGTTGAAGTTTTCTGGACACTAATCAAACAACCTAATTTATTAAATCCAACTGATATTTTGTTTTTGCTTTCCTAAACAAATTTAAAAAATGTGACTTTGTTAATCCTGCCAAGAACCCGACGAAATACTTTTTTCCTTATTTAAGGAGTAAAATATTATTTTATATCAGTTTGAATAGTCAGGATTCACTCAGAAAGATGATAGAGTGAGGAGTTGTAGTTGGAAAATAACTTCATAACGTAAAAATTTGATATTTCCATCTCCACCAGTTTCATAAATTCTTACCAAGAGAGTTAAAATGAAGCCAAGTAGGCACAGGTAGCTTGGCCTACAAAAATCTTCTGGAATCTTATGGAATTTAAGGTTTCAAAAAAATCTACAATTTTTATAACACAATTATGGTTCGATTATGCACTACTGACTTTTTCCAGTTTTTCTTTTCTTTAGCAATTTCAATTAATTCGTTAATTTTTCTTTTTCAAACAGTTTTACTCTCGAATTTCAGCAGTTGGAAATTAGGGACAGTGTTTTCTAGAATCGTCACTCCACCGAAACCCATATTAAATTAGTCAATATTATTTTACTGAAAAAAAAAAAATTACCTCCATTGCGATTTGAACCCTTGCCTCATGATTAATGGCTTTTTGCCTTACCTACTGCACCATGAATATTAGGTACTGTTTGAGGTTCTGAACTAGTACGGTACGTCTAGTTCTCCAGATATAACGTTAAATTCAAACATTTGCACAAGGACGCAAAAATTTGCAAACGAACTGACGTCATAAGCCCTTTATGAATAAAGATTATACATCCGGTGTAAAAATTGATTTCAAACCAAATTCTCTCGATAACGTAATTTTCTGTCACTTTGGTTTTGATTTTGATCTTCAATCTCATTTTATTACCATTGAATTAAGAGGTATAGTCGATGAAATGAAAAAAACTACAATGATTTCTTCTTCAAAATAATGTTTAATGGAGAAAAATGATTGAATTAATTTAGGAATCATATGTGTTGGCCTTGGAAGAAAATACTACGGTTGATACAGTTTATTTTTTATTGTTTTTATGGTTTTCTCTCTTATCTTTTTCTAGTGAGTACTAAATATCGCAGGTAATATTCGATTTCTCACCGTTTTTTCACCGTTTAATTATGATTTTGAACTTTTCTCATCACTTTCTCTTGATGACAAATATTTCACTCCATCTCTGTTTTACTTATTTAAGCTGAAATTTGTAAAAATTCTCTTTTTCAAATCTAATTGTCCATTCGTATCTTTACCTCGAATTGCCTTAACTGAAATCTTAATTTTCGCTCCATCTATCCTTGGCCCCACCGATTATTTTTGATTATCTACCTGGTACCTGGTGGTAATGGTAAAATTTACTTCAAAATTTCAATGTATAAAACTAACTAGTATATCGGCCATTCTTCCTAGGTTCTGTTTCTTCTTTGGAAGAAATGAATGGTAAACAAAATCTTGTTTTGTTAATTATTTTATGAAGTCTCTTCTGAAGTCAAGAAATTTTTTCTAAATTTTTTTCTGTTGAAGTTTTCGTGAGGATATCATTTGAACAGCTCGTTGAAATAATACAACTTAAGGAACTGGAAGAGGTGTTGCATGTACCGGTGAGATTTTGTAGTCTGGCATTGTACGAAATTTAATAAATGTTCTCTAAAACTTTATTTCTTAACGAAGTCTCCGTAATACTAAGAGGAAAGCGAATAAATGTTTAGCCCGAAAGCTTTTTGAATCAAAATATTCTTGAATTATTTTTTATTTTCTGATGCCGATTTCGAATTCTCTCGAAAATTTCCTAACTTTACATTCAAAATTGCGAATGCTCCAATTGCGTCCAATCTTGTTTTGAGAACCTGCAGCCAGCTGCATTTTTGTCAGCAAATTAGGTTGATAATAAATTTCTTGTGTTTCCGTGGAAACTATCGGTAGACTGTCACGAACAGAGGATGAATTATAAGTGGCGATTTGCAGTATCTGGGATATTTATAAGCTGAAAATTTTGGTACATTGTCTAGTTAAAAAGCACTTATTAATCAGAGATAGACTGTTTAAAATATTCTTGATATTAGATAAGTACCTATTGGTTTTTTGTTCAGTGCTAATATTTTGAAGTAGGTACCTACGACTTACTAATATTTGAGATGTTATGTGGGCCGAATACCTACGACGGAGAGATGAAAGTTAAATATAGAATAAGTTAATCTTAAAAAAGTTTCAAATTGGTTACGGTAGTCAGGTATTTTCGGTAAAATCTGAGGGGGATTTCAGTGTACCGCATTTTGGCTTACCCTGACCATCAAAACATACTTGTCATTTTTGTTTGACAAAATTCTTCGGTTATAAATTTGGTTGGTAAAAAATATTTTGTTACTGGTTGTCGTGAATTTTTGATACACGAAACCACTTTTAATTGGATAGGTTCCACAATTTTACCATAAAAAATTCGAGTATATGTACGGTTCAGAAAAACAATAAAATAATTCTACATATTTTATTTGAATAAAAAATAACAATCCATTGGGCCCATCCTCTTCAAAGTTTAATCTCAAATTTGCAACTGGAAATGGTTTAAAAAAAAATTCCCATGAAGGTTGTGAACTCTCTTTACACCTACCCTGGCTACACAACCGTATTGGATAATCGTTGAATATGCTGAGTTGATTTTTTTCTTTATTTCTTCAGGTTACGAAACTGAACCGAATTACAATTGGTTTTGGTCACTTAGAGAGAATATTGCGTCTGATATTGCTACATATTGTTTCGAGTACGTCGTGGGAGCAACTCATCTGCAACAATACGCACCTACTTTAGACGATGATGATCGTGTGGTTGCGGTGAGACTAGTCGACAAAACCATAAGCTTAAAATCAATGAAGTCCGGGTTCATCCAGCGAAAACTTTCGTTTTTCCAGTGTCCCGCAATATTTCGTGGCAAGGACTACGCAGAAAGAGTGAATGTGAACATAATTCCCATCCAGTACAAATCGTCCAGCGAATGCAGACCACACGGTTTCTACATGATCGATACGTCCAGACCCACTTCAGAAGAATCTAAAGAAATTTTCATCTCACCTGTCGACCTGTCTGTAAATTATGAAGACTCAAGTGAAAGTGGGCCGTTGACTCGTTATGAAATTGGTTCCGCTAGCGATCAGGTCCTTAACGAATAAAAGAAGGCCAGTAGAATACGTCGGGGGACGACAATGTGCGATATTTTAAAATTCAATAAAAGAGAGTGCTCAGCCAAATGGAAAGTCAGAAACAAAGTAAAATCTGATAAATTGTACCTGTAAGCTAGTACCAATATATTTTGAATAAAACAAAACGATTCATTTACTGCATATTTATTCGATACACGTTAAACTAAAATGGAGAAATCTTTCTACCGTTTTTCTCTCTTTTTTTTTTTAAATATTATTCATTTTTAGGCGCATTTTCTTTTTCCAAGTCGTTATGATTTTACTTTTTTTTTTAAAGTTTTATTATTTTTCAATTTTTATATGTAGTGACACCAAGTTGTAAAACATTTTTTGGGTGGACGTAGCTCTAAAACACAATGAATCGACTTTCGAACTTCAGATGACGTATACGTAGTACATACTCCAGGGGACGAGTGAAAGGTTTTATGCCAAAATGTGGCCCGTATTATATATTGAAGGAGCTATAAAATCGATAGTTTTTTAAAAGATTAGGTACCTAACGCTTTAAATCTAAAACTTTTATAATACATTTAAACCGGAATATAAGCCACATAGGTAAGATACATATTTTCATAACAGTTTTTGTTAGGTTCATCGAGTACTACTGTAGTAGTACTATGGGTACCTACGGCTGAAGTTTAGTAGTCGTTTATTAGTGCTTAAAAATTATTCATACTGAAAAAATTCTATACATCTTCATTATCTACCTACCTCATATCATTCAAGCGTGATGCTTCAAAAATACAGAAATTCCTAGAGGAGACCAAGGTAGCATGAAACAAGCATACCATGGAAAAAACCGACTTCCCTTTAATTTTTGGACAAACTGGTCCAATATTATCGTGTATGAAAATTGCCATTCTAAGGTGATTTAAATTTGGTAGGAGAGACTTAAGTACCATGGAAGAAACTGACTTCCTTTAAATTTTGGACAAACTGGTTCCATAGAATATTCTGTATCATACAACTGAAAATACTTCATTTTTTCACTAGGTATCGTATTCAGTTTGTTGCACAAAAATTCTTTTAATATTTACCAAAATTATACCAAAAGTAAAATTTTGATAACTCACATAAAGTGTGACCAGTGGAAAAGAAGTTGAGAATTAAAATTTTCAAATATGTTTCAAATAAGTTTTATAGTCTTTAACCTTAATTTCTAGTAAGAAAGTGGACCTAGTGTACCATGGAACATACTAAAAATACCATTCAATTTTTTACAAGTAATTTTCTGAAATAAAACTGCCCAAAAAACATGAAACATTGTATCTTGAAAAAGTTCAGGATTATACCGACTTTCAAAGATGTCCTTATAAAGGCCAAAAGAGATCGTTTAGTACTAGAAATGAACCTCTTTTGGTGTGGTTACACTTCCTTCAAGGTATAATAATATTCACTTGAATATTATCATCACTTGAGATTTTATCTAGATTTATAGGTTTATTGTCCACAGCTTTTGTGAACCTTAACTGTTTGAGAGACTTTCCTAATTAAAACACACAATAATTTTCAACACAATATTAAAATAATATACAAAAGTAGAATGTTTAAATAATTTTGATTATTTACAGTACTAATACTGGATGAATATAAAGTGACAGTACTAAGACTGAGAACATGTAAAGTTACAGTACGATTATTCCAATGGAAACAGTAGTTTATATACTCTGTCAGGGTATACGTTTTTACTTAGTATTGGGTATAAAGTAGGGATTTGGTGATTAGAGGAATTTATTAATTCAAGAATATTCGAGGGACCAGTACACTGAAGTCATCGAATATCCTATTAAAAAAATATGTTGTAGTAGCTGGCAGGAAGTAACAGTACTTTCACCAGTTGACTGTATAATTTAAAGGGACAAAATGTACAGAATAAAAATACGTTTTTTTGTGTAGACAAATATGTACGAGTATGTACGTCAATATAAAAATATGATGAACATATCCGTTACAGTCCTAAATTACCAAATTCATGTGGAAAATGCCACAATTGAAAAACAATCAATTTTCCTAATAATAATTTTATTATTACAATGTTCAAATAGCAGATATCATCTGCCATCTAAATAAGTATATTTACTTTTAGATGCAATGCTCTTCAATTATATTAAATAACATAAATTGAATTTTTTGTTTTAAAAGTATTTTTTTCTTATGGGATTTAATATGCATCATGGTACCCCACCTTCAGTTCCATGGTACACTGGGGTGGTGTACCATGGAATAAAAAAGGTTTCCCCTTTAAGATGGAATTAGAAAAAAACTATCACATGTTATTTTTTGGTTCTGTTTTGTAGATGAAGGTTCTTTCTTTTCAAATTTATTTGTTCCAAATTTCTAACTCAATTCTAGCTTGCACCAGAGGGAAAAAAGAAAAAAGTGTTTCATGTTACCCCAGTTTCCGCTACGTATGTTGCAAAAAATTTGTTTCTGGCGTTATCAATTTTTAAAATAATGTGAAATAAATAATAAACAATACTACAGATGTCAAACTTTGTAGGTATTTTATTGCTTATATTAGCATCTCCCTGCTCGGCTCCCGCTACCATTTTCAACCGCTCTCAACTCAAAAACCGTTGACCCTGTGAAAAATACGTATTGAGCTTAACTCGAGGAAAAATGAAAGGACTTTATTTTCGTAAAGAAATACTTTTACCATAGAATTGAACGAAAAGAACACATTGTATAAAAATATGATTCTTAGAATTAATCAGTGCTGCAAGTTTTGTTATGTTTTCACTCGCCGTTAATTTGTAAATAGTTTGTTTTGAGTAAGATTAGGACGAAAGAAATTAATTCACCGTTAGAAAATGGGTGGGGTCATCGCTGAATAGTACATTACGTAAAACGGAAGGAAAGTGAGTAATTCTTAAAGAGTGATGTTTTCCAACACAATCCTCAGGGGAGTGCAACAATCGCACAATTGTTGTTAATTGCTCACTTCGACCATGAATGCTATATTTGAGTCTGAGAAAATGAATGAAAGAATCGGAGAGTTGCAGAAAACAGAACTGAAAAATGATGAAAAAAGAGAGATAAAAAAAAGAAAATAGGCAAAATTAATAAGAAATATAGAAAAATAAAATCTGAAACCGTCCCCTTCCTCCAGAACACAAAGAAAATTCCAATTTGTAACTGATGTACTTATAAGCAGATTATCAATAAAAAAAAAAAAATTAACTGATGCAAACGAGTAAAGGAAAACTATCGTCATTCTTGTAACTAGTCCTCATAGTTGGTAGGGTGACTGCCTTCCAACATGTGAACTGAGGGTTCCAGTTTCCTTTATGCTAATAAGAATTTTTAGGAATTAAATGGCTCGAGTAACCTATTGGAAGGTGTTTAGAAATTAAGGCACCAATTAAGCGTGAGAGAACATAAAATGGTGGTTAGATTACCAAGTAGTGAGAAAAAGAAATGATGGAGCGAAATAATGTGGGTGGAAAAAAATAGTTATGGAATGGGCCACTTTCATCAAGCTCTAGGTGCTCCGAAAATACAGTAATTCGTACATAAATTGAAAAAAATTTGTTTCTGGAGTTATTAATTTTTGAAATAATTTAAAATAAATGATAAAGAATTCCAAAGATGTCAGATTTTCTATTAATTTGTTCATTTTTTTCGGTTTGTTCAATTTGAAATAACCAAGGCTGATGAAAACTTATAATTGGTATTAAAATTTGGTAAAGTTCCCCTTTTCATCAATAACAAATCTAGTTTTCCAATTTAAATAGTGGCTGAGAAATAATTAAGTGAAAGAAGTTTTTCTTTTTCAAAATGGAAGTGTTCGTTAGCTGCAAAAATTATTGAATCTAAATAATTGAAATATAAACTTGATCTTGACGAGAAGTTATTTTCAGATAATTCAAAAACCATTGAACTGAATTTAAAGTATGTTTTTCACTGAAATTCCTCTTAACATGATCAATTTCATATAAAATTAATTAAAATATGTCAAGTAGGTAGTTCTCCAGTGAAACGTGGACACATTTTTACCCGATCATTTTATCAAGACAGATAGGTAAAAAGATGTATAACAAGTGATACTATTTAGTCCAGTAAAATTAGCTGTGATATTCCCACCCCCCAAGGTGGACAAAACATCTACAATAATACATATGGCCCAAACTTAATATTAACCAGAAACAATAAAATGTCATTTCCTTGCTCAACTTTTGAACAATTCCATAGCCAGACTGACATAGAATTGTCAACTGAACTTTTCCTTGGTAGACTACCAGGTATTCGTTTTCGGACTTATCTTTAGACATCCATTATTTTGAAATTGACTAATTCGGCCTCATGGCTGAAGAAACATATACAATCATGAAGTCAAAACAATACTGAACTGATCTCATTGCCCAGAAAAACCCAACATATTTTAATTTTGGAAAAACACTGTATATTGGGACAATGATAAAAATAAAAACTAAAGCGCAGCAAGCTTCAGTAAAAAAAGTAGGTTTTGATAGAAAGAATTATGAACTTTGATGATCACATTAATAGTCTGAAAATTTATTTTCGTTAAAGGTATGTTATAATTGCATGAAATGTGCTAGCTGCTGACGGTATATTAGATTGTGAAATATGAAGAATAAATTAAGATAATAAAGTATGGTACATCATCATATAATTTAAAATAAAACCAATGAAATAATTATAAAGTTATGAAATAAAAAAAAAAAAAGAAAAGAAAACAAGAGCATGTGGTTAATTTTTGTAAAAAGAAAACTTCATGCACATTAAAAAAAAGGGGAAAAAAAGCTTTACCAGAAGTACCGTCAAGTCGATCCAACAAAATTGATAGCATGCTACAATAAATTTTAATGAATATTTATTTTAAATCTCGTACAGATGGTTCCAAAATTCCACATTTTATGACCAATATAAAAACAAAAAAAGCAGTACCGTAAGTACCGTCCGGCCGATCCACGCCAAAATTGGAAGCTTTCTACAATGAATCAAAATAAATATTTTTTCTGAATTTCATGGCTATTAGTGCAAAATTGAGCATTTTATAGCCAAAATGAAAACAAAAATTATAATACTCAAAGTACCGTCCGGCCAATCCGTACTAAAATCAATAGGTCTCGTCTTTGACTCAGTAAAAATGATTTTACCAAATTTCGTGATTATCGAATAAAATTTACAACCTGTACCGTGGGAACAAGAAATTGACTCATATTTATAAATGAATTTGAGTTATTGGTGCCAAAATGTTTATGAGGTCATGAAACGAAAAACATATCCATCCCAACCCTGGAGGCTAATACCGTACCAAACGGAATAAGTAGATTTTCTAAAGAAACCTACTTAAAAACATAAGTATTGTTGCTGCAATAGTTGTATAATAAAAAAACTTACATTCGGCCAACAACAAAATTTATTGCACACTACAAAATCCAATTTTGTGGCTATTTTCAAAAAAGGAGAGAAGTAAGAAAGTTGGAGAAATGTTAGGAAAGAGACAGGTATTTAGGAACACTCATTCAGGCATGGAGGCATACTATGACACGTCAACTTTTGCATTCCTGAAACAAGGTTAGGTTTGAAGCGAGGAAGCTCTGTAAGAAAAGAGGAGGAAAGTGAAAAGTGGTTGGTGTAGTGCTAAATGTATACTGGGCTGATTAACAGGGAAAAACTTGAATTCTTGAGTTACAAATCAAATAAAAAATAAAACTTTGTCGAATGGTTTTTGAAATTTCTATAAGAGCAGCAAAACTGGTCATAGCATAAAAATGATCTTAAATCTGAATTGAATGTATAGAAATAAATTACTATTTTTGTTTGATTTTTCTAATATATTACTACCTTTAGTTGGTACATACACCTTTTACCTATTCAATGGAAATACTGGGGTATGATATAGCCCACATAATGATGAATAATATCAGTAGGTATCTTTATTTCTTTGGCCATCTTTACCTATATATCAATTTTCACAAACCCAATTAGAAAAAAATGAAAATTATTATGATTTTGAAAACAATTAACTTTTTCACCATCCTGTATTTTATCCCCTGTGAGAGTTATGCTATAAATGAAAAGAAATATTTTTATTTTATGTCGGACGGCAAGCTTGATGATTTAAACTAGTATCCTACATATTATCCACTAGCTTAAAGTGATGAAATAAACCACACGACCATTCCACCGCAGCCTGTAGCTTGTTAGTATATTTCATACATATACAAGGAGTGGAAGTTCCCACTTTATAAATTTAATGAGCATTATTTTTATACTGATGTATTTTATTGTACGTGGATTAGTTATCACAGAAAATTGAAAATATTAAAATTGGTTACACGTTGGAGACAATTCGAGGGGAAAGCCAAGGATTTTAAGGTTAAAAATTTTCATCATTTATTCAGGAGTCCGCCCAGCTATCATTCCTGGCCTAAGACATTTAGTTATTTTTAATTATATCTCATAAAATAATTTTACTGGGCTACACTGAGCAACAACATATATTGTGAGTCTCTAATTACTTCTTACTTATTCTCGTATGTTGAATACAATTTATCAACAGGGATATCTCAACCAAGGTAAGGAGTTAAGTCACCTTCCAGCCAAAGAAATTAGTATGAAAATCTAAAATATTTTAGGCTAGCTGCAAGACTGAATTATTTTTAACCAACTTCAAAAAAAAAAAAAGGTCCAACAATAGGCTATAGGCCTTGTTGTCAGTAAATTTGAACGCATTCACCCCCTGAAAATTGATTTTAGTGTGGTATGCCAGGGGTGCATTCAACCATCTTCCTTTAGACCTGACATTATTCCTTACTAACACTTAACACAGCCAAAAAACCTTGAAAGAAATCACCTACACTGGATGGTGGCCACAGAATTACCACCAACCAACCCTAAATAGCCTGCGAGGTATAAGTTGACTCAAATTTTAACTATGCCGGGGAAAAAATTATTACTTCCTAAACTTTACCTGTTTACAATACCCGTAGAAACACTCATGATTAAGCCTTTAATTTGAAGCCATAGACCATACTAACCAAAACTAACCAATTTCAAATTAATAAATTCAACACATCATTATAAAAAGAAATCGTGTATTATGAAAATGAAAACCAGCATAAATTATTACAAAGTGTCAAATAAAATTCAACATAAAAAGAAGTTCGAGTACAGAGAAGAACATTAAAAATATTATGATATATACAGACACAGAGCATAATAACGAGTGAACAAAGAGCAAAAACAAATTACAAGTTCAGGTAAAATTTTGATAGTCCACTGAAGATAAAAATTTAGGAAAAAGGAAAAAAATAACTAGCGTGGAAGAAAGAAAGTACGAATTATTAGCAGAATTTAGGTACCATAGCACCAACCAAGCAGCAACTACTGAGGATAGGAAAAGGGGAGTTAAAATATTTCCTAAACCTAAATAAACGGAGTGAAGGTTCGTCTGCGGTAGCATCTTCAAGGTGTGAAGAGAAGGAATGAAAAGGTATGGGGAGTGCAATGTACGAGAGTAAAGATAAGAAGAAATATAATGTACTAGCTGATCCATCCCATGTAGCTGCGATCTCTGAAAAAAGAAAATTCAAAGAAACTCTAAAATTCAATTGCTGAATCCTGATTAATTTAAGGGCGACGAATCGAAGAGTATTCGTGAAATTATTTATAACCGTATTTCATAAGAAAACCTGACCTCGATATCCTTTAGTTGTCGGTTAAATATTGAATTAAAATATTACTATATCCTATGCAACAGAATTAGAAGCAAACTCACAGTCACTGTTATCGCACAGGTATACAACAAATATAGATATGTTTTGCGATGTATTGATGTTTTTCACCAGATCGATGCAATATTGTTTTTTGATATATCCATATTGAATAAAATACATATTTAGAGAATTTTTTGGGCTACTTTTTGAAATTTTCTTTTCATATTATGCTAGAAATCTTTGCCGGAGTATACTCAACAACTTCCAAAAGTTTCATGACCATTGAATGAATGGTGTAGTAATGCATAAAAGACAAACAGACATACATTCTCTTTCATATATACAGATGTAAAATGAGAGAAAGAGAATAAGAAAAAGGCGGAAAAAAAAAGTGAAAAAATTAAGTGACTGGGTGTGATGTATATATGAAGAATGAAGATGTTAGTCCGCAGAAGTGTGTGAGAGAAGAAATTATAGATTTAATAAAAAAAATGGAAAAACGGACAAAAATATATATCTACACATAACATAGAGTTTTTTGGCTACGTGAGAATTTATTACAGTGTTAAATCTAATTCCCAGGAGAATATTTTTTATACTGGGAGGTCTCAATAGTTATTATTTCTATTTATTTAATTTTGAAAGATGAAAAATGAGAAGGTTGTCCTTGAGGCAGCATTCTCTTTTTCTTTCGAACCTATATTTGCACAGGTGGCTTCAGTGTTTGTTTCTATGAACAACGCAAAACTTTAGCATGTTGATTTTTCGAAATATATATTTTTTCAGATTTTATTTCTTCTCATTGCGTGAAAATTTGCATGAAAATAACTTTCATTCTCTTCTTCTCAAAAATATTGTTTTTTTGCTCCGTGAATTTACATTTCTCCGGTGGACGAGGCAAATAACAAACAAAATTGCCTAAATTATAAGTTTAGAAGAGAAATCAACCATTACCAATAGCTACCAAAATAAATAAAAAATTTACAAAATCCCTTTGAGAACGATAACTTGAGAAAATATTTCATACGAGTCATTTTCAAAATTAGAAAGTTCAAAATTTAAAAAAATTAAAAAAAAAAAAGTTCTTTAAATAAAAGTTGTAATAGCATCTACTCCCTTACGGGCCTCTATACGACCTAAGTGTAATGTTTTTAAAACGTGGTTACAAATTCAAGGTCGCAGACAAGTGTATCGTCTATTTTGGTCCAACAACGAACATATGCGAAATATTTTACCTAAGACACCGAGGCAAAAATTAAATATTGAAATTTGTAAACGTTTTTTTGGTGAAGAACAAAAAAATTAAAACGTTATATTGCCGGGTATTCTTCGATATCTTGGAAGATAATTAAAGCGAGAACTTCCGTACGCAGGGCTGGGCACGCGATTTCCGTCATGGACGGTTATTTATTTCGTCCGCAAGTCGTCCTCCATCTCTGCCTTCTTGCGACGATAATCAGCACGCGTTTTGCCGGCGCGATAAAAAAAAGGCGTCAACCGTGGAAACGAACCGTCGTCGAACTTCAGGGCCAATCTTATGCCGAACAATTTAGACACGGCAAAGAGGGAATAGAAGCGGAACTAGCATTTCTGAACTTGGATTTCGGATTCGTCGATAACCACCGGAGACAACATCCGACATTCACCGAACTTCTTAAAGTTTACGACAAATTGAAAAAAGGTAGGTAGGCTGAAAACCGTAGCCCTTCTACGGCCAAGGCTTTTGCCACTGGGTATTTAGGTATGCGAGTACATTCGGTATTTTTGTGTGGTATTATATGCGACACAGGTCATAGGATCGATCGGGTCAGATTTAGGCAAACCGCCGTTCAATCCATGGGTATTTCGGATCGAGAGTTGATTTGCAGACTCTACCTGGACGAGCCTTTGCTGCGCGAAAACGATATATTCTACGACGAAATGTCGACACCGGACGAGGTGGACTACGTTGTCAAACGTGTGTCGTATCGATATCACCAGAAAGATGCCGAAACAATCGGTGTCATTCGGTGCCCTTTCAGAGTCGATTACGACGATCTTGGTTACCTTTATTTTTCACCCACTGAACAAGCCGAGCACGAGCGCGGTCGCCACTACTACGTGTTCACAGAGGTCGACGCCGAAAATGAGGTCGTCCAACTGTTCATGCGCACAAAAGTTAACACTCGCAAATCCTTCGATGAGGTTGTGAAAAAAGTTATTAGGGCTAAAAATGCTCTATCGAATATAATTTTCAATTAGGTACCTTGACGTACGACTGCGCGAAACCAGTGAAATAGGAGCTTCTGAAAAAGAGTATGAGGATACGTTATTTGACACGCATACCCCGCTCGAGGGTGTGTAATGAAAGTTTTTGGTAAATGGTGCAGTGATCGAACACAAAATCGTAAACAAGTTTAAAATCATAAATTCTTGAAATTAATATTAAAATGTAGTATCGATCGTTTTATAGGTACATATATGTAAATAAAGTAAAGATACAATATACCTTAATTAGATAAATAATTATCTAAAATGTACCTACTTCAGTTCCTGTACCCGCGTTCTTTATAATTAATTAATATCGTAATTATTTAATAATAATATGAACAAAGGAAAACTGTTTGCCAATGTTATGAGTTTTGAGAGAAATATGAATTTTCAAAATATTCTGTGGAAGAATACCTTGTTGTGAAAGAATATTCGCACAAAAGTAATCCACAGATTATTTGTATGTTCTGCCACTTCATGTGCACATAATTATGTATGGGTAAACCAAAAATAACCTTTCAGAAGCAACTGCCCCTATTACCTCATATGAGTATTGTGGGTGTGTGTATAAATGTACACGACACCACACAAATACCAATAGTGGTCGGTTGCGTGTACAGCGAGGAGTGTGTGCGGGCCAAGCCCAGTAAATAAGTTTAGCTGCATAGACAAAATATACAGCCGTGAGCACAAAAAGATAGCTCGTGGGTTTTACCCCACTGGCCCGCTAGGTGGTCGACGAGTGTGTAATACACACTCGTTCGTCATCGACCACCCGTCGCCACAAGTATTAAGTCCCCACGTGTTCCTTCAGAGTAAGAAGAGTAAATTGAGTATGCAGAGCCTCCCAAATCAGTCAAGCTTTTGGAATAATATTGTGGGTATCAAGACAAAATATTCAAGTAATCATACTGGTAATCCGTTGAGTTCCTATAATATCGGTACCTTCTAAAATATAGTCGAATCAAACAAAAGGCAGAAATACCAACTTTAATTCTACATCTATCCTTTAATACCAACATTTCCTTTCACACGAACATATGGCCAATGTGAATATTATTTAACTACCTATAATGTATTGCAATAGGTGTATGAGGTAAAGGGAGTTAGATGTAAAACACATCAAAAACCCACAATCTTCTCCAAATTAAAGGTTAAATCATTATCTACCAAGAAAACCTTTGAGTTATTATCCATTCATTTTTACACAACATTTGACCTGGAAAGATAACCCCAAGATACTCATTCGATCTAATTTACAGCCAACTGATTAGCTAAAGATAGGCCTTTAGTTATCAGATTAATTCAGTCATGGCATTGTGCGTACAAATTTAAGCATTTAGGGCAAAACGTTTTCTTAATTTGTGAAACAAAAAATTCATCCACCTTCACATCTTCATGTTGTTGTAAAAATTTGAAATTAATATGCTTACAGTTTTTCATTGTAAACATACTTGAAAAGTTATTTGCAGTATAATGAAAAAAATACACCCTCCACCTCAGAAAGGAAATAAAAAAAATGAACAAACAAACATATTTCATCTTTGAATAATATTGTAGAATAATATGTTTACTACCATCTATACATTCTTCTAAAAAGACAAGTCACCTCTCCTTGCTAAATCCTAGGTACTCAAGATAAAACAACTCAACAAATGAATTCCACATTTCAGAATTGTTTATAAAGTCTTAGACAATAGAATATCATTTTATTTCTCTGAATTCATCGAAATGAATTTTTTTTATTATTTGAAATAGTTGAATCAATAAAATTTTACAATATTGTCAATATGTTATTTACAAAATTTTTGTAGAAGTAAAACAGATTTTTCTTAAAAAGGTAGCGTTAAAAATCCAACAACATTTGTCCACTAGTGAAGGTTACGTGTTGGTCAGAAATAATCATGAATAAGATTTGTTTAATAAGATTAATTTGGGTCAGTTTTCTCATTGTTTTACCCACATGCCAATCACGAGATGTTGAAATTATTGAATCTCGACGAAGAGTAGCACCCAAATACTACAAGGAAAATAGCGAAGCTGAATTTTCGTTCTTAACTGAGTCATTGGGATTTGTAAACGATGAATTCTGCCAAACTTTAACTCCATGGGACAAATTTATTAAAACATTTCTGATGAAGCATAAATTGGGTAAGTGCGATTTATTATTTTACACTTGTTCCATTTCGGGTATATACAAACTGGCATCTGTTTCAATTCAGATGTTGATGATTGTATGAAAAATATATTGTACAAACAGAATATACCCATTGATGGTTTTTGCATAGGGAAGATAATTAAAGACGTAATTATAAGATAGTCAGATATGAAATTAATGTTTAATAAAGTTATACCCGATTCAACTAAAGAAGCTGGTGAAATCATAGTACTGAGTTTTTCTAGGTGTAGAAAATCTCAATCAAATAAAGACAATTCTTATTATCTCGTTTATTATTCTTCAAAATTATAAACTACATGTGGGGACTCAACGGTATGAGGTAAGGGGCTCGGACCTCTCGACGACAGACGCCGCCCCAAAGGGCAGGCCAACTTATTCGTCTGTACGACGTTAAACCAAACACGAAATACGTTCGATCGTAATTACCTGCAAGTACATACAGGTAATGTACGAGTACCGAATCATGACATCACCGAACAATGTCACGATCCATACACAAACCGGCCAGCCATCTCTTATCACGATAGGGGATGATGCGACCTGGCCGCCCTCACCGACGTACGTATTACCTTACGTACGTGTGTTTGTGTGCGTGCAAATAAGCCGTATAAAAACCGCCCGAACTGGCTCTAAAATCGCCAGTGTTCGGTCTGGTTCTGGCTTACCCGTACGTTTGTACGAAGTGGCTGAACACGCTTAAATTCTGTTGAATTTCCTTCTGGTGAGAATATCTCTCACGACAAGGTATTCCACAGTGGTGACCTCGACGTGATTTTTGGCTACGTCGTGAGGTGTCTTAGGCGCTTAGGCGCTATTACAAAAAGTAGCGCGGTGCGCTGGTGAGATACTCGCTTGCTCGGCAAATTAAAAAAATATTTTTTTGCAGACTAAGACACCTTTTTGGTCGTTGTGGTAGAGTCTGCTGAAGTGGGTCTCTTTAAAATATATAAACAAAGAGAAACAAAACAGTAGACCTGGAGGAAGAAGGTTGGACTCATCCCCCAACTCCCCCAACTTCGACTCGACACTCTACGAATTTAGCAAACATAGAAGAAGGCCCTCAACACCCAGAATTAGCACGACTGGGAACTGCAATAAACAAAGAAGAACTAGCAGTCAAAATGTTGAGAAGTGGTCGAACTTTAAGCCAAAGTTCTGACCTGAAAACACCTGTCCTACAAACACAGGAGCCAGTGTTTTCGACCAGCAAGGAAGGAAGTAGTTCTGTGGAATACGCTTGTCACCAGAAAGACACAGCAATGGTTCCACCACCAACTGAAAACCCACAACCATCGCAGGGAAGTAGTAGTCAGCCACAGCTGACACCCGAAGTTTTAGCGCAAATTTTGCAACTACTGCAATTGCAGCCAGGACAGAACCCCAACTTCTATAGACGAAGGATAGAGATCCCGGAATTTCTGCCAAACGAGGTAGAATTATGGTTGACACTATTGGAAGGCAGGTTCAAGACAGAAAATATAACTCTGAACCAGCGGTATACACAAATCTGTGGAGGCATGCCCCCGCAGATAATCTGCCACATTCCGGACATTATGGAATGCCCTTCGACAGAAGATGACAAATATGCCTGGTTCATCAAGAAGATCAAGAATGTTTTCGGAAAGACCAAGAACAAAATTATTGATGATGTGATGGGTGGTATGAAGATGGGGGACGACAAACCCTCAATCTTCATGGCGAAGTTAAGGAAGAAGGCGGACAATATCGTAGCCCCTTCTGTCATAGGCAATCAATTTTGCAAACAACTTCCACAAAGTGTTGTGCAATGCCTAGCCGCCGTTGGTTCGACGGTAATTAATACGGACTTCCTTGCGAAATCAGCAGATAATGCGCTCGAGTACACCAGGTCAAAGCCGATGGTCAGTGCAGTATCTGCAGAGACTGGAGAGCTCGCTCAACTTCAAGCCCAAATAGCTCAGTTGACTGAGGAGGTAAAACAGAACAAAAGCCAAGGCTCGACGAAACCCAATAGCAGCTGGCAACAGAGATCTAAATCAAGAATCAACAATAACAACAGTGGCAATAGCAGAGGACGACAGTCCCGGTCCAGAGACCGCAGATCTAGTTCCAGTAACAGGGGTCAGAGTTCAACTCCCCCTAGAACATCATCTCCCAAAACCCAGTCTCGAAATTGGGATGATAAAAGTTGCTTTTTTCACAACCAGTTTGGCACAGAGGCCACCAAATGCAGCAACAGATGCAGATGGTGGGGTAAATCCTTCAACAAGGAAGCGTCAAACTAGAACGAGGGGCCATCTATGCGGCCGAAGACCCCTCGGAAAATTACTCACGCCGCCTGTTCATAAAGGACAGGACTAACAGGAGAAGGTACTTAATTGACTCGGGAGTAGACCTGAGCATATTGCCAGTTAATAGAACCCAAAAAGTACTCCCTCCAAAATACTACCTTCGTACTGTGAATGGTCAAAACCTTCCAGCTTACGGACTTGACACCAGCAAAGTCGACATTGGACTCAGCAAAAATATGACGTGGTCCTTCACAGTTACAGACGTTCCAAACCCGATCCTGGGCGCAAATTTCCTTGCACATTATGGCCTGATCATTGACCTCAAACACGGCAAATTGATCGATAGTGAATCTAAACATTGTGTGGATGGCAAAATGCTAGCTTACAGACTGGACACAAATATATCCAGCTGTACCAAAGTCAACGGACAACTCTTAAGGATCCTGTCTGACTATCCTGGAGTCACTCAACCCTCAATTTGCAGGCGTCCTACGTACAAACACGACACGGTTCATTACATCAAAACCAAAGGACAGCCTTGCCATGCTAGAGCACGGAGGTTATTACCCGACAAACTCAAAGCGGCACGAGAGTACTACCATCGCATCAATGTGGAGGGCGTATGTCGCCCCTCAAAAAGCTCATGGAGCTCTCCTATCCACATGACGAAAAAAGCAAGTGGAGAGTGGCGAATTGTTGGAGACTACATGGCCTTAAATGCCATAACAGTTCCTGATTGCTACCCAGTCCACAACATAATGGACTTCAACGCGAACATGAAGGGTAAAACAATGTTCACCAAAATTGACATCAACTGGGCATTCCACCAAATTCCTATGGCCAACCAGGAAATTCCAAAGACAGTGGTTATAACCCCCTTTGGATTATTCGAATACCTTCGAATGCCGTTTGGACTCCGCAACTCAGCACAAACTTTCCAAAGATTTATCAATGGACTGTTTAGGGAATTGCCGTTTGCATATGCATACCTGGATGATATTTGCATTTGCTCTGAAGGCGGTGAGCATCAGCACGAGGAGAATGTGAGAGCTGTGGTACAGCGTATACACGCAGCTGGACTCACTATCAACATAGGCAAAAGCTTATATGCACAGACCGAAATTGACTTCCTCGGCTACAAAGTCTCGACCGAAGGCATTTCCCCCTTGAAGACCAAGGTAGAGCCAATATTGAATTTCCCGAAGCCCTCAAATGTCGCAGAACTTAGGCGTTTCTTGGGGATGGTGAATTTCTATAGACGTTGCATGAAGAATGCAGCAGCCGAACAAAGTAAGCTGTTTGCACTAATAAAGACAAGTAAAAAGAAAGACAAAACTCCACTCGAATGGAATGAAGAAGCCGAACAGGCCTTTGAAAATATCAAAGATACACTGGCAAATGCAACTCTATTGGCTCATCCAGACAAAAGTCTGCCATTATGCGTAAGTACCGATGCATCCGATTTTGCTATTGGTGCAACTTTGTACCAACTTGACAAAGACATCAAATTACAGCTAGCTTTCTTCTCGAGGAAGCTCTCAAAAACAGAAAAGAATTATAGCACATACGATAGGGAATTGCTCGGAATTTTTGCTGCGTTGAAGCATTTCAGGCACCAATTAGTGGGTAGATGTTTTTCTGTGTATACTGACCATAAACCCCTAACATATGCCTTCACACAAAAAGCAGAACCGGCATCTCCGAGAAGAGCACGACAATTAGACTATATTGGTCAATTGACTACCGACATCCAGTATATAAGTGGAGAACTTAACACTCCAGCTGATGCTCTGAGTAGAATCGAAGCTATCTCGGTTCCTGTCCAATTGCCTTATGCTGAAATAGCTAAAGCACAGCTTAAAGATGCAGAATTGCAAGAGTTGTTATCGAACGATGATACTACTCTCAAATTGAGACAGCGAAAAATTCCCGGTACTGATGTTTTATTAACATGTGACATCAGTACAGGTAAGAATAGGCCATTTCTACCGGTAAAATATCGCAGGTTGGCTTTCAACAGTGTACATAATCTGTCACATGCTGGGCCAAAATGTAGTACTAAACTAATTTCGGAAAGGTTTGTATGGCCACGAATGAAGTCTGACTGCAACAAATGGGCTCGCAGTTGCCTGAACTGTCAAGAATCCAAAGTAGGAAGACACACTCGCTCGCCCCTCAAATCCTTCAAACAAACAGAGCGGTTTAAAACGGTTCATATGGATTTGGTAGGCCCATTGCCATTATCTCAAGGACACAGTTACCTGTTGACGATAATAGACAGGGCAACACGATGGCCAGAAGCAATCCCTCTACACGAGATGTCAGCTCCCACAGTAGCTGTAAGGTTATACGATACCTGGATTGCGAGGTATGGCGTACCAGAAGTCATAGTCACAGACCAAGGTCGCCAATTCGAGAGCTCGCTCTTCAAAGAGATGGCTAATAAGCTTGGTGTTCAACACAGTCATACCACAGCTTACCATCCTCAAGCCAATGGCAAAATTGAGAGATGGCATAGAGCTCTCAAAGCCTCCATCATGTCTCATGATACCAAGAGATGGGTAGAAATACTTCCTACCATCCTCTTAGGCCTTTGATCTGCCCTACAAACAGATACAGGTCACTCTGCAGCGCAATTAGCATTCGGCGAAGAGCTACGCCTCCCAGGGGACTTCTTCACAGAATCGAAAGAAGTTAGCCCCGAAATAATGGTACAAAATATAAGAAATGATGCCAACACCTTTTTAAAACAGGCAGCTCGCCATGGCCAGCCCAAGATTTACGTCTCAAAACACTTGGCCAATACGTCACACATATTTGTTAGAGACGAAAAAATGAGATCTGCACTGGAGAAACCATACGCCGGTCCTTACAAGGTAGTATCATGAGACGAGAAAAACTTTGTGATACTCATAGCAGGCGAACCTCGAACAATTTCAATCGATAGATTGAAGCCTGCTTATATGGTAAGCAACGATAAAAGAATTAAAAGGTTGCATAAGGAAAGCACAGAAAATATACAGACGGATTCACCAATAAACACAGAAGAATCCGTCGAGAAAAGTGAGAAAAATACCTCACAACAGAAAACACCAAAAAAGTCAGTACGATTTTCGGACAATGATACAACCAAAACATTTGATCCTGAGGCCCCCTTATGTCCACGTAAAAGTGGCAGGCCCCCTGGCAGTAAAAAACGTAAAAATTCCCGCCCTTCTCGCATGTCCGAGAGGTTAATGCGAAGAAAATAAAATTTACTCCCAAAAAAGTAATATCCGCTACATAAGTTGAAACCCGCTAAAAAATATGCGAGGAATATCGGAACTCCGTGAGACAAAAGAAACTCCGGAGATAAGCAAACGAGGAATGCCAACAAAAAGAAGAAGACAGGAATAAACAAATCCACGTGCAATACGGAAACAAAATATTGCAACGTGCGTTTACCGTTAAACACAAAGTTTATCTCAACGTTGTGACATCACAAGCAGAGATTCCTTTGTAGTAAAAATTCGAAAAATTATATTCACTGAGTTTATTTCAGGCATAACTCTGCTTAAACCGATCATAACTTAACCGGAAAACTTGCATACGGCCGAGAATTTTAAGTGCTATCCCCTCTACATGTGGATAAGAAGATACGGAAATAAAGAAAAATAACTGTAATATTAAATTGAAAAATGATGTAAAATCACCCATTTCAGAACCGCCAGAATACTTGGACGTGTTTTCTGATATTTTTGCTTCCTTTTCCTAACAACCCATTCTCATGTTGCTTCCACTAACCATCCTGAAGTCCGCCACCTCCCAATTCGCCCAGAAAACTGCTTAGCCCTCACAGACTCAGCAGAAGACTGAGCAGAAGACGGAGCTGGACCGGATAGAGGAGGAGCTGTTAATGGACACGGCTCCTCCGGTTGACAATGTCCTAGAGGAGATGACCACTCCGCTACCTCCAATAATCTCTCCTCCCTGGTCCCCAAGGGAATCGGTCCCAACTCTGAAACCGCCGAAGCCGGACCCGAAACCCGAGGAGACGATGAGATTCTTGTTCACGGCAGAGAGGGCCGCAAATGAGAAGGCGAAGATGGCCACCTGGACATCGGAGAACTCCAACTCCCCAATGCTCAGGAAGCCGACGTTTAAGCGTCCGCTGCCCCCTCACTCCTGTCATCACCCCTACGCCCGATCAAAAACCATGCAACGAAGGCGTAGGGGAGAAGACAGCAGGGCTGCCTATCTGGCCCGAATACACGCCCGTAGGGAATCCTACAAGTGCGTTGGGGCCGCAGTAGGGAGCACCCAGGCTAAGTGGGAAGCCGATCAGAGGTGTAAGTAAAACCCGCACATCTCCCAGACATTGCCCATTTTTGGTCATTTTTGCGGCGAAAAAACTACGGGGGAGTAGCTGTGGGGACTCAACGGTATGAGGTAAGGGGCTCGGACCCCTCAACGACAGTCGCCGCCCCAAAGGGCAGGCCAACTTATTTGTCTGTACGACATTAAACCAAACACAAAATACGTTCGATCGTAATTACCTGCAAGTACATACAGGTAATGTACGAGTACCAAATCGTGACATCACCGAACAATGTCACAATCCGTACACAAACCGGCCAGCCATCTCTTATCACGATAGGGGATGATGCAACCTGGCCGCCCTCACCAATGTACGTATTACCTTACATACGTGTGTTTGTGTGCGTGCAAATAAGCCGTATAAAAACCGCCCAAACTGGCTCTAAAATCGCCAGTGTTTGGTCTGGTTCTGGCTTACCCGTACGTTTGTACAAAGTGGCTGAACACGCTTAAATTCTGTTGAATTTCCTTCTGGTGAGAATATCTCTCACGACAAGGTATTCCACACTACACAATAATATCAAACACTAAAAATCAAACTATTCTTCTATACTTATTAAATATAATTCTATTTCTTCAAATGAAACATAATAATCTACAACGTCGAGTGTAGACACCTTAACATTCATACCTCACAGTTTGAGAAGAGATTTATGAATGAATTTGTCTTCAACAGAAGAGAATACTTTGTCTTAAGTTCCAGAATAAAATTTCTGAAAAATGTTTACCTAGCGTAGTTGCGAGAGGATGCTATACTATATCGTAAGTGGGTGTATATTCTCATTTGAGTTGAGAGTAAGAAAAACAAATTTCGGCGCGAAAATAAATACGATTTATAAGGCTTGGTGAAAAATTTCTTCGCCGATACTCAATTTTTGTCCTTATAGTATGAATAGTTCTGTAAACAAATTTGAAAAATAATAATATCTATTAAGTACACTTGCATTAGTCCTTATCTTCACTAATTTTTAATGGTTTGTTTATAATCGAGTAGTAAGGGTAGGAAAGAGAAATATGCTACTATTGTTTACGTTTTTTGCAATATTTTGTCGACTGAGTGAATCTATAGCTGAAATGAGGCTATTTCGAGAAGAAAAAAAAAAAGTTCAGCTTGGCAGTAAAATCGCTCGAATGTTGCAGATACAAATTTCTTGCATTGATATGCACAACTATCTCAACGAAACGATTATTGAATAGGAGGAAGCATGAAAAAGGAAGAAGAACAAAAAATAAAGGATAAAATCAAACATCTGCGAAAAGCTTCGACTATATGGACCAGTAAAAAAAGATAATTTCCGGTTAGACATGCCGACGCTAAATAGGCAACCAAAGCGTTTATGTACGCTAACCTTGTGAATTTAAGTGATGCCTTTATCGGATTTATTCTAAATTTGTGAATTCAAGCAAAACGTCGAAAATACGCAGAAAGTACCCTAAGGTTGCCTACTTTTTCGCCGGTATGTCTTGACATTAAAAAAATATATTGCTCTTAGGGAGCTATATTGATCCAGTACTATATTATAGTCAAAGGCGAAAAGTATTCTAGTTTCATTATTGTAGGTACAAATTAGATAATTTTATGAATATCTAATTATAATACCTATAATTATGGAAAACAATCAACAATGAAGGAACCTATGCGAGTCATGGCCAACGGTCACAACATCTCTCTTCCAAGGAAACTAAAGTCACAAAAAAAAATTATAAAACATATGCGCCAAGAGGGTATAAAATTTTTTCCATGGTGAAATTTATGAGCAAAAAAAAGACGAACAAATAAATATAAGTTATCAGATTAAGTGTAGATATCAATTTGTATAATTTATATTTTGTAACTGTTTTATCGTAGGTACCTAGCTACTGGTAGGCGAATGAGAGGGAAATAAATCGAAAATGTATTTCGGGGTGGGAAAAATTCCATTTCGGGGACACGCTCCCCCTCATTTTCCACCAATGAACTTACTTAAATTATCTACTTATAACCTATTTTCCATGTTTTTTCGCAGGTTACGAAGCATCTGCTTTGAAAATCACGCAAAACTACTTCGATACAAATATGTACACTATTTGTTTTTCTTACCTCAGCGATCCAATTTTCGCTGCGAATAAAATTTTCCTGTATACCGACAATGAGCGTAATACAATAGTTTATGAATTAAAACGACTGGAATTCAAATATTTTTCGAGAGAAGTAGAATTCGTTAAAGTAATACGATGTCCTGTTACGGTTAATAAGCAAGAAACACAACTGTATTTCCAAGAAACTGATGTCACATGGAATTCAACGGAACACGCGTTCAGAACGTGTTTTGTGTTTGCAAATGTTGCACTTAGTAGGTCAAATCGTAAAAGAGGACTGATAGAAATTATAATGTCCACCGGGTATTTTCCGAAACCGTTACCAGATATCGACGAAACAGGGGACGAAGCTGAGCTAGGAAGTTCAAGAAATCTATACACCTCCACTATACCGATATCATTCACCGTTCAGAAGAATTTGTCAACTAATCATTTTAAATGGCGTCTATTTGGAGAACGTGCCGAATTGTATTTCCTAGCCCAAACTTATGGATTCATTAACAGATATGGTAAAAGATATTGGAGAATGAAAGAAATGATGTTAACTTTGGAAAGAATGAGAAGAGGTACGTTGTCGTTCCATGAAAAAAAAAAAAAATATTTCGACATATTTTTAAAATTTATGATGACCGCGTTTTTGGATGTTAGAATGGTCATTATAGGAATACAGGTATCTCAGGAGGTAACGACTGATTGGAAAGTGTCCAAGGGTGCAGGCATAAGGTTTAAGATTACAAGTGATTAACGATATTTACCTGGCACTGTAATTGGTATTATGCTTCCAACGGTGTGAAAACGCGTTCTACATGCCGCAGTGTGTTATTGATGTGGTAACTAAACCTTTTCGCCTCCATAAGTTTTCAAACTTTTCACCTTATTTTCATAAACCAAAATATTACTTCATTTCAACAAAACATTTCTAGAAAATTTTCCATTTTATAAAATAAAATCTAAAAAGTTCTCAAATTCTGAAAGAAATTCTCTCGAAAAAATGAAAAGAAAAATTGTCTTCTTCGTGAGAACTTCGTTTGAATATGAGGAACTCTGGGTTGTATCGAGTTGTGCATAGTTTTACTTTTTGATGTGTAAACATCTTAGCACGCTAAACGAGAATTACAATTGTTAAATTTACGTTACTGTAACTTTTACAATCGTAACTCTTAGTTATGTGTGTTAGGCTAATAACGTGTCGTTGAATGGTTGGGTGTGTGCACAACGCATTGCGCATGCACACAACCACACTAAGTTATTTTATGTTTACCCATCAATCCTTCATGGGTACGCCCCCGGCGGAACCCACGCCATTTTTTTATGAATAATTTCGGACAAGACAAGAGAAAATTTGATATTTCTTTAATTTTTCCTGGTGCCGACTGCCAAAGAAGTCCCCCGATTATTTTCCACTTTTTTCCGATCATTAGAGCTCTTTGAACTTTTCTCTCTGAAAACGGATGTCGCCAAAAATGAAATAAAAATTCGGCGTATCTCCATTTTTTTTCAGTACCTTTTGGTTTATGGTAATTCTTTTCCAAAAAAAAAATAATTATGAAATTTGTTTCCTCAAAAAATATTGTATTTTTTAGAAAAATGTTTCCGTTTCGAATTTATTTATTTGGTTTTCTTATTGTCCATTGATCTTGTATCCTTTGGTATTGCGTTAATATTATTCAACTTTTAAAATTCCGGATGTCGATACCCATATTGATTTAGGAAATATTTTGACCTATTTAGAGATCGATAACGAAATAATTATGTATGTGTATATTTCGCACCTTTTACTGCCTAAAAACTGTTACCCTTTATATACGTATGAGGGCTGGGCTCAGGGTTGAAAAAAACCTTATAAATTTCTTGGAATCGGGCAAATATTCTAGGAATAAGAGACTTGTATCTATTGGAAGTTACAAACGAAGTGAATAAATTATTGCTTAATCGGTATCCAAGGGAAATCTGTTCAGTTTTTAATAATCTCGAACACAGCCGTAGCAAAGTAATACCCAGTTTCCATGAGAGCTTTGTTCTTTTTCTCCTGTTTGTTGGAACAAAAAATCATGAAACCAGCTCTGATATATTCTGGTGTCAGGATTCCCTGTTGTAGGATATGTAAATAAAGATGTAGTTTATTTGCTTCCACCCAAATGTCTTATCACAATTTTGAAATATCTGAGCATTTTTTGGTTATATAACCTAAAAAAATTGATCTATTCGAGTTTCCAGTCATTTGAATTTTTCACTTCGCTGATCCCCCACAGAATTGAAAATACGCAGTACAAAAATGAAAACTAAGTTTTAATCAAAATATTTGGTTCCAAACTATAAATCTAAATTAATGCATTTTTAATTTGCTAAATCAAACATAGCTGTTATGTGAGTCAAAAAAAAAAAAAAAAAAAAAAGCTGCACTGATATTTTTTTGATTTTTGACATCACGAAGATACAATAAAACCATTCAATTTCACAGTTTTTCACAGCTATTGTTTAGTTGTTTTCAAAAAACCTAAAAACAATAATTTTGATGATACTATTGTAACCCCAGGATAGACAAATAAGAGCCACCGAGCAACTAGTACGTAATCGTTAACATATTAATTAATTCGTAGGTATATAAATTTGTAATGAAAGAACAACTAACAACAAATTTGACTTCCAAATAGCATTTTTCCTTCTCAAAACTCTGAATTACAGCAAAAAGTTTGTTTTAACAAAAAAAAAAAAAAAAAGCCAGAGGATTCCGTTTAAGACTTCTATTAATGGATTGAAAATATCTGTCCAGAGACTCTGATAGACCATAGAGAAAATAGTTTTTAATATTATATTACTCCCATCCCACTAGGGAAAAATCTACGATAAGCTGTGTCATGAAGGATCAGATGCATTCACATCTGAAAAGGGTCAAGTGCATAGATGATGGGTGTAAAAAATGTGGCGTGCCAATCTGGTTGGTGACATGCCACATCAAAAAACCCAAGACTTCTGGTTTCCATGGTACCAAGGCTGATGATACCAGATGAAATATCTGAGCATCAGGCAAAAGGCCAAATGCCTAATGTGCTCCGATAGACAATTCAATATTTGATTCTCAGTAACTCTGGAATCTTGACACTTAAAAAAGTTTACTGAACCAAAACAGGAGTGGTAATTTTTTCAGTTCCCTCAAATCAAATTTACCTGCGTGAAACCACGGATATCCCCACCATTTTACCCACGTAAAGAATGCCTAGCATATAATTGTGATAAAAGTGCGTAAAGTAGATTCAAAATACGTGGATTTGTGTAGAAAATGAGTGTAAAGTATATCATTTTGTTGAAGAAATAAAATAATTCACTCTGTGATTTGTGAGAATACAAGTTGAGCGATTAAAATAAAATTTAACTAGCAAAATCTCACATAATATGAACCCTTGGCCAAAGCCCAAGTTCAGCCAGAAGTTAGTGAAACAAAAAACAACCACACTAGCACAACGTAGAATGACGTTATTCCTTCACTTCAGAGAGGGACTTGTTGCTTAGCAAAATGCAGCAATTAGAAGTAGGTATCCTGGAGAAACAAAGGCTATATCCCCATACAATTTCAGAGAAACTCCATATATAGTTACATACACACATATTATAGGAACAGACAACTGAACGGAATTTTAGTTTGGTCTAAAAACTTTCATTTTGTCATTAGGAAATAAGAATTAATTGTTTTTCCTTTTAGACCCACTATATTTTTATTTTGTTACCTAATTCATTTAATCAGAAGTCTAATGATTTTGTTCTGCCATCTTTGCTTTTGTCGTGATCCTTGTCTACTTTTCTTAAGTTAGGTAGGTAATTTGTTTTTGTCTTATTAGATGATTTTTATTTTATTTTCTCACTATAACATATTACCTGGACTAGTCCTTACATTAAATTTAATTCTATAATCTTAAATCAGGCAATAGGGAAAGAAAAGAACACATTTTGTATCAATAAATTTCTTTCCTTCTATAATATTATTCTAATTCTTCAATCTAATCATTTATGACTAACAAAATGTAAGTCATTTCCGGTTGTTTACCTGCCAACCTTCCATATTTTTTCAATTTTCTATGTTTTCTCGTATCCATACATCACAAAAGTATGAAGTATTAAAATTTGGTTACCGTGTCGAAAGTAATCACAACTTTCTGGCTCTAAATTTTTGGAGTTTTCTTTTCTCTTCCATATTTACTAATATTCTTGGAATTTCCTCTTTCAACTATTCCAATTTCTCTCCATTTCCACTGAACCCTAATCTACAATTTTTTTCACCCAGCTTCGACTATCTATTTATAATTTTGACTTCTACTCTTATAATTGTGTCCTTGAAATTTATGGGGAGTTGGTAGGGATCTGGGGAATTCTCTCAAAATTTGTAGCTTTTACTGTTAAGATTCAAAGTTTCTTGAATCTTTATAGGTAACCAGGTTTCAAAAATGGCGATAATAATTTCTTTCCCTCAAAGGCATATGTGTCTCTGAAGTTAAGAAATTTTCATCTTGATCAGATCTATTCTCTGGTAATTTCAGCCTGCGGTACCTCGCTGAAAATTCATAGGATCAATCTTCACTCTGCTTTTGTACTGGCGTGGATGCAAATTGTATTACAACATGTTAGTGTCTGACTTCTGGCATAGTTTTTCATACTTTGTAATTTGTCTGAAATTTCTCATTCATCGTTATTTATGACTATGAAATATTTTTCTGCGTAATTCTTTTACATAGTTTTTTCCTTTAACTTAATGAAGGTATAGGTATTTTTATTTTGAACCTGATGTGCTGATTCAACTTCCTCATCAAAAAGTGGCAGAGGCAGCTATGATTTTAACTTTTTAGCATGTTTTATTTTGAGGATTTCAAAATTGAATCTAGTAATTGTTGATCTTCAGGGGTTTGTGAAAACCAAATCTAAGACTACACAAGCACAAGAAGCTTTTGGCCCTTACCTGGTGTACATCTTCCATCTTGCGTTCTTGGGCCAGATGTGGTAAAACCAGAGTATATTTTTAGAATTGCAGGCTGTAAAATTGCTAGCTGCATTGAAGTCACAAAATGTAAAAAATGCATAGTCAGTTAAGTTTATATTATGTGGTATTGTTCAACCCGAGTAGACATACCAAATTTTTCTACAGACACCACCTCTACACTCATTTTTTTTCACATGTGAATCCCCCTAGTCCCCCAAACCATAAATACCTCCCCACATTTACCATTTTCTTGAAATGCGAACTGATTATCGAGTTTGTGAACCAAAAGTTCAGTTATCTGTCTAGTCAATTCTAGTAAAGAAAATCAGGGGAGAGAATTTAGGATGAAATTTGGGCAACGTGGGTAGAGAGTATGAAGGATGAATGAGATAGAATTTAATTGAATTTTCTAATGTGTTTATGTGGATAATGATTGGTAACGTTATTGAGAGAGGAATACCATTAGTCAAAACTTTTAATTTTGTATTTTTTTCAATCTTCGAGTTTTGGTTAAATTTGAGCAAAAGGCAAAATGATATTTAATCACAGTGGTAGTTAAATTTCTTATGAATGAAGCCACACAAATGAGATATCACTGGAGAAAAAAATAGTGGGGTTGTAGTGGTAGATTGTGTTAGAATCCCAACCTAAGTATCAGTCTATAGGGACGTGAGGTAATCAAAGTCGATACTCAGAAGAAAAAAAGAAAAATCAACGATTTTGGAAAGATTCTATTTAAGAATAACCTAAATTTGGAAAAATTCTGTTTGCATATTTTCATCCATTGCAACGAGTTATACAGAAAATTATTCCAAAAACAAAAAAAAAAAAATCAATACCTATCTAACTTATAGTAAAAATGTGTATAATTTTCAGGCTATGAAGTTAATTCACAGAAAATGAAGAAAGAAAGAGAAAATAATTCAAACTACTCACTGTGTGATTATTATAATTCAAAAAACTTCCACCTTCCGGAGTTGGGTATTCAACCAATGATACTTGGTCAGACCAGTGAAGACAATTGGGTGACAAAATCAGTAAAATTTCCTATTATTCAGATTCCATCAGATGGTCTAGAACGTGAAATATTACAATGTCCCGTTTCCTTTATCGCAGAACAAACATTAGGTTACATCTATCTTTTGCCAATACATTACAAGAGGAAGAATAAACTCTCCCAGTTAATTACGTTTATTAATAATGAAAACAACAGCGACGAAGTTTATCCAATCGTTATCTCAATTATTGCTCAAGTTATGGATGAACACAATGATAGTAAGTCTGAGTCGGAAGTAGGAGGCTATGAAACAGAAATTCCGACATTTCCAGAATGGCAAACATTCAGTGGAGAAAGCAGTAGTGAGCCACTCTTGAATTAAGTAATAAGACAAGTAGTCTATGGGAACCATTTTCTAACCATAACCTACCGTGTTTATCTAATACCTATCTTTAATAAATCCTTCTGTTAAGTCTTCCTCATTATTGCACAATAAATTTTAAAATTTGATATTCCTTCCAATATCGAATCATATAATTCATTGTTGTTTTATGTACATACACATAGAATCTATATAATACAGTTCTATTCTACCTCTTTGTATCATCTTTTCTTTCACTTACATTCCTTCAACTGATGAAATTCAACTATCACCAGTTCTACCACCATCCTGACAAACTCCTTTCACTTCACCTATCATACATACTCACCTACTCAGTATATGTATAAGGTTGAAAGAAATAGTTGAGAAAAGTAGAAGATGATCTGAAATAATCCTATCCTATAATACGAGTAATAATGGTATTTGGGTATGTGTGAATGTATATGTGTAAATGCATTATAAAGAACTAGACTGACAATTGTGGAATTCAATCCAGGGGGGTAGAATCCAACTAAAACACGCCAATATTAAATCCTAAAACACTCCACTATGACAAAAAAGGGCATTCACCTACAATGAAGTGAATGTAAGATTACCTGGTTTAGACATGCTCAGTCAGCCATCGTCCATTTTACCAATTTAAACTATGCATATTTTTATAAAAGAAACCAAATTTAACCGAGTGACGACACCGAGGGGGAATTCATTGATAGGAAACTGACCTAAAATGTTCACCAAATGGGGAATCCAAGTGGAGGCAAATGGCCACAAGTTTAAAAAATCAAGCCATACTAAAATGCATTGTATATAATAATAAGAATTTACAGACATTGTCAAACACAGGTCGATGGAGCAAAAAAAAGTTTACAATGTGTTTGGCTGTGTTTTCTGCTCCATTGAGAGAAAAAAAAGAGAGAGTAGCCAATAACAGGTTTTTAAATTATGTACCAGTGTACCTATGGTACAAACACTCTGTACCAACCCCCAAGTGGGGGCTACAAGGGTGAAAGGCAAATTGCGAACAAATTTAGAGGGAAGAAAAAATTAAAAGAGTTGGAAAATCATACCAGGTATGGACTGAAGTTGGGTGGCGAGCCTAACTTTCAGCCACTCACGGAAATTTATTTTTAATTTTTGGAAATTTTTTTTTTTAATTAATTTTAAAATTTTATTATTTGCCAAGCGCAAGCCGTATCCATAAAAATGTTGCTGAAAATTACAGTATAAAGGTATTTGGGTATGAAAAAATGATCTACCTAGGTCTCAAGTTTGGGAAAATTTATTGAATGGATATATGAGCATCTCAATCTATCCATCAGCAGCAAGTGATGAAAAATTGATTAACCTTGAAAGTAATGTATAAGAAAAGTTTTATTAGTAAATTTTGCTAGCCTAAACTGCGTATGATTATTATGACTTATGACTAATGAAGTATAAGTTAAATATTACATTCTTAATTCTCGACACGTACAAATACGATAATACCAAGGGATATGCCTAATAAATATATTTCTGAAATTCTCCAATCTCCAGCTTGATAAATTTTCTCTTTTTCCACCTTCAGTGAACCAGGTACTGTATTAATTAAAACAGAAAACATTACTAAACTAAAGAGTTCAAAATGTTGCTACTCCACAATAAATCGCATAAATGTGTTGGAACTATCAATAAACCAGAGGCATTGATATAAAATTATAATATTAAAAATGATTTCAAGTTATACTCAAAATATACATAGATAGTACATCCAAATATAATATCTGCAAAACTGGTCATGCGAAAGCATTACAGAAGTAACTTTTATAATATATAAGATTACTCACAGAACCAAGGAGTACACAAAAATGCTATATAATAAAAATTAAATGAAAAAGTACAAAAACAAGAGGAAAGTTTTGACATGATAAAAGAGAAAACCAGTGAGAACGATGAGGGAACAAACAAGATTCGAGAGATATGTAAAAGTGTAATACCAAAAAGTGGTGAAGTCTGGTCTCCAGAGAGCCACCTACTTAAAGTTACACTTCCTCCAGAAACATATAGTATAAAGAACATCAAGAAGTTTCTCAGGAATTAAACAATGAAATTTTTACTGGCATACCTATTAATAGGTAACACTGTAGAATTTGTTGTTTCAAAGGAAGCAACGAACATTTTTAATAACAGTCTATGTGTGGCTGTGTAGGAAGTATAGTGTATGGGCATATCAAATATGAGGAAATAATTGGAATATCAGGGGAAGTAATTTTATGAAATAATTTTAACAAACGAACTGACCTTGTACGTTTATTATAGTTATACCTAATAAGTGTATTATGTGTCTTCTATATTTTGTGTTCACAGTTTTGAGAAAACAAAAGAATGGGTAAGGCTGATACTTTCATGAGAGAAAACTCTCATATAGAAATAGGTCTGAAAATAATTTTGTGCTTATTAGTTCAGTATTTTTCAAAAAAAATTGGAAAAGGAAGTTTCTGAAAAAAAATTGCATTCACGATTCTGAGAAAACTACGGTAGGGATGGAGCTTCAATTTTCACTATAAGAATTCATTGTACTAGACCGGGTCTGATAGTAATTTGGTGCTTATTGTGTCAAGAGTTTCCAAGAAAACGTAAAAGGAAAAATTTGACTAAAAAAATTATGTTTGCAGTTTACAAAAAAAAAAAAAACAAAAAAAAAAACAAATGAATGAGGCTAAAATTTTTATCAGAGATAGTCGTCATATGTGAGTATAGAGATCTGGAAGAAGTTTGATTCTTACTAGTTCACTTATTTCGAAGGAAACTGGAAAACAAAAAATTTTCTGGAAAAAATTGAATGTTTTACTGTTTAGAGAAAATTACCAAACGAATGAGGTTGAAACTTTCTTGAAAGATGATCATCATATACATACATACAGTAGCAGATCTGAAGGAAGTTTTGTGACTATTAGTTTAGTAGGTAGTAGATGTAATGGCCAAAAGAGGTGGTAATTTACCTAATTAGAACCACTTTCAGTGTTACACCATACATGAGGTATTGAACACTGGACAAGCATTAATACCTCTATAATAATTTAAATATTCAATTTATCATCCACAGCTATTGTGGACCTTAACGTATTTGAGAGACTCAATAATATTTAAAACACAAATTTGAATTAACACTTTTAATAAAATAATAAATTGTACGACAACAGTACATCAATTAATATGTAAATTATTATATAATAAGTTTAACATATGGGTTTACAACCCTTTAGACAAGACTGTCTGTTCACTAGTAGCTCTGTAAGAGAGGTTCTAGGTACTAAGAAGTAACTGTCTAGGAACTGTGTCTTATTCCTTCAAATCAAGGGTTTATATACTTGTTTGAGGTATGTAAGTGTACGTATTGGATAGGCTAAGTGAGGTAGTGTATTGTTATTATAGGTTTGTGCTGACTCGCGATATACTTGGGGGACAGGCACAATTAGGTCATGAATATACAGACATTATAATATCTATATTCATAAAATTAAATACGGGTAATTTAGTGGTTGTTTACAAAGAGTTATAGAATGTTTCATTATTGATGAATACCTACATTTTTGGTATTTGAAAACGTGTAGACGAATATGTTCGTCATATCTAAAAATAGATAAAAATATGCGTTACAGTAGAAACAAAATTCCTGAAAATGTTGGTTTTTTCAAAATTTTGAGAAAACGATAAAAAGATTAGACTGAAATTTTCATGAAAGATTGTCCTTATATAGGCGGAATTCTGATAGAAAGTGCTTATTAGTTTAGCAGTTTCCCAGAAAACTGAAGATAAATAATTCCTGGATAAATGACGACAAAAGCGATCGGCTGGAAGTATTCCTGACAGCTTATCCTAATATAGATGCTAAGGTCTGAGAGAAGATTCGTGTTTACTTGTTTAGTAGTTTCTGAGAAATCTGGAAAAGAAAAAGTTACTAAATAAAATTTTTTAACCCCATTTTTCAAAAAAATACAGAATGTTTATAGCTGAAATTATCAGGAAAATCAGTTCTTATAACATTATAGAAACAGTTCAGGGCGGAGTTTCGTGTCCATCGGCGTATTAAGCAGTTTCTGAGAAAACTGGAAAATAAAAAAAATCAGTGGAAAAGAAAAAACTATAATTTTTCCAATATTTTTTCGTTAAATTTTATAGCACCTTCAATGTGCGGCTCCCGTACGACATTCTGCCATATAATCCCTATGGCCCTGTCCGGCAGCCAGCGTTTATCCACTTAATGTAAGTAAACTATGTTCAATTTTCCTTCTTCACAAAAAATAACAAAAAAACAAACTGTAGGTAACAACTACAACAATATGACGTCTTTAAAATATTTTCATTTCTACCGCTGCTTCTTGCGAAAACATTACAATAAATCAACACAACTCATCGACAAATACTTAGGTAGGTACCCATGCTTTTACGCACTCATTCTATTTTTCCGGAGCGAATGAAAATCTTCTTCGAATGAATAATTTTTACCAGTGTTGGAAAATATAACTGTTTATGGTGTTGATTTATTCAAGTGCAGCTACCGCGGTACCAACAGAAATTTTACTTTAGAAATGATATTTTCCATTTTTCGTATTTTTATACTTTTTCTTTGCCAATTTAATCAGTTAACCAATATGGAAAAACAAACTGAAACATTATCGCCTTATCAAAACGTCGAAAACAATAGTTCGCCAGCGATAAATACGAAAAATTTGCCAATTGTTTCGCACACTGACGAACAATTCGAATTTACATTCCAACGAAAACTAAAAAAAGGCGAAAACGAGTTAGAAAACGACCTCAATGGGTCACCCAATTTTGGTAGTCCTGCTTCGCCTGATCGATCATCAAGTGAAAAATCGATTAATGGCGATGAACAAGTACCCATTGAAACATCAGACAGTCAAATGTCAGAAATATCGTCCACAATAGAACATCAGAGTAGTCAATCATCCACCATGTCGGACACGTTAATGAGCAGCTACGATGCCGAAATTGAGTCATCAAGAGAGACAAACGGAAAGCTCAGGGAAAGAAAACCTGATGATACATTACTGTTAGAATTTATTCACAATCAGCCAAATGAGAGAATTAAATGGATTGAGTATCCGAATTACAGGAGTAGTGACAAATACAGACTCATCGATGAAAAGGCTGAACGGGCATTTATAGCAGCAAGAAATTTTGGATTCGTAAATGAAGATTCGGACTCGAGTTTGATATCTAATTTAATCGATTACGTTGAGAGTATCAAAAAAGGTATGCTAGTTCACTGTTAGGTATCCATCATCCGTCGCAAAGTAGTATCTACCTACAAATTTATTCGTCTAAATAAAAATCAAACTCTAATCAAACAATTTATTCTTAAATTTTATTATGCCCGTATCGCTATAATTATGCTGCAGGTATAGGAAATAAAAGGCATAAAGTGGGTATCTAAATATTACTTCTAAACAGACAGCACAGTGAAATAGGTAGCCTAACTGGGTTAAAAATATATGACTGAAGTAGAATCAATAATTGCAAAAGATTTTCTGACCAAAATACTTAGGGGTAGGTTCTTAGGTGACAAAAGAGTTCCACTACCAGATACACGACTTTCAACAGGGTAAGGGAGTGTATACAATGTGTGACTCCATTGACTATATTATATAATGCTGGACTAGCAAAGATATGTAATTACAGTGTCAAAATTAGCTTGGCATTCCTAATCCATACTTAATTGGTGGGGTCCAATTTAATGCGGATCAAAATACTTCTCAAAACATTTGTTCGTCAGTATTATAAAAACGATTTTGGGTGCTGGCCTTATTTTGTACTCATTCCGTATTTTTCTTTTTTTTCTTCGTTTTTTAGGTACCTATTATTTCGTTTTTTCTAAGCGCCTATAAATACACACCTATATGAGGCGGAAATATTTTAGACAAATAATTTTGGGCAAATTTTCTTATTTACTGTTTCTCACGTGTGTTTGTGAGCATAGTAGACGCCAGCACAGTTCCGGCAGAAGGATCTTTCGGACGATGCGGGAGACCTTGGCCAAGGCATGCCACTTTATATGCTGACCCAATGGCAGGGTGAACTCCAGGGGATAGGGATTTGCTCCATCCGCTTCGTCCCTCCCACTGTTGTTGACCCCAAAGCGGCATATCATATACCACCCCCTGCATTTTCCCGAAAGATCCCACCACCTACGTAAAGATTGAAACTAGTATCTGAATTCATTGTAATGAAAATCATGGCTAATTCAAAAATAATAATTTCGAAAAACATTTTAAAAAATAAGGAGAACCTAACAAATCATTCTATTGAAACAAAAATGGAAAGAAAAGACAAAAAAAAAATTCTTCAAAAATTTTAGCTTTGGTAGTGAATTGAACCTAGCACTACTGGAGCAGTAACTTGTGCTGATTTCACAGCACCATAGCCGCTAATCAAAAAGGGAGAAACAAAAACGTAATATTATTATTCCATTCGACGTATTAATTTGTCTAAAATTATTTGCCAGAAATATTTTCACCATATGTAAGTGTATATTTATAGGCTCGTGTTTTTTCTAAGCACTTGTAGGAAACAAAGGTACCATCTGTTGGCTGCCAGCAAACTTGAACAACCATCCTTCTTTTCTTTTCTCTAACTATCTACTTTTGTTTTTCTTTTTCTATATTTCTGCTTCAGGCAATATTCTTTTTACATGACTTTTTTTTACTTCTTTGAATTTCACATTGATGCTTGTTTATTCAGCCATAAAGTCTTCAAAATTAGATTTTCTCATTTCTTGAAAATTTCGTTTATATAATTGTCGTCCAAGTTGGCTGTTTCTCAGATATTTAAAGAATGTTGGAACCTTGGTTTTTCACATGGTTCACGACTTTCATTGAATTTTCTAAATTTAACAATAATAATATTCATTTTAGATTTTAATAATATTTGTCATTAATAAGCGCTTGTTTTATGTTAGCTTTTTGTGTATTTTGAATATTATAATCAATTATCTATTACTGTAAAAAGTGTTAATCTTCTTTCATAAATTTATTTGAAATATATGTGTGGAATACCTTACGTCGTGGAAAGTATACCAACAATAGAAGGTGTTCAACAGAACAATTTGCGTGTTTATGCCAAAATACCTAAAAGTTATAGAGGAGCCAAGACCTCGGCAAACAAGGGCGATTTAGCCTAAGATTTTCTGGTCTTATATACCCAACTCCCTACATGCACACATACACACCTATGTACTAATTACATAGGCTAACAAGTAAATTATTCATCGTACTTTACAGTAGCTATGGCAATGGTAAGGTATGGAGAATGCATCTCTGTATCAGTTTGTGACATCGTGGAGATTGATATCTCTCGATTTGTCACGGACTGAGATTTGTAACTTGCCTATCTGCAAAAATAGACAAGTACAAACAAACAAACATTCTGTTTTGGTTTAACGTGCAAGGCACAAATATTGGTCACCAAAATGTGATGACTGTTGTCGATAGTTTGAGCCTATTTCCTCATATGAGTAATCTTCTAATCCCCACAGCTACTCCCTCCCAGTTTTTGCATTGTAAAAACAATTAATCGCATGCCTGGGGGATTAGTGGTTTTAACGCTGTTTTTGCTCCCTCTCCCATTTTGCGAGGGCACTTCCTATAGCAGCTCCAACGCACTCGTAGGATTCCATGCGTTGTGCCTGCTTTCATAGGAAAATGTCCCAGCTCCTTTGTCCCCTTTGTTGTGGCAGTTGGTATTGAGGACAACGATAGATGTGGTTTAAGACATTAGGGTGGGAGGGGTGAGGATTAAATTGTCCAGATACAGTTAGCAGTGGCGAGTTGCATTCTTTTTTGAGGGCTTATGGGGTCCTTAGGGTCATATACACAAACAATACAGGAAAATTTAGTCGAAACAAGTGATAAAATACATGAAACACAAACAAAAAATTCACAAAAAAAGAAAAAATCAGTCAAAATATCAGACGATGTCATTACAATAAAATATGACCCTAAGGACCCCATAAGCCCTCAAAAAAGGAGAAGTGGCTTGATTTGCAGGATCCTCGTTGGCAAACAGGAACTTAGCTCACTCCCGCATCGTTGGTTTCAGGGTTTCCTTCTTTAGGGTTGCCAAAGGTGGTAACTCCTTAACAGGCATTTTGGGAGGTGAGATAAGGGGTAACAGTTCCTTCATCATGTGGGTGATGATCTTTTCCACCACGGATAAATCCATTTCCATTAACAATTCCTCTTTGATTCTGGCTAAATCTCTTTCGTGTTCCATACGACACTGTTGTTGCATGTTATCCACGCGTACATTATCCTTGGAACACGAAGGTATTTAGGAGTCAGAATTGGCGGATAATTGTTTTTGGTTAATGGACGACATGATGAGGAAAAAAGGATTGAAAAATTTGATATGCAAAAACATGAGAAAAGGATAAAATAAGAAGTAATTTAAACAGTCTAAGTTGAGGCGACAGTAGAAAAGCAAGTTAGAACTTGGTGAGATTTTATTTCGTTCACTGTGTCAAAATGTCGTCTTATTTGATTGTGTCCATCTGTGGAGGGGATAGATACAAAAATTCTCTATCGTTTACAACTTTTCCCGAAAAATTCGGTCCATTTACTGCAAAGTTAAGCGTGTTTGAATATTTTGAAGATATTGGAATTTCGAGATGGATAGAAATTCATCTCCACTTTTGATGTCATCGGCGAGATGAACGTTTTTATCTTATTTTTTATTTGTTTAACAACAGATATACGTTGCGATGTTTTTATTGTCATCAAGCACATGTGGGTTTGTTGATACCTGTTGTTGTTTTATTGTTCATGCATTTTTCTTATCTAGGGATTTCACAGTCATCATTTTTGAGCGGGTTTCCATTTTTGTGTGTTATAATTTTTGGGAAGGATTTTTTATTTTCTCCACGCTAAGCACTCAGATCTACGACTAGGATGCTGATTTTTGGATTTTCTACTTCCTAGGGGCCTGCCTCTTTTTTGAGGGCTTATGGGGTCCTTAGGGTCATATTTTATTGTAATGACATCGGCTGATATTTTGACTGATTTTTTCTTTTTTTGTAAATTTTTTGTTTGTGTTTCATGTATTTTATCACTTGTTTCGACTAAATTTTCCTATATTGTATGTGTATCAGTGTTTTGTCTGTGTGTTTTCTTTGTTTTCCTTTAATTTCCTAATTATTTTTTTGTCGTCAGTTACCAAATATGTAGGTTTCAATCTATCGATTAATATTGTTTTGTTTTCACCTGCTATTGATATCACAATGTTTTTGTTGTCACGTGATATCACTTTATAAGTACCGGTGTAGGGTTTTTCCGGGGAAGATCTTATTTTTTTGTCTTTAACAAATACGTGTGAAGTAGTGGCCAAATGTTTTGAGACATAGATCTTTGGCTGGCCATGGGGAGCAGCCTGATTTAAAAATTTGTTGGCATCATTTCTTATGTTCTAAATTAGATTTTTGGGGTTAATTTCTTTCAAATTTGTAAAAAAGTCTCCTGGGAGGCGTAGCTCTTTGCCACATGCTAGTTGCACTGCAGAGTGCCGTGTGTCTGATTGGAGGGCTGATCGTAGGCCTAAAAAGATGGTAGGTAGTGTTTCCACCCACCTTTTTGTATCAACGGCCATTATGGAGGCTTTTAAAGCTCTATGCCATCTCTCAACTTTTCAGTTTGCTTGAGGATGGTAACCTGTAATATGACTATGTTGGATGCCAAGCTTTTTTGATAACTCTTAGAATAGTGAGCTTTCAAATTGGCGACCTTAGTCAGTTATTATGACTTCAGGTACGCCATAATGGGAAATCCAATTTTCATATAATTTGGCAGATATAGTTGGTGCTGTCATTTCATATAGTGATATTGCCTCTGGCCAGTAAGTTGCTCTATCAATCATTGTAAGGAGGTATCTGTGTCCTTGTGAAGGGGGCAATGGGCCCACTGTGTCTATATGGATAGTTTTGAACCACTCTGTTGGTTTAAAAGATTTGAATGGTGATCGAGTATGTCTTCCTACTTTGGACTCTTGGCAATTCAGTCAAGTGCAAGCCCATTTATTGCAGTCAGACTTTAGTTGATGCCAAACAAATCTCGATAATACTAAATAAGCAGTACATTTGGGGCCAGAGGGCGATAGATTGTGCACACTGTTAAATGCCAATTTACAATTTTTTTTTGGCAAAAATGGTCTTTTTTTGCCTGTACTGATGTCACATGTTAGTAAGATATCAGTACCGAGAATTTTTCTTTGCCTCAATTTAAGAGAATTGTCATCATTTGACAATAGCTCTTGAGTTCTGCATCCTTAAGCTGTTGTTTTACAATTTCAGCATAAGGTAATTGGGCAGGGGCCGAGATAGTTTTGATTCTATTGAGTGCATCAGCTGGAGTGTTGAGTTCTCCACTTATATACTGGATGTCAGTAGTTAGTTGACCTATATAGTCTAACTGTCGTGCTCTTCTCGGGGATGCTGGCTCTGCTTTCTGCATGAAGGCATGTATTAGGCGTTTATGATCTGTGTACACTGTAAAACATCTACACTCTAGTTGATGCCTGAAATGCTTCAGCGCAGCGAAAATTGCAAGTAATTCCCTATCGTAAGTACTGCAATTTCTTTCTGTTTTGGATAACTTTCTGGAGAAGAAAGCGAGCGGAAATTTTTGGTCATTTTCTTTTTGGTACAGTGTTGCACCAATTGCAAAGTTGGAAGCATCAGATGCGAGTCATAATGGCAGACTTTTGTCTGGGTGAGCCAGGAGGGCTGCTTTGGCCAGCAAATTTTTGATATTCTCAAATGCTTTTTCAGCTTCTTTATTCCATTTGAGTGGAGTTTTATCTCTTTTCTTTGATGTTTTTATTAAAGCAAACAGCTTACTTTGTTCAACTGCTGCATTTTTCATACAGCGCCTATAAAAATTTACCATCCCTAAGAAACATTGGAGTTCAGCTACGTTTGAGGGTTTTAGAAAATTTAATATTGGCTCAAATTTAGTGCTGTTAAAAGATCAATTAGTAATCGATTATAATCAATAAGCAGGGCTCTTATCGATTCTTGATAAGAAACATTGGATTCGCCTCTTTCTATTACACTATTAAACTATTAAAGTATTAAATACCTAGTGCCCACAACCTATTTGCCCTACCAAACAATATAAAATACAAATTACAAAAATAGAAAATACGAATTATCTCATCAATTTAATATTTATCGAACATGGCAACTGGCAAGTGTAAAAGAAACAAAAAGTAATCAAAATCAAATCAACAGAAATAACAAAACTTATAAATGAGTGTCTCTCCTTCCGTGAGACACTTGTTACAAAACAAAATGTTTGATTGTTTTTTTAAATTTTTTGAGGAATACTTACTTAATTGATTGTAATCGATTATAATTGAATATGGGCCACAAATAATCGATTATAATCGATAAGAAATTTAATCGATTTTTAACAGCACTACTCAACTTTGGTCTTTAGTGGGGCCATGCCTTCAGTCGAGACTTTGTTGCTGAGAAAGTCAATTTTGGTTTGTGCATATAAACTTTTACCTACATTGATAGTAAGGCTGGCAGCGCGTATATGTTGTATGATGGCTCTTACATTCTTCTCATACTGTTGTTCACTGCCTTCTGAACATATGCAAATGTCATCCAGATATGCATATACAAATGGCAAATCCCTAAACAATCCATTGATGAACAGTTGCTATGGCAATGGTAAGGTACGGAGAATGCATCTTTGTATCAGTTTGTGACATCACATAGATTGTTATCTCTCGATTTGTCATGGACCAAGATTTGTAACTTGTCAATCTGCAAAAATAGACAAGTACAAACAAACAAACAAACATTCTGATTTGGTTTAACGTGCAAGGCACGAATATTGGTCACCAAAAGGTGATGACTGTCGTCAGTTTGAGCCTATTTCCTCATATGAGTAATCTTCCAATCCCCACAATATGTATGTGTAAGGTATATATGTATGTGCTCAGTCCCCTTAATTTGTATGCTCAGGCTTACAAATAAAGTAAGAGTCCACGAATTTACATCTTCGATTCTATTTTTGGAACTCTTTGCTTTTCAACTACTAGTACGCTCTTTGTTTTACCTTTGTACACTACAAAGGGGTATGTAAAGGACCACGCACTAAACATCGGTAATAGATGAAGGTATGCACTACAATTGGTTTCACTTCTGTTTTATTGCCTGTTCAAGAGATATGAAGCAACATAACAATTTGATTCATATAATTTGTTATTTACCTCATACCTACCTACCATAAAAGAACTTTAATACAAAGTTAATATACCAACATAAAATTTGAATAAATAAATTTTCCCTCTTTTTATCATATTTATCATAGGGAATGAGATACTATGGGGTGAATACTCTAAAAAAGTAGTCCAGAATTGTAATGGTCTCCCACTCCCAGGTTGAACTGCGTATAAATTTGAATGCATTCAATTCTTGCATACTTGTCCACCCCATGTTTTTATTCGATGCCATTTCTGGATGATATTCTACATCTTTTATCTATGCATAATCGTCTGTACTCATCTCTATATCAACTTAATATTATAATAAACTATCACTCCAGAACCACTGGACGGATTTACATGACATTTTCCAAAAAACATTATGCCATTCCGAGGAAGGTTTATTGCCATCGAAGAAGTTCGTAGCTCTCCTGAAAGTTACAAATGTTTACCATCTGTGAAAACAGAAAACGAACAAAACATTTCTTGAACGAAGAGGAAGAGAGAAGAGAACTGAAAAAAATCAGTCCCTCTTTTTTTTTTTTCATGGCTTGACGACTGATGGTTGGTGAGGTGGATATGATTTTCGGCGTCTCCCTTTTTTTATAAGCTTTCATTCTACTCACTACTGCGATTTTAAAATATACCAATACTGGAGCCAACCTTCCGCGACAAAATAATAATTATTTCGTATGAAGCTAGAGCCAAAACAATAAAGATAAAAGTTTATCTTTTAAAAACACGTTCTTATTAGTTTTTTTTTCATCAGTTTCATTTGGGTCCACATAAAATGGATTAATACAATTATTAAGGTGCATCCACACGAGGATGATCAGCTTGTTCTGCCTGGATGATCGGCCTGGGCTGACCAGGCGTTGACCAGCCATGAATGAAAAACTTGGGGTGTCCACACTTGTTCAGCTTTCTGTGTTCAGTTTACTGATCAGCACAGGGAATTTAAAGCATTTTCTCCTACGTAAATTCGGAAAACAGCACAACCTGAATGAAATTGGATGATGCAACAACGTCCACACTCTTTCATCACCTTTGACAGACCGCTACCCAAGTCGATCGCAGATGAACAGCTGATCGAAGCTGATCAGCTTCAGTCAGCTTCACTCAGCTGATCATCTCAACGTCCACACTTCTTTCATCTTTGAATGATCATCCAGGCAGAAGAAGCTGATCATCCTCGTGTGGATGCACCTTTAGATACTATGTAAGTGAACTTACGTGTTTCAGCTCGTATTGAAATAAAATTGTGATGTGAATTTTTTCAGGTTACGAAGTAACTGACTTTCAGTTTAGAAAAGAAGAATGGAAAAATAAAACAGATGCTGATCGAATAGATGCATGTGATTATCTTCTAAACAACAGCCTTAAGCTACGCAACTTTGGAATTAAATACGACAGTTCTCAACCTGCGAAAATAATTCGAGTAAAGCGTAGAAGACCTGACAACACGCCGATATAGGGCTTTAGCATGCCCAGCTCTGCACCTCAAAACATCACAAAAAAGTACTCTGTATGTGGCACCTGTTGCATACCTTAACCCGGATGCTGACAAATATGTGTTCATTTTTACTCGTGATAAACTATCCAAACATCCGTTACACGTTCGTGTAATGTTTCTTTCAAGATTAGATGAAACCTCCAGCAAAGACAATGGCCGCAAAATACGACGTTTTTTTTCAAAAATACACCGGCCTACACATACCGTCGGCGAATAATGAGACTTCGAACCATATAATTGCCTATTCAGATAATTTACGTTTATTCTGTTTTTACTGGTAAAATGCAGTTTTCTGTTGGTAGGTTACCTTTTAACACTATGAATACAAAAAGCTGTATTTTTCAGGCTCACTTTTTAGAAGCAGAGAGAAACACGCACAAAAAAGTCAAGAACCTTTTTTATTGTAAATAGAATGGTTTACATTTTTTGACTGAACTATTTTTCCGCTACAGTTCATATTTTCTGAGAAAATTCCAAAAAACTGATTTGAGGGGCTCGTTTTACAATATTACAATTAAAGCAAGATGGGTGGGTATGATACTTGTAGGTAGTATGTTATTTATGATGTTCATATCTAAAGACTTATAAAAAAAAACAAAATGTAGAATTTTTCCAGAATAAAAATTCTATTTTCCCTGGACTAAAAGATTATAAAAAATATACTTGTGGTTTTTAATGGCCACGTATACTTAAAAACACCACCCATACATGTATATTATGATTAAATGTACAGTATAATATATATATAATTCTATTACGAGCATTAACTTTTGACTAACTTCACATGTGAAAATCAATTTGAAACTTACCTTAAAACCTTCTCCAATTTGAACTATATACAGTTTAAAATTTGTTGGCTTATCTGTCAACTATATATAGAGAAGTTTACGGTGCAAGAATATGCTTACATATTTAGCAAAGGTAATATGTATCGAAGATTAGCGTGGTAACAGAAATAGCTACACAGTTGCGTCTTATCATTTCATTACCTAATATTATATTATTGCCCTTTCCTTGTCCAAAAGTCGGGCTGTCGCGAGCTATTCTACTATGTCAGGAGTTTCAGAGAATATTGAAAAAGAAACATTTGATTAAAAAAATTGTATGTGCCCGGTTTACAAAAATCAACGAACCGATTAAAGCTCAAATTTTTGCGAGAGATGATCGTCGTAGATAGATATAGAGGTCTGAAAGAAATTTTACGCCTATTAGTCGAGTTATTTCGGAGGAAACTGGAAATCAAAAAATATGCTGAAAACAATAAAATTGGGTGTTTACTTTCTAGAGAAAATTATCAAACGAATGAAGTTGAAATTTTCTTGAAAGCGGATCGTCATATTCTTAATTATGTACTTATAGTAACAGGTCTGGAAGAAGTTTGGTAACTATTGGTTCAGTAGTTTCCAAGAAAACTGAAAAAAAAATTTCTAAAAATGTTTGTTTTTTTTAGAAGTTTGAGGAAACGACGAAAATGGCTAATTCTCACGAAAGATTCTTCCTATATTGGGGTAATTCTGATAGAAAAGTGCTTATTAGTTCGGTAGTTTCCGAGAAAATTTAAGAATAAAAAATTAATGGGTAAATGACAGCAAAATCGATCGGCTTTAAATTTTATCGCAAGCTTATTCTAATCTAGATTCTATGGTCTGAAAGAAGATTCGTGTTTATTGGTTTAGTAGTTTCTGAGAGAACTGGAAAAGAAAAAGTTGCTAAAGAAATTATTTTATCCGATTAGTTTATGAGAAAACTGAAGAATGGAAGGAGCTGAAATTTTTAGAAAAATTAGTTCTCATATTATGAAGATATGTCTATGCGGAGTTTGGTGTCTATTGGCTCAAAAGTTTCCGAGAAAAGTGGAAAAGAAAAGTGGAAAAGAAAAGTGGAAAAGAAAAAATTGCTGTAAAAGAAACTTTTCCATAATTCTGCAAAAACTATAATTTTTCTCATGCTTTTGTCAAATGTGAAAATGTATTTTCATTGCAAAAACAAAAAAAAAAAACAAACAAAAAATCACAATATGACGTCTTAGAAAATTTTTAATTTCAACATCAGCATCTGTAAAAACGTTACAATAAATCAAACAAATCATCGACAAATACGTAGGTAGGTACCAATGTTTCTACGCACTCATTTCATTGTTCGGTGCGAGTGAAAATCTTCTTCGAATAAATAATTTTTTATAGTGTTGGATCACATTGCTGGTTATGGTATTGATTTATTCAAGTGCAGTAACCGCGAAACGTAGATATTTACTTTAAGAATTATGTTTTCCGTTTTTCGTATTTTTTTACTTTTTCTTTGCCAATTTAATCAGTTGACCATTATGGAAAAACAAACTGAAACATCATCGCTTTATCAAAATATTGAAAACAATAGTTCGCCTAAGACAAATACGAAAGGGGTCCCTATTATTTCGCTTACTAACGGACAACTCAAATTTCTAATACAGCAAAAACTAAACAAAGACGAAACCGAGTCAGAAAACGACCTTAGTGGGTCACCCAGTTCCGATAGTCCTGCTACGTCTGATCAATCATCCAGTGGAAATTCGATTAATGGCGATGAACAAGTACCCATTGAGACGCCAGACAATCAAATGTCAGAAATATCGTTCAGGACAGAATATCGGAGTAGTCAATCATCCACAATGTCGGACAAGTTAATGAGCAATTACGATGCCGAAACCGAGTCATTAAGAGAGACAAATGAGAAGCGTAGAGAAAGAAAACCTGACGACCCATTAATGTTAGAATTTATTCACAATCAGCCCAATGAGAAAATTAAATGGATTGAGTATCCGAATTACAGGAGTAGTGACAAATACAGACTCATCGATGAAAAGGCTGAACGGGCATTTATAGCAGCAAGAAATTTTGGATTCGTAAATGAAGATTCGGACTCGAGTTTGATATCTAATTTAATCGATTACGTTGAGAGTATCAAAAAAGGTATGCTAGTTCACTGTTAGGTATCCATCATCCGTCGCAAAGTAGTATCTACCTACAAATTTATTCGTCTAATTAAAAATCAAACTCTAATCAAACAATTTATTCTTAAATTTTATTAGGCCCGTATCGAAATAATTATGCTGTAGGTATAGGAAATAAAAGGCATAAAGTGGGTATCTAAAGATAGGCTACAGTAAAATAAGTAGCCTAACTGAGGTTAAAAATGTGATTGAAGTAGAATCAATAGTTGCAAAAGATTTTCTGACCAAAATACTTAGGTGTAGGTTCTTAGGCGAAAAAAGAGTTCCACTACCAGACACAGGACTTTCAACAGGGTAAGAGAGTGTATACAATGTGTGACTCCATTGACTATATTATATAATGCTGGACTAGCAAAGATATGTAATTACAGTGTCAAAATTAGTTTGGCATCCCTAATCCATACTTAATTGGTGGGGTCCAATTTAATGCGGATCAAAATACTTTTCAAAACTTTTTTCATCAGTGCTATGAAAAGGGGGTTTATAGAAAACCAATTACAAAATATAAGAAATAGATGGGGGTATACACGTTAGACACTATTCGAGAAATATGAACAAATATTAAGAATCTGATCCATATAACCAGTGATTTACCTTATATCTACCTTTACCATAAAAGTACTATATTACAAAGTTAATGTACACACACAATTTGAATCAATAAATTTTTATTCTTTCTTTCATATTTATCATAGGGAATAAGATACAGGATGGTAGAGAGAGGTATTTGTTTTAAAAGTATAGGGACTATATTTCATTACGGTTTTTTGCAAAATTAAGGTTTTCGCCCGAGGTGATGAAACCCTATTGCATTTTCTTTTCGTCAGTTTTATTTCATTTTGAACATTCATCCGGATTCATCCTCCCCCAAGTTGTGAAAAGAAAACAGTTTTGATGTCAGTTTTGGCAAATAAAATTCTTGACTGCCTAAAAATTAATCTCTATCCATCTATATATATTTATCTATACTACTTTATCTTTACACATCTCTATATCCATTTATTATGAAATACTAACGGCTAAAAACTGTTGAAAACACTGTCACTCCAGAGCCTTTGGACAGATTTCCATGAAATTTTCCAGAATAAATCATGTTATTCCACTGAAGGTTAAAAGGAAGTCCATAGCACTCCTGGGGTAAAAGTTACAAATTTTTACCACCTGTGAAAAAAGAAAACGTACAAAACATTTCTTGAAACGAACTAAGAGGAAAAGAAAAGAAAAATAAAAAAATAAAAAAAATTTTTCCCCTGTTTATTCTCATAGCCTGACCATTGCTGCTGGTTGGTATGATGGATATAATTCACTCTGTCCCATTCGGTTTCTTTCTTTTTTCGTCTAATTTCATTTGGGCCCACATAAAAGGGATTAATACGATTATTATTAGGCTCTATGCAAGTGAAAATACCGATTTCAGCTCGTATCTAAATAAAATTGTAATTTAATTTTTTCAGGTCACGAAGTGACTAATTTTCAGTTTAGAAAAGAAGAATGGAATGATAAAACAGATGCTTATCGAATAGATGCGTGCGATTATCTTCTAAACGACAGCGTTCAACTATGCAAAATTGGAATTAAATACGACAGTTCTCAACCTGCGAAGGTAATTCGAGTGGAGCATATCACTGTTCGATTCGAGATAGAAGACCTGACACCCCGCCGATATAGAGCGTTAGCATGCCCAGCTCTAAACCTCAAAACATCACAAAAGAGTACTCTGTATGTGGCACCTGTGACATACCATGACCCGGATGCAGACGAATATGTGTTCATTTTCACTGATGATGATCGTTACAACCATCCGTTAGACGTTCGTGTAATGAGTTTTTCCAGATTGTCTGCAGCATCCTGCAAAGAAGTGGCTCGAGAAACCATAAAAGATGAAAGGATCGATGCAATTGATGATCTTTGGTGGTATAATAAGGTGAAAAATAAAAAACAACAGAAATTAGCAGCCATCGACAAAACAATTGATGCCATTGATGAAGTTCAGCAGTATGACGGGGTTAAAAATGATGAGAATCTGAAATCAGATGCTGTGTACCAAACACTTGGTAAGATTGATGAAATCGAGGAGTATGATGGTTCTGAAAATGCCCAACAACAGAAATCAGATACATTGGACGAACGAATTGAGGCAATGGATGATCTATGGTGGTTTGGTCGATTCAAAAACAATAAAAAATAGGAATCAAAAGAGATAATTCTGTGTTGAGAATTGAATAAAATGCCCCGACTGGAAGGATACAAAAATGTTCCAGTCACAGTAATTACTACATTCACGATACATCGTAACATTTACCTACTTTTATAAACACATGAAATCATGAGTTTTCAATGCGATAATATTTTTAAAAATGGCGTACAAAACAATTTCATCTTCTGCAACATCTCATTAACTTTATAACATTTATGTGACATCTGAAAATGCTATATATTTTTCAATAATATTTCACTAGAATTTCATCACATTCTAAAACGCCTAAAAAAACAAAAAGGAATAGTAATGTACCAGGAAAGTAATTTGGGAACTAGTGCAAGAACTCTCGCACTTTTTTGACCAAAAGAACAGACCTATATCCATTGTTAAAATATAAAATCTTCGAAGTCTAATGAAATAAAATCTACAAACGCCTTTACAATTTTGTTGGAATATTTCGAAAACCATTGTAACTTCGACATTTTAGACGTAAAATTTAAGAAATAACTGTTAAAAAATATCGATATTCGAGGAAAAAATATATCGATACGTATCGATATTTTTCGCACCACTAATTGAAGAGGCAATTATCTAAATGGTACGATAATAACAAGTTATAATATCTCCTAAATAATGCTTTTGAACATATTCATTGAAGAATTGTTGTTTTTAAGACTCTATGGAGGTGCAGAGAGTGGTTGGGCAAAAAACTACGTGAGATATTTTGTAGAAAATTTTATGCTGAACAATTTTGTGCATATCTATTTTTATCATAAAATCAAAATTTTCGGGAAAAAATGAAAAATACCAAATTTAAGGCGATAAGCAACCCCTCCACAAAAATTCAAGAGGTGGGGAGGGTACCAATTTCAGTATTTTATTCCAGGAGACTCTCCCAGTAACCCTATACTATAGTTTTTTCCTCATTTTAATGCTGATTTGAATGGACTACCATATTATAATAATGATATTTTCTTTAGAAATAATTTATTGAAGCTTCAAAGTTAAATCAGTACTTTTGTTTTATATGCTCGCAAAAATGAGTGGGATCCAAAGGTCGTAAAACCCTGAAATGTAATTTTCATTTAAGTAGACACAATAAAAAATAATATAATTACGCGGGTATTGTCGAAATTTTTTTATCACGGTTTTGAGAAAACTACAAAAAGAATAGAGCTAAAATTATCTTCAAAAATATCCCCCATAATGGATCAGATCTGAAGGGAGTTTGGTGCCTATTGGTTTAGTAGTTTCTGTATAAACTGGAAACAAAAAATTCCTATAAAGGATGTTTTTCCAGGATTCTAAGAAAACTTCAAAAGGGTTTGATATGAAATTTTTCCGGAATATTGTCCTCATATAGGCGCATGTATTTCAGAAGATTGATTTCTATTAGTTCATCAGTCGCGGGAAAAACTGAAAAAGAAAAAAAATAGCTGTAAAGCAGTTTTTGTTTATGGTTTTGAGAAAACTACGAAAAGGAGAGAACCGAAATTCTTAGGAATGATAGTATTTATATAGAATCAGAGGTATAATATGAGTTTGGAGTCTATTAATTCAATAGTGTCTGAAAAAAATATGAAACAGATAATTGCTGGAAAATGATTTTTTCTGGATTCTGAGAAAATTACAAAAAAGTAAAGCGCTCAAATTTTTATGACAGATAATTGTTATACTGTGGCTAGTAGCAAGTCTGATAGGAATAGTTTTCGGGAGCAATAAAAAAAAAAAGTTGCTGGAAAAAAGCTACTTTTCGACGTTTTGCTTGTAATATCTCGTTTCGTATCTACGACGAAAGGGGTTACGAGCGTCTTTTCTGCATTGCATTCAGCAGAAATTAGGTCCTATGTTTTAAGTGTATTTCAGGGTACATGCGATTCTGAAATTGATTAAAATTGGAGCCAAGATTTATTTGGGAATCATTATAAATAAAAATATTATTTAATAATATGTTTTACAAGTTTATTTAATCGTATGTTGATTGTAAGCTGTATGATAATTTTATAATTTTTATCAGTACCTAATCTTAAAATCTTTACATAATTCTCATTCATTATTCAAATTAAAATTCAAAATATAATTATTTCCAATATTTACTAAAATTTTGTATTCTTCAAAATATTACCTACCAAATAAATTCATTTTGAAGGTGATTATTTTTGTAGCAAACATTGCATGAATTTTTAAAAACATATTCTAGAAAAATTACACAATAGTAGACTCCACTTCAGGGACTCCGCCCAACTTCTCACAGCTTCTAATGTCGTTCAACTCATGTTGAGTCTCTCTGGAGGGGAGTGTGTGGGAACTTTTATGCCTTGCGCTATATGAAATATAATTGCCAGTTATAGCCGTGGTGAGATGATTGCATGATTAAGTTCATCGATTACAGCTGGTAAATATATAGGTCCTAGGTTTGATTCTCCAAACCAACAAAATCTACATACCTACCACAACTAAGATTTTTTTCCATGATTATGGTTTTCAAATTTAAGTTGAGGGCACTAATATTGGATAAATATTTAAATTTATTGTTGGAATAATTAAGATAGGTTAAATCAGATGATAATACCATTAGCTGCTAGTTCAAATGTAATAAAACGCTATATGTTAATGAAAAGTAAAAACTTGACTGAAGCAAGCTACGCTAGAAAATGGTATTCTTGATAAAAAAAATCTAAATGTATAAATACAATAAAAAACTGAAAATAACAAAATTATGTACTTGTAAGAATGCTGGGTAATAATTATGTTTAGTGAAAATTCAAGGAAATTCATACAAATCTGGTACACACATACTTGGAAGGACAGATACATAATGAAATTTTTATACTTCACATCACATTGTATTCTTGCATTTCATACACAGGAAATTAAATATATGGTTTACAGTACTGTTTTTGTATGTGATTTTTACATTGTAAATTGTATTGCATTTGTCTGTACAAATGTCGTGTGTGTTTTATAGATATAAGGTAAACGAGGCAAAGATGCCTCACCTTTTGAATACTTAAAATAGATTTGGATAGGAGAACTGAAAAGAGACCATATTTAGCACATATATACTTCAAGGCCTTATGCATCATTTGCTAGCAATCAATCAAATATTCATTTAAAAATAAAATAAAAATATAAAAACTCTAATTTTGGCTATCTCACCTGATGGGATGGGTAAGATGCCGCATAGTGGCGGCCAAGATGCCTAATTGAAATTTGTATATATATTAAAAAAAAAAGTTTAATTCAAAATTGTTGAAATTTCTAGAAAAAATGAGCGCAGCATGTGAGCAATTCCCAAGTCATGTAAACTCACTTTTGAACCTTGTTGAGGAAGATATTTTATTTAATTAATGATTAGAAAACAACAAAACGTTAAAATTTTATCATAATGATGAATCTTTCACAAAAACTATGAAAAATGGAACAAAATATCAACCTCCTCATTATGGCAGATTTAATGTTTTATTCAAAACGTGTAATCTCTACCTCGATGAAAAGTAAATGTGCTCCATGTAAAAAGATGCTTCACGTTTTTTCATGGATACGCATTCATTTACACGGAGATTACACCTATCAATGAAAGGAGCTACTTTTAACTCGCAAAATACCATGTAAACATTGTCTTTCTGATCATGTATTATATGAAAATATTATCTTTAATAATTTATAAAATTTCAGGATATCAGGTTCAAATGACAAAAAGTATTGAAAGAAAAAAGAAAATCATTCAGACAAAGGTATCAATTTGTTTTCAACATTATACCTGATAGTGACGACCAATTACTAATAATTTTGCAAAGTGAATGTTGAATGTTAACAATGAAGAAGCGGCAAATTCAAAAAGACGAAATGAATTATTAGGTACCTACTTCATTATTTATTTCCTCTAAAACGAGTAACATTGACATAACATTTTACCGAAAATGGAATTCATTTTTGTATGGTACTTTAATAAATTATTAGAGAAATAAAATATGTAAAAAAATGTGACATTTATTTTCTGTAATTGCGTCAATGACGCACTGTTACATTTAGTTTTCGCTTTATCAGTAGGTGCTCAAACAACACGCCATTAGAACTTCCACCCCAGTTTCAGTGAAACCATGAATTTGATCATATTTCTGATGATGGTTGTATTGTTTAACAGTGAAATAGGATATGTGACAGCTGCATCGTTTCTATTAAAATTGGATGTATCGCAGAAAAATTATCAAAACGATATTCTAAACAGTGAAATAATTATCGAAGGACCCGAAGTGAAAGATATATACCTGATTGAGCAAGAGGATCAGAACAAGAGACTGGAAGAGGCAATGCAGAAAAAAGAAAAACTAGAAAAAAAATATAAGAAATCTAAATCATTTTCTGTTTCCAATTTAACTCCGGCTGGATTATTAAAAAAAGGAATTGGCATAGCTAGAAGTAAAAGCAACCTAAGTTCTGCGAGTGAAGAAATCAATCGTCGTAAGTAAATATTGAGCCATAAATTATTTATGAACGTTTTGTACTGTCTATGACACCATTTTTAAAACAAAACGACCTATACAGATTGATTACTTTTTATAAATTGCAATCGATTGCACATGAAAATTCAATTATTTGAAGGTGAAGGTAACTAAGTTAGAGGAAGATAATAAAATTGTACTAATGATTGTCTGCAATATTTCTATTAAAATTAAGTTCTGGAAGTCGGGGAACTGTGTTGGACGAATAAGGAAACTCTGTTTCAAACTTGAAAATTATTGGTTCATTAAAGTCAGTGAAATGAATAATCCTATACGTAGACATTAAAGGTTAGAAAAAAAAAAAAAAGGATGCAACAGTATGAAAAGAAAGAAAACTGCACCATGTTTATCAAACTTACTGACCCTGATGAGTGTGTAGGTATGGGTATGAATTTTATCTACATATACAATTTTTGGCATGTTACAAATGGAAAGGCAGGCATAATCACGTTATTAAAATATGTATAAGTAATTTAGTGCCGGGTCCAGAGCGTCATTTTTGGGAGGATGTAAAACTATTTGTTAAATTGAAATTTTTTTATTTTTTATTAATCTTTAACGAATTTTTATCTTTTTTATCTACATGCTGTGGTTGTACTTTCATTTCTCTCCTTAATTATTTTTTTGTTCTTTTTTTCTGACATTTGGGGGAAAATTGACGCATCTGGTCTACCAAAAAAATTAAATTCAAATTTTTAACTGGTTGCGCCGTGATTACACCCTGAAATACTGTCCGCAATACACTGCGTGGAGTTTTCAACTTTCACAGATGATTCACTCTTCTCCAATCACATATTCTTCTTTCACCATCTTCCACCTGAGTCCGGCCACCGATCAGAAATTGAATTCTCTATGTTTTCTGGCAATTCTAATTTTATTTTATTTTCCTTAGTCCCTTCCATGAAACTTCAAATTTACCGTCTTTTTCCCCTTTTTCTTTTTCTCTCTTATCCCTGCTAAACACAATGTTCTTGGAATAGATAATAAAATGTTCAACTTACTTTAATAACTGGTTTTTAATACAATAAATATGATCATTTTTGTTCCGATTTGTTGAGTTTTTACTCAGGCAATGGGCTGAATATGGAGGTATTTTTGTTCAACTTTAGGCTAAATGTTATTTATATGAGTGTTTCCATGAAAATAAATCGAGTCTATTGTTTATGGACATAAAAAATAGTCCATACATGGTGTGGAATACCTTTTCGTGAGGAAGATATTCTTACCAGAAGATAATTCAACAGAATTATGCGTGTTCAGCCACTTCATATTAAACATATGGGTAAGCCAAAAGATGGGCGAACACTGGCAATTTTAGAGCTGGTCCAGACAGTTTATATACTGGCTTATTTACACGCACACATACATACGTGCGTAACAAATACGTACGTTTATGAGAGCGGTCCAGTTGTGTCATCTCTTGTGGTGATAAGAGATGATGGACTGCTTCATGTACAGACTTTGACGTCATCATGTTGTCTAGATTAGTCACAATTTGGTACTCGTACATTACCTGCAATTACATGCAGGTAATTACGATCGAAAATAATTATGTGGTTTTGGTTTAACGTTGCAAAGATGAAAATAAGCCTGCCTTTTGGCGGTGACTGTTGTTGGGGGTCCAAGCCCCTTAACCTCATACCAGTGAGTCCCCTCACAAGGTATAAATTATTCGAGTTCAAGGGACAACTGGTACGCTATTCTAGTTGGTTAGTGGTAATTCCGTAGCCACGGTATAATGTAAATGTTTTTTCCAACATCTGTGGTTTCTAAATTTGAACTTGGAATACTATAGGTATTGCTACGTGGAATTTGGATATGTCCATCAAAATTGGCGGACCAAAAAATTTTCCCATTTTTTCTTAAACCCTCCACTGGAGGTCAAGAAAAATTAAAAAAAAAGTTAGTTGATTTCAATACTTATCATTTAAAATTCAAAATTTTCAAATATGGGGTAACTAGTTCGCTGAAGAGGCTTTTCTATTTACCAGGATGTATGTAAATTAGAGGTCAAGTTGAGCTGTCCGAAAGTGTGGAACTTTTTGACCCATCATGGTTACCTTAAATTTCACGTCTAATTTAGGAACTACCGCTTATTCCAAAAAATAATGTGCGCAAACGAGTTACACTTTTTGTAGTTTTATTTTATAAATGTGTGAAACTGATATTTTGGTAGTATGTTTATTGTGTACCTACACCTCCCATCAAATAAAATACTTGAATGAGTTTTTTTTTTTTTTGTTTTTTTTGTTATTTATTATAGTGAAAAATGAAATGAACGAAAACAAATTTTGCCTACAAACTTCTCCTGCTGTCGACGTCTGCAAAGAGGCGTTCACAAATTCATTTTTCATGCAGAAGAAATGGAATTACAGCAAACAATCGGAAAAAACATGTTATAAAAAACAGATACATGTATCTAAGGACGAGAAAAACTTTGTGGACGAAAAATTATTAGTCAAATGCGAAGCCAACAAGGTTGATCAAGATAAAAGGGATACTTTCGACATTTATCTGCTACCGTCTGTTAGATATGTACCGGGGAAGAATTTAAAATTTTTTGTTCTTCAAGGAAATTCCACTGACCCTGTGGCTTATCTTATGAATACTAAGAAAAATAAAAAATCAAACGTTGCCGAGGCATCAGACAATGGTAAGCCAGTTCCGAATGAAAAGTTAGCGATAGAAAATTAAAACTAGTTTCTATCAACATGAATTTTAAGGTTAAATAATCTTTAAAATATTACGTAATAATGATGAAAACAATTGCTATAAAATTAAACCCAAATTTCTACTAAATTCTTACTTAACTCTATCCTAAAAAATACATTTTTGGTAGTTACCTATATTTTTATTACAAAATAAACCGGAAACTATAAATGATCGATAAGAGTCTTAAGGCAACAAGCACTATTTTTCTTTTCTGTTTAAAATGAATACTTTTTGATGAAATCAATCAGTTTTCATGGAATTTTCGAATTTCTACAAAGTACATTTTTCAGTCGTATGTTCAACGTATCACATTTCGCAAGCGATTAAATTTTTATACAGTTTCAGTCAAAATTCGTCCCTATAGCCTCAACTTCCGAATTATTTGGAAAATCCAAACTAAAAAAGAACACCAAGTCAGTTGTACGTTCAGCTCGTATTCAAAATTAATGAAAATCTGTATTAGGCCTAACTGAAAACTAGTCTGTAAGAAAATGCTGTTAAAATATTTTGTTAAACTTGAAAAATTCCATAAAATCACTTTTTGTGACATTTCTTTTAATGTCTACGACGTAAGAATACCAACTTGTTGAAATGATTATTTTTAAAGAATGTACCGGTTATCATATTAAATGAGTTTTTAAACGTTTTGAAATTATTCCATATTTTATTATCGTTCATTTCTGAAATAGTCTACGTAGTACGTATCTACTTTCGTCAAAAAACAGTCCTGTATTTTGTTTTTTTATTTAATTTTCTATTAATTTTAAAAAACATAACTTATTCGATAAAACAACAAATTTATTCTAATATCTATCAAAATAATTTTATTTAATTACATATTCAGGACAAAATAACTTGTACTCCAAAATCAGTTCTATTTAAAGAAGATCTCTCGTTACCGCAATTGATGAGAAAAGAACACAACGCAATTTATTTAAAGAAGGATAAAACACATGAACTCTTTAAAAATTGTATTAAAAAAATTGAAGGTGTTACAGAAATATCTGCAATCACAGCCACAATACTAGGTTAGCACTTTTAACTGAGGAGTAAGACTTCTTTTGACAATGAGAATGAAGAAAAACGAGTAACAAGATTTGTATATTATAAGCTTATAGGGTAGATGCGCCAGTTTGCATCAGTTTGAAGTTTAAGGCTTAGGGATAAGATGAATAGGTAGATTCATCAGTTGGAAGTACTTTTATCACAAATATTAAAGTATACTTTTTGATTTCCATCTATATTTCCATCTATTTTCAACGATTCACCTGTGACATAGATGAAACCATAAATCAAAGAAAATTCCAATTTCTGTGAAAAATGCAAAAAGTGCTTTTTCTAAAAAGAAATCTGCACAATAGGTGATGAAAAATGCTCAGTTAAATGGGAATAATTGCTATAGTATGAATATTTTAGTGTTCCAAGATGGTAAGTACACTTCGATATTAATAAAAATCAGTGATTTAGATTAATTTAGCTAAAATTATTAGTATTATTTACCTGTTCTAAAATTGTTCATTGAATATCAACATTTCCTTTTGCAACTGATTTATGCTAACTGGCATAGTGGAGGAAAAATCATGACACCAGTTTGGAAAAGACACTTTTTGCTTCAGTTTGAATGGGAAAATTCAAATTATTTTAATCATTTGGGTACAATAACATGAATTACCATCTCTGAATTGATATTACTTTTTCAAATATTAAATTTCTCAAAGAATTCTTGTTTTATGACTCTTATACAAAAATACCATTTACCCTAGTTTGAAACATTTATATCTACCCCAGTTGTGCAACATCCATGTTCCTGTATTAATTTGAGGATGTTTATCAGCTTTATTTTCACACAATAAAAGCTTTGTCAAGTCCCCCAATCTTATGGAAGGGGAATATTGAAATTTTTGATTGATATTACCAGTTATTGAAATAAAATAAAAAATGAGTGTGTGCCAGGACACAGTTTTTGGATGAAATTATGTTTTTTTTTTTAACCTAATATGGTGTGGGTTGTGCTTGTATGATTATATTTTTAATTTTTTTAATGGGGGGCTTTGCCTTCCAAACCCTCCTTTTTATTTATTTTCTCAAAACAGGTCACCTACCTACTATACAAAATAATATACCCTTTTTTGATGGTGACAGAAAATTTAAATCACCCCAAATGTGAAAAAGTTTTAGTATGGAGGCACCTTTTATGTTTTTTAATTTTTTGTCATCTCTTGCCCCCAACTCCCTTTTTTTCTTTTCTTTTTCTTTTGATTTTATAACTTTTTTATTAATTTTTTTAATTGGAAGCGTCGCCCCTCAAACCACCTTTTATTATTATTTTTGTCAACACATGTCACCTACCTACAATACAAAATAATATACCATTTTCTAGACGACGGAAAATTTAAATTGCCCCAAATGAGAAGCAGTTTTAGTATGGAGGCACCTTTTATGTTTCCTCATACTTTTGCGCTGCACAAAATGTATTGCCACAAACTCGAAGCGTGCCAAAGAAATCCAGATTCCTGGAGACACCCTAAGTGATTATACAGCTTTCCTCTCATGTTGTTGCTGTGTGTGTGTAGGTTTTTATCTGTATGTATGTGTGCGCGCATTTCCGTTTCCTATATGAAACAATTTTGTTTCACATCGATCGAGTTTACATCCTTGTAGAAGTTTCACTTCAATACACATTTTTTCTCCTATTTTTTCCTTATATTATTTGTGTGTTGCAAACTAGAACATAAATGTTGCAAACTAAGATTAGGTAATGGTATTTTTACATAAAAGTAATAAAAAAAATAATATTTAGAGCAATATAATAAAAATTTAAAAAGAAAATATTAATTTGGAGGACATAATTCTTATAATGAAGCATTCATATAACAAATACGTTAATTCTAAACTGAATTATGCCACTTCAAACTCAAAATTACCCTTACTGTTGCAAACTGATGAATCTACCCTATTTATGAAAAGAATAGATGTTGTAATCTAAATGAACCAATAAGATTACTAAATTTGTTGAAAAACAAAAAAAAAAAGAAGCTCAATTCGACAATATTTTTTGTAATTTCCCCCCTTAGAAATACTCTGGAACCATCACTGCTGATTTATTAGTGGCTGCTGTTGAAATCAGCTGAAACTGAGCTGACACTAAAGAACATTTTCTATATTCACAAGGTTACAGGATATTCATTTTTGTTTGCTCGAGTAGTGAATTTTGTTCATTTTCACTGATTTGTTTGATGGTTGTTCACACCAAACAAGCAAAACAAAGTTCCGTTGTTCACTTGTGCATTTAGTGTAAACACAGTTTGAGAAGAATTGGGTAAGAGAGGAATGAGAAAATAGTTGTGTTATTGTGTGTGTGTATGTTTTTGTAGTATTAAAATGATGCCGTAACAAGCGAATATTTCATGAGAATACAAAGTATGTTGAAGTACCTTGTGGTATGAGACCCTGGGTGGCCGAATCTACCCAAAACACACCAATATGTATCTCTAAAACATTCTACTATGAAGAATAAAAGCATTCACCTACAATGAAGTGAATGTAAGATTACCTGGTTTAGACATGCTCAGTCGGCCATCGTCCATTATACCACTTTAAATCATGCATAATTTTATAGAAATAACTAAATTTAACCAAGTGAGATTGTCGAGTGGGAATTACCAAGTGGGATTCATTAGTAAGAAACTAACCCAAAAAGGTGACTGAGTGGGGAATCCAAGGAGGGCCAAATGCCTAAGAGTTTAAAAATCAAGTCATTGTAAAATGCATCAAATGTATTAACAAAATAATAGACACAACATACATTGTACCGATTTCTATGGTGGTCAAATACTGGTTGATGGAGCAGCAAAAAGTTTACAAAGTGTTAGACTGTTTTCTACTCCATCAAAAAAAAAAAAAGAAACAGATTGAAGCCAAAACAGGTTTTAGAATATAATAATAATACAAATATAATACAAACACTCTGTACCAGCCACCGAGTGGGGGCTACGAGGGTGAAAAGTAAAGGGTAGGCAAATTTAGAGGGAAGAAAAAGATTAGAAGAGGGAGAAAATTCGTACCGGGTATGGACTGAAGTCAGGTGGCTAGCCGAACTTTCAGCCACTCATGGCATTTTATTTTTAGTTTCGGGAATTTTTTATTTCCAAAAATAGTTTTTAGAATTTTATTATTGGTTGAGGGCAAGCCGTATTGGTCAACCTAAGTTCGTATCAAAAGAAAAGGAACAGTTTGACTATTTGAAATTATTTTTTATTGTTGAACATGAAGAGTGAGGCGAAATTATTAATTCAATGTGCAAATGTGTATCAGCTGTAAAGAATGGTTGATATTGTAAACTGATGTAAATTCTGTAAGGTTGTAGAGGGAAAATAAAAATTTTGTAGAGTAAAATCAAAAAAACTTGTTAGTAAATTAGGTACTTAATAATAATTATGAATTCATAAAATGAATAAAAATTGAAATAAGCTTTGTAGTAAAGACCAGTGTCAGTAGGCCAGTACCTAGCCACCTGAGGTGTTATGTGTCCCTGAGTTGTATCTGTGTAAGCTCTGTAGAAATTGAAATTAATCTATTTATATATACACGGATCATCTCACTCTATGACCATTAAAAACTGTTTTCTTTCTCTTTTTTACCAGCTACTCTTAATTCCACCTGCCAAATTTATTCGTCCAATACTGGTATCTCCTCGAATTCACGAATTCAGCCAGTGACTTGGTAGGAGAATTTTTTTTCTCTTCCAAGATCCGGTATTGTTCTGGAAAATTTTCTTCGGATTTTACTGATTAATGAGGCAATTTTGAGTAATTAAAGAAGATATTGTAATTTTTTAGAAATGGTTTAACAGAGTATTTAGCGACTAATAACTTTATTTTTCGTCTCTTTTTCAAATATTTGATGGGGGACTCGAGGGTTTTAAATTCTTTCTCTCCGTGACAATTTTCTTTTATCCTTGTTTTACTACTATTTTTCATTTTCCTCTTTTTCTAAATTAGTCGTTTCGCAAAATCTTCTCCTTGATTTCCCCTAATAAAAGAATATTTGTCAATCATGGTAATTAATTTTGAAATTTAATTTAGAAATAAGGTAAAAGTTGTAACCATAATTTTTGATTAATTATAATTTGGTTTTATGGTTGATTGTAAATTTTTTGTCGTGGTTTTCTAATATTGTTAAGATGGGTTGAAGTGTTGAATAAGGTGAGTGGGTGTTGAAGGGAGTGTAATGCAAAATAAAAGAATATGATAGTATAAATACAATTATTGGATACAGCATTCCATATAAGCCAGCGCCTGATTTTCATATTAAGATCCCGGTCCAAATAATCATCATCTAGGTTGTTAAACAGCTCGCAGCTCCCGTTTTAATGTTCAAATACGAACCACTGTCTATTATTTTTCCAAACAGTACCGAACTGGTCACAGAAGACCACGTTAAATTTTAACTACATCATCTCACATGATTCTATATGAACCAGAACTACGTAATTTATGCGAATCTTTTCATCCAAAGTATCATACGAATGAGAAAAATTCGAAACATTTCAACGGCCACATGTAATCAATAATTTAAAATTATTGAGTAAAATTTTCACAATATTTAGGGAAAAAAAAATTTTAATTCACTTTGACAGAGAATATTACAGAATATATAATGTTGACTGGTCTTCAGCACTGATTAGGTATGAATAAATTTTTCGAACTGAATATTCGACGTTAGCCATGGTGAGGCGGCAAGTTCAAAAAGAACCGTAATTTGTTTTTTTCTGGAAGAAGAATAATATAGGTATTTGTAAGTAAATACAGAAGGTACAGCTTACGTATGATGTCAGTCATTTTTCAACCGCAATTATCAGAAAAACGATTAATGTAGCCTTAAAAAAAAAAAAAACAAAAAAAAACATGTTTTTTATTTTCTGCCATTGAGAAAAAAGAACTTTCACGTTTGATTTTCGCAACATTAGCACTCAGTCAACGTAATTATAAGAACATACCTAAATCCAACGCAGTTTTCGATAAACAATGAATTTCATCATATTTTTGTTGAACGTTATTTTGTTGAGCAGAAAAATGGAAAATGTATTTGCTGCATCGTTCCTATTACGACAGGAATTACAAATCAAAAATCGTATGAACTCGTCTCTAAATCGTGAAATAATAATCGAAGGACCTAATAAAGTGGCCGATATTTTCCTGATGGAGGTACAAGATCAGATCGACAGACTGGAAAAAGAAATGCAGAAAAGAAAAAAAACTGCGACAAAATACAAATCAGGTAAGTCGGCAGCTGTTTTCGATTTTAACCCAGATAAAGATCTGGAAAATGAATTTAAAATAAATGGAAGCGAAAGTTACCCTAAGTCTGCGGATAAAGAAATCGACCGTTGTAAGAAATATTTTGCCAGCATTGTGCTAAAATTATTGTTTATCATCAGATAAAAAAGTATTTTTTCTTTCTTTTTTTACGAAATTACAGTGGAACAGGAGATAGACGAAAGCAAATTTTGTCCAGAGTCTACTCCCATAGTCGACGTATGCAAAATGGCATTTTCCAATTCATTTTTCAGTCGGAAAAAATGGAAGTACAGCAGCGCATCGGCAAGTCAGTGCGTTGAGAAAGTAATAAGCGTATCGTCTAGAAATGGGAAAACCCATTCGGATGAAAAATTATTCGTTAAATGCCCGGCGACCAAGAATAATAACGGTGAGGAAAACAGTTTCGACGTATTTTTGGCAGCATCCGCTGGGTATGTACCGAAACAGAATTTTAAATTCTTTGTGTTCGTCGAAGATAAAACGTTGAAACCAGTGGCCTATCTCATGAATACTATGAAAAAAAAAAGAGTCTGAGAGGTCAAAAAATAAAAAAACGTAAGAAAATCAAACGAAAATTAGCAATAGAAAATTATAATTAGCTTTTTGGGTACATTGAATTTTCAGCTGAAACAATAAAAATAGTATTACGTCTAACAATATTGTAAGAAAGTAATAAAATCAAGTTCAGCCTTCTATCAAATTCGTGCAAAGCTCTTCCGAGACGAAAAAAAAAAAACAATAATTTCAACTGAAGTAAAAATAATTAATCCTATTATTACCTCTCAGAGTTATACCTAACAGTGGGGAAATTTTTGTGGGGCTCAAGCTGAAAAAAAATACTTGGATCTCTTAAGTACTTATGAGGGTAAACATTTTTTATGAAATAAGCGTATAGAACTAGTGGAAAAATAACGTAGCCTTATTTTTGTACTTTTCATTATTTTTCTGACCCATTTGGCTTTTATGAAATACCTACGTTTTTTTGTAATAGTTCTTTTTTTGCCGTGAAAACGTGTATAATACTTCCCGCAATACTTTCCCCAGACTTTCCTCTTTTTTTATCTTACATATACCTTTTCATAATAGACTACACTCTATAAAAAACATATTTCGTTTTGTTTTTAAACGTCTCTCATCCTTTTTTTCACTCTTCTTACGTCTTTTCCATGGAACATTACTATTCTTTCTTCTCTGCCACTAAAATTACCTGTCCGCGGAATAATATTTGAACGTAACATATTTGTAAATAACCGGTTTTTATCCACCCCTATACGATTTATTATTGTATTTTGTCCTCATTTTTCTCACTAAAATTTATTTCTACCTGCAGTTCTTCTGTACAATTCGTTTTTATCGTCCGCTGAACCAACAACTTTTATTACCATTTTCAAACAGACTGTATATTTTCATTATTAAACATGATTGCCAATATTACTGTGTGTTACTTTTTCCATTGGGCAAATGGGTTGAAATTGTTGATGTTTCCTGTAGCCTTAGGCTAATATATTCAAACGCGTAAGCGAATTCCTTGGAAACCAAGTCCGTGGTTCGTGGATATAAAAAATCATTTCCCAGGCATCGTGTAAATTCGAGCTCTAAGGACACCGGGTAGGTTATCTGGTTGGGCAGTGGTGATTCCGTGGCCACTGTCCTTTGTAAGCGTGTCTTCCAAAGTTCATGGTTTTGTTGGGATTTGGATAAAAGAATTTATAAGGACTGTAAGGAGATTGTCAAATTGACCCCCCATGGCATACAGTATTTCTTTGTTTTTCATTATTCATTGTTTTATTGCTCAAGCTCTCATGTTGAAGACAGAGGCACCAATTTCTGGCTGCCAGCCCGACTTTGACCACTATCTTTCTTTTCTTTCCATAAATCTTCCCTTTTGTTTTTACTTTTAACATTTAACTATGTTTTGAACGCCATTATTCTCACAAGGCATCATTTTTATACTGAAAAAATTACGACTAAAAACCAATTTTTCAACTATAAAATTTACTTGGTCAGTGAATTATATTCTTTTCCTGAAAGTTATTTTTAATTAAATGTGGTCCAAGTTTGCTTTTTGGCAGTAAATTAAAATAAATATTGAAGGATATGTTTGAACTCTTCAGTTTAATTTCAAACCTCATTTTGTGTTTTAAGTTATTTCTTTTTAACATATTATGCTTGCTTAATGTTCGTTTGATCGTTTCTAATATAATTACTACTTTAATTTATAAAAATATATTAACTTTTTTTTTTTTATGAATTGGTTCGAAGAGTAAGTATGTGTGAGGAATGTGTGTGCACTCCGTACCATTAATTTGGTTGCTCAGGCTTAGAAGCAATGTATGTGTCAATGAATTTACAATCATCAGTTTTACACTTTTGGCATATTTTTCTTTTTTATTGTTAGTGCGCTCTTTGTTGGACTTTTACATTATAAAAGAAGCTTCTTGGCCACTAACAAGCATCTCTTTTATCATTCAAAATGGCTAGTTTTTGATGAAATCAGTCAATTTTCTGGGAGTTTGTGAAATTTTTGAATATCCATTTTCAATAGTTCATTTAAGGCAGTACATTTCGCAGATGACGAAGTTTTTATTCTATTTTTAAGCATAAATGAGTCTCTAGCTTCAACTTCTCAATCATTAGGTAAATACCAAGTGAAAAAGAGCGTCAGTCAATCAGTTTCACAATAAAAATCTGCACTGACTTAAGAACCATTCTAGAAAATAATGCTTTTCAACTATTTCTTCAAAATTAAAAACTTCTATAACATAGACACATTTTGCAGAATAGCTTTTTTTATGTCTACATACGAACACTTGTTTTTTTGTTTTTGTTTTTGTTTTTTTGTAATTATTGTTTTAAAAAATATGTTACAATAAATGAGTTTAAATATATGGAATTTTGTGTTTTATTGTCGTTCATTTCTACAGTATGCATGTTATAAATCAAGTATATATTATTTGATCATGAAAACCGATGCATGTGGCATATCACCTTTCAAAATTAAAAATAATAATAAATAACCTTTTTAAAACACCATTCAAAATTATTCTCTTTGTGGTTTTATGTTTAACCCTATATAATAAATTCTCTTGTAGCCTAAAACTTCTAGGCTACGTGTATACTTTTATCTATTTTTTCCATGTTTCTGTTAAGTTATTATTTTCATCTATACACACACATCCGCAGACTGCCATCTTCATTCGTCTCATTCATTTCATGTTCAATCATTTCATCTTTTTCACTCTTTTTTTTGTCATTTACCTCTTACTGTACATTTTGTCTTTCTTGTCTTTCACTCATTCGCTGCACTCTCTGTACTTCTTCTTCCTTCTCTTCATCACTTTGAGACTCTGATGCGGTTGTACTCACAGTTCATATATGTTTCATCTACTTTTTAACTCCCTTCATCACATCCTCCGTGGTTGCTGCCTTGGCTGCTGCAGGGAACCTAAAATTCTAACCAATAGTTATTTTTTCTATATTCCCACACCAATTATTTTTCCCTCTCTTCTTCCCCAGACCATTTTACTTTTAGATGATTACTAAAAACTGTTCACTTTCTTCTTCTCACTCATTTTTATGCTCTGTGTATATACACACCATAATTGTTACTGTACTCGTCTGTTATTTTCAGACTTAATCGCATTATGATGAATTTGTCCGTGGTCTTGGTAATAGCTAAAGTTTAGGGAAATATAAATTTTTTTCCAAGCCTGGTTGAAATTTAAGTCAATGGATACATGACCGACTATTGGGGGTAGGGTGGTGGTAATTCTGTGGCCACCATCCAATGTAGGTGATTTATCCCGAGGTTCTTGGCTGTCTTAGTGGTTGTAAAAAATACTGTCGGGACTATAGGGGGAAAACTTTAGATCAAAAAAGTTCCAAATTTTCATATCTAACTCGGTGTTTAGATTCTGATAAAAATTTTTCTTCAAACAATGGTATCGTATTTGAATTTCTTAGTCTACTTCTTTGTAAAATTCATCATTTTCACATTTTCCTTTGTTTATTATCATTTTTGAATTTCATTGTGATTTGTGAATTTATCAATTCAAAATGAATAAGTAGGTAATATAATTATGTTACTTAACATTTCTATTATTTCCTTTCAATCAAAAATGTTATAAAAATAGTTTTGTTGAAATATCAATAATTTTCTGTTTATTTTAGTTTTTTATTTAACAGAAGTCAACTATAATTATAACTGTGAAGCTGAACAGACAACTAACTGTTCAAAAACTTATCCATGACTAAAAAATTGAGTTAACCTTATTCTATGCTTCTTGTTTCTTGAAAAAAAAGTTTCTTAGTCAGGCCAAACTTAAAGAAAAAAATCTATCTTCAATGAAAATGTCATAAAAAATTACATACTTTAATAGTTATAACCTATTTCAAATTGTAATACTCGCTCAGTATAGATCAGAAGATGATGTGGTACTGACTCTAGCACTTATTAACACAACTTTATGTCATTGTCTCAATTTCAAGGCATGTTTAGTGGGTGGAAAGTGGCCAATTTCAGAACACTTATACACTTAACCTACAGAACGAAAGATAATATATCTTAACCAGACTCGCAATTAATAATTTTTAGTTAAAAAATGGTTAAAAAAAAAAAAAAAAAAAAAAAAACAAGCAATGAGCACAGTTTTCTTTCTTAAATACTTTTGTATTGTTATCTATACCAGTTTTGTTAAAAAGTAAAGAAGATTTAAGATTATTTTGCAAAGCATCCAGTTCTACTTTGGAATAGCATTTTCTTATGGTGTAAAAAGAACTGCCAAGAGGTATTACCACCATGTTCAGTGTTTCAAATGAACACACTTGACCGTGAGAAGGTTAGCTGTTCAAAACTGCACATAATTAGTGAAAAATAAAGATTTGTCGGCATTGTTTATTTTTTTGTACACTTACCTACTGTCCACAAAATTATGATGAGACCTTTAATTGGCATAATTCTATTATGGGAAATTTCTCTTCACCTTGAAGGTGTGTGAAAAAGGGTCCAAGAAATTAAGAAGGTATGCAGAAAGTGTTTTAGAAGGCAAAAAGTCAGATGAAAATGTATGTACGTAACCTCGAAAGCGTTTGGTAGGTGTTTAAAGAATGAAAACCAAATAGCTCGTATACTCTTATGAACATCGTGAGTCCCACAAAAAGGCCTTGTATTGTAAAAAGGACCTCACACGTGTGATCCTCAAATAAATGTATATACATATACATTATCATATTACGTGTTACCCAAACTTTGTGATTGCAGTTTAATGAAAACAATCGAATAAATAGGGCTAAAATTTTCAGGAGATAATGTCCTCATAATACGAGCAGGTCTGAAAGCAGATTGCCAAATATAATAGCTCAGACAGTTTCCGATACAAATGCTGAATAAAAAATAGAAAACCCACAAAAAAGTGCTTTTTCAGGGATACTGAGAAAACTACAAAAAGGATCAAGCTGAAATTTCTTAATAAATGGAGCAAGATATCCTTCCATTCTAACATTGCTGAATGAGTATATAGACAATAAATAAAAAAATAAAACAAGTCCCCCACTTTATCTGTTATTTTCTGTACAAATATAAGTACCTACGTACATAAAGCAAAAATCAGGTCAAAATGGGGTAATGGTGTCATTAGGTTTTATTTTATGGTGAAATGGAAAATTTTAATTACCCCACCCTTAACCCTGCCATCACGTCTGTAATGATAATTTCATATCATTTCTTATTTTAACATATATCTCGTATTCTATTAATATTATTCCTCTATTTCATTTTGTCTATAACCTCATTCTTACATCTTGTCGTAATGACGTCAGTGAAACTTTTCAAGATCTGCATCTTGATGTCACCTTTTCCAACTAATACAATATTCTCTTACTAAACATAATGATGTCATTTATTCCATGAATACAAAATACAATTCTGAAATATTCCTAATTCCTCTTAAAATTATAAATACACCCACTTTATGTCATAAGTATGTTATTCTATTGGATCACTCTAAATTACGTAGATTGTATCAACCAATCACATTGTAAATCTCCCACAACACCAATGTATAATTCATTCGAATCCATACCCTTAGACTTAAGCCTGATCACTTACCAATTTCTTCTCTTGTACATTACATTACATCTTGATATTTTCTTGTACACATAAAAAATATACACTATTCAAAAATAATATATGTGTCGTGTACTTTTTGTAACAATTATACCATTACAACGTCAATTTTAATAACCAAAAATTACAGGAAACAAGTTGACTGTGTTGCTTGAAGTATCTCTTTCTTATTTACGACTCGAGAGATTACGAGTATCTTTTCTTCATTGAATTAACTATTCAGGTTTTTGGTTTTTTTGTATTTTTTTCCAAGTACCTCTTGTGGATGAAAATTGTCACACTGGGTGTTCTCTAGCAAAATAATGATGGGATAGAGTTTTTTTTGTATAAGTGTGCTCAGGCATTTACTCCGAGACTTTTTTTCCATTCAATTTTAGGAGAAAAACTTGTTTTTTTGTTTCCTTTCAGAACATCACCAATATTTTCAGCTCGAACACAGTTGAAAATGATGAATGGAGAACGATTACGAACGTGAATGCGGTTGACGAAAATTGTGCAAATAAAATCTGTTGAACCTGTATCAATATGTGATTTCCAACAGTAGACATTATGATCTATAGTTCTGTACCTTGAATATGTCTACATAGATATAATTTACATTTGAGTTACTGATATTTATTTTTTTAATATTTACTCGCCTAGACGTTATAGTCAGTAGTATACGTATGTTTCAGCTTAGAATTATCACCTTCATGTCGGATGATCGTAAGCGTAGTATGAAATCACGTTCATGAACGATGTTCATGCTTTTTTTGTTTTTGAAAATCATGAAACATACAGTAATCGTGATAATCGTAATATTGTGCTCGACTCTAAACTACAGTAGCAGTTCTGAACAAAATAATCACAATAAGGCTGTCGATTCGTCGAAAAAACAATCATTTTTCGCTCCCCGCGATATCGTCAAATTGGACAAAGAGGCTGAAATAAAATTTGTGCACCAATTACATCGTCGACAGAAATTGGAATCGGATGCCAAACAGAAGGTAGACAGGCGAAAATGGAGACTGAAGAATCTGACGGGTATCTCGTTTGCTGACATGGTGAAACCTCAATGGTTCAGCCTGAAGGGAGCGTTGAAATATAGACTATGGAGAATGGTGAAGTCAGCGGAAAAGGCCTTGGTAAAATGTGAGAGTCGTCTTTCGCGAAATGCGATAACTAGGCATGCCCCGAGCATAAAGGGGAGGAGCCTCGAAGGCTCGGCTCTCTTCCGCGGCTTTTTTGCAGATTTTAGGAATTCTACTAATTCGAAACTTCCCAACCAATTTTGATAAATTTTTGCCTGCATATTCTACATTATTTAATGGTGTTAACAAATTGTAAAATAAGTTTTTCAATTTTTTAACACAGTTACTTATACCGAAGGAAAATGCTATAACATCGTAAAACTCTCTATTAGTGTTAACCAGAGCTAATGACGTGGACGTAGGGAATATGTATAGCTATATTTTTTACCTACTTTGCTGGAAAAAGAGTTATTAAAATTGACCTCGTGTAAGGGGTTGGGTAGATGAAATTTGCGCGCTTCATGAGTAACGAAAACGATTGGTACCATTTTCCTATTCTTACCTAATTATGTTTTTTATGTAGGTATCTAGAGGACAGTGGTACACAGTAGGCCATGGTACACAGTGGAACTATTTAGATAAGAGGATAAATTTTCTTTTTTGCCCAGAACCGCCCTGATAACAGTGCAGTGCGTCATTACGTATACCACGACCCGCAAAATTTTTAGAAAACGTGCATTCTGCTTTTGTTATCAGTGATTTATTGTTTTCGTATTTATCTGCAGTTGATATTTTTTCTATATACGTAGACACAGCCTAAAATAATGATATAGATTATTCTGAAAACAGAATTCATGAAAATACTCGTATGGGCACACGGTGGAATGACCAAGGGTAGTATACGATGGAACAATACTTTTTTTGGTATTTCGAAGGGTTTCTGGAGTTACGAAGGTAAATTACGGATCAAATATTTATTTTAATAAGTTAGTATATGGTTTTAAATTTTATTCCAATATTTTTTAATTAATTTTTTTTTCTATAGGTAATTTATTATTTTTACAATTTTATTAACGTGCAGAAAAACATTTGGATTCTTAAATTTTAATTATGATTTGTCAAAAATAAAAATCCATTGATGTATGCCTAATTATATTTCTCAGTTACAGTATATTTTTGTACCCAATTTGTATCATTTATGTTTATGTTCGACTGTGTACCACATGCTATCCATTGTGTACAGTAGAACGATTTTTGACTTTTTTTTTTCAATCGTGTCTCTCTAATTGTTAAATGATATACTTTCGATGTCAACGGCTTAATCGATGCAGTAACATGAGTTTTTTCCAATGGTATATTTTAAATTTCGATTCAAACAAAATTTGGAAAGTTGAAGTGTAAAAATCAAGAATTATCCTACTGTATACCATTTTTCCCTATGTATCACCAATAATTTGTTTTTACAGTTTTGAAAAAACTTCCGAAATGATAGGGCTATAATCTTCAAGAAAGGTAGTCATCATAATATAAGACCGTGTCTGATGGGAGTGTGTTTTGATTCAGTAGTTTGAGAGAAAATTAGAAAACAACATTCCTAGAAAATTGATTTTTCCAGAATTTTGAGGGAACTAGAAGGGAATCGGTCTGAAATTATCACGATACGTTGTTATTATAATGTATGTGTGATTTTAGTCAGGCAGAAAACAAGATTTCCAGCATGTCTAGTTTTCACCAGGTTTCAAGTCGTTCCACCATTAGCCTGTATTTTTCTCCCTACTCCAAGACTGTTTTTATTCAAAAAAAGAAAAATTCAGGCTAATCAGAAAGCTCCACGATCAACTAAATTGCAGTTGGCTGTTTGAGAGAGCTTTCTTTGTTCTTCATGTTTTGGTTCACATAGGAAGAGTACCATTTTGTTTCCTTATAATTTTTTACTGGCATTGTTGTGTCACATTTTGTTCTTGTGAACATTATTGAATACCAGTTTCTTTTTAAATTTGTTGTCATAATGTTTTCCTGATTTGGTATGTTGTTAACATTATTATATACTATATTATAATACAGTAAAACTTGGTTAAGTGGAATTGCAAGGGGATGACAAATTTCTTCCAGATAACCAGTTTTTCACTAAACAGAGTTTCAGTAAAACAGGTTAAAAAATAAAAAATTTCAGTTATGCAGGTTATTTTATTAAATGTCAATCTATAGCTAAATTTAGGTAAATAATGAACAATATACAGTGTTATACATGTGTTAATTAAAATATTGCGTAATTTTAGTCTGCGCTGGTATGCTGGAACACATTTCAGACAATTTTTCCAAGTCATTTATCATGTGGAAAACAGATGCGCATTTGACAAGAAACAACATGAATGAGCTGATATTAAACCAACAGATAAGTAGACTGTATATAACTTCCACTTATAGAGGTAAATTGATTACAACATTCCACTTATCGAGGGCTGAAGGCTAAAAAAAAAATTCCACTTAAACCTGGTAAGATGGAACTCCATTTCAGTAAAAGAGGTTAATTTCTTAAGAAAAAGATAGGCAAGTCTAGGGACTAGCCAATTTCTTTCAGATAGCCAGTTTTCCACTTACAGAGATTGCAAGTAACCAAGTTTTACTATATATCGGTTTCATACTTATTTTCTAATTGTGAAGTCTTCCTTACTGTTAGATATATCCAGTTAGGTTATGGCTTACATAGGTTAAAATTGGAGGAAACTGACACGTTCTTGTTCACAAGGTGTTCGATTACTGGAATTCGATATGCAGGGAAATCTGATTTTTTCTCAAATTATGCACGGTAAATCTAAATTAAAATACACAGGGGTATAATCAACATTGTGGATGACTGTGGCGAGCTATTGGGGCTAGATTTTTGTTTGTCTCTGTCTAAATTATCGATTAAATTGAACTTACAGGTCTCTTTTCGAATTCAAAGTTTTCAAGATATCGACTAATTTTATGAAATTGGGGAAAAATCTGTACAGCTAAACAGATTTTTTCATGGTATGTACACACCCTGATTGGCTGACTACATTTTATAGAATTTTTGTCCCTATTCTTGCAATAGTTTTCGAAAAAACTGGAGAAGACAAAATTACAGTAAAATTTTGGTTCCAAGGTTTTGAAAAAATTAAGAATGAGATATGATTAAAATTTTCATGGAAAGTAGTCCTCAAATAGGACCAGGTCTGACTGAAGTTTGTTGCCTATTGGTTGCGTAGTTTTCGAGAAAACTGAAGAAAAAAATTAATAGAACAGAGTTTTTCTAGGATTTTGCAGAAATCGGGAAAGGAAGCGGGCTGAAATTTTCGCGATAGATTTTTCTCATATCTCTAGAAGTTTGATAGAAGTTTGGTATCTATTAGTTAAGTATTTTCCGATAAAACTAGGAAAGTAAAATTTTTAAAAAAATGCTGGATTTTTAGTAAATTACAAAACGGATAAGATCAAATTTATCATACAATGTAGTTCTTATGTTGGACCGGATTTTACAGTAGTTTGGTGTCTATAGATAGTTTCCGAGTAAATTTAAAACAATAAATAATTGCTGGAGAAAAAAAAGTCGCCTGTTTTGCTTGAAGTATCGTTTTCATATTTACGAATTACAGTGCAAGGTGTTTAGAGACTTGTTTCTGCACTGCATTAATTTAGTTTATAGGTTTTTGATTCGAATAAATTGTAGATGAAAATTGGAAAATGGAGTTTTCTAGCGAAATACTGCTGGGCTAGAATTTTTTTTTTTTACTTATTTTGTTGACATTTTCATTACTTTTTATATCGATTTATTTTTAAATTCTTTTCCAATTTATTTATTTTTATAATATTCTTTTTTATTTACCTAGGTAAGTACCTACCTATTAAGTTTTTAATTTTGTTTATTTGACTTTTTTTTTTGTACGTAAAATTAGCAATGTCACACCCTAAAAATGATGTAGAATGTGCATGCAAAATTTTATTCAAAACAGTTGAAGAGTAGTTTTGTAGGAGTATTTATAATATTCGCAAAAAAGTTACCTCCAGAAGGTTTCGCCTTTTTGGTTCCACCCAATTATTCATTTTATTATAAATAACTCAGGCATACAAACAGTAAAACTGTAATTTACCCTATAATACATTTGTTACCTTGTAATTTGCAGTAGAAAATAAACACAAAGAGGAAATGTTCTGCCAGTTCACTAAGAAGAGAAAGCCGATCGATATTTGCTCGGATGCGTTTAAAAATTATTTTTTTGAAGAACGAAAATTGACCTATAATAATGGTTCACCATTTGTTTGCGAAGAGAGAAAAGTTATCATCACTAAGAATGACCAACCAGTCGAACATCTGATGCGAATGAAAAAATGTGCGGCGAAGCAAACCAACGTTGATGGTAAAAATTTCAACGTCAATGTATACATTAAAGCTTCAGATCACTACAGAAGAGGTAAAGGGTTGAAATTTTTTGTAATACTCGCCTACGAGGAGAAAACAAATGAAGGAGTACTTCTAAATCTGGTGAATAAAATTACAGATGCGTACATGAATTTCAAAATTAAAGCTTACCTTGAAAATAAACGATTTTGACCACTTTGTTTGTTTGGGAAATCATCCGCCAAAATGAGATATAATTATTTGTGCGAAAAAACGTAGCCGCCGTTTTCAAATCTCGAGAGGAAAGGGAAAATTTTCAATTTCATTATTCCTTCTAATAATCTTTTCCATCGAGTACGACTCCTATTCTATCTTAAAATCTGCACAAAATATTGCCTAACCCCAATCGTGAAATTTGGACTGATAAAGGTGACGGTGCTGAATGAGTTATTTTCATGATAAAGAAAAGGTTGAGAAACGTTGCTTTTAGTAGATTTTCAAAAGAAAACAAATTCCAGTGCAGAAATACTTCGCTAGAAGACCCAGTTTGCCAATGAAATTTCATCCATAATTCAAAAAACAAAAACCTGAATGACAATTAATAGTTGAAAAAATTATGAAAAACTATCGATAGTAATCGATATCTGGATGGGGATAATTTATCGTGCAATTTTTAGCCTGATCTCTTTTGTCTTTCTTTCAGAATCCTAGATAAACTACTTTTTCAAAGAATGTTTTGTTTTTCAATTTTCTTAGAATCTACTGAACCGATAGGCACCAAATTTTTCTCAGACTTGCTACTATATGAGAATTCTACAAGACCTCCTCGATTGGAGAAATTTTCTGGACACCCCGTATATATATATATATACATAATATCATGTATATAGGTGTACCTGTACCATATAAAAAAAGACAAAAATTACCTGGTTGAAAATGGAAAAATGGTACCAACCGTTTTCTGCTCTCATGAAACGGATAGTTTTCATCATCCCCACCGCTAACCCTTTTGCGAAGTAAATTTTAATACCTCGTTTGCAAGAAAACTAAGTGAAAACTGGTTGTATCGTTTCTTTTTTTTTTTTTTTTTTTTGTTTTATCAACTTCGGATTATTGGGACAACCGCTCAATACGGACAAAATGGTCCATCACTGATGTATCCCAATAAAGCAGAATCCACTGTAGTACTCGCCCTCGATTTCTTTTCAAACAATTTACCCAAATTTTTTTCCCTTGTAAAGCGGTTAGAATAGTATTTTCTGTAGTTTTATCTTTATTTTTCTATATCCAATTTAGAACGTCGGTGTAATTCACAATGAATACGAAAACTTTTTTTTTTTTTTTTTCGCAGCCGTGTAAAGTTAGGTATACTTATATGGTAATTAATGTTGAGAACATCGATGCTACTACGAATGAACGAGGCGACAGCGAGACGATGACTTGTAAATACTCGGGGATGATAAGCAGGGTAAAGAGGGTGCGAGAAATGACTAAACTCTGCGCTGTAGTTAGTTGTGCACCTCCTACCATTCGGTGTCAGCCTTCTCTGCCATACAGAAGGGAGACATCCGTCATTAACGTATAATATGTAAACGCGGTATCATCTTTTACAACCAAATAGCCGTAAACAAAAGAGGAGTAATATTTTTGGGTATATAGGTACATTAAAGTGTGTAACGCGGTGTTTGTGTGCACGAATGTGCTGTACTGTAACGTAATCACTTTTTCCGCGTCAACGCCAGCCAGCAAAATGACGCCATTTCACCATCCGGACGTCGAATTTTGATTTTTACTCTTTTTTTTTCTTTTTTTTTTTTTTTTTAACCACGTCATAGTCCCGAAACAAACCTTCCCCGCAGACCATTTCCGTCATTTTATTGTTACATCACGTCGTTCTTCTATCCACTGGCCAAGAAATAATATTTTTGTAATACATGATCAGAAAAGGTAATATGTTTACAATCATATTTTTCGAGCGAAAAGCAGCCCTTGTCATTCGTGAATTTATGCTAGCCTCGAAGTAAAGTGATTTCTCTCAATTCAGAATTATAATTTGTTGTTTCAGAAACGCAGGGTCTCAAAGTATCGAATTTTTCGTAGCTAACTCGAATGAGGAAGTTCCAAAAATTCTTTAAATTTGACTTTTGATGGTAGCATTTTATTGTATTTATTGTGTACATTAAAATAGGTTCTTTTAACCTGTTCCTATTTTCAATGCTTACGGAATTAATGTATTTGAACCTGGAAGAAGTTCGTTGAAATTTTTAGCATGCCAACACTCATTTAGAAGAAATTCTAAAAAAAAAAAATTGTTTCGCCGCCTGGACTCGAACCCAATCCGTGACCTTTGTATTATTGGTGCAGAACGTTATCTTTGCGTCACAAGAACCATCGCATCAATTTGGTTGCATGTTCTTCTGTTAGAAGATTTCGTGCATTTTACCTTCGAAAGAAATAATACCCAACCAAATCGACATGCATCTAAATGTTTTTTTGCAACACATGCACAAAAGAACGAGTTTTACATGCATGTATGGAGAATATAAACGAACGAATTTTTGGCCTGTGAAGTAGATGATAATTTTACAATTTCCCGCACACCGAAGTACTGGACAAGAGTATGTAATAGTACATTACTATACAAGAGAGGACAGCAATCGCTTACTTTTTGACTCTGTATAGTAAGGTATTTTACTTTATAGGTGAATGAAAAAATATTTGGAATCATTAATTTTTGAATTATTCTAGTTATTTTAGTTTTATAAATTATAAAATAGCCATTCCAGAAACGTGTTTGGTACCAGTTTGTTCTACTAATTATAAAAAAATTAAAAAGTGAATAAGAAGAAATTGATAATGTTTTATCAATATGTACTAGTTTTCAAATTTCTTCATTGACTCATCACTGTTATTTAAACAACGTGAAAATATTTATCCTCAAACAAGAAAACAAATAATTTTTTTTCTAGTTCGTGTATTTTTTTCCACATTTGATTATTGTTTTGTCTGTAGTGAAGTCTCGTTGGTAAAACCTTGTTCTTTCACCATCAATCTCATTCATAAAGTGGTATTTTTCATTCACCTATGTAGAAAAGTACTTTACACACCGTTGCACATCCCAGTCCTATGCGACAGGGTTTAAAATATTTGAATATATAAGCAGTTTAATATTATTATTTATGTTACTTCGTGCCTCAAATCAAACACAAAATTTCAATTTTTTCAGAAAGATTCAAATGATTTCTTAGTCTCTAATTAAGTTAAAGAGGTAGGGTTTATAATAATCGAAAGCCGATAAAATTTAAAATATTTCCACGTAATTTTCCAATTATTTTTAGCTACTTGATAACAAATAAACAAAAAAAATGCTTATTAATGGGGAGTTTAGAAATATCTCCTCTCACCCTCAATGATTCCTCAATCGCTATTTAAGCTAGAGAGCTGAAAATGGTATCTCTGAAATGAGGAGAAAATTTACCTGAATTTAATTTTCGTTTAATTTTTTAATCATCTTTAAAAATTTGAAAATAAACGATCCAAAAAAACGCAAATTTTGGGAAATTTTTTTTTATTTTGAAATCTAGAATCATTTCTTCTTTTACTCAATGATTCCTCAGCCGCTGTTCAAGATAGAAATTTGGAATTAGTACAACTAGAAAAAAGAAAAAATTTACTTGTAACTACTTTCCTTATAATTTGTTAATTGTTCTTAGTTGTTTGAAAGTAAACCAACAAAAAAATGCAAAATAATGGAAAACTAGCCATCTTTGTGCTTTTTAAGCTATAATTTCCAAAATTTATTTCCTTTATGAGTTTTTTTTTTATTGGCAGGGGTACTTGTTGCTATATTTTTTTTTTTTTGTGAATTAGTTACAAAAAGTATGGTGTGCGACAAGTGCTTGTGGGCTATTTTAACTCGTGTCAAGTTTGCAGTACTCGCCTTCGGCTCATCTGTAAATTCTTTACACACGATAAAAAAGTAGCCCATATTACACATGTCACACAATATACTATTGTGAAAAACTATTCGTCAATTTGCCACTCCAGTCAAACACAACATTTGAATTTAAAAAAAAAATATCTTAAATGATTCCTCAGCCTCTTGTTAGAGAGCTGGGGTTTTTAATGATCGAAAGCAGACAAAAATTAAAAAATTTCCATATAATTTTCTAATTACCTTTAGCTATTGAACAACAAATAAACCAAAAAAACGCTAGTTAATGGTAGATTTGCCATTTTTTGGAATCTAGAAACGTTTCCTCTTTCCCTCAATGATTCCTCAGTCACTATTTAAGCTAGAGTGCTGCTAATGGTACCTCTGAAAAGAGGATAAAATTTGCCTGAATTTATTTTCGTTTAATTTTTTAATCGTCTTTAACAATTTAAAAATAAACGAACCAAAAAACGTAAATTGATGAATTTTTTTTTTTTTTTGAAATTTAAAAACCTCTCTTCTTTTACTCAATGATTCCTCAGCTTCTGTTTAAGCTAGAAATCTGAAATTAGTACTTCTAGGAAGAGAAAAAAAAATTATTTGAAACGATTTTCCTCATAATTGGTTAATCGTTTTTAGCTGTTTAAAAATAAACGAACGAAAAAACGAAAAATAATGGAATACTCGACGTTTTTATGTTTTTTCAGATATAATCTCTAAAATTTATTTCCTCTATAAGCATTTTTTTTTATTAGGAGGGGTAGTTTTTGCTATACTTTCTTTTGCGCATTAGTTGCAAAAAGTTTGGTTTACGACAAGTATTTGCGAGCTATTTTAACTCGTGTCAAATTTGCAGCACTCACCTTCGTCTCGTCTGCAAATTCTTCTCACTGGATAAGAAAATAGCCCAAATTACGCCCTCGTCACACAATACATAAATTTTACTATTCTCTCGATCGACGGGTTCTATGTACAAGATCCTTTTGGCTGGGTCAAAGATATTGGGACACCCGTATATAGGCACATAAAAAAATTATGCGAAAACTGGAAAATGGCACCAGTCCTTTTTCTTTTCTCTCGATATAAATAAATTTCATCATACCCACCCCTAACTCCTTTGTGAGGTCAATTTTAATATCCCGTTTGATAATAAACTGGGTAAAAATCAAAGGAGATTCTTTCTCCCTGTTTCCATGCCCACAAAAAAACCGCTATCGGTACAAGGAACTTGTATTTTTACTCGATGCCTGCCTGCGAAAGACAAGCTCGAAATACCAAAATAGAGGAGAAATTGTAAATCTAGAGAGATAAGAACGATTCGTCTAATTTCGAAGTGAATTGGTTTCGCTCCTATCAGATGGACAAAAATTGAAAAAACCATAAAACGAACATCTTCACTTTCGTTATCGATTCGTTGCTCTGTCTTCGCATCGAAAAAAATGTTGATACTCATCTTTAATTTAGGAGCTAATATCGAATTTTTTTATTATTTTTTTTTTTTTTGTTCTCTTATCAACGACTGACTGGAATTTGGAGGGTTCGCGATCATTTACATTTTTTCTATTTTATATCACTGAGTGGCTGGAGAATAGAAAAGGTAAGTACCCATGATTTTTGCTGAAATGGCGAGAATATAAAGAAAAGAATAATTTTTAATTAAGGAAAGTGGCTACATGTCGAGGTTATCGTCGTTTTTGCCATATTTATGGCGATATTGTGAAAATTTTGACTTTTCCAACCATTTTTTATGTACTTATTCGTTTATTTTTTTTTTTTCAGTGTTACGCCAGCATTCTATGATTACTTACTAAAAATTCTCTACAAGATTAATATTGTGTGGAAATCGCCTGGAGAAATTCTCGTTCATGTTTCCATACAATACAAAGGAGTAGATATTATTTTTTATTTTTCTATCATGGCGGGTAGCGCTACTTCACTTAGAAAAAATATGCTATCCATAAATCATCGTGATCTATATCAAATGAATAACCCACAAAACCACTTCATGAATACTTTTTTTTTTTTAATTAAGAAAATCAGCCGGTCAGTTTGAATAGATAAAATAATTGATTATTTTTTCATTACTTAACACTGGATTGAGCAAAAAAATTGAAATAGGGCTAAACATAAAATTCGTACCCTTATCTTAAAAACACTCATGTAATAGGTATGCCCAAAAATGTAATTCATATCTCCAGTAAAAATGTTCCAAAAATTCTCTGTTTTTGACTGTAGTACAACAGGAGTATTGTCTTGGTGAAAAGGGTGTTGTACCGTAGCAGTTGTAGTGGGTACAAGCTTATAATTAGTGTGGTTTAAGGTCCAAGGGACCATATAAAGTTGGTTGGAGTCACACGCCTGCTCTCACACGCTTTGTAACTCACAACTGACATTGCCTCAACACCAATGTCTCCTCTTCCTAGAGGGAGTACTCCGGCGCATCAATTATGCGCAGGAGACCCATGGGCGGAGCCACAACACTGGGGGCGGTGTGCGAGGGTAGTCTTTGGAGACTACCTTCTGAAGATCAACCTGAAATCTGAGAAAGATTTGACATGACAAGTACAAATAAAGTTTTTTATTTTATACAAAAATAAAAAAGTACAAACTGTAGGAACAAAAATAAAAAATATTTAACAGAATCCATTAGTCTTCTGAGCGACTGCCAGAGGAAGACACATGTTATAATTGGCCATAGATAACGGATTCTATAAGGAAGAGTGGGACGTTAGCGAGTTGCAAAACATTGTCAATGTCTTAAAAAGAGTGCATGCGCTGTCACCAATTGCCCGTGATCCTTCATGAGGTACTTGACAACAAGAGTGGGTGCCAAAAAATCAAAAGTATGTCGTTTTTAGGAGCATAGTATTCAATTATGGCGCACCCTAAAGACAGTAAAAATAAGGTTTTTTGAACCTTTCCTACATATGTCATGTCCAGGTATATCTTAGAAAGGAGAAGGAAAATTATTTCTAATTTTAAGGAACCTTCGATTGCAGCTCTAGCGGAGCCAAAAATTTCAGTGGTCGTGAGGACTCTTTTTTACAAGAGAATTCAATTTTTGCGTGTCTGATGTTTCCATCATGCCATTTCTCAAGACCAGTGATTCTAGCGAGTTTGTATACGCCAGGTTTAGATGTGTAATCTAAAACATGAACTATGTCATTGACCTGCGGTTGGTATGAAACCGAACGATATGCATTGGGTAAGGCAGATGGGGGTCTGTCTCGAAGATAAAGTAAATACTCTCTCTTCCAAGATAGCCAAAGTTTAGTAAGGTAATCTCGATCCAATTTCCACATATCTAAGATCTGTTTAGCCGTAGGAGTTGATTCCAGTAAAGTCAGATTGTCAGGTAAACTTAGTGTTCCTAAGTTCGCATGTTGAAAATGCGCGGGTGTCAATGTATGTTGACCATTATCATCGGATGATGGGCAAAGAGGTCTGGAATTAACCATGGTTTGAATGTCTTTCAAACTAGCCTGAAAAGTATGGATGTAAATGGAGTTGTGTCCATGAACTCGGTAAAACACTTGTTTTATAATGCCGATGATACATTCATAAACTCCACCATACCAGGGGGCTTTTACCGGGATGAAATGCCATTCGATACCTTTCGTATCGAGACTGTCCTTTATTTCTGAGGTTTCAAAAAAAGTTGTCCAGTAATTTGGTAGGTACACCGAAAGCAGCTGAAATTGTGCCGCATTGTCTGACAGAATTGCTTTAAGAGTACCTTTGTCAGCAAAAAATGTCAGAAATGCTGTCCAAATTTCTATCGTCGTTAAAGAAAAAATCAAAATTAGATAAACATCCCTTGTTGATATACAAGTGAAAATAAGAACCCATTTTTTATAAATGGTAGATGTTGGTGTCACCAACTGATTTTTCCTTTTTGGTAAGTATTTGTCAAATACAGGAAAAGGTCCAAAAATATCTACACCTGTATAAGAAAAGGGGTGGGTATATGGAATAAGTCTAAAATCTGGCAAGGACGAGTGAGTCGGTTGCTTAAAAGGTTTATTTTCAGATTTTTTGCATAAAATGCAAGACTTTTTGAGAATTTGCAGAAGGACTTTTAAGGCCTTAGGTACAAAATAATGCCAATGGAAATCTGCAAGTGTGAACTTGCTACCGGTATGCACATTGGTAAGATGTGTATGCATTAGAATGAGTTCAGTCAGGTGAGACTTAGGATGCAACAATATGGGCAAAAGCATATCATTTGCATAAGGTATTTCTGGAAGGTAGTTTCTAGTATGCAAAATTCCAGAGGGATCCATACAAATATGAAATTTTCCATAGGAAACATATTTTGGAGGATTTTGCTTCAAAAGAATGTCAAATATTTTGGGGAAATATTTCTTTTGGTTGGCATATATGAAGCAAAGCATTACAAAATGAAAGAAAGTTATGTAACAGAATACGGTTGGTAATTAAGAAACTCCTCGACAATGTTCTCCATGCAAGAATACTCAAAGGCAAGTTTGAGGGCGAGGAGGTTCTTATTCCTCAAATTCCAGTTTCTGACAGATATGCTGTTTGAGTTTAAAAGAACTCAATTCTTCACGATGACAATACATAAATCACAAGGCCAAACCTTTAATGTTTGTGGTCTCAATCTGAAAAATTCATGTTTTTCTCACACCCCATTATAGTTCTGTGCTCCCGTGTGGGTCAACCTTCAGCTTTATTTGTTGTCACGCCTCAACAACAGACAAAAAATATCGTATATCGCAAGGTTCTTCAGTAAAAGAAAAATAAACTGTGAATAGAATTTTGAACTATTTATACTTCCTTTTTTAAGTCCATTCAGACCTTAAATGGTGCTTTTTTTAAATAATTATTTGGACTTTTTTTCAATTTGTACTTTTTTCTTATTTGTGTAAACTTTCTTTGTGATTTTAACACTTGACATTTGTTGATATGAAATCTGGATTATAATTTTTTTAGTTCATTAAATTTCTGTTTTCCACTTTTTGATAGTACATGTGGAATGAAGTTTGCCAGGTTAGCTAATATTTTATATATTACTTTATTAGAAAAATGTTGGTGATAGAGGTGATTTTTAAACAAAGTAAATCTACTTTTTCTTGCGAAACTTGCTGCGCAAGATTTTTTTTTAATCCTTTTTTAATCACTTTCTCATGAAAAATCATTTAGGTAAGATTAATTTTATTATTTACTTGAAGGGAATATTATGAACATTATTATACAATTGAATAGAAAATTTAAAGTTTATCAATTCAAACCACTATCATCAATATTTTCTGAAAATAATTTATCATGCTTCTGTAAAATTCTCCCTAACATAAATGAAGAACGAATCACATAATAAGGAGGATAAGTATATATATATACAACTGCGATACAGTTCCACAGACTCCCCAACAAACAAGATACTCAATCAGCTGAAGTACACCCTATAATAGATTTGCCATGTGGCACTGAACAAAACTCCTACTCCCCATTACACAGTTCAATTACAATATAGTCACTTACAGCCAATAAGAGAAATGTGATTATCAGCTAGTTGATAATTTTGTTTACTGCAAGTTGATTCGAATGGTAACAACGCGGCACAATTTCAAATGAACGGCTACAATCCAACTTAGATTCGAAGAATCAGGTATGAATGGCAGGACATATCGAATGAAAATAATAGCTCTGTTTGATAGGATTACACTAACTTACACAAACCTACACCAGCAGGGATATTTCACAAATATTCAAGTAAAACTTGGCGCAAAGTCATGTAACATTTCTACATTTATGGAATCGCCCTCCTGATGTAGGCTGGTGTAAGTTAGTGTAATCCTATCAAACAGAGCTCATATTTCAGAGTAATGAACGAACCAAAAATACGATAGGTATTTCCATGACAAATTCTACTGTTGAATTTTAACAAAAAACTAATGATACTTCATCTCCCATTTTTTGGGATGATGTATGTTACTTGATTCGCAATCATTAATGGACTGATTCGTCTTTCTACAGCCAAAAAGAAAGAGCAAATTTATAATAAAAGGAATAGAATGGGAAAACCTTATCTGTGTTAGATTGTAAGATTATATCATTTAACAATGGATATAAGTATAGACGAATTCGCATTAAATCAGTCATTTAATAGCGGTACATTAGGTATGAAAAACAATGTCGATACGAAAAAATATCGAAATATTGATATTTCGCACCACTATGAAATACACTGTATACGATGATGCGGCCACAAGGAGACATTAAAATACGCTAAACTTATCCAAGCCTTCCCCACTCCCTCAAAAAAAAAAAAAACAAAAACAAAAACACAAACAAACTGAAAATAAGTTTGGTTTCAGTTACTTCCTAATTTAACAGTATGAGGTTTCAACATTATTTAAAGTTTCTTTTTCGACGCCATCATCGCTAACAATTCATTTTTCAAAATGAATAGGCTGTAGGTAGCTAGTAGCTACATCGGTGGTACACTTGAGCGGCTGACCAGCAGTTTTAATGCCGACTGAAAAAAACGAACAACCACAACAATAGTGAAAAACTTCTCGAAAATCGTCGCCAAAATAAAGAAAATTCTAATGACGATAATACGAAAATAACGTTGAATGGAAGTGAAAAAAAAAAAAAATATATATATATAAGTGAGAGAAGAGTTTTCAGATTGCTAACGGAAAATATAATTTTTTTTTTTTTTCGAGCCAAGATTTAGCTAACAATCGTATCCGGACTGAAAACGATCTAGTTAACGAAATAAAAAGTGTGTAGAAAAGGCGGAACGGTGGTAACAAATAATAAAGAAAAGTGGTTCTTTTCCGGAAGATGGAGATCAAGAAGTGGCGGCGGAAGGAGGGTAGAAGAAAAAGAGCAAAATGAGAATAAAAAAAAAAATAGAAAGAAAAAGAGACGTTAGTAAAAGCTTCGGGAGAAAAAAAAAAAAATCTCAGACGGTCATTACATCTTGTTATAAATTTATCCTCTAGACCTAAAATTGTCGTTCTTGTAATAAGCTGCATCCACTCCCGGACGTGAACCATTTTTATGATTTTTGATCCCTTTAAACCGAAAATATATAGATATTACCATTCATACGCAATATACAATCCGCAGAATAGGACGCATCCTACACATACATACTTTTATGTACACGAGAAAAAAATAGGGAAAAGGAAGAAAAAAACAAAAAATCACTGTAGGATTTAAGCTTTTTTTGTGGCGATACGTCCTATACATTAAAATTTTTCGTGTATCATCACAAAGTTACATTATCATTTTTATAAAAGGATTGAGGAGAAAAAAAAAAAAAAAATCTGTGTCTGAGAACGAAAAGCCGAGAGAGAGGAAGAGGCTTGAAAAAATTGCTTACCTCGACTGTGATTTTAAATTGCATCATTTGGTTCAAAAATTCAGTACGTGTCGCTTTGATACCGTATCCATTACAGAGCCGAGCACTTAATACGAATGAAAACACACGTGTATAGGACTTCAAAAAGATGAAATTGTTGGCGATGAAGGCTGAAAAAAACAAATTTCAATTCCGTTCGTGTGCGCCAAATAGAATGAGAGATTTTATACCAGTTTGATACTAAAAATTTAAAAGCAAATTTGAAAAAAAAAAAAAAAAAAATTAAATCCGTCAATAAAACGAAGATAATTTTTTTTTCTTTAGGACTTAGTACTTACCTACATTGATGAACTTGGTTTGACGATTTCTAAATCTGAATACATTGTAATCAAATAGTCAAGAAAATAACGACAATACTTAGTGCACACGAGTATGCAAAAATATGAAAAATCAATTTCGTTAGTGTACCAAAAAACCAATTTTCAAGTTTTTTGGCCGGAGCTCCCTTTTAAACTCTCATAAAGCTCAACTTGACTAACCCACAGCTTTCTACATTAATTGGGTAATGATGTAAGTCGGTTTACCAAATGTGCGGTAGATATAAGTGGAACCAATTCCATCAGTTGACAGAATAGTTTTGTATGCAGGAACCAGAATGATGGTGGATTAGAGATGGCAAATATCGAAAAGTTTCAATATCAATGTTGCCGATATCGATATTCAAAAATTATAGAGGTTGAGGATCAGAGGTGTAACAAAAAGAGAGATTTGATTGAAGTTACGTCCAAGAAGCGAATGTTTATTTCATAAGTTACATTAATTTAAGCAAAGTACATTTTCAGAGTAATGAACGAACGGTAACGGAAGTGAACGAGTGAGCGGCGGAAGTGGTATATCAGTGTAGCCGCGAGTAGATATAAATAAATGTATTCGATATATGTTCGTGTGTTCGTAGGAGTGAGAGGGGAGAAGGATTGGTGGTCTCAACACCCCCCTACAATCTTTTGAACCGATCACGACTGCGGGTGTTACAAAGGTGTTTATAAAATGAGTTTGTTACATTTAATTACAAAATTACAAAAATATAAATTTAAAAAATTGAAAAAGTGTATATATAAAATGGTAACTAATTTGGACGCTTGTAGTAAGTATATTGATTAATAAATATGAATAAAATATAATAAATATGGTAACATGCAAAAATAATTTATATTAGGTAACAGGATAAATAACATGCAAATAAAGATAAAATATAATGAATTATGTTTGTGATGTTTCAGACAAAATTTTGGTAAGGGAGTTGACTTTTTAAGGATCACAATTTGGGGATTCCAGGATTTTACTAGTAAGTAAGATATGCTGCTTACTGGATAATGCTTTTGTTAGTAAGTCAGCTATTTGATCTTCAGTAGCTATTTGTTTGAATGTGAAAATTTTGTCGTTATAGGCCTGAGCAAGTCCATAACATTTGATCATAAGAGCTCGAAGACGTTTTTGTCCTCCGCCTGAGATGACATGAATAACAGATATATTGTCTTCGTAGACAATTACAGGAGTGTCAATTAAGAAGAATTCACGATTTATTAACCAAGCAAGTTCAATATCTTCGAAAGAATCGTGAAGAGCAATCAATTCAGCTGCTGTGGATGAAGAAGCATGAATGTTTTGGCGATGAACGCCCCAATTTATCAGGTCACCATACATAGTAATGAGGTATCCAGTTATAGATTTTCCTTTTTCTAGTTCAGACATGTTTATAGGCTGATCGTCAATGTCGGGGGCATAAGATGCAGCGACATAAGCTGATATGCCTTCGGAGTTGGATCTGTAGACAATGGCAAGATCGATCGTGTATTTCAAGTACCGGATGATACGCCGTACATAGTTCTTTTTTGTTTCATCTGAACAATTTTGGAATCTGGACAGGTAATTGACTGAGAAGGAAATGTCTGGCCTTGTGCCTCTAGATACATATAATAGTGCACCAATCATAGATCTGTATTCTTTATTATCTGTGCCTTCAGATTTGCTTAACTTGAGGCCTGTCTCCATAGGCGTTTTGGAAGGATTTGAATCACTCATTTTAAATTTCTGGAGAATCTTTTGGATCTGCTGTTTTTGGGTAAGTTTAATTGTTTGTGATTCACGATTTCTTTCTATTTCGAAACCTACAAAATGGGTTGGGTTGTTTACAACTTTCATAGTGAAACGAGTTTCAAAATGAGTGGTTATTTCATTAACCCATTCTGGACGATTAGTTGCGAGAAGGATGTCGTCTACGTAAATTATCATGAAGGCAATGCCATCTGAGTCATCTTTACGTGTGTATACGCATCTGTCGATTTTTGACTTTGTAAAATTGGAAGTTTGAAGATGAGAATCCAGTAACTCAATCCAATTTTTACTAGATGTTTTAAGGCCATAGATGGATTTTTCAAGTTTAAGTAACTTTGATTTCTCGACATTGCAACCTTGGGGAATATTAAGAAAGATGTCATTTTTAATTTTTGAGTTTAGATAGGCTGTTTTGACATCATATTGAACAAGTTGTAGATTCAATAGATTAGTTACGGATAAGATCCACCTAATTAGCCAGAGTTGCACAACAGGTGCATAGGTCTCTGTCATAGTATACTCGGATCTGTCCATAAAGCCTTTGGCAACGAGTCTAGCTTTTGGGCACATTACTCCTCTGTCATTGGCTTTGGCCGTGAATATCCATCTCGTGTCAATGGGTTTGATATTATGTGGGCGATCTACAATTTTCCACACATTAAGATCTGACATAGATTGCAGTTCATCATTGATTGCCTGAAGCCACTCTTTCTTAAAAGGATTTTGGAAAATATCACTGAAGCTTACTGGCATGCAATCTTCTATAAACAAAGAGTCTTCAGATGAGGCTTGTTTTAGCACATTGACCCTATAGATTGCCTCGATTTCCTCTTCTAAGGGTTTAACTTGGAGTTCTTCTGGTTTATCAGTGAAGTCGACTAATGTTTTCGTCTCATCAAATTTAACATCGCAGGATTTGTAGGATTTCATTTTGATTGGATCTAATATCTGATAACCTACATTCGAAAAGCCGATCAGAATAGTTTTAAGGGCTCTGGGCAAAAATTTTGGGTCGAGATGCTCCTCTTCGTTCTTCTTGGCTTTGACTGCTGATTGCTGTCTTTGTTCAATGGGAACGTGTTTATATGCAATAGCACCAAAGACTCGAAGATGGGAAATATCGGGTTTAGTACCGTATAATTTTTCATAGGGTGTCATGTTCCCTAGATTGACGCGGGTCGGACTTCTATTAATTATATGGGCGGCGGCTAATACAATTGTTGACCATAATTTAAAATCAATTTTTGCGTCGTATAATATGGCTCTAACTCTTTCGAGCAGGGTTCTGTTTTGCCTTTCGGCTATTGCGTTTAATTCGGGGGTGTACGCCACGCCATCATCTAATGTGATTCCTTTTTCGGAGCAAAATTGTGTCATCTTGGAGTCGGAGTATTCTTTAGCTTGATCAGTTCTTAATACAGAGATAGGATCATTGGGAAATTTTGTATTGAAAGATAGATAATACTCTTTAAATTTATCGAAAGCCTGGGATTTTCTTAATATTGGAAAGGCAAGAGTATATTTCGAGTAATGATCAATAAAAGTTATTATGAATTTTTCTCCGTTGTATGCCTCTTGAAATGGTCCCATGATGTCTGATGAGATTACTTCCATTCTTCTCGTTGGTCGAGTCCTCACGCCATGGTGACCAAGTCGGGTGGATTTTGCTTTTATGCATATTTCACAAGTGGCAAAGTCATCGTCCTTAAATACCAAATTTTGGGGCATACCTACAACTACTTTTGATAGTGCTTTCAGGCTTTTGCCACTTAGATGACCTAATCTTCTATGCCACAAGGTTTTAGTTTTGTTTATGTTTTTCTTGTGCTTTCTATTTATTCCGACACTCTCTCCATTTAATTCGTCCTCAGATTCGGAATAAATCTCCTGATTGACCGTATCCACTTCGGTATCTTCAAAATTTTGGGGATGGTCAATGTTTTCCTGCTCTCTTTGTGGATTGCTTGTTCCGGCCTCATTCAGTTCTTCAAAATTTTGGGAAGGATCATCTATTTGATCTTCCTGTTCTGCAGACGTACTAGGTACAGGCATACACACAAGCTCCTGATAGACCTTATTTTCCTCTTCTTCATCAACTATCTCGTAATCAATGTAGTACATAGAACCTCTCTTTGGAGCGGTTATAGTAATTTCACCAGTGTTTTTATTTATGATGTCTGCATGATCTGTGTCTGTTATGATCTTGAATATGCCAGACTCCATGATTTTGGCTCCTGACCAAATATCAAGGCTTAAATCAGGATCATAATATACCTCTTTTAGGTGAATAGTGGAAAATTCTGCGTTAGAATTGCAGACATTAACGTACATTGATCCAACGTGGGTAGGGTTTACAAAAACGCCTTTTTTGGCACAAAGTGCTCTACGAGAATTGTCAACTTTGCGTACGTTTCTTAATTTGGAAATATCATTGACCATGTGGTCATCTGCTCCATTATCTAGTAACATCGTATGGAGTTGGTTTTTTGGGGGGGCGGACTTTGATACTGTAGGGGGTTTAGGCCATTGAAATTCATCTTCAATGTCATCAAAACTTAAATGATTAAGATTTGAGTGTAACATCATAGAATATTTAACACGAAAATTGGATTTATCATCGGACTTTTTCTGGGAGTTCGTGTTATTTGAAATTTGGGGTTTCGAGCTACTGTTCTGGTTCTGGGTTTGTGGAGTATTACTAGCTGTAGATGTCTCATTAGGGCATGTCCTTGACATGTGTCCTTTTTTGTTGCATCTGAAGCATGTAATATCCATTTGGGATACATTATCTTTTGAAGGATAATTATTTTGTTTGTTTTGACTATTTTTGTGATCGTTTAAATAACTCGTTGTGTTGTAATTTGGTTTGGAAAAATTTGAGTTATTATTATTATTTCGAAAATTTCTAAAATTTTTTCTATTATTACTCATTGGTTGATAGGAAGATTTGGGCTGATCAAACCCGGGAAAAGTTTTATTAGAATATTCAATTCGATCACATTTTTCTAATATCATTTTTGTGAGTCTGACAGTAGTTCGTTTTTCTATTTCTAATTGGCGGAATTCTGAGAAGACAGTATCAAATTTTTCGGGCAATGACATCATTAATTGATCAATTTCATCGGCTTCCGATAGGGGGTAATTAGCATCACGTAGTTCTTCCACAATGGATGAAAAATATTCCAAGAATCTACGGATGGTACCTCTCCTTGGATCGAAGCGAAGGGACTGAAATTTTGACTTTAAGACCATGATGTTAGTAGCAGTTTGATTCCTGTATCGAGCATCTAAGATTTCGAAAATTTGAGAAACTACGTCGCAAGTTTTGACATGATGAAGGATTCTTTTGTCAAGTCTTTCGAATATATGGGCTTTGGCCCGTTCCTGAGTTTGGAAAAATTTAAGCCATTTAGATGTTAGGCGTTCTTCGGATGATGTGTAAATGTAACTAGTTTCTCGAGCAGTAGGAAAAATTGTGGAATGGCAACCTTTACCTATAAGGGTGCTGATGATGGTTGCACGCCATCCCTCATAGCCATTTCCACGGAAAACATTTGAGATCCTATCATTATTTTCAGTGTTCATAACTAATGAATTGACTGAACTAAAAAAAAATAAAAAAAATAAAAAAAAAATAAAACAAACGGATGTCAATCCCCAGCAAATGCCGCAAGACTAGGATTGCCGTACCTGTGATAACCAAACAATTTGTAGATTTAACGATAGTATTTAAATTGTCCTTGTGTGTGTCTCGAGTAGGTCCACTGCGGGCAAGAGATCACACACGTTAAAGATGAGACTGGACGCTTCCCAATTAAAAAAAATAAAAAATAAAATAACAAGACTTTTTAACCCAAAATGATTCGTATTAGAATTCAATATTTAATAAAGTGATTAGCTAAAATCAATAAAATGAAAAAGTGAGGGTGAAAATGAATTAGCTACCTTCAGATCGAGGGAATTAGAAAGGAATAAAATTATTGAAAACAGGGGAAAATTTTGTTTGAAATTATATACCCACAAAATAATTCGAAATGAATTTGTAGAAAATTAAAAAAATGAAAGGTGATTTAAAAAAAAATAATTCACCAGATATTACAAAAATTATTTCTACTGGTAACTCGTAAAAAAAAATAAAAAAAAATTCACAGTAGAAAAAAAATAAAATATTTAAAATATATTCGAATAAATGATTAAAGGTGTTCGAGATAAAAAAAAATATTTAATTTAGGTGTTCGTATAAGAAGAAAAATATTCAAAAAAAAATCGTTAATTATTTTCGACAAGATTGTGCAACGGCAAAAATTTTCAAGTTGCAACAAAATGGTGGTTTGAAATTGAAAAACCGCGCCAACGTATTTAATGAATGGGCGAAGATAAGCGTTCGTAGGTTCGTTGCACTTAACAAAAGGTTAATGTACAAGTTCGAACGAATGAACGAAACGAGCCGTGCATACGTCACGAGTTGTACACTCCAAGACAAAAGTGGCTGCAAAAATTTGCACACGACTTGCCAAAATTTGTACTTAGAAAAATTTTGAAAAGGCCAAAATTATTCGAAATTAACGGTATTTTCAAATATACAGGTTAAATTTTGAATCAAAAGAGTTAAGTTTCACGAAAAACACGAAAATGAACACGAAAATATACGAAAAAAATTACGAAAAAATTATGAAAATATGTTTTTTATTACCTTTTTTCAGCAGAAAGTTTTTAGGTTATACCTTTTTAAACCGTTGATTTTTTTGTTTTCAGGTTCGTTTTCTGGAATTGATTAAGTTGGTGCTCTGGAACTGCTGTTTGAATTGCGCTTCGGTTGTTTTGAACGTACTTCGATGAAGATGTGAGTTAAAATTTTTTGAGTTTTAAAGATGATACCAAAATGAAGTTGAGTTGTGACGATGAATACCAATTTTGACTTTGTTGAATTGAAGCTTTTACGTTGGTTTCAGATCAATTTGTGTGAGCTCAAGGCGATTTACTTCCAATTGATGACTTCGACGAATTAGTTCATACACAAGCAGGGCAGACACTAATGAATTTACTAGTTTTCAGGCAACACAAGCAGGGTTCCTGAACAACTTAGCAATCGACGAGTCCTGGAATTTTCGATACACTTGGCTGGATTATACACAAGCAGGGCAAATCCTTTTCAGCAAACGACGAAACTCATTGAACGTTTACAGCATTCAAGGTGGAATTAAATTTTTCGAGAACAAAAAAATTTAAGACTCGAAAAAAAAAATGGTACGTTGGAACTAAGTTACCCAACACAAAATAAAATTACGAAAATATTAAAAAACACAATTATTCACTAAAGATTTTTTCAAAAGTTTGACTTAAAACACAAAGAAAATTCACAAAAGTATAAAAATTTTAAATTATTATTTTTTAAAATTTGTTACAGGTACAAGGATTGTTACCGAGCGATGCTACCATATAGAGGTTGAGGATCAGAGGTGTAACAAAAAGAGAGATTTGATTGAAGTTACGTCCAAGAAGCGAATGTTTATTTCATAAGTTACATTAATTTAAGCAAAGTACATTTTCAGAGTAATGAACGAACGGTAACGGAAGTGAACGAGTGAGCGGCGGAAGTGGTATATCAGTGTAGCCGCGAGTAGATATAAATAAATGTATTCGATATATGTTCGTGTGTTTGTATGAGTGAGAGGGGAGAAGGATTGGTGGTCTCAACAAAAATTATTGTTGAGATTACCAATCCTTTTCTTCTCTCACTCTTGCAAACACTCGACTATCTTTATCACATACTTTTATATCTTTGCTCGCGGCTACACTGTAACACTATTCCGCCACTCACTCGTTTATCTTCATGCATCTTCATTTATCTCATTCAATCTTTGCTCTACTCAAAATTCACAGCTTTGATTCTGAGACGTTACTTTGAGTACATCTTTATTTCTTGATACAAATCCGCCGTTTCCTCGATTCACAACCTCTATAAATGTCAATACTCTCGATAGTTTAGATAGTTTCTATGGTATCCTATGTTCAATAGTTTCGCTTAAGTAAACACGTAAAAAATATAATTGAAAACACATAAAAATAAAAATGATAACAAGACGTCATTTTGTATGTTACTGAGAAAACAAACAAAAAACTGTAGGCCAGCAATACTTCGGTAGAAAACGCAGTTTACAAATTCACATATTCTTACAGTTCAAAAAATAATCCTGAATTCTAATAATGTGTGAATATAATTATACCAAAATAAAATCTCGAATTATTCAATACAAAATTATGAACAAACACCATAAGAAACAAAAATTACTAGAACCTTTGAAATTTCACAAAGGTGCGTCATTTTAACACTTTTTGTGAAAGTTTTTTCAAAAATTCTTATCCCATAAGACTTTATTCATTTGAACCGATGTGTCTATTCAAATCCCAAATAGTCTTTGCATTTAGCAGCTATTCTCATATCACACCAAGTAAAAGAACATAAGAGATAACAGCTAACAGAGGTATATATTATGTGTTCTTAAATTATGTAAATAAATACAGGATAAATTTTCCGACTATGGAGTACGTACCAAATATAGAAAAAGTTGAAAGAAAACGCCTAAAAGTTTTCATCTTTTTTTTCATTTTTATCACTGTTATCTTGAATTTTTTGCAATTTTTCACAACTTTTGAACAAAATACTAAGCTTATTTAAAATTTTCAAATATTATCAATATAAACAGAAAATTTGAACATTTGGCTTCTGTTTCCAAGTACCTATTATCAATCCTATCGAGACCTGTTTTCACACTCTCTCTCTCTCTCTCTCTCTCTCTCTCCTCTCTCTCTCTCTCTCACTCCCTCTCTGTCTCTGTCTCTCTCTCTCTTATCATCTTTCATATTATGCCACCTCACATCATTCACCTTCATTCAATCTTATTTTAAATTTTATTATCATAAATTTTTATCATTATTACGTACATCTTATCCGTGAATGATTTTTTTTTTTTTGCTTTCGTACTGCTCACTGCTTGATTTTGTCATTTTTAATTTTATTTACGTTGCTTTGCTCTGCTCTTGTATGCGTCCAAACTGTTACTGCAAATCGTCCCATTAGGCTACCACAGTTATTGTTTGGTTCTCGATTGGTAAAGTGTAGGAGCCTTTGCTCTGAACTTACTTCTTCAAAAATCATCAAAATTTCTCTCAATTCTTATTTGTTTTTGACATCTGCTCGTTACATTTAATGTAATCTGTATTTTTGTGAATTGCATGTGAAAAAAATATTTTTTCTCTCAAAGTTTCAAGCCAATTAATCAATCAAGATTGAAAATGTTGACGCCACTACACTCGTTACTTTTCAACCGGTTTAGACATTCAGTTCACAAGCCTAATCAAGTGTTCTTTTAAATTGTGTTTTTCTGTAAATGTCGATCCGATTATATCGATCAATGGAGTGATTTTTCATCAACCAAATTAAAATTAAATTTTCAATAGCCTTTAAAATCACATTTTTCGAGTGATTCTACATGGCAGAGAAAGTTGGAGCAACTGCTCAGAATTGCTGTTTGTGTTGAGTTTTTCAACTTTTGCAAATTAAGTCCGTTTTACTACAGTTCAGCGGGGCTTCCTAATCTATGGATCATCTGGACATTGATATTGGACCTCATCATCCAATGATCGCATCGTTTCAAGGTTGCTGTAACACTTGTGGAACAATATCCATTAATATAAACTCTTTTTTATGTGTATTTTTTTCTACTTATTATGTTTGCCTGGGAATCTAATGTCACAGAAGGTAGAGGGGTAGTTGATTTTTCTGGTTCCTTAGTTGTTTTGTTGGTTGTGGTGTTTTTCCCTTTCTTTCCAAAAACGTATTTTCCTACTCTTGGCTATGCAAGTAACTGTACTTTTTTGTTTTTCCCTTTTGGTGGTTTTATTTTTGTGGTTGTGTGACATTTTCGGACGTCCCACTATAAATTGATTCATTAAATTTTATAAATTTGTTATTTTCATCACATCAGAATTGAAAGGATGAACGGGATAATAATTATTTACACATTTAAAACAACAAATAATGGTATCAGAATGTTGTAAATGGCATTTGTAATCTTTGTAAGAAAAAAAAAATTAATTTTTATAATTCTAATTTTGATGTTTTGCCTTATAATTATCAGGAACCCCATATTAAGAAAGAGGGTACACTATTTTGAAAACATTTTTTGTGCAGACATCATTTTGAGTCATGAGACAAAACAATTCGATTAACATCAAACATATGTTTCATAGAAATTTTAATTTTATAAACGATAACATCAAGGACCACTAATCCTGATTTATTTCTAGATTTTAATTTAAATCGATTTTTCAAATTTATATACTATTTCAAAGTTTTATACCTATAATCGGGTACTTTTACCCTATTTATTAGTCACTTAAATACAAAAAAAAAATAAAATAAAAACATAAACAAAAAAACAAAAACAAGTTTACCTCAAAAATAAAAAATTAATTAATTAAGAAAATAAAAATAATCACAAAATTAATGCCTCCCGATTTTCCTCTGCCCAATATTCAATTAGTTTAATACGATTTATTTACGTAGGCGAATTTTTAAAATTCATTTTCTCGAATCGTCTTCCACACCGTTAAATTCCATGAACCGATTTTCACGAATTCGAACAAACTGCGACTTACCATCGCAGGGATAATATGCTGAAGGAGTTTCTCCCCCATCCGCTGTCTAATTCGTAAATTGTTTTCAATTTTCCAGTCACCAAAAAATATTTTAACGCTCGAGATAACAATGAACTTTTTTTTTTTTTTTTTTTTTCATTTTCCTTCGCGTTTTCTTATTTGTTTCAGTAAAACAAAAAAATACGTTCTTTCGTGCCCTAACATATGAATCGCCTTACTTTGGCGAAGTCTATGACGATTACTTCGATACGTGATTCTCATCGGAACGATGTTTAACTAACCTCTGGAGTAGGTCTTATTTTTTATTAATCTTTCTATACGATAGTCACCTAATTGTATTTTATGCACGATATTTTTTGCCAACAATAGTGTACTTACTTCAGATTTTTATGAAAATGAAGCAAAGTATAGCGAACATTCAAAATAATGCTCGTGATCACTTATATAATACTTATTATAGGTGTGCGAATTGACAGACTGGTAAAATTTTATATTACCTACGAATTAAAAAAGGAAAATATATAAATTTTTATAGAATATCTCCATCATGAAATTTTAAACTAATGCGATTTCGAAAAGAAAATGACAAAAAAAAGAATAAAAAACAAAATACTACAAAATAAACAGATGCAGAAAATATGGTATTTCCGGGGACTCTTCAAGGCATGTGGGTTCGGGGGGTTGTTTCAGATTCAATTTGATTTCAATTGCAAAAATAGTGATTATTTGTAAAATCGTACCTTAAATTACTTTTCCCTTACTTTTTTTTATCGTTATTAATTTTTCTGAAAGATATTGGAAATTTTGGTATTATATATTTGGCTGAACTGCTGCGAAAAAATTTTCGACATCATGCGATGACAAAATACTTATACACAGATTTCATTTCTTAAAAGACATTACCGGATTCTACTCACACTTTGTTTCATCCATTTGTAACGAAATACCCTAAAATTACTATTATTTTCAGTTGCCCCTTTGCAATGATAACTCCAAATTTAAAGAAAAAACCAAATATTCTGTGGCACAACTCAAAGACGAATTTGATCCTAGGAGATAGAACTCGGATGACCACAAGTGATGTGAAGCCCCAACACAATAATCTGTCATCGCACCAGGTTTAAATCTTGTAAAATATTTCATTACTTAGACATTTAACGCGTAAATATTTAGAAAAATTTTCGACCTGAATTTTCTCACCAATTTTTCTTTTGAATTTTGTCAATATCTTTATTCATTGAAGAAAAATTTTGTTTTAGGAATCAAATGCCAAACTTCGGTGGTTGGTAGTGCTCGATGAAACAAAGAAAAAAACACCGACATGAAAGATAATAATATAATAATATCATACTTTTCGTGCATTATGTGTACATAAAGTTGCATAGCACTCATTTAATAGGAGTAATTGAACAGCACTGGTATTCAGTTCTCAAATTTCTGCATGTTAGTACTTAGGTAATACTCACTAAGACGAATAAAAAATATTATTTTTTCAGGTGACCTATATTCCATAGTGGAGGAGCTAGAAAAGTTGTGTTTCAACAGTCTTTTCAAAAATATTATAGTAAGCTTAGTTCTTATGCCATAATAAGTATAGGTCGTACGTTGCAATAACATTATTTTTCACTAGTTTCGTCGAATTACTACCAAAAACCAAAGTTTGGCAGTCGATTCTATGGACACCCGGTATAAAAAATCGCGAAACACTTCATCGGTATATACATATGGACAAAGTTTTGGGGATTCACAGCAATATTAATGGTTCAAGCAAGTGGCCTGTGTTGCTTAAAATATCTCTTTTCACATTTACGGCGCAAGATGCTACGAGCATCTTTGTCGCATTACAGTTAGTAGCAATGTTTTATTTACGACGCAATAAACTACAATGTCAAGGAGTTCTTCGTTTCAATTATTATACTCCATGAAACAGGGCATTCTGGAACTGGTTAAAAATGGAACCTGAATTTATTTTAAAATTTAACGTCAATAAAAGGAGAATTTATTCATTTTTTTACATGTTTACTCGTGCATTGATAACGTTTTTGAGAATTTTGAATTATGATTGTTTGAAGAGCTATCATTTAATGAACATTGAGTTTTAGTTTATATTTCCAAAGTTTTGAAACATGGATGAATATTGGCGAATTGAGTTTTCTAGAGACGCTACACTGCTCTAAAGCTCTTATTTATCACTAAATTTACCATCAGTCTCGTCTTATTGGTTAAACCTTTACTTCACTTCGACTCCACATAATTCGAGTTCATTAGAGCCAGTTTTAGAATTTATTTATGGTTCGTAATGAATTATGCGCAAATAAAAAAAATATAACAAACTTGAAAAAAAAAAAAAAAAAAGTACAATAAATATGGTGTAAAAAGAGTAAAATTAGCCTTCCAAAATTTCGCCCCCAAGATCTAGGGAATGGAATTATGGTATTCATAAAAAATTTTCATTTTCTTTATAATTTAGTTAGCTTTATATGTCATTTCCATCGAATCTTCGACAGAACTTTTTAATTAATTTCAGTACCAATAATCTCAACCTCCAGATCTTGCTGGAGACATTTTAGAGAGGCTCTTTATTTTTTTCCAACGCTTTTTTATGGTTCTGTTTCTCAAGCTGCTTCTGTTACCTGAAAAATTGTTTAATTTAATCGAATTTAATAATTGTATCGGTTTATATGTTACAAAAACGATACACAACAGAATTAAACTTTTATTATGGTGTGTATTATATATCAAAATAGGTACAAAGTGTTGTTGAGTATATAAGTGAAAGAAAAATAATAAATGTGTATACAGAGCTCAGAACTAAGGGAGTTCGTTCGAGTGATTTTACACATTGTGTTGGGGGGTTATTTCTAATTAGTTATAATAAATATATGTTATAATGATTTAGCCAGTAAGAACAAGAATTGGTGACATAAAGTGGGTGTATATATGAAATTAAGAGGTAAACAATATTTAGAGATTAAGGAAATGTATTCCAGGAAATAGATGTCATTATTGACAAGTGTTCATTAACAAGTAGCTAGTGGACATGGTGACGTCATTGGACAAGTCAAGACTTGAACAAGTGATGTGATAGTTCGTGAAGGATAATGTACAAAAGTACAATTGAAATAACTTTATGGAATATGAGAATTACTACGAAATAATTATAGGAGTATTAGAAATTATATGGAAATATCATTAGGTACAATAAATTTTTGTTTTACTATATTCCAGTAGATCTTGGTGGAAAAATATTAAAATGGTTATTTTTTCCATTTCAGACAGTTTCGATTCTTTTTTCGAAGTTGATTCAAATTTGTGATAAAGAATAATTTTTTTTTTTCATAATTTTTCTTTTCCTTTTGCATAAGCGTTGACGATAATTTATTTATCAGACAAAGCAGCTTTTCATAAATACTTACGTAATTCAAAAACTAGGTATATTGTCGATTCTATAAAAAAATAATGAGGAACTATCATGGAATCGCTCATGATAATTGAAAAAACAATTCATGAAAATAGGGTCAGTAATTCTCCAGAAATTTGTGGACATACGTACATACATACATACATACATACATACATACATATATACATAATTACATAATTACATAATGGTCAAATTGAGAACCTCATTTTTTTTTTTTTTTTTTTTTGAATTAGTTAAGAGAAGTACAAAAGCAATATTTTAATTGTAGGAAGCAAATATTCTGTCCACAATCAGATAATGCTAACAAACGTTGTTCCAGTAAACGTTAGGCACTGACAATGAAGACGAAAAATTTACTATTTGGACAGGTATGAGGAGCCATGATTTTCACTTTCTCCACTCGAAATGCGGTAATACACATTTTATTGGAAATCTATCTGAACGAAATGTTATCAAGTACACGAAAGTAAGAAAAATCAGATGACTAAAGTACAAATAAGAAAATGAAGTACGCTGAACCACTCTGTGCTGAACCACTGCACTACTTATAAAATGCGAAAAAAAAAAAAATAAATAAATAAATAAAACTGAAAGGACGAAATTATTAGAGTACGTATTTGACCGAACTCGTGTTGTATGCGGAGTGCAAAATTTTCTCCCCAGAGTTTTCACTTTCGTCTCCCTCCTTCACTCATTTCCTTCTTCTTTCTTTTCTCTGCACATCTTCACAGTTGAGAAATCCAAAGTAAAGGCGGAGGGGGAGGAAAATCGAATTGAGAAAATCAAACGGACACGTTCCAAATTTTCAGCGACTGTACTTACGTCCATTAAATAAACGTTAGCCGTGTTCGGAGGAGAACGGCCTCAATACAACCACAAAAACTATCGGATGACCGAGCAATTTTCTGATTACTTTGTAACGAAATTCCGATCGGAACTTCTCGTGTTAACGGTGAGAAAGCAATTAGTCTGATTGTTGGTGAGTGGGTGAAAATTGCGCCGACGAAAGAGCAGCTCGTGCAGAAGAGCACGAATATTTTCGTTTTGATAGAGAATGCGATCGTATAGTGTGAAGATTAAAAACTTCAAACATTGACATTTTATGGGACGTAGTCGAACATATACAGGATAAGGTTCCCAAACTCGCGTCACTTACCAGTTTAGCTGCCCATAATGACAAGCAAACTAATTTTAGAATCCCGAGGACATAATATTTTCCAATTTTTGTATCCTTACCCCTACTATATTTTCATTCACACTCGCCTATCTCAAAATTTGTTGAAATTACAGCTGAGTTTATCAACAAACTTCAAATGGTACAATATACTTATCGTGGGCATTACCCACAATCTCCTCCATGCCTGGCAGGCAAACTGGAGACTGATTTACTGAAGTAACATAGGTAGATAAACGACTGGGCTGAAGCAAGACCGTCGCGTGGGGGGTGATATAGGTGCAGTTGCACCAGGCCTCACGCCTCAGAGGGCCTCGTACAAAACGAGAAAAAGAAACTGACAAATTTTCACTACATAATACATTGTACATCAAAAAATAAATGAAAGAGAATCTATATGTATGATTGTTTGTTGCTTCGCAAATGTACAAAAAAAAGAGAACAATTTCTTGGAAAAATAAAAACAGCCGAAAGTAAAATTGATAAAGTGTATGAAACTACAGCAGTGTCTGGTCTGTATATATTACTGTACGCTACCAGCTAGGAACTGGGACAGGTTGCTGATAGAAAAAAAAGACCCTGTTGCTCGTTCTGAGTCTTTGTCATTGATAAACCATGGGGTTACTACTTATGAATTTGTGTTGAGTTTGGTTTTTTGGTATGACTTGTTGCATGCCATCAATGCAGTTAGTAAAGTGCTGCAATTTAGGGATATCCAATTAAGTGTTGCAATCCAAGAAACTAAGGATCTAAAAAATTTCATTCAAAGCTATCAAGAGCGGCCTCACATCTTCCATTATTGCAGCAAAAGAAATTATGACAGAATTGGGCGAAGACTCAAAATTTTCTACTTGCGCGTTAAAAAAAATGTAAACATTTTTTTAATGAAAAAAATAATGATGATGAAAATCAGGATGAATCAGGGCTAGTTGATAGTACAACATTAGAAGATCAAAGCCAAGCTAAAACAGCAAATGATTTTTGAATTAATTATTTCTTACCAATCATTGATGGAGCTCTTAGTTGTATGATAACTAAATTTTGTGAGCTTCATATTCTGATTGCTTCAGATTTCTTTTTGACAGACCATTGCTTTGTAAAATGAAAGAAGAACTGTAGAAGTGTTGCACAAATTTTGCTACAATGCTTCAAAATGGTGAATTACTAGATGTAGATGAAGTTGATTTATTTTCAGAGCTGAGATTATTTAAACATACAGTTTCTCCAGATGTGAAAGCAGCATTGGATGCCCCTCAATTTTTAAAATTTGTGTGGGATTCATATCCAAATCTCACTATTGTGTATTGTATTCTCCTCACTCTACCCATCACGGTAGCTTCGGAGAAAGAAGTTTTACTAAACTGAAGCTCATCAAAAATTATTTAAGAAGTACCATGAAACAAGATCCACTTACAATGGTTTAGCAATATTGTGTCAATTGAAAGTGAGATAACTCGCAACCTTGAATTAAAAAATTTAATAGATCGTTTTGCTTCACAAAATGCAAGGAGAATAAATTTTGTTTAAATATGCTACTTTTATTTTAAATAATACATTTTTTATTCTGTAATACACTTTCTATTCTGTAATTCCTACATTTTTCCCTCAAAAATTGGACAAATTTGAGTAACTTCTGTATTATGAAGAGTGGATGGAGTGAATTTTGTTAGAATTATAGAACTTGTAAGCATTGGAATGATTACAAAAAGACACGTTCTTTGGTGAATTTCTTTATCCCTCCTCAATAATAATAATATTAATAATAATAATAATAATAATAATAATAATAATAATAATTAATAATAACCAAGACTTCACCACAGTTCACAGCCTCATTTGGGTTCTTCAAGCAGGGAGTGTGGAGGTTTCACACCCTCCTGGCTCGATGTTAGTAGGAAAAATTGTGATGAATTTAGCAAAATTAGATGATTTGTTCTTTCTTGAATGTAATTTTATAATTAAAAAAAGTTGGCTGAATTAGGAATTTCATCCTCCCCAGGAAAAACTAATTTGGAGAGCCCTTAAGGCCTTGCTAATTTTATCTTGCACCAGGCCTCGCAAAGTCACAAGACAGCCCTGGGCTGAGGAGGTCACTGCCAGTCATTGTCGTACTTAGTGAGTGAAATAGGTGTGTGAGATGTATATTTTAAAGTCCCATGGACGTTAAACACAAACTATTATTTAAGTGCCCTAACCATAGTGTCTCTACCAACACAATACTTATGGGAAACTAGTTTCCTAAATTGTACCAATCAGTTTTCTAATTGGACTTGTGACATTTTTTTCATTTTTATAGGTTATTTTGTTGTTTTTCTTGTTAATTTTATTTACTTATTTATCTTTTGCTATATTTTTATGAATCTGTTGAATAAATAAATTGCAATAGATTAGTCATAATGTTTTGAAACAAATAACAAGTAAAAGTGGTATGAATCAGAAAACTAATCCCCCTTATCAGTGGTATGATCTAGCAATAAGTGTTCATTTCTATTATAAAACTAAGTACGATTTAAGTAACTCATCAGTGGTACAATTAAGGGATCAGTGTTCATTTCCAGTAAAACTTAAATTTTCCATTCATAAATTGTAATTTTAATTATGAACGCTAAAGAAGATTTTAAATTTTTTGCAAGCTGAAGTTCATTAAAACAGCATGTTAAAATTATTTATCCTTGAATATGTCCTAAGCAATAACTAAAATAATATGTAATTATTATATACGGACAGTTGACGCACAATGGGATATTTTTTTCATTTTTGACTGTAACATCTCAAATTTTATTGATATTGAAATTTAAAATATACCACTGATAGGATTAATCTTTCAACACTGATCAAGCTACTTGACACCAAAAATTCATTAGTCAACAATTAGAGATACTTGATTTTATGAAAAGTCCAAAATTTCAAAATTTTTCTATTGTGAATTATGTGTGAAACACAGTAGGATAGCATGTGATATACAGTGGAACAGAAACATATTAAATAATACATATTAGGTAAAAAATATTTTCTAACTGAAAGAAATAATTGAGGGTAGGTACATCAATGAACTTCTATTTTGACAAATCGTAATTAAAATTTAAGAATCCAAATATTTTTTTGCAAGTTAATAGAATTACCATATTAATAAATTATAGAAAAAAAATTAACTTAAATATATTTGAATAAAATTTAAAATTTAAAACTGTAAACTAAATTAATTAAATAAATATTTGAATCGTGATTTACTTCAATAACTCCAGAAAACCTTCAAAATACTAAAAAATTAGTGTTCCACTGTGAACTAATTGAGTTTTATACGGTATACCATTGTGTACCACACTTGGCCATTTTACTATGTACCCATACAAGTATTTTCATAATGAACTGAAAAATTATTGAAAAAATAACTTCGGACATACGAAAACAAAAAATTACTGACAACGAAGGAAGAATACACATTTTCTAGAATTTTTTTGTGTTTGTTTTTATGTAACAATGTATTTAACTACTATTGGTGGCGTTCTGAACAAAGCAAACGTATTGGTCATTTTATTTAAAAAGTTCCACTGTGTACCATGGCCCACTGTATACCACTCTTCCCTTCATGAATTCATCATAATCAATACAAAAATCGTTTAATTCACGTTGTTTCCCGCACGGTTATTGCAGGTAAGAAAAATAAGTTGCCTACCCACATATATTGCAGGCAAATAATAAGATGAATATTGACGATAATTATTTTATTTAATTAGACTGATATATTTACTTCACGTCCACGTATGCCGAATTCATAGTCCAAGCACATTAGTGAAATTATATTATAAAATATAGTTTTCATTTATTATTATTATTATTATTATTATTATTATTATTAATATCAATCGTAGAATTTAGTAAAACAATTTTCTTTTTTTTGTTGAGATCTTACCAATGGAGAAAACGACGATTTTGTTGAAATTCGTAATTTTATTTTCTGCTTTCACTTGGTCCAAAAATAAGAAATATTTTATGGAAATAAACGCTCTCCATTGTAAAATAAATATTTAACGAGTTATCAAAATCTTTTTACTAGTTGCAAATGAATAGTGTCAAGTTAATCTGTTTATAAGGAAAGACAATCTCAGTAATAAATTTTTACTGCCATAAATTTTACTCTTACTTGCTATTTTATAAAAAAAAAAAATTTAAATTGTATTAAAATTTTTAAAATTTATTTAAAATTCAAAAAACAAAATCTCGAAGCCTATACTCTGGGCATTGGTAGTATCTACTTGAGCTTTCTATTACGATAATTTCTAACTGACAAATTTTAATTTCATAACTCAAAAAATAATTTCCTAACGTTTTAATTTTTCATAGGTAATTTTTTTGTGACAATTCGTGTTTATTTCATTTAGGTTCAAGTTGGTGCATAGTACATAATACGAAGTATTTTGGCTCGGTATGTTGAAAGCAAAACCTCCAGTAGAACTTTTCAAGACAAAAGAAAGTTTCCTGTACAAATTTCCTCTATTTTCACAATTGAAGGAGATACCATTTATTAGTTTGAATTATGAAGATATTTTTTACAACAAAGTAAATTTTGAAAATCAATTCTTTCATTTTTCCCAACCATGCACTCTGATAAAATTCCATAAAATGAAAAAAAAAAAATGATTATCAATTGGTAACCTATTTCAAAAATAAAAAGAGCTACACGGCCTTGAATATTTAATGGTTTTATTTTTGAATAATTTTTCTAAAATTCTGAACGTTTGAAATTTTTACACACACGTTGAATCATTTTGCATAGTACGAGAATAATAAATTATATGTACGTCGCCCGTATTTTCTTATTTATGACGTGTCGAATAAGTTGCATACCTTGAACTTCAATGGTTCCATAATAATGACACTTTGTAAAAATTACCTTTCTATGTCAAGGGTATACAACTTATTCTACACAACATACATAATATGTACATTGAGAAAAAAAATTTTATGTATGGTAAATTTGCCTTCGTATGTTCTGTATATGCAACTTGTTCGACACGTGTATTGATAAAATGCATCAGGGGATTCTCATGGTTAGGCTAGAGAATAATGTCAAAATTTTAGAATTCAAAAAATGTATTATTCGAAAGTGAAACACTAAAAATTCGAGGCAGTGTAGCTTCTTCAAATTTAAAAATACGTTACAAGTTTGTAGACCATTTTTTTTTTTCTTATTTCGTCGAGTTCTATCAAATTACGTAATTAGAAAAAATTAAAGAGTTACCTAGTTTTTTATTTTATTTTATTTTAATGTCGAAAATACCGAAAAAACCAAAATAAAAAGAATCGTAGCTCCTTCAATTGTGAAAATACACGTAATTTTTACAGAAAATTTCTACTCGATGTTTTGCTACGGACATATAGGTACTTAGCTGACATATCTTTACGTTTTGACAAATTAGGCAATAGATTTTTATCTTATCGTTTCGAGTAATTTTGATTTAAGCTCAATAAGGAAACCATAAGGTATGAAACTAACGAAATTGATGAATAAAAGCTAATTGTTCTATCATTCTTTTCCCACTTTTTATCAAACAAACTAGAAAGAGATTATTCATATTAGTTTCTTGCTTTTTTATTCCGTTTAGTAACGATCTCAGTTAAAGTCCAATACTTCATTTTGTTAAATAATTTTATATCGTTATTATGTTGTTGAAGTTTGTGCGATAAAACAAATTCTTTTTCATGTTTCATATTTTTGTTCGTTAATTCGTTTTCTTCAAAGTTCGTTCGAAAAACCGATTCCCATCCTCGGCCAAGAAAACTTAATCATCAGATAGGTCTGAGATTAAAGCTTTTCACTTCATGGCCCTACCTATAGTGATTTCATTTGAACCGAGTACAAAGAAACGAAACTGTACCCCAATGCTAAACAGGCGGTAGTGATTTTTGTCGATGAATATAAAATGAAAAATGCCTATTATTAGTTTGTCAATCAACGAACGTACTTTCCTTTTTCTAAAAACATAAAAATCGTACTTTTCCGCAGTAAGTGTGCCAAGTCAAAAACCATATACAAACCATAATAGGGTGCGACGGACGGAGAAGAAAGAGAGTGTGTGTAGTCGAATGAAAGATTATTTCTCATTAAACGAAAACGGTTTTCGCCCACGTTATCTCAAGTCGACAAAAATAATTTTATATCGCATTATTATTTGAAGAAGAACGACGGCGGTGCATTTACCAAATTGATTTTTCAATATTTCACGTCTGCGAGCCGGCGAGACGTGTAGTGCATTTCCACAGCGACTGTAACAAATTTTTGTGTCTCCATTTTTCGAGAGAAAAACAAAACGAAGAAGAAGAAGAAGAAGAAAAACGTACTTACATAGCTCTAAATGCTTACTTATCTGAAACAAAATATTATTCGTTCGCCTCAAATATAGCTATTTTTCCGAGTGATACTCGGGCTAGGTGGGTACGATTCTACTAAAACTGTACGAGGAATATACAACCATACGCGTCATAATAAATACGGTTTATGAATAATTGTTTCCGATACAACGTTATCCATAAAATGGAAACCGACGAATTGGACGAACCAACCATTCGTTCGACGAATCTGTGTCGAGAAGGGTTTGAAGAAAAAACAAAGAAAATCGCTGGCGAAGAATTTGGGAAAAAATGCGCCAAATTTGGCGCGAAAATTGACGAATCGTATAGCGAAAGTTGTATTCAGTTAACCGATGGAATGTCATTTTCTTCTTTTTTTTTCTCTTTCTCTCTCTCTCTCTCTCTCTCTCTCTCTCTCTCTCTCTCTCTCTCTCTCTCTCTGCTGCTCTCTCATATTTCGATGCTATCGCCAATACACGCACATACGTAACATAGAGGAGTATCCGAGAAATTTTTCACCCCTAAAACTTTTGAAACTTCGTTTTCGATATACGAAGCGTAATGTCAACGTTATTAGCCATCACTGATAAACAATACAACGACAGGAAACTGTTAACCAGAAAATGCACTTTTGGTTTCACCCCTTATTCTCTTTTTTTGCTTTTTGTTTGAACCGTAAATCACATCCCCTTTGATTCGGTATCGCTTAGAAAAATAGCGGATTTTTAAGGGCAAATATTATCGTTTTGCTAATATAAAACAATATTTCGAGTATGTTTTTTTTTTTTTTTTTTTTTTTTTTTCTATATGTGGTCTCTATTTTAGGAGATACACTCTGTTTGTAATCCGTACGAACAAAACTGAAACAATAATAAAAATAAATTCTCAACGTGAAGATATACTATTTTGGACGAGTGTCGTTGGTAGGGGGAAGTATGAAGATATTGCAAGTGTATGGTGAATTTTTTATATCTCTGTTCCTGTACTGTAATTTATGTGACTACGTCGAACTATTGGGTGTTTGGTGTACGGTGTCAAAATAATATGAATTATGGTAGGTATCACGTTTAACCGTCTCACGATAAATGTAATTGCTTTGAATGCACATAATAGGCTGTGAGAGTCTGCAAAACTGAAGACCATTTTATTCGGTTCACCATTTTGTTGTGGTTTTGCAATTTTCGTAGCGCTGAGGAAAGTGAATTTAAGTCAACTCGAAGGTATGTACCACACCTAGTGGCAAAGTTAGGGATTTTCAAAGCAGATTAGACCAAAATAATGTAGCAGGGTTGCGGTACAGCGGCCTAATTATACGATGGCGAATTTTACGAATTTTTTAGAGCTGGCTAATATCATCGAGTAAACAAATGGGCACAGAAAATGTCAGCTTGCTCCGAGGTATAACCGTTTATCGATGAACATTATACCCAACAGCCAACAGTCGTGCTGCATTACTGGTTTAAGCTGCTAGAAAATCCGTAAATTTGCCACTAAGTGAGATGCAGACTTTCGAGTTAATTCAAAACCTTCCTTGGTCCAACGAAAATAGGTGCAGAACATTTAAACTTGTTTTATTCGATATTTATGAAATTATGGTGTTGCAAATCAACGAACACACATACATATATCCGCACACACACACACACACACACATATTCACTAAAATAAATATTTTTCTATTCGTGCGTATAACATGTATGGTAGATGTATCAGCTTGATAGATTATACTGGTGTCGTATGATTATGTATGAAGGAGACTTGGCTTCATCTAGTACCTTACATCTTTAGCAGCGGTACGAGCAAACTTTCGAGTCATGTTGTGAGCTTTCTATGGTACCAACGAAAACAATTTAATGGACCATTTTTGTTGGAAATTTTATTAAGAACTTTTTTTTTATCGTTATCATGAAAAGAGTAAATCACTGAAAACTTTTTGGGTCTGCAAAACAAAAGTGGTTTTTTAGCGGTGAAGCGGTCAGATTATGGAGTGTTTCAGTAAGTTAAAGATGGCGTTCTAAACTAGCGGATTCTGAAGAAAAAAAACTTTTCCCTGATCTTACCAAATAAGAACATCTAAATTGACTGGTCTATACTTTAAAAAAAAAGTAATGTTCCCCCTCTAAAAGTTCATTCAAAACTTCACTAGTATCATGTGAAAATTGTTCTATTTATAATATCTGTAACGGCATAAAAGAGATCTTTTAGTACAGATAAGACCACTTTACATATTACACCGTACATGAAATATCAATACCAAAAATGATTAGTATCAATATCTCTGAAGTATTAAAATAATTAAATAATTTACAAACCACAACTCTAATAGTGGACCTTAACTTCTGGATTCAGTCTTTAAATAAAATAATTAAACACAATAAATCACAATATAATAAAATAATATTTTGTACATACTCAGTACTAGTTAATATTTAGAGAACAGTTAACTACAGTCTCTATGGTAAAATGTAAGAACTCTACTACAGAATAGTATTCTACGAGAGACTAAAACAATGTACAATTATTCTGTTGAAAACGTGAGTTTATATACACTTTCAGGGATATGTGGTCTTAGTGTGTGTGTGTGTGTGTGTGAGAAGAAGGAATTAATTAATTAAAAGGAATTTATAGTTCGAGTATATTCGAGCAACCAGTGAAATGAGGTCACCGAACATACCGTTAGAATGTTTACACGTTTTTTGATGTGTAGGGAAAAGTAACTGTAAAATAATTGCTGGAACAATTGTCTTATTATACGAGGAATATACTCATGTTCGAATATGTTCCTCTATATTTTATTTCAGACAAATATATATGTTACAATATAATTCATTTAAGTTTTTCCACTTCAGAATAAAGTTGATACTCAACAAAAATTGAGAACTAGCTTTCAAGGGAACTTGCATTCCAGCACTAAAATGTAATATGTAACAGTAGCAATTTTTGCCTCATTGAACACAAATATCACGATTTTTTTTTGTGAGAAATGAGAACACTGTTTGGGTCCCAGTTAAAGTTTTATACGAAGGTTAAATTTATTAATTTTTGTTTTTTGAAGGACGGTTCAAACTCACTGTTTTATTGTCTTTGACTGAACACCTAAAAATTTGAGTAAAAATAAAAAGTGTGTTATAGTTCTCTTCATCTATTCGCTAAAAGTTAAAATTTCTTTATTTTACAGAATACAGATTAGAATAAGTGAATAGAGAAAGTGAGTTAAACCTTTCTTTAATTGGATTGAAAAATAATTGATATAATGCAATGAAAAACTATCTGCTACCATAGGTACCTTACAAAAGCAAATTAAAAATAAATGAATTTATTTAGGTAAAAATTCTATTAAAAATTTTTAGGATTTATTGATGAAAATATTGTTTAAATTATCATTCTCAATAATTTGGGAATCAAATAGCTTACCTACAAACCTTATAACTTATTATTTGGACATGTGGTTTTTGCACAGAATTACGTTTTAGAGGAGGAGGGGACTCCATAATGAGAAGATGGTTCACACTCCACATCCCTCCACACCTACACTATTACGCTCCTGAATGAAATTCGGTCTCCTAAGGATGCCACTCCAAAAAATAAAATAAAATAAAACTCTGAAGCCGCTTTTGGTCGTAAATTATTATCTTCGATACCAATTATCTAAAATTTTACGTTATATTGACCAAAAAGTAGGTGAAATGGATAACGATAGAGATTTTTGGGGTCTTCACCATCGGCTGAGTGAAATTTCGCTGGTAGAAAGCAGGTCTACTCAAGTAAACTAAACATAAAAATAATCCTAAATCAAAAGTGAAATGACTAACTATGGTCCAACGAAGTTGAATTTTCAAAACGTTTCAGTCAAGCTTTAGATATTAAAAATTTTCAAGAATATTGAAAATAGGTATTCATCGTAAATAATGCGCAAGCATTCGTCAGATCAATTCAGAAACGAAACAAATGAAACGTACTATTTCTTAAACGTTATTGGCAAATAAGTTGCATACTTGTCCTACCGCAGGAAAAATGTTCCATTTTAACTGATTTTGAATATTTTTTATCCGCGAACCCACGTTCCTAAAACATTTTTAGGTTGTTTACTTACGTACTATGCATCTTTCGAAGAAATTAAACCCTCCTGATGGTGAAAATCCTGTATGATTCGTAAAAAATCCATAAATATTATCGAACTATTGAATGAAAACTTAATATGTAATAATTATGTTCCCATATTTCATTAAAATTAAACAGTAATTCGAATACTGATACAGCTCGGAGGAGAGTCTTGTTTCATTTTTAGAGGCTAAATTGCTCCAACCCTTCTTACAGTCCACTAGTGATGAGCAAAGATTATCTGAGGGCTTGTTTTTCAATCGCCAACAGTTAGCTGGCGCTAAATTCCTATCTAACTCTTATTTCGATCGACCATTTAAACTAACTGCGAACCTAACTGAGGTTTGAAAAAGCAAAACTTAATCTTGCAGTGTTGCTCTCGGACTAACACTTTTCGCAAAACAAAGAATAAAATTCCACGATCATGATTTTGCTATTGCTCATCTTTAATGACCACAGACGACCGAATAAAGAGGAGGAAAGGAGGAATTACTCACTCAACGGACAGGATTCACCTTAACTTCCCACGATTCCCAAAGCTTTGAATTTGCATAATCATTTTTGCACCCCTGCCTTAATTGAAAAAACTGGTTCTGGTATTCCTTCTCATTTACAATAGGATCGTGTCGAAGCTGAGATGACTTATCTAACCAAAAATTGGAAGATCGAGAAACCATGTTGAAAATTAATTTTCTCTTTTCAACTAAGAATTTTACTTTGCTTTAATCTTGTTTTTAAAGCCAGCATTCAACGAACCGATATTTCTTAAATAACTTACTCTCAAACTCGCTCCAGCTTCATTTTGCACGGTCTCAAATTCAACGGCCTGAATTTCCGAAAATTTGGAATCGTAACGATGACTTTAATCCGTTTTAACATCCAAAAGCGAGGCTAGCAGAAAATTTCTGAGGGAACTCGAGGTCTTGTCATTGTCTCCACCAAGTAAAATAAAAGAATTATTTTTTTGTATTTCTTCACAGTACGTGTTTTCGAATATTTTATGAATTAGAGACTTTCCTGATATTAGAGGGAATTGGCCCCCAATAATTGTCTTATAGCTTCGCTTCTATAGTTTAAAAATATTCCAAATGAATAAAATATTAATTACAGACGAAAGAAAAAATCAACCAAAAAACACACGAACAAATTTAAAAGGTAAAAGTACCATTAAAAAGTAATCTTCATTCTGCCTTCGAATATAAGGTATGTAATTTTACTTACTTTAAACCTATTTCGTGTTTGCTTTTGTTTGCTTTCGCCAATAAAAGTATAGTATTTTTTGACGTTTGAAATCTGGTGAAAACTCGAAGCAATTTCTCATTATACCGAAAAGTGTTTCGGAAAAGATGTAATAAAGGACAAAAACTACTTTTACTTTGTGAAGAAAACGCTATTTCAACGTTGCAAAAATAAAAAATATTGGAGAAACAGAATCCTTTATTATCGGCGGCGGCCGCTCTAGTAATTTACTGCCAAAGTTTTGTTAATTTCTTATCACATTTTGTGATACAACTTCGTTCGCCAGGAAGCTGATAATTGACACATATTTTGTTCAACATTTTTTCCACCATCAACAATTCCCACATTTAAGACAATAAATGGTGAAATTGGTTTCTTCAATTTTTTTTCAAAGTATAGGTTAACCAAAGAGATAGCTGATTTTTCGCTAAAATTTACTAGAGCATAATATGTGCACAAATTAGACACATTTTTATACTAACTCAGTTCGGTTGTTCTGTGTTTGGTTCCATGAACGTTCAGTGAAGATAGAATTTTGACTTTATATGGTAGGTAACTGGATATCGTACTCAATCAAGAACAAAAATGTAGTATGGCAGACAATGTGAGTGCTGTAGGTTTCAAACAACGTTTCATACCGTTTTAATAATTGTGTGAGCATTTACATGTGAGAGAAAGATGGCGAAATGAGCGTAGTGAATGACCAATTCCCAAGTCATGTAAACTCACTTTTGAACCTTGTTGAAGAAGATATTTTTTATAATTAGCAATCAGAAAGCAATATAATTATTAATTAACAATTTCAAAGAGAAAAAAATAATCAAAATAAACAAATATAGCCATAGTGACTTCGTACTGCTATCTAGCATTTGTAGCAAAGTTGATATGGTGTCAGCTTACCAACACAGAGGTTGTAGATTCAAACACACAAGGAGGACCAATGAATTTTTCATCGAAATAAAAATTGTAAGTTAATGGAAAATTATATTGTTGGCTCCATTTCTCAGATTCAAAATTGGTGGAAAATATTTAACATTTGTTTTTCGATCTAATTACCATAGTATATACAATCAATGACAATGGTGTAAAGAAGGATAAAAAAGAATAAAAAATTTGGAACATGTGATGGGCCACCCTAAATTTCAGATGGCAAAAATTACTGTCATCTTTGCTGTAAAGTTAAAATTTAGTATATTAGTTCATCTCTCCCTCTGTCACACATCCACACTATCCTCCTTCCACCAATCAAAAAAGTCACCACATACCTTTGATCTGCATCTGATGACCCATCCTTGACCATTGAAAAATAAAGCTGGTTAGATGAGTGGAAGTTTACTTAATCGAATATGTAGATTTATGATTTTGAGTTCAAGGCACTAACTATTTGTCACTGAACAACGATAATAGACATGGGTAGTCTGTTAATGAGGTTTCAGAAGGGATTGGAAAACCCAAATGGAAACCAAAATTAACTAAAATACCAAAATAACTCTAAAGTGTAAACAGAATGAAAACAATTAACCAATTTCTATCAAGACCAATAATGAAAACGTAGGTGATGGAAACTGAATAATGAATTATTGGTTCATTTTCTTTTTCTCACTTAAATAATTTCTGATGTGAACAAAAATTTTTTAGAACATAATTATAAAAAAATGTTGATATTTCGGGGGAAATATGGATACAAGATCAATGTAATTATTATCTAAGTATAGGTATTTTTACAGGGTTTGGCAAATTATAAAAAAAAAAAAGAATATTAGTGGTAACTGAAATTGAAAGTTGAAACTGAAACTGAATAAGATAAGTGGTAATCTGCATAACATTTTGGAACAAAAATTCAATTTTTCTTATTGTGCAGTGCGTTTATTTTTTTATTCATTTATGGAAGTCTTATAATTACATTATATTTTATAATACAAAATATTTTGGGAACGTGGTTTGCATTGTTAGACCCATAACTTAAATAATTGATCTTAGAGTTGGCTAACTATTTCTGAAAACAGACAACTCTGAGTCACTAGGATCAATACTTTTATTTTGGCCTTACTTGGTCCATCTTAAGAATCCAAAATATAGGCCTACTGCATTCATCAACAGCCTTGAAAATAAACCTTGTTCATCGGTAAAATTCGGACTACTATAATTAATAAACATAATAATTTATAAATTAAATTTTAATACAAAAAACATTTGAATAATTTATTTTATTATAAATAATTATTTTAAATTAATTTCTAGGTATTGAAAATTTTTAAAATTTCTATTTCATTTTGTGAAGAATTCTTCATAATGCATGATACACCCATCCAGTCAACATTTTTATTTATTTATTTATTTTTTCATTCAAAAATAGGCTTTCAACTTTCCTTTTTAGTGACACTTTGCCTAAAAAAAAAGAGTTTTTATTTTAAATAATTGAATGTCTGGGAAAATACTTTAGTCCATGAGCTACTTTGTTCATAGACATTAATTCATTATCTTCTGGTTTTACTTAGTATTCTTAAAAATGGAGTACCAAAATTAACCCTGCAAAAGTATTAAAGGTGAGGATGATGAAAATCATCCATTTCCTAAGAGAAGAAAACAATTGGTACCATTTTTCCATCTTTGTAATTCCTTTTTTGTTTGTATGGTAGGTATAACTACATTCCCTACAAAAGAATTTCATTACAATTTTTGATTTTAGGCTCTGTTAAAAAAAAAAAAACTTTCTCCATAATTGAACAATGTACTATTGTAGGTTAGTTTCTGATAGCCAAATTGGAGCAATTTTAGTATTCACTTGTAGGAGTAAAAACCCAAGATTCTCACCAATGCGATAATGAATGCTTCAGTTCAATCAAAGTTTTGAATGAAAACTCATCAGTCATAAAAATTTTTGATAACTACCAAATTACAGTGATTGTGTACTGAATTTCTCCTATGACCAGGAAAACTCAATGAAATAACTAGTGGTCAGTATCAGTGGCTGAAGCTGATTACAATTAATGTGATAACATTTTCATATTATTTGACTTTAATCCATTGATGGATTCGACTCGATTCACTGACCGATTTTCTTCCAGTAAATATTTTAGCTACTTAATATATTGATAAAAATTCGATTTCGATGTTAAATGGAAAATGCATGTAAACCAATATCGATATTTTATCGATGTGTGAGAAAAAATAGGAAAATAAAGAAACATCGAATTTGAAAACAGATCCCATATAGAAAATAAAAATGTTATCACATTAATAAGAAATCTTCTTTACATATCTCTTTTATTAATTCTCAAAATATAAATGAGATGCCTGACCCATTATATAATTTTAAATATTAACTATATTATTTTTTTTGTCTGTCTCTAACTCATCCTTTCATCATCTCTGGTATGTCACCCCAACCTCGCTCATTTGATCATCACCTAATTTTATTTATGATTTCACACTCAGTCATTTTTTATTTGTTTGTTTTTTCGTATTTTCAAATGAATTGCCACTTTTGGCCATTATGATTGCTTTTTACTTCGCTCCGCTTTTCTATATATGTATGTATTGCTTGTTCATGCTTGCTTGTGCTTCTTCAGCTACGATGTTTTTTTCAGCCTAGACCGTCGCTCACCTGTCGGGTCTTAAAAATCCGTTACCTTTTGAATCTTGCAGCAGCCAAATTTATCTTGTTTCTTTTCAAGTGATTGGCTGTAATATGTGGCACGGTGTTAAAAACGATGCGATTTGTAGAGACATAAAACTGATTATTTTTCAATACCTACGTTCATCATTCACTTAGTTAGGCAAGTTAGTTAAAATGTTTGGCCGCTAAATCGTACCAAGTTTTTCTCAAGATAGGTACTTATTTGTTTTGGCAGTAGTTTGTGATATCTAATGTAATCAATAAAATTTGTGAATTCTATGTTTAAAATTTCCTTGTTCTTAAGGTTTCAGGCCATTTTTACCAAAATTAAACTTGAATTGTGTCGCCTATGCACATATCACCTTTCTATCAGTATAGGCATTCAATTCATTAGCCTATCGAGTATTATTTCAAAATTTCTTAAACACGATTTACATACATCGATTATTGAAGTAAATTGCCAAAATTAGAACTGAAATTTCACTGTCAGAAATCTCGCAATGTCTCTTTTCGACGTGATAAATTATTATTAACCAGATTAAGAAGCAGGAGCAGTTGCTTGAACTTGCTGTGAGTGTTGAGTTTTTCAACTTTTACCAAATTTCACCTACCTATCGTCTATCAGCAGAGCTTTTTCAGCCGGATCAACTTCGGATAGGTGCAGAATCATAACCTCCGGAGATCGCATCGTTTCCTGGCTGCTGTGACATTGTGGATGCGAATTCAGTAATATACACATTTTTATGTTATGTTCAATTATTTATTTTTTTTATCTCAGAAACAAAAATCTTAAAATGTTAGCCTAAACTAATAGGCATGTGGTGGGAAGAGGTGGTTAGTTTTTCTGATTCTCTTGCTGTTCCGCTGGTTGTGATGTTTCCCACTTTCCCTCCTAAAACGTCTTTTTCTACACTTGACCATGCAGGTATTTGTACCACTTTTTACTTTTGCCTTTCTGTTGGTTTGTTTGTTTTGTTATGTAACTTTTTCAGACGTCACATTACATGACTTTCAATTAATTATTACTCTATTACTTCTATTGTATACTTCTAATGAAACCTCGTTTTTTACCTGTTGATTGTAACAAAAAAACACTCAGTTTCGATCATTTCTATTTCTGTATAATATTTTTCGATTGACGTTTCCTATGGACTGTGAAAAAATCAAAGAGAACGTTGATCTACTTACATTTTATAAAAATATGAAAAACATTAAAAAGGTCAAACGTGACACTCGGTGACTCATCAAACATCATTTCTGTAGGCTTTTGCTTTCCTAATGATAAATTGTTACGAAAATATGACGAATTTTTGATCGGTGATGATTAAATTTGACGAGAAGCCGGCGTGTCTACTAAATATTCGAAACGAACGAGAAAAGAAATCTCATGTACATACGTTCGAACACCAAAGGGCAACGACAAAGAGTCTCTGTCTCGAATCATTATCGAAATTCCATCGTGAAAAATTTATCACTTTCCCTCCAAAAAGGACCCAACGGATACGTATATTTTACCCTTTTCATTACTTGCAGTTCTGCACCAATACAATATATTTAAGTAGAAAATATTCATTCGTTAAAACGAACAGGGCATCGGCATTTTGTTCCAATTGATCATTGGCAATGGCGAAGCAAACGAGAGAGTGCCACATAGAGATTGAGAGAGAGAGAGAGAGAGAGAGAGAGAGAAAGAGAGACGGAGAGAAAGAGAGAGAGTGAGAGAAAAGCACAAGAGTAAAAAAGAAACAAGCGAGTGGGTGGCTTTTGGTATGCGATTCCAGCCTAGCGAACAAGGGGTGGTTACGAAATTGATGAGCTGTGACCAGCTCCCTTGCATCAGTTTAAAACCTCTTCTTCGGGGGGTACATACTGGTTGACGTTAGTTGTATTCTTCTCCGCACAAGGGTGTCCACCCTTCTTTATGCCTTCTTGTTTTCTCGCACTTTTACACGCTTCTTCTGTGGCCTTCTTTCTTCGTCCATCCCGTTTTCTCTTTCTTCGTTTTTTTTTTTTTTTTCACTCTCCCTTTCACTCGCACTCACGCATTCGTTTTCTTCAGACGACGTATCGTCGATGCAGTCATCGTCGAAAACATGCAGCCCAAACAAAAGAGAATCTTCAAAGGGTGTGACGATAAGGTCGACGAGGAAGACGATCTGACGACTTCGTCTTTGTTCTTCGCACGAAAGCGAAAATATACACCGTATACGGTATTTCCGTATGCTGCTCATTGCCGTTTTTAAATCGCACACTCGATCCGCTTTTAAATGAAATTTTCGGTGAGGTCTTTTCCAAAAGAGAGACAGAAAAAAGTTCAATTGGGTGTAGAATTTCTACATTTACGACGTGTTTTTATTGGCTCACTGGCGAAGAGTCAATTAGAACAAAACAAAAAAAAAAAAAAAAAAAAAAAAATGGAATTGCGGAAGTTGAGATGAGTAATAGATTACCCTAAGTAGTGCCATGCGACGAACTTATATATGTGGAAAAACACCCACGATGACCCTTTATTATAGTAAGTATGTTAACAAAGTAAGTAAGTACTTCGGAAGGGGTCACTATCTGATGAAATGGTTGCGTTATTCGGTCCTGAAGTTAGCGGCGATATTTTCTTGGCGAAGATTTTTGTGGAGAGTGTGGTATTTCAAAGTCTATATTGAACAAGGTGAGAAGTAGCCAGTGTCTGCGGTGCCTTTAAAGGGCAAAATACTTCGTAAGATGGTTGCTATTTTTGTACAGACAACATACTTCCGAACTGTTTTATTAAAATTGACCTTATGGTGATCTAAGGGGCGGGGGTTAGCAAAAATTTTCCGTTTCACGACTGTTATGGGACGACAGAATGGTTTTTACCCTTGATGGAATTGATTTCAGCCAAAGATGATTTCCACGATAATTGAAATGAATAATTTTAATTATCTCAAAATGAGGAATTTTATTAATAAAATTCACAACTTTTGTTCGTGAAAAAAGAAATAAAATAAACTTGACTTTTAACTTGGTCACTTTAAAACAAATTAGAAAAATTGTGACTGTTATGTGACTACAGAATGGTTTTTACCCTTAATGGAATTGATTTCAGCCAAAGATGATTTCCACAATAATTGAAATGAATAATTTTAATTATCTCAAAATGAAGAATTTTATTAATAAAATTCGTAACTTTTGTTCATGAAAAAAATAAAATAAAATAAAATAAACTTGACTTTTAAATTGCTCACTTTAAAATAAATTATAAAAATAGTTTTAGGTTCGAATAGTAGCAATGGAAAATTGGTTAAAATTTGGAAAATTCAATAATTGAGAAGTTAAGTAGAAGTTATTTTAAAGTGTTCGCTTGTCCTCTTCCAATCCAAAATTGATTTTGTCATCAAAACGGATTTTCAGAATCAACTAATATTTGGGGGTTTTTTCAATCAAAGTGTTGTGGTTTCCCATAGGGGAGTAAACGAGGATGTCAAAATCCTGATTGAACCGAAATATTTCCACAAATTTTGGTGTATTGGGGCGAATATTGTGTTGTAGCATCTCATAGGGTGCCTACGATTCCGGCGAATACAAGTACTTCTGGGCAAATTACAAAGAGATGAAGAAGAAAAGTGTTCGTCTGAAAGTGCCAAATCTGACGGGTTTCAATGGGCCCATTTTATAGCTCTCCGTAAGCCAAATATAGGCAAGTTAAACGTAAGGTCCAAAATTGCATGAGTTATTGAGGTATGCACGTGAGCAACAAACTTATATACCAGGAAACCTTTTGTGGGTCTACAATCTGTATGTGTACGTATGTGTAGGAAGGGTAAAGTGTGGCACGTAACATAACCAAAGAAAACTAATGACATCATTTTCCAATTTGGACCTAATTTTTTTTATGTACCTATAATATTACCTATTTGTTTGTTAGGAGCAATGACCTGAAACCATCATTGAGTGAAAAAGAAAAGAAGATCAAAGTGCCTTTTGGCATTGTAAAAGCAATCATTACCCTAAATTTGGATTGTAGCACATAAAAAACATTCAAAATGCATACTGAACATAAGCAAACATCCACAGTCAGAAATTCGCATTGTGGCCCATTTTGAAAAACTACCACAAATAGTTGTGGTAACACGAAAATACCAAAATGCGAAATGTGTGTTTTAAATTATTTAAAATATGTTATTAGGTTTTTTGGCTTAGTTAGCATTAATTGCCTCCTCAAATACGTTTATTAATGGGAAAAAATTTTTCTCTTCGTTTACAATTACTTCCAATGATATTGTAGGCAACTGCAACCAGCAGTTAAGGCCAGAGATCTCAGCCAGCAGGTACGGTCAATGACTGCTGTCAGCAACCAAATTCCTCATGATCAATGTTCAGTTATTGAAAATGGACTCCTCGTCAGTGGCATAGTTAGATTTATTTCCAAGTTAGTTTATGAATATGCCAGAGAAAAAATAGAAGGTAACTTAACTGTGACGTTAGTACATTTTTGTGAGAGGCTCACTATTGAATCCCCTTCTTACCCCCAAAAAAGCGCAAGTATACATAGAAACTGTCGTCAACAACATTTACAAACGTTGTTTTCTCAAAAAAATGCAAATTTTCTCAATTTACTTACATAAATTTTTTAGGTGGCTCATGACCCATGCTAGCTTACCTATAGCTATGCCACTGCAAACACAATACATACTTGACATTTGCATTTCTTCTCAACGAAACCCTAAAATTTGTGCTATGTTTAAATTTTTGCATTCAATATTTCAATAGCTCACTGGTCTCTCGTTGAAGAAGAGGGGATTGAATCTCGGATCATTTCGTCCAGTCCCTCATTGACAATGTTCATCTATGTTTGTTTCTGGAGTAACTTGATGTGCATTTACATAGTTTTTACTTTCATTCTACATTAAAATGTGCACAATATATTTTCGATTCATGAAATTCTGAGTAATTTGAGCACAACTTCATTGAACATATTTTGGTTTGTTTTACTGTAAAAGCCTAAAAATGCATAATTAGGTAAGTTTTGAATACATTTAGAAGTATTTTGCTATTTTCTGGCGTATTGGGTACTATTTTGTTGTTTAGCAATGTAAGCACTGAAAATTATCAATTTTTGATATAGTTTCATGGATTTGAAAAGAAAATATTCGGTATCTTTTCTGTGAACTGATCTGAAATACCAGAATAACTACATTTCTGAACAATTCACACGTATGATTTTAGATATTTCCTTAATATTAAATATTCAGCTTTTAAAATCCTGCACTTTGCTATTAATATCGATTTAGGAAATATTTCGACATATTTTACCCTCGAATGACATCTTATTTTTGACATAATATGATATTATTAAGGGAATATTGTAAAAATACCTATATTATTTCTACTCTTTAACATTCATATTTTTCATATATTGTCCCACCACACAAATTGTCATCCAACTTGCATGTAAATTGCGTCAGATTTGTGTGAACATAAATCAGGTTCCGCACACGAATCCTCCAATGCTTCATTCAACTCTCACAATATATTTATCTCTGTCACACTGATATTCCTAACACACGCCTACACCTGTCAATGTCATTCTACCAAATATTCTAGAAGAACTACTTTGCTCAGGGCCGTACCTAGCTTTTTTTGCCTCCCTGTGCGAACAAACTCTTTAATGCCCAAACACGTATTTTTTTTGCCCGTTAAATCAGAATGATATTCTTTGTCGTCGTCCAGAGAATGTATCGGAGGACAACAATGTATTATATTAAGTTTTTTAAGGTTTTTTTTTTTTTGTTTTTTGGTCAGTGTGACGCTCTTGCATTCTACCGCCCTGTGCAAATGCACAGATCACACATACCTAGTTACGGCCCTGACTTTGCTCGTGTCATTACAAATCATTCCATTTTCTTCAGATAACACCATATTTACCAAATTCCTTAATTGTATTCATCTGCTACGGAATTTGTCATTAATTTTGTTGATCCAAATTTACTGGTTAATCACTTCTATCGTAACAGTAAATGTCGAGAAACTCAATCTTACGAGTCTGCAGTGTAAATTAGAATACATGATTATGCATTTCACAAATGTTACTTTGAAGTGAAATTAAAGTGTACTGTAATTTTTTACGCTTTTATTGCTGTTACGTATGGTTTAAACTCACTTTCTCTATTCTCTTATTCTAATCTGCATTCTGTAAAGAAAGGAAATATTAACATTTAGGGAACTGAATTAAGAGAAGCAGTATAAACTATTTAGCACAGTTTCTCTCTTTATTCAAATTTTTACGTATTTTGTCAAAAAGAATAAAACAGCGAGTTTAAACCCTCCTTTGCTAACTCATTGATTTGGGACGTAATCTTTGTATTAACATCTGGCTGTGTACTTGTGTTCGAGTCCCATTAGGGGTGGATTTTTTTTTTTTTTTTTTTAATTTGAAAGCATAGCTATCTGTGGAATACCTTGTCGTGAGAGATATTCTCACCAGAAGGAAATTCAACAGAATTTAAGCGTGTTCAGCCACTTCGTACTAACGTACGGGTAAGCCAGAACCAGACCGAACACTGGCGATTTTAGAGCCAGTTCGGGCGGTTTTTATACAGCTTATTTGCACGCACACAAACACACGTACGTAAGAAAATACGTACGTCAGTGAGGGCGGCCAGGTCGCATCATCCCCTATCGTGATAAGAGATGGCTGGCCGGTTCGTGTATGGATCGTGACATTGTTCGGTGATGTCACAATTCGGTACTCGTACATTACCTGTATGTACTTGCAGGTAATTACGATCGAACGTATTTTGTGTTTAGTTTAACGTCATATAGAGGAATAAGTTAGCCTGCCCTTTGGGGCGGCGACTGTCGTCGAGGGGTCCGAGCCCCTTACCTCATACCGTTGAGTCCCCACACTATCTTTTAAAAACTTACTTTTAACCTAAACTTACATTTTGTCAAAGTGTTTGAGTTTATCAATCATTTTTAGTCCGAAATTGCAGCCACAAATATTTTATGTTCATATATTTAAGCTTATTCACACTTTTTTACAACGTAAAAAAAGTTGACCTAGTTATTTACATTTATTCGTGTGGAATTCTAAAATTTCCGTTTCGTTATCAGAAAAAAAAAAAAAAAAAAAAAAAAAAAAACTAGAAACAGTAAGATAGAAATTGGCTTTTTAGGTTGAATATTCAACTCTTTTAACAGCGCAAATTGGAGCATTTTTTGAACACTCCAAGTCAGCTGATACGATATCTTCTCTTCATGTGGACCGGCTACGACTGTAATCCAAATTTTGAAACCTAACAAATTCGAATTGTTATGGAAGAGCCGACAGACGTCAAACAAACAGACGTCGCACCGAGTGAGAAGCACCATTAAAACCAAAATAATGTTTTTGAAACAGATGAAACAAGCTTGCCCCACCACAGTAAACGATGATTCATTCGCATTCATTACACAACGTCATTTACGTTGGGTAAACAATCAAGTATCGTATTTCTTTACTCAGAAATATTAACCAGAAAATATACTACAGTATCGACTGGCTCATTTTTAAGACACGAGTTTCACAATTAACTTAGGTACTGAATCCATATAACGTTCGCAGCCTACAGACCGCCGTTCGCAGCCAATCGTCAAATAAAATCTGATTTTCGACCGATTTCTACATTAGACGTTTCGGTGAAGACCTTTGAGCTGATTCGTCAACGTGAGTTTCAATTTTCTAGGTATATGCCTATCGAAAATTTATGTTGTGTAAATAGGTACGTTATCATTCGCTTTCGTGCATTAATATTTAATTATACGTAGGTATAGGAAAAAATATCATCATAAATCGTTTAATAAAATAAAAAAACAAAAGGAAAACGTTGTCATAAAAGGTGGCCTCTATTAACCTTTTCCATTTGTACCGCTGGCTCGAACAATATAAACGCCCCGATTTTTAAGTTTCATTAAATTTTGACATTTTAACGCAGCATGAAGTGGTGCAAAATGTAGACCCGAGGAGTACAGGAAAAAGAAGAAAAGACAGTGTTTGGTCAAATACTCGACATTTTATTTACAAGGGTAGACTAGTAATTTTAACGTCCATCCAGATTTTAACGAACACCTTTTACATATAGAAGAAGGGAAAAAAAAAAAAAAAAACTAAACAAATCCCATGTCCTGTATCAACCAAGTCAAAAAATTATTTTCAATTTTCAACAACTATATGGTTTAAAATTATTACTCGCCTTAAATGTTCAAACTATACTATCTGTCGTTTTTTTTTTTTTTTTGCTTTTTTTTTCGTCAAGGGCGTAATTTTACCCTACAAGTTATTTAGTAATAATTGATATTATTTTCGTTTTTTTTTTGTTTTTTTTCTGGATCCTATAATTTTTGATATTCAGCAACTGGTAGCAGGAATTTGTGAAGGCCACAATCGATGTTTTTCTTGACGAAATAAATTTATTTTTTGGATAGGAACGTATTTTGTTTTTCGCCGAAAACTTAAGTTCAACGAGTTCTGTATAGGATTTTAAATGAGGGGAGGCAGTATAGGTAATCGAAAAATTCAATTGGGATACTTTTTTTTTGACTCAAAGAAAATGAATAATTAATTAGAAAAGCTGATTCTATAGATACAAATTAACGAAAATACAGACAAAACAAAGTCACACCTACTCTATGGAAAATGTTTTTTTTTTTTTGCAACTTTTCTTTTGCCATTTGTATCCGAAAATTCTCAACGAATATTTCAAACTTACGCCTGAACTTTCTTCTGCATTTTTCTAACCACCGGTTCAGGAAATTTTTTTTTCATGACATTATGGACTGAGAAGTGAAATTTTAATTTTAATAGATAAAGGAAAGTAGATTCTGTAATTTTTAAGGAATTTAAATTTTACCACGAACCTTTGAAATATGAAGGCCTACTTACCTAATTAAAATTTTTTACATTTGGCACGCCACTGGAAAACATTATAGATGTTATATATATTGCCACACTAAACGTTTAGGTGCTGCCTCAGTTATTCAAATAGTTAGTTCTCACCGTCAGTTCTACTCTACTCTACATTTCTAGCGAAGCTGTGAGGGATTAGTTGTAACAGGTTGAAAAACTCGAAAAATTGATGTCTGGAATTGAACAATCGAAACAAATTTTTCTGATATGAAAAGAATGTGACACAACCCTGGTTAGTCACTTAAATCTTCAAAGAGTAACTTCCCTGCCAACTCGCCCAATTAGGTTCGGTTATTCTACCAAAAAAAGTATTTTTTCAATTTGGCCTTGGTCAATCAAACAACCTCATCAAAGTTCTAGGTCACAATTTCTTACCATGTTAAACGCAGATAATGAATGTCTATTGAACCAAACTTTCGTAATTTTAAAATTCCTTTTTTACTGGTAAAAAAAAATTACATAATAACTCACCTCACCAATTTAACAAAAACAAAACACCAAATATGAAAGAAATTCAATTTCAACTTTATTCCAGAAACCGAACACAAATGTGACTAAACATAATTTCTGAGAAAGGATGTACTCATCTCAATCATATTTAGGTTCTCTGTTCTATTCTTAAGATTGTATAGTGCCATTACAATTCTGTAAACACGAAAAACTCAAAAAATTGATAGTTTAACCAAAACATTAAAAAAAAGTTTTTGGTTGAGAAAAATAATGCTTATGTGAGAGGAACATAATTATGCTCCTGGCTCATATTTTCAGAATTAAACTTTATTTTGTACATTTATACAAAAAATTTTTTTTCAATTCTAAATGATACAAAGTAAGTGATAAATGAGTATAAAGTAAAAAATGAGTAAAAATTAATATTTAAATAAAAAGTAATAAATGAGTACAAAGTAACAATGAGTATAAAATAATACTCAGATACAAGGTAATGCTGAGATACAAAGTAATTCTTGAGCATAGAGTAATAAATCAGTACAAAGTAATGAATGAGTATGAAGTAAAAAATGAGTAGGCAACATAAATGTCCTTTCATATTCATGAAAATTAATAAATATTTTTAGTTTTTCTCAACAGTAAGTATATAATTATTTTCACATTCTTTCAAGCAGGTGGGTTTCACCAGGTTATGAAACAAGTAGCGTATCGCACATGCCACCTAAGCTTACCCTCTGACTGAATGTAAAAAATATTATGGTAAATGAATAATAAAATTTATTTGTTTTTCTTCTCACACTGAAGATAAAAAATTGAATGAAACAAAACGTAGCTAAATGAATTTTACTTAATCTTTATTTAAATTTTTTTACTGTAATAATTTTTACAAATTTATATTTTTTATTAAGAATATTTTAATATGAAATTCATCTCAATAATATTTTAACAGTATTATTTTTACTGTTGCTTTTAATCTTGTCACTGTATGAATTTTTTCTTCATTTAAATTTTTTTATGCAATAACTTTTAAAAATTTATATTAAGAAATTTTTAATATGAAATTCATTTATGTAATATTTTAATATTATTATTTTTACCATTACTTTTAATCTTAAATGTCGCTGTATGAATTTAACCTTTATTTTTATTTTTTTTAGATAGTAATTTTTGTAAATTTTTTATATTTTTATCAAGAAATTTTTAATATATAATTCATTTTTATAATTTTAAAATTAATATTTTTATTATTACTTTCAATCTTAATTATCACTGTATAAATTTAATCTTTATTTTCATTTTTTTAAGTAGTAATTTTTATACATTTTTTATATTTTTATAAAGAATTTTTTAATATAAAATTAATCTTTATAATTTTAAAATTAATATTTTTATTATTACTTTTAATTGCACCCGCATCGTAGAGTTTGTACTTTTGAATAATCATCCAAAGATAGGAAAAAATTTCCTTATCCAAACAATTACCACCCTATGGAGTACCTACGTTTCCAGATAATAGCTTTCTACTTTAACAACCAAACACAATCGATGAGTCTTATCCAAAATAAAATACTGATAACAGATCTGACCAACTAAATTGTTTTTAACTTTTCGTCTTCGTCAAAAAAGTTAGACAATATTTTCAGAAACTTTCGTCCACTTTTCGCTATCTCAAATGCACGCTCCCCTCTCGTTTTTTATTCAACTTTCATTTTTAATTGCTTCTTTCTTTTTCATTCCATCATTTTCCCAACAACTTCTGTTTTTCTCATTCATTCTACTTATCGTCCACACATTCTCACTTCTGTACGACCTCATCGACGCACCCACATAAATCAAAGCGTAAATTTGTTTTTGTTCGTATGCCGAAATAGGGGGGGGGGCTGATGCAAAAACACAATTTACGTAACTTTTCACGCATCGTCAACTCGATAAATACGAAAAGGACAATGAGCCATTTAAAAACACAAGTTTTCCTATTTTAAATACTCGGTGCATAACGTATTCGTTGTTTTGGTTTTGTTTTGTTTTGTTTTGTTTTGGCTAATGCATAAATAAGGTTGCCAAAAATTATGACAGGCGCTACAAAAATCGTCGGAATTCCCTCCTAAACTACCCCCAAGCAATTTTGCCTATCCTCAACATCGCTGCGGCGCGTATATATAGACTCGCGCTATCTTTTTCAATTCGGTTTCTTCTACAACCGAATATAAAGTGGAAGCGTAAAAAGATTTCTGGTTTTCAAACCATTGTTAAGGAATTGGTATAGCAAAAGGAGGGTGTAGGGTAGTTATTGTTATTCCTTTTTTTTTTTTCTTTCTTTTTTTTGTATTAAGGCTTTTTAACTACAAAAGGGACATACATTCGACCGCAACTCGAGGTATCTATTTCATTGTGCGTTATGTCATAACACGGTGTCATCTGTCCGCTACTGCTGAGCTGAATCGACCCGCATAGAGAAAAATTTACACAGATCTTTTTAAATACGGTATAGTATACGTGTATAGGCTACAGTATAGATACACACACATACATATATATATATATATATATATATACATATGTATATGTATAATGTACAACGACAGTGAGAAGAAAAGGAAGAGTACGACACTTCGTTTTCTATACTCCTTTACAATACTTTACAAAGTGCTGTTTTAAAGTATATAGAAGTAGTGTGTGTGTGTAGAGAGTGGAGAGAAGAACAAAAATCACAGCTGGAGTCAAAAATAAATGCCAACCGACGAGAAAGGAGGGGAGAAAAGAACAAAAAAAAAAAAAAAAAGGCTAAGGCTCCCGTTAAAAATTCCGTCTTAAAAGACGTTTATTTACCGCACACCTGCCCGCATATAAATATTGTGGCGGTCGAATTCGAATAATGCATAAGACGTGTAATTTTTATGAATGTTTTCGTATAAACCTACTATACTATGCTACCTACACTGTGTGCATGCGGTATAACCTATATTATACGTAGGTATACTGTTGTATATAGATACTACACTGTTTTGGCTGTGTGTACGCGACAAAAGCACATTGTAATAAATATTTTCACGACAACGCCGTTGCAGCTAATTTGCAGAGATTCCATATAATCGTCGTCGTCGTCCATTACGTACGCATAAATACGTGTCGTCGTGTCGTACAGAATGTCGACTAATATTTCGGTGCCACTCTACGCAGACCTGATAATTTGACCACAAGGTGTGGAATGCGACAACAACGTTTAGATGCGTACCTACCTATATACCAGTGCCTACCTACTCTGTCATATAAACTCATCCGAAAATGGATGGCATTGTGGAAGTGGTTAACAAAAATAAAAAATAAAAATACGTCCGAGAAAGATGAAAATTCAGATAAATGCAGGAAGGGTGGTTTTGACACCAAATGTACTGAGAAAATACCTACCTGTTTTTTCATCATTACTCTTCATACTGTCACATTGGTGGAAGAATTTTATGAAAATTGTAAAGCGCACACGCAGTGGAAGCACTGTTCCAAGTAAACGGATCAGGAAAAGCAAATTTTTGTGACACAAGCTGTATTTCAGGGAAACCGGCCACTCATAACATACTCCACACACACTCCACTTCGATAAGGTTTTAAGAAATTTAGAACATTCTAATATTTATTTGTACAATCGAGATTTCACATGAACAACTTTAGGGCATGGAGCATGTTTAGGTGGGAAAAGAAAGAATAATTAAGAGAACATTTTTAGAATTTAGAAAGGAAAAAACAAACGATGTACATTTTACCAGAGTTCAGACGGAGGTGCCAACTTGAATTGGTTGAAACAGTAATTGCAGGTTTAACCACATCCTAAAGGCAAGCTTCATGAATTTGAATCCAAAATGAAAAATAAATTGATTTTTAAGCGAGTGTGTAACCACTCACAAAAAGACGAACATGTTGACAAGTTGATGTAAAAATCAAAAGTGAAAAACAATGCGGACAAAAGTCAACAGTTTAACAGTAAAAAGAAATGGTGGTCAGGTCTGCGATTGCTAGCCAACAGTAAGTAGCTCCGTCTGTGATTTAAACATAAGAAAACAAGAAAGAAAGGAAAGGAAAATAACAGAAAATAGGAAATAATTCCCACACGCTACACAGGCCTATTGACAGAAAGAAAATTACCGTTTTCATCTAATTTCGCATCTCAAATATTAATTTTTATTCGACGTCAACGAGGATTGTGGGCATTCATTTTACATACTATTTTGATATCCGCTCAAAATGGAATGGTTGGTTGGTCAGTGGATTACATTATAGTCTTAGTGATAGCGAGGGAGAGGGGGCTGACGAGGATATTCGCTCAAGATCCATTTTTTTTCCTGCGGAAATTATACAGACGCGTTAAATAATTTTTGCCACTTTAATAATGCCTACAATATTATTCGGAAATGCTACATTCAATGTGATAAACAACAAACTAGTCACGCAGGCAGAAAAGTTTTAAGTTTACTTATATTTTCAGTGGATATTATGACTGCTTAAAATCAACGAATGTCCTATGTATATTTAAAGACGAATAAATCAATACCTCCTTTCCAATTATTTATACTTTTCTGTAACGATTACCTAAAGCAATACCTACTAAAATTAAAACCATATGCTAGCATTAGTCTTGCTCTGGTCTTTGCATCTTCAAATCTTGGCATTAGTCTTGCCTTCATGACTTCAAAAAATCATGTCTTGATCGTGGTCTTCGTCTGTCAGTCAAGTTATAATCTTTGGACCAAATTAATGAACAGTACCCAAGTAATGCCGGTGACTCAACAATTTCTTATAAATAGACAAGTACTTATTGGTGAAATCAGTTCTCAAGAATTTCTCAAGTAATTACCATCATTCCTGCGTTCGGCCTTTATTGATTTAGTCCAATAGTCTTGATTTCGTCAATGTTGGTGGCTAAACTAAATTTATAACATTTCCATTGCTCTTCTGAAAAGTGTGATAGGAATATAGTAGGTATATTACTACACACAACTTTTCAAAACTGAGAGTTTACTTGTGAAATGAAGTTGGGGAAATAAGCGCCGCCAAGGTGAAGAGTAATTCCTAACTTGTGTAAACTCACTTTTGAACCTTGGTGAGGAAAATATTTTTTATAATTAATGACCAAAAGTGATGAAGCGTTAAAATTCTATCATAATGATGAGTCTAGCTCCTAAATTATAAAAAATGGTACCTATATTATTATAATGTCAACTTCCTCACTCTAATAGAATCAACTTTCTGTTCAGAAAATGTAACCTATACTTCAATGAAATGAACATAGATCCATGCAAAAAGATGTATCACATTTTTACATGGAGGCAAGTTCACTTTACATTGAAGATAAATTCATCAATGATAAGAGCTAATTTTCATTTGAAAAATACCAGCATACCTAAATATGACCTTTCTAATGATATATTATAACATAGTATTGTGGGAACAAGTGTAAGCCTGTGTTGCGGGTTTGTAAGTTTTCCCATGTAGCAGCAGCTTAGCTCTGTCCTCTATGTGCTGTCCTGCTGCAATCACAGCCACAGAATTGAGGAGGAGAGGTTGTGGGGATGTTAACCTATACTATATGCCCACACATTAACGCTATTATCAACATCATACCTGCTCATTAGCATTGCCATTATTTTAACCTGTAGGTTGCTGGTTCAAATCCCAACACCCTCAACATACAAGTATATCACACACCAAAGTTTGAAAATGAGAGTTTACATGCGAGGGCAAGTTGGCCAAACAAGCATAGAAAATGAACAATTTGTGAGTCATGTAAACTCATTTTCAGACCTTGTTGGGAAAGATATTTTTTATAATTAATGATCAGAAAGCAATGAAATCATAGGAGCAGAGTCATTGATAACTTCTAATTGTAATTGCTAGCAGTTTCATAGATAAAAAATAGTCAAAATAAACAAATATACCCATATTGAATACTTTCTCTCTGTCGGCTTTTATAATGTAGTTGGTATGGCAACAGCTCGATTATGTAGAGGTTGGTTGCAGGTTCAAATCCCAGTCATGCCAGTGAATTTTTCATAAAAATAAAAATTCAAAGTTAATGAAAAATCACTTTATGTAAAGGTTTTTTGACTATTATATAGTACTGGACCAGTAAAGCTCCATAAGACCAATATACTTTTTAATGTTAAGGCATGACAGTGAAAAAATAGGTAACCCTATAGTATATCTTCTGCGTATTTTTTATGTTTTTCTTCGGTTCACCAATTTAGAATACATCCCGATAAAGGCATTCTTTGAATTCACAAGGATGGCGTTCATAAACACAAAACAAAGTAAGTCAAAAGGTAGCTGTGGATGCCTATATAGCACCTGCATGTTTAACCAGAAACCATCATTCATTACTGGTCCAGTATTATGCAGTCAAAGTTAAGGTTACGTCATCATTCATGATGATAAGCACTACTTTGTGCTCGCAAAATACGATTGTAAACATTGCCCTTCTGATCATGTATTACAAAAAAATAGTTACCTATCTATATGTTTCCACAACCATTCCATGTTACCAACTCTTCAATACTGATAGAACTGGCAGTTGTCAACTTAACTACACTTTAACCTAATCAAATTTAATACCATGACTACCTACGGACGTCGTCGTCTTTCTTTTGTTCATCTTTTTAGAGAGAGGTCTCCGAAATAAGACAAACTACATTATTATTTCAATAAAATATTAATTAAAAATTCCTCAAATTTTTTTACCGACCATTGTTTTTTTATTTTCATTTTTTTTTCCAAGAATCTGTAGACCTCTGTTCTTACCCTCTTCTTCCAAGAAGAATATCCTAAACGCATTTAACAATGCATATTATTATGTAGCGTATGATTTTAATTTAGCTCAGAAATCAAATTTTAGGGTGAAATTCCTAATTATTACGAGCCTATTTCAGAAAAGCACCTTTTTAGAAAATACACTAGAAAATTTTCTCAGATAATTCTCTGGTGCTAAATTCAAGCCCCATTCATAAAAAATAAGTTCTTACAATCGACTGTCTTGCGGTTAGATCACTAGCGCTATAGACTGACGAAAATTATGTATTTTTCCATCTTTACTTTCAATTTTAATACACCCACTAGTCGATAGATGGCGATATTATTACAGTCACAATTTCTACAAATTATCTATTAAAATTCGTACACATAGTACATTGACTCGTAATTATTATGACCAAATGTTGAATCATTCAGCATTTAGGTCAAACATTTAGTAAGCGACTGCTTCGATTGGCTTGAAAATTTTTCAAATTATTGTGCTTTTCTATTTTTCACTCGGCTGTAATGAATACTTATTTGGTGTTTTTATACGATTTTATTCTACTCACTCAATTTGTTGAAGTACTCGGAATGACCAACTTCAGCGCTGCTTTCACTTGTTGCGACACAACTACACATACACTTATATCCGTTTTTAACAGTTGCTTTTTTTTTCCCTTTCGCGGTATTTTTTTCTTGTTATTACAAACTTTTATTCTACTCACTACTACGATTTTAAAATATACCAATACTACAGCCAACCTTCCGCGACAAAATAATGTTTATTTCGCATGAGCTAAAGCTAAAAAATAAAAAAAATCGTATCTTTTAAAAGTTTGTTTTTAACCTAATTTATTCTATTAGGCTACAATGTGTGACAAGAAACGAGCAATCTACATGGTGGGACAACAATCCTCGATTTGTAATGAGTTGCCTCTAAAACTGAGTACTTACCTACACATTAACGAAAAATTTAATCTTATTAATACAATTACTTAGGGTAAAGGCAGTAGTTTGCGACACTTTAAGATAAATTTCAACTTGGGAGCTCAACTGTAAAATTAGTTTTAAGTTACAACACTGTTTCGTGGCTCCTTGGAAACAGAAATCTATCTACAATTTAAACATGGTATTGAATTAAATTTCATTATTTTCATAACTGATAACAATGAAACTAAGAAAAAGGATAAAATTTAACAAAACATAATTTCGAAGAAAACACCACATTCAAAATGAAGAAAATTTATTTTATAAGACATACCGAAAAAACAACTACAAACTTCTGAAACACAGTAAATAGGATCCGTAGACTGCCAACATCAATTAGATTTTCAAAAACGAACCTTTGAATTTCTTGATGTAGAATCGAATTTTAGTATCCATCCCAGTAGTAGATTTGATATTTAAGGTACCAGAAGAGTTAATAGAACCATCAGATTTACATGGTATCAAAATCCAAAATGGAGGACTATTTGAAGCACAATGACAATATGACTTATGAATCTGGTATCTGGTTTTTTCATTGAAATCAGTTGGGTGTTGTTATTTCTACCAGCTTGGGTGAGGCGTTTGTTTTTAAATAATTCAGTGAATCATGCGAATTGGTATAGAAATACAAATCTCAGTTATCAGATTTTTTTATCATTAGAGTTAATGGAGGCTGGAGAGCGGGAATTTTCCACTTTTCAATTTACATTTACCAAAAAATTAAGTACCCTAATTTATTTTGTAGATTATTGATGTAATGTCGAATTTAAGTTGAATATTTTATGAAAACAATATTAGCTTGTAGTGTCCAAAAAATCTTCGTCATATTTAAAACAGTCTAAGTACCTTTCCAACTCGTAGCTTAGTTTATGTGTGACAGGTCTGAAGTTAATTGAGTAGGTAATAAGATACCTTTTCAGAATTCATTGACATACTTTTAGTACTTGATGAACGGATTGAAAATGAAATGCCAGCTTCTTTCAGCTTTCGTGAAAATTTTTCAAAACTTTCTTCACTTTCAATAACACATTCAATATTTTTATCATCTTCATCAAAATTATTACTATTTTTCTTCAAGTCAAGAATGAAATCTTTGTACGAAAACATTATGAATATTATAAAATATTAATATTAAAAAAGAAATGAAAAGCCAACTTTTTATTTTGTAGTTTCACCTTTGCTAAATTTTCATATATTTTTCCTCACTATAATGATAATATCGAAAAATAAAGGAACACCCAGGGAGTGTGAGCAATCTCATTCATATTCAGTACAGATCCGAGCAATTCCTCACCCAGCTGGTAGAAATAACAACACCCAAATCAGTTAGAGGCCAGGAACAAGTATACATAATTACTAATTGGTTGTGAAAAAACGCACATGTTTTCCATCCTTCATGATTATTAACCAAAATCTTGATGTTTTGGTTAATTTGTTACAATAAGTAGTTAAATTTTCAGTTTGCATCATGATAAATTTGAACTTAGCCATAAATTTAGACTTTTAAAAGACGAACAAAATAAAATAATTCCATATACTATGGAATATGTGAAAAATTTCACAATGATAAAGATCCAAAAAAACATTATTAAAACCTTCTATTGATTGAAGAACTCTAATTTTAGGTTGAACAAGATTGTGCCAACTGGAGTAGACCAAATTGTGTGGAAAAAGTGATTTACACGAGGTTTTATAGGCAAATTTTCAGAATATTTTCCCTCTAGAGAATTCTTAAAGCGGAAAGGTACCGCCTCCAAGGAAATTTCTTATTGGTTTTTTAAAGTAGTATGATTTTAATAGAAAATGGAAGAAATGGCAGGTCAGTCACTCCCTCGGTGGATTTGACGACTTTTTACAATTTGTGGAACGTGATGAGTATAGGCTTAAAAAATTTCCAGACATATTTGACAAATTTATGAGTTTTTTGAGTTTGTATAGAAAGCCAAAGGAATTTGCTGACAAAAGTTTTTATAGTAATATCATAAAAGTTGTAGCCTTATCAGTTAATATTTACTTGATTTTCTTATGATTTTGATCACCAAGTAGCATGGTAGTCGAGTGCACTGATTTGAGAGATTTTAATTTTGAAAAACCAGAGTAACAATTCATGTCAGATTATAAATTTTGGTATTCTGGAATGTGTATATTTTTTGTTGTTTATCACTTAGACGTCTGTAATTTATTTCAACAGAATTTGCTTAGGTAGTATGGAGGTATATATGGTGGTTTTGTTGTATAGGTACAAGTTGTTCGTGTTATTTGAAGAGAGTAAATTTTGAATTTAGATTTTAGAGGTTCCACAGTGTATGTTTTCAAAATAAGAAGGTAGAGGGCGTCTTAACAACCTAAATTACTACAACGGTAACCTTAATTGTTACATATTCAGGTGAAAAGTATCCCAAACCTACGCAGTGTCGCAAACTACCGCCTTTACCCTAATTATTTCAAATCCATAATAATGAACCGTCAAAATAACAATGTTTAATCGTTATTTTAAGCTAGTTTAGTGTCTTGCTTACTCAAGCCTGAATACGTGTATAGTTTCTTACTTTCTCTTTAAAACCAAAAACCCAAAATTTGATACGTTCGACGTAGTCATTAATTTTTAAATATGTTCCCGGTTACAGCTAATTCCTTTTGACTATACCTACACTCCCTCAATTAAACATAATTATTATACTTTTTTTTTATGAGCAAGTTAATTGCGAACACACTAAATGTGGTCATAAGACGACTCAGTTCATAGAAATCAATAAATTTTTGCTGGCCTAATTTTACGAGTTTCAATGAAAATAATTATTATTTTATGTAACAACTTCACTTTTTTTTTTTTTTTTTTCGATTCAGACCGTGTTTTCGTTTTACACTCGTCTCAACAAATTTATGGATATTCATTTATATGAAACGCTGCCGATACATGATCCTTTTGACATTATCACTCTTCATTCGGAAATTAGTAGATAAATTATAAAATCAATTCCGAAACTTCCACAATGGGATGATATTTTTACTGCCTTATTGAAAATAAAATTATCATAAAATTCGTTTCGATTGCCAAATTTTGCACGAAATACGACGCCGCTAGTGTTGTAAAATTTCGTCTCACATTTCTTGTCCGACATTTTTGTGGTTGTTGGGGTGTAGGCGAGTATGAAGAGGGTGAATATTTTCACTTTCTTAACATAACTTATTATTTTGTTTTCGTGGGTATGAAAAAAATAAACAATAAAATTAACGACAGAAAATTGAAAAATGATGAAAATTCTCATTTTCAAATGACAAAACCTGACGTAAATGTTGGCATTCAGTTTGGGTGGGTTGAAAAACAAACGAAGAAATAGGCCTAGTTTGAAGATTTAGGACAAGGAAGAGCTAAACGACTGAATTTCGATAAAAGCAATTCGGATTCCAGAATTAGGGTCTTCATTATATCGATGATAAATTTACGTTTAACATCGCTATTAGGCCTACCACTCGTTTAACAGAGTACAGAAATACTGTTTTTCCAACACTCAACCGAAAAACAGGCGTTTTTGTGCGTCTTAACTTTAAGTTAGCTCCACACATTCGTCCGTTTGCCAAATATATTTGACAAATAGACGAATATCTGCATAATCATCAATTGTGTGGTAGGCTTAATCGGGTATGCTTATGTGTTTGGCGAGCCTAACCGAATACACGTTCAATGTTTCCAATTTTTTCCAGTCAATCTTAACGAGTCAAAGGGAACAAATATTTGAGCTTGTCATACTTATGCATTTAGTACATGTGTGTACTAGTGTGCTCGTTACTTGGCAAGCAGAGATGGCAACTCGATCTGATTATTTGTACGCTGCCACATTTTGCGAGTAGACAAACGTGTGAAGTCGGCTTTATGTGAAGTATGAAATGTCAACTCGATAGTGATCAATACTATCGATACACTATCGATAGTTTCGACACTCTAGATTGAGCGAAAAATACCAGTGATATGAGTTTGTATGAAATCCATTTGTTTGAAATTTTCAAGCAATATATTTCAAAATTTGATTCAAAATTGAAACATACTTCGAAATATATTTAGGAAAGATATTGTATTTTCAATTTTCTTTGAAAATCCAGAAACATTGGAAATAATTAGAGAAAATTATTAATTCTTTTCAAATTTTCACCAGATTTATTTCAATATAAATATTTTGAAACCTATTGGTAAAATCCTTATAGAAATATAATGCATTTTTCTATTTAACCTATTCTTTTACACACAGAGGGTACAAAAGGGGTTCAAATTTTGACTTCTCATACTTTTTTGTGTGATACCTGAGCAGATATGTTTTTTGGGGCGCTGATTTCAAACTGGACGTTCATTTTTTTTTTGTCATTTGACCAATTCTTCCACCACCAAGGACTTCGAAAGGAGAAGGACAGATTTTGAGTATTCATATTTTACTGTATGATACATCAGTAGTTTGTTTTTTGAAGCTCTGATTTCGAGTTTGACATATTTTGTTTTTTAATGTAGAGGAAAAAATAAAAAAATGAAGATTTGAGGTGAGTAGTTAATTTTTAATGAAAGATTATACATGAATTCAATTATCTTGCAAGAAGTTTCACAATTCTACCACGTGACTTATGTATAACAGCATAAAAGAGATGTGATTTTATTATTTTAGACCACTTTACGTGTTACACCATACACAAAATATTAATACCAAAATGAATATCAATATCTCTGTAATATTAGTTTATTGTCCACAAACTATTGTGGACTTTTGAGAGACTTTATAAAATATTTCAAACACAAAGATTAATTTAAACACTTTTAATAAAATAATAATTTATACAACATAAGTACCTGAAATAATATTTCAAACACTGGTAACCAGGTTGAACATAGGGAACAATCCCTTTTTATAAGTAAGAACAATATTAGACTGTACTAAGACTATCTATTAAAAGAACTGTATTAAACTGTGTACTGTTCACTTTGCAAACAGGGTTTATATACTTGTTCAGGGTACCTAATAATGTACATGGTGAATAGACTAAGTGAAGTAGGGACTTGTTATTATAGGGACATGCTGACTTGCAAGATGGTCGAGGGACCAGCTTATCTAGGTCACTGAATATTAAGACAATATAGGTACACATATTATCATAATATTCGGTGCGAGTATTTTAAATTGTTTTGGAGGAATAGTAACGGTATTTTATTTACAGGGCCAAGTAGCTGAAATACTGGTACTAAAATGATTTTGACTTGCACCTCTCGCCTTTGGCCTGTACTGACAAAGTGACATACGTTTCAAGCTCACCTACTTTATGTGCTTGTATCATTCATAATTATGGTGAAAAAATTTTTGACCAGTTCCAGCGAGAGGAAGCATAACTTCTCTTTGCCTTTCTCTTTTTATATCCGATTATAGTATAGTCCTGCGATAATCGATTTAAAAGCCTGAATTGGTTTTGTTTTCATGCATTGGCCAGAGGATAAAACCGCCACGAGGGTACCTACCCACCTGCGTAAAAAACTCTTTACTTTTGATCAGAGATTCTCAAAAGAAACCGAAATGCGATCTTTTTGTTCTTCTTGTTTTTACGCTGCATAAAAATATTGAAAAGACAGACGGTTGCGGTTTACATTATATTATATTATATACATGTAAATAATACAAGTAAAAGGATTGTTCGAACATCGATTGGTACTTAGTAAATAGGAAGATTACTTCTTTTTTTCCGCGTATGTGTCTTTTATTTTTTCTACCTTCCATTGCTTTTTTTTTCGCTTTTTTTTTTTTTTTTTTTTTTTCACTCTCCCCTTCGTTGTTGGTTTTCTGGTTTATAGGTGGAAACTGTTTGATCTTTTTGTCGGGTAAAACCGAACGTAATCTGTCTTTTTTTATTCGCTACACGTTGTTGTACACGCGGTTGTATTTTTTATTTCTACATATTATATTATATAATATACATGGGTGAGTGTGTATGTGTGTGCGCTGTGTAGTGTGATCAGTGTGGTACCTATATAGACTATACATATAGGTAATGGTGGGTACTATCGACTCGAATGTCACAACACGAAAGGTAAAAAGTCACCTTATGAATAGGGTCAAATCTATTGTATTTAGCAACAACTCAGGTGGTAAAAAGCGATCTGTAGAAGATATATTGACGATGCATTGTGCACTCTTGGTCGTTGTATACGTGGAAAGGAATGAAAAAAAAAAAAAAAAAAAAATTTGTTACAGGGATAACATCAGTTCGGAATCTATTTACATTTAGATACAGGCGCATATATATTTGGCAGGAAGAACGAATGAAGAAGGCGCGTACGCGCACGCACACACACACACACACACACACACACACACACATATATATATATATATATACACTAAGAATATACACACCTTTATAAAGGTGAGCAAGAGGAGAGATATGAAAAAAAAAAAAACAAAAAAAAACAGAGAATATATGTTTTTACCATTGTTAATGGATCTTTTTTTTTCTTTTATTTTCTGTCCTTGTGTGGTGCTAGGCGCACGCGAAAAAATATCCATAAATTATAGTTTCGCGGTTTTCAACGTGGTGTCCCTTATACCAAATGTATACAAAAACAACTACACGTATGTATAGGTGTACCTATTTAGAGAAGACACCAAGTTTACCCGCATAGGGTTGGGGGTAGAGGCTGAATTTGTTTACAAAAAAATACAATATTCTTTTTTACTTACTCCTGGACTTTTTCTTTTCTTTTTTTTTCAACGTTATTTTTTTTTTTTTTTTGCTTTTTTTTGTTGTTATTTAACGTGAAAAATGCGCAGTTAAACTATATCGAAGAATACAGGATAATTAGCAAAACGATGTGTGCAGTCGTTTTGTTCGGTTACGCCGTGAATTCTAAGAATGCTTTGCTCGTAAATTCAAAATGGGGAGAACCTTCACGTTTTCAGTAATCACGATTTTCCCTTATGGGTTGGGAATTCACGTAATTCGTGCGAAGACGCACAAATAACTTTATAGTTTGAGCTTTAGGTGCGTCTTGGGGATGGGAAAACGGTTTCTCGACTTCTTTGTGTCTACGAAAACTAGAAGAAAGTGTGTACTTACGTACCCAAATAAGGTAATTTAGAATTGTGGAAGGAAAATCGGATAATTTAGTCCGTTGAACTTGGAACAAAGTGGATAGCCAGAAAAGGTTCACGAATGCCCAAAAATTACACTTAATGATGAACAAAATTGTTCTGGGTTTGCACCATTTACAAGACCAAGACATGTGCATACTTGTCCTCTCTTTCGCATCTAACTATATGACATTCAGACGCTTAATCTCTTTACTTACTAGAATTGGAGCCATCTGGATGCGAAAAATTGAGTAAATTTTTGAAACAAAAATCGATTTTTCAGACAAAGCTCAATAATTCGTGAAATAATGGAGCTAGAGCTTCGAGAATAAACGCATTGGATTTCTGGTGAAAAAATATATAATTTTTGAATATTATTTTATCAATTTGAAAAAACAATTTTTTTTTTTTCAGGGAAAACTTTTCAAAACTTGTGAAAAAGTGAAGTTTTAAACAGACAAAATATCCAATAGAATGAAGACTACAACCCCTACAGCATCGGGAACTGTTTCAAAATATGTATGTTTGCTGTTTTCTTCGTATCCAACAATGACATTTGGTTATTTAATCTCTGTTCTAAAGTTGGGATGATTTGAATGTAGACAACTGAGCATATTTTTGGAGCAAAACTTCATTTTGCAGAAAATGCAGGACGAATTAGGTGAGATCACGACCAAGACAGCAATACTGCGCAAGACCATGACCTATCACAATAATTACTGAGCCACATCAAAACCAAGACTGGTAATTATTAATTTTGCTCATTATCTTACCTTTGCTCATTCTCAATCACTCTGTACTGCTTTTTATATTATTTAAATTGAAATTTGACGTCGCTGGTGTTAACAGATTTATTATTAGGGGGTGTTTAATTATTTATTTTATTGCGAATTTATTTTTTATTTATCATTAAGGCCTAGCCATATGCGTCATTCTTTCACCCTATTACCACTTAATTAAGATTGCAGCTTGTAATGTTATTGGAGAGAAAAAACAAATTACAATCACTTTATTCATTTATTTATTCATTTATTTATTTTTATTTTTTTTTGAGGGAAATACATTGTTTTACCTCCTTAAACTACATTCGTCTCTTGTTAATCTAAAGGAATATTACTGTCAAAATCTTGATCAGTGATAGACGCACAAATCCCAGTAAAATCAATGAAAATTAATTTTTCATTAATTATTGCTGTAGCAACTTTCGATTCAACTACATCTCATCAACTAATAGTATGGTAGATTATTTATATGCTCTTTCAAATATTTAATATTTAAGTATTGATCACCTGAGAAAAAAAAAACAAAACCAAAAGAACCCCTTGCATTTTTCATATTACAATAAGTATGTATTTTTTAGATGTATGGATTTCGTATAAAGTCTCAAATTTTAAGATGATAAAAACTTTAAAACTATCGTAATATACGACGTCACTATATTGTCATTCGAAAACGATGTGAAACCACACTCAAAGTGGTTAGGTATAAACATAGGAATTTTCTTGGTAAATTGTCGAACAGCATTGATACGAATAAAATCAACTGCGAACGAAGAAACTTATGAAATCCTGTAATTTTTTCAAAGTTGATAGAAAAAAATTCAATGCCCTAATAAACTGGAGAAAATTTTATGTGCAAACTTTTAAACATACAACGTCGCTATTTTTGGAGGGAAAACAATACAAACATATCTACGAAAAATATAAAAAAACGAAACACAGTCGACGTAAATTTTAGAAAACCAACCACACCCATCGTACCAAATCCTACGATATTTTCTTCCACCGAAATGGAAACAAAGTGAGAGGATTTTCTGGTGAAAATGGGTGAACAGCTATTAGACATATCTGAGTTTCGCATGGAGAATATTAAATGAGATAAAAATCGCTGTAATGCACTCTCAAATAAATATTCCCAACAACGTCTTTCTTAACTTTTCGCTCAAAATACTACTTATTCGGTTCTGTTCATTTATGAGAAATAAAAAAAAAAAAAAAATAAGGGAAAAAAATAAGGAAAAATGTCAACAACGTCGGATTTATTTATCCGTCATTTTTTTTTCTCCTTCCAAAACTTATCTTCAAAACACTTCAAGAATACCAATACATCGTAATGTTTCAAGACAAAAGATGATGAGGGAAACTAAATTTTATTACAAATTACTCTTACTGTAGAATGAATTTGGAAATAAAAATTTCTCACCGAAATCAGCCTGAAAAATTACCCAAGGCCTACGAACTATTTTATTTTTGTATAATATTCAATTATGTATCCTTTATAGCATATACTTTGTACTTCATAAAATACAAAGAGTCCAATTAACATTGACCCAGACATTATTTCTTCGAGATTATTAATTATCTACATGATACAATAATAATACATATGTAAAAAGAACACTCTTCTTTTTCGAATGACTACAATTTTGTTTGTTACTCTCCTTCTTTCATGAATTCATAATGTTCATTTTTGTTTGACCCACATTAAGAAATTGACACAATTCGAATATCTAATATTTACCGTTCCAATCTTGTTATCTTTAAGTTACGTCATTTCATGTATTATCGACTCGACCATCCTTTGTTAAATGACATCATTTTTGACCATACTCAACATAACTATTTTCCCTTTGTAACGAACGTCGATTTCATTTATCGAATTCATTCATTTATTCATTCGTCCGTTAATTGCCGTTTCAGAAAGACAGATAAAACTTAGTCGTATCTTCGTTCGTTTCTTTGTGTATAATAATCTTGAATTTTCTAATTTCACTACCATATTTTAATCGTGTCAATAAACTCTGCTTTTGATTACGAGTTCATGAAACCTTATTTACGTGCAAATTAGATCAAGTGGAATACCCGGAAACAAACTTACACATATATATAAAAAAAAGCAAAAATACAAGCCTCATAATTTTTAAAAACCTATTGACTGAACATAGTAAACTTTTTTTCAAGTTGTGCCCAATAATTATGCATAATTCACTCCAACTTTTTTGTTTCAAATCAGAAAGGATGTTTTTATCGCAGGTTTGGGTCCTATATAATTTTATTCGATGCAGTAGATACCTATTTTCGACAAAATTTGTCTGGGTCATTGTTGGGACACTGTATAGGTCAGTGTAAACATATTCATTTTTTTCTCCGCCAGTCCTGACTAGTTTTGTACGATGAATAGAAACACTGGTGAACTGAGCGTGTGAAGATAGCAATGTGAAACTGACTGCAATGAGAAGAGTATGCAACTGTTTTAACATGTTCTCATAATGTAGAATAATTACACCTCTCTCATGTTTGCAACAAATTAAATTACTCCGAAAATTTCGAAGTCAATTTCAATAATAATATTTTTGGTACTTACTGTAACGGCCAAAAGAGGTGGTAATGAACCTAATTAGAACCACTTTCAGTCTTACACCATACACGAGATAATTAACACTGGACAAGCATTAATACTTCTATAATAATTTAAATAATCAATTTATCATCCACAACTATCGTGGACCTTAACGTATTAGAGAGACTCAATAATATTTAAAAACACAAGGTTGAGTTAACACTTTTAATAAAATAATAATTTGTACGACACAAGTGCATTAAATAATACTACAAACATTATAAATTAGGTTTAACGTTTGGGATTACAACCCTTTAGACAAGACTGTCTATTAACTAGTAGCTCTGTAAGAGAAGCTCTAGGTACTGTGTTTTATTCCTTCGAATCGAGGGTTTATATACTTGTTCGGAGTATGTAAGTGTACATGTTGGATAGGCCAGGTGAGGTAGGGGATTGTTATTATAGGGTTGTGCTGACTTGTGATATACTCGAGGGGCAGTCACAATTAGGTCATGAATATACAGACATTATATCTATATTTATAAAATCAAATACGGGTAATTTAGTGTTTGTTACAAAGAGCTATAGGATTTTTATTATTGATAAATACCTGCATTTTTGGTATTTGAAAGCATGTGAACAAATATGTTTGTCATATATAGAAATAGACGAAAATATGCGTTACACTTACCATTATTTTTGTTGACAATTTTACGTCTTGAACATAAACTAAGCAAATATCAATGTTTGTCTATTAAGTATGTCGGTAGTTTCCTTGAATAGCAATTTTCTTAGATGTGGTATTACTGTAAGAAGTTTTGCATCTTGAACATTTTTTGCTAATATACGAAATGTACTAAAGTGATAATAACTGATTTAATATTTTTGTGGGAAACTTTCTCTGGATTAATTATTATTTAGGAGAATATTACTACAATTTTATTGTATGAAGCAATGCCTCTTCAATATTTTATAATTACTATCACTGCAGTTAAAAAATTCAAAAATTTTCTCCCGAGACAAAATATGTTTTTGCAATAGATACTACTCTGTACTCAAGGACATTGATAGGGGGCTAATGTTCTTGAGAGGTTCACCCCTTCTCATCCAAGAGAAAAAAAAGCTCTAGTGCAACATTAATTCGCGAGAAAACCCAGTTTGCTGATGGAGATAGAGATGGGGATGGAGATGGAGATAGAGATGCAGATAGAGATGGAGTTGGAGATGGAGGAGTGAGAGAGAGAGAAAGAGAGATTAACAGGCACCATGCTTCCAAGAGATTTACACCAACATAAGAAAAGTCTATCGTGAAAATTTAAGCCTTATCACTTTTGTCATTTTCTCATAATCCCGGAAAAATGACTTTTTCAGAAATTTTTTGTTTTCCAGTTTTCTCAGAGACTAATCAACCAATAGAAAAAAAACTGCTTTCAAACCTACTCAAATATGAGAACTATCTTTTGCAAAAATTGCAGCCTTATTCATCTGGTAGTTTCCCCAAAGCCGTGAACCCAAAGTTTTTTCTTGCAATTTTACTCTCCAGTTTTCCCAAAAACTACAAAAATAATAACTGCTAAACGTCTAAGAGACTTGAAAATTTCAGCCTGATCCCTTTTGTCATTTTTTCACAATCTCGGAAAAACGACTTTTTTAGAAATTTTTGTTTTCCAATTTTCTCAGAAAAAAATCAACCCATGAGCAAAAAACTTCTTTCAGACCTGTTGCTGTATATGAACTACCTATCTCGTGAAAATTACTGTCATATCCACTAAATAGTTTTCTCAAAACCATAAACCCAAAATTTTTGGTGATACATACATATACATATAACACGAACTTACTCGGATTATAACCAAAAGCTTTTATTTGTTCTGCAATATCATCAGAGGTTGGAACCAATGAAAATACACTGGCAGCCCAAATTGCTGAAATGAACCGCAATTTCAAGGACCTAAAAGAGGAGAACAAAAAACTCCGAGACTCAATCAACTCTAGCAAAAATTACAGCAGCCAGAGAGACAGGTCCAGGCAGTTCAATAACAAATCTAACAGACAGAGTAGGTCAAGAGACCAAAAATCTGATAGATCAACAAGTAGAGATAGAAAAAACACACCTCCTCGTAACAGCAATAAAACCAAGAGTCCCAACCGAAAACCTTGGAATGAAAAATGGTGTTACTACCATAATGTGTTTGACGAAGCAGCCGCCAAGTGCACTCCAAAATGTGCCTGGTGGAATGCAAAAAAAAGCCAGAGTCAAACTAGAACGAGGGGTCGTTCTTGCGGCATAAGTCCCCTCGGAAACATACTCGCGCTGCCTGTTCATAAAAGACAGGCAACACAGGAGAGGGTACTTGGTAGATACAGGTGTGGACCTTAGCATCCTACCAGCTAGCAAATCTCATAAAGTACAAACTCCGAAATACCACCTCCGGGCTGTGAATAACCAAAGTATTCCAGCTTACGGTATTGAGACTAGCGAAGTTAACATCGGACTGAGAAGAGACATGATGTGGTTCTTCACCATTGCAGAAGTTCCAAACACTATCCTCGGTGCAGACTTCTTAGCACACTTTGGTCTAATGGTTGATTTGAAAAATTCTAAGCTTATCGATTCTACAACAGGATTATTTGTAGAATGCAAAACGTTAATGTATAAAATAAACAAAGCGCTAGATAGTTGCACTAAAATCAACAAAAAACTAATAAAACTCTTTGAAGATTTCCCTGGCATTACACAGCCATCCTTCAAAAGAGACGCTCCACACAAACATGATACAGTCCACGTGATTGAAACTAAAGGGCAACCCTGCGTGGCTAAAGCTAGGAGATTACCTCCCGAGAAATTAGCAAAAGCCAAAGAACTGTATGATCAAATGTTACAGGAAGGTATTGTCCGCCCCTCCAAAAGTCCATGGAGTACGCCTATCTTAATTAAAAAGAAGGCTAGTGGCAAATGGAGAATCTTTGGTGACTATCGAGCCCTGAATGCCAAAACAGTCCCTGATAGCTACCCATTTTCAAATATAATGGACTTTAATGCGAACATGAAGGGCAAAACACTGTTCACAAAGATGGACATAAATTGGGCATTCCATCAAATAACGTAGAAGCACCAGTAATCGGCACAGGCCAATCACTTTTTCATTTCAGCCTTTAGTATTTCCAGTTCTATTCAACAAGCAGATTTTTTTTTTATTAATACATTGCCGCATCCCCCAGCTCTCTATTCAACTAAAAAAATTAATTTTTTTTCCATTTTATCAACTCTAAATTTTAATTTTCCTCAAATAAGTCAGAAATTTTATTTGTACCAGTAATCGACAAAAATGTTCTAGTAATCGGCAAATGTGTTCCAGTCATCGGACATACAAAATTAACCCAGTAAAACTTGAAACCTTGGCTTTTTTCACATATTAGGCATTTTAAATAAGCAAGATTTATTGTAAATTAGTAATAATTAACAAAAGATTCAAACTTAAAAACATTTTGATATTGTTATTAACTATAACAATATTTTTTTTTAATAATAAAATGATGCAAAAAATTTTAAAATTAATATTATTTGAGAACATCAGTTAAAATGAAATTTTCCCCGGGTTTTGATTGGTTTAGGTAAAATTTTAACAATATTTTGTAGAGGAATTCGGTCAACATCTTCTATTTCTGGATAAATGAAAATTTCCTTTCTGGCAAGATATGGTCGCATGCATCTAATAGTTGCAAATTTATTTCCTTTCTTCTGAATAAAGGCCACATACTTTCGTACTGCTGAGCCATCCCCTGTTTTATATTCAACTACTACAAAATCCCCTGCACAAATTTCTTTAGATGCAGTGACTGTGATATCATTTGAAGCCTTCTGAATCAACTTAGCATTCTTTTTCTTGGTAATAACGTTGCGTATTTTACAGGGGGATGGCAATTGATCAGGTTCATCAACAATTTCTGAGTTTGTGTCTGAATTTTTATTTTCTGTTTCATTAGAAACTTTCCTTTTATTTTGAATCTTTTGAGATTTACCAGATGTCTTAGTTTTTTAATTGTTTTCTCATGTTGTTCGCTTAACTTTGCCAATCTTTTTTTTTCTCTCAAATCTTTCTTCTTTTCGATTTCGAGTTGCTTGTCCAGTTTTTCTTGTTCTTTTTTTTAAAAAAAAGTTAACCACTCCTCAGAAGTGGCAGTTGATGGCAGCAGGTGTTCTTTATTTTTTTCAGTCTTTTTAGAGTTCACTTTAGGCCAAAATAAACTATTTTTAAATGGCGAAGGTGCCTGGAGCTCGTGACCTAAATGCCACTCAGGTAAACTAGAAATTTGGGTATCTTCATTATTTTTTTTCGCTGGTGAAGTATACTGATTTTCATTAGAGTGAGACATTGCAGATATAGGTGGCTCTTGGCTTAAGATAGCTTCAATATTTGCCTCAATTTCTGGAGTAATACTTTTCTGTAAAACATGGTCATTAAGAGGAACTGTCACCTGTGTAGCTTCAACTTCATGGTTGGAATTTTCTTCCACAAGTTCAACAGGTTGCTCATTTTGTTGTTCAATAAGCATCGAAGAAATGGACAAAGAATTCAGTAATTCTTGAGGGGTGGGATTATAATCAAGTACGAAATTAGCTTGGTCTAACAACTCTTCAGTGAGTATCAAATTGCTGTTAGATGCGTCTGGCAAGCTTTCAGTAAATTGGTCATTCACTAAAGAGCTGCCAGACTAGGCATTTTTCATATTTGATGATAACTCCACCTCTAAAGAATTTACCAAATCAACTTTGTCAGCACTTTTGTCATTTGCCTCAGATATTTCTGAAACCATTGACAAATCAAAAGATGACTCGTGTGAAAATAGCTCACTCTGAGCTTCAGTTGGTATGGTAGGCTGAGATACATTTTGGAGGTTTTGCCACAAGTCAAAAAGTTTGGTAAATTCAATAGCTCCATTCCAATGTGAACCGAGACTGTTGCGAAACTCTGCTAAAGTTTCAGAGCTTAACTGAGCTTCTAATTCTTCTAAAAACGATGGTTTTGGTGGAGCAACAGTTTCTGTTGACGATCTTTTTGAAACATTAACTAATTTATCGTAGTTAAAATTATCAGGATTAAACGGATAAAGACCCATAGTTTCAAAGGCTTTCTGAATCAAATTTGGTGATAAAGATTCAGCCAAACATTCTTCTAAAAATTGGCAAAAATTTTGATTGGAAATTTTAATACTTTTTTGTTTCAAAGCACAGACTTTTTTTCTCCAATTGGCCTTCACTGATTTGAAAACGCCTACGTCCAAAGGCTGAATTATATGGGTAGAATTTAAATATAGAATTATAAGAACAATACCATTATCTCTACAAAATTGTGCTACCCAGTATTTTAGGTGAGAACTGTGACCATCACAAAACAAAACAACAGGCAACTCATAGTTATTTCTTTTCAGCCACGGGACAAATGTATTGGCTATGTACTCGAAAAAAATTTCACCAGTTATCCAACCTCTGTCGGAAGTGGCAAGGTTCCACTCTCTATTTGCATTCTGAGCAATAACTTTGCTAATTTTTTTCAATGGAAATACAATGGAGGGTGGTGCCATATCACCATTTGCACTTACATTAAGAAGGACGGTAAGATTATCTTTGTCACCGGATTCAGTACAATTGTAAACGTAGTGACTTCCTTTTCCAGCCAAGACTTTGTTTTTATCGGGAGAAAAAATGAAAGCAGATTCATCCAAATTAAAAATTCGTTTCGGATTTTGTAACACGTGAAAAAATAAATCTTTTTCTGCATCCTTTGGTACCTATAGCAAATCAATCAATCAGTTAATCAGTGTCAAAATAATATTACCTTTAGGCAGGCATCGGAAAAGTGATAAAAATTTAAACTTACTCCCTCAAACCACCTTCTAATATCTATTTCCGTCACATCAGCTCTACGAGGAGTCAAATTTTGGCTTGTCCAAAATCGAAATTTCAGGATGTCGACGCATGAAAGATTCATACCATTTTCTACCAGGTGTACCATTCTTGAACTTGTCATATATGTTATAATATTTTTCACATTCTCATTGAACTGTTCTTTAGAAACAGGATAGCCACATTTAGCTAATTCCAAGATCCACTTAACAAGTTGATCTTCTTCTGAAGAAGTAAATATAGTTGCAGGACCCATTTTTCTAAACTGAGGTGTTCTCTTATGAACCTTATCATCCAAAGTTGATCGTGGAACTTTAAATTCTTTGGCTGCCTTGTAGATACTCATATTTTGAAGCTTTACTGCTTCAATAGCTCTTTGCATGTCCGAGTCATCATATTTGAAAGTAGGAGCCATTCTGAGGTGAAAAAATCCAAAAGAAATGTATTAGAAATGAAGAACCAGTAATCGGCACACCAGTAATCGGCACATTTTTCTCATATTTCAAGGAATAATTTGAACCTTAAAATGTTTAAAAGTAATATGTCGATAACTGGTCAATGAATTTATTTATTCAATTACTATAGTTTTGTTATAAAATATTTTTAATTAAATAAAATTAATAATATTTAAAAAATTATTAATTCATTGCTGTATTGTTCCAGTAATCGAATGTATGCTGATTACTGGGTCACTTGTGATTTTTCTGTACCAGTTATCGGCATTTCATTTTTTGTTAAAAATTGATAGAAAAAAGGAAAAAAAGAGTAATATGAAGCTTGAAATACGAAGAAAAATGTTAAATGATTTGGTTAAAATTACAATCAACTCAAAAGTTGCAACTTACCTTAGTTAAATTACTCTGTATTGCTTCAATGCCATCAACAAGATTCATGAAAATTTCAACAAAAAGTAAAGATAAGAGAATACATGTTTTTATTATTTTTTTTCATACATTTATAATTGTCCCGGATAGCTCATATTTACTATCGATAATATGGTAGTAAGTAGGTTTTAGTTATAATTTTTTCAAAAGCGCTAAAGTCAATAGGTTTTTTTTAATTTTTAGTTTATTTTATATGCTGATTACAGGTACCATATTTGGCCACTGCCGATTACTGGTGCTTCTACGTTACCTGTGGCCAAAGAGGATATACCAAAGACGGCGGTAGTCACGCCCTTTGGGCTATTCGAATATTTACGAATGTCATTTGGACTCCGCAATGTGGCACAAACATTCCAGCGATTTATCAACGGATTGTTTAGAGATTTACCATTTGCATATGCATATCTGGATGATATATGCATATGCTCAGAAGGCGGTGAGGTAGAACACGAGAAAAATGTAAGAGCTGTACTCCAGCGTATGTACGCTGCTGGCCTTACTGTCAATCCTGCAAAGTGCAAATATGCACAATCTGCAATAGACTTCCTCGGCTACACAATCTCGACCAAAGGTATTTCTCCAACGAAGACCAGAGTGCAGTCAATAATAGAATTTCCAAAACCAACAACCATCGCTTCTATGAGAAGGTTCTTGGGATGGTTAATTTCTATAGGCGTTGCATGCCCAATGCAGCTGCTGAACAAAGCAAGCTATTCGCATTGTGCACTTCCAACAAGAAGAGAGACAGAAATCCGATTGTTTGGAACCAGGAGGCTGAACAAGCTTTCAAAAATATAAAAAATCTGCTAGCAAACGCAACGCTACTGGCTCACCCAGACGACAGTCTGCCATTATGTATATCAACCGATGCTTCTGACTTCGCAATTTTTGCTACTTTGTACCAAATGAAAAATGACATCAATCAACCACTCACGTTTTTCTTGAGAAAGCTATCAAAAGCTGAAAATAATTACAATACATACGATAGGGAGTTACTGGCAGTCCATGCTGCGATAAAGCAATTCAGACACCATGTAGAGGGTTGATTGTTCACGGTTTATACCGATCATCTTCCCATCACACATGCCTTTAGGCAGAAAACTGACCCAGCAAGTCCTAGGAGACTGAGACAACTTGACTTTATCAGTCAATTCATTACTGACACTAGGTATGTAAAGGGAGAACTTAATATCCCAGCAGATGCCTTAAGCAGGATTGATGCAGTCTCAGTCCCAACTCAGTTACCATATCCTGAAATTGCAAGAGATCAGAGAATGGACTTGGAACTCGAGGAATTACTAACCAATGAGTCATCCAATTTAAAACTGAGACCTAGGAAAATCCCAGGTACTAGCACTATTGTTACATGCGATGTTAGTACTGGCAAGGACAGACCGTTCTTGCCCAAACAATATCAAAAAATGGCGTTCAATAGTGTGCACAACCTGTCACACCCAGGACCCAAATGTATTGCAAATTTAGTATCATCACGATTTATTTGGCCTCGTGTGAAAGCCAACTGTAATCTATGGGCAAGACAATGTCTGAAGTGTCAACAGTCCAAAGTCAGTAGACATACGAAATCCCCACTCAAACGTTTCAAGAAAACCGAGAGATTCAAAACCATACACATCGATTTGGTTGGTCCATTACCCCATCTCGAGGCAAAAAATACCTGTTGACGATGATAGATCGAGCCACAAAATGGACAGAGGCAATCCCAATTGCAGAAATGACAGCCCCTATAGTTGCTGAAAAACTCTACATTAATTGGATAGCCCGTTTTGGCGTGCCAGAGGTAATTGTAACCGATCAAGACCGCCAGTTTGAAAGTTCACTTTTCAATGAACTAACGTCCAAGCTGGGTGTAAAACATAACCACACCACAGCATACCACCCTCAAGCAAATGGTGCTGTAGAGAGGTGGCACCGTGCTCTAAAAGCCTCCATTATGGCTGCAGACATGAAGAGATGGATTGACGTCCTTCCAACCATCTTACTTGGCCTCAGATCTGCATTACAATCAGACACAGGATTTTCTGCAGCACAACTTGTGCTAGGCAAAGAGCTACGCTTACCAGGTGACTTCTTCACAACTAGTGAAAATATAAGTCCCAAACTGATGGTCCAAAACATCAGGGATGACGCAAATAGCATCATATCCCAAGCAGCTCGAAATGGCCAGCCCAAAGTCTATGTATCAAAGCACCTAGCCACAACATCTCATGTGTGGGTGCGCGATGACAGACTTAAGGGCTCACTTGAAAAGCCATACGCCGGCCCATACCAGGTCATATCACATGATGACAAAAACTTTGTCATTGTGATAGCAGGAGAACAAAAAACAGTCTCAATTGATAGACTTAAACCTGCATTCCTGGTTACTGAGGATAGAGGACAGCTTAAAGCAACAATCAAGCAAAAGGAATTAGAGATCAAACACAATAGTGATCTCACATCCTCATTGCCTGACCAGACTGACACATCAGTCAAAATCAAAACTAAAAATGATTTACCAAATGCAGAAGTTTTTAAACAACATTCAGAGCCTGACCCAAACAAGTTAGAGTTAGCTGCTCCGAATCCAAAAACAAAAAAAAGTGTCAAATTCAATGATGACACTATGGAGATATTATTCGACCCTTCCGAGCCACTCATAAAACGGAAGAGAGGCAGACCCAAGGGCTCCACAAAAAACAAAAACTTACACCCTACTCGCAAGTCTGCTCGGATTGCACAAAAATCATAGAGTCACAAATTACAACCTATACTCACAAGTAATTTGCAGTCAAAAGTTAACATCCTCTAAAGATTAACTTTGACGAAAATCCCAGAATTTAAGCTAAACTAACAAAGCTATTCTGGAGAACTAGCTAACTCGATGATAGAAATTAATAAAACACCTCTAAAAACACCGAGGAAAAACCAAAAATACATTCCCCGTTGACTGAGCATTTTAAAAAATTAAACTCAGCCCAAAAAATAAAAATAAGTGATTTGCAGGAGCCAGGACTCAAACCTTTACTCTGCAAACTCAATCTAGCGTTAAAAATACGGTGCGTCAGAAAAACACGCCTGATGAAAACTTATCATCGAGTACAACAACCTCGATGACGAAAGAACACGCACGTGCGTAATCCGCCCACGATCGAGAATTCACATCACTTCTTATCAACAAACAAATGCAGGTGAAAATTTCTATTGTCAAATATTGCAAATCTTTGAAATACGATTCCTCGACTTAGAATAAACCAAAACATGTCGAGTTTGGCATCAAATTGCTAGTTTTCACATGACCTATTTAACTGTGCGAAGTAAACGACAGATAAGGCGAGAGAAAAATAGACCAACCCTAAACATGAACTTAGAACAAACTTCATTCGTCTTACAAACGTTCATGCGTTTAGGTCGTCTTTTCTATTTCTTACCTTCTGCCATTTTTATATTTTCGTGTCATTTTTATATTTCTTGCTGTTGCAAAAAGCCCTTAGAACAGTTTCATCTGTCTCTAAACCCTCTCCTCATATAATTCTTCAACATTTTCAAATTTATTTCTCGAAAACCACACCCGATCATGTCTGAAAACCAGACCAAATCCAAAACCTCACCCCAGCCTGATGAATCTGCAGAGGAACGCCTCTCAGACAAAATGCGTAGGCAATGCATTGTTGACCAGGCCAGGGAAGAGGAACTACTGCGAGAGGAAGCTGAGGATACTCTTTTAAACCTACCTCCTCCCTGCAGTCCCGTCTGAGAAATATTAAGGGAAATGGCTCCTCTTGTCGTACCTTTCCTCAATCCTATCCCGGATGATATCCCGACTGTACAACCACCACCGGTGCTCCCAATGGAAGTTGCACCCTCGGTGGCAGAGGCAGTGGAACCCATTGTTCCCCCTCCCCCACAATGGACAATCCAAACTCGAGCAATCGAGTCAAAATTGGAACCCATTGTGGCAGCTAGGCTATCCACACTCTGGGGTACACCTAGGGGCTACGTTAGAGGGTCTATCACCCAAAGCAACGTGCCCCCTTCTCAAATGCACTATCCTAACTCTCGTCCCACTCCCTACTCTCGCCAGGATAATCGTGCCCAGCAAGCCCCCCATTGACGGGGTAGAAATAGTAGGATGTCCTATAGGGACAGACAAGGGGCCCGCACCTATCAATATCGTAGCCTAGGTGCGGCCTTTGCCTCCTTCCTCCACAATTGGGAGATGGAGAAGAAAGATGGTAGACACTAGGTCCCATCGAAATATTAAGTTAGGGTAGGATTTGGCGGATGAACTCCCCCTATTTTGGTATCGCTTTTGTGCAACGCAAAAGCTGGGGGAGTGCTGTGGGGTTCACCCGCACCCGCCAAGATAGGCTCAGCCTATATACGCATACGATGACGAGGCGCGTGACGAATAATATATACGAACTGCCGATTGAACTCACGCCATTTGGGGGGCAAAACGCGACACTCGCTCATGGTGTAGCGAGTGACCAACCGCAAATGGCGAGTAGCGCGGTCCTACGTGAATACACGTATACGCGCACTTGCCGATACGCCGCCCAACTACCCGCGTATATATGCGCGTCGCTGTGTCCTATGATTGCCAGCGTGTATGAGGACTTGGCTCTCCTTGGTACCTTGTACGGACACGCAATAGGGTGTACATCTGTACGCCCCAATATCTTCTGGTGGGAAACTCCCGTTCCCACACACATTTTCTATCATCCACTCCCCTTCTATAACCTTTCATCATCCCTTCCACCTTCAAAGTTTTTTATCAAAGAAAAATATAAAAAACCAAATTTTGGAGGACAAACACTCCCTCCCTAAAAATTCAATAGGTGAGTAGGGTGAAACTTTTAATATGTTAATTTAGGGGACCTATATAGTTAAAGGTAATGGGCTTTTTTTTTTTTTTGTATGATTTGACTGGATTAATATTGTGTTGTAAAATCGTAGGATTTAATAACCTTTCTTTTTTTAATGAAATTTCAAAATTTTGTAGCCATTGGCAATTTTGGAGTTGAAAAAATTGTCAGTTGTGAATAATTTGGAAAATCTTGCCAGTTGACATGTTTTGTTTGTTTTTTGTATATTTTTTCTTAGTTGTTGGAAATTTAAAAATTTTTGGTTGACAATTTTTGTTTTTCTTCCACGCCTAAAAAAAAAAAAAAAAAAAAAAAAAACAAATTTCGCAATGTTTCTGATACTATATCCAGATATTACCAGCTTTCTTTGCAGGATAATTTTTTTCATTCGCGTTTAAAAAAATATTTTTCTCTCGCAATAATTTCCGTCCTTGGAAAATGTTCCTCGACAATATACTCCGAAAAAATAAAAATATAAAAAATAGAATAAAAAATTCACGAAGTCGAGAGCAAAAAATAAAGTTCAAAGCTATGTTCACCCGATGAGGCCATTCTTAACTTCTTCCATTTTTTTTTTATTTTTGAAGGTTTTTTTTTATTTATTCATTTTTCTTCTTTCTTTTTTTTTTCAAAGTTTGGTTCGGTATTTATCGCAATATTGTCTTTAAAACGTATAGTAGCTGTGTTTTTTTTTCTTTCCTTTTTGTTTTCGTCTCAAATATTCCCATCCTATTAGAAACATAACGTATACAAGAAAACACTTTTATACACTTAAACTTTCATTCCGGTAAGAAGTGTTGAAGCATGTACTGTGTCATATCTGCAGAAAAACGTTCTTTCAACTCGACTGGAAAGTAAAATACGAAAAAATAGTACAAAAAATACAAAAAATTTTGTAAAACTTCTCAATTGTCCGTACCCTTTTTATCCCCCCCTTTTCTGCTTTCTCCTGTTGCCTCTTTCACTCAACCATTTCTCGTTTTTCTTTCCACTTACACTAATAGCACGTGAATGAAAAAGCCAAAAGAGTACGAAGAGAAAAATTTTTTAAAAGAAACGAACGAATTGCACTCGGTGCATTATGACATTCACCGTGCACGAAAGGATTCAAAATTTCTGGCTCTGTTACTTTCATATTAAGGTAGGAAGGGCCTAAGCATTGGATAACAGGTAGGTGTATATTTAGAAAGATTCGCAGGTAAACTACTGTACGATGTTGGTTCGGCGGGTGGCCAACGACATCGGTTAATTTTCGTACATAATGATTAGCGGTGGTGCACAACCGTCATCAACCACCCACCCACCCACCTACCCAACCCTCCCTCCCCCCCGAAAAAAAACCGCCGCACCATTCTATCCTTTTTACGTCCGTGTGCGGAAGTCGTCGAACCGCGAATTTCCACCATTTACTCGTCCCGAAAAAAAAAAAAAAAGGTTGCGGTAACGAGTGTGGATGGGACGAGGGGGCTGGTGTGGGTGCCAGTGCTGCAACATATGTACCATCGTTTTGGAGGTAGAGGATTAGTTTTAAAAATAGAGAGATAACGTACGTTTTAGAATAAACATTTAAGACGTAATTGTTGGGCTTCATGCGCCGCTGAGCTGAGAAATGGATTTGCGTGAAAGATGGTGGGAATTAGAGGCGAATGACAGAAACAAATAACGTCGAGCGACGTCTTCAGCCGAAAAACGGTGTGTGTAGCGGATGCAGAGTGGATGGAGGCTGGTGTGGCTGCTCTGGGGGTTGAAGGAGCTGCTGGCTGTGTATAAAAGACGATATGGGTACCTCGCCGTAGCGTATAACGTTCGTTTTTACACACAACGCCGTACTGCTGCTATGTGCCTATTATACCGTTTGCAATACAATAACATTATTTACAACTACTTACATACTCTAACGCAGGATTTTGACTCTCTGCAGTTCCAGGACTATGTACGATATCCACGAACAAATGACTTTCAGCTGTTTCCTCTTCGCCAAAAAATGAAATAATGTTCGTTTTAACGGGCTATATATTTGGTATAGTAGGTATACCAAACAATACACGTGTAATACAAACGTATAAAATGCAAATCGTTCGGTTGTTGATTATTGTTGTTGATTGTTGTTGTTGTTGTTGTTGTTGTTTTCGTTCTTACGAATGCCTACGTCCTCTTCATTTTCATATACCTATAGTTCTCTGTACATGTATGTGTACTCCACAGTTTAAACTTTTAACTAATTTGTAAGCAGTAAGTAAGTTACTAACGAATTATTCGCCACCGCATAGTACAGTGGAGTAAGCCGTTTAACCTTAGGCTAATTTAAAATATGTTGGGTATTAATGAAGAGATACAGTGTTACCAACGAGAGACATAAAGTTGCGAGGATTTCCGAAGAAAAGTACCTATCACACCACGTAGTTTAAAACGTATCTTATGGTACATTTGGCAATTTTGGCTCGACAGACGAAAATTATTAGACGATATGACTAATAAACTGCGCCCCTTATGGGTGATATTTGTTCGTTCGTTTCGAGATTTAATGGATTTATATAATATGGTACCTACACTGGAAAAGTAACTATAACTTACAATAAAAATGTCTCATATTACCGTGCCGGCTTAATTTTTTATATGGGTGGCTATAGCGGAGCACAAACTGCCACGGGTACAGCGATTCATAATTCAAAGACAAAGTGTCAATCAAATGTTGGCATTTTCCGTTTCATCCGCTGACGTAAAATTATACGTATAGGTACCGATATTCCAATTTCGAATGTCACGAAACAGTCGGTTTGCGGGTGGAATACACGTACTTTTGGTGAAAAATTTAACGAGGGTTGCCAAGTTCTCGGTAGATTTTACATTTTATCTAAATTAGTTCTTTCTTGTCTTATAAAACAATAATGACAACCTTAAATCGGAGGGGTAATAGAAATTAGAAATTTTTTATAATTCCTCCTGATTTCAGCCTTTAATAATTGTGTTAGAAATACCTACCAAAATTTCCACTAATGGGCATTTTTTTTTTTTTTTTTTTTTTTTTTTCATTAGAAATAATATCTTTAATCACTTACCAAATTGATTAAACTATGAGTATTCATCGGTGTAAACTTGAAAATTCAAAATTATGGGGAGGTTGGTTCCTCTCTCCCTACAAAAAAAAACAATAGATAGCGATAGGGAATATATACCAACTTCAATTAAAAGAAATAAAAATGAACTAAAGAGAGAAAAATAATCCTTTTAAAATTTCTCCAGCAAGTGCTAGGTATGGAGACTGGAATTATCGAAGTCGACGCTAATTAAAAGGTTTTGTCCTCAAATTCAAGGATATTAATTCATATAAAGTCTACATGGTAAAGGAAAAGAGCGCCGACTTCAATAACTTCAGTCCCTAGACCTAAATTTTGCAGGAGAAATTTCGAAAGAATTATTTTTCTCCTTACACCGTATTTTGTATTGTATTTTTTCAAGTAGGTTCTATTTTTGAAAAAACAAAAAATTTTTTTTCATTTTTTTGTTTTATTTTAATTCCAGTATATTTTACTGTGTTCCATCACCTTTTTCTAGACGTTTTAGTTTGTCTACAAAAACATGTTGAACAAAATATAGACGACTATTATTCCTAGTTCTTGGAATAATAGCCGCCTATATGATACCTATTCTCATAGACAAACACCACCAAATATGCTGACAATGAGGAGTCATCATATTTGGCGGATGTTCCGACATAATGCCACCTATCTTAGGTCGGCCATTTTGAACTATGACAATGAAAATACAGACACTGGGTTCTCTTCAATTGAAGACAAATTCATTTCTGTGTCTCCTTTCAAACGAGAAAGTTATAAGGTTCACACTAGCTGTTTGTGAACGTACCAGGTTTCAAATATAGTATAAATGATAGATGTAATAGTGATAAAATTGAATGTAATGTAGTAATTGATTTTGAATAAATAAAGAAATAAATAAAAAGATCTATCTCTAGATTTGTCGGAGTTTTCTAAACGTAAGAAAACATTGGCTGGATACTGGAGAATTTAAAAAAAAATATTTTTTTCTATTTTTAGTGCATTTTTATTCTTTGTTTTTTTTTTTTTTTATATAAGCACTTCTGCAATTTATTTTTATGTTAGGTAATTTGCTTTTGCAACAAATTTTCCAATTTGTCGACAAATTTGTGAATAAATCAACTTGCAACTAACTCATTCGGATTCTTGCAACAGAGTAGAAGTAAGGTGAGATTACATTAGGTACCTTGTTGTACATTACAAACAATCGATCAGGTGCACGTGCAACACCAAATTTTTTATTAAATTTTCCTACAGCCAGTCATTACCAAAATAAAAATTTCTTCAACAGAGGTTCAGAATTTTTGAAATTAAGAAAAGTCAATAAAAAACGACTGGCTTCAAAATAAATAGTAAAAAGGAATCAAATTCGAAGATTTTATATTAAAATTTCGTCAAAAATTCGGCTTGACCGAGGATATAAAACCTACCTCCATTCAATTATCGGTCAAATTAATAGAATTTAGTCAATAATAGACAAAATGGTAATTATTCATGATAACATTGAAAAAATATTTTGGAAAATAGTCAACCTATTATCTACCTAATATTGTTATTGATTATTAACTGAATTTATGCACAGTCCGCAGCGGAGTAATCTAAAAGAAATAACTAAAAAAAATCTTAAAATAATACAAAAAAATCTCAAGTTTACAAGCACAAAAAATGAGTTCGCTGACATTCAGTGTCCCATTTCAAGGGTTGTAGGTTCGACGAAAGAAGTTTAACGATTGCTTGAAACTTCACCTTTAATTATTTGTACGTTTCCTTAAATTTTCTTACTAGAATGTCTTTGTCATATACATATAAAATTTCATGATATTTTTATGGCGTAGCCAGTGAATTAGACGATAATTCTCCATTTCCACAAGATATCAAACTAACGAATTACTTAATTCTCTTGGAAATTTTCGGAACTGAAAGAAAAAATTTGTCGTCTTAGCTACAAACAAATTCGGTTTATTCCTCCTGCTGCTCTGCAATCATACGTACGATACATCTCGCATTTTTAATTGCAACCATAACGATAAACTCCCCCTATTCCCTCTCCTACCAGCTTTTTGAAAACCACACTAAACCAGTAAATGTGGTCAGTAAAAGTTCACTACACTCTATTTCATTTTCTCAGCGATGAGAAGAAGCAGAAATTGCTATAAGTGTGACTGTAAAATTTTGAAGTTTCGTCTTGACGACATTTTGTTCACCGGAGATCGTAATTTTTGCGGTGTCTTTAAAGGACTTAAGTACGAACCACGTAATTTTTTTTATTTCCTCTAATAACGTCATATACATGGATGTGGTGCTCGGTAATTTTGGAACAAGGTTTTAAATTTCTTGTGATATGCCATGACGACCAACTGTCTCTGGCAACAAACTTTTATGTATCGTCCACAATACAATTGACATTACTATGATCTTATATACCATCGATCGACATTAATTCCATTTATTTTGTGGGTAAACCAAAGGTCGTGTTGACAATATGAGTGTAATTCTTATGTTCTTACGTGAAGTAAGAAAACTGAAACGAGAGAATTTAAAAGGACTTTCGTTATTATGTTGCAATAGAGATGCCCATTTGTAAGTGATGATTTAATGATAATTTGTTTATCCAATAAAATGATACGTACGTAGACCTATCTCGTAATATGAATTTCTTGTAACTCGAAAATTCTCCGTCACTTTTAATGAATATTAATTTTACGCTAATTCTCTAAAAATAATTTCAAAATAAGACATTTTTATAATTTTTCTGGTAAATGTGAAGAAAATTATTGGCGTAGCTGCTGACGTCAGCTGAATTCTATACCTACAGCACAATATTTCGTACTGAAGTTATGGTTCCTTGATAATGTTTGCTAAATCTAAGAGATCAGTTCAATTGTGAGAGTTTTTGCTTTCGTAGCGGTGCAAAGTAATAGGTGATAATTCAAAATTGTATCATCTCCAAAAAAAAAAAAAAAAAAATCAAAAGAACTATTTTGATGAAATGGGAATGTGATCCAAAAATGATCATGTCTTTGGAAGAGAACTTTCCATCTTAATTTATTACAAACGTAGTCTGTTGAAGATTTCAAATTGAAGTTCTTTTTACCTACTACCCAGGTAAACAGAAAAATTTCTTCAAAGAATTATTAATTCGTAATTTTCTAAATAGAAGAGTGTATTATGAGGAAAGTGAGAAGAATTATACTGTGGGGATCATACATGTGTGAGATATTAAGGGGCTTCAATGGACCACTCGAAGACAGTTTCCGCTGAAAGACTGGCAAATTTAATGCATTGTACTTTCAACACATTTGTGCACAAATTACTTGCTACTGTATGAACATAATTCATAAATTGTCAGACCATGACAAATTAACTTAACGACAAATGCGTTTGTTGTATTTTATTATCTACAAAGTAGGTAAAACGTAATTAGATTACCAATACATACATTTCTATGTTTGTATTTATGTGAATGTGTATGCATAGAGCTAAGTATAAAAGGTACCAGAAAACAGAAATCATCAGTCAGTGTTTTTTGAGGTTGACTCTCCCGTACTTGTGTACGAAGCTGGGTAAACACATAAACCGGAAATTAACTTTTTTTGTGGAATCCCTTTCACCATCCAGGGTATTCCACACCCAAGAAGTACAAACAAGGTGTATTCTTCATGCCAAAAAAAGTGCGAGTTCTGCCGCGGGTATACTCATGAATGATTGATGTGTAAACATAAAAACAAGTTAATGGTTTGGTCCTTAGCATGTGTGTTGCGCACACTTACAACCACATACCTAAACATCATGTAACACACACAATTGGATTTACAATTGTATGAGTTATGCAAATCTGATGATCATATAGACTAGGTGCTGAAATGTTTACCCATCAAAAAGTACTACACTTCACAATTTGACTCCAGACCAAGGAGCTACCTTTCTAAAATTACCCTAATTTTAACTCAGTGCACATTGCATAGTCGCATGAAAATTGAACAGAATTTAAATTTTAAAGGTGTAGCACTTTTTCTCCATAAAAACTAGAACATTTGCTAGCTTACAAAACACGTCTTTGGGCCCCCATATTGGCAAATATGTATGCAGTTTTCATAATCTATTCATTATTTGGTTAATTATTTATTCAAGTTACTGTTAATAGATACCTAAACGTCGATTGTTCTGTGCAGAGGATGCAGCAACTCAAACGATTTTAGTTTTCTTATTTTTTAATTCTACTTAAACGAATTTATTGATATTTTCCATTGACAGCAAAATAAAGATTAATAAATGTTTCAGAAAAAAAAAGTATAACTTCAATGGGCCAACCCAAGAAAAGTTCTTCAGAAATAACCCCATTGAAGCAATTTGTAATCAGTGAACACAATATATTTTTTGATAAAAGTTTGAAGAATCTGTTTCTGTTCCCATTAAGTAGCTCAAATGACCCACGTAGTCCTTTTATGCTAAAATTCAACCTTATATTTATTTAAAGCAGTGGAATAGTGCGCAGAAGGATGAGATTATAAACTTTCTCATTTTACACAGCTAACGCCCTAATTTAAAAGATCATTGTAAGGAAAACACGTTCGAATGAAAATTTTTGGAAAATTCTCGGCTGGAAACACGCTTTTCCTTTTCTTTTGCTTCTCTTGTAGAAAATTAATTATTCATTTATGTACTCGTGTATTCGGACCACCCCTTCAAAACTATTTTTCTCGATACGAAAAGTTTACCATTTGTACACCCAGCTTCACAATTTTGTTCGTCTTCTTTTTATTTTCTCGGGTTCATTTTGTTATCTTTGTCTGTTGCTTATTAAACAATAATTTTTTTTCGAGTTTTTTTCGTTTTTTCTACTTTATTTTTTTCTGTTTGTTTCGAACGTAAAGGTACGAAACGGTACTAAATAATTTACAAAGGGTATCCGAATTCCTTAACTGGGCGAAACAGCCGAATAAGAAAAAACATCGCAGCTATAACTTCGAGAATTCTAGTAAATTTTATTACTAAATACAACGAGCACCAAGTGAATGTGATAAAGATGTTTGGAATACAACACAAAACAAAAAAGAAAGAAAGAAACTAGCCGAAAAATAATTTTTTAAACGTCAAAAAATATTTTATCAAAAAAATTAGCCTTACTTTCATCTTATTTTTACTTCTTTTTCCCAGACACATAGGGAAATTTGCTGTGACATGGAAAATTCTTGACTGACAAACTAATTCCTTTCTCTATTACCTCAAAAATAATTGTATTTTGTTATTTTTTTATAATGTGATAATTTTTTCGAATTTTGAAATTCCAAGTTAGGCATGTTGGAATTTTTGTCTGTTGATTTTATTAATTGTTTTATTACTATTTTTATCCAAACTTTTCAATCAGGGTGATGAAATAGAAAGAGTGACTTCCGATTTTTCCTTTTGAGAAAGTAGTTTTCCTTGAAAACTGGTACCTCAGGAAGTAAATATTTTTTGTTTTATGTAAAAATTGATTCCTTGGCTCCAAAAATCAAATTCTTACCACCACATCTCTAATGTCATATAAGAAAGAGATCACTTATCCAGTAATCATATAGTCTAACCTAGGTTGACTTTTCCTTAAAAAATTAAGAACACTAAAACAAAATAAAAATAATGTTGAATAGAAACTATGAAAAAAATTAATCATTAACGAACATTTATTATTTTTTTAGCATATCTTTATCAATGTGTATTTTATATTTTTTAAATTTCATTTCTTATTTGGTTTCTAACAATATATTTTATTATTATTATCTATTACTAATAAATAGAATTATTAAACTATAGATTTAAATCTTTTCAATAATCAAAACATAACTTACATCCTTTCATACTATAAGTTAATTATTTAAAAAAAAAAAAGTATGGATGTAATCTTTTTCAAGATTTTTAAATACTAAAATATTTATAATATTTTACTTATTTAGTAAATAATTTATAATAATGTAAAATTCATTTTAATAATTTCAATATTATTAATTTTCACGTGATTTTAGTGAAGGTGAATTTGAATTACTTTCTGGTTTTAATGTTGAATTTGGTTCATTTTATTTTCTTTATTTAATTTTAACTGAATACATAAGTATAGAAATTATTTATTATATGGTCGAATTTTGATTTAAATAATTCTAGTTGGATTTATTAGATAAATTAATTGTTTATTGTTTTAAAAGTATTTAGTTTATATTTTATTTAAAATTTTAGTTTTGGAAATTAAGAATTTAAAATACCATTTGTGGAATACCTTATATTGTGGAAGATATTGGTTCCATCAACAGAATGTCTTCTGCTCATACATAAGTTAGGATAGAGTTAAGACCTTGGCAAACACTGACAATCTTGTAACCCGTTTTTTAAGCTTATATACTGGCTCCTTACACACACACACACAAAGACACATACATGGAGAATACATATGTAAGTGTGATAACTAATTGGGACAAATTTTATCGTTGCTATGGGAATGGATAAAATACAGCATGTGCACTAATAAGCCAGATTGTGACATCACCTGAGATATGAAGAGATATGAACTATTAATTTGTCATGGTTCAGCTATTTTAACATACTTGTATGAATTTGCAAGTAATTACAAACAAACATACAATGTTTTTAACATTGCATAAAATTAGTTACCTTGCAATGACGACGGTTGTCAAGATGCCGAGCCTCTTACCTTATACAAGTAATCTAATCCCCACACCATTTTTCAAATTTTATGCAAATTTTTTTTATAGATAAAGGTAGTTTTGAAGCCTTGATAGTTAATTCTCATGAGCTAACCCTTCATTACGATTTGGGGCCTTAACTATGGTAGCACATACATAATTAAGATTTAGTCATCACACCCTTCACCCGTTTCGATGCAACTATTTCTATCGACTCTTTCGAAATAAACGATATCATAAAAAATATTCAATTCCTCAATTTTTTCGTGATTCCTTCGCTGTGAAATACACCTGAATACCATTGGAAGCTTATAATCTGCCTTTGCCCTCCACATACCTTCTTTTTAGTTGCCTACTTTCTGGGACAAAACGACACAAATTGATTTACCTCCGATACACACAGTAGCATGTCCAGTTTCCATTATCGTTATTCAAATGGCAGGCATAGTCGAGCTTCTCCACCAAAATATTACGAAATCAGACAGGTGACAGGTTATCCACAGAAGACACATTCAAAAGATTATGATCACATTTCACAAGAATCGCCGGCTGTCTATTTTTTGTAGCTTTGGTATCACTTGCCTTTTTAACACGAGACTTCTAACTTCAGATTATTGTTTACAAAAAAAAAAAAAAAGTCAAAACTCCACCTATTTGAATTCCTTTATAGTATTATAAAAAACATCTTATGAAGGTAGCTTGTAGGTAGGTAAATATATTCAAAATATTGTTGTTGTTTTTTTTCCTACAGCATCTTCTTCTTGTTTCTGTCTTCATCTACGATGCACGCAACATTTTATAATTTAGTAAAAATCTTTGCTTCTGTCCAGTTGTTATTGAAAATTGTACCTAGCTATATAAATGAAAAAAGGTGAGGAGAGATGAGAATTGGACGACGAATTCTCCATAAAATCTCCAGTTTACGAGTACGAATCGTCTTCTCCTATAATTGGCTCGGTCGTTTTCTTGTTAATTAAATTCGAAGTTTTTGAATTATTACGTATAAGGTAGGCATAGACCGACTACAAGACTACACATAGTTCGAGGCGAGACCAAAAATTAAAAAAAAAAAGAAAAAAAAAAAGAACAAATATGCTATTGAAACGAGCGAAATAAGGGTAGTTAAATACAATAAATGAATAAATATAAAAAAAAAAAGAAAAAAGAAATGAAATGAAAAATAATCGACGCCTATCGTAAAGAGATAAAAACCCGTTTTAAAACGCCACGGTTTATGATATTTATGGTGTCGAGAGTAAAGCGGAAATAATTAACGGCGTTTAAAATGAAAAAGGGTCGTAATATCACAGGTCAGGTAAATGCCGAACAAACTGTAGTCGTTCTTTAATGAATAAATTAGCTATACATTTTCCAAAATAGCTAGCTACCCCCTTAAATTGTCACCTATAGTAGCGTCTTTTACGAGAAAAGGGCCTTAAAAATTCCTTTCGTGTTTTTTTGTCTCCCCGTTAGTTCGTACGTTTCGTTTATTTTCACACAGAAAAAAGTTTTTTCTTCGCTTACTTTCTTTCCACCTTTTCCTAACTTCTCGTAATTAAGAAATTCTGCTGCAATTAATAAAACTCTTACGTTTTGAAAAGAAAGACGATTCTTGCAACAGTAGGTATCATAAAATTTTGTTTTTCATATTCGTCTAGACATCAAAAATATAATAACCTAGGTACTTTTTTTTTTATATATATTATATAATTTGGTATATATTTTAACAGCTTTGATGATGTTTGAAAATAATTGCACCAACTATGGTTATTCAGGAGTTAAACTGTTTAAATATTCAATCTTATATCCGTGGAAAGAATTTTAAATATTTTTTTGCAACTTCTACTCGAAAAATAAATTTTTTTGTGCGTCTTGACTGCACAGAAATTAGGGTATATCAACGCGATGTGAAAAAATAAGATTCGCGCACGAGTGCTTGCAAAGTCGGTCAAGTTTAAAATCGCTCCCTGCAACCGCAAAGTGTAGAACTAAGAATCAATTATTTTGATTAGAACAGGTCTACAACCAAAACATTTAGTGGAACTTTTCGGAGCTTTCACTTCTCAGAACTCACAACAACAACCCTAAAGCAGAACTAAGAACTAGCTTCCATTCAAACAATTCTAAAGAAATAAAAAGAAAACCTCACCTCTGGCACCTAACGTAAGCACATAAACCAATGCGTCTTTAATTTGAAGAAAAGAAAACAATTTCTGGAATGAATAAGTAGGTACCTACCTACCTATTAGGGAAATCGGAAGTTGAACTTTCCTCTACTGCCTAAACAGTTACCTTGTCTCAAGGGATCCAACAAGTCGTGTGACGTCGTTAAATGTATAAAACACCTAGTGACGTCATCGAATGTTTAAAACTCAATCACTGCCAACTGATCGAACTATCGCTAATTTTATTTGGCAAGGGTTACTCTGGACGTTTATGCGAGTCCATATGCAAAATCCAAAGTCGATTTATGCAAGATAGACACCGTGATGAGTTAACAAAAAACAATCCACTTCTTTTTAGGGTTTTTGCACGAAGTGCGACAAAATCCTACTACAATCGCCAAGTTTGCTATTTTTCTCCAGCCAGTTTTATGTTTTGTTTTTCATCTATGAAAATAACATTTTTCATTATTATGTCATTACGTCAGTGTATGTGATTATTATTTGTTTTTCGTTTTTATTTTCCATTCAATTTTGATGTGATATCTGCTGATCAAATCACACTAATAAAGCAAAAACTCTGTTTCCACATCGTTTCACGATGTAGCTTATTTTATAATTGATTCATGGAAGTTTTTCACTCAGAACATCGATCAAATCCAATGAAACATATTACAAAGGTCAATAAAATTGATATACAGGTACTTAATAGGTAGTAGATAATAAAATTCACCCTCTTATGCGATTACACTTTAAGTAAGTACATTGTTTTTATGAGTTTTAGCTATGTGGCTATTTTAGTCAGCGAATAGAAGATACATATTTTGCTGGCTAATTATCCGCCGTCCAAGATTTTCTAAACATGGATTGAAGCATCAATAGAGCAGAATAGAATACACTGCTAATTTGGGTCGAAAATGTGGTTGTGGCAGGTCTCAAACTAGAAACATTTCAACTGCAAAGCCGAGCACCGAATCACTACACCACATAGATGGATTTTTTCTCAGAAATTTGTGGGGGGATAAAGACGAGAAAATAAATAAATAAAATAATTTTAGGTTAAAAACGAATTTTTAAAAGATAAGCTTTTACTTTTTATATTTTGGCTTTAATTTCGTTACGAAATAAACAAATTATTTTGTTGCGGAAGGTTGGCTGCAGTTTTAGTATATTTTAAAATCTCATCGTCTATAGCAAGTAAAATAAAAGCTTATAATAAAAAACAAAGTCATTAGTCTGTTGCAATCAGAGTAACAAAATTTCAAAAAATCTTTCCCCTAGGGTACCCCAGCCAGATGCCGCCAAGAATTTTACTTTTAAAGAGCTATGTCTGACTCGAGGGCAAAGCCCCCTTATTCCCCTTAAGTCCACTCATATTTGTTGTTACAATCAGCCAACTTATTTTTGCTGGATATACTTGTAACGGCCAAAAGAGGTTGTTTAGTACTAAAAATGTATCTCTTTTGGTGTGGTTACACTTCCTTCAAGTTGTAACAATATTCACTTGAATATTATTACCACTCGAGAATTATTTAATTTATAAAGTTTACTACCCAGAACATATAAGTTAAAGTACAAGACTGAACTAGTAGAAAATTTACAGTACGATTATTCTAATAGAAAAAAGAGTTTATATATCCGATCAGGGTATATGTTTTTACATAGTATTGGGTATAAAGTCGGGATTTGCTAATTAGAGAGATTTATTAATTTGAGCATATTTGAGGGACCAGTACACTGAGGTCATCAAATATGCCATTAAAAAACATAGGTATTGTAAGTACTGGCAAGAAGTAACGGTACTTTTGCCAGTTAACTGTACATTTTCAAGAGACAAATGTACAGAATAAAAATACGTTTTTTTGTGTAGACGAATACGTACGTCAATATAATAATATGACGAACATATCCGTTACAATACCTACATCCAATTTAAAAGTATCCAAGATCAAAAAATTAATGGAAAATCACTCTCTGAATATTAGGGATAAATGTCTGTGGCGATTCAAAAATCTATTGCCCATTTCCAAAGACGAATGATTTTATAGATTTTTTTTTCTCTGAATTATAGATTCACAAACTAGCACTCGGATTCCATCGAAAAACCATAAGGGAAGTCCATACACTAAACATATTTTTAACCTAGTACCTATATACTTCAGAAAATCGTCGCTGACAAAAAAAAAATCTTTATAACTATTCCTATTCTGTATAAAAAAACTAAAAAAAAAAAAAAACTACCTTCCTACTCGAAAAGCTTTACGAAGTAAACGATAATGTATCGTATTTTTGGGGATTTTTTTTCCCTCCATTTTTTTATTTCTATAGTTGCACGTTCGACGGAAATTGCATATTTAGTGGGTAATTCGCTTGAAAAGCGAATTATTTTCAAAATAGATTATCAAACTTCCGAAAGCTAAGCCTAGAATATTCAAATAACTAACTTACAAGCTTTCTACTATATATATATATTTTTTTTCTTTTTCAGAACATGATGGTATTACAAATCTGGTGTTAACATTTACTCTACTTTCATGGCACTTACCTCTTTAATGTAGAAATGTAGAGGAAAAACTCGATACCAAGTCATCACTTCAGTAAAACGAAATAAACACGCAAACAGCCTGGTGAATGTTCCGTTTCCATAAATCACGTAGTTACTTACTTCATTAGATCGAACTTTATTTCGTAATTTATTTTTCAATTTTTTTTTTTTTTTTTCGTGCTTTCATCCATCTTTTTTCGCCGTTTTTCCATTTTACTCATTCCTTTCGTTTCCAACCATCACTTCGAATTAGTCTCACATTTTCGGACTGAATTTTCGATTTGAAATGACCGACGTAAAGTACTCGCAACAACGACGATTCGAATCACTTTTTATTCCCCGAAAGGATCAATTTTTTTATGCGCCAATTTTCTTTTCGTAAATTTTAATTACTTCTGCGTCTACGAGGAATACGTGGACGAACGGACGTAGGCGCCCAAAGAATTCCGTAAGTAGGTTTTCTATGAAAATCTACTTATTAATTTAGGTGTCATGGAACCACTCGAGGATGGGGTCAGGTACCTACGTTTTTTGTTTCATAAATCAAGGACAATTTTTGGCACCAAAAACTCAAATTCATGTGCAGCCAATTCCCTGTTATCACTGTACAGGTCGCAAGCAAATATTTCGGATGTTATTTTGGCTGATAAATGCTTAATTTTAAACCAATAAGTAAGAAATCTGCAAAAAATAATAATAATAATAATAATAATAATAATAATAATAATAACTATAATTTACTGCAAAATGCTAGCAATTCTGGGGTGAAACAGCCTTAAGGAACTTCCAAACAATATATTTTTGTTTCGATTTTGTAAGAGATAATTATTCTTAACTGCATAATTTTGGATTAATGGTTATAAAATTTAATTTTCATACAGTCATCGCAATTAAGCACGATGTATTCACAAATTTTTAGTAACTAACTTTCTGTTTTTCGAAAACCTACTTTTTCTAACGGAGCTGCTGCTACGTTTAAGTTTTACTGTTTTTTCATTTCTAATGTCAGCTCTATTTATGCAAACTTATATTTTGTGACAATCTGAATAAAGTTTTTACTCGCCAGTTCGTGTAAAGTATAAGTGGCACTTTTTTTCTCTTATTATTTTACAGTATCTCAGTCCATTAATTCAATAACTTTCGTGAATTATTGTTATTTTAAGTTAGATATTCCCAATTCCCTCCCTCCTCTTGTTTGTTTATGACTTCAACAATATTATTTTAGTGAAAAAATTGAACTACTCTTCTTCCCGTTCTCTTCCTTTTCTATAAAATAATGCTAAGTTCTTTCTAACAAACAATGGTAACCAATAAAAGCCTGAAATAGACTACTATATTGTATGATAAGTGCGGAAAATAGGCAGTTCCATAACGAGGGTGAAGTTTACACGAACTAGCAGAAGGTGCTAAAAACTGTACTTTTTTTGACAGTTAGCATAGGGTAAAACAACAAGTTGGCAAGATGCACACGCGCAGTATGTCCAGAGCCGGAGAGAGAAAATATGAACCCAGGGGGTGAACATAATCATTTCAGAAAATAATTTTTTTTCAATTTTATTTTTGGTGTAAGTATTTGAAAAGAGCCCTCCGGGCTCTTTTAGAAAGTCAAGGCTCGGGCCTCCCTTTCCTTTCTACCATCTCCAGCCCTGAGTATCTGGCCAAGATGTAAGTGCAAGTATGATAAAAGTTTGGTGCCCATTAATTAGATAGTTTCTGAGAGAACTGTAAAACAAAATTTCTTGAAAATCGGTTTTTAACATTAAAACATTGATAGATCGATATTTATGTTGAAAATATTGATAACAATAAATAGTTTTTCATAATTTTTTACCTGAAACTTTAGCAATAAAATATCGATTAATTGATATGTTCGTCAGATATGAATAACCATTTAATAATTTTTTGAAAATTTTTTCAAGTATTTGGATTTCAAGTATGTTTCTTGAATTAATTGTTATAGAAGTAAAATTTGGAATTCAAGTTTGTTTTTCAAATTGTTGCAGATAAAAATTGAAAAACTGGATTTTCTAGAAAAGTTTTTTGCTCCGAGTTTTATTTTTTATTTTCAATAATATTATTACTTTTATTGGAAGTCACAAAGCTATTTTTAATTTTTTTTCAATGAAACTTATAAGTGTTATAAAATTTAAAAAAAAAGAGCTATAACATAATATGTTTGTAAGTGCAAGTAAGTCACAAAGAACTGAACAACACAGCAACACATATTAAGTTTTAATGGTTCTTGAAAAATTTTTACATGGCGATAAATATACAAAAATATATTAAAATATACATAGAGTACAGAATATTATCCATTATAATAATTATTTCCTAACTGATAACATTAATTTATTTGATCTTTTTAACTTCTAATCAGCAGTTTTTATACATATAGGGGCCTATAGATTTCCTCTTATCTCGGGGTCACGTCAAATTCAGGAGGCGACATCTTTATAAATCGTGTTCTTATATCATGCCAATACTATTAGCCTACATAATATATCTCTTATAACATGTAGCTTTCAATATTGAGCGTCATTTCATTATGCCCATTCTTCTGGAACATTTTCCAATCCACTTACGAGCAGAAAAACACATCGAAATAATCGTCTGTATGGTTCTGAAGAGTTTTCTTACTTAAAAACTTTAATAATTAATGAATGATAGATATTCATACCTTGATTTTTTCAGAGAGCCTATAATTCTTTGAATGTGATTCATTATCTTTGAAAAAAATAATAATAAAAAAGGAGAAAAAAATTCCTCTCCATATTGCGTTTGAAAAAATACATCAACTCTTTGTCAAGAAAGTTTGTACATTTGCGAGAGTAAATTTTGTTTTTGCAACCAAAAGGAAATTAAAAAACCTAAATTAGAGGCAAACGAAATCATCGAAATTTTTATGTAAGCTTAAGAAAATACTTCATTATTCGTCGTCGTCTCGAAGCTCTGCAATTAAAAAAAAAAAAAAAAAAAAAGTAAAAAGGGTTTTAAATAATATTTTTTGCATATTCGTAAAAACAAACCAAAACAAAAAAAAAAGAGGGGAAATACTCATCCAAAACTTTGTTTAGTTTTGATTTCGTTAGCATTTTCCGAGCCACTAATCTCTTCTCGTGTAATGAATAGCACTTCATTTTTTTTTTTTTGCTTTGTTTTTCTTCTCCTTTTTTTTTGTACCATCTTTTTACGCGGAGACCGCACAAAAATAGTCGACAATTTTGGGTTTACGACTTTTACATTTTTGAAAAACGACCGCGTTTTTAGTCGAAATAATTGCAAAAAAATAAAAATTTTATTAGAACGGTAGTTCGTCCGCTCCAACAAAATGGTAGATAATTTTATTTAATTCATAAAGCAATGAATTTTTTAGATATTTTTATGCCCGTTCTCGGAACTTTGAATTACGACTCATCAGTTTATGGCAATCCGGGCATTAAAAAACATATGGAACGATTATGTGGGTACCAACGTAAGAAATACGTGGCGCATATATACTTACATTTCTTTTTTTCTTTTTTTTTTTCTACAAAATAGGCTACATTTCTATGGATAAAAGTTATAAAAAAAATTACGACGATAAATTTTTCAACGAATATTAAACATCGTTAGCAATGAGCCAATGACTGTGATCGTCAGCTGAAGCAAACCATCCAAAGCTTCGTGGAATGCGTCGTTATTCGTGATTATAATCACCGCATTCGTGGTGAATAAACCAAGATCCACAGAAATCAAATTCTTATGGCCGACGTCTTTAATGATGAATCAATTTTGGTAAAAACCAACATCAAAGAGGATTCCTTATTTTCATTGGAAAATGAAACTTAATTTTTTTAAATTTTTTCCTTACTATTTTGAAATTTTAAAGATAAAAAACTCTTGGGCAACAACAGGTACTTCGCTAGAAAATCCAGTTTCTCAAATGTTCATTTACATTTACAAAAAAAAAAAAAAAAAAAAAAAAAAGACATTATACTAAATTAATGCAATACAGAAAAAACGTTTGTAACCCTTTGCGCCGCAAATACGAAAAAAATACTTCAAGCAATACAGGCGATTTTCTTTTCTCTATAAATTTTTACCCAGATGGCTTGTTACCCCGGTTGATTGCAAACGGGGCACTAAAATCGACTTCACAAAAGGGTTAGAGGTGGGGATGATAAAAAGATTCCGGTTTACGACAAAATAAAATTAATGACACCATTTTCCCATTTTGACTCGATTTTTTTCATGTATATTTGTATCAGTGGGTGTATGTACCCTATGTACGTACCATTCTTGTTGACACGATACAGGACGTAATTTTTGTTCAATAGACACGAAATTTGGTACCAATGTTACTCTTAAAACCAGGAACTAACCTACTAATTTTCAATTTAATTGATTTATTTGTCCAGGAATCAATAGTTAGGTAGTTTAATTTTACGCCATATCTCGGGAAGGGGATGATGTAGAGGCATAAACTTTATAGGGTATACTAATGTCATGAAAGAAGATTTATTTGTGTGAAAAAATTCTTAACAAAAATATGTTTTGGATGCAGTGGTGAAAATCTACAACTTTTCTCCAAGGAAGGCTACGGACCTCCGAGTCAGCTTAAAACCTACCGTAGAATAACAAAAATAATTCATCGAAATTTGAGCTGAATCGATCGAGCGGTTTTGAAGTGATAGACATATATATAAACAAACACTGACATTTACAGTATAATATAATTAGGTTTGTGTGTGTGTGTATGTATCACCTTAAACTTGTGTTGATAGCTTAGAGAAAACTACAAAAAACATGAAACTGAAATTTCAACGAAACGTAGTTCTTAAACAGGAACAGGTCGTATAAGAATTTGATACTTATGTTCAGTAGTTTCCGAGAAAACTGGGAAACAAAAAATTACTGGAAAAGTAATTTTTTCCTGAATTATTAGAAAACTACGAAAAATTGAAGCTGAAGTTTATACGATACATTGTTGTTAAGTATTTGCAAGACTTATGAAGTTTTGGTACTTATTGGTTCAGTATTTTCCGAAAAAACTGGAAAAGAAGAAATTGCCGAAGAAATAGTTGTCCCAAAATTTTAAGGAAACTATAGAATCGACACAGCTGAATTGTTCACGAAATATAGCTCTTATGTCGGACCACGTCTGATAGCAGTTTGGTGTCTATTGATTCAGTAGTTTGAGAAAAATGTAAAACAAAACAAATTGCTGGAGAAAAGCAAGTTGCCTGTGTTGCTTGAAATATATTTTTCGTAGTTATGAGTGTTTTTTCTACATTACATTAATTTAGCTTATAGATTGTTTTTTTGTTTTTTTATTCATTTTGGATAAAAACATTGAGAAACTGAGTTTTCTAGGAAAGTTTTTCTGCATTAGAATTGTTTTTTGTTTTACATTTTTCTCAAAAATAACTGAATCAATAAGCACCAAATGCCTATCAGACTTGTTCCGACATATGAATCACATTTCGTCAAAATTTCAACACTCTCCGTGTTTTCTTTGCCTCAAATTTCTGGAAAAACTACTATTCCAGGATTTCGTTTGTTCTCCAGTTTTCTCAGAAACTACTGAACTAATAGGTAAAAAATTCCTATCCGAACTGGTCATACATAAAGACAATCTTTCATGAACATTTCAGCCCCCTTTCGTGGTTTTTTTTTTCAAAATCGTGAACCCAAAATTTTCTCCGGCAATTTTCTCTTTTCCAGCTTTCAGGAAAATTATTGAACTAACAGGCATCAGACTGGTACCTAAATATGGAAAATCTATCGCGAAAATGTCACCCCAATCCTTTTTGTAGTTTTCTCGAAATCATGTAAAAACCAATTTTCCTGGAATTGTTTGTTCTCCACATTTCTCAGATACTACAGAACCAATAGGTGCAAAACTTCCATCAGACCTGGTCCTATATAAGGACGAGTCTTCTCCCAGGGAGAAGCAGAGTATGTGGTAGTTGAGCATTTTTATTACGTCTTATTCAGGAGCTCACTCCAATCAAATTTTAAGGTCTAAAACCTTTTGTTACTCTTAAAATTCGAACATAAGTCCGTTTAGAAACTAATTTCACTAGGCTAAAAATACAACCCGCATAACAAACAACGTTGACAAAAATGACGTCGACAATTATTGACACTGTCGGTTCCATTGCCTTTATCTTGTTCTCTGTTCGTTGTTGGTTCCACCAATTTAAATTATTAGACTACACTTAAGCGAATTTTTGGTACCTACAGAGATGGGCAAACTCTTAATATGTCCGACGTGGGGCTGCGATCAGCCAATTCCATTTCATGGAACCGCTGACGTCATACAAAACCGACTGCACCACGGAAGGTGACCTACCCGTAGTATTTTAAAAAGTTCGGATTTAACCCACTTTTTGCATTGGGTATACGTATCCAACTCGCAATTAGCCTGGATATACTTAGTTTGGTAGCTCTTTTCGTTTTGTTTCGCCGACGGTTTTCGACAAACGAATAGCATTAACGATAAAATCTAATTTAAAATTCCATAAAACTTTCTTAAAAACCTTTTCTTCGCTGGCAATAATATTATTGTAACTCGAGACGAAAGATATTTCTTCATTCTACATCTCGTTGTAACCGTCACTGGCCACAAATCTCGTTTCCACATCATAAGCTTTGCAACGTTTGTGTAACACTGAAAGCCACTTCACTCACATTTTCATTGCGTACGATACGACGCATTAGTAACATCATTTTGGCTAACCCCCTTCCACCTTCAAAACTTTTTAATATAAACCGGATACGCGCGCGTGTAAATCACCATTACTGCAGCTAAATATTACGTTAAAAGACCCATTATTAGAATTAAGAGAACGCGTATTTGTTGCTTTACCACCAAAACGAGGGCAAAAAATTCCTCCCCTAACGGGGAAAAAAAAACAAAAAAAAAAAAAACTCTTGCATTAATTTTCCTAAATTATTTTCACAAGGTAAAAAAAAAAATTACTCGAAAAAGGGGAAACGCGAATAACAAACGGCATTACAACAAAATGAAGAGAGGGATCGGATGGTATTATATGAAGAAAAAAAAAATGAAAAACGTAAAACGACAGTAAAACGAGTTTTTCATTTCATTCACGATAATAGAAAAAGAAAAGACGAAGAAAAACGTAGTAAAAATAGAACAAGGTTCTGTGTTTCTTAAAAGTATAAGTATATTTCACCAAAAAAAAAAAAATAATAATAAAAAAATAAAAAAGCCAAAAAAAAAACCATCAAATATACCAGAGAGGTTGAATAGAAAATTTTTATAACCGTATTAGAAAAGGCTATACAGTAGTAATTTAAATTTTACAAAATACCTCCCCATAGATACGAGTATAATTATATATGTATATACATACAACATGATTTCTTACACGCTGGAGACGATAAATATACTACCCTCTTCCGTAAAGAACGAAAACGTAAACATGCACGTATATACGTATACAATACATACAGTCTACGTAAGTATATTTTGTATGCAAGACTGCAAAATACGCGGCGGTGACGACGACGACGACGACGACATTATACTGACTGGAAAAAATTCGTAATTTAAAAGAAAATAATCGGCTTTGGGAATGCGTCGAAAAGGGTGCGAAACAGTGCTATTGAAATATTTAATATATCGAAGTTGAATTTCGAAATGTCAAATGATGAGATGGTGTAGCGAACAAGGGATGGTTGTGTTATACGAGCTTTCTGTTTTTTAGCAGGTTTTCAAACATGCTATTTAAAATTGTTCGAATCAGCGAGGTTGGGGTTGGGAATTTGATTGTTTTTCATTTCACGAAAAATTATGATTTAACATAAAAATTAGTAGTCATATATCTCTGTGTATATGTACATGTATATATATGATACCTACCGTATATTATTACCATATGAATGCATTTATGTATGTATGGGAGTTTCTTCTAAACACGACAAAGGTCGCAATTTTTATTCAATCGGACTGAACTTTGATGAAGGGTAGTTTTAGTATAAACTCAAATGGTATTTTAACTGGTGCTAATTGATTGAGGAGTTGAGTTGCAGGCGGCCAAATTCAGTTCCACCATCGTGGATTAAGACACAATTATAATTGATTAGGGCTGAACTTTGGTAGGTGGTTGGTTCTGAACTTGATGAAAACTTATATTGAGTTTTATGAGAATCGGTCGAGCCTTCAGCAATGGGGTCCGAAGAAAGTTCCACAAATCGAGGTTAAGAAGTAATTATCATTTGATGGGGCTGAAATTTTGAAAATAGTTTGTTCTAAAGCCTAAATGTAATGAGAACGGTATTAAGTATTATGAGAATAAATATGAATCGGCCAAGCGGTTCAGTCATGAGGGCTAACGAAAGTTCTACCCAAGGAGGCTGAGACGTAATTATCATTTGATAGGACTAAAAATTATAAAAATTGGTATCGAGTTTAACCAAAATTGGTCAAGCGGTTTAGCCGTGAGGGCTGACGAAAGTTGCACCAAAAGGTTGTAAAACGTAATTATCATTCTATAGCGCTGAAATGTAGTGAATGGACGACTCTGAACATACTCAATGCGTACAAAAAATACAAGATTTTTGAGAAAATCAATATGGGTGAAAAAAAAAACAGGTATTGAAATCTTGGTAAAAAGATGATAAAAAAAAGTGAGAGATGTTTAAAAAAAAACTGTTAAAAAATTCAAAAGATTCAAAATCACATTTAAAATAAGATGTAAAAACAGATCCGAAAAGAGGTGTATAAAAATTAATGGCTAAGTTTTGATGATTTTTGAAAATCTGCATTTCTAGCGCAGCTTGCTGCGCTGGAGTTTTTTTATTTCAGTTTATTTACTACACGGTAATTCTTTCTCCTCTTCTTTATTTCGGAGACACTATATAGACGACATTCCAAACGGTCCCAAAACATAAAAAAAAAAGTAACTTTGAATGCATCGAGCATAGAATTGCATCAAGACGACACTCAGTGGGGAAAACAGCAGTGGGTGGTGGAAAACAAATTAGCTTTCCGCATATTTTGACTGCTTCCGGTTATAGTTGCAGTTTTACATTAAATTCGTTTATACATTATATACCGAGCCAAGGAATTGTGTTAGGTTTGCCAGGAATAAAGGGTGTGATAATTATTCGAAATTGTCTCCGTCGTGAAGCACCCTTTTCCGCCAACTTTGGGCCCCTCACCGATGATGGGGGTGTGAACAACATTTTTCAAATAATGATACAGCCACGACGGTTGAATCTGCTGCATTCGTTAGTGGGTTGGGTTCGGATGCTGTTACATAAGTATTAGTAACCTTTTTTTGTTCTCTACACACCAAATATTCTATTGTTACGATAGAGCAAAGTGCATTGTTGTTAGGGGACATGGCAAAAACTGGTTAATATGTTAGACTAACAAAATGTCAAAAGCGAATAACTCATTGACAGACTAGGTTTTCTGTAGAATAGATTAGGAATAATTACGTATTATCGAAGGAAATACAATTTTTCACGAGAAAATGGTGACAGTTACATTTTGCATGCAATATCACATTAATGCTGAATACGCTGATTATTGAAATCCGAATTCTGGGAGGAAAAACTCAACACACAATGACTGCAATAAATGCTGAAAATTAGTTTCGTGATAGTTACACTTTGTCATAAATATAATACGTATGATTTTCACCAATCATGCTCATACTGGGCTCAATTATTGAGCACCTGTGTTGGTTTCTTGACACTCAGTTGCTTGGCTGACACAGGTCAAGTATAGGAACAAAATCAAGGAAAATTGTTCGCATTAGAACTTTCGAAGATTCTTACAAAGTTAAATTGTGATGAAAAATCGATGGTTTTCCAAAATGATGTAATTATTGACCCATTCTCCATTCTTTGAAAATGTAACGTAGCTTTGACATCTCGGTCTAAAATTTCGCTGGAGATGTAGCTTACAATATGGAAAAAGCGTTGTAAAAAAAACAAAACAACAAATTAATCATTCTAAATTGAGCAGTTGAAAGTCTTTATCTAACAAACCAATGAAGTTACAGATCGAGTCCATATGCTTCCGCTGAAATATTCATCACTTGTCAGCAAAACGGAAACACTTCACTTCTCTACAATAATATTTTATTTTTATACTATATTCAGATTTAGTCTGAGTATCCTGCTGAAAGATTATAAAATTAAGTCGGTAAAATGGAAAAGAGTTTTAAAACTATTTCTAATTAATGAAGTGGAATGATTTTAATCTGTACGAATGTTTATTGTTTTTTGTAGCTCTATCCACGAGAAAAATAGAAAAACTCAACCCACCCCTTCCTTAAACTAGAAACGTTTACATGTTTTACACTTACCTTTGAACAGGTACAAAAATATGAAATATAGTTGAAGGATTAAATTATAAAGCTTTCAAGCAAAATCTGTTTCTATCAATTATTTCCAGCTTTTCATAAGTTCAAAATTTTTAGACATATCCCTTCTTTCTGCTGAAGAAAATATTAGTTAAGTGCTTCGATAAATATAAATTAAGCAAAGCTCAGAGAACGATATTACATCTGAAGCTAAGATTAGTCCATCAGATTTCTAATTGAAGACGATATTTTTAATATGAACTCCAACATGAGTATTTAATCTACTTTCTTAAATACAGAACAAATATTTGAAATGTGGATTATTATTGGAAATATTGTTCCATACATAAATAATGACATACTTCGCATAGATATGTCACTCAATGTTTGCATAAATATACAGGAATATAATAGGTCAGAAGAGTGCTTTGCATCATTTAGTGCTAGCGTCGGTACTATTTTCTCATTTATTTCAAATTTTCAATTTATTAATAATATTTATTGCAAATTTTGCTATCTCAACCTTCGAGTATATAACCATCACTGAAGACCGAATATGCAAAAAAGATACTTAAGAAACAACAGTAACTTGAGAATTACTCATCTTAACAAAGTTGTATCTATATATGTTTATGTATGGATGTAATTGATAATGTAAAAAACGTAAAAATTACTTAGGCATCATTCTTACCTTTGGCCCTTATATACTCAAAGATCTTTTCCATGACGTTGATGCAAACGTTGATAAATATAACATTCCTAATTAATTTGAGAGCCACTTGACTGAATATTTTTCAAAATAAAATACTCTGTTCAATATTTCTGATTCTCTATCAAGTATCCATTTACAGCCAGTGATAAATATATTTTAAAATTCATAAAATTTAGCTTTCAAGATAGATGCGGACTCAACTATTTGAGTATTATTTTTGCTCATTGAAATGTGATACCCCTGTATTATTCGAGTGTTGTTGTTTTACTAATACCTATGTTGTTACTCTGGTATATATGTATTCGCTTCTCCTGTGACTAGATGTAGAATTAACATCTCCTTGTCAACTCTCTTAATAAATTATATGATTTGATGTAGTATTTATGTGTTTTCTATTATAATTTTACTTTTTGTTGAGGTGTTTCTTCTCATACACAATGACCATCAAGATATCAAATAATTATTAATTTATTAAATTTAAAATTCAGTTTTTATCAAAAAAATCGGTGATTTTGTAAATTGATTTTTCTCTTCTGATTGTTACAATTTTAAAAAAATTGACAAAAAACAATCGACCGGTTGTTCCGTCACCTTTTTGCAAATGATTCAGTTAGTTTACAAAAACAGGTTGAACAAAATATAGACAACTCTTATTCCCAATTCTTGGAATAATAGCTGTCTATATGATACCTTCTTTACATGGACAAACACCACCAAATATGCTGACAATGAAGAGTCATCATATTTGCAGATGTTCCAATGTCACCCCACCTATTATAGGTTGGCCATTTTGAAGACATGACAGTAAAATTACGGACGCTGTATTCTCTTTTTTTGAAGACAAATTTGTTCCTGTGTCTCCAGTCAAACGATCAAGTTAAGGTCCATACCAGTTGTTTATGGACGTACCAGATTTCAAATATTGTATAAGTGAAATAAGTATAGTGGTAATTAAACGTAATGTAATAATTGAATTTGAATTAATAAAGAGATAAAACAAGAAGATTTTATCTCATCATTTGTTGAAATATTCTAAATGTAACAATATCTTCCGCAACACTAATAAAAATTGATTTGAAAGTGCGAGATTGTAAATTTGCAAGCCCAAGAAATCTAATTGATACTCACCGATTTGATAATTTCAAAAAACTAATGGAAATGTCGATTGAATATTCAAAAACTGAATTTAAAATTTTGATTTTAATGGTTAGTATTTGTGTTTCAGGTTTGAATTAATAAAACAATTCGAAAATAATACTAATTGTGGGATGTTGGCTTGGGAATTTGAACCGGCAACCCACAAATTATAAAACGAAATGATGCACCACATTGTTATGACACCATTGATGTAGGTGAGGTGCGACAGCATATATAGCTACATCCCCACAACCACTCCCTCCAGTGCTACAACACAGGCATGATAATAAAAGGCAGAGCTAGGCTTCTGTGTATGAACACATACCTAGGCCATCATGGCTCGATGCCACTCTAAGAAGGGGGACATGGACGCAGTTTGGTGTACGTCTGACATCAGGAGTCACCAGTTTTGTAAGCTGTCAGCTCGGAGATTCAAACTAGCTACCCACAGGTTGTAAGACACGATGGCACACTGCGTAGACGAGGTACGATAGCGCATATAGCCGTATCCCCACAGTAAAAAATTAAAAATGTGCTTCATTTTGCGTCATAGTTATCTGTAGGCATTTACGTATCTTTTTTACATAGTATAAGTTAAGAAGAAATCTCAAGTATTGAGAATGTGTAGAAGCTTTTTTTAGGAAAAATCTGAAAAAAGTAGATTTTTCATTACAAATGATTTTACCACTCAATTAAACGAACGAATCAATTTCTAGGAAAAAAAAAATTAAATTGAAAATAATTGACATAACTAACGAATATTAATGAATTGAATTTGTTTAAATCATCTTTGAATTAACTTCACAAACAAATTGTTAGTACTGGGTATAAATTCGGTATGATACAATTTTCATTCGAACAATTTGGTGATCACTCAGAAGGAATCACGTGAAACGTATCTTTTTATTCTTTTCCCATCAATATTACGTATTATATAGATTTCAAAAAACGCCTGCATTAACATAAGACGCAACCAATAATACAAACCGATTCAAAAACCATAACTCGTCTTCTAATAGCTCGGTCAGTCAGTAAAATCGCTCAAGTACTGGTTGCACCAAATAGTTAATAACCACCAATTAACCAGTGAGTAGGGTTTAACTTTATTTTACCACGCATCTTATCAGTTTATCTTACAATTTGAAGCTGGTACAACCGGACCTTACTCATGTTCGTTGTACTCCTGAAAAGTTGGTTTTAAATCAAAACTTTCATAACAAATGACTTTTTTTTTTTTCTTTTTTTTTTCTACAGAAACATCGAAAATGCGTTCAAATTGGGCCAGATTTTATAATCTAGGTATCTTCTTATCGAGTGATTCGATTCATGATCGTCATGTTCTTAAAAACCTTTTCAAAAGCTTCGACCTACCAGGACGTTTATATAAAAAACGTTCTTTGCTATTTTTCTCGAATTTATACCTACGTTTCAACCAAAAGTGTAATGTAAATGAAAGGAGGAACTGAAAAATGTTGACTATATGCTTTCTGTTTCCTGGCATTTGAGGACTGCAACCGAGCAGCCTCATAAAAGTAATCCTCCTACATTTTTATGTAGATCTGACCGCTAAGCTTCTTAAATGGCGACGCGTTTGGCACGCGCTCCTCCAAGGATGGCAAATAAATTATGCTCCACCGAAAACCGGAAAAGAAAGCAAACATTACCGCATAGAGATGCGTAGAAAAGAATGAAAATAAATACAAAATAGTAAGACGAACGGAATAAGAATTTTTTCCTTTGCTTTTCTTTTTATTTTCGCAACCCGAAGTGAGGTGCACAAAAGGAGCAGCGATGGCAGCGTAATAAATGTAATGAGATTTGGTGGAGAGGCAGAAAAAAAAAAGTTTCAACCAACGCTTGAGAAGAAAAATTTGCCAACGAGTCTTGTTTGCGCATAAAAAATGAATATTTTGACAAGACGTCTGAAAAAATCCGATGAATTGCGAATTTTAACATTTTTCTACGAACGCCGTAACAATGGAACGTCGACTTCGAGCGAAAAATAACATTTCACTTCATTTGGTTTTTTACAACGAATTAAAATTGAAATCTTCCAGTTTTTTGGCGAGTTAAAATTATTTAGGCCTACATCGCTTAGTATCAAGTGAAATCTAATGGAAAGCCAAATTTCGTATTAATGAAAAAAAAATAAAACTTGCCACTGACGCAGAGTTGATTAATGAGTCGTCCTTAATGGTGGGATTTTGCAAAGGTTCAAAAGTTATACTTGATTTTGAGGGCAAATCGAGATCATAATCACAGTTCCAGACGATCGTACGCGTAATGGCCCCATAATAGGTACATAATTGGTTCTACGATATTCGACAATATGTCTCGAAAATGATGTTAATCACTTAATACCTGCATGGAGAGATTTTTCGAAAATCCTTTCAACTACGACATCATCGAATGACTGGCGTTAGATTCAAAAGGATGTTTCCCCACCGCTCAACCCAGTAATGCCGTACGTCTGGGAAATAAATACGACAAGTCAAAATCAATTTGTGAAAAAACGAAATAAATAAATTCTAATAAAAATTTAATAAAATATATTTAATTAGGTAGGGTAAAGTGGAGCTACGTGGACCTCTGATTTTTAAACTTAATTTTCAGAGCCTAGAAAAACGCTAGAGATCTCAAACGCATATCATCGTGTTAAGAATTGCGAGGTCTAATGGATGCTCTTTTTAATTTCACAATCGATTTTATTGCAAGGAAGAGAAATACAAAAAAAAAAAAAAAAAAAAAAAAATCAAGACAATTGGGCCATTTAACCAGACATTAGGTTAAGTAGCTTACTGGGCAGGTTAAGTGGACCTTCACAAAAAGTTGTATAACCTGCGTCAAGAAACAGGTAAATTCACGTACCTACCTAATCAGGAATACAATATTATAGAAATTCACATTATAGTATAACATATTTGCAAACTGACTTTAGCTGGGTTTATTGGGTTTTGGCGACAATTTTACCACATTATTATTGCTTACAAAAGAAGTTTCATTTCTGTTTTGTTTGCTAAAGTTTTTCGATTCCCCAGATACTTTCAAAAATGTAACGTCGTATCCATTTTTTCTTGATATAATTCACTTCGACGATGAAATGTTTGAATGAATTCGGTTTCACAAGCTTCGATCAAATACTTTGGGCGTAATATTTCTTCCTTGGGAGTGAATATTTCGAGATGATCATTATGCTGCCCACATTTAAGGTCTTTATCAGGATTAATACATTTTTTACGGCGGAATCGTTTGAGCGAAGTTAATGAAATCACTGATAAAATAGAAGCTGAGAGGACTGATTCGTTTTAAACGGTAATTTTTTTAAATTTTTCTTCTATTTCTAGCTTAGAAAACTGTTTGTGACATGTGGTTTGTTCTCATTTTCATGCCATCTTATAAAAGTAATCAAAACCTAAATAAAAAATACTTAAAATGCTTAAAAGAATTAAGATATAGTCATTTATTAGCATTTTCTCCACTAATTTCAAGTAGTCCACTTTACCCAATTTTTGGTTGGTCCACTTAAACCGACTAGCACATGTTTTATTTTTCTAAACTTAGAAAAAATTCAGGTTGATTTGAAGTCCGATTCAAATCCTTATCTCAAACTAGATCGCATTTGGGTGTTATACGTGTAATAAGAATTCATATTTATCTGGTTTTAGTTAACGTTGAAACAATTTTTAAAATGTTGAAAATGTAAACTTTTCTCTTCTGAAATCACATTTTATCAAATAACAAATCACAAAAAAGAGTTACAGTGTTGAAGACACATTCAGCAGAAGTGAAAAAAAGCGGAGAATCGATTTCTGTTATCAGTCAGTGTTACCAACCACTCATTTTTTTGTTATCTCAATCGTTCCACTTGACCTGCCCATCCACTTCTCCCCACTCTACCCTACCTATCTAATTAGTGTGCGAATATCAGAATTACAAATTTTTCACATTTTGTGTCTGAAGATGCAACTAAAATTCAAGATGATAGGTAGCTCAAGTTATTCAACTGGGTACGAAGGAAAATTTTGAATCTGCCTTAATCGCATCAAGTTCGACTGATAATTTTCTTCAAGAGTACCTGAGAAAACAAAAATGAATGAATTTCAACGGGCTGATTTTCTCAGAGTGATTCACTCCTGCTTTTCAGATTAAGCTCTGTGAGGACCCGTCGCATCTTATCCGTATAATTACGAAATATATTCACCAATTACAGCCGACAGTGGAATGTCCATGCAGTTAAGTTCGCTACTTTTGGCTGGCAAATTGTACGATGCCAGTTCAAATTCACTAGCCAACAGTACTCCATCTGGTGACTCTTGATGTTTGCTGGATAAGACAGTTTATGAGAAACTCATCAATCTCTTCCCCTCTGTAAGTTTCCAATAGATATGGCATCCTGTATTTGGTAAACTGGGCTTATATAGATAGTGTAAGTCTATATGTATAAAAAATGGGCAGTGTGCTGTTCACATCCAGCCCATTTATAAAATATATTCGCCAATTATATCTGGCAGTGGAATAGCTATGTGATTAAGTTCACTGCTTTTGGATGGACACCAGTTCAAATCCATGAGCCAACAGTCCAACAGACTCGATATATTATCTGATTAATTTTTCAAAAATTCCAACCAATGAAAATTCAATACTTATTATTGTTTTTGTTAATACCAGAAATTTTAATAAGCAACTGCAAAATGCAACGGTGAGACATCTCTATCGTTATTTTAATATGAGTTGAGCAATTTTCTTTAGCGGAAAGGACATTAGGTCAAATAAGTTTTTGAATTTCTGACCGCTTATACAACTCAAACATTCATTTTTGATGACGTTATCGAGTACTTAGTTCATGGCTTGTTGGGAGAATCAAATACCTCTTACAATACGTCAGTAATGCAAATGTTTAAGTAAAATCATAATCACTATTGAAAAAAATATATATATATATATATCCAACGGAATAAATGAAATGCTGCTGAAAATTTTACTTTGAAAACACATTCCAATGTCTAAGTTGCAATAAAGAGCAGAAAAATCATAGATTAGAAAGTGAGAGAATCACATAAATTGAGACTATTTTCTCCCCACATTTATATCATCATTCAATTAATGATTCACCGTGGTGATTCATTGAGCAATAAATCTTTTCATATGCAGAAGAGTTGTGGATGAACAAACTGATGAAAATATGAAAAATATGTTAAAAGATAAAATTTTAGCAATATCTCAGCTTCCATGGAACATTTACAGTAGATCAATTAATTATTGATTATGAAGATGAATTATCTACTCTTTCAATTATTATTTTCAATGAACCTACCTATGTTAGAGTTATTATTTCATCTGGAGAACAGCGTATCTGAAGTTCTAAACTGCATTGGGCAAATGACATTGAAGAGATTTCTATTTGTAATAAATTTATAATTTTTTTCTCACTGTGGGGACTATACATCTCGTACACACGTCATTCCTTATCAAGTATATTATATTCAACATTATATACACACTGATTGTTCGTATGTTCTTACTTGCACACACAGGCAAGTAAGTTATAATGTTTAGCCAATGACAAAACAATAGATAAAGATCTCAGTGATGTCTGAGACTGGTACACGAACGTATTATGTCATTCTTTATCAGTTGATATAACAATGAATAAGAAATGATGTAATTTCTACAAAATGTATACATATGTATATGTGTAACACATATTTTTGTCTATTTCAAAATATGACTGTAGGTAGGTGCTACCTACACGGAGTTCATGGAACCTAAGAGAGAGACAGTGGTTTATGTGCGGGGCAACCAAATTATTTCTCAGTACCGGTAGCCAGCCGGTTTAAGATGCCTTACCGTACACTAAGCGTACTTCCTAACTGGGGCAATTGTCCAAAGGTGATGCGGTACCATATATGGACCGCAGCACGTATACTGTCAGTGAGTATGTAAGTATTACATACTCACTTGCCTCAGTTTACCACCTCAACAGTAAACATAGAAACACATCGTCTGTATGAGTGCATACAGACGATGCACTCTGTTTAACGTGCAATGCACAATTAGTATGGGTTGCAGACTTTGGTCTGCGACCTGTCTGTTGACGCAGGGCCAAGCCCTGAGGGAGGCAAAGAGGGAAACATCTCCACAATGACAAACATATTCATTCACATGTTTTCAAATACCAAAAATGTAGGTATTCATCAATAATGAAAACATCCTATACCTCTTTGTAAACAACCATTAAATTATCTGTATTTGATTTTACGAATACAGATATAACGTCTGTATATTCATGACCTAATTGTGCCTGTCCCTGAAGTATATTGTGAGTCAACACAACCCTATAATAACAAGCCCCTACATCACTTGGCCTATCCAGCACGTGCACTTACATACCCCAAATGAGTAGATAAACCCTCTATTCAAAGGAATAAACACACAGTACCTAGAGCTTCTCTTTGAGAGCTACTAGTTAATAGACAGTCTTGTCTAAGGGTTGTAATCCCAAATGTTAAACCTAATTTATAGTGTTTAAAATATTATTTAATGTACTTATGTCGTACAAATTATTATTTTATTAAAAGTGTTTACTCAAACTTGTGTTTTTAAATATTATTAAGTCTCTCAAATACTTTAAGGTCCACGATAGTTGTGGATGATAAATTGATTATTTAAATTATTATAGAGGTTTTAATGCTTTTCCAGTGTTAATTATCTTGTGTATGGTGTAACACTGAAAGTGGTTCTAATTAGGTACATTACCACCTCTTTTGGCCGTTACAATATGTACATATGTGTGTCTGTGTGCGTGTGCCAATTTCCTTATATAAACTCACAAAACTGGACTCAAAATTGCCAGTGTTCGCCCAGGTTTTGGCTTACCTGTATGTTTACATATGAAGTGGTTGAACATACAAAATCTATAGATTACCTTCTGGTAAGAATATCTTTTCACAATAAGGTATTCCATATTCACGTTTTTTAATAATTGCGAATGAAGTAGGTACCTATAGTACAGTTAACCAGATAAAAAATAAGTCCTACTGTACTACTATTTAGATAGTGTAATGTCAGTAGGGGCCAGAATTGTTTATTTAATAGTATTCATAAAAAAAGTGAACATAATAATTTTGTGATCAGTAAACTTACTCAGTGTTAATTTATATTATTTAACAATATCATTCATACTTCTAAAGTTTAGAGACCGTCTTATACTGTAAGTTCATACTCCTTCATTTAAAGAATGTAACATTAAGAAGGATTATAAATAAGACAAAAATCCAGAGAACACATTTCATTTATTTTGTGATCCATTCATTTTGATTCTCAAATCAAAACCAAAAAACCAAAATTACGCTTTAGCTACAATTTCTTCACAAAGTTGATTCCTGATTGTGAGTGAAAAGATTCGTGGCTCTTGCAGTGAATCGCTAATTGAACGATGGTTTAAATGTGGGGTGAAAATAATGTCGTCCAATCACATGGCCTATATATTACCAGTATAGGCACTTAATACCTCAGTTGAAGAAAACAAACATTAAAAAAATAAATAAATAAATAAATTCATTATACTTATGACACCTCTTATTAAGTCGTGCAGCTGCTCTAATTTCCTCGATATTTTCCATTACGAGGGTGTTTCTTTTCTTCGTTACCCTCGTTGTTTTTTCTCTCTCTTTTTATCGTTCGATTTAAGGTCAATTTTTCATACCTTATTTATGGACTAATTCCATTATGTCGGATCGAAATCAATAATAAGATCATTAATAAAGAAAGAAAAAAAAAGGAAAAATAAAGAAATTCATTCGTATGCATTTAAAAGGCTTTTAGTTTAAAAGGTCGATTGTACCTCCTACCCCTTTTCCCCCACAGCGATAATCGCAATCTCATTTGCTTCGAACAAAAATGCGTAATTATTTCGAGATTTATCAGTACACATCCTACGCTAATTTGGGTGAACAAGCGAATAAAATTAACTAAAGAATTCGACAATCGTCGACGTAGTGGTAGTGCATGGCGGATGGTCTTTTAAAGGCTAGACACGACGTGGAAATAATTTTCATTTCGTCTTTTAGACAGAAAGACAGAGAACAATAGTATCCATTATTACGTGACTCGTCAAATCCGATCGATTTCCCATAGCGATAACCAAATCCGAAGCAAGCTAACGTACCTAAGCTGTTTAATGATGATAAATGATAGATGCGAATATATATATATACGAAAAGAAAGATAAGAAAAGTTCGGCGGAAGAAAAGGAGAAAGGAGAAAAGTAGAAGAAATGAAGGATTAACGGCGTTTGCCTAAAAACGAAGACAAGACACTTTTACGCCCCCCTTAATGCCAGAAGAAAGTCTTTTATTTGTGCTCTTTTTTTATTGTTTCCGTACTGTAGGTACACGACGAACACTTCACCAATCCATTACTCCGAAAGTGGAAAAGTTTTCACCAGACGATCGAAGAACGAACGTACACATAGCACATAGCCTACGATGCGCTTCTAATTACTGGTTTTAAAACTTTTCGACAAATGCTTACGTCTACAGAAACTGGTACACGTATACTTTTTAAAAGAATGATAAAATATCATCTGCCTTTCGTCTTAGGTATTGCTGTCTGGTAATCCGCGCATGTATATTATGAACGATTAAGTCGTTATTCTTGTACGATGTTATAGCCTATGCAGACACCAATATACTGTATACTGGTATAAAATAAATTTCTCCAGCAAAATCTACTGGAATTTAAACAAAACGAAAAAGCATTATGGTGAGTTGATAATTTTTTTTCTCAAAAAACAGAACCGACTTTTTGGAATACCTTAGGCTGTGAAAAATATTTCAACAACAGAAGGCATTCTGCAGTTATTGCATGTTCACCACATACCATACAAAGGTATGGGGGATCCAAGACCTTGGCAAACACTGGCGATTTTGTAGCTTACACGCACACAAACACGTATATGTAAATAATATGTTTGCATATATGTTGACTAATTGCGATGTATTTTATCATTGCTATGGCAATAGGTCAAATATAGCATGTGCACTGATAAGCTGCATTGTGATGTCACCTGAGATGTAAACTATCGATTTGTCATGATTCGTATGTTGCAACATACTCACATGAATTTATAAGTAAATACAAACAAACATACAATGAGTTTAATGTGCAGTACACAAAATCAGTCACCTTTTGGTAATGACTGTCATCAAGAGGCCGAGTCTCTAACCTCATACAACTATTCTAATCCGCACCAACTTCAAAAAAACATAATAAAAATGCACTAAGAAGAAAAAAATAATCCGATTAAAATTTCTCCAGCAAGTTGTAAATTTAGGGACTCAAATTATTGGTTGGTGCTCTTCTCCTTACTGTGTAGGCTTTATATGTATATCAATTCCGTCAAATTTATGATAGAATTTCCTAATTAGCACTGACTTCAACATTTCCAGCCCCTAAATTTTCATCTTGCTGGAGAAATTTTAAAATGATTATTTTTCTCTTTTTAACACATTTTTTTATTGTTTTTTTGGAAGTTGGTTATATTTTTTGAAAAAAATTAGTAATTTACCATATTTGGTGGTTTATCATTTCATTTCAATTCCAGTAGATTTTGCAGGAAAAACGTGAAAACAATTATTTGTCATTTGTCTCTTTTTAGGGTACTTTAATTTGTTTTTAGTGTGTTTTGAAAATAATTGGATTTTTTGATAAAAATTTTTTTTAAATTATTTTTCTATATTTTTTTCATTTTTAGTGTTAGTGGCAATATTACTTTTTAAAACTAATAGTTTTTTATTTAAAGATAACTCCGAAACTACTTCATCGATTCCAAAAAATTCAATTCTTCTATCATTCAAAAAGAAGTTAATCAAAATCGGTGCTCAGATTGAGAAGTTATGTAGGAATAAATATAAAAGAAAAAAAAAAGTATTATATCGATACAATTGATAACCACCTCCTTTTTTTTTAAAGTCCGTTAATAAGATTTTGTCAAGAATACATGCCAAACAATTTCAGAGAAATACGTATTTGCCTGCGATAATCAATCGTTCTCCAAAAACTTATAAGCTATTTAGGTAACGAAATAAGTCTCTCTTGCCGATTTCCAAAGCAAACCTTGGCGCTTCATTTACAGGTACTTGTCGATATTTTTTGAACATTTAAAACTAATAAATTCTTTTGTTATCTATATAGGCTTGCATAGATTAGCTGTGACGACCAATTTTAATCTTTTTGAATGGCATATATTGTGTCGTGTCTGGTGGTTTACCCAAAGATTTTCATTACGGAGGGGATAATGATGTCATAATTATGGTTAGATGTTTTAAAGTCAGTGTGGAGGGTTTGAGGGGCTTCCTAGTGATGTACAGGGGGTGGACGACGAGCTTGATGAACGCCTTGATAAGGGGTAGCGACAGGAAGCACTCTAACCGAATAATGACGTCATATTTTTGCCATTAGAAATTTTGGGACTGGGTGAGGTGTTTGAGGGACGCCCATTTTTTGTAATTTTTGCCAAAATGAGACAAAGATTCGATTCACAATTGTCAGATAAAGACGAAGACCAACTAGGCGACAACAAGGACAAAACCAAGATTAACTTTGCAAGAACAAATCCAAGACCAAGACTCGACTATGCAAAACAGAAACCAGACGATAACTTAAAAAATGTTGACAAACAGTGAAATATTGGCGATTTTGCTGCTTGAAAAATTGGAAAATTTTAAGGTTTAATTTTTTTTATTTAATGAATTTATTGTTTTGGAAGGCCATATTTAAAAAATCTTCTTAGCAAAACCGAAACCATGACCAAAACATAATTGTGCCTGCCCAAGAGCAAAAGCAAGACCAAAGGTTTACTGTGCAAGATCAAGACCACCGTTAGTCTTACTTTTGCTCATCACAGAACAAAACTGAAATTTTTATTTACATTAATTTAATTTTTGGTACTAAGTCTCCTCTTCTTAACTCCACCAGTATTTTAGTTGTCGATCTGAATACAATTACTAGTGGAGAGTCTAGTTTTTCTTTTTTCTTTATTTACGAAGGTAGGCTACTCTATAAAAATGTGGGATTCCTAATAATAAATTAGGCAATGTAAAGGTATAAAATAACTTTCAAGTTCGTAAATTCGCTGAAAGTCTGTAAATAAGTCACCAAAAAAAAAAAAAAAATGTAAACAATAATTTAGAAAATTGTGTGTTACGTTTTCAATTGAAATATATCTACGAACTGAAATCGCACCATTCCGCATTGTTTGAGCCCAGCAATTGTTTGAAGAAAAATTTCTTAAAATGACCTAATGCTTCTTTTAGATGCGAGCATAGTCAAGATCTATTTTTCACAGACGCCCCTATCTTAAATGCTCACATTAGTCTGCCCAAATCGAAGTCAAATCAAACTGTTCTTTTATTTTCCTTCAAAAAGCTATTGTACTCATTGAATTTGAAATGAGTGAACATCTGAAGTCTATGTGCAAGAATGACTAAGCACGCAGACCAGTTGCTAAATGTTTTAGGATTTTCTGGTTTTTATCAGTTTTCCTGCATACTCATAACCTCAACCACTTTAATTCGCCCAGAACAGCAACCCTTTTCATTTCATAAAGCAATAGCGCATCGAAACGGAAAAACAAAACTTTCATTAATGATAACTTTTAAATAAATTAAGGAGAACACTCCGCGGATCGTGATCTAATAAAAATGGCGTTAAGGTGATAAAAAGTGAGATCCGTCAACCCAGTGCAGAGGGTGAAAACGTTTTCCATAACACATTAACACGTGCGAAAGACATTGAAGGCAAAACGGGATTAATTACGTGATTAAGGATGAAAACGGTGGGAGTGAGTGTGAGCGAGAGGGGCAGAGAGGTAGCGAGAGAAACAGAAGAGAAAGGACACAACAGAGTAACGAGTACAGGGAAGGAGTGAAAAAAAAAACAAAAATACAGAAGGGGGAAAATGATACATCTCCCTAACGTATGCGGTGAAAATGAAAACATATTAGTTTATAAGGCAGTGGTGCTCAACGTTTCAAACCAGAGATGAAAAAACTGTGTTCACTTTCGGATGTAATCGCACTTTTATCGCAGCTCTACGCTAAAAAAAAAAGCCTAACTTCTTCACAAACAATTTTTCTTGTTAATTCGTCTTTTTCTTATTTCATTATTTTGGTCGAGCATTGAGAACAGGGAATTCAGAATGGGACGTGAAATTAATATCAAAAAAGTAAAGGTACGAGGAGAGAGTATAATTTATTTTTCTTTGGCAAAAATGATGGAAAATTGTTTAAATTTTTTTAAAATTTTTTAAAATTTGTTTCTTTGTAATCACTTACGTTTGTCCAGGACAAGGGTGCATAGAAGGGGGTCCTGGGGTCCGATCCCTTTGGAAAAGAAAAATAAGACTTGACCTCTAAATATTGTGTTTTTTTCAGTTTTAAGGACTTTTTATCCAGAGGGTTGGAGGAGACCACTGAAAATGTATAGAACCCCCACTTTATGAGGGAGCTACTCACGCCCTTGGTCTGGGAACAAAATGTTCGCTTGATTATAATTGAAAACATAATATTAACGGTGCCACCTGCTAATTTTACCACCAACACAAACATGAGTTTAAGATTGATTCCCAACTGAGCCATATAGCCAGAGAATACCTATCCCAATACTGAAAAATTACTAAAAGCTTCGATTGTTCCACCTACCATTCCGAAGACAACAGGGGCGTAAGAAACTTTTTCTTTTGCATGGGTCGAGGATGAGCAATCATAATCATGTAGGTAAAAGAAGTGCGGTAACAATTTTAATCTTGAGGGGGGAAATAGTGTGGGAGAAAAAACAAAAACACCATTTGGAAAATTAAAATTTAATTTATGTAGAAAATTTACAACGAAGACGATGGTAATTTTTCATGACTGAAATTCAGGGTGGACCAAGTAAGGTTCAAAATATTATTTTTAGGTGAACCATAGCTCACCTTGGCCCACCTTTGGTTAATTCACTCACTGATATGACGAGGACAAGTGACACAGAGTGCAATGGCAGCCTCGACGTGGAATCTGAAATTCAAGGCTCAGTCTACACATAGGCACGCTACAAACATACTGCCACTTCCACACTAACCTCTGCCTCCATCGGTGCTTCTTTGGTATTGTACCCCTTCCTACCAGAAGAGTACACAATGTAGGGAGAGTATGTGCATGGATGGGACTGAATTTTACTTTGATGATGGGACTACGTGATAGCTTTCTTTGCTTTCATTACTGATATAAATGCAAGACTCCCATTCAACTTTCAACTCAAATTTGCATTCTTGTTAAATTATTTTAAATCGCACCTGCAGAATTTTCAGTAAGTAAGTAGTTCGACACAAAATAACTCTTCTTGCTATGGGTGGTCTTAATTAAAAAGATTTGCAGAAGGAGTTAAAGGTGAAACTAAAATAAATTAGTTTGTAACTTGAGGTGATATCATCCTGAGTGAGGATTAAGGGACTCAGACCCAGAACAACAGTTGTGTCAATAGGTTGGCAAATATTGTGCACTGTATGTTAAATACATATGTTTGTTTGTTTATAATTACTTCTGAAACATTGCAAGTAAGTTACAATTACCAGACTATGACTAATTAAGAAATTTCTCTTAAGGTTACCTAATAGACTGGCTATTAGTGCATGTTCCACATGCATCAGTTGTCATAGCAACCATAAATACAACACAGTTAATTAACATGTAGACTTACGTATTTTCTACATATGTGTGCTTGTGTGCCTGTCCAGAGCTAGTATAAAAGACGCCAGTAAACAACACACAGTAGCCAGCATTTAAGGAGGTTGGCTCTCCTATACTCCTCTATAAAGCTGGTAAACATGCAAATAACTGAAGACTACCTTCTGTAGTGGAATTTTTTCCATGATGTAATGTATTCCACAAAACTTACATATCTAGAATTAATTTTTCTATCGCAGCTATCAATGTTATTGTAATGATATTTCTATATCATTTATTTCAATTTTATTCATCTATTCTAAATTCGTATTTTCCTACATCATTCTCCATGTTTTCGTATATTTATTCTTCCTTCCACTCACGTCATTTCAGTCTAATTCAAACTTGTCTTTCAAGTCTTGACTTATCTAATGACATCACCTTCTGTTCTCGATAAACTGTTCTCGTCTATATTTATGATGTCACCTTTTCTACAAATATATTTCAATACCTTGAACTTATTCCAATTCCTAATAATTTCTTAAACACTCCTACTTTATGTCATTTCTACTACATTTCATTGGTTTTATCCAAATTATGTTTTCCTTAAACATCCAATCGTATTCATATCTCCCACAACACCCAATCCAAATCACTCGAAATTCATTCTTAGTTATTAGTCTAATGTTCTGCACAATTCACTCTATTAATTTCGTCTTAACCTGTAACAACCTATTCACTCTTTTATAATTATTCAAAATAATATACACTTATAAAAAATAATATTGTCGTGTATTGTTTTGTAACAATTACACTGTTACAGTTATTTACTCTTATATTACTAAGCAGAAGTACTTACAGAGCAACTGAAAAATTGAAATTTACTGAGGATTCTCAGGTTCCGATGAAAACTGTGTATGCGCGGAGAAAGTTACATGTTTCAAGTTATGAGTCTCAAACATAATTCGGCTCTCAAACCCTCTCTAATTCTGATCCTATTGACTTATTTTACGTCAACGTCACCAACAGCTGACGAAAAATACCAGAAATATTCCATGCATTTCAAAATAATGTAGTAAAAATACTCCACCTCTAGGCGAGTAAACCGACAAAATAGTCATGAAGACTAGACAGAACACATCGAATTCTAGCTGTGTGTAAAACCACCGCATCCAAAACACATTCACCAACATATCTGCCCTTCCTCCTCCCTCCTAAACAACAACAACAACAACAACAAAAAATACAAAACCAGTCTTTGAATTTCGATTTCAATCGTGGAGCTGTCACACTTCCAAACAGATCTTCTGTGCCTTGTTGAACGAATAAGGAAATTTCGTTTCGTCGATTTGCCGACAGTGGCCCTCAGGCAACAAAAACGACGATAACTCTGTGCATGCAAAAATGGGTAGGTACCTATCTGCGTACACACGTTCCCATCTTCTGCGCGTTTAATACCCACCCTTAGTTTAGTTTCCGTAAGTAATAACCCTACTTTTGGCTGGATAAGTGTTTCGAGTAGAAGAGAAAGAGAATAATAAAAAAAAAAAAAAAAAGTTGAAGAATAAAAAAGGAAGCCCTTATTTTCTCAGTCCATATATACCTTCTCTATATATGTACTATACATATTACACAGTATAGTCTACTACTGCTGGAGTATATATTGTTACCTTCATTCCAAAATAAACAACTTGAAGCTACTCGAGAACAAATTCTTTTATTTGAACATTTCCCTTTAATTTTGTTTATTCAATTCGGCGATTTCTTCTTTTTTTTCTCTTCGCCTCTCTATGCTTACTTTTTTCGAACCTCAAAATGCTTTGCCCGCAGGAATACAGGTGATATCGAAGGGGCGAGACCAAGTGACGGAAAAAAAGAGCACAGTTTTATAACTGGTATTGATAGCATTGTCGTCGACAGATGATTTTCGTATCACCTTTTACCGCACTTTTTTTTTTTTTTATCCCTTCACCCAGTGGCGAAATTAACGTTTTCACGCTTGTGGTAAATGTAAAATAAACATTGGTGAACGAAAAATTCGTATCGAACGAATATTTAGTACTATAGGTACGTTGGAACTTACAGTGAGCGCAGCCCTGGCACAAGATTTAGATATTGCCGTAGAATTATTGAAAACGGATTAAGGTATACGACGTTTATCATTTTCATACGTATCTTACATTATATTATTGTGTACATTGGGTTCTCACTTTTTTTTTTTTTTTTTCAAGTGGAATTTGTGTGGCTCATATAATCAGTACAATACCCTGAAGAAAATCTAATAATACAGACGCGTTCTAGCTCGGTTGTTAGCTACTGCAATGAGTACACAAAAGTCATACTATAGTTTATTTGCTGCTTATCTACCTTCTGGCCATAAACATTTTTTTCAGTATTTTTTTTTAATCTTTTTTCGTTGTCGTATATTTTCTCGAGCTAAATTATTCTTTCAGCTTTATACCTTCGAGGGGATATGCGCCTAAGAATACGACGCACCCTTCTTTTTTTAAAACCTGGTGCATGAAAAAGAAATTAATGTCCATTTTTCAACTTGGTCAACTGTAATATCTTATTTTCTATACGTTTTAAAATGTATATGAATTATGTAATTAGTAGGTACCAACCTATCTATAGCTTATATTTTCGTTATTTTCAATTATTTATTGATATTTTCGATTAAGTATATAAAATTTTAGTATGTCTACGAAATCTGATGAGCTTGCCCACAAAACTCATTCTAATTTAAATTAAAGTTAGAAATTTTTTTGTGTCCAGTTTATGTCGTATAATGTACTTAGTTTCTCTGTGATATTAAATTTATGAAATTTTTCAAAATCTTCCGAGGAACATCTTGGCAGAAATCTTAAAAGTGGTTACTAGGGGCTGTGGGTAAACATGACATGCGGTTGTAAAAAATCGAAGGGACTGAATAATTTTTTTATGGGGGAGAAGGTGTTATAAAATACAAAATAGAATTTTTTTGTAGTTTGTTTGTCCGAATTATCAAAATATTTTTCTTTCAATTTCTTACTGCTCTTTTTTCGACTACGTATGAATTGAGTCTCGTAATTTCATTTTCAGATAGATAAAGAGAGGTGAACTGAGATGTATTGATTCAGTCCAATTTATCTCACAGAAAAAAAAAAGTATTAAACAGTTAGATCCGACATTGTTTAGTTTATGCTCCCGTGAGTCAATGCTTTTCTTTTTGTATGGGTGCGGTGCACATTGGTGGATAAACTTGAGTTAACTCTAAATTTGAGAATGTATGTGAGTTGGCCCGTGAAAATTGACGAGTTATTATCAAGCTAAAATTGACTTACCACGGTACACAGGCTCCTAAGGAGTTCTGTTGCTGTTACCACTTGTCATGTCACCTTTTAGTGTCCATTTACCAGTCTTTTTTGTGGGTAGCTTAATGGATAACATGGAATTTATGGCTGGTATAACTGTGAAAGTTTGGAACCATTAGTCCGTATTGACAGGTATGATTTCCAGTTCTATAAGAATCTACAAGATAAAATTAAATTCTGGACTTGCTGCAAAACCTCATATAAGTGCCTAGCTGAAGTGCTGTTCGACGTACAAGCAAAGACATGACATATGAAATTTCAAATCTCCAGTCATAAGAAATTAAAAAAAAAAACGTGTAAGTTGCAATGGAATCTCATGAAGGATAGGTGTGTAAACATGATAGTGTGGAATTGTGACAATATTGTAACTTGTAAGATGTACGAGTTGCGATCATAATTCTCATTTTAGGCCCTACTAGAATGTATACCAAGTGCTAAGATGTTTACACATCAAAAGTTTAATCAAAAAGAAAACTTTCTTCTGCAGAAAAAATTCTGCTATATGATACCATATAAAATATCAAGATCTAATTTTTTCATATTCCTGCCATCAAAGACCAACTATTTTCAGTTCCTACACATAATTACAGATACTTACCTACAATGATGTCCATATGCGTTGATTTTTTAGTTATTTAACAAAAAAATGCCATTGCATTAGACATCCAGCCACAATATTTTTAGGAATGACTCAACTATAACCTTCCCATGGTGTTACTAGGATAATTGTAATGGGCTGAACTGACGGACTTGATTAATATGTCTCGTAAAATTGAGGGGGACTCAACTCATACCAAAATGGGAGTACCTACTTAATTCAATTGAGCCATTATTGTTTTTTTATGTGAGTGTTATAAAAATTTGGCAATATCACCTCCTTCTCCCAGATGACATCGTTTCAAGTGATCCCTGATAATCATTAGGTTTCTTAAAGTTCTAAGATTTTTCTAAAAATTGACCGGGAAGACTCAGCTGCTGTACCTATACTGTTAAAAATTAACACTTATGTCTACCAGTAAGAAAACTTAATTGGTTTGGTTGGCATACTGGTTACAAATCCAGACAATTGACAATTGGTTTGTTGACTGTTGGTATGTATGGACTACTCATTGAATGGAAAGTCTTAACTGTTTTATATCACCTGTGTTACGTCTTCCATTGTATACGATGGTAATAACTCAGTCTCTTACTCTCAAAAGTGCGATTTACATAATCTGACTGCAATATTCTCGTGTATTTTATTCTAACAATTTTATTTAACTTTAAAAAATTGAGGATTTAGTACAAACATTTTAAGTGTTTTTTTATCCTAAGACAACCTAGAACACTAACACAAAACTATAATCAATGTGGTTTACCATGGAGTATTGGTTTGGTGATTAGCCTAATGATCAAAAGTTTTCAGGTTCTGAACCAACAGTCATTATCACATTTCCAACCTAATATGGCGGCATGTTTGGTTAAGTTAAATTGGTTCTCTTACATATGCTGGAAAATCATTGGTTACCACATTCTGGTCAGCCTAATATCATTAATAATTTCCACCAGCGGCAGGGTTTGATGTAATCAGAGACATACAACTAATGATTTGTTCAACACTCGATATGTGCTGTGGTTTAAAAATATGTGAAATATAGAAAGGAAATAACTTGAGTTATCCATTCTGTGCACCCAAAGCCACACATATTTTGTAGTAAAAACTGACATCTTTATACCGCTACATACACACACTATCAAGCTACAACACAAGGGCAATAACAAATACTGGAATTCCAAATGTTTTATGACATTCTATCTTTAACATGTTTTTGATGCAGTGTTGGACATCTCTTTATCCGTATGTTTCTAGGTATTATGGCTATATTGCAAAAACCCACAAAAAAACAAGCGTGCTTCAGTGCCTATAAGCAAGCGGACTGAATCATTTAATGTGGTATACATTCCTATTTTGGCTGGCTGGTAACACTGTATTTCCGTTGTTTTGGTGGAAACTATGAAATTAATTTTTTATGTACCACATTAAAACAAAAGCAAAGTGAACTGAGTCTACAGTATATCTGAAAATTCCATTTTATTTTCGTTTTTTTCCACAAATTATTCTATAATTGCCTTCTGGAACGGCATCGAGTACCTTGTAGACCACCATGTCCCAGACTACCTACCAACACATTTGGCTTTTTTAATTTTAACGAAACTTCTCTTTAACGAATAAATGTTGACTTCTATACCATTAATCATCCCCAAAGACTGATGGAAGTTACACTCTGTCAAATTTGCAGCCAATTTCACCAACACCAGCTGAGGCACCACAAAGTATACGTACTTCGTTAGGCGCGTACTACGTCAATAGGCATATAATATAATCGTCCCACCTTCTGTAAGAGTATAATATTATAGATTAGGAACCAACTTCCGACTGGCTCAATTTAGAAACAAATTTCCTCATTCTCTCACCGACGTAGATCATTTCAAACACTGAGGAGGGTCTTCAAACACCCAACAAAAATGTACTCGTGTGCGCAGTAATTACAGATCGCAAATCACTTTTTTTCTCTTTCAAAAATTTTCAAACAGTTCGTAAATCAAAAAGCATTTTTTTAACCGGAATTTATGACAGGAAGTACGCAGGACAGCCTTTTTTTTCTGTTTAAACAAACCGTTCAGTAATTACTCGAATATCCCATCTTTACGTTTTCCTAATGAGATGGTCGGGTCAGAAAAATGCGTCAATATGTGTATGTGTGCTCAGTTACACACACACACATACACATATGTAGCCTTCAAGTTAAGTTGTCAAAAATGTCTTATTGAAATTTTTCCTCATTCGACAGAACGTTGTCGGTAGACCACCATCATTTATGAAAGCTAAATGCAAACGGAAATGTGGGAGGTTTTTCCTCTTCTTTTTTTTCTTTTTTTTTTTTTTTTTTGTTGTGCTCATCTCTCATTCTTTTCTTCTTTTACGCGTTTAAATCAAAAATTCACCATCTTTTTTGTGTATTGGTTTTTATATATTATAAATACCTACTATAATATATGGTGAGAACGTGCGGCTATAGGTACTGTAGAGTATACATAATATGTATAGTGAAAACGTATCTGTATATCCGTTTGAAATAGTCGGACTATAAGAAATTCGCTACCTCGTTTAATTGAAGAGAAAAAAGTTAGAAAATATATTATACAAATTCGATACGCTTAATCCGTCAATGTACGATACGCTAAAAAAGAGGTAAAATGTAAACGAGATGGGCGTGGGTGGCCCCCGGGAACGCCTTTTTTTTTGGAATATTGAAACGAGTTATAAAAAATATTACCTATATAGGTACGAAAAACATACAAAAAATTCTCTTTAAACGCATGCAGAGGTCACTCGGAGCAAAAAAATAAAATACACACACCAAAAAAAAAAAAAAAAAGAAAAGAAAAAAGAAAAATGTAAGGTGAACCGACTAACGATACCGTAAAATTTAATTTATTGTAGTGTAGTGAATGCTTAAAACGATAATTTGAAATGAGAGAGGATAATCAGTCTTTTTCTTTCGTAGTTTTTTGAGCGCAGAAGATAATAATTATATATATAGAGAAATACAGGTACCCCAAGCTAATGGTCCAAATTTCAAACTTGGAGAGGGGGCTATGCGATTTTTAAGGACAAGACCATATCGTCGTGTTTGGTGTCACGAAATTATGTGATGCATGTTATTTTGCACGAACTCGACGTTTTAATGTAAGTACCTATAAGCAATATGTTAGTCAAAATGTGGGTAACCAAATAGGTTGGAAACCACTCTAAGTAGGCCGTTCACTCATAATACTTTTAAATCTCATATATTCAATGGTTCTGTTAACTTTTTATGATAAGGGAGCCTAACGATTTCGTCTAAGTATATACATATATAATTTAGGGAGGCCTAATAATTTTAGTCGTTGAAAATGTATTAAACAAGTACATAAATATTAGTCTCGGATTTTTAAAGATTTTTCAAATCTGAAAAATGGAAAAATTTTGAATTTATTAGGAATTTTGGTACCGGTCTACCGTAATCACCATATACCCCCCGCTTATTGTTGTCAATGTCAATACTTTCAATATCGCACCCTCATGAAAATTTTCGATGTTAAAATGGAAAAATTGGAAACTTGAAGGAAATTTTGGTATTATAATTACCATGCAACCCTGCTAATTAGTGTAAGTTCCACTATTTTTAAAATTATGGCCATATGAAAATTTTCAATGTTAAAATTGAAAAATTCGAAATTTAAGGGGAATTTCGGTCCTATAATCACCATACTAATTAGTGTTTGTGTCACTACTTACAAAATCACAGATATATGAAAATTTTATGTTTTAAAATGTAAAAATTTGAAATTTGTAGGAAATTTTGGTACTATATTACCATGCAATCCTGCTAATTAGTGTTGGTGTCAGTACTTTCAAAATTGTGGCCATATGAAAAATTTCAATGGAAAAATGGAACAATTTGAAATTTTGTATGCAATTTTGGTACTATAATCAGGTGTTTGTGTCACTCTTTTCAAAATTGCATTTCAGTCATATAAAAATGTTCTATGCTGAAGAGAAAAAATTTGAAATTTTAGGGAAATTTTAGTACCTAATATAATCATTTAGCAACTGTGATTTTAATATCGACGTCATTGTCAATATGGCACCATTTAAAATCGCTACTATAAAAGTATTTTCAATATTAAAATATCAGGTTTTTTGACAGAGAAATGCCAATAGACAAGTATGATTATCTATGAAGGTCTATTTTTAATTAAAATAAAATAATTACTGATAAAATTATGATTGTGAGGATTGAATCGTATGAGGTTTTAGTGGCTTGCACCCCTCAGCAACTGTCGCCACTGAAAGGCTGGAATATTATTCGTCTCTAAGACATTAAATCACACACACAAAGTTTGAATGTAATGACTTGCAATAATTCACTTATAAGTAATTGCAAGTGATGTACGTAAACCAAACTGTAACTAATCATACAATTACAATGATGTCCCAATTCTGTACATGAACCTGTACATTGTTTTTATCAGATAAGAAACAACACACTTCCCTTATACATAGATGTACATATTCTCTACGTATGTATTTTTGTGTACGTGTAAAGAGCCCCTATATAAACCACCCAAACTGACTCTAAATACATACATACGTACATACGTACATACGTACATACATGGATACATATATATGTACACACATACACACACACACATACACACATACACACATACATACATACATACTGAGGCATCCGAAATGAATCGGATTATAAAGTCAACCTTGATGTACATTGGTGTTTAAATGTTAATGATGTCACAATGTCTTAAAACTAAGACATCATGCAGCCAAAACACTGATTCAAGGAGTCTTGAAATATTGACTTCAAGAAGTTTTATTTTTTAACTTTGTTTAAATCCTACGGTCAAATTCTTCTTAACTTGAATTAAACCTTCTCGGACACGATGGAATACAGCTTACCTTGTCTTCATGTGTCAGCAAATTAGTGTGACAAATGAATCAGCAATAAGGATTAAGTGTTGACAGAAGACCCTATTAAAGTTTTCAATACATAAGGGGATTGAAACTTACAAAAACAAACAGCAGAATTATTTTGTTAAAGACTATAATTACAAAAGAATTACAGTGTTGACAAAGTGGATAGAGCAAAGTATGCAGCAAAAAATAAAATAGTAATAAAAAGGCTATTTCAGACAACAAATAGGGGAAACCATCAGAAAGTTCTTTTGCCTTCACCCAGTTTTTGTCTTCATAATAGATGGTGGTTGTGTGATGTAAAAAACTCCTATTTGAAACTTTAGGCTTCGGAGCTTTTAGTGTATGAAAAGGATGAGGTGAGAAAATAACTAACATAGATGAAATTAAAATTCTCTATACGCAAAAGAAGGCTCTACAGGGCCTCTAACTGACAGAGAAATGCAGTCATCTTGAACAAAGCTTGTCTAAGGTTTGTCGGTAACACACCAAATTTCCCTCCTAACAGATGCCAGGAACTCCATCTGATCGTATTGTCGACTATCTATCACCTCGTAGGTGTTTTCAAAAGATCGCCTTGAAATAAGATATGAAACTGACATTTTCAGAATGACTTTTGTGTCGGCACTACTTATCCTTCATGATGAAAGAACATTCCTAATTTGTCTTTTGTCTTCAACCTAACCTAGCCTAAGTTCAACTACCATCCTAGTGTCTGCAAAGGTAGATTCGGGTTTTAAGTAATACTCCACATCCACAGATGGTACCCTTATAAATTGCCTATGTGAGGACTTTAATTTCGTTAATAGTCTTCAAACACGCAATGCTGATAAATTAAAAGCATGAAAATTAATATATAAGCAAGCATTACAAAAGATAGTAAATATACATGTCAACATACAATAAGCAAAGCGTAAGTATATAAATGATAAAGCAAAAATAAAATGAATTTGGCTGCAAACTATAGGCAAAAGCGCAGAGAAGAAATGATAAGGTGAGATGAAGTGGGCTGCATGCATTTCATTTGGTGGGTTTTTACTTTCCATTGAATTTTGATTCATCTAAATTCATCTATGGCTCCAGTCATACAAATTGAATCAAATCATTTTTTGAAAAACTGTCGAATTATGAATGTGTTGACTTTGTAATATAAAAGACTTGACAAACGATTAAATATTGTCTGAAAAAGAATCAAATTCAATTACTGCCGTTATGACTTGCTCCAAATATGAGTTTGGATTTGGACATTATATTGTCCGAATTTGTCTTATGATTTTGTAATGATGTCTTCACATTGAGTCATCATTACTACTTCGAAATAATTTTTATTTTGTCGTCAAAAAATATTGGACTTTTCAATACATACATACATACATAACATACGTATGCCCACAAATGTATTACATACATGCATATATTATTTTGTGTATAATATATATTTATACACATTAAGAAAATTATATAAAATGGTATCAATCGTTTTCTTTTCTCATGAAATGGACCATTTTCACCGTCCCCATCCCTAATCCGTTTGTGAGGGTAATACCCCATTTGCAATCAAACTGGGTAAAAATCTCTTGTGTTTTAAATTCGCAGGAATTGAGATATCACATCAAAATAACGGATTTGCATAATTGATATACCTTGGTACCTAATATCTTTTACATCCGTTGACCCGGTGCATCAGATTTGATAGAATATAATTGAGTCTTAAAATTAGTTTCGATGTAAGGCTGCTGTTACCAGAGTTTTTCATGACATCTTCCATCATCCTATACATATACTCGAGCTAATTCGTCCTTACTTTAACGAACTCATTTTTGTCAATATATTGTGCCAGTAAATTTTCAAATACAACGAGAAAATGAAAAGAACAAAGAACGATGATAATAATAATAATTTATAGGCGTATAAAGAGAAACGCCTTACTCCTATGAAATTTCCTCTAAATCCCTGTCGAATTTGTCCACGTATCGAATGCCACGATTATTTACACGACAAACCCCAGGAACTTCTGCAATCGTATTACCGTTATTCGAAGGGCTTGTTCACCTTAACAGATTACACCACTTTCATTCGGAAACGACGTTTGTGGTTGTACCCAGGTACAGGAAGTGCCTATTATGTATATCTGTGTACATATTAGGTATGTTATCTCGTTACACACTTGGCTATTCAAAATTGCTTCCAAAGAACGATTAAAAGTATTAATTTTCATCCGGTTAATATACTCTTTTGAGTTAAAAGAAGGGGTAAAAAAAAAAACAAAAAAACAAAAAAACGAAAAAGAAAGAAATGGTACCTTACCCTTCTTTTAATAATTTTTTAAATTGAAAGCATTAGGACACGAAGAAGAGGCAATTGAAAAGAATTTCTTGGACCGCGTGAGGACGATAATTAATTTTATGATCCATTAATGCGTTTCTGCAATCGAACGACATTTTTATCGCATTTTATATTTCGTTCTATAGAATTTTACTGCACGGCATAATATTGTGGAAGAGAAATGGTACTTTTGAGTAGGTTTTCTACGGAAATCTATTCATTAAAATTGATCTCACGAAACGACCTTTGGCTGAAGGTTGGTACGTTCCAAGGAAATTGTTCGCAATGAAAGGTCAAATTTCTGTAGATGCACATTTTATTTAACGAAGTGGCACCCAGGTTATTTTATACGTTTATGGTATCCATGTTTGAATATTGTTAATGTAGCCGAAAAACATGCCAATATAATGTCACATTTTTGTGTAGTGTTAGGAATTTACTCTGGGTGGAGATTAGAGGCTCGGACCCATCGATGACAGCTGCGCCGCCGAAACGTTGGCCAAACTTGTGCCTTGCTCATTAAATCACAAATACTTGTAATTACAAGTTGCACTTTGTACATAATTTGTTTTTATCGAACAATGCCGAATTTGCTTATCACCGATTACATCATTTCGCAGCCTGTGCGCTTGACCCACCTAATCAGTTACCATGGTTGCAGATAAGGTGTGACAGTAATTACTGACCAATCATAATCGTCACATTTATGTACTTATTTGCATACATGTGCTTGTGTGCGTGTAATTAACCAGGTATAAAAGGCCTCTGAACATAGTATATATTAGCCAGCGTTTATTAGGGTTCGTTCACCTGTACTTTAATGTACGTGCGAATAAACACCCAAATTAGTCTGTTGACTACCTTCTGATGTGTGAATACTTTTGTATTGTCACGACCAAAGGTATGCCACAAGTGCTATAAGAAATACTTAGTTATTATGAAGGAACCACTTGTAGGTACATCATTTATAATTTATAACATGTAGGTTCAATGTATAATAACCCAAGTCTTCTGATGAACACAATGCTACCATCCACAAGAACCACAATGAATAAATTAATTATACAAATTTTAACTGAATAATAAAAAATTATCAAATCCTATCTATACATATAGTATTTTGATGATTTGAAAGGGCTTGTTTAACGACCTGTTTTTTCATGCGATGCTTGCTGCGCAGGAATTCTCTTTCTCACACTGTTATAGAAGCATTTTGTTTTTGTTTTCCAACAATTTGTAACGTTAGATATAGTTTCTGTAAAAGACCATTGATTGATAAGAATATCCGATAAAAAAGAAGAGAAAAAAAAGATGTGGATAATCAGCATGAGACATGGTATAGGTACTTACTTTAATTTATATAATTCATTCGGTTTATACACTTGTTACAGGAATAGGTATCTAATTATTTTAGACTTTTTTATCAATGTTTTCGAAGAAAATCTACATATTAAAATTGATTTGATATTAAGACCAATGGATGCGGGTATGTTCGTTTTTCGTTTCATAACCCCAAGAAACTTTCACCAATATTTATTGAAATTCATATAGTATATGTATATGTCGCTGTCAAAATCAATAATCAGGAAAATTCGTGAATCTCTATAGTCAGAAGGGAAAATGCTAGAAAAATAATTTGATGTTCACATTTCATAGATTTGCATGATTAATTTCAGTCAAGAATTTTAATTTTTTGATTTCCACTGCCTAAATAATTCCAGATGAAACACAAAAACTGTAGCGCAGCAAGCCACGGTAGAAAAAATAAATAAAAATAAATAAGTGCAATAAAAAAATTAAAATATGAAAATTATTGAGGAGCCTACACAAATACGTACAACAACATCCTTATTAAGTACACTGCACTCAAAAAACATGTATACACTTTGTTTTTTTTATATGTTCTTACTTGCACACACAGGCAAATAAGATACAACGTTTGGCTGATGATAATTCGATAGATAAATATCTCGGTGATGTCTCAGACAGATATATGAATGTATTATGTCATTTCTTACTAATTGTCATAGTAATGAATAAGAAATGACGTACTTTCCATAACACATATAGGTACATATGAATATGTACATATGTGTGTCTGTACGCATGTGCCAATTTCCTTATATAAACTCACAAAACTGGCTACAAAATTGCCAGTGTTCACCCAGGTTTTGGCTTACCCATATGTGTGTACATATGAAGTGGCAGAATACGCAGTTAATCTGTTGATTACCTTCTTGTGTGAATATTCTTTCACAACAAGGGATTCCACAATTATTGGGGGGAATTCTGAGTAAACATTACATTTAAAATGAAGTGTCAAAGAAATTCATAATATATGAGGTGAAAGAATGAAGTGTATTGCGAAGTTATAAAAAAACATATTCAATTTATTAAATGATTGCTTCAAAAATTAAATAAAAGCAAGCCTGCTTTCATTCAGCTTCTTTGGTTCATCTGGAGTTTATATTTTTTTCTTGTCAATGGTTTCAGATTTTTTCGAATCACTTCTACACAAGAACCATCAAGCCAATTAAAACAAAGTTTTGTAGAATGATGAAATATAATAATATACCTATTCAAAGTCTGTACCAAATTTTGTGACTATTGGTTGAAAATTACACGTTTTAGAACCATTAAAGCTCCAAGAATGTAACATAGTAGGATGTAATGGACAAACCATAGAAGCGATCTGGACCAAAAACTGTAGGGCTTGTCCTTGGTAGATCCAAATAATGGTGCTAAATTCCAAAACTATTGAACAAAAATTACGACCTATACTAAGTTCAACAGAAATGTGTGTGTATTATATAATTTTATTATGTAAGTACTTAGATAACTTTCTGCTAATAGTGCCAAAATTTTTCAGAGATCATGAGTTGAAAAATGAACAGACTCTTATCCCTGGGTCTCAATACAAGATCAGTTTTAATTCGTAGATTTTCTTCGAAAACATACATAAAAATGTATGAAAATCAAGCTTTGCTGTTATTTTATTCGCTAAGCAATGATTTAATAACTTACGCACGTTTTCTATAACATCACAATACACTTCCTTATGAATTTCCCTGACACTTCTCTTAAAACGTACTCGCCTAATTTTCAGCCAGTATTCTGCCAAATACTAAGAATCATAAACAATATCGATGTATGATTAGGGGTTTATCATTAAACAATAAATACCACGAATTTAATATAGGTATTAATACATCTATTAAGTTCTCGTAATTTTTTTTTTTTTTTGTATTTATTCATATTCTAGCTGTCCGTGGTGTTAGCTTTGCTCGATAGATGCTCAGGACCTTTAATTCTAACCCCGAGCTAAGTGTTCACTAATATAATACCCATTAAAATCTGAAAATATAAAATTTTTCTCTTTTTTGGACCCAACGATGGTCGAAGGATGGGTCTAATGATAAAATTAACATCAAATTGGAATTCAGCGCCTAAAAAAACTCGTGAAGTGATGTAAATTCGAGAATCAGTAAAAGGTCACTAAATGCAGCACTAATAAGTTTGCATAATGTTGCTTCTCTGTTCACTTCGTATGCACGCAGTGCAATTAATGTAGCCATCATCGATTTTCCTTTATAAATAAGTTTTCCGAAGTGATAAAATAATAAAACCAAACCCAGAACCTTCGTAGGAGTGCACGTACAAAAATTCATCAACATCGGTTTGGTAGATTTCGAGATTAGGTAGCCTTAACATACACTTTTCCAAATTTTCCTCTTTATATATTTGGATAGTATCGAAGTAAGTATAGATTTATTTATTTATTTAATTTCAGAAAACCTACATTTTCTAACGTGACTTGCTACGCCATAGTGTTTCGTCTTTCATTTACTTTGGTTACTGATTGGTAACGTACCTTTAATCACTTACCACCATTGCATGATCACTAAAATGAAACTGGTTGGCGCATTTAGTGAAAATTTATACGATTCACAGGTACAGGCTTCCACAGTGCAATACGTTTAAATTGAGGTCAAAAATATGGCGAGTAAGTTGTACCAATTTGTTCGAACGCGCCCCAAGGGATTGGTAACACTTTCCCAAGATACGCGTCGAAAACCATCAAAATGATTGTAGAAATGAAGTCATTGTCGAAGAAGCTATTTGAAGAATGAATGGAAAACAGCTCGGACACCACGTATCCATAGGCTATTTAGTGCAGACTTTTAACCAGTACGTCCACCGGTGAAGAGAATTACGACCAATGTCAAAGAGAATATTGACAACTTACGGCCCGCATAGCCGGATGAAGGTGACAAGGAGGATCACGTATGCATAGTTTTTTTTTCTCAAATAGATGAAGGGAAATGAATATAAATTCTCATTTCTGACGGCGGTGGACGTACGATATACCTCTGAAAGCCTTTAAACGCATTTTTCGTCTTCACTGTGTTGCGGTTACAACACGTAATGACGACGACGACCTATGCTGTAATTTCTATGCTGGCTACAATTATTATCTATATGGTATACTCATATTGTGCAGTGCATCACAATCGTAAAATAAATTTATAAAAATTAAGGCCAATGTATGTAGACACACACGAACACACGAACACACGCACACACATACATACATATATATATATATACATACATATATACATACTACATACGTACATACGTACATACGTACATACGTACATACATACATACATACGTACATATATGTATACATATATAAACACACAGAAAAAAAGCCTATATGGTTGGTAACTTCTTGACAAACGATCGTTTGGAGCCTGGGGGCTGCTGCGCATAAACAAGAAATTATAAAAATATTCGAAGGTATACACACGTATAGATATTTAACAAAGTATTACGACCACTATGTAAGCTTCGTGGGAGACCGTGTTATTTCAGCGGTCCATGAGAATATTGTTGCATTCGTTAGGCATAACTACTTGGTAATTATTCGAATTTCGGTAGATTTATTATCGACATTTTTAGCCTATCGGGTACTCAACGATTACAATATTATAACATAGTAACTTAAAACGCTATACTCGGCATCCGTTATTTATGGCCTTTCACTAAGATTTTACCCGCGTTTGTGGAAAGGCTTGAAAAATGTTCAGATGTCAAAAAGTTCCGTGGCCGAACGACGTAGACAATGGTTTTTCGTTTTTTCGACGAGGATATGTACTGAAAAATAATGGACGCTGTAATAGCAGATGCTCTGCGGTGAATGAAAGGAAGACCAAGACCATGGTAGTTTCGGTGTTGGTCTTACATAATCAAATCTTGGACTTGATCTCATTTTTGTTCGGAAGATGTTCAACTGCTAGGTGTTAGTCAGTAGATAGCATCATCGAACTTACCATTTATGTATTTTCAAAATATAGGTACCTACAAGGATCTTAACGGAATACATAATGTCACACAATGTTCATATGGGAGGCATTAATACTCGTAAACACAGAAACTCCTGATAATTGCTACGAAACTTAAAAAATGTCTGGAAATTACTCCAATGGCTGCTCTTTTACATAGAAAAAATGAAGAAAAAAAATCAAAACTCGACCCAAGGAACATCTTCACTTAAGAGGACAGTGTTGGTATTTTCTCTTAAGAAAATCATTTAAACAGAATGCAGATAAAATTTTATAGTACAAAGAGAAATTAGCAGTTGCAGACCATAATATTATCCATGCAAACCATAAAATTGACAAAACTGAATTAATTTATTGAAAAATATAACAAAAATGAGGGAATTGGGAATTTTCTAAATCCATATTCATACGCTTTTATAATTTGAAGAAAAAAATATAGGCGAAAGAGAAAATAAAATTTCTCGCTTTTTTTCCGAAACAGAAACAAAGAAAAATTGAAAAAACAACTGATAAAAACGGATATAAGTGTATGTGTGCGTGTGTCGCAACACGTGAATGCAGCGCTGAAGTTGGTCATCCTGTGTACTTCAACAAATTGAGTGAGTAGAATAAAAGCGTATAAAAAAAGAAAACTTTTCAATACAAAACTCTCTCCAAAGGAAAATCCTCCAATTTCTTCCAACCATATGGGCCGCTGTTCAACCCCCATTGACCAATCACAATCAACCTGCTGGCTGCTCTTTCATTGGCCAATCCGAAGAAAAATTTTCACTACATCAGTGTTCTGATACCATATGAGAACTTCAAAAACCTAATAATGTTAATCGCTGAGTGTGAATTCAAAGGTGGGTAACTACACCTTCGTAGGTACCATTTTACCATACTGTCTCTTTGTTGGGCCTCATGAAACGATATGGAACAAAGATACAGCTCTAATTTTGTAGTGTTTGTGCTTTAGGCAGTAAACTATACATTCACTGCCTAATGGAAGATACTGTGTTACACTCTCCATTTTGTGGTGTTTAATTATATATCATCTCTTTGATTTTTTGAAGAATATAGATGCCACCTACGAAAGAGTCGTATCATATCATCATATCATTTTTTGATACAATATGGAGATATTCACTTGAATTGTGTGCACATTGTAATGCAACAATGACACGATGCACTGTAATGATAAAAATGAGTACACGGCTTAAGTAAAATGAAGGTCATATGGTTATTGAGAAGTAAAATAAAGTATTTTTCTCAAGAGCCAAGTTGAATTTTTCCTAAATTGTACCTACAGTAAATATTACAAATAATTATTTCAGTATCACAATTTCGAAAATTTTACAGTTTCTTCATATTTTTTGTCTATGTCTGCATTTGGTGTTGGTCTTGCAAATGGAGTCTTGGTTTTGTTGTTGATCTGGCACAATTGAATTTTAGTTAATCTGCGTTTTGCTACTGTAGGTGCGGTATTAAGGATTGTCTTGGTCTTGAAATTGTATTTGTACTCTTGGTCTTGATTTGATTTTAAATAATCTCTCTCCGTTTCTTACTATTGTTGAAGACTTATTCAAACTACAATTCATGTTCATTCAGATTATAAGATAATAAAATTAAATGGCTAGGTACTAAATATTTTTGTTTATAAACATCTTAGCATTCGGTCTATGGTAAGGACTAAACCAGAATTAGGATTGTTAGATTCGCGTAACTGTAACTCTTGTTTGTGTGTGTGTGTTACACAATGTGTAAGTGTGTGATTATGTGTATGTGCAACGCATTGTGCATGCACACAGCCACACTATTATTATGTTTACACATCAATCCTCCATGAGTATGTCTCAGCAGGACTCATGTCTTTATTTTATTCAAGTAGGCTACCAGACATAATTGTGAAAATTTTACAGTTTATTCAGTCAGTGTTTTTTCATTTTGTCTCGCATAATTGAACCAGTTACAAAATAAGAGAACAATGTCCTTATTTCTTAATTTAGGACAGGTTGTACAATGAAATAAGCATCAGTAATACAGTAGACATCGCTTATTACAATCACTTTGGAACAAAGACAAAATAATCCTAATGAAAAACTGATTAAATTAGGCGAGCGATGGGTTATTGAACAAAATTCAATGACAAAATATTTTTCATATATATAAAAAAAAAAAAAAAAAAAAGAAAAAGAAAAACTACTTTTGGTTAACAATACTTATTTAATTAATTATTACTGCTTCATCATTACAGATTTGTCATAAGAGCACGAGTGAATAGAAGATATTAGTTAATAAAATTTTGCTTAATTAAAAATGCACATGTATTCATTTAACTTTATTGTAGATACAAAACATTACAATCACAAACAAAATGATTACTCGGGAAGATGAGTACCTTGCAAAAACTTCATGGCTCAAAGAAATGTAAATAAAATAAAGTATAGGGTTTTCCCTGATATCAGTTGAAATTGCATATAATTATTTTATAATGCGCTCGAATAGGCAACAGAAAATGAATAATTCTCAACAAAAATTGTAAATTTTCGTCTGTGTTTCTGATTTTACTAGAAAGATGAGAATATCGACTTGGTGAGAAAACAAGATGAAGTGAGATAATAATAAATGACAACATAAGACAAAAAATTAATGTTTTGTCATGCTTCTAAGGAGATAATACAATTGTAATTTGATTCAAATAGGCGAAGGGTAGATATATTCTAATTATCAAATGTTTTTCAATGAATTTGTATATGGATGATCGATAACTGGAACTTTCGATGCCATAAAGAGGTTGATTCTATTATCCGTGATGCTATTAAGAGGCGTCTACTTTATTCAAAAATAATTCTCACACTGAACAGATGCAGACTGCGTATTCACCATTGAAACAATAGCCCACAGATATAGAATTTTTGACTGGATTAAGCCAGCATCAGCCAGCCAGTATGGTTGAGTAACAAACCTGGTGTCAGACCTACCTTTGTTGAGAATATGAGTGGGCACAAATTTTCAAATTACATGAATCACTAGGTAGGTAAACAATTATGGGTGAAAATTCTAAAATCACATGGGTATAAACTGTGTGTGACAGTATATACATATCATGATGTACTTATGCTTAATCAACATATTTCATAAAATTAGAAGTACAACCAAATATCAGCCTATTCCTAAAAAATACATACGTTTATAACGATAATATTATGGTGGATATATCGTTCAAATAAAATATTCAACAAAAAATATAGGGTTGTGTATTATAAAAAATATAGCACATGAAAATATATAAATTATAAATGTGTGCTTACTGATTAAAGTACAAAATCAGATTGAAGTAAAACCACCAAAATATTGTCTTTTATTAGGCTAGAGTTATGGGTGATTTGTGTTGAAGAGAAAGGAAGGAAATCATATTCAAGGAATAAGGATGTGATGAATTTGCAATTAAACATAATTTGTGTGAACAATTTGGAGAGACCTATTGTCAAAAAACGTGTATTGAAGGAATTGCTGATATAGGATAAATAAGTATATGTAGGAGTATTTTGTAGACAGAAATATGTATTCTAGGAATTTAGGAATGGTGAGAACGTTGTTTGAAAGTGTTGAAATAAATGATGAGTGTTTGAGAATGTATTTTTTAGGAATAGGCGGATATTTGGTTGTACTTATAATTTTATGAAATATGTTGATTAAGCATGAGTACGTCATGATACGTATATATCGTGACACTGTGTCACAAGGAAAGTGATAGAATGCAAAACTTTGCGCGATGTTAACGTGAATATGATATGTTTATTTTAACAAATATTTCTTTGACTGAACGTCACTAAAATCATAATTTCCTGATTCTAATGAGAGGAAATATTTTTGTAATGAATTGGTAGATACCAGTTTCTATACTGTCACGTCTGAATATCATTAGAATGTTGATTTAAAAAATTTTCATTTCCTTGAATGTCAATTATTTGTTAACACCTCGAGAGTTGTTTTCCTGATGTACATATAGAATAATAGAAACAATTTGTCCAAGTGTAATTTTTAACCCTTCCCTATAACAAATATAACAGTTTTTCATTATTATGTTTGCTTCAAAAATGCCAAGAAATGCAAGTGAGGCGAACGAACTAAATTACATTTCACGTTGTCCATTTCCCACCCCCATCGATCCAACCCCACCCGTTCGTGGTTCGCAGTTAGCACGTAATTCGGTGTTTTTCAACCTTATAGCCCCGCGGATTAATCCCACGTAATTCAATGATATCCAATTTGTATTACGTCCGTTTTCCACTTGTTTTTTCCACTGTATAGTTTTAACCAAATCCACAACGTATACAGCCCAGTGAGGAATGAAGCAGGCAAGAGCCGAGGGAAGCAGACAGAAACGAAGGAAAACAATTACGAAAGGAAAAGTATAGAATTGCATCGCCAAAATACTACCGCAAGGAAAAAAAAGGATTGCTAAAGAAATTGGTGGTATAAGGAAACCGCGAGAGATCGTACATATACAGCTTAAAGCTGAATAAACATTTGCTACTTCAAACATCTTTTACCCAGCAGTATTGTTTCTTTGAGGCTAACCGACTACGATATACATCGAGCAGAATGAGAGAGAGAGAGAGAGAGAGAGAGAGACTATAATCCTACGAAGAAATTTTGCTACTTTTCTTCTTTTTTTTTTCTTTTTTTTTACATCTTGTAATTCGTAACAAGGATTCTTCGCCTGTGGCCACCAAAAAACTAATAGGAAAAAAGGAAGAAAAAAAGAATAGAAAAATTCTAGGCAAATAGAAAAATGAAGGAAAAAATATTGAGAGAAAAAAAAAAGGAATATTTTAGAATCAAAGAACAAATACACGAACATTTGAGCGGGCAAAGAAGGCGGATTTGTGAAAATAACAAAAATATAGATCTTTTTGACCTCGCCTTTTAAACGTATACATTCATTTTTCTATATCGTATATTATGATACACAATCGTACTATTTTTTCGATTACTTAGCCGATATTCTCCAAGCGGCCCTCATTAGGCTCTTCGAGTTACCAAAAATTGATTGTTTCGTAATGTTTTAGCTGGAGAACTGCTTCTGGTCTTTTTTATCTCATTTTTCTGCTTCCTATTGTTGAAGTATTGCCAACAGTTTCGCGAAGTGGTTATTGACATAACTAGTGTGCGGATTCTATGGAATTTGTCGAATCATTTCTTTAAAGGGCAAAGGCTTGAAAATCAAATTGAAGTTCATTTCATAGGTTGAGAAGGCTGTGAAAAAAAATTTTATCATACCGAAAAATATCGAAACTGGAATAAATGCCAAAAATGAGGTAACTGCCAAAAAATTGGCAAAAAGCCTATTTTCTAAAAAAAAACTGTGGATTTGGAGAGAAAATTGAAATTTTAAGTTCTTAGGTGCTATTTTCATCGTCTATAGGAAAGAAAATCTCAAACCAGAGAACCGAATTGACGGTAGACATCCGTCGTCTTAATGAACAACAAATGATCTTTCGAGCTATCCAAAAGTGTTTCCCAATAGTAGTTGAATTTCATTTTCATTGTGAAGTTAGAGCTATTCGAATGTAGAAAATTGTGCAAAATTTGAGTTTTCAAAAAAATTTTGGTAATTCATGAAATAATGGATCTACAGCTCTGGGAATGAGCTAATTGAATTTATCATTAAAAAATACATAATTTTCATATAGAAAATTGAAGAATTGGAGAAAAAGTAAAAATTTGAAGTTTTTTGGCGGTTTTCATTGCCGAATTTTTAACTTTAATAATGCCAAAAAATCCGAACTCTAGACATAACTTATAGTGAAAAAATTTTAATGTTCTTGACTACACGTATAATGCACCTGATTTGCTTGCGATACTCTTCACTGCGGATACTTTTCCCTGTGAGACAACTCGAAATCTTGAACTGCATATTCAGGTTTAAGACTTGTGTTCCTGGTTTCAGAAATGAGAAGTGTGAGTATTAGGTCTGATCGTAATTTAGTTCAATAAAATCGGTAAATATAGAAATCAGAAGAATTTTTGCGTCAGACACACTTTGAAGCGAAATTTTTTCATTTGTGATAATATTTATAGGTCAGTACCCATCTGTTATTGCATGGAATTTGCTTAAAAATCAGCAGGTATTTTCTCAAAATTATTATAAACTTTTTTTTTTTTTTAGTGACATTCTAAACATTAGGTATCCGCAAAGCTGATGTTTCAAAAAGAAAATAAGCCTACATGCGATGGGTAAACATCGAACAAACAGTGAGGTGAAGCTTGTTTTTTAATTTTAATTTTCCATTCATTTAAAGTGGGAATTATGCTCATTTACCCTTAAAAATTATTCGAATCAGTTTTCATCAAGGTCCGAGTATTTTAAGGAATTGACTTACGAGAATTTTTAGAGTATATGATACTGATTAAGATAAATGGTTTGTGTTTTTTATTGGTATTCATATAGTCTATGACAGTTAATAGTATTTGTGACTGGCCATTTCGGTTAGTTACAATGGTCGAAAGCAGTGGCAAGAAGCTGTGGGTATTCACGATAATAGGTAATAAGAGTAACTGGCTATTGTTGCTGGCTGTGGCAACACTGGAAGTCGTTCACAGCCATTATTGGTGACAATCAAAGGCTCTTCGAGTAAGAGGTGTGGAAAGTGTGTTAACCCCTGGCTCGATCTCAGATGGCAAAATCGTGTAATTAATGACTTTTTATTTTTGGCTTGCCGATTTCTCTGTTCTTTAAAAATTAGTAATTTTGCTGCAAAAGAGTTAGTTAAATTTGGAGTTCATCCTCTTAGCTAAACAGCTTCGAAGAGTCATTGGTGACAACTGGCAATCAATAATGACAGTGACTAAAAATCGAAACTTTAATTTTTGTCATGGTCATTGGCTGTAGTTAGCTATGACTTGTTTCTCTAGTCTTTGGCCTTGTTTTAGAACCACCTTTCTTGACGATGGCTATTGGGCCAATCAGTGGTGACTTTTTATGTTCACTGAATATGGTTGACGTAGCCGTGATTTGGTAACTAAGACTGGTAATAGTGGTTGGTGATCGGAATTAAATTCTGTAGTTTTTAGTCACGGTCAGTGATTGTGAATATTTACTGTGGTTTGTGTCATTGGTTGGTAAAGCTAAAAAACGCATGTGGATTAAACTTTCTATAACCCACTTAAGCCCTCTCCAGTAATGGTTTGAAAATGTATAGTGTTGAGAACAATAAGAAAAAAAACTTTAGCGCAGCGCAGTAATAGTTGACTAAAAAACTCAGTTTTCCAATTTTCATCTAAAATTAAAAAAAAAAAAAAAAAAAAAAAAAAAAAAAAAAAAAAAACTATAACCTAAAATAATATAATGTAGAGAAGAAGCTTCCAACCCATTACGTCTTAAATACGAAAAAAATACTTCAAACAACACAGGTCACATACTTTCCACCAGAAATTTTTTTTGTTTCACATTTTCCTCGGAAACTACTGAATTAATAGGCGTCAAATTCTATCAGACCTGGTCCAACATCAAGACTATATTTCATGAAAATTTCAGCCATATTCTTTTCGTAGTTTCCTTCAAAATCCAGGAAAAACAAATTTTCCAAAACCTTTTTATGTTTCAGTCTTCTCAGAAATTACTAAACCAATAATCACCAAACTTCTATCAAACCGACGACTATATACGGAAAATCTATAGTGAAAATTTCGGTCTGATCCTTTTTATAGTTTCCTCAAAATTTTAGAAAAATCACTTTTTCAGGAATTTTATGTTCTTCAGTTTTCTCGGAAACCACTGAATTAATAGGCAAAAAACTCTTATCAAACCTAATCCTGTATGATTACTAACTTTTGTGAAAATTTCAGCTCTATCCCTTCTGCAGTTTTCTCAACACCGCGAAGGCAAATTATAATTATATTATATATCTACATAATTAAACTTAATTATATTAGCCTATATGTATATAGGGCACATAATTTTATGTGGGTAGGTATATGTAAGAAAAATATGAAATCGATTTCGTGTTCTTTTCTCATAAAATGGATAATTTTCATCACCCCCACCCCTAATTCTCTTGCAAGGTTAATTTTAATACCCTGTTTGGAAGCAAACTAGACAATAATTTTATTCTACCTATTTTGATTAGAGCAAAAAATAACAGGACCTCGAGCCACATATTATACCTATCTATCGTCTATGACAATCGTTGATGACTTGTTTTTCGTTACGGTTGGTGTCCATACCCCATCAATAATTTCGGTTATTACTAATGTAAAGTGAAAATTACGGTTCCCTAAGATTATGAAAGAAGTCGTATAAGAAAGTGTACTAACGGATGGCATTGAAAATTCTAAATGATTAGAAGTAAAGGATAATTTCAACACCCAAATACCTTGCTTAGTGCCAATTTGGGTATACGCTGTCACTGTATTCGCACCAGCATTTACCCTTATTGACTGCGAATGTCAACCGAAATCATGCGTAAGATACCTATGCACGCCTAACAGCATGAATATAAGTATCACGGAATAAGGTCAACTAATTAACATTCAAAGCAGAAGTTTCACCTAACAATCAGTAAAAACAATCAAGTTTCAACCCTCATTTGTTAGCGTGTCAGAAACACGAGCATTGACTCGCATAGATTAGGCTACATAAACTTTTTTTTTCCTTGCTTTTCGTTCCCAAAAACCTCGACATTCTCAGGAATGAAATTATGAAAAAACAACGAAGCTTTTTCGCTCCGAAGAATGCATTTGTAGGCAGTTTTAAGATATTATGCGAAAATTATTTACCCTCATTTTTCGACCATTTAAATACGTACGTAAGGGTAACTGAAATTCCGTGTGATCTACGAAAGTCGACGTTTGTCGAGGTGAAATATGAAATATTTTTTACGAACAAATTTTCGCTATTTACATTTAAAACCGTTTGACAAAACGTAAAAGCGTGCATTAGGCGTATTTCAGTTTTCACAAAATAAACCTACCTTCGCGTACTAACGAGTTATACACGATAATAATTTATTTGGTAGGTATGTCATAAAAGAATATTTTTCCTTTCGTTTCATTGAGCGGTTGGCTGGGTAGGCATGTAGGTACCTACCCGAGAAAAAGGTGAAAAAAAAAAACATTTATTTTCTGTTTTTATTGTAAACAACAAACGAACGCTTTTTTAAGGTGCACCATTTTTCACAAAATTTTTTCTTACACTCAATGTATATGCACGGGGAAGCGTTCCACTGGAAAAAGAAAAACTTGCTACGAACACAGCGGCATTAGTTTATAATCGTTTCGGCACGTCACACTAATCGTGGTTTTTAATGAATTTTATCAACGTGACGTATTCGCCTGAACGAATGTATATATTCGTACGGCAGTAACGATAGGCAGATATTATTGGTACTTTAGTTTTACGTATAGGGCTCGCCGAAAAAAAAAAAAAAAAAAAAAAAAAAGTGAAAAAACACCTTTATCATCGGCTAAATTCGAAATAGGCCTCTCATAGGTACACTTCGGTACAATCGATTTTGGGAGTTTGAAATTTTTATAGTGCCTTAGCACGCAACCGGGCGAGTGAGTAGTTAGCTTTTAAAAATGCGTTTGTTTAAAGCTTTTCACGTTCGTCGTGAACGATACAATCTCGTCCGGAAAAATTATTCGGCCAAAATTTCAAAATAATTAGTCGGGCAATTTTCCAGGGAGATGCGTCTTCACCGGTTCGTCGTAAAAGTGTGAAAACGATGCAAAAGAAACGAGCATAGGAAATAGTTAACGTACAGGTGCGTAGCCTAATTCGAACAAAGCTTTACCGTAGGTTTAGCAAAAATTGTAATTTGCAACTTTTGGCTCAACAAACATAGGTAGGTATCACAATAGGTGCTTTACCTTGAATGGGGAAACATTTCAAAGGGAATAATGAATTTTTTCCTTAAACACAAGATTTTTAATAGACAACGTTTGTTAGAGGTTCGTCATAGCCAACCTATGTTTTGTTGTAGGGTCATGCCTCTAGAGTTTCGCACTCTTCCGGTATTCATTATATTTTGGAATTTTTTCTAACTGCTTGAATTATAAGTTAATAAATTAAAAATTTTGCTCATTGGTCATAATCAAGTTGACTTTTACATATATGGGGACATTACTCGTAAGAGGTTTTACGACAACAGTTGCCCCCAAAGACTGGCAATTAATCGTCTCTATGACGTAAAACCATACACACTTGTGCGTTTGTATATTTGTACCTGTACGTACGTTTGAGTAAGATACATTGCACAGGCTGTGATCAATTATCTGATAACGATCTCGGTGATGTTACAGCCTGACACCAAACGCGTTGCATCGTTTCTTATCACCTCAATGAAGGCAGGAAACGACGAATGGATGACATAATCACATACGTACATGTACGTATGTGTGTCTGTGTGCGTGTGCCAAATTTGGTATATAAACTCTCAAAACTGGCTACAAAATTGCCAGTGTTCGCCGAGGATTTGGCTCTCCCATACTTTACAGTATGAAATGGCAGAAAATGCAAACTTTGTAGAAAATATTCTGCGTGTGAATATCTCACACGACAAGGTATTCCACAACATAATAATTATGTTACCTGCAATTTTCACTCGGAAGAAGTTGCCGAATGAAAGCTGTTGCTAATGCAGAAAACCAAACAAATCACAAAGAACTGAGTATTCCGTCATGAGGGCAAATGATTTGTTCGGGTGGTTTTTTGTTTTTGATTGTTTTTCTCTAAACAGACTCAAATATTTAAAATATTTATTCAGGTTAATATCAAACACAATTTTGGAGTTTGCTTTGCTGAGAGGTGTGTTCAAAATGAACAACCAATTGATTGTTGAGAAGAAGTTGAAATATTACCCCAAGTTTATCTAAGTCAAAACTAGCGATTTCTCCCAATGTAGGGGTAAATAATTAAAACACATGTGACTGTAATTTTAGACCAAAAATGTTTGATAGACTCGAAACAATTTAACATTTAATGATTTCAATGTAACATTCGTATATCACAAATTACTATTTTTAGTTTAACATAGCAGATTCAAAAGATTGAGTCCCTCGACAATTCATGATTACAAGTGAAAATAATGAAGATCAATCAATTCTGAATTAAAACAATTAATTTTTTGGCGGATGAATATAATAGGTGAATTATGATCGGTGTGATGAGAACCTGATGGATGATGTTCTAATTGACCTATAGTGTGAAAGAGAACAATGAAATGACAACATAATTTGTATCAAGTAGTTCTTCCAGGTGACGAGAGAACTGTACCTAAAATGGTGATATCATATCAGCAAATCTGGTGCACATCTTTGAAGGTTATTGAGGTGGATGGTGCGTGTTGGGAATGTGAGGGTAAGAGAGACAGAGATAATATGTGGCACCTATAATATATCCACCCAAATAGATGGAATGTGATTATACAGGATGGATGACAGTTTACTGGTGTGACAATATATGAATATGAGAGTTATCAAGTAGAATGTATCATTATAACAAAAGGTTCTTATCAACAACTTCACATTGTTAACACAATAAAACTGCATTAACCAATCAAAATAAGTTGGGTAATTTTTCTCCAACTACCTATTTACTGGTCAAAAGATACTTCACCCAGGTAAAATAACCAGCAACTCATTCTAAATGACTTGAGCGACTTACCCGAGTAAAACAACGAGTCACTTTGAATGGTTGGAGTGTTTTGGTTGTTAGGCGGGTGATAACTGGGTATTTATTCTTAACGCACCCCAGTTGTCTAGGATTTGGCTCTATACCCAAGAGAACACAAAGAAAGTGGTCTGTTGCGAGGCACTGTTTATGGGTACCTGACCAATATCTCCATAATTGACACCCACTATAAAAAGGGATGTTTGGTTTTCATCTCACCATACAAAATTTCCATTAGGTGTGTATTGAATATCTTGGATCATATTATAGTTGTATGGATACATAGATTTAGAAGAATTATGTAAAAAGGGAAAATGGTACCAATTGTTTTCCTTTTTCATGAAACGAATAATTTTCATCATCCCCACCTTTAACCCTTTTGTGAGGTTAATTTTAATATACTTACCGTTTGAAAGCAATTACCGGGTAAAAAGTAATGTAGGCAGCCCATTCAAACATTTAAAGTGCCAGAAATCAGACATCTTAAAGTCAAATTAATGAAACGAATTTGAAAAAAATAGCCAAATATATTTGAACGTTTGATCAATTTTCTGTGGGCCGTAGGACAACCATTAATCGATGAAAGGAAGTACGCATGCGTCCTACGTTCGTTGATAAAATTGGGAAGATGTCACAAAATATTGGAATAATTTTACGTTTTTCATCGCATTGTTGACATTTATAGAGGAAAATTTTCAAAATTTTACAGTTTATAAGGGGAGCAAAATACTACACTCGAAAAATAATCTATTCGTCGGAAAATATCGACGTTAAATTGGTTCTCCATAAGACCCCAATCACGCATACAGGAAGAGGAAATTGCAAAATTTTATTGACATCTTACTTAAGTGGTTTGTCACAATAACATGTAGGTACTTGAGACTTACGCTGTGTTTGCCAGTTTGTGAAGTTTTTACCTTTTTTTTTTTTTTTTATGTCTGTCAAAGTGAATGCAGTTCAAGCAAAAAAATTCCTCTTGAAAAAGTTCCTAATCGAATTGTGAAACGATTGTGAAATCTTTTTTCATTCTTACTCTTTTTGTAAGTTGAAAACTTTGCAAATCAAGAATAATAGGAAGACAACTATAGAGAAAGAAAAAGTGGACAAGGTGTAATAATTTTTCATACTCCATTTTCAACTTTTATTTAACTTGATGCGGACAAGTAACGTTCAAGATACGAAGAGGAGAGAGGACGATTTTTCATCTTAATTTCTTAATGCCAAGGAACTCCTATGTCAGATCTCATAGAGACACCAGAGCCTTGTGAATTTTCACTATTTCCAAAGGCGTTAGTCAGAAGATAGTATATGAAACAAAATCTCTGCTTATCTGTCCAATAGTTGTTAAGTACTTGTTTCTTAAATAATTTAATTTTTAAGTAGGTTTTCTATTGAAAACATACTTATTAATGTTGGTGTCATGGAAAGATCTGGGAATAGGGGTAGGTATGTTTTTCGTTTCATAATTCCAGGAAAATTTTGGCTCTAATAACTCAAATTCATATATCTATATTAATAAAATATAGTCCTGACTGACTGACTAACTGACTCACTCACTCATCACCGCCCTGCTAAAACAACTTCACCGAATGACGAAATTTTAGAGGTATATCACTATAATAGTGTAGGTGCTCAGTAAGGGAGGATTTTTTGAAATTCCATCCCCAAGGGATCAAAAATGGATGAAATGTGTTTTTAAATTTTTTTCAAATATCACTTTAATGGGTTGAGATGTCAAAGAAAATTTATTGTTTTATTCATTCCTTAAAAATCAATTTCTGGATTTTTTGAAATTCGCCCCTCAAGAGAGTGAAATAAGATGAATTGTGTTTTGACTTTTTCTCACATTTTTGTCAATATCTCTTCAATGTGATGAGATATCGAAGGAATTTTTGCACTAAAATATTGTTGTATTCATGTCTTAAAAATAAATTTCTGGATTTTTGGAAATTCATTCCTTAAGGGGGTGTAATCAGGTGAAATGTTTTTTTACTTCTTTTTACATTTTTATCAATATTTCCTCAATGGGTTGAGATATCGAGGAAATTTTTGCATTAAAATATTGTTGTATTCATTCCTTAAAAATCAATTTCTGGATTTTTGGAAATTCATCCCTTAAGGGAGTGAATAGGGTGAATTTTTTTTTACTTCTTTTTACATTATATAAAGAAGTACTTCGGTGAATAAAATCTGGAAAATTAGATAAACTGTTTTTTTATTTTAATTTTAAATTATAATTAAGTTCATATTATAATTTAGTTTCTCATATTTTCTTTTGTTGAATAAATAAACATTTTTCAAATTCATAGTTTACTTTTAATTCACTGAATCTCGAGGCGCGAAGCGCTGAGAGAAAGCAACACTAGAGGTGATTGGGCCGAGAAGCGGCCAGGTGACGAAGCTCCCTAGTATAATTATACATATACATATATATAATTATATATATAGCCAATTTCTGGTTAACACGGTACATGTCGCAATTTTTATCCGATAGTCACGAAATTTAGAAAAAACATTAGTACTAAGCAAAAAACCTTACCTATTGATTTTGTTACGAATCGGCCGTACGGTACTTCCGGTATTGCTATTTTTTTATTTTTTTTGGCCATAAAACTTAATTTTCAACCAATAGCTACAAAATTTAAAATAAATATTCAGTATGATATAACTTGCTATAAATTTTGGTACTGATCGACCATACGGTACTTCCGGTATAGCTATTTTCGTTTTTGTTTTGTATATAAAATGCCTAATTTTGAACTTTTAGGAATGTAATTCGAAACAAATATTTATTACGATCTATCAATAACTCTTTAGTGACTCCTACTTTTTCTAACAGAGTTGCTGCTGGATTAGAGTTTTTTTTCAAGTACATATTAGTCTTGTTGTACGTTACCCTTAGTTATTTAACAGGCTTAAAAAAAAAAGAAAGTTATCAATTCGATCAGTATATATAAATATATATACTTTTTTTTAAGTTTGTTCGGGTATAATTTCTCAAACTGGACACCGATTTTGATGAATTTTTTTTTAAATGATGAAGGATAATCTCTTGGTGGTCCTATTAAATTTTTTTCAGAATCAAAGAGATATTTTTTGAGTTAACTTTTAAATCAGGGCTTAGTTTTAAATTAGTATACCTAGCTGCTAATGCTAGAAACAAAAAATTATTGAAAAATTTTTCTATCAAAAAAAAAAAAAAGAGAATAAAAATGCTTTTAAGTCGGAAAAAAATTTTGCCTAATTTCTCCAGTAAAATCTACTGGAATTAAAATGAAACGAAAAACCATCAGGGATGGTAAATTGATGATTTTTTACAAAAAATAGAACCGACTTCAAAAAAACAATAACATTTAAAAATCTAAAATTAAATCTTTTATAAATTTCTCCAGTAAGATCTACTTAGGTTTAGGGACTGGAATTATTGAAGTCGGCGCTAATTAAAAAGTTTTGTCATAAAATTAGAAGAAATTGACGCATAAAGCCTACTTGGTAAAGGAAAAGAGCGCCGACTTCAATAATTCCACTCCCTAGACTTAAATCTTGCTAGAGATATTCTAAAAGGATTATTTTTCTCTTTTTATTGAATTTTTTTTTTTTTAATAAAGTTGATTTTATTTTTTGTAAATGATTATTATACATTCATTTCGAGGACACGTTGACGCACTTCTGTAAGTGTTTTTTTTTTTTGTTTCTTCTTTCATTTGCTTACATTTTTTCCTACAACAATACATCAATTCTCAATCAAGGTGTTTTTTAACAATTAAAAAAATATTCGTCATCCATTAGGCATCTCAGCGTGCGAATAATGTCCTTTTGAAAACGGCGGATCCGTGTATTTCCGATTACAATTGTTACGCAATTTGTCGAATTGATTTTTGTTGTAATCTACCTATACCTTATTGTATTCACAGCAGTTCTATTGTTATTTTAGCTTTTAGCATTAATTTGGTGTTTACGTAACACATTGCGGTTGTACTTGGCCTGTATAGCCTTGTTAAATATTTTCGATGTTATTATCATCATGCTAGTCGGGTGTTCGAAGTACAAACGTTTTGTGAGGGTGTAGGTCAGTAAGATTCGGATTAGGAAATGGTACAAATAATTTTACTCGATTGGTTTATGTCGTACATATATGCATTCTATATGATGAAATAACAGTCAAAATGGCGAAAACCAGATTTTCTGGAGACTTGACGTTTCTCGAAGCAATGCTGAAATTGTTGTAGCCTGATTTAAAGGTTAAAATTTCAATTAGTACCTATCTTAAAGGCAAGGTTCTCTCCTCACCACCTCTCTGTCAGTCTCTTTTGGTCGAATGTATTTTCCTCTATTGCCTCCATATTACAAGGACTTCTTGTGTCTGATCTTTTTCGTGTAGGTACTTGAAAGAAATGTTAATTATATTATGGTTACACGCTTCTGATCACAAACTATAGCTAATTATGCCCTATAAAACAAAAATTGTAAATTAACCAAAAACAGCTTTCGAAGATTTTATCGTTTTTTACGTAAGCTTCATTTGTTTTTAATTCATGAAAACAACCTATCCATTATGATGAGAGAAGTCCAATATTTTCATCAGTAATACCACAAAACCATATTATATGGAGTTTTGCATTTACTTCGAATCATGTTTCCATTGATTGAGGTAATATTTTCTTTTCCCCCACTTTTATGCCAGCGTACGTTCAGATTAGCTAACCTACAGTTTCAAATTTAGAAACAATAAAGTAGAACTGTCTTTATGCAATGACAAATCCAGGATTTTATAAAGGGGGAGCCCAAAAAAAACCCTATCGCCTACAATAATTTATACCAGTCGAACTCGAAGTTTTGTTTTGAACAAAGAAGGGGACATGACTCTTGTGCCCCCACTTGATCTGCCACTGTATTTAAATTACTATCACTTCTAGGTATATTTAGGTAGTTTCAGAACGAAAAATGTTGCCCATTCAAAATATGACTTGTAAGTGTCGAATTTGATTTTTATTTTATTTCCAATTGCTTAGGCTCCAGAATCTGTTTCATTTTTTCCATCGTCTGGAAGTTATCTGATGTCGATGAGGGTAGGGGTTGGGAGGAATTTGACAACCGACTCCTACTCTCATCGAACTCTTCAATCATAATTATGTGGCTGGGAACAAGATCACCTTATGTCAGTTTTTGCTATATTGAGATAATCCACTTTACAGATTCACCAAAACATTGGTTATTTTTGTTCCGAAATGATGATTTATTAGGATGACATTAGCTACTAAAATAAATATTTATTTACTCGACAAAAAAAAAAAAGATAAATATTTGCGAAAAATGTTCTAAAACAATAAAATCTGCTCGTAATAAAAGAAATTATGACATTGATTGGGTTGAACTCCACTTGAGAATAACCTACGATAACACTTGTTTTGGATTTGAATAACCTACGTCAGTATAGGTTGTTCTGTCTCTTAGAAAAATTACTTTCCTGAAACACTGGTTATTTTAACCAGAGACATACAGCTAAAGTTATCTCTAATACCGTTCAAAAATATATCGTAGATAGAACCAGAACTTTTCGAATTAGGATATTTGTTACTGCGCGTGTGTAGTAGCTTGATAATGTGTGGGTGTATTGGTAAGGAGATGTCTATTTTCAAAATTAAATATGTGCAGCTTTGGATGCACAGAGCATATACATTTAATAGCTTCACTCCTATTTCCTAACCATAGCACATAATGATGTGGTGTTGGAGATCTCTTTAGCTGTTTGTTTGTGGTTTCAACATTCCTCATTTATAATGATAAAATAAATATTTTTAGTTTAGTTGCTATTCCATTCAAAAGCAGACTTTTCAAGCAATTCAACGGCATGCTTAAGTAACCCAAAACTGCCAAAAAGTGATAAAGGATGTTCTTGTTCCAAGCAATAGAATTATGAACGTCCACCAAATGAACCAAATCTAAGCTATTTTAGATAAAAAAATGTGATTTCTACTAGTCTCCAGTTGACGACCTTATAGGTGCATCATACAGACCTCTGATCAGGAATTATTGGAAAGTTTATATTTCCATGGTTTTTTCTCGATTGCTAACTTGCTCTCTTCTGTTAAGTGTTTATAGATTTTTCATATAAAATAGAAACGTATTTTTCAAGAAGAGTTTCCTAGGTGAAATGTCTTTCATGCAAAATAATCCAGTCCAATGAGTATCAAAATGAGTGAAACAAAAATAGCACACAAACTTTTACTACATAGGGTTATAGAGTGGGTTCTCCAGAGTAATAATTATACTGAAGGATGGTTTAAAGCTACTGTTTTATTTTCTTTAACCTATAACATCTAAGAAATTAAGTAAAAAGAAAAACTGGGCTATGGTTTTTACAGTTTCCCTTGATTTATTCTTTAAAAGATAAAATTTTCCTTTTTTATAGAATACAGATTAGAGTAAAAGAACAGAAAAAGTGTGTTAAAACCATCCATGAAAATTTCACCCTCTAGGTCTCAAGCAATTTTGTGGAGGGGTTTTTATACCCAAAAATTCGATTCTTCGCTCTTTTCTCCACGAATTTCAATTTTATGATAAAAATATTTCAGTAAAAAATAGTTCAACATAAAATTTCCTCCAAAAATTTGATGCATTTTGCTATCCAACCACCTTCTTCTCCTCCAGGGAGTCTTAAAAACAACCATTCATCAATGCGAATATGTTCAGTAACATTATACTAATATTAGGTGAAACATAACTCATAATTATTATACTATTCAGATAATTAGTAAACCCAATGTATTTTTGCTACCCATTTCCTCTTTTCAATAAACTATTATCATCACCTCCGCCTTCACAGGCCACCCATTCTCATGAAGCAATGCTGCCCATTCACTCCCTTCCGTAACTCATTATCAATTTATCATTCCCTCTACCTTCGTATCTCACCTATTTTCATGAAACAAAACTGTGATGGCGGAGGGGATGATAAGGGGTAGAAACATTTTTTCATATTTTTTATTTGATCAACAATGTTATGCAACTTCTAGATAATAATTTGTCTGGATTAATGAATAATTTTTCAAACCCAACCATTCGAATGGTTACGTAGGTACGACTTTCAATGCGCTCACTTCTGACATGACCCACTAGAAAAACGACTTCACTCTATGAGCGATGAGACGATAATTTTGACATTCGATTTGTTTACACGAAATATTTTAAGTCTACTGTAGGCTAATATATTAAATTTACGCTATAATAAGGAAGCCGCCAATTACCGAAATCGTTTCTTTTCAGATGTAAACAAAACTGAAGAAACTTGAAGTAAATGAGGTAAATGTAAGAATAAAAAAACGAAAACTTAGCGTGAAGTATAAAATCAAAGGTCAGTCCATCGTAAGTACAATTTTTGACCTTCCCTATAATAAACATCGGAGCATTTATCAAAATGGAGAAACGGAAAAAGACAAGAAAAATTATGCGGAACAAAGAAAAGTTTCCAGCCAGCATCAAAAACTTGGGTAGACTACTACGAAAATAAATAAAATACACGACTACATTTATTTCCATGCCTGTTTATTATTCTACGGTAGTTTATGATTTATTGTGGTATTTCCTCTCTACTCGTTTTTTTGTCTTCGGTTTTTCCTCTTCTTCAAATAATTATTAATCATCTCTTTTCCACATTGTAACCGATTACGAGAGTTATCACGTTTCGTAGAACTATTTTTAATAAATTTGCCTATTGTGATGATATTAAAAAATGACTGCACCATAAATTCTCAACTAGTCTGACATACTACGTACTGGATTGCATTTGATTTAATTTAAACCATTTATTTAGTAAAGATTACTGAGTAAAAAAAAAAAAAAAAAAAAACTGGAAAAACAAAAATTAATTGTTGATGCTAGATAATGTCTAAAATTGAAAATTTTTTCTTTATAAAAAGTATATTTTATCATTTGAAAACCATTTTTCATAAATACATTTCATGGAAAGTATCGAAAATGTATTTATCTAAGAAAAGGATATTTTTGTGGAATACCTTGTTGTGAAGAAGTATTCACACAAGAAGGTAATCAACATGTTTGTGTGTTCTGCCACATCATACACGAATGTATGGGAGAGCCAAATCCTAAGCAAACGGTGGCAATTTTTTAGCCAGTTCTGTGAATTTATATAGGGAAATTGACACAAACACATAGATGTACGTATGTACATATTCATTTTAAATTATGTCATCTAATTACGTCATTTCCTATTTTGTATAGTGATAAGAAACGATGTAGCGCGTTTGGTACCAAGTTGTGACATCACCAAGATTGTTATCAGGCAATTTATCAATGCCCAAACAATATATCTTACCTGTATGTACATACAGATAAGAACGTACAAACGTAAGTGTGTTTATTTGTTTAATGTCATAGAGACGAATAATATGCCAGCCTTTCAGCGGTGATTGTTGTTGAAGGGTGTGAGCCCCTTTACTCATATGAGTAGAATCCCCACAACTTTTTTCATTCCAAATTGTTTCTTATTCAGCAAGTGTTATTTAAGTTCATGGTCTAGTTTTCAATGATCTTTTGTCACTGACCAAAATCAAGTCCTATTATTCCAATTAGTTAAATATGAAAACAACACCTGAAAAAAAAATTGCTAGGTAAAAAGAGAAATGAACTATTATTCTCACCTTTCAACCTACAATCTGTTTATTTTCACTTTATATTTGGAAAGAAAAACACAGCATGAATAAAGGGAGATACTTGGGGGTCTGGACCTCCTTAGCTCTAAAAAAAAAAGCTTAACATTGAAAATAGAATGATTTCTGGTGGTGATGGTATCGTGGATGTGAAGAAGAATCAGTGGGGATGCCTAAAATGACACGGACCCTTCACTTATGATTGAGCTACTAGGGCAGGTGTTACTAGGGTTTAAACTGATTCTAAGAAATTATGATAGCTGTCTCAAATTGTTAGCTTTTCAAGATGGCAGCTTTATCTTTCAGAAAAACATTAATATCTTTGGTTCTATTAGTCAGATTTCAAAAATTTTACTTCATGTTAGTTTCCATCTATTTTTCTTCAACACCATATTTGTAATATCATACATTTAACTCACTGGAAAAAAACCTTTTTCTCTGTGTGTTTAAATAATACAATAGTCTACCTCAAAAAGAAACCTGTCTTCGTATTATTTGGCTCATGTTGATACTTGTCAATGATAGTATAGAAAATTGTTTACTACTGGTCACTAATTATTCTGAAATTCTATTGTTTTTGCACATTTTTATTTACTCCTTAAATGTATGCAAACAAAAGTAAATATAAAAAAACAGCCATAAAATTAGAATACGTTCCCAAAAAATGACGACCATTCACGAATTCCCAGTGACCATTTTTTCATTCACATTTTTCAAATTAAAAGATGTAAAAACACATAAAAATTTATCATACGCTTAATTTCATGGAATTTTTGCCACTAAATTAATTCGAACTTGACAGCCTCGCTTACTCCCCAATAAGGCTACCTTACTTCACTTGTCCATTATCTCATTCTGATGTCAACATGGTAAATTCAGTTTTTACTTACCTCAAAATCACTTCGTGTTTGGCGACGTTAGCATTAACATCTCACTATAAAAAAGTTCTAATTTTCACTTCAATTCATGTTAAAGCCAAAAGACATAAAATATTTTGTCGAAGTTCATTTAATCTTAAAAAAGACCACGAATTGCGTACCCAGTAATCATTAGGGCTTCCATAAAGAAAAAAAAAAGAAGAAGGAAAATGATAGGTGAATTACAGAGTAAAATTATCCTGACATGAAAAGTTATGTGGGTCTTTGTAGCATTTGCCACTTAGGCCATTTTCTCTAGATCCATCGCTGAAAAGGACCAAACTAAAGATCAAAATTATTAAGAATTTAAATTAGTTTAATCATAAAGGTTCATATTTTGATTCATTATTTATGAAACTAATTAAATAATTCAAATATTCTCATTTAAATTATATTAATCCATTGAAGACCGGTAGCGTTGCCAGGGGGATAAATACATCTTCAGATTTTTTTTTAGAAAGATTTCACAGAGTGACACGCATATTCACAAACGTCACTTTAACCTCCCTTTACGTGAACTTCACTTTAAAACTGCTTTACACAAAATTTTGTATAGCCTTTCTCACAAAAAAATACGATGTTACTGTAACGGCCAAAATAGGTGGTTCAGTACTGGAAACTAACCTCTTTTGGGGCAATTATACTTCCTTCGATATACGATAATATTCACAGGAATATTATAGTATTCGAGAATTATTTTAACTAATTGAATTTTACTATCCACAGCTATTGTGGACCTTAACTAAATGAAAGACTTTAATTAAATTGAAACACACAATAAACTTTATCACTTTACTTTTAAAACACAATATTAAATTTACAAGTATTCATTCACAGTCTAAGACTGGAAGAATATTACAGGTACAGTATACGACTGACCAGTTTATTTACAATAAAATATATTACACTATTACGCAGTGTCAAAGATCACAATACAATACAAATATTTTAATGAAAACCAGAGTTTATATACCTGTCAAGGTATATGGTTTTCTATGGTGTTGTGTGTAAAGTAGGGATTTGCTGATTTAGGTATTTAATTATTTCGAGAATATTCGGGTACCAGAATGTTCAGGTACTCGAATATTCCGTTAGAAAATGTGTAGTGGTTGCTGGCAGGAAGTAACGGTACTTTTGCCAGTTGACAGTACATATTGGGGAAAGAATTTGCTTAGTAAGAAAAATGTATTTTTCTGTGAACGAAATATGTGCGTCTATATTAAAATATGACGAACATATCCATTACAGTTACCACATTCTTCGATACCAATTTTATAGTACGCTTTAAAGTGAAGTTTAAGTAAGGGAAGGTTAACATGATGATTGTGAATATGAGTGTGAGACTAATTATTGTTTCTAATTTCACGACAAATAATAACGATTGGCATGAGAATCACAAATTCAAATTTCCAAAATACACAGAAAATATTTCATTCCACTTGCAAAATTATTTTTTCGATTCATAAATTCTCCTCACCTTTAAGATGAATCCTACAGACGGTCCAGGGTGGAAAGATAAAAGTCAACTTTTTTTAATTCAAATTTCTTGGTCCATTCAGATGGTTTGACCAAAGTCTGCCTGTGGTCCTTCCCCCCAAGAAAAACAAGTTCTCATAATCCGCACTGAAAATGAGGAGAAATGGAAGAAACATTTTCCCATTCAATCACCTCCTTGCGAAAATTCTGGCTACGCCACTGTTAATGACATCATTCCAAAGCTTGTCCCCTGCCTATCATGTAACTCGTTTAGGCTTACATACTTCAAAAATATGATATACCTAACTTAAACTTTGTACCTTTTGTCTTGTTTACCATCAGTAATGAAAGGACGCCTCAACAACTTTGATAGTGCGAAGAAAAATGGTTTCCATATTCTATTTAGCTCTATGGCATAAGTTTTTGCAGCTAGGTCAAAACTGAAGATATTAAGGTAGTGGGTGGTTGTGACGGAACTCGTTGCAGTTTGAAACAATACGATTCCTTATTTAATTCATTGTTTTCAGAGAAATGTTCATAATTAATTTAATTTACAGCAATATGAGTAAAAAGTCTGAATTTTCCTTTCTACTTCATTAAAACCTAATTCTGTCAACAGGCTAAAATTACCAAAGGCGTTAAGAGCTGAATGATAGAGGAAGGTACACCTCTTTTTTAAACACTCTTCTCCGTTGCTACATTGTCAAACCAGATAGGGGAACTTTGTCTTTAGATGTCATGCTTTGTATTTTATTTTTGATAGGGGGTCCAGAACACCATGACTTCTCCTTTATTTACGCCATTGAAAATTAAATTTTAAGAGTTTTCTGCAAGTTTAATAACGTTTGTACATGTAATAGGTGTATGATCAGAAAAACAATGTTTACACTGGTACTTTTTAAGTGAAAAGTAGTTCTTATCATTGATGAATGTAACCTTGATATAAAGTGAACGCGCGTCCATGTAAAAATGTGAAACATCTTTTTACCTGGAGGGACATTCACTTTACATTGAGGTACATTCAGTTTACATCAAGATACATTCAGTTTATACTGAGGTAGAGTGGTTACACTTTCTGAATGAAATGTTAAATTGGCCACAATGAGGAGTGTAGGAACTGCCATACGTTGTCCTATATAAAATACATTTGCCAGTTATATCGGGCTGTGGGATGACTGTGCGGTTAAATTCATCACTTTTAGCTGGTTAATATGTAGGTCCCAGGTTCGGTTTCCCAAACCAACCAAATGTATGAGGAGGTTGATATTGTGTTCAATTTTGGATAATTTTTGTGCAGGACTCATCAATATGATTTAATTTTAATGTTCTGTCGCTTTCTGATCATTAATGGTATGAAATATCTTCCTCGAGAAGATTCAAAAATGAGTTTAGATAATTCAGGAATTGCTCACACGCAGGGCTCAATTTGCAAACTTTCCCCTACCTGTAAACACTCACTTTTGAATTTTGGGGTGTAATATTCCGACTATTTTTCACCAGTTAGGGAAGGAAAAATTTACAAAGTAATACCACTGATATGTTATATGAATAGTTTATCCTGCAAATTTCAAGAATTAAAAAAGTGTAAAGATGATTACTGTTGCCATTTGTTGAACCACGAAGGAATTTATTCTTTTCCGCCGATACTTCTTTATCTTTATTCTCTAGCAACTACTTTTTTTTTTTATCATTTCTTACAAACATTCCCTTTTTGAAAGGTGAACATTGAGCTCATCTTCATAAATAATTCACCTTTTCAAATTAGTCAAGGAATATCACAAATGACATCGTGGATAATATTGTATTCATGCTGGTACTTCTGTTTAGCTTTGTTATAGAACACAGTGTGACGAAATTAAGCAAGTCTATACAGTATTCTGTACGTTCAGTAGAAAAAAAAAAAAAAAAGGAAAAAATGATCAAAGAAGGATAAAGGAAAATCCGAAAAGAACCCGCTCCAACTGACCATATGTAACGAAAGACCAACATCCACCAAACTGTTCATTTTGATACGCTTTCAATCAGAAACCTAATGCAAAAAAAAAAAATTGGAGGGAGAAAGAAGAAGAATTGGATCCCACAAATGCAAGCAATTTCGTAAAAACGAACCTTTAGTGTAATGATTTTTTTTTCTTGTTAATAACAAAACTGCGATTTGATATAAAAAAAAAAAAAAAAAAAAAAAGGATGAAGAGGAGGATAAACCGGAGACATGAGTGACTAATATAACAGAAGAAAAAGAGGTTCGATCGATTCTTCCCTCTACAAATGACTATCTTGTCCCCCAGAAACCTAAATCGTACAGATAGCCTATTATTTATGTGTGTATACACGATTGTGCAATGATGTTACCCCCCAGTATCGGTACTATTGATAAATAGCGGCGTAAGGGCGTGAGATATATTCGAAATTACAATAGAGTTAATGATAGTCATGTGTATGTCCTTAACGAATCGAATCGAATATATCCGTACGCGTATGATGCACGCATGTATATTATATGCGTAAGTTATCTCCAATATTTTATGCACCAAAAGGGAAGAAGATAGTGAAAGAAAAAGAGTATATAACACATATAGAGAAAGAGAGTGAGAGAGAAAGAGAGTGTGTGATGGTGATAAAGAACGACTGAGAGGACAACATTTTTCAAACAAGCATGAAACGGTATCTACCCGAATTTTTCACAAAAGATCTTTAATAGCGATGATATGCAATGATCCTCCTCCTGTTTTTTTTTTCTTTTTCAAACGGCGGTGTGGCGTCGTAAATCGAAATAAAAAAAAAAAAAAACAGCTTGCAACGACATTCATGAAATCGATTATAAAGTTTCGATTTTTAGACCTTTGAATCGATGACGACTGCGAATTTAGTATCGCTGCGTCATCTAAACCATGGCAGAAGCAAATTAACCTTCTCCACTACTTATATCTGCATGACTAATTGAAATTTCAGGCAAACATACCCATAAACTGGGCGATCAAAACTTCGTTCTCAGAAATTAATGCGTTACGTGATTGTAATGGAAATCGGAATAACAAATTTGATTGCTTACTACAAGGACGTTGATAGGGAAGAGGTTCTAGAAGTCAGGCTACGCTTACAAGAGAAAATAATAATAAAACAATGAGCTTAACTTCTAAAATAAAAATATGCTAAATAGTGAAAAATCATATTTTTCAAAATTTCTCCAGCACAAGGGCTTCTTAAATGTGAATGTGCGAAGGATGTTTTACCCACTAGACCTTAGTTAGCGAAAATGACCTTTTTACGCAGTTTGCTTCCACATGGTGTATTAGAATTAATATCGCAAAAGGATTATGAAAATTATCTGTTCCATAAGAAAAGAAAACGACTGGTACAATTTTCTCTTTTTAACTAATTTTGAATTGGTGAACTGGGCTTTCTAGTAAAGTATTATTGCGATAGAGTTTTGCTTATTTTTACCTGTTAATTTTTCTTTAAGTAAAAGCATTTTTACTGAAAAAAGTTGAATAAATTGAGAATTTTACCTTCCACTTACAAATCGTTTCAAAGAGCCACTTCTCTAGTAACATCAAAATACTGGAATTATTCATTCATATTATCATCTGGGTATGCTTATACATGAAATGCCTCTTATGTTAAGAAAAAACTTCTAAATTAGTGCCAACTTCAATAATTCCAGTTGCTAGATCTCGCTGGAAAAATTTTAAAAGATTTGTTTTTAAATGCTTTTTCACCCCTCATACATTAGCATTAGCCACAATTTTTCATTTCAATTGAAACATTCAATGTTTTAAAAATAATTCCAAAACAATCGCACTGATTCTATAAAGACACTGAACCGCCACAGTATCCTCCATCATTTTAAAAAAGAAGTTCATGAGAATTGATCCAGTAGTTCTTCAGCAACTTGCAAACAAACAAACGTATCTATCTACTAACATACATAGTACCTATTACATAGTACAATTATACAGGTCAAATAAAGAATATCTTTTTTTTAGAATTCGATTAAGAACAGTGGTTGTTGGGTGGTGGTGGTGGTATTTCACTGAAAAGAAGGAACAACGGAGATGGTAGAGAAGATTTATGTTCGTAGACCAACAAACATCCCCATTTTAATGAAGCTGCTATCCACATCCTTGGCTTACTCTTATATTTTAAAGCTTCTTGACAATCTGAAGTGGACAACCATTAAACAATTCAGTTTCACTGACTACGATTGCAGAATATTTGGTTTTGTAATATTAGATGCCCTTGTACATAGGTATCAAGTCTATAGAAATTAAAGAGAATGGTCACTCAACCAAAAACCTTGTAATCTTATAACTTCACCGACAACTTTGATGTTATTTAAAAATTTTTGTCATAAAATTTGATGGAATTGACGTATAAGGCCCACTGCATGGTAAAACAAAAGAGCTCCAACTTCAGTAATTCAAGTCTTTAGACCTAGATCTTGGAGAAATTTTGAAAATATAATTCTTATCTTTTGAGTGATTTGTTTTTGTCCAAGTTAGTTATATTCTCTAAGAAGGATAATTAATTTTAAACGATACGTAGCTTAACAGATTGCCTGTGAATATGGCTCAAGTCGATTCTTATGAGAGCGAAACTTCAGTACAACTGCTGCATAATTTTTTCAAAATTTTCTACCACAAAAAAGTTCGTTATGCTTACCAACAAATTCTCTGATGTTATTGGAAAAATTTAGAGTTTTTACAATAATTACTTATTTTTGTTATTTTTATTTTATTAAGAAATGAAAGAAGCAAAATAATGGTAGTGTTATGCGACAATAGAATGGTTCATGCCCTTAATGAACATTTTGAATTATCTCGAAATGAGGAATTTTATTTGAAAAAAATAAAATTCTAAACGTTTTGTGCACAGTAAACAAAAAATAAAACTAAAACCTTTAACTCAGTATTTTAAGAAGTACCTCATGTGTTTTGGTTTAAGCTCAAGAAAAAATCTCTATATAAAAGTTAGACAGAGAACGTTTAATTCAAAAGCTAGATTTCAGGTTTTTATTTACCCATCTACTCATAGTTTAAAAGTAATTTTCCCATCAAAATGGATTTTCGAAGTTGACTCTGGTTTGAAGGTTTTGTCAGGCGAAGTGTATTGGCTACCCATAAGGGAGTAAGCGAGGATGTCAAAACCTTTATTTAATGGAAGCATTTCTGGTATGTGGGGGGCAAATATCAAGTGGCAGAATCATGCAGGGCCCCTGTGAATACATGTAATAATATCTACTGAGCGAATTACAAAGAGACCAAGAAAGTACGTACTCGATATTCAAACATTTCAAATTCAAACAAATTTTTTATACAATGTTTTTATGTGTTTACCTTTCTTAGTAGTATTTAGAAGGGAAAAACAAGAAAAAAATGTGGAAGTTTTGGTTAGTTCAATAGCCAAAAGTGTTCGTCTTAAGGTGTCAATTTTGATTAGTTATGAAGTGCCTATTTTATTGCCCTCGATAAACCAAATATAGGGAGAATTAAAGGTAAAACACAAAATGGCAGGGGCTACGAAGGTATCACGAGAGTAGCAAGAACATACAGGGTAACCTTGTGCCAGTGTAGAAATGTACCAAGACGTATGTGTGGGAAAGGTAAAGTGTGGCACAAAACAGTAGTCTTGGTCTTACATCAGTACTATTAATCTAGATTTTGGTCTAGCAGAAAGTTCAATATCAATATCAATTGTGCTCATCACCGTATCAGTTTCGTTTTTTTTTTTTTCAGTACCTATTCATCAAATTTACGATCAAATCGTATGTGACACAACGAACACTTGAGTGATATTTGAAATCTTTGAAAATTTAATTCTATGAGTCGATAATTATAATTTGAAATTTCCACGACTCGATTTTACCACAATTTCAAAATTTTCATAATTTTCTTAGAATACATTCAGATACCATTGGTGGGTATGCTGTAAATAAATAGCTACTAAATAAAAACCAAAAACAGTATTTAAAGAAATTAGCCTATTGTCCAGTAATAATATACCATTCTTCAAAAATTAAAATAATAAGCAATAGGGAAGTTGTATTTTACTCTTTTATTTATTGAACCGAAATCCATAGTACCTTTAACCTTCCGTGATGTTCTCCCCGGAAAAAATGTAATAAAATAAAACAAAACCACTTGAAGAGTCTTGTTTCGAAAACAAGCAACAGGAGAAAAAAAAAACACAAAAACAAAGAACGCCAGCACATCAATGAAATTCGTTAAATATCACTAAGTGACGTTTGAAACATAAAACAACCCTCATTTGGATCACACACGCGTGTCTGAGATTCAACGGCGATAAATGCATTCTGAAAATAAAACAAACCTTTTGAAATTTTCGTGTATTTAACACCGCAGCCACTTCTACTCGCGAGTATTTAACCTCAACAATATTCTACTTCTCCAGGGTCTATAATTGCTCGGCTACTAATTTCACATTTGCTTAGCGCAGAGACCATCGAGTACCTACTAATGAAATACAAAAACGCTGTCTGTTGAAAAGCATTCGAAACTGTCCATCAAAATAATATACCGTACAAAGGATTTTCCTCTACCCTCGTAAAGAGCCGCCATTACGAACAAAGAAATGCTGTGTTTTTTTTTTTTTTCTCTCTCCTTTAGGTTAGGAGACAAATCCAACGGATATCATAAAATATTACGTATATCTATTAAAATATTGCGGTCAAACCGCGTGCGGTGAAAAATAACATAAAAACGACATTAAGATTTACACAAAATTGTTTTTGTTTTTCGTAGGTACCTTATACTATACCTACCACTATATTTTTTTTTCCTCCCTATTTTTCCAAAAACAAGACCAGACTGCACGACGTATTCCACATGCCACCACCGTTATAAAATACGAAGGGTGAACGTACAAAACGGAGTAAGCGCACACCTGTTCGAGCACTTAAAAGGCTAAATGCCACAAATTAGCCAGAAAACATACTTCGTGTAGCATAATACTATGTACATGTATAGTCTTCCTTTTAGTGCGCAGCAGACGCAAAAGCAGGAAGTAAAAATTGTCATCCCCAATGTGACTTGTTTTTTTTTTGTTTTTCGCCACGAACAAACATACTCAGCGAAATGCAATTGTCTAGGAAGTAAATTAAAGATGGTAGGTACTAATTGAGGGCAATCCGGGCGTCAAGTTACAACGTTGGAGAATTGGGGCGTTGGAAAACCTCAGTTTTAACACTCTGACAAATGTGCGAAGGGAGAAAGAAAGGTCATATGGAATTAAGTTGGTGGTGGTAGATTTTAATCCTTATCATCCGTCTTATATAAGGTGTAGACTGCAGTTTTGGGGTGTTATTTCGTCACGAATTGGCCCATCAGCGGGTATACAATCAATAAACTGGCTGGTATCCTATAGGAGATTTTTGACGAAGGTAAAGTTCATAAATTAGGGTTTTTGTGACTCACATTTTTTGTATCTTTACCAAATATTGCGTGAAATTCTCCACGAAAAGGGCCTATTTTGTCAAAAGGCTCGATTCCTATACCGAATGTACGCCAGAGTAGGGATCGAATTAAGCTATTTTCAGTTTTTTATGCAGTGGAAAATTAATAAATTAAGCGTAATCGGTCTGAAGTTGAATATTTCTCCAATTGTTTTTCCAATTAGGTAATTGACGCCTGCCACTTAAAAGAGCGTACAATCATTACCCTGGGGAAGTGGTTGCCAAACCTTCTCAGCAAATGAGCTGCTTTAGAAACTGAAAGTATATTGTGAGCTAGTGCAAGCCAAAAGTTTATACTAATTATTAAATAAAGTATTAAACATTTTGGTGCAGATCTCTGATAGAATCTTCAATGATGAGTAGTTGAAAAAATAAATATACCTATTACTTTAACACCAAAGAGAGTTTATTGAGAAGTTAACGTAGATATGATTACATAACAGGAGTACTATAGAGAAGTAAGTTAATGTAACGATATATTTCTACTTGATAATTCTCATATTCATATAATTATCATCTCACCAATAAACTGTCATCCAAACTGTATAATAAATACCAAAGATTCGTATGAACATAACTCAGGCACCACATAGGAAGCGTCTCACATTGTACACTATCTCTACCACTCTCACCCACACATTCCTAACACGCACCATCCTCATTAATAATCTTCAAAGATGCGCAACCAAAATGAAACAACTCATGCTGCTAATTATTCATAATTTGATCATCACCTAAAAGAACTAATTTATACGAATTATATAGGTCCATGTCGCTGGCTCCTCACGTGACGCAAATCTTAATCAGACCATAATCATTGTGCTTCGTTTGTGCTCAAATTTTTGTCGTTTTTGCTCAATTCCATAAGAAGTTATTGGCAAAACAAAAAAAGTAGGTCAGTGAGGAGCCACAGACATGGACCTGAATTACTGGAATTATGTTGTCATCTCCTTGTTTTTTTTTTCATGCTACAGGTCAATTATGACATCATCTATCATATCATCCCCACATCAGTCATAAATCACCTCTCATATTCTTCATTAATCCAAAATCGATAGATATTCACTTTCATTGCAACCATGAAACGTTAAGGGACTCAATCTTTTGAGTCTGCAATTTTAAACCAGAAATAATAAGATTAAAGTGTACTGTAATTATGTCAAAATGTTTTAAGTTTATCAGTCAGCTAAGGCGTAAAATTACCGCCATAGTTAACCAGACATCGTACCACTGACGAATCAGTCTTGCCAACAAGTACTCGATCAATATAAATGGTTCCAACATAAAGAAAAAACTTTTTCAACAAGATTATGTAGAACATCATAAATCCTTTTTTGAGTGGGTGTCAATGTAAATACATCCTAACTTTATCAAATAAAAACAAATACGGACCCCCTACCACTCAAAAAATCATATCGTGGAGCCACCACAGCAGTAGCAGCCTATTCGTGATGTGCAAAGGTGAAGAAAATGTTCGGATCAACCATATTAGCAATTTATTTTTAAGTTAATCGACCAAAAAACCATTTCGATAAAAAGCTGAAATCAACGTTAACAAATTTATAAGATGAATACTTACAAGGTTGGGCAGCCTACAATGAACCAGAGATGAAAGTAAATAAGTAAGTAGATGAAAAGGGAAAAAAGATAACTTCGGTACGCGACGACGTCCGTGCCAAAGAACTCATTACAAAGTTCTCGAGAAAGAAGAAGAAGAAGAAGAAGAAAAAGTAGAAAAAACGCCACCACCTAAGCTATGTATGAAAATTTATTTGTTATTTCATTGCCACACTCGGATAATTCGAAATAAAATACCGAGAAATGAAATTACACGTTTCTTCGTAGCCCCTCGCCGTCTAAACGCTATTCGATTTTCGACATAATCCTTTCTTTATATCTTATTTTACTGATGTATAGATGATATTAAATTATTTATTCTTCGAGACCGGAGCGTTTAATAATAATTGAGAATTATAATGCCTCATACAGAATCGTTTAAAATGCCGACGACGATATCGGTTTCGAAAATCTCGCACTATTTCACGCCCAACAATTTAATGCCTGCAAAATACACGAGGAAGTATTAATTTTCTATTCTATGGAAACCAGTTTCTGCATACCAACTTCATTCGTTTAGTAACGTAAACATAGATGGTGCTACTATATGTCCGCGGAGTTGATACATTGTGATAGTGGGCACGTACACCTAAAATATGCGTCTAAAATGGATAGGTAGGTAGCCGTCAATCGAGAAACTTTTTTTTTTCGATACCAATGGCATAGCGGGGAAGGAGGTTGAAAATTACAAAAATGTACTTACTTTCAATTTTGTTAGTTTTTTGTTTTATTAACGTAAAATAACACTAACCATAATACTCAATTGGTACCATCTCGCCAACTTCGTATATTACTAACACAATAGGGTACCGGCATTGATTTTCAGTAAACATATTTTCAAATTCTTTTTAAAAAATAAAAAATATCAGTGAAAACCGCATTAAAATTGGTTGGATAGAATGGGAGAAAATGAATGGTAAAGTTGAGTTGTCAAAAAATATTGTGATATTTTTTGAGCAGAGGGTATGATGTCATAGAATTGACACATCAGAAAACTTTTCACCTCTTTCACAGGTTTCTCATTCATTCATTCCTCACTCTCCTGTGTTTGTACATTGTTTTGTTAAGCTCATCAATTTAGAAAGTTCATGGTGACTGTGAGGAAGGGGATGAAAGGATGTGCACTTGCATCCCCCCCCCACTCCCTTATTTATAGACAAATTCAAAACGTTGAAAAACAATAAAAATTAAGAAAATCAAAAACTAATTATTCCTTATTTGTTTTTATATTAGAGGGCAGCCTTGGAAAAAATTGTTGGTGGTGCCTGGGGAGTTATTTACTTTGAGGGCTGAGTTCATACTTGCAACTCATTTTTAGATTTAACCTTCATTTAGCCCCCTGTAGCCCAAGAAATGGAATTAAGATAATATTCTTGGATATTATTGAGTGATACATCGATAATATTGTTTTTTGAGGCTCTGAGTTTACATTTATAATCCATTTTTAGATTGAACAACCCTAAACAGGGGGTTAAGATAATATTCTTTGATATTATTGAGTAATATATCATTAATAATGTTTTTTGAGGCGTTAAATTTAGATTTGCAATCCATTTTTTGATCAAACCCCTCACTGAGCCCCCTGTGACCCCAAACAGGGGGTTGAGATAATATTCTTAGATATTATTGAGTGATATATTATTAATAATATTTCTTGAGGTGCTGAGTATAGATTTGCAATCCATTTTTTATCAAACTCCTTATTGAACCCACTGTGACCCCAAACAGGGGGTTGAGATACTATGCTTAGATATTATTGAGTGATATATCATTAATAATATTTTTTGAGGTGCTGAGTTTAGATTTGTAATCCATTTTTTGATCAAATCCCTTATTGAGACACCTGTGGCCATAAACAGGGGGTTCAAATAAAATTCTTGGACATTATTGAGTGAAACACAATAAATAATGTTTTTTGAGGCACTGAGATTATATTTACAATCCATTTTTAGATTGAACCACTTTTTTTCTTCCTGTGGCCCCAAAAAAAGGATTGAAATTATATCTTCACTTATTATTGAGTGATTTATTAGGTATTAGATGCCCATGTTTTTCAGACCAACAAAAAACAACAAAATTTAGTAAAACCACTTGCCCAGCTTATTTGTAAGAAAAATAAGATTTTTGTATTTGTACTCAGAAACTTGTAAAACATTATAAACAATACATCACACAATAAAATGTGAAAAGTCAAAATTAGCTACCTGAACCACTTTGGATCACATTATAAGGAATTGAATGAAGAAATACATATCAAAATAAAACTTCAAGTCTAAAAAAATTACCAACAATGTAACACACAATATAATAGAGAAATTCAAAATTAGCCCCTTTCAGAGCCCCTGTGGGATCACATAATGGGTAATATTAAGAAATTACATCAAATTCAAAGTCAGCAGCTAAAAAACTATTACAAAATGATGTATTACACTACAAAATATGAAAAGTCAAAATTTCCCCTGATTTTGAGCCTTGGGGTCAAAAATGAGTCAAATAAATAAAATAATGTCAAATTTGAACTTGGTGCCTCAAGAAACATTACAAATGATGTACTTATTACATAATAATATGTAAAAAAAAACAAAATTGGGCCCTTTTATGAGTCCCTTGGGGTCAAAAAATTGATCAAATTGAAAAATTATTGACAAATTTGAACTCAGCACCTCAAGAAACATTACAAATAATGTATTACATAATAATATGAAAAAAAAACAAAATTGGGCCCTTTTTTGAGTCCCTTTGGGTCAACATATTGATCAAATTAAAAAACTTAAGGTCCAATTTGAACTCCGTACCTCAAAAAATATTTTTTTAAAGCATAAATAAACAATATTATACCACCTTTGTGTTGAGTTGGATAATTTCAGTGTATATATGTTGAAAGTTCCAAGAAAATGAATTTTTGGCCCATATCTGCTGTCCCTTTCTTATTTTTGGGATTTCAAAAAAAAAAATTAGATGTGATACTCAAGCACCCCATACCAATTTTCAACCTTCTACCTCAGTGGGAAGTACAAAAAATAATTACAGATAGAAATCCAAACTTATTGAATCTTATTTACTTAGGTGATAATTTAGACTTTGAGCTTTCTGTGCCAAAAGTTTTCTTTGTTCCTGAAATGAAATGTACGCCCACTCTTGCTTCAAAGTCATTTTTTAAAGTCAATTTTGTTCAGTAAATTTTCAAAACAAACCTACTCAAAAATGAAGTATTAATGAGATGTATTGAAACCAGCAACCTCTGATAATGCAAAATACAAAGATGTCAATTCTATGACATCACAACTACAGGGTGCGCATCAAGGTACTGTTTTTGGTGCAACGCAACTTTGACATCTTATATCTTCCTTTCTACTTGATATTTTTCAAAAAAAATTTCAGAACCTTCATTCACAGGCTTCAGACTATCTCTCCCATTAATTTTAAGTAATTCTGAGAGTCATGTTCGGTACCCTGTTTTCCCAACTGACCAAAAGTTGAAGGGGTAGGGTCACTCTGGCCAGCTTTAACTATGTCCCTGCTTACCATACTATACAAATTAGGAAAATACCTTGAAAATACCTGTAAAAAGATCTTTTTCATTACTTTTCACAGAACTTTTTTGAGATTTCCGAATGAATGTAAGACATAATTTATACACTGGATATTTGGGTAGTATACAGGGTGTTCACTTCATAACTGCCCCACTGAAAAAGATATACGCAAATTTGAATTCTGTTATTAAAAAGTTTCCGCTAGTTTTACAAAAGATAGTGAATAGCTCTACAGAATTAAAATTTCTCGAGAAATTAATTAATGAAATTTTCAAGGATGTATTAATATTGAAGAAAATATTAGAAAAATTTCTGATGGATGTGTTTCGTTTTGAAGACAGCTGAAATTTAAAAAAAAAAAAAAACATACTTGAGGGATGAGAAAAAGTTTATAAAAACAAAAACATTATTCTGGTCCCTATCTCATCAAGAACATAAATTAAGGTCGTACCCTATTCACAGAGAAGTATTAACATTTTTCTTTCAGAATATATGTTAAAATAACCCTTTATCTGAAACAACACAATGACTTTAAGCATTCGTAAAACGCTATTGGGAAAAAAACCTTCCATTTGAAAGCATATTATTTCGTTGTTTCAAATAAGGCGCGTACACATCTGAGCACATAGGCGCATGAGGCAAGCCGAGGCAGAGCAAGCGTACAAATGAGTATTTCCGCACAAATATGCATCGTGTCGTTTGTTATGCGGTCTATGGCTGCACAGATGCTATCCAAGAGGAGGTGGTACTTCAAAGAAATTTTGTTTATCGCAAGAATGGATGCTGAAAATTATGTACTGATTAAATCGCTAATGGTAATTTTGAAAAGCACAAAAGTGACCATTGAAAGAATATTGGAATCGGATGGGAAAAGTGGCTTGTTGTATGAAGGAAATTTTTCAAAATCTGTTTGTAGTAGCCAATAGTTTGAAGCAGCCTAATTTGTTGCAGCCAGTTTTCTTTAACATAGAAGTAAATGGTGTTCTGATGGGACTATGCATTTTGGGCGTTGTAGCTGGCGTTCGTCTTAGTGATTTCTACTGTATTTAAGGCGAAATAACATTGGTAATCAAGGAACTGATGTGAACAGATTTACACGGTTTTTGATACCAGCTGTAGAGTAGTCTTACGAGGTTTTTATGCCGAAATATAGGTAATCATTAATCACTGACTTGATATTGTAGACTTGCATTAAGAACCTCTCAAGTAAGTCTATACAATCATGAATAAAATTTTGGAGGTTAAAAGAAAATTTTAATTAGGTATAGGTATCATTATATGTCGGTATCTGATTTCTGTTCATTCGCACAATATAATAATATTTATAATATATTGTGAAAATTTTTGGGATTCATTAAATCGGTTTTTTCTTCTTTCCGTCAAATTTCGTTTCATAAATTTGGAGGATTTTGAAGAAGGGGAACGTTGTTGACTTTTATTTATATTTTCATCCCAAATATGAGTATTCGCAATTAAATTTCTACCTCTATCGGCGTAAATATTATTTAAATGTACTTTAAAATTTCACCTTTCAATTTTTCGTCGAATTTTGATTCTAAAAAGCTAAATTCGCTATACTTCGCAAAAATAATTGGACTGTTCGGAGGTACAAAAATAAAATTTACTTGCGTTTTCATATGAGACACTTTCGAATGGAACACCCTGTATATCTACTCAAGAATTGAGACAAAAAAGTGGACACGTTGAGGGTACCCTATATTTTCTAGTTTGAATAAAAGAAATGAAAGTTTCGAAGCAAAGAAGGAAAAAAATAGCGCGGAAAATGGGTTGTGTTAGCAAAAATTGATAGCTGGACGAGAAGGATAAGAAGCGTTATTAGGATGGACGACAATATTCGTCCAAATATTGACAAAATTTCGTGAGAAGAGAAAATGAATTCATAGAAATAAAGCGGAGAAAAAGTTTTTTTTTATCAATTTTTCGGACATCCTTCCAGCTTGTAACTTTTGAAACAGGAAACGATACAACTTCTCGCTTTTTGAATGAAATACTAAAGTGGACTCAGTTTTCAAATACGTAGACTACACTTGGCTGAGTAGCCTGATACTAACATTGGCGATGATCCTATAGTATAATTTCGAAATTTATAAAAAAGTTTTTGTTTCTTTTTTCTGAAACTTTTCATAACTTGCCACGCAGTGAGTATTAATTCGCTTTAAACCGACTCTACGTTGTATATGTTGTGTGTCCACTCAGTTCTAGAAACATTTCTGGAATTTAATTTTTTAAAGAGCATAAAATAAATATGTTGCAAGAATTTAATGTTCTTCTTCAAGACCTTGATCATTAATTGGAAAATTTTGATGGAAATATTTTGTTTCAGATAGTTTTTAGGTTACACTGCCTACGAAGAAAGAGAGAATGGAATGTACGGAATTTTGAATTTATCAAAACATGAAGGTAAGATCTGAAAGGCTGTCTGAAAAAATTGATTTGTGGGTAGAAAGAGGAAGAAAACTACCAAAGCCAGTTGAAATATTGATAGTTGACATAAACAAAAACCTATAATAATAGTATTAATAATATTGTTGTCACACTAATCTGTAAACTACGTAAGTCCATAGAAATTTAATAATTTTATACGAGATGAGTTGATAAAGCTTTTCAGTTGCAACCACAGATATCTACACTATATAAATGTATAACCTAGATATCTAACTTGCCTGTTTTCAGCCAACTTCGCTTTCCCTTACCACACTACACCTAAGTAAAAAAAACTATCAACATTTAATGACTTAAAAAACAGATTCTATTGTAACAAAGTGCAGATTATACTAACAGTTGTGAACTCGCCTATTGAGCCTCTTAACAGTTAATGATTACAAGAGACTATGTAATTAAAATACTTACTAGAGATGGTTATTAAAGAAGATGACCATTCAAAGGTTCTTCATAAAGTAAAGTTTACAGTTCATGTATTCTAATTTTATTAACAACAGATTTGCAAGAAGATGAATACAAAATAATGGTGAGAGGTGAATGATATGATTGACCGATGAAATGGTTAATTATCCTCCAACTAATTATGCAGCTTGGTTTAGATAGGTTTTCAAGATAATTTGAGAAGATTCCAGAAAATATAGGTATTGTTTTAGTTGATTCATACCTTCTCTCTTTTAATAGTAAAGTGTCAATGCATTTCAGGGTCAAGTAAAGGTTATGACAGGTGTCTGTATGAATGTGCGAGTGAAAGAGTTATATTGTGTGATATGACAACATTCCAATGTGGTATCTGGATTCTGTTTACTACATCTCATTATCTTATAGTCATAAGGGTGATTGACAATTACAATGTGACGTCATATGAATATGAGTGTTAAAGAGTAGAAATATATCGTTATAAATACCACATTAAAAATTATGAGAAAATTAATTTTTTTGCCCTGTAACAATAACTTTTTGTATCCAGGTTTCAATCTTAAAGATTGATAGAACATCCATACTAAATATGACATCAGAACAACTATTAACAAACATACAGCACTTATTTAAAAATATCCTTTGCTCCTTAAGAAATGCATTGTGCAGGTTTTTTTGCCAATAGGCTAGGGGATCAATGCAACATCTCAACATTCCATTAAGATGAAAGCACCGAGTTAGTTATCTAAGTTATATATGTTGTAGATATCTGTGGTTGAAATACAAAGTAGGTATAATGGGTATTGGTTAATTTTCTTAAATTTGAAAATTGATAGTTCCACACAAAAATAATTTAATTAAAATTTTTACCATGCAAGCATATTGTGTATGAAGTAATTCTTCATGAATTTGAAATTTTTTTCTATACAAAAAAAAATGGAGTCTGAAAGGTTTACGTAGTATATATGGTGTCGTAATTAATATTGTGAATGACAGTGACTTATTTTCTCTTTAATCTGAACAGGTTGTTGATAAATAAGAGAAAAATCTGAGAATATCTGGCTGGCATCTTTCAGTATACTACTCATTAGGTATTTAGCTGAAATGTAAGTAACTGAATGGCAGATTTTTTACTTCGGTTCAACTGCAAAATTAATGAAAATGTCTTGAGAGAAAATCTTAGAAAGAGCTTATGGTAAATACATATGATAGATGTTACAACTAAAGTTCATTTTTTCTAGAAAAATGGTTTGTTTTCTTTTCTTTCTGTATATTGAATGAATCTAAATTAAAATTTTTATTAGCTGGTACAAAATTTTGTGGTTTCTGGCCCAGCTAGGTGAACTTTCTATGGTTAAATATTCTCATACCTTCCAGATTCATCAGGTAAACATAATATGATGTCTCTTCCTAGAATTGTTAACTGAAAGGCCTATTATTTCTGAAATATTTCACTTTCACAATGTAAATTATGAGAAATATGATAGGTAGTCGGAAGACAACTTTTTTCTTTAGAATCAACATAACCATTACATATTGGGTCTATCTAGTTTTGGTGAAGTACCGATGGTGTAACTACAGGATAACCTGAAAGGACTGGGGGCCATGCCCACTCCATACAAATACCCCTTCAATACCCACTCAAGAAAATTAGCAAAAAAAATTTATATTAAGGAGAAACAGCTTAATAAGGATATATTGGGTGGTACTTTTTTTGCCCAAAATAAGCATGCCCCATTTAACAAATGCCAAGTGTTCAGTTATAGAAACAAAAAATAAATAAATAAAAGTTGTAATTTTTAATGGAAAATTTGAGCACAAATTATTAAAAAGGTCAAATTGTCCAATATGTATGACAAAATCAAAAAGTTTACTGGGGATTCTCGATGAAAGATGATAATATGTACTGACTCAGTGTATTCTGACACATCTCTCAGGTGGTGATTGATTGATTTGCCTAAAAAAACATGAAATAGAGGTAGAATAATGACAGAGAAAAACGAAGACTCGGTACCTATCGATTCTGTACCCATCGAAAAGGGTTATTATTAACTCTTAAATTACACAATTCAATTGAAATTTTTCCGTATTTATTGACTGCCTTATTATAAGCCAATGTGTCTGTTTTCCTTCAGTTTTAGTACTGGTTTTTCCATCTTCAGTTAAGATCTGGGTTAGTTTAAATGGAAGATTATGCTTAGAATTAAATGGGATTTTAGCACTATCAGACAATTAAATTTCTTAGTTGGCGATTGGAAAACTGGCCATTAGTGCGTTTGTTTTAGGACTTTCTTGATTAGTCTCATATGAGTGATTGTCCCCTTAATCCAATATATCTAATTAGCAGTTACTATTATATATTGGATGATAAATTGACAGCACAAGCCAAAAAAAGCGTATATCACTACATCCTGACCCAAAAAAATTTTCTGTTCCCCTAATATTCCACCTCCAAAAAATATTACTGATATTTTATTGGTAAATGCATACACAGGCTTGTGCTGTGAGAAAAGAAATCTAATAACGATTGACACCTTAACCACTAACCCTCATCCGACTCCAACTTTCCCTCTGTAATGCCATGAATGTTTTAAGATTGAATTATGTAATAAGTGGTGCACGGACACATACTACCTCATTTTTTGTCTTCCCCCATCTTTCTAGGGGTTGGAAATGCTGTGTGCAGTACAGCACACAAGATATCCATTATTAGCAAAATGTAAAAAATAAAAATAAGTTCTACAAAATTGGGTCAGTGGTAGCTTATTTAACAAATTTGAAGATTTTCAGACCTTTTGACAAGTCTACAGTTATTCTTTTTATCGAAACAAGAAATAGTCAGTTCGAAAATGGTCAAATAAAACACATAGATAAGCAACTGACGAGAATTTTGATTTCTGGAATCGGTTTTACCAAATTTTTTGGCCAAACATGTATACCATTATGTATTCGAGCCATCATATTCCAAAAATCACATTAAAATCAACGTAAAATGTGTTCTAGTATCTTGGTTTGTGCACAGAGGAACACACGGTGATTAAGGTATTAAAGTTGAAATAGAAATATGATCATTCGTGAATAAGTTAGGGGCTGATTGTAGGCTCACATAAGGTGACAATGTGTATATTAAAGAACTCGGATTATTTCGACGAAGAAATACGAGGAAACGAAAGTGAATAAATTTTGTAATCCACTAATAGCAACTTTATGGGACAGTTGTTTCCGACTCCGTAAGTCACATTAACAAAAACATGGGCTAAATTGATCAGCAAAAATAGTTCTTCGATGTTCGCCCACGAAAAAATAAATAAAAAAAACAACCCAGCTATAAAATCCCATTCACGTCATATTATACGAGAGTATTACATTACCGAATTCAAATTTAAAATCGATTAATATAACCTTTGCATTAAATGAGGAGTTGAAGAGTGACAAAAAAAAAAAAAAAAAACACTTTTGATAACAGTAGTAAACAAAATGTTATTCGAAAAAAACACTTTCACCTATACAAGAACGTTGGAAACACAAACATTCACCCAACAGTCTCTCGAAATCGTAATCGCAAGGAGTTATTAAATCATAATTCGATTTTATATTCACGATTATACGACTGCATAAACGAACACGAATTATATTATTTTATTTATAATAATTAGAAAAACCCACGATGAAGACTAATACTATAAGGTAACTAACCTTTTGTGGGACTTCATACGTATGAGAGGCGTGATACTTTTACAACCATACAATAAAAATTTAAAAAAATTAAAACGAAAAGTTGAAAAAAAAAAAAGTAGAAAACTAGTGGCGTCCAGGAATGTTAAAAGCTTACAAACGCCGACAGAGTTATACGTAACAAATAATTAACACCTTTCCACAGGTGGAATTTTAAAGAAGTCAAATTTTTCGAAGCGAATGCTAATAAATACCTGATCGACATTTGTTAGCATTTTCACTTATTAGGAGGTCCAGTTTTATTCGTTATAAAGCACATAGATATACGTCTGGAAATGAGTAGAACATGGATATAGGTAGGCAAACAGACATGCGCAGACAAGAAATGCAGACGAAAAGAGAAAATATTTGAAGCCTTAATGCGTTTATCTTATCACCCTAACGTCGGATGTGAGGACGAATATAATATAGAAATTAATACCCGAAATACGCATTTTCATCGTTATTTCGTCTGATTGCCACGATGCACTGGCGTCTTCCAAAAGATTGGGAGCTTGGACCAGAAGGCATATATAGTCATTGTTAGAAACGATGAACGAATGGGGGCGTACAAAACGTTGTATGTTAACTGTTCTGGAATCAGTGGGTGTCTACTCATTTTTTTTTTTTTATAGAGAAAATAAGTTTAGTAAGAATTTAAACATTTGAAAATCCTAACGATAGTATTAGATTAATATTAAAATATATATTTAGGTTAAAATACATCAAAATTTTATCTTTAACGAGCTGTTACCCGTAGCTTCACTTGCGTTAGTGTCCAATAACATTTGTTTCAACTCAATTTTTTCTAACCTAAATGAAATCCGATGAAAAAACAAAAACGAAACCGAGTGAGACAGAGAACCATACCCACCTCGCCAACCATTAGTCGTCAGAATATGAGGAAAGAGGGGGAGAAATTTTTTTTGAATTCACTTTTCTACTCATTTTCGTTGGCGCAAGAAATGTTTTTTCCGTTTTCTGTTTTCACGGATGGGAAAAAATGGTGACTTTACCTCCACGACGACTACGGACTTTCTTGATGGCAATAAACCTTCGTTAGAATAACATAATTTTTTCTGGAAAATTTCATGCAAATCCGTCCTGTGGTTCTGCAGTAGTAGTGTTTCAACCAGTTTTTAGCCTGTAGTATTTTGTGCAAATTATTCGCACGGAATCGTACAGAAAAGGATAAATGTACTGAAAATGCCACATCTGTCCATCTGTTCTGACGCCATTAGTCTGAGCCCACCTTTTCTCTGTTTTCCCCAAAATTTTCACTCCCAAATCAAATTTTGAAAAATATTATTGGCCCTGATGCATTCTGCGCTCAAAGCTCTTTCGATTGCTACATTTTTCATGAAAATCCGTCCATCCATTGTGACGCCAAGGGAAGAAATAGGATGTGACCTTACCGTATTAATATTTATGATGTACAGATAGAAACAGAGATAGAGATTAGGTTATTAGCACAAACAAATAGGAAGGTTAAGGTGGAAAATATCTTACCCGAGGTTTTTCTTCTGAACTGCGACAACTATGGTCATTGGAACATACTAAAAGTTCAGCACCCCAACCTTGTCACAGTAAGGTCAGGGTGCCAGAGCATCTCCCCACTCTTGTTTATTTGAATTTTATACCAAAAATATGACCATTTCAGATTCCTTATGAAATTTACTTCAAAATTAGTACCCATTTTAAAACTGAAAATGCCACATTTACTAGTTTGTGGTTCATACCTTTCAAGTATGTTGACACTTAACGTTCTTTTTCGATTCATTATTTTTATTGAAATTAATCATGCGCTCTGTCACTGCTTGTATGTTTTATTTTCAATACCCCAATAATGTCTTCTAAAATGTGTTACTCCTTCATTTGAGTCCTTCATCGTGTAAGTAATGTGTGTGAAGTGAATCTGTATGCGCTCGATCCCCATTTAATTTGATTGCGTTGGTCATCAAATACAACATATATATGTCCGTACCCAACTTGCACTCTTTTGAACTCTGTTTTTCAGAGTTCAAAATTATAAAAAATTAGTTTAGATCAGTGATGTCTCAAATAAGGTTAATAGAGTTGGCAACTATATCGATTGACAGTATAGGCTAGTTAGACAATTGGATTTTAGAACTATATTGAAACATTTCACAGAAATGAAAGCTCAAAAAGTTGACTTTTATAACTTCGTTTTAATCGAATGCTGTATTTTCTTTCATTGTTATTCTATTTCTATTATTTATATTTTTCTGAACATATTATGAATTTGATTTGATGTGTGTATCTATAATACTTACATGAGTTATATGGTATGACCTAATAAATAAAAACTACGTTATTTTTTTTAAAATGTGTTCATTGTATCTTCAACATTCTCGAGAACAGTGTGTCATCAAATAAAAAACATAAAACACCTATATTGTGTATTTTGATAACTTGAATGTATGGGCTAATTTGAATGTTAAATGCTGACTGGTGAGAGTGGCGGCAGAAATGGTGTCAATGGGTTGCGTAAGGCGCATTATTTTAGGGATGCCCAAAAGAAAATTTTTTCAGGGTGGAAGAATAGCTCGGAATAGCCTTGCGGCCAAACCATGCAGAAAGTATGCTCACGAAATGTCTCCTAAGGCTTCGAATGAGAGGAAAATTTTGGTGAGAGAGCTTCGAGAGTACGTAGGGAGTACACTTTCAATCGAATCGGCGGCATTTTCACGTACATGTAATACTTTCTATAAAATATCAGAACCTGAAAAAGGCGCCGTTACAAAGGTCGTCGTGTACGAATAACAGTCACCTCCTCAACCAGCACCGAAAGTATGTGCTATTATAGGGCAACCATTCTGGAAATATCAATTTAAAGTGACCTCTTCATTGGCGGTATACCAAATTGGATAAGTACAGATTACAGGTCTGAGGGAAATCGTGGCTCACCCACAAAATACCGATTGAAAAATACCGCTTGGCATAAATTACACGTAATTAACCGACGTAACTTCACGCAAAAGAGCCCTATAATACCTATAATATATTATTGTAAGTAGGTAAATTTCGTCGATATCATGAGAACGAGCTTTACACGCATAATGCCAAGTCGTCGGTTGAAAGAGGAGTCGGAAAAATTGATTTATAGTTTCAACTAGATCACGCAACAGGTGATTTTCACTGAAAATGCAGGCCTTTGGCGACGTCGATATCGATACTTCACCTCGTATACAACCAAATACACCACCATTACTGGCTGATTTTTTTATTTTTTATTTTTTCTCAAACACATTAGGTTGCGTATGGTAGCTTTGTGCATACAAACGTAATGTATGACAATCTCGAGAATAAACGCCTATTTTCTGAAAACACACACACACACATATATATATATATATATATATATACGTATTATATTGCTTATAAATAACTAGCTTAAAGTTAACGACCATCTCTGGACACTTAGTGAAAATCTTCGCTCTACTTTTGTTTTACGTTTTTACTATACAAGAACAGATGTTCCGCACGCTTGTAAATTGACTGCATCTGTAAACTTTAATTCAGCTATACCTCCGTTCTTATACCTTACGTGTATTTGAAATGCTACACCTTTTAAAAGTGTCTCATATCGCTGGAAAAAAGTAAGTAGCTGTATACAATGAGAGAAAAAAAGAAGAAAGAAAAATAAAGGGTATATAAAAGAAAGAAGTCGAGAAGTGACTAAACCAAATATGGTCACAATTCGTACCTACACGTATAGACTGATTATTGTCTCCTCCTCGTTATTGTTTTCTGGTGACATTCATCGAGGAGTAACTGTTCGGTTTTTTACTGTGTACAATAAATAACTTCCTTTTGAATACGGCTTTCGATTTGGTAATATTTTCGTATTGGTATTCTAATGACGAACAAATATGGCTTTAAAAAAGCAGTGGCTGTTGGGGAAACACGAATAGCGCCTCTTCGTGCTTCGTTTATTCTATTCTTCATTCTTTTTCACTTTCGGCCAATTGAAAAGGAGAGATTCTTAAAATTTATATTTCAGCTTCAGCATCAGTGGACGAACGTATCGCAGCTCTAATACAGTGCATGACCAAAACAGGTTGCATTAACAGAGTCAAAGCTGCTGGAATATTTCGTACCTTCAGCTTATATAGGTGCAAGATACGTCGGCTAGAATTAAAAGAAATGGAAAATATAAAACTAATTGCGGCAAGAGGAGGGGGCTATTCCCCTTTTCCATCCACTCCAGTTACAAATCCTTAGTGACCAAAATCATATACGTATTCCTGTTACATTCAGCGTACGATTGAAATATTATGCAAAAAACACTTTGTATATATATATATATATATATATACCTTAGTAATACGCAAAGCACCCAGTTTTGTTCTCATATTTTCTTTCGCCGTCATCAAATGTATATTTCGTTTTAGGTGAAATCTGGTGGTGGAAATGACTTTTACGTTAAAAAATGGAGGAGTTGTCGTTGAAAATTTTTTTCTGCCATCCTTAATTTCTGAAATAAGCGAAAAATTATAAAATGGTAAATTTCTTTCTCATTAATTTGCAGTTTTTTTTATGGCCGATTTGTGAAAAACTAATAACGATAGTAAAAATAAATTTCGTTAAAGAACTCAAGAAAATTTTCTCTTCTTTTCGACATTATGAACCTCAACTTTGTGTCTTAAATAGTAGCTGACAAATCGTGAAATGAGAGAAGAGCAGTTTTTTTCAAAATTAAAATGTTGTGAATGTTGAAACAAAGGCGGATAAATTTACAGAAATTGGGATTGAATTTTATTATATAGATAACGTGAGTTACGAATTTGAAAAAATAAAGATAATGTATTTAAGGCTAACAAAGAAGGTCACTTATAATGAAAAGCGTCTCAGACAAAGAGTATATTTTTATTTGTGTAATCATAGGCTATCATAAGTGTTTTTACTGTGGTGTTTTACGCAGTGATGTTTAAAGAGGCTATTCTGCAAGCTTTTCAATAACTCCTTGCCACGAGGCATAGACTACCACTCCGCGACCCATGTTTGAATCTTTGTCGAAATAATAAATTTTTTTGTAATTTTGTTTTTTCATTAATATTTTTTTGTTTTATTTTCATGTTGTATCTTTTTGAGAGGATTAGCCAAATTGTATATTATATTAAAAAAAAAAGTGCTAAAAAAAGGGGGAAGTTTTATTACTCTCTTATTGTGAAGCATATCGAATACTTTTTCTGAAACCCTCTTTGTCTGATTACAGACACTTGTCATATAATGTATGGTATCGTTCTGAAGATAATGAGTGTATATTACTAGTACACAAATTTATATAGGTAGGCAATATTTTAGATTTAAACCTCAAACTAAGCTCAATGGTGTTCAATCTAAGTCTCACACATTGTGCTTCAATTTTTTGAGATATTTGAGAATGTTTTTGCAACACCTGTTGATAAATTACATTTTTATATGCACCTTGACAATGTATGAAGCAGGTGATTTTAGAAAAATTCAGAACCGATGCACAAAGTCTTTACTTTATTCATTGTCTTGAGCACATGCCTCATTCTATACATTGGTCCTTAGAAGCACATTAGCTTTAACTTTTTTTTCCTAAAAGTTCCTCTGTTACGAGGCTGAACCACTGACTTCTGAATTAGAAAGCTAGCACTGTACCCACTATGCTACAAAGTCTGATTGAGAAGTAGGTGATATTTTGCACTCATGTTTATCAATTTCCAAAATATTTATTTATCTCATTTTTTTTTCAATTTGTTAGGGGAAGGGGGTTTTGCAAAAAATTGTGTGTAACATACGTGTATAACAAATAACTATTTTTGACTAGGCAAATAGAGAAATTTTACCATCTAAATAATATTTGATTTTCCAGTTGAACATATAATCAAATCTTGTGCTCGGGCAATGCTTCTTTTTGATTCTGTGTGATTCATCTTTTCCAAAGTTATACTGCTCCTACCCTATAAAATATTACCTAATTTAAGTTTTTAGATGAAAAAATTTCTTTGTACTTAAAAAGGATATTTAATGAGAATCCCCCCAAACTTCAACAGTTGAAAGTTCATCTTAAAAAAATTTAAAAAAATGTTCATTAACTCTTTGTCCTCTTCTCAATAATTAAGGAGCAAGGTATTCCAGACGCATGATATAAATCAATAAATTTTCTTTAAAATTGGTATCTGGCTGAGTAAACTTGTAAAAGTTGCTTTGAAAAACAAACATGCTTCTCTTCACTTTTATCCTATCTAACTACTTACCTATGTTCTACCATAAAGTTTCTAAGAGATCTCAATATTATCATAAAAACTCCAAGATAATGGCCCTTCTTTATAAAATTGTAAAAAAAAGAATAAATTGAAAACCCTCGTACTTGAACAATCTTATCTTTCATAGTTTTCTTAGCTCACATTCAATGAGAGGGAAATAAAAATATTAAACTCATACCTAAATGATGCTGCCCATTATAAAATGAAGAAAAACCTGTTCCCCATGCAAAAAATTTGTAAATTTCATAATTTTAATTGAAAAACTTGTGCTTTATCCCTTTTATCCTTTACAGTTTTCTCCACTTACATCCAATGAGTATGGAAATAAATAATTATATTAGGCTTGTAAATGAACTGCCCAATATAAAATGAAGAAAAATCTGCTTCCCATCAAAAATATTCATTCAATTCATATTTTTAGTGAGAAAACAATGAACATAAAAAGGGTACATAGTACCATAGTTGTGCATAAACATAAATATCTACCTGACAATTTAAAAAATAATTAATTTGTTAATGTCCTGCTTTTAATATACAGTGGACACCGCTTATTAGGGACACCGTATTAAAGGGAAAACTGCTTTATCTGGGACAAACCAGGGTAGTCCCATTACAAACACACTAAAACTGAAGGAAATCATACTACTTATTAGGGATAGCATATCGGTTTATTGGGACAAAGCAGTCCATAAATATGGGAAAATTCCTTTCGAACTCTCATATTTAAAAGATAATAACCCCCGTTCAAATAGTTTTGTTGTTCTCTGTCATTATTTCGCGAATCTTTCATATTTTTTTGTACAAGTCAATCGGAAGTTGCTCCAGAATACACTGAATCAGCACCTGTTATCACCTTTCATCAAGAACCTCAAGTAACCTATTTTGTTTTGTCATAAATATTAAACAGTTTGACCATAACAACGATGTGTTTTCAAAATTTCCATTAAAAATTTCAATTCCAATTTTTTTTTTATTAGTTTCTACACATGTACACTCAGCATTGGTTAAATGGGACACCGTTTATTTGGGACAAATAAGGGTACAGCCCAATCTGCCCCTATTAAAAGGTTTCCACTGCACCAAGCTCAAATGTTTATTGAACATTTTTTATTTACCCTAAAGTGTTGTATCTACCGTTAAGGTTTTGGAGTGAGAGCTTCTCAGAAAATGACCTACTCTGCGTATTATGAAATTTCTGTAGAGACAATAAAAATCACTGATGAATACTGAGCCAGTCATTGCACTTTCGTTGAAACGAATTTTCGTTTTTCTAAAAATCGATAAAAGATTTCGTTATTAAATGCCTACCTGTAGAAATATAATTAATCTATTCGAATAATTGAGAATACTGTGCGGAAAATAATGCTGCAGTCAAAATGTCAACGAGTTTTTCAGTTTTAAAAGGCAACGTATTTCATTCTTCCGGTTCAATGCACCTGAACCTGCTGTAAGGAATAATCGTGAGAATGCTTTAAAGTAAGTTAACAGAGTTCTTAAAATTATATTATTAATATTCATCCGTACGATGGGACGGATATTTTTCCAATACGTGAAACATTCGCATCAATCAATTCGGGTGTTATTTCCTATCAAAAAAAAAAAAAAAAAAAAAAAAAGCGACAAAAAAGATCTTATCAGTCAAAGAAACCAGCCGTTCGTGTTTTCGTAGGTAATCTAAATATGTATGACACAGCGAATTCGAATTTCCAACCAATGAAACATGGTCTATTCCATTCGCCATCTTTTAAAACGGTAGTTGGCAATGTTTTCCAGAGGGGAACAAAAAAAAAAAAATAAATAAACAAATCAAATACATTAATTATGCTAGATTGATTTTACCAGCGCAGAATAAGCAATCTGATTTGCGTTTCACAAAATTAATTTTTCAAACAACCTCCAGAAACGAAATTAGTGTATATTTTGGTATTCAATATTTGATCTTTCAAATTTGTCTGTGTGTCTTAAACACAAAATATTATGAATTCGTGTTCCTTGGTTAGGCAATCGTTGTTTAATGAGATTAGAAATTTACATATTGACCACCTAGAATAATTAATTTCTGTGATTGATGAATCAGACTTTTTGCCTGGAGTAAATAAATGCATAGTTAAATATGTAGTGGAATACGTCCAAACTAAGAAATCCAGCAATTTTTTTTTTTCCATTTAATTAAAAGGAAGGAAGAAAAAAAAAACTAGAATGAATGAAAAATAAGGAATGTCTGCCTATCAAATTTTTTTTGATTTGTAAAACTGGTACTATGGAATTTTGAATACTATAGAGTAATCGTACTTTTGTAGTTGCGTACTATATATGTAAATTTGTAAGTTTTCCGCAGGCTATTGTTTTTTGTCTTTTTCTTCTTCTTCTTCATCACTAATTTATGTTTCGATGAGTACGGCTACAAATTTGTAAAAAACCAAACATACTGAAAATTCAGATTGAAATAAGGACCGTGTCTCTGGTTGCAGGGATGTACACTTTTAAGAAAATATATATCGTCGTATTTTTAAAATGCTAAAGTGTTTCCTCTAACTTTTATTATTATATGTATGCATTAAATGGATTTAAGTTTGAAGTATTGTAATAGTTTATGGCTGTTTTGTTTGTATGTAGCTAAGTACATATAGTGTCTGTGTGTGTATGACGATGTAAAAATCAGTAAACGAGTCCCCGGAGCTATGCAGTACACTTTCACGGTACATTAAACCAATAAAATGAAATTACAACCTAACTTTTTTTTGTAAGTTGTTGCTTTTTTTTTTGCTTGTATCTTTTTCGCTTCGCAAGTGTGTGCTTCGAGTAAACGAAGTTTATTCAAAACAGAAGTGATTTTAAGTACGTATAAATAGAAAAATGTAGGAAAAAAATAAATAAATAAAAAGCGAGAAGGTATCTAAGACAAACGGCTGGAAAAAGAACGCAAAACTATGCTTTTAAACAAAAGACTTGTATGGTAAAGTACCGTTTCCTTATTTCAGAATTTTATGAAGGGTTTTTTGTTTCTTTTGTAAATTTCTCGTTTTCCTTTCATATTAGCCTTATTTCGCATCTGAAAGTGTCATTAAAGTAGGTACCTATGCGGTTTATTTGTTATTATCTTTTTTTTTTTTTTGCAAATACTTTTATGTGAGGTTGGAGATCATTGGTCGGATTTTTACACCAATCAGATTAGCTAATGTTATTAATTATCAAGCTTTTTAGTGAATGAGATTAATTGGTGTTGGGTATATACTGAGGTCCTCGATTGCCTTGATTTAAAAGGAAATTTCAAATCGAGAGCTCATAAAGTCAACCTTTAATGTATAGTGGTGTTTAAATGCTAATGACGTCACAATGTCCTAAAGTTAGGGCATCATGCAGTCAAAACACTGAATCGAGGGGTCTTGAATTGTGTTTTCAAGACATTTTATTTTTTGACTTTGACTATGTCCTACGGCTGAATTCTTCTTGACTTGAATTAAACTTCTTCGGACATGGCGGAACACAGCTTACATTTGTCTTCATACCTCAGCAAATTAATATGACGAATCAGCAATAAGCTAAGTTGTGCGGACAGAAGAGCCTAAAAAAGTTTCAATCCATATAAGGTTCGAAACTTACAAAAACAAACAGCAGAATTATTTTGTTAAAGACTATAATTACAAAAGAACCATAGTGTCAACAAAGCGGAACAGAGCAAAGTGTGTAGCGGAAAAATAAAAAGATAAAAAAAAAGCATTTGCAGACAACAAGTAGGGGAAACCATCAGAAAGCTGTTGAGTCTTCACCTAATTATACGTCTTCATGAGTGATGGTTTTGTTGTTTAAAAGACTCCTAATATGAAACTTTAGGTCTCGGAGCTTTTGGAAAAAGTGAGGGTGAGGTGAGAAAAATAACTAACATAGACGGAGTCAAATCCACTATGCGCAAAAAGAAGGCTCGACGCGGCCTTTAAATGACAGAGCAAGGCAGTCTTGAACCAAGCTTGTCTTAAAGTTGTCTTCAACACACCAAATTTCCCTCCTAACAGATGCCAGGAACTCCATCTGATCGTATTAATGACTAATAACTTCACCTCGCAGGTGTTTTCAAAAGATCGCCTTGAAGTGTGATATGGAAACTGGCGAAATTAGAAATGACTTGTGTGTCGTCACTACTGATCCTTCATGACGAAAGAACATCCCTAATATGCCTTTTGTCTTCAACTGAACCTATCTGGAATTTCAACTACCATCCTAGTTGTCTTCAAGGTAGATCAAATTGAAGTATATTCTACATCTTGTGGATGGTACACTTATCAAATTGCCTAATGTGAGGACTTAAACGTACGACTTGTGACTTTTATAAAATTATTTTTCCAGAATAACTATTAATTCCCTCATATTTGATGCGCATACGCCACGACTTATACTGCCACACACATATATGGAAAAAGAAAATGTGCATTGATTCTGCCGAAATAGCGAATTGTACTGTATTACCCATATGTCAGCAAACATCCAGGACTGGCACAAACCAAAGCGCCATCAGTTGGCATTTCAGCCCTTGTAAATACGTAGGACTGTTGGTTATGTGACATTTTTTGAACCGAATTTGGTTGTTGTAGGATATCATCGTTAGGCTGGTATAATCAGAATTTCCTTAAAAAAATTGTAGACTAAATTCTCTTTTTTTTTGTTGTTTGTTTGTTTATGTTTGAACTGTCGGTGATTTCGATCGATTCGGTCCAAATTAATTTTTGTGGCAAGACCGGTTTCCGGAAGACTAATTTTGGAAGATAATTTTCGTATCAAGCACAAGTATGAAGAAGGATCATCGCTTTTCCGTCGAACCAAATTAGTTTCCAGTACATCCACCCTTGACTTTGTGCTTCCAGGAAACGATCGTTACATTATAACTTCCGCACCATACATCTTTTTTCGTCTTATTCTTCTTCTTCCTCTTCGTCTCGATAATAAAAACGTGCGTCCGTTTAACGCCCTCTCAAGTATCTCCAGTTCTTTGGGTGTGTGGCAACGATAATAATATTCCTGCTGGAGCAACCTGAAGATTTTGCCGCGCGACCAAACTCATTATAATATTCTCCACCCAGTGATCGAAAAAATGTTTTACTCATAAACAATAAAGTGCGTAGCAGAGCAACGATCGTGTGGGCAAAATACGTTATAGGTACCTGGCAATGAACACATTTTCTCTCTCTCGCTCACTCTCTCTCTCACTCTCTCTCTCTCTATCTATCTACCTCTTTTTCTCCCTATAAGACCCCTCTCACTTTCGCTCGCTCAGACACTCTCGGTTTTGTATTTCTCTTTCTCTGTCTGTGTGACTCATTTAAATTACGGTATACGAGTGTCATCCGCAAGGTGCTCCCAATTAAATACGTTTCGACCAATTTTGAACCGGTTTTTCTCACGAGCGCTCGTGCGATTATAAATTAAACGTTAATTCACAAAAGAGTATCGAACAGAGAAAATTCAACTTTATGAAGTCGAAAGTATACCGATCTCGTTACCGCCATAATTTATGGAACGCATATACCTACCTACCAAGATAAATTACGCAATTAATTTAGAAAATATTTTTTCTTTAATTATATAAGCCTGTGTTATTGTTTCGTTATGGTATATACGTATACACCCTCTCAAATACTAATTGATGATAAAAAAAAGGGGGAAAAAAAAGGAAAATGAGGAAAATAAAATTCTTGCGCAGCGGCAGTTCTGTTAGAAAAAGCAGGTATTCGAAAAGTAGAAAATCAGATATCAGAACGTTAGTAATAGATCAATAATAAAGTAATTGGTGATTCCATTAAATTTTGTCAGCGTTGACCTGTTTAAAATCATTACCTCTTTTAAAATTGAAATGAAAATGGAATTTATGTAAGTAGGTACTTAATTTCAGGCCGAACGTAACCATAATTGGTAGCATGTTGCAATAAATTACGGCATTGAGAGTATTTTTCTAAAATTTCGTAGTTGTTAGTAAAAAGATTTTTTTCAAAAAATAGAATCCAACTTGAAAAAGAAAAAAAAAATTAAAAAATGCACTACAAAGAGAAAAATAATTATTTTAAAATTTTTCAAACAAAATGTAGGTCTAGAGACTGGAATTATTGAAGTTGGCGCTAATTAAGAAGTTTTGTCATGAAATTGGAAAGAACTGACATGTAAAGCCTTAGCAAAGGAAAAGAGCGCCAACTTCAGTAATTCCAGTCCTCAGACTTATTACCTTGCTGGAGAAATTTTAAAATAATTATTTTTCTCTTTTTAGTGCTGTGCGCTCTTTAGTGTAGGTAACTCTACATATACTTGGTTGATGGAACCAATAAGAGGTTTGCATGTAGGGGGACCGTATCTTTTCTCAGTAGTAGCCAGCTGGTTTAATGCCAAACCATACACTAAGCATACTGGGGCAACTGTCCTGAGGCAAGGTGGTGCCATACATGGACCACAACATTCACTCTATCTGTGAATATGTACTGATTGGGTACTCACTTTCCCATATGGCATCTACAGGCATATGTAGATGCGTGTTGTCTGTATAAGTGCGTATGGACGACGTATTTTTGTTTAACGTGCAATGCACTAATAATTTGGGTTGCAGACTTTGGTCCACAATCCATCTGTCGATGCAGGGCCAAGCCCTGAACAGAGGAGGTGAAGGAAACGTCCACATAAGTGCATTTTTATTGTATTTCTTTAAATCCGTTCCATTTTTAAACAAAATGTTTTTCAATGCTTTTTTGTTTCTAGTATTATAGCGGCAATATTACTTTAAAGCTAACAGTTTTTTTTTTTTATTTAAAGAACTCCAAAACCACCACACCTATCCTACAAAAAATTTAATGAGACTACTATAGAATTATTCTCTATCATTTAAGAAATATTTCATCAAAATCGTTGTCTAGGTTGAGAAATTATGCTGGAACAAACATACAAAAAAAGAAGATATTTATGAATCGAACTGATAACCTCCTTTTTTATAAGCTTTTATCCTACTCATAAATGCAATTAATAATACTGCTGCCAACCTTCTGCAACAAAATAATGTTTATTTCGCATAAAGCTAAAGTAAAAAAAAAAAAATATATATATACATATATAAAAGCTCATCTTTTGAAAACTCGTTTTTAAACTAAACTCATTTTGAAATGGGTTAAAAATAAAGCATATTATAGCTACGATAATAACAAAAATAGCTTTATCGTAAATACCATCCGACAGATCCGCACCAAAATTTGTAGTATATCGGAACTAATGATGATAAATATTTGTGTTGAATTTCGTAGCTATTGGTCCTAAATTTAATATTTTAGGATCAAAATAAAAACAAAAGTGGTGTTACGGGACTTACCATCAGGCCAATCCGCACTAAAATTGATAAAACGTTACAATAAATTTAACTTATAACAAATATTTTTTCAAGTTTCGTAGCGATTCGTTTAAAACCAGCCATTTTATAGCCGAAATAAAAATAACAAAATTCTAGCTCAGCAATACTTTATTAAAAAACCTAGTCTTATAATTTACAATACCAAAATGAAAAAAGAAAAAGAAAGCTGGATTCCAAATATCTGACAAAATTACAAAATAATATCGAAAGCTGAAAAAGGATCATAGGTGAATTCTGAACTTTGATTTTTACTGCTTAAAGCTTTTTATGACCAACCTCGTGCTTATAATAATCATTTCGACCGATTAATCAATATTAAAATCACAACCTTCGACCCTAATTACAGAAAACAACAAACACGATTTTCTGGAGCCATAAAAAAAAACAACATAAATTTATGTTCACTGGTTGAGCAAGAGTGCAATATTAATTTTCATTTCCAAACAAACAATAAATGTTCCTATCAGGTACATCAACTTTGTAAAAAACAATTCTGCATTAATTAGGTTCAATTCTTTCGCGGAACGCAGGTATCAACGTCAATATCAATGACAAAGAATCTCAGGATAATATTTCTCGCATTCGTATTGTGGAAAAAACGTCACACAAAACGTCAGTTACAAATTAGTTCACTGAAAACCATATTGTTGAAAATACCTTTTAATTAATTAAAAATAAAAAATAAAAATAAAAACAAAAAACAAAAAAATAAAAAAACAGAGATCTGTGTCTTGTTTGTGTAATTCTACTTCTGGAGGATATAGTTGCGTCTAATTAATTTTTAACTGCAGATAATTATATTGTGGGCGTAAAATTTTCATTATAATAAAAATACAGTTTAATTAACCACTGCGGAAAGCAAATAAGTGAAAATCCTTCCGAGAAATGGGAAATTTTTTCTTTTTGTTTCATATTCTTCCCTCTTAATTGTTTCAGTTCTAAAATAATTTATTTCCAATTCATGGTTTAGGTTGCACTAATAACACTAATTAGTTTTTTGTTACCGATAAAGTATTTAGCCTCGCATTGCAGATAAATGTGCAACGCCAAATCATTGAGAAGAATCTATGTATGTAGAGAACTTTGTAACCCTATTTTCAACAAATACTTGAAAATTTAATTGTAAAATCAAGCTATACTGCATTTGTAAAATATAATAAGTTTATTAGCTTATGCTTGAAAGCAAAATTATAAAACAAAATTGAATAAAAATGTAGGTAATAAAAATGTACCAAAAAAAAAAAAAAAAAAAGCTCTTTTAAAGTTTTTCCTGTAAAATCTAGGGGTTAGAATTAAATTTTTTTTTCTATTCTCGATTAACTTCGAAATGAATCTCTTGAAGTTTACTTTTCTTAATTGTGATCAAGTTCGTGATTATTACAACTAAAAGTAAGTATGTCGGTACCTTCGTTTTTTGCATTTCGAGTTAGAATCAAATACACGCATAGCCGAATATATCTTTAAAACTGGTGATAAGCCTTACAGAAGTGGCTTTTGTATATAATATATACTCAACATGAGCTCTTCTTGTTCGTGTGTATTTCTCTAATATAATAACTATGTTCTTCGAAATGTACTAATTTCCATGTGAGTCTCTTCAAATGTGAGTAAATGTGTGAGGTAAATATTATGTGTACCTTCAATCCTATATATTTTGATTGATTCTGTTAAGAAATACAGTGTACACCCAGACAAACCAACTCTCTTCAGTTTTACTTTTGACCTGTTAATTTATTGTATTTTTCACTTCTAGTTGACTTTTGCACACTAAGTACATAATTATAAAGTAGCCTATGCTAGAGGGAATATGATAATCATGGGCCTTGCTGTTTCTTATCACAGTTTCTTTAGACGTTTAAAACATTCAAGTTTTTCAAGAAATGCACTTAGGCTTGCCAAAAATATCAAAACATCGAATGAGAAGGAAAATATCAAATTCGGAACTGCTAATGTATGATTTTAGGCGACCCTAAGCAATTATCAGCTGTGCCACCCTCAAAATACAGGCCTGAAACATTTTGTACCGGCACAAAACCACAAAATAATTACTAGTTCTATTTCGTAATGACTTAAAAATCGGATGGTAACGCTGAAAAATAATTTTATTTACAGCATCAGAAATTGAGATGCTTTGTCCAAGATACAGTTTTAATCTTGAAAATAAATTTTAGCAGGTTTTCAACTAAAAAAATTCCCGTTATTTAATTTTTATTCGATGATGAAGCAGTGAGTTACACAGTAAAAATTTCACGCATTCTAATTATCATCCAATGATTGATTCATGGATGCATAAAACATAAATTTTAATGCCGAAAAAAAGGCGAATCTATTCCAGTTTCATGTAAAAACGAACGGAAAAAAAAAGTACTAACAAATTATTGAAAAAGCACAATTTTGACAGAGTTGAAAACTATAAAGTAATGGAGCTTACGGTGTACTCATAAAAACCATTACAAGAACCAGAATCATTTTCTCGAACTTAAATTGACTACGCCTCTCTGTCAGCCGGTTGTACGAACGAATTCCGTTACAGACAGATTTTATATTTTCCGTTTTAATCTATAAAAATTATTTTTTTGTTTAGACGGTGCAAAAATTGATATTACATAGTTGTGCCAGAGATGGTCATTAAATAGAAAGAAAGGAAAGTAAATTGAAAACTGTACATCAGTAAGAAAAAAATGCCGTTTTGAGAATTCATAATTTTATACCCAAGTTTTTTCTCTCTTTAAAATCACGATTCCATCTTTGGACTTTCCAAATCGGTATATTTTTCTTCATTTTCGTCACTTTTTTCCGAATACCATAAACCAGTGGTGTGGCTGCTGATCAGCAGACCAAATTATGTAAGAGAGTGACCCAAAAGCGCCTGTAGTACCTAGAAGAAGAAAGCAAAAAGTAGATACTTATCTACGGTATAAAACTTTTTTAATTTTGAAAAGGGGGCTCCACAAAACTTTCGGGGATCTACCTTTTTTCAGGTCAAATAGTGATTAAGCTGGAAATCTGATCTTAGTAATCTACCTATTTGACTACAACAAAGGTGGATATATACGGAAATTTTGATGAAGCTTTTTACCTGTCAGAACGAAATGAGAAAATTTCCCTTAGGGATTTATGTTTGTTGTCACGGAGAATCACTTAACAAACTTCCATTGACTTTTTTCTTAAAACTCCAAAAGTTGATTCATATTATAATTGATAATTTCACTGATTCATTGGACATATTACTGCACATAACTTAATTATTAGGTACGCACTTGAACATCACAATGAAATTGTATGCAAAAAATAACATCGTGTGTGTCATTTTGAACTTAGGATTATTGAGACGACGAATTAATTGTGACAAAATGGTCAACGGTGTGTCCCAATGCAGTGCCAAATCGAAACAATATTCAAATATACATAGGCTAACAATACTAATATAAAACATACATACCTAGTTGTTGATTATTTATTGAAGAAAACTGAAAAAAATTCCAGCGCAGCAATATTTCGCTACAAAACTCAGTTTGCCAATTTACATCTACATATTTTATTTAACAAACAATCCTGAATTCCGAATGCGTGAAACAATATAGCTGAACAAAATCAATTGTTATCGATATCTATCAAACACATCGATCTATGGAAATTACATTGATATAATTTTAAGTAAAATAAATGATATAACCCCTTGCGCCGTAAATACGGAAAAAATACTTCAAGCAACACAGGTAACTTACTTTTCTCCAGCCTTATCACTTTTGTCCTTCAAAACTGTGAATTTTAAATTTTCTTCAGTAATTTTTTCATTTTCCAGTTTTCTTGGAAACTGCTTAACTAATAATCACTAAACTGTTACCAAACTGACGAATTTATGGGGAAAATATATCATAAAAATTTCAGTCTGACTGACCTTTTTCGCAGTTTTTTCTAAATCTTGAAAAAACTACTTTTTCTGGAATATTTTGTTTTCCAGATTTCTCTGTAATGGCTGAAAACCAATATGCAACAAACTTCCGTGAAACCTGATTCTATAAGTAATAACTACCTTCCTTTTGTGAAAATTCCGGCTCTATCTCTTTGGCAGTTTTCTCAAAATCATAAACATAAATAATACATATATACATTGGTATATAAATATACATAAAAAAGAATTATGTAAAAATGGTAAAATAGTACCATTCTTTCTTTTTTTCTCATGAAACTGATAATTTTAATCATCCTCGCACAATAAATTTTAATACCTCGTTTACAAGCAAATTGGGTAAAAACTAAAAATAACTACATACTGTAATCCTTTCCTAAACAAAAGCACATACTTAGGGTAAAAGTTGGTAAGGTTTCATCATTTATTGAGGGGATCACCCTAACTAATATTTGTGTAAAACCTTTGTTAACTATTAATTCAATTTCAGCCTCGTGTGCAATCTTATTCAACTATGCTTTCTCTACATACAAATGATAGCTCTGTCTGATATAACTACACCAACTTACTCCAACCTACAACAGGAGGTTGATTCAACAAATGTAGATATGTTATATGACTTTGCGCCAAGTTTTACTTGAATATTTGTGGAATATCCTTACAGGTATAGGTCAGTGTAAATTAGTGTAATCCTATCAAATAGAGCTTATATCTCTGTATGAAAATTTTATGTTTTCATATACAAGTACTTACAACTTACTAAATTTAATAATAACTAATTACTATAATCCAGTTATTCAGCTTAGGTTTGCTGTAAATTGAAAATACGCGACCTTAGGGCATATTTTGTGATTATCATACAAAAATGGCAACCAGTACGGTAGAAAAAGAAAACGGTATATGTATATATAATATTTACAGGTAAAGCGACGTACTTTTTTCTTAACAACAGGTAGATATTGTGGCGTATTTTTGGAAAAGAGGCGTACTTTTTTGGTCACCACATTGTAGGCCCCTTTTTGCCGAGAAATAAGAAAGATAATGTTTTGACCTTTTGAAGGCCTATCATATTGGACCATCACTTATTACTTCTCAAGTTGATACTCCCTCCTCAGTCCCCAAATGTTTTGAACCGTATTCCAGCGTCGTTTTCGTGGTTTTCGTAATTTTCTCGGATAAGGATTGATTTTACAGAAAATTTTTTTCTCAATAAAAATTTTTTTCTTAAGTTTTCTACAAATAAAGCGATTTACGTATATTTCAAAGGCTCAATAGTTTTTGAGCTGTAATCAGTAGAACATTTTACAACACAAAATTCTGCTCTTAGGGGGCTGTCAAGAGAGGACCATCAACTTTAGGGTCGGAAAATATTTTGTTTCATGACGTACACTACTCGACACGCAAATTCCACGCAATACTTTCTCTAAATTTTTTTAGAAAAAAATTTTTTTTAAGTCAGCAGCTAATATGGCGACCTAGAAACAAAAAAATAACCAGCAGTGAATGGAAAAATAGAAAAAATAGAAAAAATAGAAAAAATAGAAAAAATAGAAAAAATAAAAAAAATAGAAAAAATAGAAAAATTAGAAAAAATAGAAAAAAAAATGGGGCACGATGTACTCCCATTCTAACATGGATGAATGAACATATACAGTTAAGAAAAAAGTCCTAAACTTTACCTTTAAATTTTTTTATATTATATATACATTTTGTGCGGTATTATCCTCTAGGATGTATTGAATAGTCCGAGATTTCAAGTTTATTTTCGAGTCACAAAATCTCGGACTTCTCAGCCTGTACATAAATTTGAGTTATTGGTGCCAAAATTTTCCTAAAATTGTGAAACGAAAAACGTACTCACCCCTAACTCTGGTGACTATTACCGCACCAAGCGTAATAAGTTCATATTCTAAAGAAAACCTACTTAGAAATACCCCCAAAAAACCTTCCTACGTTATGAAAATCTGCTCGAATAGGCGCAAGATGCACGTCCACGAAAGGCTCCATTTATCATTAATATCGTTCAGGCTAGGTCCCTAAACGTTCTTTGATCGGTGCCGATTTCGTTTGAACCACCCCTTTTAAATATGCTATATCGAACATTTGCAAAATTAATATTTTTCATGGACTTTATCTTCAGCCTGTATACGCTATTTCACCAGTATTTTCGCCAGCAGAAAGGCTGCCGTTAAAGACCAGTAATTTGGTTCGTACCTAAGTAAAAACCTTTCGATATTCGAAATTCAATTTTGTCGGCGCCATCTCTTTTATCACCTTTTTCTTCTCTTCGTATTGGCTTCGATATCGTTAGGTGGGTATATTAAACAAGGCGCAAGAATTTTTATAAAAATTCTTCTTCGAGCACAATATTGAAAATAAACATCCTCGTCAAAAATTAAAAAGAAAACAAAAAAAAAAAAAAATAAACAAAAACAAAAACAAACGATACCCAAACGAAAAGAACACGTTTGTAGGCAACTATAATTATGTACTTGAGAGAGAGTGAAAGAGTGAGAGAGAGAGAGAAAGAGACACACACACCTTAAAATAATCCGCAATAAATGATATTCGGCGTATACATCAATTCGTGACATAGCTGAACAAACATACTCCTATAGTCTTAAGTACAATGAAGAGAAAGGAGATGGAGTAGGTACCTAAAAGAAAGAAGGAAAAAAAAAAACACCTCATGAATATCAACAAGCCATAGGCACTAATTGGTAAGATAAACATTGCCAAGCTTCCAAAATGGCGTACAATATAGATACCTATATACCGGGACACGTTATTCATTGCTAGAAAAAAAGAAATTAATAAAATCAAATAGAAGAAAAAAAAGTATTTAAATAAAATGCGGGAGGCGTCGCCTTAATATAACGTGAACTTTACCGCCTCCTGATTGGAATATCAAAATTGAAACGAATAGAGAAAGGAAAAAAAAAAATAGTGAAGAAAAGAAAAGATCTTTTAATAGGTACAAACACATAGATAAACGGTGATCAATGTGTTTTCATAAACTTATATACCTACGTATAATATAAATAATAAATTTAAAACGAGTACGCATACTTAATCGACAACTAGAGGCGTTCGACTAGTCAACGATGTAATATTTTATAGATTTACTAATGGCGATACTATCAAAAAATGAATGGCTTTACGCGAAGAATTGCATGGATTTAGTTAACTTTACCAAATAAATTTTTCTAATATGCAGCCTCCAATTTCAATACCTACGAGGTTGGGTTGATGAAAATATAAAATTCGGTCCTTCATCGTAGGCTATAGCCTAAAAGCGAGCTGAAGTTCGTTAAAACTGTAAACACTGACAAAACCGAATGTTAGATTTTTAATGAATTTCATGCAATTACTTTTAGCAAATTATTCGTGGAATTTACGTAAAATAAATCAAATATCTGTAATTCGTGAAATTTTTCCCATAAATACACACTGATTTTTTTTTTTTTTTTTTTTTTCCATATAAATAACGGTCAAAAGTTTCGAGTGAAATTGACCGAGGGCCAGTTGTACAAGGAAGAGTTACGCCTGAATTAATTTGACGTTGGTTTAGGCGAAGGTTTAATCTCGAAATTAAGGTCAACTCACTATTGTTCAGCTGTGCCAAAAAGTAACTTTACGTCAGAAAGTTTCGTGAAATTGATTCGCATCAAATAAGTATAGTTCAATTTTTTCACGGCTTGTTCTGCAGTAAATATTTCAATTTAAGTTAATTTGATTCTGGTTTTATCTGAAATCAGATGATCATCGTGTATGAAACTTGGAAGAATTCTGTAGGTTGAAGTTGACAACTGTTGCATAACTGATTGGCCAGTTTGCTCACATAGATGTGGTAAATGCTGTTCAGTTCGTTGTTTGGCGGAAAGAACGAACAATTTTGACAGTTGGCGCATGCGCATTTAATTTAGTGAAATAAAAATGGAGAATTTTAGGAAACCGAATTTCTCGGCTTCACGTTTATTTGGAAAAAATGCGATTCCCTTCGGGTGTGGTGTACAGTGAGGGATAAACTTGAGTTAACTTTAAATTTGAGAATGTACACGAGTTAACCTGTGAAAATTGGAGAGTTATTCTCAGATTAACGTTAACTCACCACCAAATACTGGACCCTAAGGCTTAGGGACCAGTTACAGAAGTGAGTCAACTCCAAACTTAGGATTAAGGTTGATTTAACTCCATAGATACTTAGTCAATTTTAGTATGAGCTAAAATCATAATCAAATTAAGTAGGTGTTATTTATCCCATCATTATACAACTATCCTTTAATGCTTACTTTCTGTTAACACGTTTAATTTAGGAAAGTATGAAACTCATTCTCTAGAGAGGCTGCTTGATTTATTGAGGTGGAGGAAGCAGAGTGTACAGGAGATGAAAGAAATAAATGTTAAAACTCAATCGAGTAGAAATAGTGCCACATGTAGGTATTTCAGAGAAAACAGTTTGACAAAAAGTGATTGAAAGTTTCGTCGGGTTCTGAGAAGAATTCACCAAGTTATGTTTTTAAAATTTTTCAAAAGAGCATGAACAAAACTTCCGTTTGGTATAATAAATCAAGTTTTTAGGTAAGAGTCATGTAAACTTCATTAAGTCCATGAAGAAAAATTTTCGTGCAGTTACTTGATTGTTTCTTTTACCAGCCAAACAAAATTGGCCTTTGGAAATTGGTGAATTATTTAAATTCGCATTTAGCAGCTGGCTATTTTTGTTAGGCTTTGGTGAGTACTACCAAATGAAAGAGATTTTTACTCCAAATTTTTTGATATAAATAACGTATTTTTGAAGAATAGAGGATTTGCTCAATTCTTCCCAGAAGCAGACAGGGAGATCAAACAAGTGATTGATTGTTATTGGTCAGGTGAAACAACAGTGTATCTCTAATAATAAAATAAATAATATACAGATATTCAAACGAATATAAAGAGTTCGGGAAAAAGATTTGTAAGTAGGTATATCCCATCACTAGGTACTGGTTAGGTTAGAATTTCAAAAGAACTTCAGCTCTCATAGAGTTTGGAACTTCCTGACCTTACACGGTGTGTAAGTTATGATGTAAAGTTATTTTCTGATGATACAATCGTGTGTGTGTTTTGTATTTAATCTCGACATATCGATAGTATTACCAAAATTGATCGGGCAGAAAAGGAAATTCCATGGTAAAAAGACAATTTTGATAGTTTGTGGCAAGATATATCTATTAATTTTTTTAGTTATCAAAATTTGATGATAGAAACAAATGAAAATGTTATCACATTAAACGTAATTCAGCCTACTGATGCTCTCTTTTTTCTTTTCTTTTCAAATTCCCCCTCCCCTGAATTTTTTTATATCATTAAAATTGATATTTGAGAATAAAAAACAGTTTATATTAGTAGTTTTAAAAAGATTTAAAAGACATTGCCACATATAATTATGTAAACAAGCTACAAAACCTGTTTTGCTAACAGGCTATTTGAGTGATGAAGAAAATTTTTGCTTCAGTTACCTATTATCTTTCATTTTCAAATGTAAACAAAAAGAGTCAAATTTCAAAGTAGTACTCTAAAAAATATACTGGTTTATGTATCACATAATAAAATATGAGAAATCAAACTTTAGCCAATTTTGAAGCCACAACATCAAATTTGAAATGAGCACCCTAAGAAACTACTCCTATAATACCTATAATATAATCAAATGTAAATTAAAAATTTTTCCCAATTTTACAGCCCCTTTGGGTTGAAGAATAAGTTGAATGAAAAAATGAATGTAAAATTTGAAATCAGTAATCTCCAAAAAATACATAATGATATATCACATAATAAAGTTTATAAACTCAAAATTGGCTCCTGGGGGTCAAACAATGGGTCAAATAGAAGAACAAACATCAAATTTGAAATCAGCACTCCTAAAAACATACCTATTTATTGATGTATTACACAAAAACATAAATAAATTCAAAATTTACCCCTCTTAGCCTTCAAGTGGTTAAAGAATTGGTTTAATGAAAAAATGAAGAACAATAGTGTATTAATTGCCACCGAGAGATCAATTAGTATAAATGTTACTTATTAAGTTCTTCTTTTTGGTGGCTAGATGGAGATTATTAGATTATATTAATATTGATGGAAGGAATTAAAACAATCTTTACCTATTTACGATGGAAACATTAATAGAAGGAAGAAGAGAAAACAAGAGGTAATATTATTTGGGATAGAAGAAGGTGAATTATTAATATCATAATACATTTACTGCTTCAAGTAAAATTTTTATTTAAAGGATACATGTGTGGATGATGATGATGAAGAAGTAGAGGAGGAGGAAATGCATATTGAACGAAGATATGGAAGTTTTGAAGCTACCTACATTTCTTCTTCATTAAAGCAGCAATGATGAGAGAATTTAGTGAGCAGAATTAAAAAATTTCTTATGTCTACATAATGTAAAAATATGCGGTGGATTTTGATTTATTGGATTTTGTCATCATAGATAATATGTTTTTAGGGTCAGAATTCAGTGAACATCAGTATTCTGTATTCTCACACGTAATTATTTTTCTCAAGTATCCTTTACTTTTAATTTAATAATTTTTACCACAGTCAATTTTTACATCAGGTCAAATTTTACAACAAATTTGCAACAAAATTGGTAATGAGGGTGTCACAAGCCCCTACACCCCCCTTGATGGGCCCCTGAATATCTTCCTCAACAAGATTCAGAAGTGAGTTTACATGACTCAGCTCATATCATTGATGAATATAATCTCAATATAAAGTGAACGCACCTCCATGTAAAAACGTGAAGCATCTTTTTACGTGGAAAAATGTTCAGTTTACATCGAGGTAAAGGTTACATTTTCTAAATGAAATGTTAAATCTGCCAAACTGAGGAGGTTAATATTTTATTTTGTTTTTTATAATTTTTAAGAAAGACTGATCATTATCATAGAATTTTAACATTTCGTTTCTTTCTGATCATCATTTATATAAAATATCTGCCTTAACAAGATTCAAAAGTGTGTGATTACATGTGAAAGGGTTACTATTAAACACTTTTGCGCATCTTAATCCTGGGCAACAGTGTGTAAAATTAACATCTACTTCACAGGCCAAAAATTTGTTGGTTTACCGTTTCTATAAGTACATAATTATAAAGTTTTGGTTTTTGCGTATGTGTTGCAAAAATAAATTTTAATATCTTCCCTTTAACTTGAAAAATACCAGAATTTTTTATTTTAAATGAGTATTTGCTAATAGCTGAACATTGCCTATAGTGTACAAAGTTACCCCAACATTCACGTTACAAATTATTACATTAAAATAAAGAAATTAGGTACCACTTAGATGACGAGTAATCAACATTTAATTTTTCAAAGTTCTATTGATTAATATTCAAAATAAATATAAAAATTGCGAGACACATTTTCGCCATTACTAACAAAATATTTGAAGTTTTTGTTTGTATATTTGTTCGATTGTTTGTTTACTTTTTTTGTTTTTCTTTATCCTCGTGAAATCAGTTATTTGATTTTTGAAGTCGATTATCTAAATTAAAATTCAAATCACCGGTGTTTTACACGCGTGTTAGAAAGTGTTGCTATTTGTTGATAAAGAAATTCAAGTTGAGAGTAGGCTACATCCAACCACCACCGTCAGCGTCAGATAATGCAATAAAATATGAATTTTTGAAAAGATTTGACAAGTGAACGTCCGATGTATCCTCGTGGACTTGACAGCCGCCCATCTGAATCCGGTTCATTACTTATTAATGATGGACGTTGAACTGGAAAATACCGTAGGCCTATTTGCGTGAATATAACCTACTCGAATAAATTTGCAAAATGATGGTGTTCACGTCGGATATGGGAAAACATTAATTCGTTGGGGCAAAATTTTGGTGTAACCAATGAAGGAAGTGAGCTTTACTCAGTTGTAGGCCAACAAAAATAATCATTTTCCATTTATTTCAACTCGTATTTATCTGGAATTAAAAGAAAAATTTGTTGAACACCTATCTTGATAAATTAGAACACGTAAAATTTAATTAACACATGATTGGTACTTACCTATTATTGTAGAAAGATAATAATTCTAAGGTTACCAAGAATATGCGGATGATTAAAGGAAAATATTTGATATAAAACATGATCAGAAAGGCAATGTTTAAGCTGGTATTCTTTGAGTGAAAAGTAGCTCATATCAATGATGAATATAATCTCAATATAAAGTGAACGCACCTCCAAGTAAAAACATGAAGCATCTTTTTATATGGAAGCATGTTCAGTTTACATTGAGATAGAGGTTACATTTTCTGAATGAAACGTTAAATCTGCCACAATGAGGAGGTTAATGTTTTATTCATTTTTTGTAATTTTTAAGAAAGACTTATCGTAGTGATAAAATTTTAACATTTCGTTGCTTTTTGATCATTAATTATATAAAATATCTTCCTCAACAAGATTCAAATATGAGTTTACATAACTCGGGAATTGCTCACTCGCTGTGCTTGTTTTGCAAACTCCCTCGCATGTAATTGCTCACTTATGAACCTTGGTGTTTAATATTTATAATATCCTTGAGATGCAAATTGTTTTGACAAAATACCTTCCTATGCATTAAATACACATTTTGGTGTGAAATATGCAACAAATATGTAAAATCAATAAAGGTGCCTTTTTTATGAGTTTTTGAGTTCTACCCATACTGCAATAAATTGTAATAAAAATTTTAAAATTAGATTACAATGGTTCATCAAGATCAAAAAAACTAATGATGAAGCGATAAAAAACAATGTCTGTAGGTAGGGCAATATGGATATGTTTCTATTTTATAATTTTGAACTAAAAAAAAAACTACCACAGCAAGCCACGCTAGAAAATGTAGGTTTTCCTAAACAAAAAATCTAAATACATAAATAAACAAAATTATAAAATGAAAATACTGAAAGTATTTGCCAGAATGCTGCATAAAAATTACATTTTATGAAGTGTCAAAGAAATTCATAATGAATTGTATTGCTAGGTTGTAGAATAAATAAGCAAGAAAGTAAAATAACTGCGGCCCACTTTCCACATATCTTTTTTATTTCATCTGAAATTATCTACTCTTTGTAGCAATAGTTGAAGATTTTTCCAAATCATTTCTGTGTATGAACTGTAAAGCCACTTGATACAAAATTTTTGCAAAATGTTAGAAGTATTCAATGTCTATATCAAATCCATGTAAGTCTCAAAAATGAATTATAATACGATTTAATAGACCACAAACCATAGGGCTGATCTTGACCAGAAATAGTAGGGGTTGTCCTCATATAGATCCAAATAAAGGTACCAAATTTCAAGACTCTCAGATAAAAATTTGCGACCCGTACCAAGTTAAATGAAAATGTGTATGTATATAATTATATATGAATTTCAGCTAATGATGCAAAAATTTTCCTGTGGTCCCGAGATAAAAAACAAACCTACCCCCAACCCTGGGTCTCAATACCAGATTGATTTTAGTATATAAATTTTATTATACAACTTACATAAAAAAAGTATTAGTGAGAGTTGTGTAGAAATCAGTAGATATTGAAAGTTTGTACAAGTTGCAATGAGAGATATCACAATTGAAACGATATGCATGTCCATGTGAATTGTTATCTCTAAGTTGAAGAATTTTTTGTCACAGCATCGTGCCTCTCAGTCATGAAAAATTTTCTCTACATTTTCACCTCATATAGATGCTTATCCTTAAACAGTTTTTGTGGAGTTTCATTTTTGAAATCTTTATTCTAAGAGCTGTAAATACATTTTAAAGTTTCAATTCTAAACCTATTCTTTTTAAAATAAATTCTAGATTCTACTTAATGGCTTTTGTGTTGGTTTTGATTCTAAATTGAAGTTGCTTTCTTAAAAGTATCAAATCTGACCAATTTTTAACAAATTTGTGCAGGAAATTTTCACAAAAAATACTTAGTCTTTGTATATAAAACCAAGTCCAATAGACCCCTGGGCTTAGCAACTCACCCGATGAATGTAATAATCAAAAAATTTGAGCTACAGTATAGAAAACAACCATGTCATTTACTCACCGTAAGTTGCTTAAATAAATGATACTTAGGCAGGAATTAATTTTTAATTTGAAAAATTAGCTTGCACTCAGTTGACAAATAACGATTACTATGGCTATATCTATATATGTGTAATAGATATGTTTGTCATGTTATTATATTCTTGTATATATTCGGCTACACAAAAAAACGTATTTTATTCTGTACATTTGGTCTCTTTAAATTGTACAGTTAGCTGGCAAAAGTATCGTTACTTCCTGCCAGCACTCACAAAATATTTTTTAATGGGCCGTGTATGGGTCCCTTAAATATTCTCCAATAAATAAATCCCTCTAATCAGCAAATCCCTTCTTCATACCTAATACCACATAAAAATGTGTACCCTGACCGGGTGTATAAACTCTTGTTTTCACTAAAATAATTGTACTGTAACTTCACATTCACCCAGTCTTAGTAATGTAAATTTACATTCTCTTAATCTTAGTACTGTCATCGATCAATTTGTCTTAAACATTGTACTTTTGGGTCTACAAATTATTATTTTAATAGATTGTTAAATCTTATTGTGTATTTGAATTTTATTTAAAGTTTCTCTGAAAGTTAAGGTCAACAATAGCTGTGGATAATAAACTTAATAATTTAAATTAGTTCTCGAGTAATAATAATATTCTTACAAATATTGTCATCTTGCTGCCAAAATGATATAAAATAGGTAAGTAGGTACATTTTGCAAGAAACAAATAATCAATAAAAAACCATGACCTAATTGGTTGAATACACAGTTCGTCGTCGAAGGTAGTTGGCTGCACCAAATACTTATATTTTAAAGGATAAAAGTCGATTTTCTTCTGCCACAATCAGTGTTTAACTAGCCGTCAAACGTGATGCAGTGAATATTTAAATACGGTCGACAAGACGATATTACGATGCGGACGCGAAAGGTGCATTCCGTTTTTGGGCAAAACAAAGAAAGTATAAAGCGCATTATCCTTGGTCTGATAAACCTGTGTGTAAAGGATATCTTTATTAGGTCCTGTTCACCCTTCATTATTCCAAAACTGACGTGTTCTGCAGGAAATTAAACTTCACAAATGTCGAATCGGAAAATGCTGAATGAACTCTTGTATCTAGATACGATCTAATCCTACTCACGTCTTTCCGTATTTCGTTTATTTGGGGGGACGAGGCGAGGGTGAGAAGACGTGGTGAATCTTCACTTTCTTTCCCTCAACCTGCTTAACATGTTAAACGCTTAAAATCAATAAATAGTGTTACCAGCAGACGAACAGAATAGAAATGCACGCACCGGAAGCAAGACCATCGTCATTCAAAAAAGTAACGTATCCACCCCAAAGATAGTTTACCTAATCAAAATTATACTACACAGAATCACATCTACAAGAGATCTGATACGAATGTCTAAAGTCTGGAACTAACGACTTTATGCTTATCAACGTTGTCACGACAGTATACGTAGCGATCATACGGTCCATTAGTTAATAGGGTAAAATTATGACGGTTTAAATGAATAAATTGCGCCCACACGTATTCAGATTGATATGTTACCCTCTTCTCTTTATCTGACTCATTGTTATTAAAGAGTTTTCTTTATTTGGATACTGAAGGCTATCGGTCATATACTTATACGCCTAGTTAATAAGAGAACAGGACCTTGCACTTTTTCAAATAGTTCATGGAATTCTTCGAATTTTAACACACGTTTAATTTGAAAAATTCCTAAAATCTATCTTTCTGAAATTTTCTCCACATAAATAATATTTTCTGATACTTCTTGTTTGAAATTTGAAATAGGTGATTTTTTTTTTTTTTTTTTTGTTCGATTGTATGTTTGACATTCGAGTTTTCTTCGAGAAAGGGGGTTATTTAAAAAATAAGGTGTGTGTACGATTTCTGATTGAAGTTTCTCAGGGATTAAAATTTCCCATAGGTTGTCTAGAGTTTTTAAATTTTGATGTTATTCATTGTTGTTAATAATTGTCTGTTGTAGGTATAAATGAATTCTAAAAGGGGTGAATGTTATCTGGACGTTATTGGGAGATTAAAATTTTGGTGTGATATGTAGTGAAAGAATATTCACACAAGAAGGTAATCAACAGATTATTGCCTTATATCTAAACATGGGTAAGCTAAAACCTGGGCGAATACTGGCAATTTTAGAGCCAGTTTGGACGGTTTATATAGGGGCTTATTTACACACACACACACACACACACACACGCACGCACACACATACACACATATGTGTAAATATGTACGTCTGTGTATAAGGGTGGTTCGTCATTTCTTATAGATATAAGAAATGGATAAGAAATGGCGGACAAGTTTGTATACCAAACTGTGACATTACCGTAATTATTCGATTAGTCGTAGTTTGGATTTTGCACATTACTTGCAAGTACATAAAAGTAATTATGTTCGAAATTTTTTGTGCATTTGTTTAACGTCATAGAGACGAATGTTAGCCAGCCTTTAGGCAGCAACTGTTGTTGGGGGTTCAAGCCCCTTCACCTCATATGAGTAATGTCCCCATATATAGTATATTACATATTTTATTTTTTATTAAGTACTAGTATCCAGCTATGCCACTACATATGGAAATCAACATACTTTCGACTTGCTTTGAGTACCTATTTTTATAGATTATCTTGATGTCAAAAATCCACTTCTATTGTTTCAAAAGAAGTTCTAGAGACATGAAAACGCCTTCATTCTTCAAGATATTTTTCTTCCTGTATGGGTAATAGTTCGACTCGTGATAAACCATAAAATTCAATATATTTCTCGCCTCTCAAAATATTATCGAGTTACTTACTTAATTTTACTGATTTTAATTATACCTGAACCCACACTTTGTTCTGGCACTTTGAGTTTCAAAAACTTCTTAATTATGTCCATGCCCCTACTCTACGCAGCGAGAGTGCCCAGACATAACATTGTACTCTACCTTCCTTCTGTTTCGTAACAAAAAAAAGAATTTTGTAGACAGCTGAGAAACAAATACAGCTTAATACGATTAACACATATTGATGTTTCGCGCTATCCTCACAAATTTTTGTGCGCCTTCCTCACATTGTGCACATTCCTGGTTTACCGCAAATATCTGTTACCTATACTTACCTTCAGCTTATAATGTAAATATAGTTAGAATTCATCTTATAACGTCTGATACTCGACTACATTCATAAGCCCCATATAAAGCTCAACCTTATCCAATGACTCGACATTTAATTGGAGTTGGAAAAAGAAAAAATCAACCTTTATTCCAGTATAAGGCGAAAGAAAGTAACATGAAGTCAACTTAACAGCGGTATCGACAAAGAAAACACGTGCCAATACTCGATACTGCCTGAAGTGGCGTTTGAAAATAACGAAACGAGATTGGCAAAGGGAAAATAAAAAAATAATGGTTACATTTTTATGTTGCCAAGAAATGGAGGGATGAGTAGGATCCAAAATGGCAATGGAAAATCTATTTATTAATTTTTTTTTTTTTGCGACCAAATAAGAATCACTTACATTGTAAATTTGGTCGATCAAATTGATGAGATTTCAAGATAATTATTGATGAACCTTCAAGGTTAATATAAAGGAACAACTTCTGAAATGTTTCCTAATTGATATGTAGAAATATAATTAAATTCTTTCTTTAAGGGGTCTAGCCTCTAACAATTTCGTAAATTTTAGTGCCTGTATACGTTTTTTTATGTTAAGTAGTGAAAAATTCGCTGTAGGAACAGAAAATATTTTCACATTTTTTCTACAAGTTTCCCAATAATTTTACCAAGTCTGCGCTAATGACAGTAACGTCAATACCAAGATCAGGCCTATGATGTAAAATGAAGACCGACAGCAAATGTGCATCAATATTAAAGCCAAAGCTACCCTTACATTGACCTTGACCTTGACCTTTCATATGTTCATCACTAATCTAATAAAATTTGCCATACAATTTTATACGTGTACTATTTCCCCCAGTCTATCGTTCATGTTTTCTGTAGAAAATTATTTTTTTATCCTCAAGTACCACCAATAAATTGAGAAGAGAAACCAAAGACTATCCATGGCTTAAATTTAGCTGTTAAAACGAATTTTAGTTTGCATTGAGACATCTGAAACCCCACAGCCTTCCCTTCACATCACCACCAAAAACAGCTATTGTAGAAATTTGTACTATAAGATTATACTTTTGTTAAAACCACAGATATGTACATCAAATTCTACAGAAGATAAAATCCCCATTCCACAATGTTAGAACAAGCTAATCGATGACTTTTATATACTTTTGTGATGACGTGTATATTATAATTCAGTCACCGATGAACAAACACTTTATCTCCTTAACTGTTCACAAATTTGATTCTACCGTGAACAGTTAGTTTCATTTTAAATGTTAATGTTTTTTGTTCATCGTGAATACTTAAAATATTCACGACAGTCTACAGCTTTTGATTTTGACATTTAAGTCACTTTTTATAAATTGTTTTTACTGAAATTATTCGAAAAGTGAACGCCATTAGCACAACTGTTTCCTGTTCAACTTAAAACTGTTTTTGATTCCAACAACGAACATACTTAATTAGAATCTGTTGGTTCATCGGACATTGAAAGACCATGTGGGAATACAAATTTTGACAACTGCACGACCAGATATATATGTTATTCGATTGTATTAAACGTGAATTGTACTGATGGGTTGACCTACTTATTTAACTCGCCTATATGAAATTACCCGACATATTACATAGGCCTTGGGAGCTTTTGCTGGTAGGCTGGTGGCCTAACTGTTTAAGCTGACCTGTGGTTTTAACTCTACAATTTCTCAAGACTCCTTGATATACTTCACCTCATGATTTCAAACCCTAATACTTGGGATGTATGTCATTTTTGGATGTCACAGCATAGTATAGGAACTTGAAGCAAATCACATCTATATATGATTATAGAATGATAATTTGAAAAGATTTTTTGGTAACAAGTGAGATTTTGGTTTAAATTGTCGATAATGGTCCCAAAACCAACATATTGAAAATCCCACCCCACCTGTACCCAAAAGTTTGTACTAAAAATTTTCTAAGTAGTAAGAACCATTCCCACAATGAATAACTGTTCTTCATAAATAATGTAGGTACACAAAAAAGGATCTTCGTATGGTTTTATCCCCCAGAAAATTCAACACAAAAAGTAGGAAAGTGGGATTTTTAAGGTGTTGTTCATAGAACCTGAGAGAACAGAGTTTCCCACCAGAAGGGTCTATAAATTTAAACCCTATTGTGTGTCTGTTTTACCATATATGGAGAGCCAAGTCCTTATGAACAATGGTATGGTAGGACGCGATGATATGGGTATATGCGTGGTTGGTAGGGTGGTCTATTGACAAGTGCGTGTCCACGTGAGTTTCCACATAGGACTTCACTACTCACCATTTGCCATTCACTTTTTGCTATATTATCGGTGAGTATCACATTGTACCCAGCAATTGATGTGTGAGCTTGGTTGGCTGTTCGTGTATATTATTTTATCGCACGCCTTTTGTGTACCTTGGCAAAGACCGAGCCTATCTTGGTGGATTTGGGGGTGAAACTCACAGAACCATTACCAACAATTTGAACCTATAGATACAATTTATCACTAAATTTCAAAAGATAAAATTTTTTAAATTAGAAAACATCTCAAGCTTGAAATACCATTTTTTTATGACCAAAATATTTTATTTTGAACTAAACAGAACTATTCTGGATAATTTTTTCATAAAAATAAAAATCTAACCAAAAAAAATTATTAAATTAATATTAAATTAAAATTCATTAACGATAAAAATATGTAGAAACAAAATATATAATTTAAAATAAAACTAAACAAATATCAGTTATAAAGCATATTAATTATATATAAATCATTCTATAAATAAATCATAATTTATAAAATAACCATAATTAAAATATCATAAAATATTACTTAAACTACTGTCCAGCTTGTTATCAAACTAATTTTTTCATTTACCCTCGTTTGCTTAGGCTATATATAGAGAAATATTATATTCAATTTGAAAATAATTATTCAGCGAGAGCCTTGTTTGCTCTAGACGTTAACTTTGCTATTGGAAGAAAAAAAAAGAGGTTTTTTTTTTTTTACATAAAAACCTTTTAAAAGACGGTTCAATTAATATACCATCTATCGTGTTTATACTGCAATATTTCTATTCAAATTTATACACTATTCTATTCCTTCAGGAGCAGAATGAATGGAACTAAAATCACCGCACAACCACATAAGGTGACAAACAGAAGTATTCTTAGACAGACGCAAAAAAAAAAAAAAAAACCTTTTCCTAGACTATAACAGATAATCGTTTCTATAGGGTAATTAAGTTAATGAAAAAGGAACAGAGCGTCGGACAGATGAGGCGTAATTTAAAATATAACGTTCATTTTAAAATTTTCAAGATTTGACATTCTCGGCTACGGTCCAACGACGTGTGACATGTCAACGCATTTTACGTACAGCTGTTGTTTTTTTGTGTTGGTTTTTTTAGTTTTTTTTTTTTTTCTTTCTCTCTCACTAGAAGCGAAGGTGTTAAAGTGCACACACTCACATCCACAGACGCGTAAAAAATGGCTAGTCAAAAAAATAATACAACAATTAAGCCTTTGCGTCATTTTTATATACTGTTTATTAAAGAGGTAACGACGTACGAGCTCACCGTTAATAATTTTTCTCATTATTTTAAACTGTGTCATCGTCGTTAAGTGATTAAATGTTGAAGAAATTTTTATGTACGTTCATAAATTTACCAACTCCTGAACGCCCCCTTCCATTTTTTTTTTCACAAATTTACAACACACCCGTAAGTATAACGTACTATGCAGAAGAAGGTAATATAATCACAAATATCAGACACGATGAGTGGTTTACGATGTGATTTTTAGCTTTTGAATCGAAACTGTTGGGTGGATGATAGAAAAATATGTATCTTCTAACTGCAGCCGGCTTTATTGCATCTGGAAGATACGTAGGCTATATAAAATTTAAACAATTATCTGAGAGTTATTAAAAATGCCGACAGTTTTTATTAGGCCTATATTTTAACGTGTTTGAGGTGACAGAGTGTGTAAAACCAACTGTGTATTGTAATATTTTAGCCATTTGGTGTAACTTAGCCCTTCGTAAAAAGTATAGCAATTTCATAAAATGCAGGCAGATCGTGTAGGTGACCACTTGCAACGACTCATTACACCAAAAGACTAAACTTTGTAGTCCGTTCGTGAAATGTAAATATCTTTGACTACCTATACTTATATTACTTGACCAACGAAATAAACACGTGGGTAGGCAACCAGCGTGTACTTGGTGTGTAGTCTACTTTCAATGTTTTTCTAGATTTCACCAATTTAAAATACATTTGATAAGGATCATCCTTTAAATTCACAAGGCTAGAGTACATAAAAATAATTGAAAGTACGTCATGTAGTACACAGTGTTTGCCTGTTTTGCGCCGGCATGTCTAACTGGAACTCATTGTTCTTTATTGGTCCTGTACTATATGTGTGTGTATATATATATATATATATATAGTCAAAGGTAAATACCATTAAAACTATATACCTATTGTAGCCCTAAATTAATTATATTAGCTATGTTTGAACGCTACCAGTTGAATAGAAGGTACCTGCAGTTTCCTGTTTATTGTTTGTTGAGATTAATGTAAAAACTAGCCTGTTAAGGTCTGAATAGTTTTCTTGCTTTTGGTGATAATTAGATGGCGGATTTTTCGGCATTATTTAGATTAAAATGCGGCAATGGAAACTGTATTTTCAGCGTTATTCGGCAAAAACAAAAATAAAACCTTTAGATAATGAGAATGGTACCAAAAAACATCGAATTTCAATTTTTTATAAAATTCCCTAATTTTCTGTGTGAAAATGTTGTCCTCTTTAACGATAAATTCAATGAGCTCATTTACAAAGCTGTAAATCCATTATTTCAGAAGTTATCAAGCTTTTTCTGAAAACTCAATTTTTATTTTTCTCAATTTTCTGCATTCAAATTGCTCTAACTTCGTAGTAGAAAGGAAATTTAACCTCTGGGAAACACGTTTGGATAACTCGGAAGATCATCTGCAGTTCATTAACAAAATGGATACCCAGCCTCTATTCCGCTTCCTGCAATTTGTGTTTTTTTCTTTATAAACAATAAAAATAGCACCTAAAAATTAAAACTTCAATTTTTTCTACAATTCTAAAGCTTTTCTTAGAAAATAGGCGTTTTTTGCAATTTTTTGGCTGGTAGGATAATTTTTGGCATTTATTCCACTTTTAGCATTCTTCGGAAAAATAAAATTTTTTTCCCAACTCCCTAACCTATAAAAAGAACTTCAATTTGATTTTCTAGTCCTTGGCCCTTTAAAGAAATAATTTAACAAATACCAGAGATCCTCACTTAAGTGATAACAGAGAAAAATGTAAAGTAAATTGTAACAAAAAAAAAAAACGAAAATTCTAAAAAAAACTTCACTGATTGGAGAACCAGAAGCTTCGAGTTCATGACTGCTGGAGCACCAATCGCTGGTTCCTGCAAGTCCACTAGGAGCGTGCAAACAGATTTCCACTGGAGAGTGTCCAAACGCTTTCCTAACAACACTGGGCCAGTACTGCTTCTACTGGAGTGTCCAAGCAAAGTTACTACCTGTCTAAATTACCTTGTTAGACATTTAATGGAGTGACTAAGTATATACTTATGTCGGCTATTTATGCTGAAGGTGACGTATATTATTGACAGATAAAGGAAGTTACAAAATTAAATAAAAAATATAGGTACTTCCTGTAGGATGCCATGGTAAGCGAATGCACTCCTTACATTAAAGACCTTATCTTCGTGTGTATGCCACTAGGCGGTATAAAAATCAGACTACAACTGGTGAACGTCATAGCATGTGAAGTAAAAAGAGTGTTTGTTTCCCATATGTGGGAACCAGCCACACAACCAATCAGCCAGTGTACAAGTACTGCCGTCATCACTGATCGTGAGTTACCACACTCCCTTCGAATTCCTTTAAGTTAATAAAGATATTGTGTCAACATTACATTTAATACCTATGTATTTAAATTATTGATATAATAGGGACATGAGAAGTTTGTATTTGATTTTATTGTTCACAATTGGTGGTTCTCTCCTAATATTATATTATTATATACTTACACCAACCTATAATGTAGGTATGATAGATGTCTATTACTAATTTAAACTTGGACAGATATTATAATTAGTTATGATTAGGTACTTACCTATATATCAAAGAGGTTCTTGCATTTCATGCAGATGGTGAAAAATTTAGAAATTTTGTCTGTTACAGACTGTGCCCAACTTTCTACGTTACATTAAATGGATTCCAGAGCATCTAGACAGAGATGGGCAAATCACAAATTTTTTGATTCGAATCACAGATCATGGATATAGATTTAAATTTGAGTCGATTCAAGGATCATGGATCACCGATACAGACTTGAAATTTGATTGGAATCACGAATCACGGATCACGAATCACGAATCACGAATAACGGATCTTCACTTAAAAAGGGATCAGGTTTATTCATGTCGGCATGGATATGGAACGAATTTGTTCGTTTCACTGGTATTTCGAATTTAGGAATGTTCTCGAATATCGAAAATCTTGCGGAATATTCATTTGGCTGAAAATATCCCACAAAATTGGAAAAAATATCTCACATATGTACCTATCTATTAATGATGTAATATTATAGCACAAATTCGTAAAGGTTAAAACGTTTTTTGGACGTACGTACGATCGCAGACACGCACATATGATGGTGAAAATTATCTTACATGACAATACATTGCTGACATATCTACTCGTAGCCAAAAATTTTGAATATATTTAGTCAGATATCTTAAGTTATGTGACAGTTAATTCACAATGTATGCCTTATTGCCTTCAGTAGTACAGACAGTATATACCTGGAACCTATACCAGCCAGTTGATGCAGAATATGTAATAAATAGGAGAGAATAATCAAGCCTTGGTGTCTAAAGGGGCACCCCAATGGTGCTGATTGACCAAATCGACCATAGTGCCATGTTTCAGTCATAAATTTTTAGCAATTGATAATATCCAACCTGAGATCTTCTAACTATGAGACTAAACATCTGAATACCAAATATTAACCGTCATTTTTTTTTCCTCAAAAATAATAATCAAAATTTTATCTAATATCGAAACTAAAAATATTTCCACATCAGTATAGTCTGATATTCTGTAACAGTTCACGTACCTACCTCCCTAAAAATTCCATTAGCTATCTATTTATTTTTCTTTGAAATCCAACAAAAAATTCGCAGACCAAGAGTTAAAAGTCAGAAGATGACGTAAAATTAAATAAAATCTATCGTTATTTTCTTTTAGTGCGTGACAAAGACCAATAATAGCAGTGATAGACTGTGGTAGTTTTCGCATAATGTATCTAAAAATAGTTTTCTAAAAAGCAGACATATAAACTCGAGTTACCTGCTCGGTTTTCGTTTCGTTATGGCTATTACCCATCTCTGATTATCAAACAGCAAATTCATTTTGACAGAATTTAGAAAATAAAAACAATAATATTGCCTACCAATTTTGCTACACACATAACCGTGTTACAGTGATATCGCATAATATTATGCAACGCTCGTAGGCAAACGGTGTCACCTAAATGTGGAGACATTAAATTCAAAAAGGCTTCGTATATTTAGTGTCGGTGTTTGTAACGAAAGAATTTCAATTCGGACCAAGTTTTTATCAAGAATTCAAATTCATTCAAGTAATCTCATTTATGGCGTAAGTAAATATTCGTATTAGAATATTTAACGTTTTGTTCCCAAACGGCATTATAATATTCCGGTAGATAGATACGGACGAAGATTTTGTAAAAGTGTTGAATTACTTTGCACTTCGCCTAAAGGTTTCGTACCTCTCATCACTCTTCGTTAAATTTTTCTTCAATACACAAAAGCATAAAGAGAAAAAGTAAAATAAAAAAAAGTTATGGAATGCGAGTTTTTCTTAAATCTTCGATAGTACACCGTCGTCTTTCTTTTTTCTTTTTTTCATTCTTATTTTTCCAAATCGACGAAAAGTATGAAAAAGAAAAAAGAAAAAAGGAAGACGAACGGCACACTTCTGACTTTTCGAGTGCGTAAAAGTTGATGGAAAACGTTTACAGATTTTAATTAAAAATTCCAGAAAACGACAGATCCGTAGAAATTTGTTGCTGAACAATATGGGCACATCTCCAGCGTGTTATAGTCGGCGCACAAAAGGAGCAACTACATAAAAGTGAAAAGGGGGCGCATGTGTATATAGACATGTATATTATATATGTATATACGATATAAAGAGATAACTAATGTGAAAATATGTGACTTCTACAAAGTGGTGTAAACGACCCAGAATACCATCCGACATGATGAGACTCGCGATAAAGCTGCTGATCGCATAATGTATGTATATATATATATATATATATATAATATATAATATATACGAACAAAAACTCCTTTAATAAAGGTTTTGCCCCTAAGTAGCTGCTTGCATTACAGGAAAATTGCTTTTGCGGTAAACTTTAACCAAAGTTATTTAATAAAAGCCGTAGAAAAAAGCGGGTGAAAAAAAAAAGGAAAACTTTTTTCGCTCGATGTTGCGAATGTGGACACCAGTTTAGATTTATTGAAAAGAAAATAACCCTGTAGCACCTTCAAGACGATCTTTTAATATTCGTTTTTCGTGCGGCCCCAAAAAATGAAGTAAAAATGGACGCGGATTTGGCCAACAGCCTAGGGGATGAAAAGAAAACAGCCAAAATACGAAAAACAAAAACAAAAAAAGAAAACCAAAAAAAAAAAGACGAACTCGAAATGAAATGAAGTTATTCTAACTTAATTAAAAAATTCTGTTTCAAAAACGCATTTATGTAATTAAAAAAACTTGTTCGCCTCTTTTTTGTTTTTTCTGGTTCTTATCCATTCCCATGCAATTTCTTAGCATTTCTTTCTTTTTCTTTTATTAATAAAAACTTTCTTTTTTTTCTTATTTTTTTCGCTTCATTGGTGGGAAGTTTTTGAAAAAAAATACAAAAAGAAATTAAGAGAAATACGAAGTATACCTTTTAGATGAAAAAAACTATTAAAACGTTTTATTTGAAAGATAGAGATTCGCTTTTGAAACAATTTTTTTTTTATTAGGAACAATGATGTTACGCAGATGGTTGAGATGACTGCGTAAGTATGTAAATCATGTACGGTGACTGGACACTTTTACATGATGATGTCTGATGTCCTAACAAGAATTTATATTTAAGTAATCGATGGAGGCTGAAAAATCTTGAAAAAAAATAGAAGAAATTAATTGATCTGCATAGGTAAATGAAACGACATATGAGGAAGAGCTGTCATGGCTACGCCCATGAGTCCTGTGCGCACTAGCGATGCGCAGAGGACTCGAAATGACTGGAGATACTGGGCTGAGGCGACGCTAACAGTTGTCTTACAACCAGGCGTGAGCTATGATGTGTGACAACGAACATATTTTATTCGTCCTTGTGACGTTAAACCAACATGATAGTAAACTCCTCCACTACATGGTAGCAGGAGCACAGTGTTTTTCACTGGACTTCGAATTTAATAATTTGTTTTCATCAAAATCTGATTTCGCAAATCGAAATTTAATTTTGGAAAATCGAAATATCATTTCGAACATCTAAATCTAATTTTGGAAATCGAAAATTAATTTCGGATCCACATGCGAAAAACAAAAATATTAGTTTTTTGTGGCCCAACTTACGGTTTGACCTGAACTGAAATACTAAATGCTTCCACTAGCAAATAACTCTCACCTGTACACTGTACACAATTACCACTCTCAATAAGAATTAGCCTGACAATTACACTTAGACTTATTTGAGACTGAACTTTAATTCATTGATAATTCCCTATACTGAGTATAGTCAAACATTTTCTAATTGTTAATTAGCCTAAAAATGCCCTTTGTAATTACCGCTGTTAGATAGTTGATGAAAAAATAATTCATAATTATTTTTCCACCGCCCCCAGCCCTCAATATTACATATATTATTCCAATAAATAAAATACATCGAATCTACAAATTCGTCTTTAGAATACTTAGGCTGTAGAAAATACAGAAACATCGCTAAATGATAGCGCATTTGTGCCTTTGTCCTTCAAATCTAAACAAAGCGAGAGAGACAGAAAAAAAATCTAGGAAATTCCTATCTCTCTTGCACCCATACATTTGAGAAAAAAAAACGATTCTTAAAGGAGACACAAGTCATATAAAAAACCGATCAAAATTCCTCAAAACTACGACGATCGTGCAGAAGACATAGGAATAGGCGTCATCCAATCGGCTCTCACCAGCTGCATGCGTATGAAAATTTTGTATAAACAAGCAGACATACGTAAAAAGGATCGTAAGCCTTACAAAAATAAAACACACACATAGTTTGTGCAGTCCGCTGCAACGGCAGTGACAGTGGAGATAATACCCCACGCAAGCGCTATCTCACCCTGACAACAACGTGTTCATCACAACGTACCCCAGATGTACAAAAAAAAAAGAAAAAGTTTTCACTTGTTGTCTGATTTTGGTAGAGATTACTGTGCACTCCATTACAAATAATTGCTTTTGTGGTATTTTTTGTAATTATTTACGCAATTCCGTTTATACATTCCCCCCAGAGTGTAGTGGCAGAGTTTCCAAAAAGTGCAGCCATCAGTATCAAAGGAAAACCGTAAGTACACTTACGATCAAGATAATTTTTAGTAAATTTCCTAAAGTGACGCCATATGCAAATATCATTTTTGGAATATGCATTCGTAACACATTGTTACGAGATAGAATTCTTGATCTATGCCATGGAGTGATCTGTGGAAGAAAAGATGAGAATAACCAACATTGCTTTGCAATGTATTGGCTAAAAAACAAGCAAGGAACTCAGTCCTGAGTTTCTGCTTAGTTTCATGATGTGACCCGATCAAGCAGATTGTGACTCGATCAACCAGATCGTAGCCAGTGTGGCCCAAGTGAGAAAACTGAATTGTTTAACAACCATAGTTTCCAGAAAAAAATCAAAGTAGTGGCTTTACACTAGTAACGGTATGGTACTTGCTGTGTGTATTTATTTGGCAGATCTTAATCAGTAGACGTAGACAGAGACTACCTGGTTGTTCCTACTGAACATGACTCATCGAAGCAGATGAGATAGTAACAAACACCATGTGAAACATTTGTTCGAATCAGTTAAATCATTTATTAAAATTAGGGAGTTATCGGAGCCTATTTGTACTTCTGTACCAAAAAAGGTCGATAAACCTAATCCACCACCTCAAAATAGAAATCCCACTCAACCTAAAGGCAGGAGAAATTTTGCAATCATTTCTACAGAAAAGAAACCGAACAAAAGAGGATAAAATAAATCCAATCCTCGAAAATGACCAATCCAACGTATAAATCGCATAAAAAATAGAGTCAAAGAAATAAAAAGCATAAAACCTGTACAAACACTCTACAATGTATAGAAGCCGTACGCCGATTTAACAAACAGTAAATAAGGAGAAAAAGACTAATTTCACCTTATGCATATTTAGATCTCACTTTTCATTTTGCTCTACTCTGTTTCATCAGAGCTCACCAAAAGAAATACTTTGGAAAACTACTCGAAGCATTGGAAAAATGAGATCACCCTCCGTACATCTTGTACAAAAAATTCCACATCCTGATTGATCCATCTGGGATATTACGTACAGTAAATTATCTACCCGATATCGAGTACGCAAGAGATATGTTATCACCAATCCTGATGCAACCTAAATCTCACTTAACAAAATTAATTCTGATGCATACACATCTGAAAAATGTACACTCTGGTACGAAATTTACTATAGCCAATTTCAGAAGACACCACTTTGTACCAAAGTCACTAAAAGTGTTACCTCAAATCCTAAAGAAGTCGTGCACACTATGCAAAAAAGCTGAAACCCAACTGTTTAAACAACCAACTTTTTCAGCACTACCAGATTTTTGTCTGGTACCTTTTGTGAACCCATTCACCTACACAGGTGTGGACATCTTTGGCCCATTAATGGTATTTGACAAATACCTGCCAAAATTGAAAGCACAGTTGGCAACACCAACTACACCACCAATCAAAAATTGGGTGTTGATTTTTACATGCCTGTCCACCCAAGCAGTGCACCTACTCTCAGTATCAAACTTGACAACTGAGGACATCTGGACAACGTTCCTAATATTTTTTGCTGACAAAGGCACACCCAAAGTTATCCTATCCAATAACGCGGCGCAATTCCACTTAATTGCAACATACTTACCAGAATACTGGAAAACATTCACTGAAGAACAAAAAATCAAACCTAGCTTAGATGAAAGAGGCATTAAATGGCACTTCATCCCAGCTAAAGCACCATGGTATGGTGGAGTTTATGAACAACTGATCAGTATTATAAAACAGGTGTTTTATAAAGTCCACGGTCACCACTCAATCTACAAACATACCTTTCAAGCAAGCTTGAAAGATATACAAACAATGGTCAACAGAAGACCACTATGCCCATCTCTGGATGAGCTAGATCAGTTGACATTAACACCCGCACACTTCATGCCGGCCAACTTAGGCTACCTAAGCAATCCAATTACTGAATCAAACAAAGATCCAACTCCTACAGCAAAACAGCTTATGGACATTTGGATACTGGGCCGAGGCGACGCTAACAGTTGTCTTACAAGGCGCGAGCTAAGGTATGTGACAACGAACATATTTTATTCGTCCTTGTGACGTTAAACCAATATGATAGTAAACTCCTCCACTACAAGAGCTCCATTTTTCATACATTTCCTTGAAATTTTCGCGCAGATGTAGAGGTGATTTTTCGATTTAATAATTTTTCAAATACGTTAGTAAACTAAAAAAATGGCCATGAAACGCATCATCGTGATTGCAAAAGCTTGACCCATGCAACTCCAATTAATTCATTCAACGAAAATTACGACTCACTGATAAGTTGACAGAGAAAACGTTAGTAGTGATGCGCAATAATAGATTATTTCAACTAATTGATACCCTCGATTAATCAATTAATTGATTTTTCGCTAATCAATCCATTTTTGCAACGTTAATCCATTAATCGATTAAATTTTTCATGTTCTCTATAGTACGTATCTGTTTCATGAATTAATTAATCAATAAAATTTTGTGTTTTAGTTTCTTGAATAAATTGTTACTCTTCCAATAATTATTAATTAAATTTATCCAATTTCTTTTTGTTTCTAGTGGTTTTTTTTACAATAACGTAGAATGGGCCAAATTGTTTTTATAACAATTTATTATAATTATGCTGACATCAGATAGAAGTTTCACTTTAACCGTATGTACCGTCACACACTCTTTTTGTTTTCTTCACTATTGTTACATTTGCAGTTACAAATACCTATGTTCATTTGACTCTGATTCTGTTTATTTAGTAGAATTTTTATATTCTCAATTTTGATACTTGAGACAGATTTTGTAGAATTTACCCATTGTGGAGGATGAAATTTCATGACTTTGAGAGAATTTCCATATAGTTTTTTCAATCATGGTTCCCAGACCCTGAATATACCATCATCCAAAAGATTATATATATACATACGAGCTGTTACTTGCAATTTCACTTAATTAGTGCCCATTTATGTGGTTTGCCTGCTTCCCTTATTTTAACAAATTTTTGTGGCCTAAATGTTTCAGTAATTGTTTCAATTAAAAATTGGACCCAATCAAAAAATATTCTTTGTGATCTATCACTCAATGATACACAAAAAAATTACCTTAATCTCTTGTGTTCGGAAAGAGTGCAAGAATTTTATTGATTTAACCCAAAATTAGAACCAGAAATTTGAATTCCACACCCCAAAAATCATATTATTATAAGATGTATCACTGGATAATATGTTAAAAAATTATCTTAACCCCTTTTTTGTAGACCCAAATGAAACATAACAGGAAAGCAAATGAAACCGACACAGAGAGAATAATATTTGAGAAAAAATATTTTTTCAATTCTCTTTTACTCGTTTTCTCTATCTCAAGAAATATTTTGTCCATTTTCTATTTTCACAAATTCCTTAAAATAACACAACTGTTTACAGAAAGTCTCATGAAAATCCGTCCAGTGGTTTTGGAGTGCCAGCATTTCCAACTGTTTTTAGTTCTTAGTATTTCATAATATGTGGAAATACATAAATGTGATATAAGTTAACAATATTTATCAACTATCTGGAGATCATATTTCAAAGTCTTTAAAATCTGTACAGGTCAGGCTAGGAGTTGGGATCTATTAGAACCTGAGGACTAAATGCTGGGATATTTTCGTTTTTTAATCAGAGAACAAGTGAGCGAACGAGTGGGATTCAATCAACTCTTCTAAGGTTTAATCAGGTTCGATTAGGAATGAATTACTAAAAGAGTGAGAGAGGAAGTGAGAAATTCCTTAAAATTTAAAATCATTCACTCATTCAAGGACAAATAAGTTTGGATTATTATCAGCACATATTTATCTGTTTTCTTTCTGCCTGATTACTGTTTTTCTTTCTGCACTGCCTATATTTTGATTTTTATTGATGCATTTTTCTTTTTTCCTACCCCCTTATTGTTTGTCTTTCTTTCATAGATCTATAATCAAAAAATTGTGAGGAAAAAAAAGGGAAAAAAAAGATTCAATCGAATTCAATCGAAGTGAATTATTTTTCTGATTGGGTTGAAATTGATTCAATTAGATTGATTTGAAGTTACTAAATTTGAGAGTAAATAAATAGTTTTATATAAGAGTTGAAAATTTTTTTTTGGAGAGTGAATGGGACTGAATGGGAGTTTTTGTTTCGCTCCCAACCTTTGGGTCAGCCAAGTTCGATACAAATAAAAATATAAACTGCCAGATAAATGACGTCAATGGTTTCATTGCCTCTTTCTTATTCTTTATTGGTTGTTGATTCCATAAATTTAAATTAGACTACATTTAGAGAAATTTTTGATACTTTCAGAGATGGGCAAGTAGTTTATGTGTCCGACAGAATTGGAAGCGATGATGTCGCGTAACACAAAACTGATTTGGCCTGAAAACTTGGCCGACCTGTGTGATTTTAAGGGAAGTTATTCAAAACAAACTGTTCCCAAAAAATGTTAAAAAGTGCAATTAGCCTATTTTTGTAAGGAATGCTTCAATTTTAGTCGGATGGTCGTGAAATTTGGAACCAACATTAGTACTAAGCCAAGAACTTGATTCATTGATTTTGGTGCGGATTGGTTGGACAGTACTTCCGATAACACTATTTTATTTGATATTTTGGGTATAAAATGCCTAATTATAGACCAATAGCTATGAAATTTAGAACAAATTTCTATTATGACTTATAATATGTTGCTAACTTTGGTGTGGATCGACCAAACGATACACTTATAGTACAGCTGTTTTATATCGTATTTTAGCTAATGCTTGATTTCGAATCGATAACTACGAAATTTTCAAGAAATATCGACCATAATTTACCGCAACATGCTACCAATTCTAGTGCAGAACGGCTGGAAAGTACTGGCAAAAAATCCAAATTTATTTCGATTTTGATAAAGGCAATGACTTTAAACAGTGTACTGTTACGTCAACAATTACAAAATTTAAAACTATAACCATCGATATTATGATCTATTACTATCTAACTTTTTGGCAACTAATTTTCTAATTTTTGAAAACCTACTTTTTTTACTGGAGCTGGTACAGCGGTAGAGTAGTTTTTTTTTTTTAATTTTCCTTATTTACCTACCCTAGTAAATCAAACCGAATCAGAAAATTTTTAGAAGTGCCAAAACTGACCAGTACCTTCCATAATTGGGATATACCTTTCGATGATATGTTGTTATATATATAAGGGCGTTGATCAGAATTCGTGTAATAATTATTTGTTGCTCTTACATAATATTATTACTATGGCAATAGTGGACTTTTAGTCCACAAACTACCTTTTTGCGCTCATGGCTATGTATTTTGTTTACGTAGCTAAACTAGAATACTGAGCTAGGTTCACACACGCATCTACACAGAAGAACACATTCAACCTCCTTGGTATTGGGTGGTGTTGTGTGCACATCTACACAGACACCCACAATTACATTATTTTGTATAGATATTTACGGATTTATGTCATTTTTTTCATATAACTATGTACTGAATTACAGTTGTCTTGAACTTGGAGTCTAAAACGTACCCTTTGATTCATTTTCCACGTCACGCTGCTCTCTTAACGTAATACGTTACTGCTTCAAAGATAACATTTTAACCATCATAAATGCTAAACAATTTCAGTAATTTGGTTCCCCGAACTCGTTAATTACTGAAATAACGTATCGAATATCAGGTGACCGAAATAACCTGGACCACCATCGTAGTCAATGACAGCAGCTCGTGATTAATATGATGTTTAATCTTCCACATATGCACCCAAAAATAAATTGCATTCTCGAGTCGAGTTCTGCAGATAGGGTTAAAGGTAAGCTATATCATACATATTTATGCCACACAACACTGAGCCAAAATTGCACACTCTAATCATCGTAAGACGAATGTGATTCAAAACGGCGTACATTTTCGCACGATTATCGTCGATAATTGGAGCAGCTGTTGGACGTGAAAACAACGACAAGGAACGGCTAAAGCCGTGATATGTGGCTGTATTTTTTTTTCTCCTCATACTCTGAGTTGTCTCTATAGTGTAAAAAAAAAAAAAAAAATAAATAAATAAATAAAAAAATGACTCTACGAATGCAGAAGACGAATACAGGAGCGGTAGCACATCGCAAGAACCGCATGGGCTGAACACTTCTCCTTGGCTTCCTGCCCAAAAACATCACACGAAGAGACGAGGAGCCACCTCCCTAGGGACAAATTATCTTCTTCGCCAGTTAACGTTCGTAAATATAATTTATTAACTTTAGTTTTTAATAACGTTACGCTTGTTAACTTTCTTCTTCGTACTTCTTTTTTCTCAGTTTTCCTTTTTTTCTCTCCTCTCATCACCGCAAATCTTCGCTGTAGTCTCTACACTTTATATCTATAGCTGTCCCTTACTCTCATCTTTATTTTCAACTTAAAACAGTAGGTAGAACGTAAGCGTCAGAGCATTTTAAAAACAACAAAGCGTAAATTACCTTTTTTCTCTTTTCCCTACAAAATTTTTTTCTTTATTTTCTCACCACCCCCAACTACCTATATTTTTTTTTTTTTTCAAAAATGTTGGTGACGAATTTTTGACGTACAATTTTTAATGCTGCATACACGCCAAGATGTTACACGAGTATACTGTAGCGATGAATGATGGTATTTTTTATTATTTTTTTTTTTGCCGAGTCAAAATATACGAACCTTGCATTTGGGGATTAGGATTTTTGCGCACTGTTGGTGTGGTAAAGGAGTAAAAGTGTGAAAAAAAAAAAAAACGTATGTATATATACCCAAAGTTGACGCGTCTTCTTGTTTACTTTTCGACAAATTCATGAATTAGATGTTTTTTAAGCGTGGATGACAAGCGTTAAAAGCACATAAATCAAGTAAACCTACTTAAGGTTCAATGGATAAAATTTTCTCTATTTTATTAGGTGCGCGCTATTCAATATGTAGGAAACACTTTAGGTGAAAATTTGTCAAATGATATTCGAGTTACGCGTGAAGTGTGAATACGAAAAGTTTCGGTTATCGGCATGCGATTTTAGTTGTGCACCGAGTTGTTAGGTTCGTTTCTTTCGTAGGTAGACTACCATTCATTACCATTGGCTGCAATGAACGAGGATTTATACTGGACATATGACCTTTAGCTACCCTTGTGAATGTTTCAACTTTATTATTAATAAATGAACCCCTCTGCAGACCCATTTCATTGGAATTGGTTGAACACTACACTCGTAGAATAGATTAGAAAACTTGTCTCCACCCCCAAAAAAAATACAATTTTGTACTTTTCGTTTTATGGTAGGCTTCCACTCTTCTGAACTACTGCTAAACCTATATATTCTTCAGCCTGAACCCCCTTTGATGCAACGATGGGCTTTACTCAAAACCATCCTACCTCATTGAGGGGGCTTTGCTACGGACCTTACTAACAGTTTCTATTTACACCCACAATGAGTGAAGCTAGAAGCTGGAACACATTTGTGGGATTATTGTCCACCATCTTCTCTATACAAAGTCTTTAGAAATCAATCCTTTTGTACCAAGGTTTTGGTTTATTGTGGAGACCATGTTCCTCTCCTCCCTTGGGGCTTGCCCCCAGTTGACAGACTGTGGACTTGGTCCATCAGCAAGTCCACACACTTAAGTCTACAGACATTAAAAAATAAACGCATGTTTGTAGCACGTGGACTAACAGATGAACTACAAAATTTGTTCTCTGTTTAGTCCAATTGCTACGAATATAGCTTAGCATGAACACGCATTTGTAAATTTACGTACGACGGTTAAATGCTAAGCTAAGTAACAAACATGCGCCTATCTTTTCCAATACTTGCAGATAATGTGCGTGTGCAGCCTAACCTATACCTCAACGATGTCTATCATAATTGCCAGTTTCCGTTGTTGTAAAAGGCTGGCTGCCTTACCAAAATGGTAACAAAAAGGAACACACAAATCCATATTAAATGTCTGTGGGTATCCAGGTTTACCAACATTTAGTTTCATTACCATTTTCTTTTTGCCAAATTTCATATTGATTATTGAAAACCTTTTTTCAGTAAACTGTAATTGTAACGGATATGTTCGTCATATTTTTAATATAGAAATACATATTCATTCACAGAAAAATATGTTTTTCTTACTCAGCAAATTCTTTCCCTTAATATGTACAGTCAACTGGTGAAAGTACCGTTACTTCCTGTCAGCAACTGTAATACATTTTCCAACGGAATATTCGAGTACCTGAACATTCTGGTCCCCGAATATTCTTGAAACAATAAAATACCTAATCAGCAAATCCCTACTTTACACACAACACTATGGAAAAACATATACCTTAACAGGTATATAAACTCTTGTCTCCATTAAAATATTTGTATTGTATTGTAAACATTTATTCAGTCTAGTACTTTACCTTTAACATTCTTCCAGTCTTATGCTGTGAAAGAATAGTTGTATTTCAAATATTGTGTGTTAAAAATATTCTCATTATAGTGATAAAATTATTGTGTGTTTTTAATTTATCTAAAGTCTCTACTTCAGTTAAGATCCATAATAGTTGTGGATAGTAAACTTTATTAATTTAAAATAGTTCTCGAATAGTATAATATTCTAGTGAATATTATAATATCTTGAAGGAAGTGTAATCATACCTAAAGAGGTCAGTTTCCAGTACTAAACGACATATTTTGGCCGCTACAGTAGTACATTAAAATTACAATAGTTTACCTCAAAAAAGACAGGTGCACATTCAAGATCTTTGTCGATGCACGTTACTGCATACGAAGATACCAGTGCTACTTATAGTCTCCTTTGGGAACTCCTATTATTTTTCCATAATATTTTCCTTTACTCTTTACAATGATGTCGAAGAAAGGAAAACATAGAAATACTGCCATATAAACTTCATTGACTCATAAAATGGCTAACATTCCCAAATTCGCGAGACCATTTCTTTCATTTGCATTTATCAAATTCAAGAGAATCGTTTCCAGAAGAACACCTTAAAATTTTCTTACGTTTAGTTTCCCAGATTTCTTGCCATTAAATTAATATCAACATGATAGCCTCGCTTAGTCTCCAAAAAGTCTACCTCACTTTTTCCGTCCAGTCTCCCATTTTGACGTATACTTGGTAAATAAATCTCTACCTCAAAATCTCTTCAGAATTGAGGACGCTAGTAGCAACATATCTCCTTCTTAAACACTATTTTACTTAGCGGAAAGCAATCCCTTGGTTCTTATATTTTCGGATTGGCTTAGCAAGAAATGCCGAGGTCAGAGCCAAAAGTGATAAGTGCCAACAATATCAAATAATTTATAAACCTAAATTTTTGTTTTGATCTCCCTACAATTTAGTGTGTTAATACGAGTTCAAAGTTACAATAATTCTCTCCTAAACTCAAAAATGAATGAAAAAATCGTGAAATAAATATTGAACACCCTATTATAAATACTGCAGTAAAGCAATTAACTATCCTTTTTACCTTTTTTTTCCCTGTAATCTCTGCTATCTGAAATACATAAATCATACAACCTATATGTCGAGTTTTAATTGCGTAAAAATTATCGAGCAGATGTGTATAAATGAAAGTTTAAAAAAAAAAAAAAAAAAAAAAGTATTTTTCCAACATCTTCATTCGATATACTGATTAAGAGATGGGTAATTCTGCCACTTTGTGCCCAAGAAACAGTATCTCACGCAGTTTGAAACGAAATGAAACGTATCGGGTTGCATAAATAACCGTTTCTGGTATTCACAACAAAAAAAAAAAATAAATGAATAAATAGATAGATAAAATAAAACGTACAAATACTTACTATATTAAACTATATAAAGTTCATATTTATATACGTCTGGTTTCGCGGTTTCTCGCTTTTCACTGTTAAAACATCCGACTCCCCGATGAGAATGCAGCGTAATTTTGCAATGCACAGTTGAAAAAATAAAAAAGCGATAGAAAAAAAAAATCCATTTTCATTTTACTTCAATGTGCTTAAAAATATTGCAGTCTGCAGAGAAATACAATTTTAATACAATTTTATAGCAGATTTTAAAATAATTTTTGCATCCACAAATTAATAGGTTTTTAATTTTATTCGATTTTAATTAATTAAATGTTAACGACCAAATTAATACCATCATCGAAGAGGGAGAAATTTTTAGCAATTAGCGAATAAAATTAACGAATTCCAAACGTAGGTTATCGAAAAATTGAAATTAATTTGTTTTTTTTATAATGTAGAGTCAATATTGTGATCAATATTGTGGGCATATTGGTTTTGTCAGTTTGAAATTGGATTGTTGGCGTTAAAATACAATACTCAGGTGGTATCGATCAATTTTTAGGGTTTAGTCAATCTGCCAGTCTGTTAGTGTTGTTTCTAATGGAGAAAACACCATTGGGTTCGGGTTAAAGACCTTTTGAAAAGCACTAATCGTGAGTGATAAATTACAACTTAAATTCGTCTGTAAGTACAACTTACACGGTGGGGTATTCATAGCATAACGTTGTCATATTGAATGGGATATGATAAAATTTGTTGACAGACTGGAGAGCAAAATTCTTTAAGGATGAAAACAAAATTTTTCACGTGAATATTTTACGTCCATTTTTCACTCAAGTTCAAAGATGGGTCAAATCTATGCATTAGTTTTTGAATGGTAGTTGTTCGAAATTTTCATAGTTGAAACCTGTTATCTAAAACCTTAATAAATGCAACCCGCAATACACATAATTCGAAATTATGTCTATTGTAGACGAAATCTATCTACCCTTCCGACTGGCGTGCCATCAGGATTTTCTCAACAGTTAGGTACTTCGTTACTTTGAAATGACAAAGTTGTTTGAAATTTATGCGAGTAATTATTACCACTTCCAATTTTTGACCATTTTACGTTATTTTCACCTCCTATATGTAGGCGTATATATTCTAATTTTTCATTATGATTAAAATGCGGAATTAATTTTCGCTCCCGAAAGCTCCTGGATAATTTATTTCAATTTAGGTACCTTTTAACAGGTGTTTTTCTACTATTTATAGTATTATGGATAGGTATCTTCCATTTTTTTTTAAATTTTGAACGTTAAATGTTTTTTAAATTATTTTTGTTTGTTTCTAAGAATATACCAGTTTTTGTGTGCGTTAACATTTCATTCAAATATCTTTCGAGTGATGAGCAAAAACAAGACCATGGTAATCTTGGTTTTGGTCTTGTATCAGTTCTTATACTCTCAACAACTTGGTCTTGCAACAACACTCTTGGTCCTTGTAGAAGAGATTTTTACTGCTATTGATGGCTAATTTAAACTTATTATTCACATTTTTCTGTTTGTATATACCTAATAGTACCTATTTTTAAGTTATTGTTTCGTCTTTGTCTTGCATTGTCGAATTTTGGTTTCAACGTGGTAATTTTGGTCATTTATGTTCCTATTTTGAAGGCTTAATAGCTCTAAATTGCTGAATATTTAATTAATTGTTAGAAAATTATTCTCTATAATAATTTACTTCAACATTATAATAATTTTGATGGGGATCAGCTAAACAGTACTTCTAAGATGTCTGATTTTATTTCGATTTTAGGCTCAAAGATGGAATATTTTCAATCAATAGCTACGAAATTTAGAAAAATAATTGTTTATGATCTATATTAACTTGTTTAAAATTGTTGTTTTAAATGTAACTGGTTGATTCTGCCTGCTGGGCTGGAATTTTTCTCACTCAATGATATATTTTCGTCTTCAATTAAGGACGGGGGTGACACAAAACAAATAAAAAGGTTTACATTGAATTAAATTTAATACGTTGACTGTCGAGGTTGGTGAAATATAGTCGGTCACATTCTATAGATTATTTTATTCGTACAGAAACAAAATTTAGGTATCATATTTTATTTAGATTATCCCATTATTCCACAGAGATCCTCATTTTTCTTTCTTGAAACTAACGGTACTCGGTGGTCTGAATGCATGGGTCTCTTGTTGTATGAATCCCTCCAATTGAATATACTATCTCTTCAATTCTCCATATCACTTCATTTGTCCCATCGAAAACCAATCACACTGTAGGTAATTGTATGAAATTGTATGTACCCTGAATTGTGTTTATAAACTAATATTTGAGATGGATAATTTCACTGTTTTGGTTTTTAAGATCACCCCGTCTTAATTTACTTACCAGTACTGTTGCAGGTACAAAATACCTATTATTTATCTATTATAAAAAAAACTAGCCTAAATTTAAAATGCTATTTTTCAGAAAAGTGAAAACAAAATTGAGAATATTAAAAGTTTTCAGTTATTGCAGAGAGATGTGGAATCAATTATGGTATATCATTAATAAGCGTAACCAAGTAAGGACATTCTTCATAAAAAAATTGAAATTCCATTATTTTCTTAAAGTTGGGCGACTTAGGATAGAGTATTGAACCAAATTATCATCCAGGGGTATTGTAAGTTTCCCGCGTGAGAATACCTTGTCGTGAAGAGGATTCTCAACAAGAAGGTAGCCAACAGCTAACTTTGTGATTTGCTGCTTCATACATAAATGTATGGGAGAGCCAAAATCTCGGCAAACAAGAGCAATTTTGTAGCCAGTTTTGTGGGCTTTTATAATCGACTCCGCACACACGCACACACGCACCCACACGCACACAAATGTAAATATACATAAATATATGCGTGCCGAGAAAGTGCATTGTTTCTTATTAGTAAACTGAATGAAAATATTAGCGCAAAAGTAGCTCATATTAGACTTCCGATAGTTCTGCATAAAGTAATTCTTTCATATTATTCAAACGTAAGATAGTACACATTTAGGCCCATATTCACAAACGTCACTTTAACATCCCTTCACTTAAACTTCACTTTAAAAAAGTGTTTTCCACAATTTCGTACTTAAAAATGAGGGAACATTGTATTTCTTATGGGAGTTCCAATGTAAAAATAAAGTGTTACCACAATCTTAAATACAAAATTGTGCCAAAAGTCATTTTTAAGTGAAGTTTAACTGAAAGGAGGTTAAAGTGACGTTTGTGAATATAGGCCTTAGTGTTTATTTGAATTTCTAAGCAATATGGACTTGAGATAACCTTTCTCACTAATAAAGAGCAGCACAAGGAAAATTTCGATATATAAGTATAATGTAAAAATAACATTTTTGAACTTACGCCATTATCGTTCTATGGTGACATGATTTTAATACTGCGTTTCAAACCTCTTTTAACGTCTGTATCGTGAATTTAAGGTCCACCATTCGAGTGTAGAATATAAATACCTAAGTTAATTAAAATAATTCTCGAATAATTTTTGTATTCTTTTCGAGTATTAAGATAGTGTCATCAATATGGTACAAAAATACACTTTCCTGCAATAGAGTTGGGTTTTGTTGAGGAAGGGGACAAATGGGGAGTATTCGAACATTACAGAACCCTTTCTTATATCAACCTCAATGTTTTTCTATTAGAAGTACGTAAATTTTTGCCCTGGGCAATGTTTTGAGTCGTACGACGTTACAACATTTTTATAAGTGAAGCCAAAAAGATCTTCAACGAGTTTTAATGATTTCACTTTCATTCGAGACTCTTTTCCAAGCACTCGACATTCAGCTCTACTGGCTAAAGTCGTGTATAATTTACTTTCAGAAGATAAACTAAATGCTCGAACAGAGCGTATACCTATGTATACCACTTATATGCATTTTAATTTATGAAAAAATGGCAATACGAACGGCACGTTTCGATCGACTTCTCATTGACGGACGCACGTTTGAATTTATTGCATAATTCCAACTGCACACGACGGCCACAAAAGGCTCTCCAGGCAATGTATACGTAGTATATGTATATGCTTGACGATAACAAGAATTACATCATTTGTTTGTTACCGGTCGTCGAAATAAGAAGCTTCGTTTCCAGTATAAGTGGGTGAATAGTTTTTAAGTAGGTTTTCTGTGAAAAATATACTTATTAATGTTGACGTCATAATACGTTTTGGAGGTGGGAGTAGGTATATTTTTTGTTTCATAACTCATGGAAAATTTTGGCACCAAAAACTAAAATTTATGTATATAATTAATGATATAGGTACGTACCTGCTGTATATAAGCCAATTTCTTGTTCCCACGATGCAGGCCCCAATTTTTATCCTATAGCCACGAAATTTGGAGAAAACACGAGAACTAAGCCAAAGACCTGACCCATTGATGGAGGGTATTTCCTGTGTGTTAATTTATGTTTCTATTTTGAAGTATTAATACAGCTCTAAAATGTTGGGGAAGAGATATTCACTATAATTTATTTCAACATTATACTAATTTTGGTATTAGTCAGCCAGACGGTGCATCTAATATTTCAGATTTTATTCAAATTTGGGGCTCCAAGATAGGCTATTTTCAATCAATAGTCCCAAAATTTAGTAAAATTATTATTTATGATCCATACATTAATTTAATGACTTGTTTCCAATTTTTATTGCATGTACCAAGGTGACTGGTTGGTTTTGGAAAGAAGTTGCTGTGGTAGAGTTTGGATTTTTGTTTTTTACTTCGTTGTATATTGAGGTTTTCAAAAAGAGGGGGCAATTAAAACGATCGGCTGGACAGTACTTACTTCTTTTAACACCATTTTTGTTTTTATTTTCGTTATAAAATGCCTAATTTTGGACCAATAGCTACGAAATTCGGAACAAATACTTACGATGACCAATTCTAACATTCTATTTATTTTGGTGCGGATTGATCGGACGGTACTTACAGAAGATCTATTTTTGATATTATTTTTATTATAAAATGATTGATTCTGAACAAATTAATACGAAATTTCCAAAAAAAATTTACAGTAATATTGGCCCGAAGGTACTTAGAAAATCCATTTTTCTTTGGATTTTGAAAAAGGAATGGTTTCAAACACACTGTGTAATTTTAGGTTAACTATCACAAAATTTAATACAATTATCAAGTTATGATCTACCTATTCTACTAACTTTTTAACAGACTTCGAAAAAAAAAAAAAAGTGGAGATTATCAATTCGATCCGCATATGTGCTTTTTTTATTTTATTTTTTAATATTTGTTCTAGAATAATTTCCCAACCTGGGGACCTATTTTGATGTACTTTTTTTCAAATGATAGCGGATAATCCCATGGTGGTTCCACTAAAGTTTTTTTTAGAATCAATGAAGTAATTTAGGAGTTATTTTCGAATAAAAAACTTAGTTTTTTAGTTTTAAAGCAATATTGCCGCTAACGCTAGAAACGAAAAATCAATGAAAAAACTTAGTATCAAAAAATAGAACCAACTTTACAAAAAAAAAATAATAATAATAATAATAAGAAATGCTCTAAAAATTGAAAAATAATTGTTTTAAAATTTCTCCAGCAATATCTAGGTCCAGCAACTGGAATTATTGAAGTCGGTGCTCTTTTTCTTTACTATGTAGGCTTTATACGTCAATTTCTTCCAATTTTATAACAAAACTTTTTAATTAGCGGCGACTTCAATAATTCCAGTCTCTAGATCTAGATCTTGCAAGAGAAATTAAAAAAGAATTATTTTTGATTTTTAGTGCATATTTTTTTTTTTTTTACCTTTTAATTTGGTTATATTTTTTTTAGCAATTAATTTTCTAAGTTTTCACAACCTACGTTTTCTAATGGAGCTGCTGCTGCGTATAGAGTTTTTTCTATACTTTTCTTTTTTTTCTCTACCATCATGGCTACTCGTTAGAACACACATATATATATATATATATGTATATATATATAAGTGCAGTGCTTTACTATTTTTTTTATTTTTTTCATCTTTTTTCCTCTCTGTACTCTGTAGTGTCTTTCATCACCAAACTCTATTGGAAAAAAGAAAAAAAAAAAAAAAAAACTCGAAGCCAAATACATTTTTCTTTCGTTAATTGGCAATTTATTTCTGGAATACTTGCAGCCATTTCGGGGATAGTGTACTATACGCTCGTTTCCACGCTTTTTTACTCGAAGCTGTTAATCGGCGCCGCCGCCATCGCTGTCGAAAAATTATTTTAAGTCTTGAAGAAGAAAATTTAAGAACATTTGTCTTCATTTTGGTGGTTAGCCGCAGTCGGAAACGCCTGCGATATACCATCGTAAATATTATTCTACCACAAAATATTGTTTCGAGAGTTAACAATTTTCTTGGTGTACTACGAATTATTTTGTGCTCGATTAAATCCGTGTACATGCTACCATACGGTATAAACATGTATATGTATAGCTGCTACTCTATAGATATACGTACGTATATGTATACATATATATATATATACATAATATAGGTATGTATGAGAGAAGCTGACGAAGAAGTAGCAGCAAGGTTGGGGTGATATGAAAAATGGACGAGAGTTCGCGAATTAAATTCTTGGAAACGAAATTTTAAGCCAGGCGTCCTTTAGACGAATTAAAATCTATCGTAATGAGAGTTTTATGGCAATTTTCGCGCTGCGAACATTAAAATACTTTACAGTGCACTGTGATACCTATTCTGATACCAAAAAAAGTCAAGCGAAGATATTTTAATTAAGTTACCAAATGGAAGAATATAATTACGTAATGCGTGTGCATAATATTATGCAAACACATTATGACAACGGGAAGTGTCGTAATATGCTGACAGAATGGTATTTGGGATGAATGGTTTCTGTAACAACCGTAATGGACACTTACGTAAGGGATGGCACCTAAATAAAAAATTCTCTAAAAAGAGAAAAATAACTCCTTTAAAATTTCTTCAACTTAAAATCTATTGGAATCCAAATTAAACTAAAAAGCTATTAATATTTTGAAAAAATATAACTAACTTCAAAATGTAAATAAAAATGCGCTAAAAACTGAAAAATAACCTTTTTGTAATTTCTCCAGCAAGATCTAGCCACTGGAAATCATTGTAGTTAGCGTTATTCTCCTCTATCATGCAGGCTACGTCAATTGCGTCAAATTTAATGACAAAACTCAATTTTAATTATTCCAGTCCATAGTTCTGTCTGGAGAAATTTTGAAAAGGTTATTTTTGTCTTTTTAACAAATTTTTTTTGTTTTTTTTTTATTTTTTATTTTTATTTTTGAAAAAATTATAAATTTACCATAATGCTTTTTCGTTTTATTTTAATTCCAGTTGACCTTGCTACAGAAATTTTAAAGGTTATTTTGTTCTTTTTAAGCATTTTTATTCCTTTTTACTCAGTTTGATGGGAAACGGGGAATTAATTTCCGTTTGACGCGGGTTTGATTTTTTGTAGAATACTATTTTTCAATGATTTTTTGTTTCACTTACATTAACGTCAGCGACAATTTACTTTCACAAAAAAAAACCATTCTTTTAAAGATCACTTCAAAATTATTTCATCTGATTCTTAACAAAACTGAATAGAACCACTATGGAATTATCTTTTATCATTTAAACAAAGTTAATCAAAAATGGTGCACAGCGTGAGAAATTATGCTGGAACAAACATGTAAAAATAAAAGAATAACTTTAGCTACTGTAGGGACTCTACTTTGAAGTATAGAGACTCGCCCCCCTTAACGACAGTCGCCACTGAAAAGCTGGCATATTATTCGTCTGTATTATGTTAAATAAATAGACACAGTACGTTTGTATATGTTCTTACCTGTCCATACATACAGGTAAGATGCAATGTTTGGACAGTGACTAATCGCCTGATACCTAACGATCTTGGTGATGTCACAGCCCAGTACTAAATGTGCTGCGTCTCTTATCAGCATACAAAAATAGGAAACAACGTAAAAAGATAACATAATTCCGAATGTATATGTACATATGTCTGTCTGTGTGCATGTGCTAATTTCCTTATATAAACTCATGAAACTTGCTTCAAAATTGCCAGTGTTTGCCTAGGATTTGACTCTCCCATACATTTGTGTATGATGTGGCAGAACACGCAAAGCTGTTGATTACCTTCTTGTGTGAATACTTCTTCACCACAAGGTATTCCATACCCACCTGCAGGGATGGAATGGTTAACCTCCTCCTTTTTTTTGATGTTGGTTAAAACATGAAGATAAACTTTTTTATGAACGTTTAAAACCAATTTTTGTTTTTGTTTTATTCGTCTTACCTATTGGGCTGGAAAAATTATCATTGTACACCTCCGGCATTATTAGGATAAATGCCTAAATAAAATTTACATACAGCCTAGAATAGTCTCAGATTGTTTTAACATTAATTCCATTTTTAATTAGAACTGCAAAATGGCCTCTAATTATTTTTTAATTAAAAATTCCTGAAATTTGTTCCTGCTTAACTAGACAAACCTTTTTTTTTTTTTACTTTTTTTCATTATGGTTCTAGAAATGAAGGTAGTCGACACCTCTGAATACTATTGATAATAACTCCCTAAGACCAGTAAATGGCCCGGATCTGGGAGACAATGGTCTCGGAACATATATTTTTCAATTATATGTCAGAGTACCAGTAAAACTAAACCGAACACACCGCCATTTTTGGTCAGGATTATGACGGCAGCTACTCTCGAACCTTCAACCTTTGTATTTTAAAGCGAAGCACCAAGTCACTACGCCACGCTGATCACTTATACAATGTTAACATGTTAACATTTATATTGAGTGAATAAGTGAAATAATTCAAAATGTAGGCCTACTATATCGTCAAAATAAACTAATAATGGAACCCATCCATTTTGTACATTTTATGAAGCTAGGTTCTCTTGAAAAATATTGAGAAGTACAACATTTAATCAAAAATTGAATGCAGCTTCACCAAAAATTGAGGAAAACAAATTAAATCATGTATTTAAATACATACTTATAGGTGGGTACATAACTTATGACCAAAAATTACAATTTAATTGATATAGTTCCTTAAGGTTACGTCTGGTAAGCCATAACGGAGGGATGCAGAGTTGCGTTTACGAAAAGACGAAATGATGCACAAGTTCGAATAATTTTAACCAAATTTCAATTTTCACCCCGTTTATTCTGGGAAACTATATTTTCGCAGAAAGTAAAATTATAGGCTATATTTTTTGTTTACCTACTTTTTCTTCTCATTAGGTGGTTGTACTCATTTTTGGATACAAAGAAGGGCTAAACTGATATGATTATTTGAAAGGTATCTAGTAATCCTTCCCTTTCCTCTCCAAAATGAGGGTAATGCTTTCAAAGGTTTGTTAAAATAAATAACATAATTTCCTACTTCCCTATACTTACCAAATTTCATTCATTTTTGTCTGTTTTTGAATCAGTTAGCACAGATCAAATTTTTGATTTTCTTCACACTTTAAGAAGCTACAGTTCCGCAAGAAAGCGTTTCTCAGGACTTTACAAAAATGAACTTTAACCCCGAAAACTGATCCTGGAATTTATGCTGTTCAACTTCAAGACACTCTGTATAAAACGAGGATGAAAAAAGTCATTTTACGAATCAATCGGGAAGCAAGAGGGGCTGGGAAAAATTTCAACTTCAGACATTAGTGAGAAGTTTTCATATCCCCTGTTCCCACCTTTCAAAGTCCTTATTTGGAGTGTAATTCTTTTCACGTAAAAGAATTTACTCATACGTAAGTACAACATTCTTTTAGGTATTCCTTTAGGAATTCTTTTCTTATCTTATTAAAATATTTTAATGACACCAGAATCATACGCCTAGTATTTTAAAACCATATAGGTACCACATATATTACATGCTTGATATTAGCTGAATCGACTTAACTGTGAATTATTGTGTTCCAAAAAATTTATTGTTATTTCGACACCAACTCTTAATTTAAGATGATTTCGATTTTACATACATGTTGTTAGCGGCTAAAAAATGAAACAAAATGGTATATTAGTTCACTAAAAATTCATTTTTTGTTTAGAATTTTGAAAATTCTGACAAACATAATTGGGGATCATTATTCCAAAACCTACTATTTGATTTTATGAAATTTTTCAGGAGAAACAAAAAACGTATAGATGGATCAAGCATTGAAATGGAATGTTGATAGTGAATATTTATATAATTGAATATATTCTCAAGGAGATTCCTTAGTCCATAGAAACCAAAGTGTCACATACAAGGTGGAAAAAGGATCGAAAGTGAAACGTGTCTGTAATATACTTATCTTCGAAAACTGAAAAAGGCACTTTCGTAATTATTATCATAAAAATTTTGGAAAAATTCACATTTCGCAGAGTTTGGAAAAACTAAATTACCTAAAATAAATATCTACATTTGGCCATAGAACACAGAATAGGTGTTAGATGCGCAGTTGCTGATTTAGGTCCTTGATCAGGCATGCCAACCTATACAAGAATTCGTTTTATCCTCACTTAGCTTGTTTTGGAAAAACGGTCCTCAATTATATGAGAGCAAAACTGATTTTTCAATTTTATAATGACGTTTAAACATTCATTAAAATTCAGAACTTCTCTGGAGTGGTAGAGCAGAAAAGGATTAAAATCAAATTAACGAGCAAAATTAAATATGGTAAGCTTACTAATGATTTTCGATACCGATATATTCTTAAATAATAATTATTTTTTCTCCTTGCGCCAGCATTTCTCCGATTTTCACATAAACCAAGAAAATTTTACAAATTTATTCGAAGAACGGAAATAGGGTATGACCTATGTTACATATTTTAATGACACAATATTTTATTTTCCAATTCGTTCGGTGTTTAAAATACTGTCGTCTACGGTTTTCGTAGAAATAAAAATTACATGTTGCAAAAAGCGAAAAACCTTCAAATGATGCTGAGTCGTGATTTTTTTTTTCATGACAATGAAATTTCGTTGAATAAATTAATTATTATTTTTTGCACCAGTAATAATTTCCACAGATGACCTGCATCAACGTGGTAAAATTATTCGAATAAGTGTTTTAATAAACGAACGTCAGCTTTACGACGTATGTATATTCTAATTAACGATGTTATGACGTGCACCACCAAGTATTTGAATAATTAAATTGAATTTAATGTCAAGTTAATTATCAGAGTCATTTCGTTAAATGGGGCATCGTATTTGCGTCATTAAACTTTCACAAGTCGTTAACTTGTGAATAGAAAAATACAAAAGTAAACACAATGGAGTTTTTCGAAAATGTGAGAACATTTCAGTGTCTTCTTGAAAAACAATTTTTTTGATAGAAATATTAATTTATTTTCCTTGAAATGTTTCGAAGATAATTTTAGAACTTTTAGGTCGGTTCGATGTAGAAAAGTGCAGAACCTTGGCACCAGTTATATTTGGAAGCTTTTCGGTTCTCTACGGTAGAACTCAAAAAACACTTTCTTCTTTAATAATACAGGCCTTCCGAATTTTTTGACCCCACTCTGCGCGTAAGTTCTCATAAAAAAAATCTCTCTTTCAGAGATATGAGTGGGTGTGTATCACATACTCTTCTGAGGAAAAAGAAAAAAAAACACGTTAAATAATTTTACAGTGTTTTTCTAACACACCGAAATGCAACACAGAACTAAAAGTTTCGCGTATAAAACTGGTTGCTTGTTGGGTTCTCAGTTTACTAGCATTAGTTTATACATGATAGTAAACTAACTTTATGGTAGATGTTTTTTAAGATAAAAGTCTCGATGTTACTCTGACGAATCACAAAATCACAGTTTTATGCTATAGTATCTCATATTATATACACCATAATTCGTAGAATATTTTAAACTAATACTGTAGCCTAGTTTTCTTGCAGTAATATTCATTTTTATGTTAGTCTACTAAAATGCTAAATCTTAAAGTTTTAAGATTCAACATTAACGTTATTTTCCAAGGTAGATATTCTGATTACGTTTACTTATTCATAAGATAAATATTTTTTAATTTAAACTGGCACTGTCATCTAATAACTACATTTTTGATATCGACTTTTATAGGGAAGTCAGAGAATTTATCATAAATTTATAGGTACATGGATTAACCATTTCATAGCCTCAAGTCTCATCTTCAGGGTTTCGAGATGAGTATAGGAGAAAATAGGTTTCCGCTTATGCTGTACTTTCTAAAGAAACACGAAATTCATTTAGAGAGGTTCGTTCGCCCAGCCTTCCTCCAATATGAGGCCAATATATCGCGGTATCATATTATTTGGGGGAGCACGCCCCTGCATGGGGTAATTAAAATAAGCAACATATTATTTTGCAATAAAATATTCTAAATTGTTTTAAATAAACAACATACAAAGCTATGATGGCAATTTTAGAATAAAAATGATTGATACACTTAAGACACTTCGACAAAATTACGGTAGGTCAGTACATTTAAATCTGACTTCAAAGTAACATTTGTGAAATACATAATTATTAGTTCTAATTTACATTTTAGACTCCTAAGAGTCACTTAACGTTTGCTGGTTACAATAAAAGTAATCATCCAGTAAATTTAGATCAAAATTAACGACAAATTCATGGGTGGATGAATAGGATAATAACAGAATTTGGTGGGCTGTGCTCTTAGCACTATCTTATTATTTATAATTACACATGTAAAGTAGTTTTTTTATACTACATTCCAAATATGAAAGAAATTACATCATATGTGTTGATGGACGAGGAAGAATGGAGAAAGTAGTGATTCACACTATTCAACAAAGGCTGCAACAAAAACTGTTTTGATTACACCAATATTTTCTAGCTTTACATAGCTGTGAAATGTGATTGTCTCTGAGATGTCACATCTTTCTTATTTGCTTTGACTACACCGGATTATTCACTTTGACCCGCAGCATTCAAAATCCTCATTCGCTGCTATTCAAAGTGATTAAATTAAATGTTCAAAAATTCCATCACTGGCAAACACACACTTTCTGGGTGTTTGCCATGGTGGAATTTTGGTTAGACATGCCAGCCCTAAATAAGTAACCATAGCGTACCTTTTGACGTACTTTACACTGTTGTTATGTACGCTATATCCTAAATAATTTAAAAAATGACATTATCGAATATATTCTAAATTAGTGAACTCAAGCAAAATTTTGAAAATACACAGAAGAAACTCTAGGGTTGCCTACTTATACGCGGGCATGTCTTGACATTAAAAAGTACATCGGTCTCATGGAGCCTTACTGGGCCAGTACTGCTCGTATATCATAGGCCTGAACCGTTAGTACTTCAAAAAAATATTCCCACATCTTTTTTCGAAAAATTAAAGGACCGGATCGTTTAGCCTCTGATACAATTATAACATAACTTCGCTAGTAGTTGGTCGTAATCCAAGTGGAGAAAGCACTCATGACTTCCCTTTTAAAGGGAATTTTTCTTCAAAGGTGTATACAATTTGACAGCGATTTTCTGGTTTCCTCGAAAATTATGTCCACATTTCAACAGGTTTCGGGTGGCTCGGTATCGAGAATTTTGTCGTTGTTTTTCGAAATTTATTTCTTTTCCCACTTCGGCAGCACTAAATTCAATCTAAATTACTATAATTACGTTTGACGTACGAAAAATTTACACATCTCATTTTCTCAGCTAAATTATGCCATCAAAAGACGGTGAAAATTCTGCGGACGAGCTGACGTGAAAAGCGAAACGCGTCGACACACGCCATTGTAATAATATTGCGATACATTCGTTATATTATGGAGAAATTATAATGGCAGCCGTTACGAAGACTCCTAACGAGAATTTCGCAAGGTTTAATTTACGACCGTTTCTTCTCGGCTACAACATCCTATCGACATGTAATTAAAAACTGTATTATTAATTTTTATTAGCCTATAGTTAGGTACATCGAATCGGTATACACCTGCGTTAAATGGCGTAAAGTATACGAGCATACGTGTAGTATAGAATGTAATTTTCTGCCGTTTGTTGCTTTCATGCGCAGATTATGGTTGAGGTAAAGAAAAAAAAAAGAAAAAAAAGCATAAAAAAAAGAGTAAATAAATTAACAAAAATAGTAACACATTATGTAAGTCATTACTCGAGTACATCGATATGTGTATGTATATATATATGCATGACCTGATGAGTGGATCCTATAAATTAGTTCCTTACTTTTACTGTCGGTATGAAAAAAAATGCTCGATGCATATACGCAGCATAGGCTACAATATAGCCCATGGAATTTTTTTTCCAAGACATCCAATGTAATATATGGCCTTATATAAAGCTATATTCTATTTTTAATCATTGTCGATAGGGTGATCGCAAATTCAGAACTGCTGCCTTCGGGACTCGTGAGCGCCAAATTGACCAGATTTGAGATATCTTAAAACTTGACTATAGAGGATGAAAAATTGAAATCAATTATATACAAATTTAGGTACGCTGATGAACGAAAATTGAAACTTAAATAGAAACTGAAATAAATATAAATTTTTTAATAAGATTTATTGGTTTTTAACTTGATTAATGTATTATTGGGGATGAAAATGGAATTATTGCTAAATTCATATGATATCTGGTCGAAATATTATATCTCGGTAAATACTAAAAAGAAACTTTGCCAGCACTGAAGTATTCGTAACTTGATGAGCTTATATGACTTTTTTCACAATTTATATTTAAATTGGGCTATAGTGACCACATTAACATATCCAAAAACCTTAAAACAGTTGAATATAGTTGTGGAATACATTGTCGTGAAAAGATATTCTCACCAGAAAGTAATCTACAGATTTTGAATGTTCAACCACTTCATATTATTAAACATATGGGTAAGCCAAAACCTGGGCTAACACTGGCAGTTTTAGAGCCGGTTTAGACGGCTTATATGCTGGCTTGATTACGCACACATACCAACACACATACGTAGTAATTATGTATGTTTGTGTGAATAGCCTGGTTGAGTCATTTCTTATAGTGATAAGAAATGATAGGCCGGTTCGTGTATGGAATTGACATCATTGTATTGTTGAGATTGGTCTCGATTCAGTACTCATACATTACTTGCATGTATGTGAAAGTAATTACAATTAAACATATTTAGTGCAATTTGTTTAACATCATAAAGACGAATGTTGGCCTGCCTTGTGGCAGCAACTGTTGTTGGAAGTCCGAGCCCCCTAAACCTCATACAAGTGAGTCCTCACAATAATTATTTATATAAATTAAAATTAATTGAATAATTAAATGAATTAAATTATTTAATACGTAATAATTTTGTAAATTTTATTAACTTAAAAATTATTATATTTCTTTCTTCCAATATTAAATTTAATGCATTATTAATATTTAATTATAAGTCCTCAAACCAATAATGGCACAGAACTTCCTGTTTACATTATTTATCATCATTACTTTTGTGATTTACTGTGGGTACCAAAATAAGGTATGGTTATTTTCAAAAAGATTATAATGAAGTCACTTTTCCGCAGTTTTAAGGTAGGCATTGTGTATGGTAGAAGAAAAGCCATTCTATAAGATGGCAAAAGATGACGTATCAATTAATCGTTCTTCGTCATCAAATTTGCTTTAAGCAAAACATAAGATATCTCCAGCAGCATTCAGCGCACAGCAAAAACTGATATTATATATTACAAAAACTCAGTATCATGTCCAAGATTCTTCCAGGTTACCTTTTGTCAAGCATGATATGTATTGAAATCTTCTCATATCCCTTCATTGTAAAACCATCTACTCCCTCATTAAAGCTGTACTCAAGATTTTAAGTGAAAATAAACCCTTCAGAGCATCGTTTCACTAATTAGTGCTGCAATTTAGTAGTTTGTTTCATGTCTAAAATTTATGCTAGCAGGTAAACTTTCTTCTTCGTCTCCTAAAAAATGGTATAAATGATATTTTATTACCAATGATATTTTTGAAAATAACCACAGATTTAAATAACTGATGATCTTAATGAGAAATTACATTATGTGTTTCAATTTTCCAATTCCAGAACTCAAAAACTCGAGCAAATTAATAATTATGAGTTTATAACTTCAGGTAAGTACTTCAAAGTAACAAAAATTAGAATACATTTGAAACCTGAGAGATATTTCTTTGATTGAATCTCAGCAGTGCAACGTGTGAGCCTTATTTCTACATATTTTCTTATTTTTCCTTATTTCTTTTTATTTTATTTTCTTTACCGGTGCTGGAATTGAAGACAGAATTACCTATTGTTGGCTGATCAACTACATCTCAAGCATCATCTTTTTTAGTTCTTAAACCTTCTTTTTTATTTTCAATTTTTGGCCCTCTTGATTCCTACATCAACAGTAAAACACGGCTTCTTTTTTCTATAATGAAAGTGCGTATTTTTATTTCAATTTTCCAAATGAAGTTATCTAATTTTATTTCTTTAAATATTAGAAATTTGTTCATTGATGATGTGGTCAGACTTCTGTTTCCTGCATTTTGCCAGCTGAAGTTGGTACCTTTGTCCCTAATTTGGTTCAGTGAGCTATGCTCGGTATTTCTTTATTTAATTTTTCTTTTCGTAAATTTTTCTTTGTCTAAATATTAAACATCTTTCAAGCTCCTAAGTTGATCATGTTTATTTATTCAATACAAAATATGATAAATTATGAAATGAACTAAATTTATTTGACCTATTTGAAGTGAAGTATGTGTGAGATAAGTTATGAGCGCTTGATATTCCTTTAATTTCATCTGTCCTATTCTGAAATAAATCGTGTGTTCAAGAAACCTGGATCTTTTAATTTTCCTTCTTGAAACATAGATATTGATTTTCACTGCGAGTGTGCTTTCGTCTACATTCCCACATACCACAGTCGAGTCCATAAACGGGTTCAATGAAAATAATAATTCAAAATTCTAGCTCAATACCTTCAACCACATGGACTTTAATTAATTGAATGAGAGAAAAACTGAAACTGAAACTTCAAACTGTATATGAAACAGTAACTTCTATTTTTTCACTTTAGCATCTCTAATAATTCACTAAGAACATAGTTTAAGGATACAAAGTTGGTCAGTTTCAGTAATCTATAAACCCTGGCATATTACCAAAAAAAAGTTCTTCTATTCGTCAAAATTAGCACCAAATATTATTTTCATCATAAATTGCTGGGAGTGGATCTCTAAAATAAACAGAGAAAGTCTTATAGCTCTTATTCCACTTTCTATCGCATCAATATTGAGACAAAATGTTGTTTTTGGCTCATATTTTCATCAATACCTATTAATTTTATCCCGACCCTAGTTCCATAACAGAACGTTCAACATTATTCTAATTTTTCGCGCGAAAAAAGTTACGTAGTAACCAATTTTCACATCAATATATCCAACACTGAGAAAATATTGATAAAATTTTTGTTACACTTCAATTTGCCAAAGGTTTCGTCGAACAAATATGTAACGAGCTCGATGTAAAAAGCTGTGTTTCACACGTTTCGCTTCACTCCTGGTAAATATTGAACGGGGCAGTTTTTGCAGAAAATTATACGCTGAATATTTCTTTACTGAGCTGTTTTTACTATAAAATTGCTACTAACGGAGATACAAGAAAAAAATTAATTTCACGAACACCCTTTCCCCATTTGTCATAATATAAGCTTCCGCACAATAAATAAGATCGAGTGAGACTTCTATTAAATTATTTGTGTGAAGTTTTTTTTCCACTAATTTCTATGAAAAAGAAACTTTAGCACCAATTCTGACGTAATGAATGATAAGTTAAAAAATGTCTGATGTACTTGGACCTACTACTAAACGTGTTTCATTCCAGATATGCACATTGAATGTCCAGTAAGCACCTGACATACCATACAGCTACATTGTCCAAGTGCTTCGTCCATTATTTGCCTACGCGACAGAACTTTTTGCACCGTCTGTATCCGTATACCTAACATCGTTAAAATCGAGATTTACGTGTGCGACAAGACGATTCTTTCTTCGCAAGTTCCAAGTCATTCTATAAAATACAGACGGACAAAAACGTCCCAACACTCTCGAGTGGACAGATTGGGTATTTTCTAATTGTTAGACCGTTTGAATTAATGAGGATGATGCTCTGATAAATTTACCAACGCTGCATGAGAACGAAACGTCTATCCGGTTGGAACTTTTTACATGAAATGCATCAACCAAACCACGAAAGACAACGACGACGACACATTCCATTTAGTTTTCGATATCGTTTTACAGTGAGAATGTTTTTCGTCGTTTTCCCATCGTATTTTCATCGACGACGACACTGCGTTTACCATTTTGCACGTAGTACACTTTCAGTCTAAGTATATATGGTCTCGACTTTTATTTATGCTCGCATTCCTTCGGCCGTGTATATCGTACACGCGTTTAGCTGTATTTTATTGGCGTTAGAAAAATTTCAGTCTTTTACGACGAGAAAAGAAAATTCCTCCAACAACGATTAAAATACCCTTCGCTGAAGACGTACTGCAACAAATTCTGCGCGCTTCGATGTACACATATATAATAAACTATACGGAGTGTGAATAGTGGAAAAATTTTGTAAAGAACTGTACCTACTCGCCATCTATCAGCTTGCCGACATTTTTTTAACCTTTTCGGTTCACAAGGTAGTGAAACTTGAAAACATTATTCTCATGTTGCAGTCTAAAGTTAGCCAAACGTTGCTTTGGCTGAAGGAGAAAACGTTTTTTTATTTGCATGGAAGGGAATACCTTCTAGCTTATTCTGGGCTTGAATTGAAATTGAAAGTAACAAAAATTTCACAACTGAAATTTGATGGTGGCGGACGTCTGCCGAAGTGATAAAATTGCTAAACTCCCGTACCCTGGCCTTCCCCCCCCGGGGCGGAAGGTGGTTGAAAATATGATCACTTGTATATTTATGAATGTTCTCCGATAACTATGAGAAATAAATAAAAGTATTACAGTATAAAAATATTAGGCATAAAATTTAGAACAAACAAAAAAACTCTAGCGCAGTAATATTTCGCTAGAAAATCTAGTTTGCCAATTTTCATTGACAATATAAAAAACTAAATAAAAACACAAAAATGAAACTTAGATTATTGTAATCGTAACTCTTGCGCCGTAAATAAGAAAAATATACTTCAAGCAACACAATAACTTGCTTTTCTTCAACAATATTACATTTTTATTTTACATTTTTTCCGGAAAACCACTGAACCAATAGGCACCAAACTTCTACCAAACTTTTACTCACATAATGACAATCCATCGTGAAAATTTCAGCCCGATCACTTTTGCAGGTAGTTCTCGTAAAAGCGTGAACAAAAATTCTTTTCCAGTTTTCTAAAAAATCACCAGACTAATAATCACGAAATTTCTGTCAGATTTGCCTATATAGAAAGAAAATTAATTGTGAAAATTTAAACTCGATCTCTTTTGTAATTTTCGGAAAATCCTGGAAAAATCACTCCTTCAACAATTTTTTATTTTCCAATTATCTCAGAAACTACCGAATAAATAAGTCACAAACTTCTATCACACTTGCATTAATATAGGGAAAATCTACCGTGAGAATTTTAACACTATTCCTGTTGTAGTTTCTTCAAAATTCTTGAAAAACCACTTTTCAAATAATTATTTGTTTTTCGATTTTCTCGGAAAATACTGTACCAACAGGTACCAAATTTCTTTCAGACTGGCCTATATAAAAACCGCGTATAGGAAAAATTTCAGCTTTGTATATTTTTGGTAGTTTTTTCAAAACTGCAAACCAAACATATTCTCAAGCAATTTATCCTTATCAGTTAACTCGGAAACTACTAAGCCACTAAGCACCAAACTCCAATCGACTTGCACTTACATAAGAAAAATCTATCGTGAAAATTTTGGTCAGATTGCTTATAAAGTTTCTTCAAAATCTTGTAAAAATTACTTTTCTTATAATTTTTTTCTCCGTTTTCTCAAAAACTACTGAACCAATATAGGCACCAAATTTCATTCCGACTTGGTCCTTGTATAAGAACTATTATTTGTGAAAGTTTCAGCCATATCCCTTCCGTAGTTTTCTCAAAACCGTGAACCCAAATTTAAGCAATACATACATACATATATTGTATATATATAAGTATAATATTATATATCTACATAAAAAAAAAAAAAGTCAAAATGAGTAAATAGTGTCAGTTTTATTTTGTCGTGAAATGGAAAATTTTCTTAATCCCCATCTCTAACCCTTCCAAAAGTAATGACCTAATTTGCAAGTAGGCTCGGTAAAAGGTTTGAATTTATTTTCATAACTCTGATAGGAGCTGAAATATAGAGTAGTGAAACAATTTTTTTTTTTTTTTTTAAGATCGTAATAATCAACATTATATTCTAATTAGAATGCTGAAAATTGATATAGACATAAAGATGACCAAAAAAATTATCCTACTAATATTTTTCATCATTAAGAAGGCTATATGTACATCATATTTCAGACCTTATATATATATATATATATATATTGTGACGTCCAAAAATATCACAAAAACACACACACAGCAAACAAAAAAAAGAGCCAACAGAAAGGCAGGTAAGGTATAGGAACTCCTGCATGGCCAAGTGTGGGAGTAGACGGTAGGGAGGAAAAAGGAAAATTCACCATTTAAAGCAGACACCCCAATTGCCAGAATAACCAACCACCCACCTCCCACCACATGCCTTATTTTTGGGCTATCATATTAAATTTCGATTCCCAAGAAAAGAGTGACCAAATCAGAGTAATAGAAAAAACCATATATTTACTGATCCTCCGTGACAGTTCCGCAGTGGCCTTGAGACGATGCAACTTCAGGTGGTGATGTTCTGGAATGCCTCTCGTCGCCCCGGCTGTTGTAGCCCCGCTGACAAACACTGGTGTGGGGGAAAACAGCAAAAAGTTGAAATAAATTGCAACGGACTGGTTCCTCTGCTCTACTTCTGCTGCTCTATCTGGTTGATTGTAGGACCACTGTGGAGGTGCGATTTCTGCACCCCTCTGCGACCTTTTTCAAATTTTGAAAGTCAAAGTTTGAATTTGACCTTGAAGGCCAAAGTATTTTCAATTCCAATTAACACAAAAAAGCCTTACGAATTGGCTGCCCTAATGGACGAAATTATAGGAAAAGTGTTAAAAATCAAATATTTCGTGAGTTCCAAAAATAGGCATGAAACCTTGCGATCAAGGGTAATTTTAGACACACAATTCGCGATTAATAATGGTAACATTAAACAGTGAGGGCAGGCCCCTCCGAGTAAGTTTTCTAAATTTTTTGATTGAAAATTAAGTGGCCAAAAAAAACACTTTCGAGGCAAAAACCTCTACACGGCGCGATCCAACTGCTAAAATTCAACTAAAGTATAGGCTAAACTATAAGGATTGCGCTAAGCACTGAGAGAAATTCCCCCAGAACTCACCACCAATTGCATCGCCTCGTGCACGTCTCATACCATTAAAATACAGCCAATCCTGTAAAAGAAGATAAAATATTTCGGCCGCTGCATCAGATTTTAAACTTTAACGTATTTTTCGGTCCGTTAGGCGAGCAACCGAACGGACCACCGAATGTTAGGCAAGCAGCTACGGGTACATAACATAGGCTATTGTATAAATGACCGAGATCTGTGGCTAGGCTAAGTGGCGAATAATGAGAATGCGGACAGGCTAAACAAGTTGAAACTGTGTAGCCTAGCCGTGTGAGTATACAAAACACGTAACGAAATATAATTTTACATGAAGAAATTCGTATACAATAATTCGAAAATAATTCGGTGAGTTTCTGGCTGTACAACAAAAAAAAAGAATTATTTTGCAGAAAAAAATGATTCGGAAATCGTGTGTTTTGAGTATGAAAGGGAGGAACATTTAAAAAAAAAAAAAACAGGGGAAATTTGAGGAGACAAATTTTATTCAAGAAAAAAAAAATCACGGGTCAGGCATCTCAGTATATGGTGTCCTAAATAATGGGAATAAAATTTCGGAAAAATCATTTAAAAACTGTAGTTTATTTATTATTTTTCTGAATTTACATTTCCATTATTTGGGACACTATGTTTACTAAGGACCGAAATATAATGTACATCATAAATATCTAATGATGAATAGCATTAGTATGCTAATTTCTTTGGCGATCTTTGCGTCTATATCAATTTTCAGCTTCTCAATTGGAAAATCATTCAATATTATTACGATTCTGAAAAAAAAAAAAAGCAACTTTTATACCTCCCTGTATTTCAACCCTTATGAGAGTTATAATAAAAATGATGAATTCAAACATGTTTTTCTTAAATTTTATGTACAGTATTTTTAAGCTGTAATATTGTGATTGTATGTTGCTTAGTTATCCGAGGAAACTTGTGAAAACTAAAAGTAGGTAATTATAAATTCCAGCTTCTTCCCACCAGAAAGAAGCACAGGGTATTGAGATTTGACATTTTTATAACTTATTCGAGAACTTGCTTCCAACACATTTCAGTCGTAAAACCATTTGTTACTTTTAATTCTATTTTATAAGCCAATTTACTGAGTTGACGAAATCATAAGAGGTGAAAAAAAATTAAAATTTCGATCATTGATGAGATTAATATCGTAGAAGAGAAAATTAGAAATTAGTATGTTAGGTAATTATTTATAATACTTAAATAAAAAAAAAAAAAAAAACAAAAAAAAACGATTTCTACTACAATTTTGATAGGTGATAATCAAAATTTTTTCTTATTAAAATAAATAATACAATCGCTATCATATTCTTTTTAACCATCCTACTCTGAAAAAAATGAACTGATAAGAAAATTTTCAGGCATGAACAGAAGTAATGAATTATTTGATCTTAGCTGAGTTTGAGAACTTTGAAAAAAAAAATTTATTTCCTTCATTTGGTAATAAATGTTGACCATTTTGACTATTCGATCGCCAATTTTGTTTCATCTGACAATATAATTTACGAAATCACTGTTCTAGCTATGCTAAAAGAATTTTTATAAATTCGTGATAAACTTGAAAAGCTTTGTTGTCTACCTGTTCCCACGATTGTTTCAGGAAACTTGTTTCAACGGACCTGGATTACGTAAATTATCTTCTTGATGCTAATTAAACGGCGGCATATAGAACACAAATTCCATGCACACAAACCATGAACGACCAAGCCATTCTAAAAAGAAAAAAACAAAAACGAATGCGACATAAGTTACTCGTTATTGTGTTAAAAATAAATCACCTTCTTTGAGAAAAACAAAAGGATTCACAGGCTGGCGCTTTCGCCAACTGAATTCAATTTTTTTTTTTTTTTTGCTTCTTTTTTTCCTATATTTTTGTAGAATATTCACCAATGACTCGTTGTGTCAGAAAAATTATTTCGATTAAAATTTAGCGTCGAATAATATGGCAGTTATAGGTGAGAAATTAGAATACAAATTTGTTCCAATCGAGTTTTATCTCAATCGTTATTTGAGCCCCATACCTCAACCTCTACGTACCGTCACAACCAAAATAAATCGAAGGAAATTTTTCTTTACCACACCTAACCAAAAAATACGTTTTTTAATGCCTCTTGACTTAAAAAAAAAAAAAAAATCAATTTGAGTAAGACGCGAAAAAATATTGTGAAGGGCATACGAACTTTCGAGATGACTTTCTCGCACGACCCCGATCACTTTCTTCAACGATTTGATCGCTGTTTGGTACGGCTTGATTCCTTTCTCAGTTTTTTAGTTTTTCTAAAGTAAAATTATGAAGTTAACTTCTTACGTATTATTTGGTTCTAAAAAATAATATTTTTCAAAAAATAGAACCGACTTCAAAAAAATTTGTAAAAAATGAACTAAGAAGAGAGAAATAATCCTTTTAAAGTATCTCCAGCAAGATCTAGGTCTAGGGACTGGCATTATAGAAGTCCTTTACCATGTTGGCTTTATACGTCAATTCCTTTCAATTTTATGAAAAACCTTTTAATTAGCGTCGCCTCCAATAATTCCAGTCCCAAGACCTAGATCTTGCTGGACACATTAAAAGAATTATTTTTCTCTTTTCAGATCATTTTCTATTAATTTTTCTTGAAGTCGGTTCTCATTTATTCACCATAATGCTTTATCCATTCATTTTAATTCCAGTAGATTTTACTGGAGGATTAAAAAAAAATATTTTTTTTTTTTAAAGCATTTTTACTCTTTTTTTTTTTTTTGATAGAAAAATTTTTCAATTAATTTTCGTTTCTAACATTAGCTGCAATTAAAATTATTTTAAAGCTAACAGTTTTTTATTTAAAAATAACTCAAAAACTGTCTCATCGGTTCCGAAAAAAATATAATGGGACCACCCTAATAAAAATTTCATCAAAATTGGTTTCCAAGTTGCGAAACTATGCTAGAACATCGAAAAAAAAAAAATCAAAAAAAAGGTTGGAATTCCATTGGAGACTTACGAAGGATTGATGTGTAAGCTTAATAGAGTGCTTGTGTGCGTGCGTGTTGCGCGCGCACATAACCACACATCTCTACACCAACAGTTACAATAATGTAAGTTCGTAACTTGTAAGACATACGAGTTATGATCGTAATTCTTGTTTTAGCCCCCCTACTAAAGTGTAGACTAAGCGTTAAGATGTTTGCACATCAAAAACAAAAAAAAACATACATATTACACAGATCGAACTAATAACCTCCACCTTTTTTTGAAGTCGTTCAAAAAATATTTTGAGCCATTTTCTCTGATGTTGGGAATAGTTGAGAGGGGTGCAGATATTTTTTGGGTAAAAAAAATTAAAATTATTAATTAAGTATTATTTGGCTCAAATAAAATTTTTTTTTTCTTTTTTGTTGGGGGGAGTTGCACAAAATAGTGTGCGATATGCTTGAAAACTAATTGACTCACACTCGTATCAAAATCACCCACTTTTTGTCTTTTTGTACTTATATAACAAATAACTATTTCTTAAAGTCATGACTTTTTTTTTTTTTTTTTTTTTTTTACAGAAAATAAAGTAAGTAGACTGCTTTTTTGGCACTTAAAATATTTCCGAGCGCCGAAGATTGCATGAAAAGAATACAATCTAATTCTATGACATCTATTTTCAGCCTACTGAAAGGTAAACCGAGAGAAGATGGTAAAATACTGGAAAAAATAATAACACTTCAACAATAAAAAAAAGTATGACAAATGAAAGAAAAGGCTATTTTCATATTATTTTTTAGGCTTACAGTACGTGTATGTCGTTGGTATTTCGAGATCTGCAATATGGTACCTACTCTATCTCTAATTCCACTCTATTGTAACTATACCTATACAACATCCATAATGTTTTTCACATTTCATCGGATTCTGTAGTTTTCACATGAATATCAAGGTTGAAAATGTACGTGAGGGACATTGTTTTTTCATTACCTAATGATACGTTGATATGAATGAACTACCATTTATTCGGTCAGGCCTTCTTCATCGTTATATATTTGGGTATAAACTGATTTTGTAGTAAATTCACTAAAATTACCATCAAAATTACGTCAAATATCTCGTAACCAGCACCTATAGAAGAGTATAAAATTCAAGAACGTTCGATTTTGACCACGACAAGAAAGAGGTTCGTAAATAAGTCGATATAAATTGAATTTCCTATTCAGTATAAGTCGAAAAAATAAGTACCTACCTATACCAAGACACATTACATATGCGACTAATCAATTTTACAACTAGCAAAAACAGTTATCATTTCTGTGGCTGTGGAATATGAGAATTTTCAATACATTTTATTGAAACGCTATAAATTTTTTCTTGTCGTATGCCCATTAATGCTCCTTAACTGACAATGAAATAAAATTTTACTTATTTTTCAATACGTGTTTTATTTTTGAAACCATTTGATCATTTTTTGATGTTGATGGAGAACGCAGAATGGAAACTGGAAACGATCTGATGGCCAGTAGTCTCTGGACATGGATTTTCCAGTCACACGTTGGAGCAACAAATGGACTCGGTCGAACATATCGCCATATTGGGAACAAGTTTTCTTTTAAACGTACCCCAAATGAACAAAAACAAAACCAAGATCGTCGTAGTCCTGGTCGTGATCTTGGTCGTGCACAGTCAAGCCTTGGTTTTAGTCTCAGTTTTGCCATAAAAAAGTTTACTCCATATTCTCTAATGGAGTCCTTTCTCCAAAGCATAGGAGTCTAGGGGTGGATTACTTGGACCTGTTTTTGTATTATTTATCGTATAAAAATAAATACTTACTGTTACAAAGACGTAAAATAATAATATACAAATTTTATTGTTGACTAAATTACGTTTTACCACTCTGGTTTTCCCAAAGTACGCCTATATATTATGTAAGTATCTTAACGAGAGACACGGGTTTTCCCAATCCGTCTTTCCTAATTCGGTTTTCCCAAAGTCAAAAATCCCTATGTTCCGCTATTCCGAAAAATATGTTTTTTAATGACCCCTAAAACTGAAAAAAAAAAATCGAATTTCAATACGACACGAAAAAATATTGTTGCGCTCATGCGCACTTCCGAGTTGACTTTTTCGCATGGCCTGGTTACTTTCTTGCACAGCTCCATCACTTTCTTGCGCGACTCGACTACATTCCCATTTTTTATATTTTTTATAAAATAAAATTATTACCTATTAGATTATATATTTGGATTTAAAAAAAGTTTTCGATTAATTTTTTTTAGAGCTGGTTAGAGGTGACTAATTTGAAGATTCAGATTTTTTTGTTAAAAAGAAAAGTAAAATATTCGTTATTATTTCGGCTCTAAAACAAATAAATATTCACTTTTTTCCTATTTTTTTTTTTTTTTTTAGTATGTGACTCGCATACAAAGTAGGTGATTGCTACTCGTGTGATTAGCAGTACTCGCCTTCCCCTCGTTTTGAAAAATTCACACTCGTATCAAAATCGCACCAACTTTTTGCACTTGTATCACAAATAACTATTGCCCAACCAAAATAGTTTCCCTGATAGATTTTTTTCCAAGTTAAATTTTTATGCTATAAGCTTACGAAATTGAAAAAAATTTTTTTCACATGAAAAATAAGACTATCGATGTTACGTTTTTTTTTATCGATATAAATTAATGAAATTTGATTTTTTTTCATTGCATACTCGAGTACCTATTTAATTAGTTATAGGTGAATGTTTGAAAGACGTTTTTCGTCAAAAAATAATAATCGACCACCTCTAACCTACCACTATGCCTATAAGCTGAAGCGGTGCAAAATTTTAATTAAATTTTTATACTCGCTAGAAAAAATATTCATCGAGAAGAAGAGATTAGGAAACGACTTGTTTCTCTTCATGCACTGGCATTGGTGGCAATTTTGTTTAAAACAATGAATAAATCGAGATTTTAATTGCGAATATTGTCGAATCTTCTTCACACAACTGTAAATATCCGAAAATTCATACCTGCTAAGCGTTAATATCATTAGAAAACTGCAGTAAAAGTATATTATTTTCAATATCTCCCTTATTTCCCCACATATAAAACGTATTCTGCAAGTTCTTCGAAATAAAAAACTACAGTTTCGGCAATGCTGTCGTTCTGAAAGATAAATTAGTAATTTTTAATGACGTTGCGTTAGCCCAAATGAGAACCTCTACCAAACTTTTTTTTTTTCAACTTTCCCAAAAAGTCGTTTTCCATCAATTCTAATTTAAATTCAAAGCCGACTTTACACCCACTGGAGAATATTTATACCCAAAAGTCGGCTCCTTAGCGTTCGCATCTAAAAAATAAACTAAAATAAAACTAGGAAAACGGCGTTGTTCGTTCTGTTTTTATTTTTATTTTTTTCTTCTCTTCTCGCATTTATTCGACATATCCAGTCCACTGGCTGAAGAATGCTTGTTACCTATCGCCGATGTTGTTAAAAATTCTGGAGGCGAAGCCGAAAACCAGTCAAACTGACGAAGTAACGGCTTGTGGACAAGAAGTTTTACCGGTGTGCGACGAATGTAATTCTGACACCAGTTTTTCTGCAAACCCCGATCAAACGGTCGCCGCCACAATTCCAATAAAATATCTTTTATTCTGAGAAATGTTGTACAAACTTGGAAAATACGAACAAAAAAACTAATGAATAAAAAAGAAAAATGAAAAAAAAAAAATACAACATTTATTCATTTCCCAATCGCAGCACCTATATTATAGTCAATAGCCAATCGATGGTGAAACTTCTGCAATTTGATCATTTTTGTTAGCGAAAATGAACGCTAGAAAAACACAGACTTTCTTCAATATCTATCTTTTCCCTGCTATTTGTATTCGATGATAAAATAATAACAATAAATAATGTGTGTGTGTGTGTGTGTGTGTGTGTGCGCGCGCGTGTGTATGTAGATGAATACATCATACCACACAACAGCAAAAGGTGAAGCGTGTTCTTCTTGTATCCGTGCGTGTGCGTGCGTGCGTGCGTGCGTGTGTGTGTGTGTGTGTGCGTGTGTGTGTGTGTGTGTGTGAACCTAGCTCAGTATCAAATTTGGCCATACAGACAAAATGTAAAGCCATGAGTGTAAAAAGGTAATTTGTGGACTATAAGTCCACTGACCCGCTAGGTGATCGATGAGTGTGTAATACATCCTTTTGTCTTCGATCACCAGTCGCCACACATAATATTATCGAATATTATTGGATCAATATTTAAAAAGAAAAAGAAAATTTAAATCTACGTACTTATTTCAATTGTACAGAATCGAAGCAGCTGAAATTCCTTCCAGAGTTGAACTAGAACTGTTTCTCCTCTCCCTGTAGGTCATAACTAATATAAATAAATTATTGTTGATAAATCAATTTTTTAGTTGCACTGAAACCTACAATCAGCCTAATTTTTATGCAATTACTACTCTAGTATAACTCAGTTATTATAATTACTTAATACGATAACATCCAACGAAAGAGTCCATTTGGTCTGTTGACTAATCTTTGCTTTTTTAAATGTTAAAACATCAAATTTAAGGTAAACAACCAACTTTGATATTAGGATCACTTAAAAAAAATTCCTAGTGTAACTTCAGCACAACCTATTAACTTTAGTCAGGTAAGTAGAGAGTTTACTAACAATTAATATACAATTTAGTAATAAAAAAAATTTTGTAACATGGCAAAAGTAGTATCTTTCACTTCGAGAGCGTAAAGTGAGCAATTCTCAATGAGTTACAATTTGCAACATGAGTCTCATGCGTGTGTTGTAAATCATATGAGTCAGGGTCACTCATCTTGCACTCAAGTTGAGAATGCTATTTTTTGCAATGTATGCCCATGCGCAATTAGGGAAGGCATCTGATTGGTTGAAAGGAGGAGTCAAACATTTTCGTTACATGAGAAAATACTTGTTTTGCTCCTACTATTGACATTAGCTCTCTATATAAAATGTTTGCTCCCTGGTTGGCAATTTTATATTTTGGACTTTGAAAACGAATACCTAATTGTGCATTTTGCAACATGTATTGCAAAAAAGAATGTTTCTTTTTGTGTTTTCATTTTTTCATTAAATTCATGAATTCAGATAAAATGTGTTATCAAAATTAAAATAATCATACAAGTAGGTTGCGGGGGACATTAACCTTAAAACACACACACTCTTTCATTTATCCATCAGCAGTTAGGTAGCCATGTAGGTAACATCATCACTTTTATATCCGTAAGTTGCCAGTTCAATTCCCCATATCATCAACCTATAAAACTGGTGACTCTCTATGTGAGAGAAAATGCCAAGACAGAGCTTCTGCATTGGTTCAGTACCCACTTTTGTGAAGTTGGGTTGAGCCATGATGACATAAGCCTGCGTTGCAGGATTGATCTGTTTACCACATATCAGAAGCCTAGCTCCACACTCAGTTGTGTTGTCTGGCTGCAACTGTGACCACAGCAGTATGGGAGGGTTGTGAGGATGTGAATCTTAATATGCCAAACTTATTATATTTATCCCTAGGCTGTGCCGTAACCATCTGGATATCTTCATCGCTTTTACATATTTTGTAGGTTGCACAGTTTAATTCCCGATGCCAGCAACCTACATAGGTACCCTAATTAAAAAGCACTATTCAGGTATGTACCTACTTTAAGTACATTTTCAGCTAAAGTAAACAATTAGGCACCAAAAGAAGTGACCTGATAATTTGAATTACACCGGGACTTCACTTGCCTTTCTTACGAGCTTCAGTATAGAACTACTTTGTACTTACTCGTTAAATCTGAAGATGTGCCAAGACATCACAAGTTAGAGATCCGCCCTAGTGGAGTGGAGACATAGTTAGACATGGAGATATCATATAAGAAGATATTAAGTATAAGATATAACGGTTTGATAATCTATTAAGTGTTCTTTTAAATAAAGTAGATACAAACGAGTCTACTTATTTTGTTGGTCTCTACGATAATCCGGGCTAGAGACATAACAAATTATTATTATTATTATTATTATTAATTATTAAATATTATTATTATTATTATTATTATTATTATTATTATTATTATTATTATTATTATTATTATTATTATTATTTTTGGAAAGTTATTTTTGTCTCACGAATCGTTTTACTCGAAGCTAATGGACGAAAATAATGCGTTCAATATACCTTCTAAATTTAGGCCCTTTAAAATCGAATAGCTCTCATAGACGATTATCTTTTTTGTATGCTCTTGCGGAACCCATTATCCATGACCATTCTACTCTTTCTCAAAGCTCTGAAGACTACTTTGACCTTCTAATACTCAAAATTGGAACTCAGACAATCGTTTGAATTCTCCGAAAATGTGTAGTCTTCGGTTCTTCAGAAAGGAAAACTTTGATGTAATTCCAAAAATACTTCGCACCAAATTATACAGGCCTTCCTTTCCTCCTGGCGTTAAATGCATTTTTCAGATTAGCCTATTACTGAATGCTATTGCTAGACATAGCAACCAAACAGTTATCCAAAATTACCAATGGTCCAGGTATTTCCGTCGGAAACTGGCCGAAACTGCTTCCATAAAGCATTTATTAAACCCAATCAGAAAACAAATCGTTCGTCTGCGTGCTCGTCTATTCTTCAATAATGTAGATGAGTATATGGTTTGAATAAATAATGGTACATCATTTTGGAATGTCTGAATTGCAGCATAGTACCTATAATATACGTACATAAACGATATCGGAAAAATCCGATTACATATTATACGGTATAGGTACGAACGAAACATTCTTTCCAGTAAAAGGTGGTCTAAATAAAAGCAGGTTGCTGTGTATTAACGCGCATGAAAATATTTGCATCGGTGTCGGTGGTCAGATAAAATGGTCGACTCACTTGACATTGTTTTTTTTGCACAAACTATTCGAAATATTCTCTACACAAGAGGAAGAAATTACGGTACTTCCTTTTTTTTTTTTTACTTTTTTTTTCCTTTTTCTATTTCTTTTTATTACCTATAAGTTAAATTCAATTATTTGTATCGAGTTAAAATTTCATTTTCGCAGGTAACAGAATAGGAGCTACTCAGTATATAGATTTTAATCAATGATTTTTACAGTTCTCCAATATTCAACAAACAAATTTACGTAAGTCAGACTTTGTGATTTGCATACTGAAAAATATTTCATTGTCCCCCTCATTCTTGAATTCTTTTCAGTTTGTTGACTCAAGCATTTTAGACCATTTAATGAATACCGGTCTTATATGTTAAGTCTGTTTAAATTATTGTTTAGTTTAGCTAATTAAGTAGCTTAATTCTTATTTTATTGCACCACAATGATATACTTATTTGCCAAAAGGGTATTGACCATTATAACAGTGTAGTTGCTGCAAAACTTACACGACACCAGTTGTAATATTTTATTCTATTAATGTATATTATATTAATTACAAAGTGAGTGTTACTTCGATAAGGTGACATACAGAAAATGAAATAGACTTAGAAATAACGGTATAAGTTCGTGTGATTTTTGCATAGAGTGTCATGGGAGATGTGCGTTTGATTTTATGACAGAATATTTGAATACATGGTCAAGAGTTGACTAATAATATAATGAATATATAACATAAAATGGATGTACCTATGTATAATTTTAAGGAGAATTAAAATATGTGCAGAGTAGCAGAAAAGATTTATGGAATAGATGACATCATATAGAAGTATGTGAAATCAAGTGTGTTTAGAGAAAAGGTGATATCATGAAACAAGTCGAGACTTGAGCTGATGACATGATTGTTACAAAGGAATAAATATACCAAATATATTACACTTTAAAATATGTAATATGAAGGCACGAGAATCAGTATCAGGGAAATATAGGAGATTTGAAAATTATATGAAAATATCACTACAATCAAGAAGATTGTGCCATCATTTTGAGAATATTAGCTAAGTTAAATCATTTTTTTATAATATTGTGCCTAAAACAGTAATAACAATGTATGCTACAGTTGAGTTAATATCTATTGTTATGAAGCAGACATGAAAGTAGGCACAGTCAACGTTTGTAAAAATGACATAAGTTATAATTACGGAGAAAATTTTTTGGAATTATTATGATTAAAATTCAGTAATGAAAACTGTATTAATTATTAGGCAAAAACAAAAAAAAAACCTTTAGACAATAAAAATAAATGTGGAATACCTTATTGTAAAAGAATATTCACACAAAAAGGTAATCAACAGATTATTTTCATGTTCTGCTACTTCATATGTACACACATATGAGTAAGTAAAAACCTGGGCCAGTTTCGACGGTTTATATAGAGACTTATTTACACACACACACACACATATACACACATATGTAGTAAATACGTAGTCCCGTGTATAAGGGTGGTTTGTCATTTCTTGTTGAAATAAGAACTGGCGGATCAGTTTGTGTACCAAATCGTGACATCACTGTAATTGTTTGATTAGTCACAGTTTGGTTCTCGTACATTACTTGCAAGTACTTACTAATAATTACGTTCGAACGTATTTTGTGCTATTTGTTTAACATCATAAAACGAATATTAGCCAGCCTTTTGGCAGTCACTGTCATTGAGGGGTGTGAGCCCCTATTACCTTATATGAGTACTTAATCCCCACAATAAACTTCAAATTACATTTTTTCTCCAATCCTCCAATTTTCCAATTTTTCATATAAAAACTAAGTATTTTTTAATGAGAAATGCAATGAGTTCATCCCAGAGCTGTAGATCCATTATTTCAGAAGTTATCAAGTTTTTTCTGAAAACTATATTTTTGCTTCAAATTTTTTTTAATTATCTGCATTAAAATAGCTGTAACTTTATAACGAAAATGAAATTCAACCATTAGGAAACACTTTTGGATGCCTGGAAAGATCATCTGTCGTTCATTAACAAGATGGATGCCGATTAAATTCCCTGCAATTTGAGTTTTTCTGTTTCATAAACAATGAAAATACCACCTAAAAACTTACAATTTCAATTTTTTCTCCAATTCTACAGCTATTCTTAGGAAATAGGCACTTTTAGCAATTGTTTGGCTATTCATTTTTGGCATTGATTCTTCCATTTTTTGCATTTTTTTGGCAAAATAAAATTTTTTTGCAGCTCCCCTAACCATGAAACGAACTTTAATTTGATTTCCAAGCCCGAGCCCTCTATGGAAATGATTTGACTAATACCAAAGAATCCGCACTCCAGTTATAATCAAACGAATAACTGACATCTCCATGAATAAATTTTGTTAAGGGAGTGGAGCGATAATATAATTATTTTTTTGTAGAAACGAATTTCAAATTTTGTTTGACTACGTGAAAAATAACGCTTAAAATTTTTCTCATGATTTAGGACGACAAACGCTCTTCACTGCCTCCTTTGGATACACTCAAAAACGTCTCCATGTGGTATGAGAAGTACTCAAAAAACAGAGACACCTCAATAAGCGAAACCTTGTAAAAAAACAAACCATTCAACGTGCAACACACATCATGTTTCCTACACCTTCAATGAATTTTCAATGTAAATTTTTATTCCCATCTACAAATAAAAGAAATATGGAACTATGGTAGTGACGTTTACCTGTAGGAGTGAAATTTCGTCAGTAAGTATTTAACCTCTATAAGTGAAATTTACGTCGATAACTGAAAATTTCAATACTTTACCCTCTATAAATGAAACGCAACTCCATAACGGAAACATTTTGGTCTTCAATTTTTACTTGGTCAACTGCAAATATGTTCATTTCTCGACCTCTGAAACACAACAAAAATCTTGTTAAATGACAATCTCGTTATAACTGAAACAATTTGTGTTCTCCATTGCGATTTCACCTGTAGGTAACAGTTTTATTGCAAAGATAAAAATATTTCAAAAATTTCAGTAGTAGACCATTATAAAATGGTACATTCTTGAGTCAGCAATCTCATCAGCGTTGAAACCAAGTCCACCAAAAATCATCCCATCAATCAAAAGAATTAACACGTTCGGACTTATAACCTGTATTGAAACCAAAAACAAAGTTGCTGATCCTGAATGGCAACATTTCATGATGATACATGAAAATTGAAATTGATCCCCACTAATTATATCGACGGCGCGAAGAAATGAAGTTCCAAAAAATAAACTTTTAAACCAACTGAACAAAAGAAACCCAGAACGTCATGCTGATAGGACTAAACAATAAACACTTTTATCAAAAAAGTTTCTCCGTCCTCATATTTCAGTTTCCTTTTTTAAGAACTTATTTCTGGATGCCTCAATTCACACTTTCGAAATTCTTGACACTGAAACGTCAATAGCCATCGTACTGATTTAAAAAAAAAAGAAACGACAAAATTTGCCCGGCATTAATTAAACGAATTTTAAGCTGTGTACCTATTAGATAGCAACCAGAAATATGATTCACTATTACCAAACAAATAATGACCATCATTAATCAATTTCCTTTTTTTTTTCACCTTTAACTTCTCTTTTTCAAATGAAGACAAAATGGACACAAATACCTACCTACCTAAAAAAAAAAAAAAAAAAAAAAAAAAAAAAATTTAATGGAAATAAAAAATTATAATTCTTTTATTAATAAACGAATATTATAGTTGTTTAATATGTTTATGCAGTGGCTTGGTGGCTTTATCCTATTTCAAAATCAAGTTTCTGTATATACAAAGCGAATCTAGGCTATAAGGTTTCGACGTTAATATCATTTAGTTACACGTTTATTAATTGGTATAACACTTAAATGCCCTTTAAATAATTAACCTGGTTGCAAATATACAAAACGAGCATTAAATTTATTGCATTTCTTATCCCATGGTGTCATATTACTGCTCTAGCATAGGCCTACATAGAATAAGGTATAATACCATACGAAAATTTTTTTATACTTTTAATTTTAATGTAAGCTGTAACATTATAATTTGTTTTTGAGAACTGTTATTAATGGGAAGATCCATTTGAATTCTCAATAATTGTCAGATTTTTTTTTTTTTTTTCTGCTTTCAACACAGGAACATTTCTCCAATTTTAGTCATAGGTTATGCGTAACATAAAGGATTTTCATTTATTAACGTTATTTCTTGCGATCTCTATAGAGAAATTATCCAATGTGTGAAATGCTCTGTAGGGTATTGATTTATAAAGTTGAGTTACACGAAGAAAAAATTCAACCTAATTGTTCAATATTTAGTTTTTAAGTTATTAATGATAGTCCAGTTTAACAAATAATATCAGTCGCCTATAATACCAATAATACAACGACGATGTCTTATAGGTATGGGATAAGGGATTTTTAAATTCGTCAGTTACAAATATAATGTTCGTAAAAATCATGAATACCAATTATTATAGTTACTATTGAGAGTGAAAAATGAATAAATTCGAGCAAAATAGAGAACATAGGCTTACTTGCCGAAACCAATATAGGGGGAAAAAAGGTGTGACTAAGAGCTAAAAAAAAATTAGTAAAATTAATTCTTTCATTTTGGCACCAAAAAACTATTATTCTAAAATAAAGAAATTACTCAAACAAAAATGTAACCTACCCGTGACATAGAATTGTAAGAATTCAGGCAGAAAAACATAACAGAACAAACTATTAAGGCTTCAAGAATGGATCTTATTCAATATGGAAAGAATTTTGGAGGTTAGTAAGGGGATGGAGGTCAACATTGTTGACGTTTTTGAGGCACATTCGGTCAAACAGAATTTTAGCTATGCAAGTCTAATCCAAAATAAATTGATAGTTATCTTAGAAACACCCCTAAAATAATTTTTTTTTCTTATTTCTCCAGCTCTGGAATAATTCCTAAAAAATCTCCTTGGTGTGAAAATTTCAGTTTTAATATCATTGCATTTTCTCAGTCCAATTCTAACAGTGGTAGCTGACAAAACTGTGTTTAAGCCATGTGAGAGGCGAGAATTGACTTAGCCTATTAGATCTATGCCTTCTTAAGGAAGACATTGATAATTAATCCTGCGCAGATTCAATTAATGGAGATGGATACAATGAATGGATGAATAATGTATTAATAAGGTATAGAAATTCCGGCTGAAAGAGTAGGTACATGGGAATTGTAGTGACCAGTGGCGGATCTAGAGAATTATTTTGTGAGGGAGAAAATTACAAAAAAAGTAAAGTTGAGCTTTTTTTGTTTGATCTTCAAGAAATTTTTTAAGATTTTTATCTGAATATTATGGTGGTACTTGGATTTTAGACCTTCAATTTTTGTCTAATTTTGGAGAGGAAATTTTCACAATTCCTCCAGATTCGCGATTTTTATTGATTCTTAAAGATGATAACAGTTGGCCTACTTACTTGTTTCAAGGTAAGATAATATTATTATCGTTTTTCCATCATAAAGCGAAAGACTTGCTAAAAATAATTTAAGAAATAAGGTAATTTGCCAATTACAGCCATATATAAAATTTGTGTTTAAATCTTTATATCAGAAAATTTTATTAGTTACATTTAATAAAAATTGGGACATAGTTACTTTGAAGTATTGTGAGTATGTGGTATGAATTTTGTCCATTTAGATTTTATAAGTATAAAATTTTTTATAAGAATTTGAAGAAAAAATGTCAACTTACCAATTACAACCACTTAAAATGAACTTCTTGCCAATATCCAACCCCCAATTGCAGTCATCCTAAATCATTAAGTAAATTTAAGAAAAATATTTTCTAAAAATATTAAAAATAGAACATTGACAAAGATAGCTTAATATAATTATGAACAATTAATGACTTGAACTGGAGAAAGTTACATTTTATCAATATTAAGTTAAAACTTGATTATCAATTTTTGGGATTTTTGAGAAAAAAATATTAAATTATTATCATCATAAACACATTTTACATTTTCAACAGAAAACAATAACTGAAATGATTAAACAAAGAAGCTAGGTAAGTCTGAGTTGTTAGATGAAGCATTAACACATTACAATTCATGAGTTTGTTTTAGGGTGGCAGAAATGGGCAGGATGGCGGCTGTTGGCAAATTACCTTACCTATACTTGAATATTATTAGAAGAGCTATATTTTGATATCTACTCAGTGTAAAAGCAACAAAAATGGTGGAAAATTAACATAGCTCCAATATCGGTTATAACAACTTGTGGTTGAAGATCTAAAGTTTAGATTATATTTGACAAAAGCCAATGAAAAATCAATATTTTTGTAATTTCTTTCAAAAATGACCAGCACAGGTTGAGGGTCACCAGATGAAGGTTTTGTTGGTTTGGGAAATCAAACCTGGACCTACATATTCACCAGCTAAAAGGGGTAAACTTAACCGCATAGCCATCTCACCGCCGACTATAACTGGGGAATGTATTTTGTACATAGCAAGATATGGCGGTTCAAACAAGGCTATTAATATTCGTAATTAGTTGGATGCATATTGAAGAGGGTTTTTACTTTTTACTACAGAACCCAATAAACTGTAGTTTGTAAAAACCCTCTCCAAAGTTCATGCTGATATGAAAATTCAAGGCAGGGCTCAACTTTTTTCTTCAAATTTTTCCTCAAACAAACATATCAAATCAAATTATTTTATCATTTTCTCCAACAGTAGGCCTAAGTGTTTTCAAACTTTTTAGATGTGGCATCTCCAGGTGTTAGAGGGCTTGCCTCACCTTATACCTACATCTTAGATTCGCACTCGACTCATTCGCAAAAATAAATACTCCAAGAAATTGTAAAAGTAGAAAATATCAAATTTATGCGTCGTGAAAGTATTTTTTATCTACAAACACCCTCCCGTCGACTAGTCGAACTTGGCTAAACTAGTGCTTGGATTGGATGGTATTATCCATTCTAGAAATGAAATTATGTTTTCTTTGTGCAAAATGAGTTAATCGTGTGTCACGTAGACACTAATTGCTCTGTCGCATACGTTATTTAAAAACAACAAAAAATAACAATAAAAATAAGTACAACAGACTGTGAGAATAAATAATCTGATAAACATCTAGCATCGTCGAAGATTCTGATTTGCCCACCTTTAGCTATTGTTTCATGGTTTTGAATGGAGAAGAAAAAATTTGACGAATACTAAACACTTTCATTCCACGAGGACGCCTACAACCAGTCTTCCAATTGGTTGGTTTGTTTTGTATTTTCACAGAATATAATTATGTGGCCTCATAAAACCCACATAATTGTTAGGTTTGTGGCCACAGCACAGTACCATCGTCTCCACGAAGCGATGACGACAAAAAATAAAAATCATATAACGTCGTCGTCGTCGTCGAAGTGGGATTTGTTTTTTGGAGGCAAACACGAATTTCGTGTCAATAGAAGACACAGAACATAGAAAAGAAAATACAAAATAAGAAGCAATTAGGCGTCGTCGTCGTAAAGAGGTAGCAGTAATTGGAGAAAAGTGGAAACTTGTGGACAAAAGTTTATATTAAACTATTTCAACACGAGCTGTAGATAAGAAAGAAGTCATTTTAAAAGCATAGTAGACCTACCTACAACGTAATGCATTCCTTTGCCAACGAGATATTCTTTTATACACAGTAACAATGGACGATTGTTTTCACTGAAGCAAAACTACATGGAGAGTATTGGGTGGCAAGTTTTAAAATAAATATCTCGTGTAAATTGAGACAATGTATTTTGGTTGGAAAAAAATAAGTGTTCAGCATTGTTTGGGTGTCGTTTGGTTTGAATTGAATGCATTAGGTAGAGAAGAACAATATTTTTTTCAAATACCTATCGATTCCTAAACTTAAATTTTCTTTTCCCTTTTAGACGTTAAAGAATACTGAAGTTCCTTCGTGGGGGTAGATCTTAATATATACCGTAACGATTATTAAGAAAATAAAATTTACTGGAAACTGTAGCTTTTCATTGAGCGAATATTTTTCATCAACAAATTTATGTAGTCTTCTTTCTATTGTATAATTCAAATTGGGCACACATTTATTCAAGAAGAGCGAAAGTTCATTTTCGCCCATTTTTATAATATTTGAGATTCACATTTATCAGTTGTTTCTCTTTAGAAGTCAATTTTTCACACTTTTCTAGGTTTTTACATACCGATAACTTACTAGAGATACGAATCATTTTTTTCACTTAGTGTATACCTCAAAATATGAAAAACTACTTTTTTTCAGTAATTAATTGTGGGATCTTATACGTCCTCAGTGTTACTATTATCATCAACGTGAATATAAATATCTAAACAACTGGCATATCCGAGTGACCAATGTTGTTTATAATGATATTTGCAGAAAAATGAAGACCACTACCTTTTGGACCGACTTTGTGGAACATGTTTTGCAAAAAATAGCCTTCTCAACTTCAGCACAGATGTAAGCAAAGTAAATTCTCGTAAACTATCCTTCGTTTCTATGTTCTGTTCACGCTGAAAAGTTTGCGATGTCAGAATCACCTATAGACGTGGAGAAGAATACGTATCAACACACGTTGTTATACAATGATAAACCTCATTTTTATTATTATATTATTTACTTATATTATTTATACGCTTTTATTTAACTTGCTTTGATTAGTTCCAGCGCGCCGGTTTCCAGGTAGCGCTACTTGACGACAACGTTTATAATTATTTTGATGTGTGTTTTTTATTTATCAGATAAAAAATTTAAAATACCTCGAATTTCGTGATTGGGACAAATAAGTATAGATTTCCTGGGTTTCGACGAATTGAAGAGAATTCCTTAATTTGTAGATGAATTCTCTTCAATTTGTCGTTGAATGTCGATCAATTTAACAGCCACGAATCAAAGAGAATTTGTAGATGAATTCTCTTCGATTCTTCGCTGAATCTTAAATAATTTCACGGCGACGAATCAAAGAGAATTCATATACAAATTCCCTTTGATTCGTCGCCAAATCCGTATTGAAGAACAACAACGCTTATCCCTCATACCTATTTCTTGTTCAGCGTCATTCCTGGTAATGCAAATATATAGTATATTTGGCAAAATAGGTCATTAAGTTCCTAAATTGATCTAGTGATGTTCACTTCTTCGACTAAGTAACTCACTCAAGTTTATAACATTCTGAAAAAAATCAAATAAACCACTATCCATGATTTAAAAACACCTACGAGTTCGAAATGATATAGATATAAAACTCTATAATAATGCTAATTAATACCATAATGTTCACCACGATGTTTAAAAATCATTGCTCAGCCCCACTTTCAATGTGTAGGTGGGCTACTGACCTATTTCATTTATTAAAGTCTCGAATATAAGTATTTTATTCCTCAACATTAAATTTTGGACTATCTGTAAGTTAAAAAGACTGCAAAAAAGGCTTATAATATAACCATAAACTCATATATCTAACGTACTAAAACAAAGAAAAAAGAGAGAATTATAAAATTAATATATTTTTTACATTTCCTCCAGTCGACGTATACTTTCATGTAAGCTATAAAAACCCATCGACGCTTGTTACTTTTTTGTACAAGTTCACGGAAACAATTTTGGCAAAATTATGATGATCTTTTAAGTGCTCCAATGATAGCATCTAAGCTGGAATACGTCTACCATACAATGAACTAATGTTTATTATTTTATTGACTTTGATCACTGTAACTGGACCGATTATTAAAAAAAATTGTATGTATATATAATTTATTATTATTATTATTATTATTATTATTATTATAATTATTAATTCACGGCGACGAATCAAAGAGAATTCATTTACAAATTCCCTTTGATTCGTTGCCAAATCCGTATGAAGAACAATAACACCAGTCTTCTCGCTCATTATCTATTATCAGTCTCCATATCAGTATGACAGATGACTAGTGATGTTAAATCATCGATATAATATCAATATTATATTGAATTACTATTAGTAGTTTCCATTGCCACTGGGAGCACTATAGTCAACAAAAAATAGAGGTGATGGTGTGTTATCAAAAATAGGTTTGTTTGTTTATAACGGATTCTATTAATGAGCCAATAACAGGATCCATTGCAAACAAACAGACCTATCCAAATTTTTGAACGAATTTTTGATGGTTTGCTGTTTCAATATTGTTTCTGCATCTCTAAAAGGACATGTGTCTGCTTCCACACCAATATATTCAACAATTTGTAGATAAATAAGTTATTATAACACTTATTCCTTCAAGACAAAACTAAGAAAAATCAAAGAAAAAACTAAACTTACATAAGATTTACATTGTTGATAACATACACCATTACCTCTACTTTAGTTTGATAAAAATCCACTAGATGTCAGCCACTTTGATGGAAACTCCCAATATCCTATGCAATGGAGTTAGAAGCAAACTCACAGTCACTGTTATCACATAGGTATACAACCAAAATCAATATTTTTTGCGATGTAATTATGTTCTTCCCCAGATCGATGCAATATTGTTTTTCAATATATTGATATTGAATAAAATACATATTTTGGGAATTTTTTGGGCAACTTTTTGAAATTTTATTTTTGTATTATGCCAGAAACCTTCTCGGAGTATACTCAACAACTCCCAAAAGTTTCATGGCCATTGGATGAATGATGTACTGATGCATAAAAGACAAACAGACATACATCCTCTTTTATATATATAGATTAATTATTTTTTGGATAAAATGACAAAAAAAATAGTGGTACCGGTAAAAATTATCAGGCTGATCCATGCCAATTTAATAGGTCAGGTCCTTGTATTAGTATGACAAGAATTTGTGAGAAATTCTCTTCAATTTGTCGATAAATTAATGCCATTAAATGTACTCAAACTCATCAGTGAATCAATGTTGTTAAATTCAAACAAATTAGTCAATGAATTGAAGAGAATTTGTGAGGATTTCTCTTCAATTTGTCGACTAGTTTGCATAAATTTCATTTAATGGCATTCATTCCTCAACAAACAGAAGAGAATTTGTCGGTGAGCTTGTATACATTTAATGGCATTAATTATTTGATAAATCAAAAAGAATTCCACACCAATTCTCTTCGATTCATCGACAAGTTTGCGTGTATTCAATGGCATTAATTCATTGACATTAATTCATCGTTGAATTGAAGAGAATTTGTGAGGAATTCTCAATTTGTAGAAGAGGTTGTGTACATTTTACCGATGTCTTCAAATTACTTCGATTATCTGATAGTCTAGAACTCAAATTTTTTATGGAAAATCTGGGTGGATCGCTTTCTCAATAAAATGATCTGAAATTTGCATCATAGAATTCAGAATAGAGCGAAACCACTCCGACTATTTGCTGAAGGCCAGGCATACATTTCTATCAGTCGCATCTGCTCATTAGATGGACTCCGAATTCAAGAACTGGATTGTAGCAAGTTAACTGGAAAAAAACCTTGCAATAAAAAAGCAATTGCAGAAGTGGACAGACTTCAAAAATTATGTTTTCATAAATAAGATAATAAAGTTTTGATTCTCAGATTAGTACAAATTATGTTTCTTACTAGCATTTAACTTTAATATCCAAATACAGTAGGATACAATTATTTTGAAATTAAGATCTACATCAAATTACCTATACATTTTTTTATTCCTAAAAAGTCAAAAATAAAATAAATAAAAAAAAAATTTTAAAGATACGCCTTTATTTAACTTAGCACTCTAAAAAGTAGAAAAATAATTTTTCATAACCTACTTAACTTATTTATTCTTGTAACACAAAATAAAAGCGCGGGGCAAAAGAAAAGAAATATTTCAATTAGAATACAAATACAGTTGGTAGATGAAGAAAGACAGAACTATCCACTGAAAAATGGTCTTAAACAAATAATTCGAAAGTTGTTGATTAGTTGTTTGATAATTTGGATATTGATAATAATGATTGATAATACACATTACTGTAAGAATTAGGTCAGGATGGAGATAAATTTTAATTTATAATGATAGTTGAGCAAAGTCTGTAGACTACTCATATTAATATTCAAAGTTTTTCAACAATATTTGTAGGTTTCTTCTTATACGAAGAAGAAAATATATAATGATGAGTCAAGATTGCCCCGCCCTTTTATTTTGTGTTACAAGAATAAATAAGTTAAGTAGGTTATGAAAAATTATTTTTCTACTTTTTAGAGTGCTAAGTTAAATAAAAGCGTATCTTTAAAAATTTTTTTTAATTTATTTTATTTAGTAAACTAACATCGTGTTTCGAGCAAAGTGTGAATATGATTTATGACGTCACTAACTTCTTAGTGTGAACAGAGTATAGGTAGGTACGCTCAATAAGTTCATTAGTGTGTTAGTGTGCATTAAATTATGTCATAAGTGAAAAAAGAATACTCAAAGTATATTTAAGCACTGCCTAATACTCAACAGATTGATTGTGTGTTAGTGTGTATAAAATAACATCACACGTAAAAGGAGGAAAATTCTCGTAATACACGGAATTAAAACTAACTAGTAGATGTCTATCACCTATATTTTAGAATGATACTTTAGTACAGATGTACTACTTCAGCAATATTTTATCTTTGACGTCCATATATAAGTATAAGTATAAGATGAACCTAGTCAAACGAGTACCTACTCAAGTCTTACTTAACATTAAGAAAAATTGTGGAATTTATCTATATTAATAAAATAGAGTCCTGACTCACTCACTCATCACCGCTCTGCTAAAACAACTGCACTGCGAATGACTTGAAATTTTAGAGGTATATCACTATCATAGGGTAAGTGTTCATTAAGGGAGGATTTTTTGAAATTTCACCCCAAAGGGGTCAAAAAGAGATGAAATGTGTTTTTACTTTTTTTTTCCAATATCTCTTTAATGGGTTGAGATATTGAAGAAATTTTTGCACTAAAATATTGTTGTATTCATTCCTTAAAATCAATTTCTGGATTTTTTGAAATTCATCCCTTAAGGGAGTGAAATAGGGTGAAATGAGTTTCGACTTTTAGGAGTCCATTTTTATACCACAGATACCATTCATTCTAGCTGACTAAACCTTTGAACTCAGAAGGCTGCAATTTCCAGTTAAGTTGTCTTTTGCAATGACTATAAACAAGTCCCATGGGCAATCATTCAAGGTAGCAGAAATTGACTTCAGTGAGGACTGCTTCTCACATGGACAATTCTACGTGGCATGATCAAGAGTGAGTACACCTAGCTGTTTGATAATATTAGCACCTGAGAAGAGAACCACTAATGTGGTATATAAAGAAGTACATCGGTGAATAAAATATGGAAAATTAGACAAATAATTGGTATAATTTAGTTGTTTTTTCATTTTAATTTTAAATTATAATAAAGTTTATATTATAATTTAGTTTTTCATATTTTTTTCTGTTGAATAAATAAACATTTTTCAAATTCATAGTTTACTTTTGATTCACTGAATCTCAAAGTGCGAAGTGCCGAGAGAAAGCAACACCAGAGGGTGTTGGGCCACGAAGTGGCAGATGGATATAAATATCTCAGATGTGAACGATAATGATTCCTGTCATTTTAACATGAGCTGCAAGTAAGTGCTGAAAAGATCGCAACTTATTAAAAATTACTCACTTTTCGCACTTGCAGCTAAATATATTGTGGCAACTCTCTATCAGGACCTTGAGTTAGTACACCGTATTTTGTACTTGCTGATAGAGTTTATAGCTTTCTGGTGTGAAAACTTGTGTTTTTGCTATGAGCTTGTATAGCGTCACACCAGTCTTATTTTATAATAATTTATTTTGGTAACGCATGTGCACGAATACGTGAATGTAATTCCCACGTATTACATTTTCCTAGTGGAAATTCTAGCGATAGATAAACCATGATTGCTAAACAAGAAAAAGGTAACTTTATAATAATTACTCATCAGTATGCTGCGGCAGTAACGTATCATGGATAAACTGAATTTGACATCATGGGTGACTTCAGCCATGAGCACGAACCTTTCATCGGCAGTTTTTGGCACAAACACAAAAGGATTCACAAGATTCGTTGAGGCAGCCTAAAATATATGGGTCCCATATTATTATGTGCACCACTTGTTCCAGAGTGCCCGAACTACTCTGGGCATATCATGCAATGCAAAATTTGGCCCCATGGTAGGTGCGTGCATCCACCTTCAGGTTTTATCAATTACTAGCTGCTGCAGTGTCAGCTTCGCTTGACTGATACGTTTGTTACTAACCTGAGTTCTCCGAAAGCTCAAACATTCATAGGTAACTTTGCAATCAAGGAGGCTACATACCTCCGAGTTATATAAAAACCTTCCTTGGGACAACACAAATATTTCCTCAAAATTCCGAAGCTATCGGTGAAGAACTTTCGGATATCTTCGGTTAGTAACAAACGAAAATTTACATTTTTATTTAGATAGATAGATTTAGTGGACCGAATGAAAATTAATAAATTTTCTTCCTGATTGTATACTTAATTTATTCTGATGCTGAATTCAAATTTCATATCTAACTTCGATTTTAAAGAATATCTAGGCCTATTTGTCAAAAATATCCATTGGTTGCGATTTGAAGGTCAAATTTAAAAGCTCCCTTTAAATCAAGAAAATATTCGTTTGCAGTATTACATCATAAAATGATTGTCCAAGTAGCTTTCTATTCATTTTGAATAAAATAAGGTGCATCGCCAAATTGAGAAATTGGGTTTTTCTTGGTTCCGGGTTAGTTAGTTTACAAAAAATCATATTAAAACATGTTCATCATTCATCTTTTCTTACAGCTCGTTGTTTATCATACAACGAACTGATGCAATCCCTTTCGACTCAGCGATAGATGAAATGAGAAAAGGACTCGGGGCCATGGCTTCAGTGGTCTACAGGTCTATATTATTGCAGTTGATTCCGGTTAAGAGGGTGGGTTGGATATGGGCATAGCTGATTAAATGAGCAAAAAATTGCTGCTCGGATAATATAGAACTTCCCTTTAGAAAATTCCAGATCCACCACTACGCAGACTAAATCACGATGTACGGTCGATTAAATGTCCACTGAAAGAAAAAAAAAGTTAATCTATTTTTCCTTCATCTGCAGGATCCATAGTGATAATCTCGAAATACCAGACTTCCGTACAGTTAAATTTTCCTCAAAGCCCATATTGATTTGTACAGTTTATCGAAGACTTTTTTTTTTCTCCAACTTGTCGCCGAAGTTTTTACACGGTATACGAAAGAATAGATTTTGGTTTCACACGATAGTAAAGAAGAAAAAAAAGAAGAAAAAAGCAAAACTTTGAAAGTAGGGGACACCAAATAGAGTCAAATATAAAATAAGATACGAACTGAACTTAGCGCGAGTAAATTTACTTTTCGTGTTTTTTTATTTGAAGCTTACACGAAACTTCCTTCGAATTAAGAACCACGTAATCAAATGTAACACTGATTGAGAGTGGCGTGAAGGGGTGTACGATACACACACACACACACACACACACACACAAAAAGGGGATGGAGTGAAAAAAAAACAATGAAAAACTTTACCTTACTTATAGAATAATATAATACCAGAATGAAGAAGAAAAGACGAAAAAAACACACACACAAAAAAAAAAAAAGCAGCTTCTACGGTAGTTTGAAACTGAAAATTTAATTTTATACTATGAGATACGTTACTGAGAAAATTGCAATCTCTGTACAGTTTATTTGCAAGGAAATCGAATCTATTGACTTTTAACGATCTAACATTTTTCCGTTCCTTTTTCTTTATTTTTTCGTTATTGTTGTTACTCTTTGTTTTCCAAAAGGAAACGGAGGAAAACGGTATGATTTGTTGAGCGAATTTTCTTTACTACCAACAAAAGGAAAAAAAAAAAAGGAATCGTCATAAAAAGAAGTGAAACGTCTTGTAGGGTTTACAACGACAAAATTTTCTCGGAAAATATTTCGTTTTTTTCCGAGTCCAGTATGAAATATAAATGATGATATTCTTCCGTATTTCCCCCCACTCACACCGTCTATCGCTCTGTTCCCCTCGCACTCCCTCCTTATTTCGTTCCATGATTGAAATACTTATAGAGTATGTTCATAGAACAATGAAAGTTTAAATTTGTACCTCTATATAAACTTGGCACAACCTGTTATAAATAATTAATGATTCTTCGCATAGAATAGAGACGCAGTGCCACTTTAAAACTTCGACGTAGAATTTTAAATACCAATTAGAAACGGTTTGATGAGGGGCTAATAACTGGTGGACGGATTCATAAATTTGAAACTGACAATGAATAGAAAAACCATAATGGTAGACCTACGCACAGGTGAATCACACTTCTGTGTGATTAACGTGCAGCCTATTTTCATAGAGGGTGCTAGTAAATAAAAAATGAAAGAAAAAAAATAGAATAGGATGAAAAAAAAAAAAAAAAAAAGAACTCGGAAAGGTTTCAAGGTATACGCTCAGTTACGTGAAACAATGTCGTTGATAAGGAAATTTGTTAAACAGGTAATTGTTATTCGTTATCTCTGTGAAAGTAGCCATTAGTCATCTGTACAGTGGTACTTATTTAGTTTCGGATCTCAACCAAGAAACACGTACTGGTTTCGTATGACCAATCGATCATGACGAGAAATTAGACTTTATTTTTTTGGTTGGTTTGGTGGAAGTGTTATTTTGAAATGCCAGGTTCTCGAAAAAAACCCCTAGGTCAAGGTTATGCAATCAATAATTCGTTTTCTTCCTGTCGTTGAAATTTTTTTTTTTTATTTCTCTAAGAATAGGACAAAATTTAAGATCATTTCTACCTTCATATTCCATGTTTCATGTTTGAAAAAAAAATGTGTGAAGATGAAAGTGGAGGATCATATGTATGGAATAGAAAGTGAGTATATTTTCGATATAAATTTCAAAATTTAAGCGTATAACAAAATTTAATGAGAGACAGGCTTCAAAAAGTATTGGGAGCTCTGACGGTAATAGATTTTTAAATGTAAGAAAGTTCAGAATTTTCCTTCCAATAAATTATTTTAAGTAGCTTATACATAGGTATGTATGATCCATTTCAGATGCCATCGTCACTGAAAATTTTATTCACGTTTGTCTGCGTAAATGAATTTGATATTATTTTCTTGCTGTTTCTACAGTGAATTTTTCGAGAGATTCAATTCGAAGATAATTATTACGATCGAAAAATTATAATCACGAATATAGCAAATAAATTTATTAAATTTTTTCAAGTGTCTAATCTGCCTATAAATTACTCACCTTTAATATACGAACAATGTTTCAATCTATGTATTTGATTTGAATTTTTACTTTATTGGACAAAGGTATTTTTCGTTTAATTTACTAAAATACAATTTAAACTTAGAAAATGTTGATGAAAAAATGTTATATTACCTAACTGAAATAAATAAATTCAGAAAATTTGCAGTACGATTATTATTATTATTTTTATTGTATTAAATATTATTAGAAATCAAAATATTATTCAAGAAATAACATAAGAATCTACTCAGGCTATTATTAATACCTGTAGGTATGTACGTAATAAAGTTGTGCAATAATATAGTATAGGTACCTATGTGTCGTGTAAAATCAATATAATATTAATAGGTAAAATCTTTTTAAATTATTTAGTGAAAAAAAATTTCAACATTTTTATTAAAATATTATTATGCAATAATGTTTGATGTAATATTGATCTTATTAATGCGGATTTAATAGAACAAACAACAAAAACAAATCAATTCAAATTAATTTTATATCGATTATATTAATCTTTAATATTAATAATTATCGCAAGTTCAGTCAAACCTTTACACATTTTTTGGGGGTAAAATATAGGGTACTTTTGATTTTTCATAACTTTAGGTATGACTTTAGATAAGAGGCTAGTCAAAAATTTAGAAGACCGTCGTTGGTAAACCGTTTTGTGTCACAATTTTCTCAATTTTTTTCCTGTTTTTGATTCGTTGTAGGGATTGGACTCTATTGTTAGAAATCGGAATTTTCCATCTCCGCGAAACCATTTTAAACAAATCGTGAAATATTTGACATTATTTCGTTTTTGTGTAGGAATATATCACCCCAACGCAATTATTTTTAAAAAAATCAATAATGTTCTCTTTGTTACTAAATTACGTTAAAATTGACGCTGTATGAGCACAAAACGGACATTTATACGTCCCATAATTTCCAAGATAAACCCTTCTGAAATTCGGTCATTTTCGAAACAAATGACAAAAATATTGATTTTTTATTGGCTTTTGTCAAATATCTTCTAAACTTTAGATATTCTATCACAAGTTGTTATAACCAATATTGGAGTTATGTTAATTTTCTACCATTTTCGTTGCTTTTACACTTAGTAGGTATTAAAATATAGCTCTTCTAATAATATTTAAGTATGGGTAAGGTAATTTGCCAACAGCCGCCATCCTGCCCATTTCTGCCACCCTAAAATAAACACATGAATTGTAACGTGTTAGTGCTTCATCCAACAACTCAGACTTACCAAGCTTCTTCGTTTAATCATTTCAGTTATTGTTTTCTGTTGCAAATATGTATTTATGGTGATAATAATTTAATATTTTTTTCTCAAAAATCCAGTGAAAATCAGCAAAAAATTAAGAAAAATATTAAGGTACATGATTCATGTAACTTCTTTATTTTGGACTTCAGCTTGAAATAAAATATAATGGGGTTGTGGAATATGTAATATGAATTTCTAGGAATGTTTCATTACAGTAGCAACCATATTGATGTTAAATTCAGATAACTCTAAGTGTGACGTTTGACGGTTACTAGAAAATAAGTAATACACTTTCCCAGTTTCTACCACAGATGTCAGACCTTAATTTTGGATCTCGGATGAAAAAATAATACAGTGAGATAGCGGAATATTTAATGTGAACATACAAGAATGTTTCATTACAATGGCAACCATATTGGTTTTCAATTTATAGAATTCCAGGTTTGGCGGCTATTGGAAAATAAATTATATAATTTGCCAATTTTCTACACAATTATCAAAAATTGATAATCAAGTTTTAACTTAATTGATAAAATGTAACTTTCTCCCATTCAAGTCAGTAATTCTTCTTGATTATATCAAGTTATCTTTGTCAATGTTCCATTTTTAATATTTTTAGAAAATATTTTTCTTAGATTTACTCAATAATTTAGGATGACTGTAATTGGGGGTTGAATATTGGCAATAAGTTTATTTTTATTTGTGGTAATTGGCAAGTTGGAATTTTTTCTTCAAGTACTCACAAAAAGTTTTGTACGAAGTATGAAGAGACAAAATTCATACCACGTTCTTAAAATACTTCAAAGTAACTATAATCCAATTTTCATAAAATTTAACTTGTAAAGTTCTGTAATATAGTGACTTAAACATAAATTTTATGTTAGATGTGACGGTAATTAGCATTACATTAATGAAAGGAAATAATACATAGCAGCTTCATCAGTTTTCAGTTAATATTTATTATCCAGTTTGCTTGTAAATGAGGTATTAAAATTGACATAATTGTTGGGTTAGGGGTGAGGGTCATGAAAATTATTCGTTTCATGAGAAAAGAAAACAATTTGTATCATTTTCTAATTTTGACCTAATTTTATATATGTAAACTCTTTAGAAAATAATGAAGAATCATGTAGACACATCTTTCATCTTTCCATACTTAAAATCCATCAATAGATGAATATAATACAAATCTAATATATATATATATATATATATATATATATGAGAGATCTCTGCAACTCACTATATCAGCGAGTGCGAAACACAGACAGAAACTGTGGTTATTTTAAGAATGTGAATACATATTCTTACATCCCCATTCTTTGAGGGGGAGCCGCACTAGGGAAAGAACTGAGCTGATTGTTTACTAATTAGCATTCCGTCTTCCTCAAGATCATCCCACTAGCTTGGCATGTATTGATGGATTTGTAAGCTCTTTAGAAAATAATGAAGAATCATGTAGACTCATCTTTCATCTTTCCATACATAAAATCCATCAATAGATGAATATAATACAAATCTAATATATATATATGAGAGATCTCTGCAACTCACTATATCAGCGAGTGTGAAACACAGACAGAAACTGTGGTTATTTTAAGAATGTGAATACATATTCTTACATATATATTTGAGAAAACTACCAGGTGAATATGGCTGAAATTTTCACAAGAGATAGTTTTTATACTTGAGCACGTTTGAACGAAGGTTTTTTCAGTTAATTTGTTTCTGAGAAAATGACAAATGAAATCCGACTGAAATTTTCACGATAAATTTTCCTTATGATGGTACAAGTCTCTTAGATGTTTGGCGTCTATTATTTCTGTAGTTTTTGAGAAAACTGGAGAAGAAAAATTGCTGAAAAAAATTTTTGGTTCACGATTTTGGGGCAACTACCGGATTGATAGGGCTGCAATTTTTATAAAACATATTTCTCATATTGGAGTAGTTCTGAAAGCAGTTTTTTGTCTATTTGTTGATTAGTTTTTAAAAAAACTGGAAAATAAAAAATTCCTAGAAAGGTTGTTTTTCCGGGATTATGAGAAAATGACAAAAGGGATCAGCCTTAAATTTTCGCTATAGGCTTTCCTTATGTTGGTACAAATCTCTTGGTTTCTCTCTCACTTTTTCTCTCTCTTTCTCTCTCTTTCTCCATCTCCATCTCCATCTGCATTTGCTATCTCTATCTTCATCAGCAAACTGGGTTTTCTAGTGAAGCGTTGCTGCACTCGAATTTTTTTACATTATTCTCAACTCTCTGAGCGAATTTAAAGCAATGTGTAATCTGAGACATTTCAATAAATATCTTAAGCAAAAAATAATAATTTTTTTCTACCTGTAGGTTTTTGTCAGCTCGGGGAATCGAACCTGGGACCTACATATTCGCCAGCTAAAAGCGGTGAACTTAACCGCACGGCCATTTCACCACCGACTATAACTGGCGAATGTATTTTATATTAGACAGGGTATGGTGGTTCCCACACACTCCCCCCCTAGAGAGACTCAACACGAGTTGAACGACATTAGATGCTGTGGGAGGTTGGGTGGAATAGAAACGCCTCTTATACCTATACACACAGGCTTATACTACCTATATGGGTTCTATTTCCACTATATAGGGCGCCATCTATCGGCGACTCATATTAGGAAGGAGAGTTGTGAGTTCCACCATGCACCACTAGGGTGCGTGCGTGTCCAGCACACGTCAAGGGTCACCAGATGTAGGTTTTTGTCGGCTCGGGGAATCGAACCTGGGACCTACATATTCGCCAGCTAAAAGCGGTGAACTTAACCGCACGGCCATTTCACCACCGACTATAACTGGCGAATGTATTTTATATTAGACAGGGTATGGTGGTTCCCACACTACCGAATCAACCTTCTAAGAGATACTTTCCCCCACCACGAAAAAAAAAAAACCAAACAAACAAACAAAATAAAATCGAAAATCTACCGTTTTTTCAAACCTTGGTGACGTGGCACCGCACAGCAATAAAAAAACGTGGATTTTTAAGGAACCAAACCCATACAACGAATCAAAAATTCAACACTAACCGACCTTTTGCATCGGACGTACATCAAATGACTCTTTTTTATTTTGGTAATTTGACTGGACTATTACAACTCCACGAGTCAGTGTTTTATTTTGAAACACAGTCATACATCAAACACGCACAAAAAAAACTAGGGAATTTTGCAATGAAATAGAATGCCTGGAACGTTAGAAAATGCATTGCGACATTTTTTAAAGTGAAACTCTCACACATTTAACATTCCTCCGTTCTTGAGGTTTACATAATTTAGATTAAAAAACGCTTGACGCCAAATAAAAAAAAAATCGATTTTTTTTTTAAATTTTAACGAAGGGCCATGTTCACTGGATCGAACGTCGGCACTAAATTTAACTTTAATTGTTGTTTGAACAAGAAATCGTCGAAAAAGGTAGTTCTACCTGGTGTAAAATTCCAGTAAAATGATTTTAACGTTTCTCTTAGCGATTATACACGCATAAATAAATAAAATAGGTACCATTTTTCATTCTCCAGATTTTTCTACTGTATTTTATTAATCACCAGCAAGAGGCCATTAAACTATTCGACAATCGTCTTTTCAGTGCCATATCCATAAGATGAAAAATTAAAACAAAAAAAACAAAAAACTCAAACCCAACAAATTGACTCAGATTCCAACTCAAAATCTGAAATCGATTAGTTTCAAGAATTCAATTGGACAAAGTAGGTATTATGAATTCATCTATTCAGTTAATGATTTTTTAAGGTTTTGCTTTTGTGGTAGATATTGTAGGGTACCTGCAGGTTTCTTAGGGAGAATGTATTTGATAGTCTGATTTTTAGCCAGTTTGCTGGCAAACGGGGTATTAAAATTGACCTCACAAAAGTGTTAGGAGTGGGGATGATTAAAATTATCCGTTTCATAGGAAAAGAAAACAAATGGTACAATTTTTTTCATATTGACCTAATTTTTTTATGTAGGTATATATATACGCAAGGTTAGTCCAGTTTTGGCGCAGCATAAGAAAATTCCATCAGCTGCGTGCAAATATGACGCACGAAGCTTATCTCAATACTAAGTCAGATTTTGATGCAGCATAGTATAAACCTGTTACTCGCGTGTTTCCAGGAATACAATGAATTCAACTATTGCTCAACTTTGCTGCAACACAATTTGTTATACCATCTCTATCGGAATTTTCCTTTGCAATGCTGCATTGAAATCTGACTAAGTATAAAAATATGGATACCGAGTGGTATTTGCATGCAGCTAATGGAATTTTTCTTTGCTGTGTCAAAACCTGACTAACCTTGTGTAATATACGTATGTACCATCCAAAACTTTGTGTTTATGGATAATGGAACCAGTCTGAAAGAAGTTTTTTGCCTATTAGTTAATCTATTTTTGAGAAAACTTGAAAACAAAAAATTCCTGAGAACATCTTTTTTCCGGGATTTGAGAAAATAACAAAAGGGATCGGGCTGAAATCTTAAAAATGGACTTTCCTTATGTTAGTGCAAGTTTCCTAGAAATTTGGTGATTATTAAATTAATAGTTTCAGAGAAAGTTGGAGAAGATAAATGTTTGGAAAAAATTTTATATTCACAGTTTTGAGAAAACTATACCAAACATTTAGGGCTGAAATTTTTACAAAACATAGCTATTGTATAGGAGAAAGTCTGAAAGAAGTTTGGTGCTCATCTGTTTAGTAGTTCTCAAGGTAACCGGAAACAAAAGTCTCTAAAAAAGCAGTTTTTAATGATAAGACATTGATAGATCGATATTTTTGTTAAAGATATGGATAACTGTTGACAGTTTTTTATAATTTCTTAACCTAAAACCTATAGAGGTTGTAGATTGGATATTCACGATTATTGTAGAAATAATAAAGGTTTTTGCAATGTAACATCTTAAAAGTGTGTAATTACAGCAGATCAAATATGTAAAGTACAGAGTATGAACTGTATGCAGTATACAAATATGTACAGAGGTAACAGTGTAGCTGCAAGTATAAGATATTGTATGATTCATGTCGAGTGTTTGCATGAATGAGAGGAGAAGAGGATTGGTGGTTCCAACAAAAGTAGCCATGAAATATCAATATAAATATTGATCACTATCGATATAAATATAGAATTATATCAATAAAAATATCGATTAATATCCATATAAATATTATAGAGGTTGTGGATTGTTGCAACAGAGTAATTGTATAAAAGAAATAAAGATGTACTCAAAGTAACATCTCATAAGTATGTATAATTCCATCAGAGATGTAAATCATGTACATGGTATGAAGAGTAATTGGTAAACGAACATGTTCGAAGATAAACAAATGAGTGATGGCATGATATATCAGTGTAGCCGCGAGTAAAGTTATAAAAATATACAGGTGAAGATACGAGTGTTTGCAGGAGTGAAAGGGGAGGAGGATTGGTGGTTCCAACAAATATAGATTACTATCAACATTATTTCGAAATTTTTTCAAGTAAGCTCTCTCTCTATCTCCATCTATATTTTCGTCTACATCTACATTTACATCTACATCTACATCTACATCTACATCTACATCTACATCTACATCTACATCCACATCTCCATCTCCATCTCCATCACCACCTCCATCTCATATCGTTTCCATATATGGAACAAGACAACTGCCCAATCAATCTCAATAATAGTGAATCATTTTAAATATCTTAATTTAGACATTTCCCACAGCGTACTCGTAGTTCCAAACAAAAGAAAGAATTGAAAAATAAATTTTAGATCAATTAAAGTGAATAAGGTGAGAGAAAACTAACCCTTAAACAAATATGGGGTATGTACATAACTTTAAAATTATGCATAAATTTTCAAAAGCACTCTAAATTACAAATTATGAAGGATTCAGAATCAATTGTCCTTGATGTTATTGTGTGGAACATTAAAAAGTCGCTGATACCAATAAGTATTTGATTTTACGAGAATACTCCGCAAAATGTGTTCCCAAAATGGAATACCTCTATTTTCTAATAATTATGGTGTGCATTTATTGAATTCCTAATTATGCTATATATACCTACTATGGATTATCCCATTTTACTAATATGGAATACCTGAAAATTTATGGAAACCATCAAAATTAGAGTTAGAAAATTTTTTTATTCTTCGTTACATAGGTCACAAATATCACTAATAACATTTTTATTTCATTATTCTTTAATTCGAACACGAATAATTAGTATATCATATGCTACGTTCGTGCTCTCAATTTTAATTTAATGAAAATAAAAAACTGTTAAAATGAATGAATTAACATACACGATGGACAATACTCGGAAACAGAAGCCGAATATTCAAATTTTCTGTTCATATTGATCATATTTCATTATTTTACTTTAGTCCAAAATATATGAAAAATTGCAAAAAAATTATGAAAACGGTTATAAAAACCAAAAAGAATGGAAGACTCATTCTAGGCCTGTTCTTTTGGCTTTTCTTGTGGATAGGTATAATAGAGCCGTCTCACTATCCTCGGTTTTTGTCCAGCAGACAGAGCTAATTGTTTAAAGAAAACAACCTCATAATTAGTGCATTTAACCTACATAATATTAATTAAACTGGGAAATACCCTATATATACTTTACACATTTACAACCTTGAAAGCTTCCTCCAAATGACTCGATAGAATTTGTTTATTAAAAATGTAGGAAGTTTTAACAAATGATTCGAATTATTCAACGTCACTTACCAGATATCATAGAATTATATCTTATGGTCGTTTTTTCAGAATTATATAACTTCAATGAAGAAATGACATTCCAAAACAGTCGAAAACAAAGTTCAAGCAAAACAAACACGATTAAAGGTTAATTTTCTGTCCTAGATTTAACGAAAATTTGCAGAATAACATCTAATCTGACAGCGAAATTTTATCAAGCTGCAAAATTTTTCGAGATTTTCAAACAATGACAGAAGAATTCAAAAATGGTATTCTCGTAAAATACTATAACACAATATTTTTGCATTCTTTATGCTTATTTCACCCATGGTTCATATCCTCCAGCTTAAAGTTATCGAAAATGATAATGAATTTTTTCTCGCAATATTTTGAGGGATTTTAAGGCTGCGGATGATAATAAACAGAAAACAGATGATAATCTTTTCGATTTCAGCGCTGTTTTAAGTTTTAGAATTTATTCGTTGCGAAAAGAATACTGCAGTTTGGGATTTGCACCGACGTAGTATAGGTAGTTATATGAAACTGGATACTCGTCTATTGGATAATATTGTTCCTCTCAAACTCATAGGAAAGTAAAAACTTCAGCATAATATAAACAACAAATTGTAATTCGAGAGTCAGAATAAATTTTTCACATTTACCAAAAAGTTTCTATATATATTACACGTTTCTCGTCTATGTGATACGAACATTAAAATATCGTCATATTTTCTTTCCTCGTCTCTTTTTCGGTTATCTCGTTTCAAACTTCCGTATAAAACGACACCGTAACAATAAAACAATTTTTTTTCTTTTTTTCTTCTTACAAATTTATTTTGAAGCAATAAACGAAGACTTTTCGTGCAAAACTGCAAAAAGTTTGCAACAGTTCATTTCTTTGCTGCAAACTTTAGGGTAGTGCATTCTAAGATGAATTATGGAGGAAAAGTTACATATTATTTGCCTGGCAACAAGTGCACAAGTCCGTTACGGTTTGCTGGTAGATAGGCTTTTTGTTTTTTGTTTTTTGTTTTTTTTTTTGTTTTTTCTTAATAAATTGCACCTCTTAACTGTACATAAACCCTACCAAGGTATATGATATTAAAACTTATTCGGATTCGAATTTTACGTACATGTATCGTATACGCTATTGCTCGAAAAATTTTGTAACAAAAAACAATATAATCTCTCGATAACAAAAGTTAAATTAGTTCAAAACCAATTCTGCCAGACTAAATAATTGAACGCGGAAATTTCAGTTACCACAAAAGTTTGATCGATTTTGTAATTTATGAAGAAGATAAAAGACAAAAAAAAAAAAACTCCTAGAGAACTAATTTGAAGCCACATACATCGTACGTTTTGGTTGCAAACGTCTAAAAAGTATTTATGTGTGCGTCTTAGTAACTATTAAGGAATAAGTAAGTATTTAGGTTTTATGAACTTTGCTGCTTTCTTATCGAATAAGTTTTCAAAGATTTTGCACACGAGCATGGAACGAACATATTTTTGTTTTGTTACAACACAACCCATTAGGCACCTTCCCAGTATGTAACCTAGATATTCGTCTTTAGATGAAGACAGCTCAAAAATGCTCCCTCAGAAACATTTTTTTTTTAGGATGAAGGGCTACGCAAAGGCGTAGCCAGGATTTCTTCAACTGGACGACTAAAAAATTTTTATGATTTTTGTTTTTTTTTTTATTTTTTGCTCGTCACTCGTGAAAATTTATAAAATTTGAGAAACTTTTTTTTATACTAGGGGTGGCTCCAACACTGCCAGTCCATACACCACTGAGAGTGCCACTGATAGATTGTCATCTAATACTTATCAAAATAAATCAAAATAATCGACCTCCGTTTCCAAAAAGGTTTAAAAAATTATTATTAGATCGAAATTGTACAAATTTTTCATCGACCTTTTCCACTTTTGAATCATTCATGAGCCTCGCATTAATGGTAGGCCTAAACTGTAACAATTCCCAAATTAGAATTGTTAGCAGCACTCATTGGAGTAAGAGTGGTGAACAACTTACGTAAACCACTCGACTTAGGTAATAGCCCAACATATCTATGGTCAGACAGTAAATGCATTCTAACATGGTTGTTAGAACGCAGAGTACTGACCCAGTTTGTATTGAACAGAGTTATCGAAATTAAAAAATTAGAAAATCTACAATTTCGATACATTCCGTCAGCAGAAAATCCAGCAGATATAGGCTCAAGAGGAGCAACGGTGGAAGACATCTTCCAAATGAACTGGTGGTCAGCTCCTGAATGGCTTAGTAACACTCCTGATACTTGGCCAGTAACTGACCTACACATAATCCAGTCATTACCTGACACAACAGAAGAAGAACAAACTACACCAGTTTTCTCTACTTTGAGAGAGTCATTAAACAATTCTGAAAAACTTTCGGAACTGTTACCACAGGACTACGATAGAATGTTTGACAGTCACAGACCTGCCAAACTTAATAGACAACTTAAATCTAGGAAAATAAAAATACCCAAATTTAAGTTCAACACAATCAACCACGTTTGTGAAGTTAAAATATTCACTACACAAACAGAACAAGAACTGAATCAAAACGATTCAGAACTTAAGCAACAAGAAATCCAACATAATTCGCAGCAAATCCTGGAATTATCATCTAAATCAAATAGACTCTCTCAAAGCACAATACCGTATGAAACATTCATACATGAGCCAACTAAAACACCGTTCAATATAAACATAGAAAATTTCAACTCTCTAATCAATCTTAAGAGAACTTTCTACCATTGCCTAACAGCAATAAGAAAGTTTTCAAGAAAACGACTTACAAGAACTAGGTTGATTTCACCATGGGCAATATTACCAAACAATTACCAATTCGCACTATTATGCTTCATATATGCAGATCAGAGAAAGCACTTCTCTGATATATTCAAAGCATTATCAACATATAATGCACCAGAATATGTAGCATACGAAAAATTCCACATTGTCATAGACGAATCAGGACTGTTAAGACTTCGGAATTACATACCAGTAACACCATTTACTGAAGATATACTATCTCCAGTACTGTTACATCCGAAGTCCCACCTAACAAAATTAATACTATTAAATGTACATACATTAAATAGTCATACTGGCATAAAGTTTACAATGGCAGCATTTTGTAGAACATATTTTACACCAAAGGCAATGAGAATACTACCAAGTATTCTCAAAAAATCATTCCTTATATGCAAAAGGTTAGATAATAGACCTTATGCACAACCAACACACTCAGGAATGCCGGACTTCAGACTAGTTCACCTACACGGGAGTGGATGTATTTGGTCCATATTCAGTATTTGACGAATATCTACCAAAAAAGAAGAAGGCACTAGCAACACCAACCACTACAATTTACAAAAAATGGATATTAATCTTCACATGTCTATCCACCAGAGCCGTATACTTTCAATCTCTGTTGTCATTGACCACAGGAGAAATATGGGTAGCTTTCCAAACGTTCTTTGCTGACCATGGAACACCCAAAGCAATGCTGTCAGACAGCGCGGCCCAGTTCAAATTGATAGCAACACATTTGCCACAGTTCTGGGAAGCAATAACGTCTGACAGCACCATAAAGGATAAACTTCTACAAAAAGGGATCACTTGGCATTTCACACCACCCAAAGCTCCTTGGTATGGTGCCACATATGAAAGACTAATAGGAGTATACAAGCAAGCATTTGAACGTGTCATGGGGCCATATTCACATCATCGTCACAATTTTCAAGCTGCGCTTAAAAATATACAAGTGATAATGAATGAACGTCCCCTCTGTCCAGCACCAGACAAGGCGGAACAGATGACGTTGACCCCTACACACTTTATGTATGCTAAACTCAGAAATTTCACCTTAGACCTAGATAAACCCTTAGAGGAAACAACTCTAACGGCTAAAAATCTGCAGTCTATGGAGAAAAGACCAACAAAATTTACAACAGCTTTGGGCGGCATGGAAAAGCCTCTATCTTCCTTACTTAAGAAATAGAGTCCCTAAAGGCGTAAGCAATGCTTATCGCACCGTAAATTTCCAACCAAGAGTTGGAGATATAGTCCATGTCCTAGACATAATGGCAAAACCAGGTGTCTACAAATTAGCCATAGTAGTCAACCTGTTGACATCACGTGATGGACAAACACGTCACGCAGATATTAGGTTACCTAGCTCAAAAATTGTGAGCAGACCTATTAAGTTTTTAGCACCACTGGAGCTAAACACCTCAGAAGTAGCAAACCAAACTCAACAAGTTTAACTCCTACTTCACAGACCTGTAAAAACGCACATAGACTCACAAATTTAAAAACCCCAATGGAAAGTGGCACCATTGGAGTTAGCTATCTTTAAAGTCAAGACAGCACTTGTTCTGCCAAACACTTACTCTCACTGTCCAGCAACCTCTTCAGGATAATAGCGAGTGAGAGGTGATAGCAGGTCGCGATCAACCGAACTAGAAATTAAGATAATAACTGTCTCAATTTCACTATCAGACTAGCAAACACTAATACACACAATCTCTTTTCTTTCCTGAGTCACTCCTGTATGGCGCCAACCAATAAATTACCCCTCCAGCCTCCTCGAACCCAATCCGCGAAGTCTGCAGGGGTACAATTCCACAGTTGGAGACCCCCAAGGCCTCCAACATAAACAAAAAAAAAAAATTTGTTTTTTGTTTTTTTGTACATAGTTTTTTGTTTACTTGTTTGTTGTTGTTGTACCTCAAGAAAGTACAATTTTTTATGCCTTTATTCATTTATAATAAACAATAATTTTGTACTTCTGTCTATATACTTTAATGATTTTTTACAGGCCTACGAACGACCAGTCTTGGAAGACTGGTTGTGGACACTGCCCCCAGTATCGTGGGCATAGCCTACGATCCTCCACGCACCTGGCGGGCGTTTGGAGAACTCCTGTACTGAAGCAATGTAGGTACAGGAGGACTGGGCTGAGGTGGTTGCCGACAGTCGTTGTCCGACATCAGGTGCGAGAAGGTGTGTGACGAAGAACTACTTTTATAGTCCTCGGACGTTAAATGAACATTGTATTATAAGTGCCAATCCATAGTGGTATACTACCGCTATAGGCCTGGCATAGTGGTTAGGTGCTTAGCTTTGTGATCAAAAGGTTGCGAGTTGAAGACCAGTCATCGTCATATTTTCGACCCAAAATGGCGGTGTGTTTCAGGGTTCGATTTGGTTCTATTGGAACGGTGTTTTACAAGAACACGATAAGTTAGGTAAATTTTTAGGTTTCTCATGTTTTGGCTGTTTCTAGTATAATTTTTTGAGCCGCATCGAATGGTAATACTGAAATTGTCAAATTTAATCCACAACATTGGAGAAAAATAGTTTGAAAATTGACTGTTTTGCAAATATGGGGTTCGTCGGTGATAAATTTCAAACAAAGAGGTGATACCAGCTCGAAATGAGTTGTTTACAATGGAAAAGGTGTATTAATATGGACAGTGTTCCTTGTTGATTCTTTCACTTTTTAGAGCAATTACAAATATTACATAGGTACTTACTTGACCTATCCTGTTTTTATTTGTAAGCTTTTATTCTACTCAGTACTGCGATTTTAAAGTATACCAATACTGCAGCCAACCTTCTGCAACGAAATATTTTCTTTCACATGAAGCTAAAGCCAAAAAAAATATAATAAAAGCTTATCTTTTAAAAACTTGTTTTTAACGTAAACTTATTTGTTTTTCCGATCATATTTCATACTTTTCTTTCACAAATATAGGATGAGTCGCCTCTTGGCAACATTTCGCCACATAACTCTCCCTCTGAAAGAGATTTATCATCATCCTTATCAGTACAACTTTGTCAAGGACTACTTTTAACATTCTCTAAAAATGGTGTTACCATTTCCCATAAGACTCATGAAAATGGAAATTAAACTTTATTTTTGCTGTCCTCAAAAATTGATTTTTCTAATATACCTCATTCTTGAAAAATACAATTCAATTTTTTAATTGATGCTCCAGCAGTATACAATTGAAAAATTTAGGGTTGTAGACTGCTGGCTATCGAATCTTGACTATCCTATTCACACTCTGACAAATTCAGACAATGGGTAAAATGGCCATATAGCCAGACCCCATTAAAAAATAAATTTTAAAAATTCTTTGTTTCCATACAGATTTTCTCATGTTGCGTAAGTGCATACAGGTCCAAACACATGGCCATAGAGAGGAAATTTGGGCCCGGGGAAAAAAAAGTTTATGGGCCCCTTCAGGTGTCCAAACTGAGAATATAGAATTAAGATCGTCAGTTGATTAATACACTTGCTCCTTTTTACTCCACCCGATATACTTTAATCTCTTCTTTTTCTTTTTCCCCATTCAACTTCAACAGATAATTTGCAGTTCACATTTCACTCATTTATTATATTCTGTTTGACTATTATATTTATTCAAAACTTTTCCTGACGATTAAAATTACACTACAATCAAACTCAGTGTGGGCACTCACCGGTATGAGGAAAATGGGCTCGGACCCCTCGACGACAGTCGCCGCCCCAAAGGGCAGGCAAATAATCGTCCTTGTGACGTTAAATACACAAATTACGTTCGATCTTAATTACCTGTATATACTTGCAGGTAATGTACGAGTACCGAATTGTGACACAATAAGATGATGTCACAATTTGTACACGAACCAGCCAGCCATCTCTTATCTCAATAGGGGATGATGCGATCTGGCTGTTCTCACCAACGTATGTATTCTCTTACATACGTGTGTTTGTGTGCGTGTAAATAAGCAGTATATAAACCACCCGAATCGGCTCTAAAATCGCCAGTGTTTGGTCTGGTTCTGGCTTACCCGTACTTATGTACGAAGTGGCTGAACACGCTTAAATTCTGTAGAATTTCCTTCTGGTGAGAATATCTCTCACGACAAGGTATTCCACACTCAGATAAGGTTTTCCCCATTTGTTCCTTTCAAACTCGATTTGTTTTTCTCTTTGACTTTTGAAAGACAAGTCAGTCCGTTAAAGATCACAATACAGTTCAAAACCTCTTCCATGAAAAATATGGAGAGTGAAATGTTTTTGCTTTTTAGTTAAACTTTATAATAAAATTTATTTGTGAGTTTTTCATCCAGTTTTTGAACCATTCATAACTCTAAAATATGATCGTTCTTCTATCCATTTTGCCATTCTTCCGAGTCTAAGTTGGATTGCAACCATTCGAATAGCATCATGCCACCTAGTTGTCAATTAATTCAACTTGTAATGAATAGGATCATCAAATCTTTGGCATTCTCATTTCATTTTCTGGCTGTAAATGTTCATATTACTTTTGAATTATTAATGGGAAGTAGTGTTATTTACAGTGCCACAAGGTGGAACTATTATAGAGAGTATAATGGGAGGTTAACTATTATGTTTGTTAAGGAATATGAACTGAGTCCACATCTGTAGATACTTATCTTCGCTACTTTGTGATCTGTTCTTCACTTATGATAGGTAGCCTTTTTCTTGTTTTTTGTTTGTTTTATTTCAGTTGTCCTACTTCTCTTTTCCCTTTGGTCCTGGTATACTCTGCCCCGCCTTTTATTATGTGTTTCCCCAGATGTCACACCCTTAAAAAATTGAAAATTGCGTCTATATGCAGGTATTGATAGATTTATCTTTGGAAGACGTTTTATAATACTGGAAAGCCTATTTTTCAAGCAGATCAAGCGAAAAAAAAATTTAAAAGTTTATCAGTAGAATCTCCATGAAAATATATATTTATTGTTCTATTTTTGTTTAGAATACCAGGCTGTTAAAAATCCTTGACTAGGGTGGAATCCTCCTTCCCCTCCATCTTCAGGCTTCTCACAACATATTACAATTATAAAAATATGACGAACCCTGCATATTCTATTAGAAATAACATTTTTTCATGGAAAGTATACCAACAACAGAAGGTGTTCAACAGAACAATTTGCGTGTTTATACCAAAATACCTAAAAGGTATATGGGAGCCAAGACCTCGGCAAACACTGGCTAATTTAGCCTAAGATTTCCTGGTCTTATATACCTGGCTCCCTACATGCACACATAAACACTGATGTAATATTTACATATGTATAGTGTAGATTATTCATCCTACTTTACAGTTGCTATGGCAATGGTAAAGTACGGAGAATGCATCTCTGTATCAGTTTGTGACATCGCCGAGATCGTTATCTATCGATTTGTCATGGATCGAGATTTGTAACTTGTCTATCTGCAAAAATAGACAAGTACAAACAAACAAACATTCTGTTTTGGTTTAACGTGCAAGGCACAAATATTGGTCACCAAAGGTGACAACTGTCGTCGGTAGGCCGAGCCTATTTCCTCATACGAGTAATCTTCTAATCCCCACAACATTTTTATATAATATTTTTTTAGTAACTGAATACTTTGTTGAATGATTTCTGATGCGGCCATCACAATTAAAATATTGATCTCTTATTCTCCATTCGAAATAAATAAGGCTTAAGAAAAAAATGCAGTCTTGTTTTTACACTTTAGGCAACATCAAGACCAACACTATCATGATGTTAGTCTTTGCTTCGATTTTTCTCATAAATCAATTACCTACCAGCAACTTAATGTTGTTTTTTATGTACGTATTGTAGTTTTTTTGGAGTAAAACCAAAGAGAAAGCCCTTAATTCTAGCTATGAATAGGTGAATTATTATAATATCTTTTTAATTGCATAACAGACGAACACATATTGATGAAAACTTAAAGAGTAAGTAAGTCGCAGTCAAAGTCAAAAAGGAAAATTTTAGGTCCTCCCCTTCACAAAATAATAAAAAGTAGACGATTTCTCAATTTTTGGTTTTAGAAATTTTTTTTTTAGTTTTGCCTTAGTAACATCACAATTTATTCTGCAATTTATTTTCTAAATTAGTCACGAATAATCAAAAATCTAAAAAACTGAGATATTTTTCGCTAAAATTCATGAACTTACACTGATTTTGCGGACGTTCGTAGACAGTGAACTACTTACTTTCTTATAGGCACTTATCAACAATTTAATCGTCAAGAGAACAAACCAAACAGAAAAAATTATCTGAAAGGAAGTCAAAAACCAACGGAAAATTACATTCAAATTAAGTTGTGAAGAAATTTATGTTCCGGAGTTCGTAAACAAAACTTTGCAAATAACGCAGGTGGCCTAATTAACGACCTACTTATACGTAGTTCTCGAATGGAAAAAAATTTCATATCAATAATTTCGACTCCCCAAAGGTGTAGATAGCTTTTTCACAAAGAGGACGGGTTCCTTATCTTATCGGTTTCTTTCTCCAATCGCCTCCTCTACCAAAATGCAACCACCACTGACACAGACTCATTACGTTTACAAGTCATACCGTTTTTATTCGGAGATAGGGGTTCCAGACCCCCAGTAGCCCCTTATCAGCTCCATTTCTAATCACCTGGTAATGTTGGATCAGCTCATAGTGATATTCGATTTTTGCGAACGTACAGTCTAAGGTTGTGAGCTCAGTTGTTGGAATACTTTCTGCGAATTTTCAACTACACTGCATACTCAATGGTCATAAGAAGAAATTTATTGCCTATATTTTGGGCAACCATTTTGTACAGAAACGTTAGAAACCGGGGAGCGAAGTGAAAGGCATCCAGACGCTTTCCGAAGATTTTCGTCATGTACGATTTCAGCCGGAAATTTTGGCGTCGTCTACGCTACCAAGTTCGAAGTCGAATATAAAAAAACAAAAAAAAAAAAAAAAACACCCAGTAAATTCTTGTCCTTTTGGAAAGCGTACAGGAGTTGCCAAACACTTAATTTGTTATACCTAACAACGGCCGAATGAATTCGCTGTATAATGTGCACTACGTACTTACTCGTTCCAAAGAACTGGAAGTAATATATTAAGCGTAAGAAAAAAATAAAATAAAATAGTCCTTCTCTCTTTCCTCTTGTAGAATTTTTTTTTACCCTGAAGATAGAGTCTTTTGTAAACATAAAATTCTCATTTTGTTCTTTATAAATTCTCTGTTGCGCGGAACAAGCTATTTTTTTTTTTTTTTTTTTTTTACACACACAGTCGAGTCTACATTGTTTTATTAACCGAGCTTTATCAGGATTTTGAGTACAATTCTCTTCCATACATTCGTCTCATCATTGGATTTTTCTCTCTCTTTTACTTTCTTTCACTCTCAGCTGTCTTTCTTTCGAATTGTCTTCCGGCTGTTTTCTGTACATGGTTTGAGCGTTAGCCAAAATTTTACCTCTTCGATATTGTACGTTCATATATATATATATATATATATATATATATACATATACATATACACGAGTCTACATCAATTTTAAAAGTCATCATCCGTAGTACCTGTGCTCGATAATTTCAAACATTCTTTGGCGAGAACTTTTAGCAGGTTTTTTTTTTTTTCTTTATTTCTTTCTTCCTTCATGTTCAACTTTCTCGCCTCTTTAGCTCTTTTATCGGTGAAAATTAATACCGACGTCACGCAAATGCTTCGATTCTTTAAGGAACACGAGTGCAACTCTCAGTTTACAATATTGTTAATAACATTTTTTAGCTTATTGTGGATTTTTATCTAGGTTTCCTTGGGTACTTGTTTTTTTTTTTTCAGTTAAGAAGTGTGTTTGTGAGTTTGTTTGTCGGCGTTATGTCACCTATCAAATAAAAAATATAATGACAATTGATGACGAAGGTCACGGACCTGATTAATCGGAATAGTAAAATTAAACTTATTAATTTCGATCAAAATCGCACTCGTTACTGAGGAAACAATATTTTCCCAAATTTGCTTATTAAAGCTTCTTCAGACAATACATTTTTGAAATATTTGTACTGACGATTACGAACTGATCGCAAAACTATAATATCATTAAACTGAATTGAACACCAAGAAAATAGGTAGGTATGCTGAAGAAATACGGATTAAAAATAACACACTTTCCACCATCAGAGGTAATATATTAACATGTAGAAGGAAAGTCTAGGTTATTTGTAGTTTTCTCCAGAAGTTCGAATGGCCAAAATGGAATTTTTTCTCAAAAAACGAAAGACAATTTTAATTCTCTTTAGTTTACTGGTCGTATAGGAGTCATATCAGCATAAAAATGAATTCATCGTGATTCCCAGTTTTCTTTTAACCTATCGTTTTATATCTTGAATCACCACCACCCCAGGCCTCTCATTGACCTGCAAACCCCCATACGAATTCTAAATATTATACTATAAAAATTAATGATAATTTCAATGACCTCCATTTACCAAGGTTACGTGCAACCTCCACTTAGACTGATCTTACTCCCCTTTTTCAGACTGAACGATTTAGAGAAACTTTTCCGGTAACATTGTACTATTTAATTACGTTAGTGTGAGTTATTCTCTATCATTTCTTTATAGACTAATATATTCTTTGTACATTAGAAAATAATTTCATTTAACACCTAAATTACCACATTCCATCGACTCTTCTTCTCCTTTCTATTGTAAAATCTAACGGTAATTTATGATGATCATTCGGTATGCGAAAACTACACCAATATAAAAAATGATCTTTGAGCTAAGTAAACTCATACTCACCTAATCTCTTCATCAACAACTTTACTCGAATACGTTCTGCCTCTGTAAAATATAGACAATCAATTTCCCTCTTTCCTTTCAATATCCAATCACAATAAAATATTATTCCTCGATGATTTATGAACGAATCTCTGACTTAAGGGCATATAAACTCTTTTACTCTGCATCAGTGTTTTTGTCCTCCAGTCAACTTGTCTAACCATACTTACTTTGTAACTGTCTTGTATTAAATTATATTTTAAATATAACTGTTCTTTTGTGTTTGAATCATTTGAACAATGTCTACTATCAAATAAAGTGAAATTCCACTATAAGATTGTAGATATAAGATTTTTTAAGTGGATAAGTAAGTAATCAAGTAATTTTGGTATTATTCCCATGTAATTTATGTCTGGTTTTTGTACTATACCACTGAACTGACTTTCAAGAAAAATTCGTACACAAATTTTTTGTAGGTATCAGATTTTCTAAATACCAAAAATACTGATTGTTGATGGTTCTACCCATTTTCATAAAATTCCATTAGCAGTACACAACAGTTTATAAAGCTTTTACATATAATGGCCAGAATTAGTCCAAAAAATATTTCTACCTAAGAATATATAAGTGAAAACAAAATTATTCTCGTGTGTAAGCAGTACAATTTGTGAATATGAGGCAGATGAGGGATCCAGAATATTTGATTGAATTCCTAGTCTTCAACGAATCAATTCCTATTGAATTATTTCAAAATTTGGTCAAATCTCCATATCCTATTACAGTTTTTGATGTGTAAACATCTTAGCGCTCGTTTTATGGTAGGGGCTAAATGAGAATTACAATTTTCATATTCGCATAACTGTAACTCTCATTTGTTGTTACCTAACGTGTAGGTGTGTGATTGTGTGCATGCAAAATCCATTGCGCATGCACACAACCACACGATTATTATGTTTACATGTCAATCCTTCATGAGGATAGCCCATACTCACACTTTTTTTTTCATCTACTATCTTTTCATATAAGAATGTTTTTGATTTTATATCAGGAAAAAATTATCAAGTTATCCACAGTTTAAATTTTGAAAACAGGAAAATAGTATATTGCACTGTGAGTGTGCAAAGTGATCTATCCTCGACAAGTTGCAATTTGCAACACAAGCCACAGGTGAGTGTTGTAAATTGTACAAGTTAAGGTTACTCACATTGCACCAAAGTTGAAAATGCTATCTTTTGCAATACATGAGTATACAGATTTAGAAAATGCATCTGATTGGTTGGACAGGTGAGCCAGATATTTTCATTGAAGGAACAAATACATGTTTTGTTCCCACTATTGACATTTGTTCCCAATGAAAAATTTTTGCCCCAGGTTGAAACTTCTATGTTTTGAGTCTTGGAAACAAATACCTAATTGCGCAATTTGCGACATATATTGTAAAATAATTATTTGTGATAGAAATGTGTAAAGTAAGTGATTTTGATACAAGTGTGATCCTTACAGCATGAACCAAAGGCTAGTGATGTAAATTACAAAAGTAGCAATCACCTACTTCACATCAGTGTCACATACTATTTTTTCAACAACCCCCTACAAAACAAATTTCACTAAATTTTTAAAAATGCATTTAAACAATACAAAAACAGAAAATTTTTGATTTATTTCCATTTTTTTGTTCTTTTGTTTTCAGGTACATAAGAATAAAAAAAAATTTTAATGGAATACAGGTTTAAATAAATTTTCTATTTTTTTCATAATTATAACCAACTCCAAATTTCTAGCTCAAATAGCATTGGAGAAATTATTAATTGAAAAAGATGAAGTTTCTATATTCTAAAAATGGCAAATTTTCTATTAATTTTTTTTTTTTTCATCAGCTTAATTTCATGCTGCTAAAGATGATTAAAAATTACATGGAAAACAAATTTGATAAAATTTTATCTTTCTAGAAATGCCAATTCAGACACTCTAGCTTAAATAGTGGCTGAGAAATCATCGAGTGAATGAGGAGAGGTTTCTAGATTCCAAAACCAAGTGAATTTTTCATTAATTAGCATTTTTTGTTTGTTTATTTTTAAACAGCTAAAAATAATTAAAATTAGATATGAAAATTTTTCAAATTTTATCTTCTTTCCAGCTACACTAACGCCAGCTTTCTAGTCTAAATAGAGCCTGAGGAATCATTAATTGAAATAAAAGGGGTTTCTTCCAAAGCTGAAATGTTGTGTTGTAACGAACATCAGGAGTCGTAGATTGTATTCGAGTATCAAGAAATGGTTGAAAAGATGGTAAATGAAATAATATTAATTGAACAAAATAACAAAATTATATACTGCACCAATAAAACACTTTATTATATAAAATTCATAATAACTTTACTGGAACAACAAACAGAAAGACACGCAATATTAACAAAGATAGGATGACGATTAACTGTTGACTGAAAAAATGTAGTAACTGACTGATTGACTAATCAGTGTTGCCAGTGAGTTCTCAAACAATATGTATGTTCCAACATGTTGAATTGAAGTAACAACTTGACAATAATTTTCCATAGAATTTGAAAGTAGAGATATTTCATAATGTTGGATAAGATAAAGTGGCCATGAGCAGCCAAGACAGTGATTTAATAATCTGAACAAGTCCCAAGCTGCGTATGGTGTAATTTTGCTTTTCAACGTTGTTATAAAATTTTCTGCTTCACCTACTGTTGATGTGCGTGAAAACATTCGTTTTTGGGATGAATGATGCAAAAAAAATTTTCCTCTTTTTTACAAGCTTTTATTCTACTAGGTCCATTTCTCCGGCCCCCCATTTCAAATTTTGACCTGAAAATTTTTGGCCTAATTGTGCTCAGTTTGTGCTAATGTGTGCCATCAATTTTAGAATTTGTGCTCACCCCCTTCCTTAGATATAAACAAAAGAGTCTGGGTGAGGCTGGAGAAATGCTAGCCCCACCCATTTTGAATTTTGACTCCAAACTTTGTATGTTAATTGTGCTTTATTTGTGCTAATTTGTGCCGTTAATTTTAGAATTTGTGCTCATTTATTTTCAAATATAGGGGCCTCAAAAATTTATGTGTCAGCCCCCAATTTGGAATTTTGAGTTGAAACTTTGCATGCTAATTGTGCTTAATTTGTGCTAATTTGTGCTGCAAATTACAAATTTTATACTCATTCCCTTTCAAAAATATTTGTGGTTTTATGTCTCCCCTCAGCCCCCCATTTTGAATTTTGACCCAAAATTTTTCATACCAACTGGATTCAAATAGTACTAAATTTTGCTACCAATTTTGGAATTTGTTATCACCCACTTCTTAATATATAAAAAAAGTTTGTGGGTGGGGCTGGAGAAATGCTAGCCCCACCCATTTTGAAGTTTGACTCAAAACTTGGCATACTAATTGTGCTCAATTTGTGCCAATTTGTGCCAATCATTTTAAAATTTGTGCTCACTTCCCAACTCAGATAGGGAGGATGAAAGATTTCCCCTCAGCCCCCCTTTTTGAATTTTTATACAAAACTTTTCCCACTACTCTTTTTTGATTTGTGCTTAATTGTGCCAACAAGCTTATAATTCCTGTAAATTCAAATCTTTAGTTATTTGCAAAACAAATTTGGGTGGGGCTGGGGAAATGCAGCCCCACCCATTTCAAATTTTGACTTGAAATTTTGCAAACTGATTGTGCTCAATTTGTGCTGATTTGTGCCAACCATTTTATAATTTGTGCTCAATAATTAACTGAAATAAGGGGTGAGAAAGGTTTTGTCTTAGCCCCCCTTTTGGAATTTTGAGCTGAAACTTTTCCTATTATTTTATCTTAAATTGTGCTTATTTGTGCCAACTTTCTTTTTTTAAATTTTAAATTTGTAATTTCAAGCAACTAATAACAATCACCCATTTCTGCTGTAGCCTAAATAATAGTCATTTAGAACAAAATTTTCAGTAGGGTCAAGAAAATTCAAGCCTCCCATTTTAAATAGGAGTTAAATTTTATTACAATTTTTATGACAGTTTGTACCAAATATTTACCTTGGTACTTTTGAGGGAACTATACTCAACCCATACTTTGCAGTATGTCAGATTTTCTTAATTTGATATTTTCTGGTTGCTACTAAAAAACTTTGTAAGTACTTGTAAATTTTTCCATTGATCACTCTCTATTGACAGTTTTTTCCATTTAAGTTGCCAAATTAAAAATATTATCATAAAAACCTTCTATGTGAATTAAATAGAAAGAAAAAAAAAAATTTTATGGTCATATGTGTTCAAATTATTAAGTAGGTATTCATGACAGTTCCTCGACAGCTACTTCTAAGTACCTGGAACCTCTCTAGTAGAAGTTTCTAGTGAACAGATAGTCTTGCTTGTTGAATTGTGATTTTATATGTATAAATATTAACGTATGTACTGTGATGTACGAATTATTATCTTATTAAATGTGTAAACTCACTCGTGTGTTTTAAATATTATTGAGTCTCTAACCAATGTTAAGGTCCACAATAGTCTGTGGATAATAAACTTAAATCTATTCTAGAAGTATTACTGCTTTTAAAGTACGTGATATTTCGTGTATGGTGTAACACTGAAAGTGGTTCTAATTAGGTACATTACCACCTCTTTTGGCCGTTACACGATCTGTGCACAATCACAATAAGATTGACAATTTATTGAAAAAGTAGCGCCAATAATCCTGCTGCCTAAAATGTATATAATATCGCAGCTATTCTCACCTTGGTACGGTATTACGTGTAAGTACGCGTGTTAAATCTTTCCTGCCACTAATCGCAAACACCGTTGGCCAAGCAAACATGGATTGAGAAGAAATTTTTTTTTTTTCTTCGATTTCATTCTTCAAACTTTTACATCTTTTTAAACAACAAACGATGGCTGAAGAATACGCAGTTTCAACCCGTATACGCCATAGTCGCCATATAAAATGTTTCCTAATTGGCGGTATGTACGAAGGAATTAGTTTGCTATTTCATTGTGCCAGAGTTGGTGGTCGGAAAAGTAAACGCGTTTGCAAAAACCCAAATGAGTATCCACGTCACGTACAGAATCTTCATATACTTTATATGCTGGGAGAAAATGCACTAACGCTAATACTGCAATTTAACAAGACAGTAAAATAGGATAAATAGTACCCTTGAATGTAAGTACATATTATATAGGTACAATATAATACGAGTTCGTATAAATGCTACTGATAAGGGGACGAGGGGGAGAGCATAGATTCCAGAAACCTCTTTAAAGTCCTTCTCTCTCGTGAAGAAAAACCTACGTCTTTTATGTTTGAACAGTAAAACCTGCCGATAAGGTGAAATTTTTTTTTTTGTTGCTAAACAACTATAAATGATACTCACGAAAATTATTATCGGTGGATATAATTATGATGACAAAATTTTTACAGTTGCACGTAGCTACCTTGCCAAAAGACGCGTATATAAAGATGTAGAATATGACTGTTTAAAGGAGAAAAATTTCTGAAATGGCCATTTGCTTGTGTAGGCCAATTAGGTATTTCTAGCATCTTCGAAACTAATCTTGTGAGGTGACTGCTTCGAAAAATCACGCTGCTCTCTTAATGGGTAAATATACGAATTTTCATAGCTACCCATACATAGTTGCAGCTTCGAAAATTCTAGTGCAGCAATACTTCGCTAGAACTACCCAGTTTGCAAATTTTAATCTACAATTTGAAACAAAACAAAATAAAACAAAACAAAAAAGAATTCATAACTAAATTAATGCAATGCCGAAAAGCATCTTGTAACCCCTTGGACCTTAAATATAAAAAAAGATACTTCAAGGAACACAGCCGATTTGTTTGTCTCCAGAATTTTTTTTTTGTTTTACATTTTTCTCGAAAACTACTCAATCAACAGACATCAAATTCTTATCAGTTCTGGTCCGATATAAAAACTATATTCCGTGAAAATACGCAGCCTTATCCATTTTGCAGTTTTTTTAAAATCCAGAAAAAACCTCTTTTCCAACAAATTTTTATTTTTCAGTTTTCTCAAAGACTACTGAACTAACAGGCATTAAACTTCTACCAGACTTGCACCTACACCTACGCATAAGAAAAATCTATCTTGAAAATTTCAGCCCAATTCCTTTTGTAGTTTCTTCTGAATTCTAGAAAAATCGTTTTTCCAAAAATTATTTATTCTCCAGTTTCTTCGGAAACTACAGAACCATTAGGAAACAAACTCGTATCCGACTTAGTCCTACATAAGGACTATACTTCGTAGAAATTTCAGCCCTATCGATTTCTTGGTTTTTTGAAACAGTAAACATAAATTTTTCTCCTACAATTTTTAATTTTCCAGTTTTCTTGAAAACTACTGACCCAGAAGGCACTATAAACTTCTATCAGACATACGACAATATATGGAAAATTGATCTTGAAAATTACAACCCGATTCTATTAGTAGTTTTCTCCTCAAAATCTCAGAAAAACAACTTTTGCAGAAATATTTTATTCTCTAGTTTTCTTGGAAACTGCTGAACCAACAGTGAACAAATTTCTATCAGACCTGGTCCTATATAAAGACTACGTTTCGTGAGAATTTTAGTTGTCTCCTCGAAGCATTTTCGAATCATGAATCGGTCCTACTCAAGATAAAATAAAAATTATGCATATACGGAAATTGGTGAAAGTTGTCACTGAATCAAATATCTGAGGTAGTTAAGTACGAATGATTCATTTTTAATGGTGCAGATGGTCTTCCGAACCAGTGATAAAAATGTATCTACTCTCCAATACTCGGTGCCTCCACCGTGGAAGGGGCTTAAACATATCCCAAACTTTAGTTTTTTCAATTTTCCTCAATAACTAAACGATTGATCTATTCTGTAAAGTACTGGCATTATAATATGGAATATTATTCTTAACTAATGCAGTTTTAAATACATAACTCAATAATTATCTGTAAAATTAGATTTTATACTGAAAATTTGGCGTCAACTTAAAAAGTTTTATTAAAATAAAATAAAGGTGTACATTCCATTGAGGATTCACGAAGGATTGATGTTTAAACATAATGCACATTGCACATGCACGCAACCACATACCTACATGCCAATAGTTACCATGTTATAAGAGGTAAGAGTTACAACTGTAATTCTCATTTTAGCCCCTACTAGAGTACTAGACCAAACACTAAGATGTTTACACATCAAAAACAAAAATAAAGATGGTGTTATCTATAACATCCTAAATCCTTGAAAAATAATTTTTTCCTGTTGTGGAATACCTTGTCCAGATAAGATATTCTTACCAGAAGGTAATCTACAGATTTTGCGCATTCAACCACTATATATGTAAACATATAGGTAAGCCAAAACCTGAGCAAACACTGGAAATTTTAGAGCCAGTTCAGATGGATTATATACGGGCTTATTTACACGCACACCAACACACATACGTAATGATTATGTATGTCCATGTGAATGGCCCTGTGCGTCATTTCTTGCAGTGATAAGAAATGATGGGCCAGTTTGTGTATGGAATCATGACATAATCATATTGTTGAGATTAATCACAATTCGGTACTCGTGCATTACTTACATGTACATGCAAGTAATTACAATCAAATGTAATTTGTGCATTTGGTTTAACGTCACTGAGACAAATATTTGCCAGCCTTATGGCGGCGACTGTTGTCGGGGGTCCGAGCCCCTTTACCACATACAGTGTGAGTCCCCACACCTGTTTTTTAATTTTTTTTTTATTATTTATCTTTATATTTTTTAAGTTCTAATTTTTTACAACAGACCATTTACAATTAGATACAACAATAAAAACAGGAGACTAAAATGACTCCTTGAACCAGAGACAGAAAGCCTTTCAAAGGATAATAAATAATAACTAATAAGGGCTAGAGTAATAAAATTACACCAGATTCCATTTGTAATTTATATTCTAATATTCTGTATTCTGTTATAGTCTTGACCCTTATCTCTCTCAAAATCTGGTTCTCAACTTCTCACTTTACTTGGATTTTCAAGTTTGGTAAATTTGTGAAAATTCCGTGAACAACGCATGCAACACGAAATTCTTTTCTTTTCCATATATTAATTCTAGCAGATCATACATATGACCCTTCGTGGTATGTGTATTATCGAAGGTGTTGAGAAGTTTAGTCTCTCAGATAATATAGACAAATTTTACAGAATTCTTGAATCAATGTAATGGTAATCTCGCAACATTCCTCAACCCAACAAACCTGGCTATATTTTTCGAACTTTTCTCATTAGAATTTCTTTCAATAAGTACGTTGAAAAGGAAAGAAATCCAACCGCACAAATTGATCACCTTAACCCAAGTATATTTCAGGTGTTGTGGGCGAGAAAAGTTTAATTAAAAAAAAAAAAAAAAAAAAAAAAAAAAAACTAGACAAGGTATTTTGAGGTTAAACGACGCGAATCTCCGAATCACCGTGCATGCGCGTTAATTACTGGTACATTTCCAAAATTTATGGCCATTACAAATGTCTTTAGAATTGCTCAACGTTTCAAACTAAATCGAGCGATATAAATTTAGATTGTTTATCCTTACAAAAAGGTCCTGAAAAAAAAAAAAAAAAAAAAAAACTTAACTAAATGTCGTCTTGTTTTAAATTTGATGGGCGAAAAGGGGAATGTGGGAGGGGGAATTTAAATGTGGAACATTGTTTAAAATCCTCATTCGTTGACATTGTGACAATATTTTTGTAATTTTTCACTTTTTCTCACCCCTCCCACCTATTTTTCATCTAATTTTCTTCAGTACGATATAAGCTTTAGACTCGTATACAAGGCGACGGTTGGTAATTAAGGTTTTATCACCGTTAGACGTGGAAATTAGTATCTTTCTTTTTAAATAACGAATCGGTGTGTCTTTTTTTTCTGGAGGGAGGGGATTTTATTTTATTTTCTTATGTTAACAACTAGAACACGGATTATTATTAATAGGCGAGACACCGTTTTATGTTGGCGGATGAATGAGATTTTGTGCGATGGTAGCACATAATAGAGTCGAAACTTGCCAAACATTTAACATTCGTCGAATTGGGTACCTACCATTTTGACAATTTTTTGTTTTCTTTTTAATAGTTTTCGTTGTTGTTTTTCTTGTCTTCATTTTAGTTCATCTTTGTCTGTCTACCTCCCTGTCGCCTTCTCCATCTTTGTCTCTGCCCCTCATTCTATGCTCAAAAACAAAACAAAAAAAAACAAAAAAAAATTATGCTCGTGATGTCAACTTTGTTTTTGGCGTTCCGGTTTTAAAACAACGACATTTCGGCATCACAAAGCAAACACGGTTCGCAGTTGGTAGCATTCTGTTCATTGTTTACATTGTTCGCTGGGAAGTTCGAACAAATTTAACTTGGTCCTTCTGTGTTTCTTTTTCGACGGCAACCGTGTGGCTAAAAAGTGTGTGCGTAAAAGCCCTTCTCGTCTCATATTTGTAAGTACAAAATCTGGAAACGAACGAACCCATTCCACGCAACATTCCCCCAGATTGAATTTCCAACAGATAGTTTCAAAACTGCTGTACTGTGTAGCACCGTGTTTTTGTTTATTTGGTTGGCCTCTTCGCGTACACCTACCTTTAAATAACACACTCGGGAAGTTGGTCGTTGATTTACTAAAACAACAAAAACGAAAAAAAAAAAAAAAAAAAGGAAAAAAGGAAAAAAAGAAAAGGTTTTGTACTAATTTGTGAACACGCCTTTAAAAAGGCTTTTTATATACTTACTTGGTCCGTCGAAATATTACAGTGCAAGCTGCTTTTCTCGCCAATGTTGACGTAAGAACAAACCTCACGAGTACGTTGATAGATTTTTTCATATTTCTCAACGAAATGACTGTCGATATCATCTAAATGTGAATTTGGTGAACTCTCGTTTTTTGACAGTTTTTTGCTATTTTACTTATTCAGATTTGATTGGTAAATTGCTGAAAAACAATTATAAAACGAGTGCGACAAGCGACTGAGTTCTGCAATTCTGCCCTTTATTATGCAACGCATAATTTCTTATTGTACATAAGTGGAAGAGGAAAATAGAGGAAAACAATTAAAGTAAATATTTTAAAGAAAAGTGCCCACCAAATTAATAGTTCGGATTGTTTAGGCCTATGTCTAATAGTACGCGAATTATATGATTTTGAAAATGAAAAAACTCGGCGCTTCGCGCCTCGGGAGGGGGCTCCGCCCCCTCCACCCCCCGGGATGTTATTACTTTGAGCCTGACGGCTAAAATGTAAAATACCTGACCCTTCAGGTTTTAGCCCCCTCTCTCTACGCGCTTATTATAATGTGTGGTCTTATATACGCGCTACTTTTGGGTCGCTCTTTCCTGTCGTTTTTTGACTGGGGACCCATCGCTAAAACCTGAAGGGTCAGGTTAAAATTCTTCAAAAATATCCTCTTTATGTTGGGAAAAAAAACCACCACACTCAACCTCACAGGACCCCTCTATTTTTGGGGGGAGAAGATCTTAAATTGTGGTTTTTTGCACTTCTCTCAAAAAATATGTATTACAGTCGGAGACACAAAATGTTCTACCTTAAATTTTTATTGAAAAAGTTTCTTACAAGATTTTTTGCAGCTTTGAATGTACAAAAGTTATAATTTGAATTTCATAATATCCTAAAAAGTTATAATCTTTATGAGGGGAGACCGGGGTACCATAGAACACTTTTTTCCTTTTTGTCTCTGGTGTGAGATCGAATTGAGTTACGAATTTGGAACTAATAAATTGAAAAAGAACAAACCTTCATCTACACAATAAAACAAAAAGAAATAATTAACATGATATGATAGATTTTTTATAATTCCATCTTAAAGGGGGTAAACTTTTTTGTTCCATGGGACACTACCCCAGTGTACCACGGAACTGAGGGTGGTGTACTATAGTACATGTTAAATTCCAGAAGAAAAAAATATTTTTGAGCCAAAACATTAAATTTATTTTATCTCATACAACATGAATTACACTGTATCTAAAAGTAATTATATTCAGAAAATACATAATATCTGCTAGTTGAATTTAAATAATATAATTATTGTGGTGGCTACCGCACACATCGGCTATATATTGCATTTCCCTCATTCATCGTCACCTGGCGCCATGGCTGAGTGAGTACGGTGCCATATTTTGGGTGATGTTGCGGCGGGAAAGTTAGGTATTCAGTTGGTACAGGTTCAAATCCCTGTACCACCTAAATACCTAAAGTGGTGACCCCGATGTAATACAAGAGATGGGGAGTGGCATCCTCTCACGGACATGTTTGCCATGTCGGTAGTACATCACCTCACCACCAGCCGAATGTGATGAGGAGGGGCATCTGCTGCTCCTGTGCACATGCCTACGTCTGGTTGTATTACCCTCCGGTATACTGGAGGGGAGTGGTGTGATATTTCTTTCATTCATTGTAACCCAGCACTGTGGCTGAGTGAGTACGATGCCCTATTTTGGGTGATGGTGGGGAAGTTAGGTATTCAGTTGGTACAGGTTCGAATCCCCATACCACCCGAATATCTAAAATTATCATTAGGAAAATGTATTGTTCTTTAATTACGACACTTTCCTCATGAATTTGCTAATTTAAGACATCCTTCACAGTATGCTAAACTTTCTCAAGATCTAATATTTAATGTTTTTAGGCAGTTTTAATTAAGAACATTATTTTCAAAAAATTGAAAACAACTTTCAGTATGTTCCATGGTGCACTAGAAAATTTACACCATGGTACACTAGGTTCACTTTCTTACAAAAAATTAACATTAAATTTGATCTAATTGTTTTTGAGTATTGGTAAAGTCAAATAATTAATTACTGATAATTAAACTTCTTGGAAACACATCCAAAAATATGAATGTTCAACTTCTCTCCTGTTGGTCGCACTTTTTATGAATTATTGAAATTTTACTTTTGGTATAATTTTGATAAATATTACAATAACTTTTGAATAATGATAGTAAACAAATGAAATATTTACCAGGTGTATAATGCATAATGCTATAAGACCAGTTAGTCCAAAAATTAAAGAGAAGTCAGTTATGTCAATGTTATACTTGTTCTATGTACCCCTGTTTTCCCCACTATAATGTTCGAGGATAGTTAAGCGAGGATAGTTAGGCGTATGTGCAATAAAAAAGAAAACAATAAATGTGAAATGGATTTTATCATTGTATTCCTCATAAGTCAGAAACAAGGTGTTGTAGTTTGGACTATTGTAACTCTTACCTAGGTGCAAGACTGCTCTCAACTGCTAAAGCCAGTCCCACATGACGTGTATATTTGACGAATGTTATTTGGCAAATATTTGGCCCAAACATTTGCCTCGCCGCTTTGTGGCTCCTACACTACACCACAAATATACGAACTTCATGATTCACAAGTGGGAGCCATCTGCAAGCATTCAATTACGTACGACAAATATTTGTCATCCCTTTAACTCGTGCATTATTTACCGACAACTGCCGGAACCTGGACAAATGTTAGCCGAATGTTTGGTAATGCCAAACATTCGCATTGGCATTTCTCCCACACGCAAATGCAGACTAATGTCGAATGTTTGCCAAATACATGCGTCGTGTGGGACCGGCTTAATATATATATATGAAATGTATGAGCATTGAATAAACCATTAGGATGATTTTAGGAAGAGCTGTGAATGATTGATGAGTGCTGTTAAAATCAACTGATTGTAAGAAAAATGAGAAAACGGTATATTTTTTGTGTGTTGATATAGTATTAGGATGAATAATAATGAGTGAATATTTAGTGAGAATGAAGAATGTTGTGTTCTTCAGTTGTCCGATTTTTTCACTAATATTCTTTGCTTTATTCACCCACGCTCAAATACAGCATTCCGCACACTTGATGTAAAAACAATTGGATGCAACTTGGTCGGAGTCAACAGTTTACTTTCCGCCCTATTTGCGTAATTTAAATACTATTTTTTCAATGTGGTACATATTTCCATTTTCACTGTGGGGAGAAAAACTGAAAGATGAAGTTGGGCTGGCACGAATCTCGTTACAAATTTTGGGGTAAGTTTTAATGTAAATTTTGGAGAAGGAAAGAGCGAAGTATAAGAAAAATTTGTTAGCGTGCGTCTGGATTTAATTATTGCATTCAACACGCGCACACACACTAACAAACAACGAATACGGTGTTAGCAGCTACAAAAATTTAAATGTAGGTATACCGTACGAAATGATTCAGTCCGCTAGCTTATAAGCACTAAAGCGAGCTTTTTTTCACTATCTTCAAAACCCTGATCAAAAAAATCAAAAATATCTTCCGAATTGAACTGTTTGAAAAAATAAATAAACAAATAAATATGCGTAAGATTCGTACAAAAATAATACAAGTACCTAATTCTTGAAATTTTCTCCACTTTTATTTAAAATTTTTGTATTTTTTTCATAAATACCCCTTTCACCAGCCACGTTATACTTATCGCAGGATAGAAGAAGAATCAAAAATAACGGAGCCCCCTACCACCTTATCCGCGCCAAAAAATGACAACTAATTAACCAAAAACACGTCAAAAATTTTCTGCATCATCATCTTATTAGATACGAACGCATCCCCAACAACCCCTACGTGATTTCTGTACGTTCGTTTTCGTCTGTACATTCAAATTTGGTATAGAGATTGGAGATGATTACACGTTATGATCGCATTGACATATAGGCTACATCTTTAGGGCAGCTGCATACGCCAACCCTTTGAATCGTTGATGAAAATCGAGCTACACTAATGTGGGTGCTGAAAAACGAACCCTTTTTTTTTTTTTCTTTAATTAAAAAGTATTGTGAAAGAAAAACGCGACGCACACGAATATAGGAACGTACAATATGTGAACGTTATATGGATAGAGAAATTGATGAAAACTATAAATCGGTGACAAGATGCTGATGCCCTTTCGCGATACAATAATTTTATAAAAAATTGCAATACACCCTACCCAATACAAAAAATACCTTACTCCTTTATAGTTATATATGACGTTTAGGCATGTATGCGTAGTATAATATATTCTTTACGCACACATACATTCTCATTTGTTAAGTACATCAATACGATAATTATTTTTATTTCCTATTTGATTTCGTCGATTGATAACAGCTGCGCGATTACATATTTTTTTATTATTTATTTTTTTTTTTATAAATGCAGAAATAATAATACGCTGTACGACTCATTCAATTTTTCAACAATATTATAATTATTACTTTCGTCGGGTTTAATCGCGTAGGTAATCGCTTGTGTAAACTGAAAAAGGCGAAGTTGTTATCAATGAAATAAGAGAATTCTTCTTTATTTTTACTCTTAATAGAAATAAAGCGAGAAAGAATGAGCGAGGGGCGAGAAAAAATGAATGCTTAACGAGATTATTTTCAAATTCAATTTTTTTTTTTTTCTATCTGTTTGTTAACGTCAACATTTCTTTAAAATTATTTTTACCTTTTTGCAATTATTTGTAGACAACGTTGTAATTAGGCGCACTGTAAACGATTATTTAATGGTTTCATTTTCAATGCTCGGTGCTTGCCTTTAGAATGTTGAAAAATACAGCAGGAAGAGCAAATAATCGTGAATGGAAAAATTTAATTACCTTATAGCCTGCGTAGTCTTATGATTTTATAAGTGATTTTTAATTTCTGTCTACGTAGCAAGTGCGGTCGAAGACAATTGAGTAATTTATCGAGTCAATAGGTTATCACGAATGAAACGGAACCAGAATATTTCCATACAAACATTTCAAAAGTTGATTCCGTAGACGGAAGAAAATAACGATCTTTTTTTGTTCTCCTCGATGTGCAACACAGCATACCTAAAAGATCAAACCTGAAGTAAAAGGTTTAAAACGTTTTTCAATTAAAAATTAATGCATATCAATCAGTTTTCCAGGGTTAGCCAAGAACAGTAGGTTTTGGAAATTTATTCCATAGTTCCTGTATTTGTTATATAAGTTTGGATAATGTAAAAGTTCAGGAATTTATAGTTGAGGAAAAAATAAATAAAAATTAATTATGTTAAAAACGAATTTTTAAAAGATATGCCTGTGGGGACGTTCCCTCTTTGCCTCCCTCAGGGCTTGGCCCAGCGTCAACAGATGGGTCGCAGACCAAAGTCCGCAACCCATACTAATTGTGCATTGCATGTTAAACAGAGTACACCGTCTGTATGCATTCATACAGAAGATGCGTTTCTGTGTTTACTGTTGAGGTGGTAAACTGAAGCAAGTGAGTATGTAATACTTACATACTCACTGACAGTATACGTGCTGCTGTCCGTATATGGTACCGCATCGCCTTTGGACGATTGCCCCAGTTAGGAAGTACGCTTAGTGTATGGTAAGGCATCTTAAACCGGCTGGCTACCAGTACCGAGAAATAATTCGGTTGCCCCACACGTAAACCACTGTCTCCCTCAAAGGTTCCATGAACCCCATGTAGGTAGCATCTACCTTCACCAAACAAGCCACAGTGGTGACCTCGACGTTGCTACAGTGGTTCAGGCGTGAAAACGCTCAACAAGCTAGAAATCGCTCTTCTGATAAGTGCGGCTTGAATGCGACTTTTCCATTGGCTAGAAATAGCTGGTGTGACTTAGGTGACTATTAGTCGACTACGGAGTGGGAAATTTACCCCTCTATACCAAATAAACGTTGCCCCATAAACCGGCCGGCAACAAATTCTCAGTAGAACACGCATATACATCTGCTAGATAGGAGAGAGTCCTACAACAATTTCTGCTACAAATTTGGTTAAGCTGGATTCCCAAAAATTAAGAAATGGAAAAATAATACGAAAAATAATGCTGAAAAACGACAAAACTAAAATGCCTGGAACTTCGACTGAAAATCCAGAGGGAAAAAAACGTAGGTTACTGGCTGAGAAACAGGCTTAGATAGAAAAAGAGCTGTTCGATCAATATATGAAGGAGATCGTAGCCAAGGCAATATCGGAATACGACAAAAAGAAGGTTGAAGAAGCCAAAAACACACTCAAAAAACGGATCCAACTACCAGAGTTTCTCCCAAAGGATGTAGAAACTTGGTTCATTCAACTGACCGGCTGTTTCCAACTCGAGGAGATTCCTCGAGAGCACAGATATAGACAATTGTGTGGAAATATGCCCGCACAAATCATAAAAGCTTGTCCAGACATCATGGAATGTCCCGACAATGCAGAGGATTCATACAGTTGGTTCCAGAATAAAATAAGAACTGCATATGGCATAACCGCTAGAGAGGAAATTTGAGAACTGATGAGAGGCATGTCCATCGGTGACGACAAGCCCACAGTATTCATGGCAAAACTTATGAAAAAAGGGGATAACCATGTATCACCCTTAGTAATAGCTGACCAATTTTGCCAACAACTACCTACATCAGTTGTGCAATCACTTGGAGCTTTAAATCTCACCAATGCTACCAGTGATGAGGCATTAATAAATTTGGCCAAAGCTGCTGAACAGGCACTGGAATACACAGGTAAAACTGCAATCAGTGCCATCTCAGCGGAAAAATCCGAAATAGTGGAACTTAGAGACAAAATAGCTGCTTAGAAAATGGAACATAAAAACACCAACAGCAGCAGAAATCGTAAAAGCCATTCTAAAAACCGAAATTGGCGAGAACGAGACTCTAGATCTCGTGACGGCATAAATAATAGCAGAAAAAACAGCCCTGGCAGAACACCACCAAGGTCTAAATCTAGACCCAAATACAAAAATCTTAATTGGCGAGAAGACCATTGCTTCCACCATAACAAATGGGGAGAAAATGCCAGGACTTGTAAAATAACCTGCCGATTCTATGCTGAAAGGATGATCAAAGACGAGCAAAAGAAAAATAAATTGCTCTCGGAATTGGATAAGGTTAGAGACAATCAAAAATCTCCCAGTAAGTCAAACTAGAGAGAGGGGTCGTATCAGCGGGAACAACCCCTCAGATAACTACTCTTGCCGCCTGTTCATACAGGACAGGTCAAAAAGGAGGGAATTTCTTGCTGACTCAGGCACAGATATAAGCTTACTACTAGCCAAGATCAAGCACAAGAATAACACTCCAAAATCCAAACTAAATGCAGTAGATAACCATAGTTTCTCTGCATATGGAATAAAAAAATGCAAAGTAAATATAGGTTTTAACAAACCAATGAAATGGACTTTCACCATAGCTGATGTCAAACACCCTATATTAGGAGCAGATTTCTTAGCCTATTATGGACTATTGATTGATCTTAAAAATAAACAATTAATAGACTCTACAACCGATGAACACATAAAAGGAAAAACTAAAAATTATCAAATAATTAATATAATTAATGGGTGCACGCAATCAAATGATAAATTCGTCAATATATTGACAGATTTTCCTGGTATCACCGAACCAACTTTTAATCCAAATCCTACATATAAACATGACACAGTTCATATAATAGAAACTGTAGGACAACCCTGTGTAGCAAAAGCAAGACGCTTAGCTCCGGATAGATTAAAAGTGGCTAAGGATGCATTCGATAGAATGGTAAAAGAAGGAGTTTGTAGACCCTCAAATAGCTCATGGAGCTCACCCTTTCATATCATCCCTAAGACAGGTGGAAAATGGCGAGTAGTAGGTGACTACAGACGCCTAAATGCTCAAACAAAACCAGATAGATATCCAGTTCCTAATATCATGGATTTTAATATAAACATGAAAGTAAAAGATCTATTTACCAAAATTGATATTAATTGGGCTTTCCACCAGATACCTATGGCTAAAAACCATATTGAAAAAACGGCACTAATAACTCCATTCAGCCTCTTTGAATATCTTCGAATGCCATTTGGATTAAGAAATTCTGCACAGACATTCCAGCGATTTATAAACAGTGTATTGAGAGACATACCATATGGCTATGCATACATAGATGATATCTGCATATGCTCCAGTGGAGGCATTGAAGTGCACGAGAAGAAAGTGAGAACCGTATTACAGCGTCTGCACGCTGCCGGTTTAACTATCAATCCCGGTAAATGCGAATATGCAAAACCGAATATTGATTTTCTCGGGTACAACATTACTTCTGCTTGAATTGTCCCTCAAAAAGTCTGGGTTGAGCCAATAATAAACTTCCCTAAACCAAAAACAGTCGCTGAATTAAAATGATTTTTAGGGATGACAAATTTCTATCGACATTGCATAAAAAACGCAGCTGCCAAACAAGGCAAATTATTCGATTTGATAAAAACAAATAAAAAACGCAACAAAACTCCTGTCATATGGACAGAAGAAGCCAACTTAGCATTTGACAATGTCAAAAATATGCTGGCTAACGCGACATAATTAGCTCACCCAGATGACAGTCTGCCACTATGCATAGCAACAGACGCGTCAGACTTTGCAATTGGTGCAACATTGTACCAAATTGATAATGATCAAAACCAGCCCATAGCATTTTTCTCGAGGAAACTATCTAAGGCTGAGAAAAATTATAGTACGTATGACAGGGAACTATTGACGATAAATGCTGCAATCAGGCACTTTAGGCATAATGTAGAAGGTAGAACTTTTACTGTGTATACAGACCACCTACCTATCACACATGCATTCCAGCAGAGAGCAGAACATGCATTGCCAAGGCAAATGAGACACTTAGAATTCATAGGCCAATTTACAACAGACATCAGGTATATAAAAGGGGAAATAAATACACCCGCTGATAACCAAAGAAATTAACACCAAAACATTAGTACAAAACATAAAAGACGACGCAAGTCAATTTTTAAAACAAGCTGCAACTTATGGAAAACCAAAAACCTATGTCTCGAGACACTTAGCAACAACTACGCACGTGTTCTTACAAGAAGAAGGGATGAAAAAGGCTTTGCAGAAACCCTACACTGGTCCCTATAAAATAGTGGATAGAACAGAAAAAACGTTCACCCTACTCATAGCCGATAAAGAGAAAAAAGTCTCAATAGATCGTGTAAAACCTGCATTTTTAATAGCAGATGATAAAGTCAATGTCACGAAAAATTGCAAGGAAAATGAAATGGATACTGACATGAGCACAGTCAAAGATCCACAAGAAATTGTCAAACAAAATACCGACTCTCAAAAACTACTAACACAGCCAGAAATAGTACGAGAAATGCATAGCGATGTACTCAAACCAAATTTGGAAAATACGGTTGTAAAAACCAAACCCAAAAAAGTTGTCAAATTCGATGACAATGTACAAAAATATTACTACGATCCAAAAGCGCCTATAAAGCCCAATAAAAGAGGCAGGCCTAAAGGTAGTTATAAAAACGAAATCAAATTCCGAGTTGTAGATCAGAAAGGTTAGCTCAACACCAAAAATAGCTAAACCGAAACATGATCACAATTGCAAAATTCACTCATACAAAAACCACCAAATTCCCAAACCATAGAAAATTAAATGGTTACAAAAAAGCAAAATAAATTTATTCACCATCAACCCCTGCATCAAAATATAGCAGAAGGTTAAACAAAAATTAAAACATCAAAAAATGGTCATAAAAATCAAAAATAAATCTTCCGCTTCCAGGATTCGAACCTAGACGCAGAGAAGAAAAATGCGAAAATAAATCAGCTCGAAAATAAAACATCTATCGTGAAATTCAAAATAAATTCACGTGCGTTTTTATAAAAACAGAAATCATCTGACAAACAATGAGAAATGGTGCAACTGCAATGACACACATCCTTATCGCAGAACATACCACAACGTACGTTGCGATAGGGATATCGCACCACCGTTCCTTATCGCATTGACCTATATAAAAGAATACAAGTTCATTCACTCGAATACGTTGACCCACATAAAAGCACGTGGTAATTTAAATCAACGAATTTTGCACGTAGAATCTTCTACGTGGGAAATTCTAAATGGTGGGAAAACACTAAATCTATTATACTGAGATGAATTATGATAAACTCGACGACAAATTTGTACCAAATGAAACAGCCAAAAGCGATATAGGAATCATTCGTTTGTCAATTACACTCCGAGCAACATCGCATTCTAATTTCATATAATTTGTTCAATTCGAACACCCATTTATTTCTGTGCCAAAATCACTTTTGAAAATTTCTTACCTTGTCTTAATCGACACTTGCATTCCACTACTATGTCTTCCATTAATCCTTCTGAACCTTTGCTCGACTATGAGGAAGCTCTCCTCGCAGAAGAGCAGGAACAGAACAATCGGAAGCATGACATCATGCTTTCCCAACTCTCTACTTCTGCGAGCAATCTCGCTTTGAGTTCCACTTCGAAGCCTGAGGTCAGTTCAGTCTTGGCTGAAATGACCCAACCTCTTCCTCGCCACCTTCCCATCGGCGAGACCTCGGATGCTTCACAATCCATGATTACCCTTATGGATGTGGACCCATCTAGAAGCCTTCAGCCTTCTCACTCCAAAATCACGGTCCATAGACCGGAAACCCAACTCCAACCTTTCGTCCAACAATGGAATTCTATTCCAAATATGAATTCCAGAAATTCCACCCAGGCAATCCAGCATAAAAATAAGAAAAGAGGAGCACGATCTCGTGCTAACTACAACCAAAGGAGGATCCTCAATTATCATACGGGGACTTTTACTGGCCATGCTTTAGGCCAGGCCCTCCGAGACATCCTCTTTAGAGGAACTAGGTCATACAGAGGACATAATCCCACTGGACAATCTTCAGTCCAACGTCCCCCCTACTTTTAGGGTATGACTAGACTTAGTCTTTTCATACAAAAATACTAAGGGGGAGTGGCTGTGGGGATGTTTCCCTCCTTGCCTCCCTCAGGGCTCGGCCCTGCGTTGACAGATGGGTCGCAGACCAAAGTCCGGGACCCATACTAATTGTGAATTGCACGTTAAACAGAGTACATCGTCTGTATGCACTCATACAGACGATGCGTTTCTGTGTTTACTGTTGAGGTGGTAAACTGAGGCAAGTGAGTATGTAATACTTACATACTCACTGACAGTATACGTGCTGCGGTCCGTATATGGTACCGCATCGCCTTTGGACGATTGCCCCAGTTAGGAAGTACGCTTAGTGTACGGTAAGGCATCTTAAACCGGCTGGCTACCGGTACCGAGAAATAATTCGGTCGCCCCACACGTAAACCACTGTCTCCCTCAAAGGTTCCATGAACCCCGTGTAGGTAGCATCTACCTACAATGCATTTATTTTACTTTTTTTTTGGCTTTAGCTTCGTGCGAAATAAACATTATTTTATTTCGGAAGGTTGGCTGCTGTATTGGTATGTTTTAAAATCTCAGTAGTGGGTATAATAAAAGCTTATAATAATAGAATTTGAACGACGAAAAGGTAAGCAAAATCTCGATATATTTCATTTAAGGCTGGTTCACAATTAACAGGGATGGTAAAGAGAACGATAATATCAGTTGTATGTTCACAACAACCAGGATGTTTCCGTGATGGATACAATTCAGAGAATTTTCATTATCAAGTTTCTATAAATTATTAATTACCATCAATTCATCAGCATCACATATCACTACTTCAAATTTCAGAATTTCTCAATTATAGGATGACGATCACTTCAATAATAATAAGTTATAGTTAACAATAAAATTTATTATTACTTTAGTGAAAAATTTTATGAATTTGACTCTGTTTTGAAAATTTATTGTGTCAAAATTGATTAATTTTGGACTATAGCTACTGAATTTCAACTAGAAGCTGATGAAGTATTGATATCGGAGGTTGAAAAATATATAATTTTGTATGACAAAAAATCAGTTAACTATAAAAATTATGTTACGAAGGAGCACACTTGGGTTGAAATAGCTGAAAAACTGAACTCAAATGGTAAGGATAATTTCAACACCTATTTAACACCTACCTATCTAGATAGCTATTTAAAAAAATAATAAATAAACAAGAAACAAATCGGTTACTATGAAATGAAACTGTTGCAGTTACAATGGTAAAAAAAATGCTGAGAAAATCTAAGAGGTAGATTTATTCGAGCCATGCAAGATGAAGATGCTCATATCCCAACTGAATTGGGTGCTAGTGACGCTAAAAAACCTAATACATTTCCATTATTCCACCAAAATGCAGTGGTTAACTTCACACATTCGAGAAAAAAAAAAGTAAGTGCAATACAGATTACTGGGTACACTAGGTGTTGAATATTGTGACTATTCAAATAATTCGCAACCCCTATAATAAATACATAATTGGGTTTTTGCAAAATTTAATTCAGTGAACATCAGTCTTGACCTTAAATTCTTTACATTTCCTCAATAGAATGGTGTCGTCAATGAAATCATCGGAAATAAAATCACAGAGAGATATTCATGTGAAAATACCTAGACTGGAAGCAGATTATGAAAGTATTGATGTATTCATTGAAGAAGAAGTTGATGATATTAACCTTACAGGGTCTCCAGCACACTCGGTTGGATCTTCAACTTCAACATATACTTCATCTGCATCGTCATCATCAACGTCATCTCATGCCAGACAATAAAATTTACAATCCAGTTTGTCAAAAGCAATTTCTTCTTTTAACGATTATGTAATTGAAAAATCAAACTCAAAACCAGATAATCCGAGTGGTGACGATTTATTTATAAAATCTGTTGCTCAAGATATGAGTTATCTACCATTCCCAGCCCGTATATCTTTTATACCTGATGTTCTACAATTATTAGAAAAGTATGTAATAGAAAATCAAAATAGAATTGTATAAAATTTATTGTAAATATTTTTACTCGTTGTGTCGTACAAACTTTACAATTAACTAAAAATAACGCTCCTGCCATGGAAAAGATCCCTCTAAAGATGAGTAATAATCAGCTAATATATTTCCTAAATTAATAGCTTCTTTAGAACTAATATTACTGCTGGTTCGACCTACAGGCTTAAAGTTCGAATCATTTTCTACTTTCAATCTCCACTCACCCGGAATAATGTCATTATTTGATAAAATTGTATCAACGTAGTTTGGTGGATCGTATTTGGTGCATTTAAAACTTCTTAGAAAATTATGGAGACATACAGCAGCTTGATTCAGATCAAACCCACTTTGCACAACTTAGCTAAAAAGTCTTCTGCATTGTGTGTTTATTCTTTATGAAAGCTCTCCACTGTGTATCGAGATAACATCAAATTTTTACAATAAGTATTAAATGATAAATTTCCTAGATGAAAATTAGTTTTTGAAATGTTATGAATCAGTGGTGTAGCGAAATCAAAATTCTGGATTGATTACAGTAAATAAATTTTCAAATAATAGTTCATTAGATATCACTGAGAGAAGAAATTCCGAATTCTTTTCTTCTTCTGTTCTGGGAGGGCTGTAGAACATTCATAGTCGACTTTTAACTGTGCCACTCTCTGGGGAGCTAGACGATAGAAAGTTTTCCAAAAAAAAAACCAAATATTTTAATGTCAACTCAGTTGCGTCAGATTCAATAACGTGTATGCTGGCTCAAAGACAGAAGTTTCAGAATCCTAATCAAATTTTTGACTTGGATTTATTGACTTACTTTTAAAACTTTATTTCTTTTTATGATAGGTCGAAGGTACGGAGATAAATATTTTTGTACTACTAAGTTGAGAGAATTATCAAAATTAAAATTGAAAATTTTTTAACAATCGTCACTAATCATGCACAACTCAAAAGAGACATTCAATGGAGTAGATTCTACAGTGATCTTCCCAGCCTTTGAAATGGTGTGACAGACTTTAAAGTCTACATCAGGTTAAGTATCAGAGGTAGCAGACTGGCTGGCAATAGGTTTAACACACATTATCAATGAATACGTAAGTACATACTTACTCACATCCCGAACTGCAGTCTACAGTTTTATGTAACTGTTAATTGTCTGAATGTGTGCCTACAGACGATGGCTTAGTGTTTATGGAGAACAGTATGGCTGAAACCCTGAAAAGAGAGGGAAAGAGGATTCCATCGCCATAACAAGTAACACTTTTAGATTATTCTATTCATTACTTTCCTTCAGAAATTTTTGATCCGTAAACATCTTGGCACTTGGTCTACAGTTGGAGAGAATTACTATCGTAACTCCTGCGAGTTACATTGTGGTTATGTTCGTGCACAATGCGCACACTCACAACCATACCATTATGTTTACACATCAATCCTTCATGAGTATAGCCCCAGTGGAACTCACACCTTTTTTTTTAAATATGTATGGTACTAGCTACATACTCAGCTAGCTATGAGTAGTAGATGACAGTTATAATACTGTATAACGGATGTAAAATCATATGAGTGGATGTAAGTAATAAGAATAATTTTTTATGCCAAAGGAAGGATATCTAAAAAGGTCTTGAAGATTGGAAGGGAGATTTAATTGGATTTGGAGCAAATCACTGAAAATTTTAAGGAGTTATCATCTTTAATTTACTTTTTATATGCTTTTATTTAACTCAGTCCAGTTTTTCTGCGCTTTGTTTTATGAACTAAGGTATACAGTTTACATCAATATTAGGTATGCTCAATCAGTTTATTAGTGCATTATTGCATGTGAAATGACATTACACATAGAAAGAAGAATATTCAAAGTGTATATATTAAGTAATGCTTGATCATTTTATAGTGTGCTAATGTTTGTAAAATCATATCATACTTAGAAATAAGAAAATTCTCATAATACACACTATAGAGACTGCCTAAAAGAAGTCTGTATACCTTCTTGTGAATGTTAATCGAAGGTTGAATTTAGACTTTTTGTGATAACTGGGATTCAGACAAAGAGTATTTTTATTTGTGTCATCATAGGTTATCATAGGTGTTTTACAGTCATGTTCTATTGTGAAGAATTTTAATTTATGTTTATATAAAATCCGTTCATTAACTGATTCACATGGTTCAGTGAATCACTTTATCTATGACTCTGTGACTATTTAGTCGAATCATCATATGCTTTTAGTAGTCTTGTTATTTGTCATCTAACGATGGTTGAATTTATGTGCAATAAACCATATTTCATTTTCTTGTGAATTAATTTCATTCTAGTCATTTTTGTCATCTATTTTAATGGTGATTCATTTATTTAGTGATCCTGTGTCTTATGTTTAGTGTTTGGCTTTGCATTTTACCATTTCTGGTGATCAAGATATTCACATCTATGTAGTGATGTTTAAAACTAGGATTTTGAAAGTTCAATTGTGGCTCATTGCTGTACTACCTCTCTGGAGACAGTGTTCAAATCCTTATTGGAACAGAAATTTTTTGATGGGTAAACATCTTAGCGCTCAATCCAGTACTCTCGTAGGGGCTAAAATGAAAATTACACTTGTAATTTGTATGTCTTACAAATTGTGACTGTTGGTACCTATATGGGTGTGTGGTTGTTTACATGGGCAACGTGCATGCTCACAACCACATTATCATGTTTACATATCAATCCTTCGTGGATACCCATTAGAACTCGCTAAATTTTTTTTAATAATTTATTTTTTCAGTATCGTTTTGTTTTCACATTGTATCTTGAGCGTGGATTAGCCAAATTTTATATTACATCAAAATAAAAAAAAAAAAAAGCGTAATTCTTATAACTTTGGTCGGGAAAACTTTATCTAACATCCTCTTTGTCTGTTTACAGAGCTGGTGGAGAACAAGTATGTAAATAGTTAGCAGACAACTGTGTGAGTGCCCTGTATTTCACACATGACATAATGTTTTACACATTAAGTACGCTTAGTAAAGACATAGGTACCATACTTCCTTTGTTTTTTTTTTGTTTTTTTTTTCGATAGATACTATAGCACTGCTGTAAATAATCCAACCAGTGATTTTATATATGAAAGCCGACGAAGATAAACTTTGAATTTAGCTTCGGCGATTACAATACCGTGCACCAACTTCTCGAATATTCGTTACAGCCAGAGTACCAGGTACATTTACCTACGTACGCATCTGACAAAATATAATAGAATTCGCCGTAAAATTTCAAAGATACAACTTGCACAGCATTTTACGACCAAACGATTCGCGTTTTGCTTCGGCTCGTAAAATGAAGATCCTTTAAAAGTACGCAGGTCGAAAATTAGCCATAGGAGACCTGCGTATTTTTTCGGCCGACTCTACTTCCATTCGTCGACTTAACTCAATTTCGTAATCAACGTAATACCTAACCGCTGATAAAAATATCTAAATTCCATACCTACGTCTACGTCCATCCGCGTCTCTCGCTCACTGTGTCCGTTGTTGTCCATAAAAGGAACGTCGTAATAAGATAATTTATATACGCACGAAGTAACTCGTTTTCTCAAGTTTCCATCGACATAAATCTGCCCGAAAGCTCGAGCCATGCCAAAAACTTCGAAACCATCGGTCGTGAAACGCGATCAAAAGTTCTTCTGAGGTCCACCGTTTCGTATGAAATTTAATTTTGAAAGGACACAACGCTCCGTGGGAATCATATCTCTCTTCTTTATACACACATATAATGCGTTTGTCTACACTGTTTTGTAGCATAGCCTACCTACGCTATCAAACCCTCATTTTACTCGAATTGACGGCGCAAAATTGGTCCATTAGTGGGAACAGTGTGGAAGGATGGTCGACTACGATTTTAACCATCAACTGAGATTCAGTCGCGTAGAAATGCCAGCCATCGTATTTTATATAATATACCCTAATTCTGGGCCGAAACACAAACCATTTGCGTAATTAGTTATTACGTTGTTGTTATTATTATGAAGTCGAGTCAAAGTTCTCGATGGTCACATTTTTCACTCGTAACTTTCGATCCACTTATACGGTTTCCTTCTTGTTGATTTTTTTTTTTTTTTTTTTGACCAGTTTGGAAACTCGTTATTGGCTTATACAGGTCAAAGGTCGACGGAATAATAAACCAATAATTATAGCAATTGTATTATACTGCTGGCGTAAGTGTGATGTACGAAAGACATCGAAAATTAAAACAAAACTTTTTATTGAAAAAAACAAAAAAAAAAAAGTTCTAGACGTTAGAGGCAGAAAGGAGCTGGTCGTCATTTGCAACAAATTAATTTAGATTTATTTTCATATCCGTGATGAAAGAATTTCGTAATCTTCTCCATACATACTGAAATACCGAGTGAAATAAACAGTGGAAACTCGTTGAAGATATCTAAGGGTGTAAAAAGTTTCCTGTAGCATTATTGTTTCTCAGACAATACCTTTTTCTGCTTTTCAGCTCCAGAGTTATACTTTGTGAGTGAGCGAGTGGAGTTCATTCGATGATGGAGCATTATGTTTTTAGCTTTCTCATTGTGAATTATCGACGAAAAATCTGTCAGATTTACAATTTTTTGCGAAAAAAAAAGGCGAAAATTTGACTTAACACAATTTCTGCAGAAATATAGAATTTCTGAAGCCTCAAAATTCACAAGACGTCTGATCACTACGGTAGGAAAACCTGTTTTAAACTGACCCGTTGTTTCCTTTCGACAGAATTATGTAGCTGGAAATATTTTGAAGCCTCTATGCACACCTCAGAACTGACTAGGGTTTCAATCTAAATGTTAACCATGCCCACAAAGCTTTATTTTGAAAAAATTATTTCAAAGTTTGGTTACCCACTTTTCCATGCTTACTGAATATGTGAGAAATTGGGCTCGTTTTTTCAGTCTAGCGGTAAATTACAAAATGGTTCATTACTGCTTAGTGACATAGGCCTAGATACACTTTCAACTACTCAAAAACCACTCTAAACTCAAAAAAAATTAAGAAAATGAAGCTACTTGGTCCGGTTTTGCTCCGAGCCTCTCAAAATGATATCGTCAACAATTGTAATATCAAATGAAAAGAACGATGTATCCTGAAACTTTCAGCTCGATCCATTTTGTAGTTTCCTCGAAATACCTACTCGAAAAACCACTTTTCCAGGAATTTGTAATCTCCGATTTTATCGAAAACCGCTGTACGAATATGCACCAAACTTCTATGAAATTTACACGTGTATAATACTTTGAAATATAACGTGAAATTTCAACCAGATACTTTCCGCAGTTTCCTCAAAATCTTAAAGAAACCAAGGGTGTAACTCGGTGATGAAAAAAAAAAGGACTTCCCAGTTCTCGTTCTCACTCACTCACTTTTGCTCCGATTCCTTTGTAGTTTTCAGTATTTGATTTACCAGAGCCATCTTTAGGTCTAACGTTTTTTAGACATTTAAGAAACTGGTACAATTTTTGGTAGTGCGGCTACGAAAATTGTCAGTTTTCAAGAAAGGAAAACAGTCTTCGTAATTCTTATCTCAAAATACTGCCAAACAACAGACATAAAGGCAACTTTTGAAAATAATATACAAAAAATTTGAGTAGATCAGTATGTAAAACCAGAGATTATTCTTTCGATTAGTTATTTCCACTACTTTGCAGTGTCAGCCGTTATGTTTTTCAAAATATGCATTTAAAATTAGATAAAATACTAATGAAAAATTTCTGAAAAGAGTATATAATTATCTAACATTAAATAACTTCAAAAAACAAAAAACGAATAAAAATGTTCTAAAGAGAGAAAAATTTTATTCATTTAAAAAATTTCTCCAGTAAAATCTGCTGGAATTAAAATGAAACGAAAAAGTATTATTATCTTTAAATAAAAAACTGTTAATTTTAAAATAATATAGCCGCTAACAGTAGAAATGAAAAATAGAAAAGAATTTTTTCATCAAAAAGTCTATCAAATTTCAAAAAACAAGAAACCAATAAAAATTATTTAAAAGGAGCAAAATAATTATTTTAGAATTTCTCCAGTAAAACCTACTAGAATTAAGATGGAACGAAACAGCATTAAGTATGGTAAATTAATAATTACTTTTCAAAAAATAAAACTGTTTTAAAACCAGAAATAAGAAAAAAACGCTAAAAAGAAGAAAATAATACTTTTAAAATTTCTCCAGCAAGATAGGTGTAGATGATGGAATTATGTGAAGTCGGCGTTAATTAAAAAGTTTTGTCATAAAATTTGACGGAATTGAGGTATATAAAAACTAAACAGAAAGGAAAAAAAAAAAGGACACCGAATTCAATAATTTTATTTCAGTCTCTAGACCTACATCTTGCTGGAGAAATTTTAAAAGTATTATTTTCCTCTATTTAGCGCTTTTTTCTTATTTCTGGTTTTAAAATAGTTTCATTTTTTGAGAAGTAATTATTAATTTACCATACTTAATGCTTTTTCGTTCCATCTTAATTCGTAGATTTTACTGGAGAAATTTTAAAATAATTATTTTGCTTTTTTTAGAGAATTTTTATTCGTTTTTAGTTTTTTGAAGTTTTATAGAATTTTTGATAAAAAAATTCTCTTCTATTTTTCATTTCTATTGTTAATGGCAATATTATTTTAAAACTAACAGTTTTTTATGTAAAGATAACTCATACCTCATCGATTCTAAAAAAAATTCAATGGGACCACCATGGGATCTCTAAGACTTAAAAAACATTTAATCAAAATCGGTTCCCAAGTTGAGAAGTTATGGTGGAACAAACATACAAAAAACAAAAGCAAAAACAGCAAAAACATATATCTACGAGCTCCTTTTTTTGAACTCGGTTAAAAAAGAATCTGAAGATTCTATGTTTATTTTCGAATTGTCTAAAAGACAAACTTCGTAAAAGTAAGTTCAATTGGCCACGAATATGACATCAAACGATTCCACAAAGCCACACATTTATGCAACATCAGGTTTCTAAAAAAAAAAAAAAAAAAAAAAAAAGATGGACATTTACTATTCATTATTTTCAGTTCTTAGCCAACATTCTCGAGTGCCTGTATTTTTCACCAAGGTCCAATGATCAACAAACAGAGTGCTCACTGTAATGAATTAGAGACAATGTTTTTCGGTTCCTCGGAAAGCAGGCGAAAAATTAATAATTCAAACATTAGAAGAATTGTTAAATAAAATGAAGTAATGACAGTCGCAAAAGCGTTTCACTACAAATCTAGCATCGCAGACCCAAAAATTGTACCATCGACTTCGTTATTAATTCCTCTGATGACACAAAAATCGTAAAAACATCGTCAAAAATTAATTTCTTTGATCGGGTAGTTTTTCTTCGTTTTTTTTTCTCTCTCTCTCCCTCTCTCTCTTTCTCTGTCTTTCTCTTTCTTACACATTTTTTAGAGAATCAAAAACTGTCAAAACAAATTTCATAACAAAACACGAGAATAACGATTTGTCCAGCAACAAAAAATCAATCCGTCATAAAACATGGGAAAATGCGGCACCGTGCCATCGAAATAAATAATACAAACAGATCTCATAATCTTTTTTTTTTTTTTTTATTGTTCATCCATGATTATGTTTGCTTTCGTAACGATTTATCAAAATTTTACACCCTCGTCGATTCATCATCGCAGTGTCTATTTCAAAAGTAGGTAGTGTTTTCCTAACTTCTGACTAAATATCAAATTCGTCATTAATGTATACACAATATATGGTATAGGCTATACTTATCGTGAAACTATATTTCAATTTCTTTCCTTTTTGCTCGTCCCAATTCCTTCAACTTTCTTTTTTTCATATGTAAACAAAATGTGGTGAACATCAGTGAGTGTTTCACCCACTTTTTCTTCAGACAAACCATGGAAGGGTAGGGTTAACGTCCAATTTTAATTACTGCAGAAAAGAGGAAAGAAACATCACAAAATTTTCGACTTTTTTTTTTCTTTTTTATCACCAAAACCCGTTATAAGTCGTATACAATTTTATTAAAATGATGTTTTTTTTTTTTATGTTTTTCAATTGTTGTTTACGTTTCATCTCCTTTGTCTGGCTAATCTCATTTAAAAATATCGAGTATTTTTGCCCAGTGCTCAGAACGTAGGCAGTTTCGAGACTCGTTTCGTTTCAGATTATGACTTCCTCCCGCATATAATTATATAACAAACCTTAATTGCCTTTAATAATGTCGAATTTTATGAGAAGCCGCAGGCTGTTTTCTGTAAATATCGGTAGCCTAGTAAAAGCATAAAAAAATACAAGAAAAGGAAAGAAAAGAAAAAAGTGACGTTTTTGTAGGTAAGTACCTTTAATTAAATTAGATGGAGATGGTGATTTTTTTTTTTTTTTTTTTTTCGTTGTAATTAATACGCTTTCAACGAAAATGACGAAAGAAGTATTTTTGATTTTTGGTGTTGCTTCTGAAGGTTCAGGAGCACTTCAAAAGCAACAGATTCTACTTTTGATTTCGATACTTTCGTGAGCATTTTCAACTTTACCCTCTCAGTCATTCTCAAAAAAAAAAAAAAAAAAAAAAAGAAGGACCAGTAACGTTACACAATGAGACCTTCTTAACCGAAACCAACATTGAAGGGGGTTTTAATACCACAGAAACTATGATATTCTCTCTTGGGGATATTTTATCTTTTCGCTTTGCCAATTAACGTTATTATTTTTTTGGTGTAGAGAGTTATGAAAGACGACTTTTTTTTTCCTTTACCGAATTCACCCTAATTTTTTTTTGTATTCCTGATACGTATTTTTTGTCAAGGTTGTTTTTGCACAGTTTTGTGATTTTCTATTTTTCTTCCTGTACTTTTTTCTTCCCACTGTATCTTGGTTTTGAATTTTCGGATACTGTGCTCGTAAATTACATTCGTATTTCTATTCAATGTAAAATAGAATTTCTCTAGATTTTGCTTCAGAGGCTGTGTTTCAAATCGTACTAAATGATAATATTATCTGTCACCCTAGAGCGAAACTATCGTAAGTTCAAAAATTCCATTTTTGCGTTATACCTACCCAAATTTTCATTGCGCTTCCCTCTATCATTTAGTAAGACTACATCAAGCTGTAGTGGAGGAGTTTACTTGTGTTGGTTTAACGTCACAAGGACGAATAAAATATATCGTTGTCACACACCTTAGCTCTCGCCTCGCTGCTAGACAACTGGTTGGCGTCGCCTCAACCCAGTCTCTCCAGTCATGTCGAGTCCTCTGCGCATCGCCAGTGCGCACAGGACTCGTGGCTACAGCCATGACACAAGCCTATATTGCTTAGAAATTCAAATAAACACAAAGTGCATTCTATCTTATATCTGGGTGTGAAAGAATTAATTCGTGCAGAAGTAACTTAATTCCTCTTTTTTATCATTTATTTGGGCAGAACTTTCTCGAGTCCAAGATAAGTTACGTTATTTTCTGGGATAAAAGAATTAGTTCACGCTTAACTGACTTAGATCCACTTTTTTTAATTAATTCATTAGTGTAGAACTATTTCAAGTCCAAGAGAAGCTACTTTTGAATCTTGTACGATGAACTTTAAATCATAATTTGTCAAACAGATTTTATTAAAATACATTGCACTTCTTCGACTTGAATGAGTCTAAACATATTTTTCTTCCACCTCTGCGATAATCATACTTCCTCGACCTCAATAAAAACAACCTTTGACGTCAGTAAAAACTGACTCTTCGGAGAATTAGTTGAGCACTTTTGTGAACAAAACAGCCTCTTATCAAAAATTTGGGCCTCGTATCCATGCTGATTTTGGATAAAGACATTTTAAAGCATATTATTTTACCGTCAATTTGACCAAAACAACTGTTCTATAAGAAATTTGCAGGGTCCGAATTTCAAAAGTGTTAAACCAAAAGTTTTAGATTTTCTCAAAGAATCAAGTACAATGTTTAATGTATTAACTAAATAATGGCTAAATAACCCATTCACAGATACAGTATTATGAGTTTGTATGATGATGCTCATTCCAGCATTCATAAATTTGAATATACATTATTATGGGTGAAAAGGCTGTTAGGATAACTAAATTAAAAAAAAAAGCTCGAGTTCTACAGGGACTAACTCATGAAGGATTGATTTGTAAACATAATTGTGTGGTTGTGAGTGTGTGTGTTGTGCACACACACAATCCCACACCTACATGTCACATAAAACACAAATAAGAGTTACCATTGTAAGAGTTACCATAGACTGAGGACTAAGATGTTTACACATCAACAATGGTTGCAAGGATGAAAGTAGCTCGACCATAAAATAGGGTTCACGTCTTCTTGGCCATCCTTTCCAACCCACTCCCCCAACATAATACCTCCACCATTTTTTTTATGTTGAACTTTTTTTCGAAACTAAGGAGACCCGCAGCTGCCCAGAACACTCTTCCTTACCAATGCCCTTGAATTGTTGGAATACCAACCCACATAGTAGGAAAACTGTGATGCAATGTTGCCATAAGGAGTGGCGTAAGCAGTTCCATATTCCAAAAAAAAATTCATTGAAAATCGATCAAATAATGACAAATAAATTCAGTAACCACCTTCAAAAGAGCAGATGTTTGATTGCAGATCGTAGAACCAACTAGATCTATGGAAAAAAAAACAGAAAAACAAATGACTTCTGAAGGTTACGTCTTACTCGGGCCACATGATTAACCGATTGCTCCTTCTCGGTTTACTATTATCACGGTTGTAAAACGTCTTATCTATACGAGGGTTGGTTAATTAAATGGCGCCGCCTTGTCAAATTATCTGTACACATAGGTAGGTATAAAGATAATAGGCATGCCGACTGAGGAGCTTCTAAAAAGAGTACGCTCACGAAACTAACTCCCAGCACACACGTACACAACTACGCGCACCGCCGATGACAAGATACTCCTGCAAACAACTAAAAAAAAGAAGAAGAAGAAAAAGAAGTAGAAAAACAACCACCATTGGTAGAGAAAAGGCTTTAAAAGATGCGACAACAAAACAAGCTAATTTTATTGTGTACATTTCTCTCATTGAATATTTATTATTATGTTCCCTGCATGCACTACACAAACACACACACACACACACATATATATATATATATGCACACACACACACACACACTGGCTATCCAATCATATTTTACCAGAAATTCATTTTTATTTTTCTTCGTCTTCATCATACCCTGCCTTACACTCGCTACCACCCACCCTACTCATGAGTAAACGAATTTATCGTTTTACATCAAGCATTCGTATATTTTGCGTCCGGTAGTCCTCATATTTCATACAGAAGATTACGTTTGTTAAAAAAAAAAAGAAAGAAAAAAAAAGTGAAATACAGTAAAAAAGTGGAAAGAAGAAGAAAAAATGCTACTATTTTATGAAGTTTTCCTCGTTTACCGTGACCTAGTCGGTCAAATTCTCTCGTTTGAAAATGAAAAGATACAAAAACAGAGGGGTACCAAAAAAAAAAAAAAAAAAAAAGTAAAAAAATGCACACTAAATAGAGTTGGTAGAAACTAGTAACGAAGAAAAAAAGAGAAAAAAACAAACTGCATCAACCTCTAGCGCGAACTACATCATTTCGAGGGCCTTCCAACAACAAAAACGTGCACAAATGTAGAATCTCGAAGTGACTTAATAAAATTGCGACGTTGGAAAACATTATTAAAACGTAAATACGAAGTAAAAATAAAAGGAAGTAAAAGAAAGAAGTAGGTAGCGTAGAAAAAAAAAAAAAAATATTAAACACCGCGCGAGGTCGGTGGAGTGGAAAAAAAAAGTAAATAAAGTAAAGGAATTCATAATCTTCGTGACGAGTATAAGCTCACGAATCGGTTCGAAAAAATACATATACTGAAACTAGTAACTATACTCTACTATATACCATATACATAATTATCTATATAATATATTTATATATATTTATATATGTATAGTAAACCGTTCAACACGAACCATGAAGGAGTCCTCCACCTTCAGCTATAGGTTGGACCAATGCTTTTTTTTTTTTTTTTTTTTTTTTGAAGCAAACTCGACTCTTTTTAAAGCATAAACGGCTATATAGGTATGTAAATAAGTACCTGTGAATATACATGAATCAGACTGACTGAAATGTTTCAGACCTCACCGGCTACCTGAATGAATTTTCTCGATTACAATAGTGAAACAGTTTTTTAATTCCTTATGTAGCATAGCCTATAGAGTGTACACAGGTACAAGCACTACACACTCACTAACACACATGCGTAAATATAAGTAAGACATAATAAAAATAATATCGAAAAAAAAAAAAAAATTGAAACAAATAAAAGAAAAAGGTAATAAATGTATCGATTTTCTTTATTTTATTTTATTTTTTATTTTTTCATACTTATTGTGTATTATACATAAATTATAATAGAGGGCTAAACGTGCGTACATTTGAATTTCTCTATAAAGAGAAAAGAATTTTAAACTTTCTATGTAATTCCACGGTAGCCGGCTTTAGCGCCCATTCAGCCATTGTCATGCATGCATTTTCTGTGAGTGCAATTGCAGCACATGCTTACACGTAGCTATTACCTGACGACTGAAACCATTCGTGTACATGCAGCTGGACACGTTTAATAATGAGTTGGAAAATGTGAAAATGCTCGCAGCAATTTATGGCCACTTCTACGTGGTGCGTGATACAATAAAAATTTCATTTTTCATTTCACCACAACTTTCACTCGAAGAAGCGATTTCGGTTTAGCTGACGATTAAAAACATCGCTTATCCCTAATATGGTCAAAATTATCTTGAAATACAAACAAAAATGAATCTTAAGTTCATGGGGGGCACCATTGGAAAGTGATAAATTTGTTCATTCCGCAACAAAAATATTGTTTATTTTCAACTATATTATTGCCTGTCTAAATTAGTTTAATCTAAAATGAGCAAATTTTTTAGTTTTTTATGGTGCCCAAATGAACCTATACTTTATAATTTTTTTCATAACAGAATTTAAAAAATTTTTTTCAAATAAAAATTGCCTATGATGATAAAAATAAGTGATAACCTTCTAACGATATTATTAGTATTGTGCAAATAACATTCAACACAAGATTATAAGCAATCTTTTAATATGTAAAATAAATATGTTGCGAGCAAAAAAAGTTCTCAGAATGTGTTCTGTCATTTAAAAAATGGTAGAATGCGAAAATTCATGTTCTGGCTGTTTTAAATGCTCAGAATGCGTTCTGAGCTATAGTGCAAATTTGCATTGTGGCAATAAAATTAAAGTTCTGTTCATAAAAAAAAATCCTAAAATGTAGAGAAGTGCTTTCATGACGCAAAATTTTGTGGTCCACTGATGAAAATGTGATGCTATTCCATAAGAAAACAGTTTGTAATTACTTGAACGACGTGAGTGTTAATTAAATAGCATTTTATTATTTTTTGTACGGTGAACAAGGCTTAATGCACATAATATGTTGTGGAATTAAGAAACTTCTACATGATCTGTGCATTTAGGCTAATAATACAACACAAATTTCATTTTGTGGCATTAGCCTCAGAACGCATTCTGTGCATTTAAAAAATCCAGAACACGAATTTTTGCATTATAGAAATTTTTAAATGACAGAACGCGTTCTGAGCATTTTTGTCGCTCATTAAGTGAATTTGGTTCCTGCTCCTAACATATATGGCACACAGAATATGTACAGGCTGTAATTGACATTTATCGAATTACAGTAGGGGTAAGAGTAAAATGCATCTACAAAAATATGGTATTACAATTATTAGGCCAGAGTTGTGGGTCATTATAGTGTTGAAGGGAAAGAAGAGAAATAATATACAGAAAATAGGAATATGATCAATATGCAGTTAGAGAGAATTTGTGAGAAAAATTTTACTATCAAACTGTTTAATTAGCGCCGACGTCAACAATTCCAGTCTATAAATCTTGCTGGAGAAATTTTAAAACGGTTATTTTTCTTTTTGTAGCGCAGATTCATCCTTTTTGTAGAAGTTGGTTAAATTTTTTGAAAAAGACATTTTTTTTAATGCTTTTTCGTTTCCTCGTACCAACGTTAGCGTTTGTGGCAATTTTTCTTTAAAACAAATAATTTTTCAAAGATAACGCGAGAACTATTTCATCGATGTAAAAAAAAAAATGGGACTACCACGAAATTACTTTCCATTATTTCAAAAACTGTTCATCAAAATCGGTCCGGAAGTTTTCCAGAAATTTGCGAACATACATACATACATACATATATACATATATACATATATACATATATAAATATATACTTACATACATACATATATACATATATACATATGTACATATATACATACATACATACCTACCTACCTACATGCATACATAAGTGTCAAATTGAGAACCACCTTTTTTTTAAGTCGAGTAAAAATGCCTGCGACAGTTATTTACAATCACTACTGCGTAGTTATATTTCTTTTCACTGCAGTTGACTGAAAAAATCACTTACCTGCTTACCTTTCTAACGTAGTCAAAATCAACTCAAAATGCCATCAAAAATGAATAAAAAGTAAGCGATTGTTGAAAACTTTACACTATTCTTCCAAAACATTTCGACAAAAATGGAAAATATTTCAAAATGCATCATAAATAGACTACTTAAGGTACTATTAATGAATCGCGTCAGTCAGTGAAGAGCAAAGTAGCAAAATAAATCAGCCGCTTAAGCACAAAATGGCCAAAAACATAAAAGAATGTAGTAATTCCCACGTGAACATAGTTAGAAATAATTTGCCAAAGAGCAAAGTTTACAAAATTTAGAAATTCCATTCAAATTTTTCGAACAAAAACAGCAAATGAAGTCGAAAAGAAAGAGAAAACGTCGGGATAAAAATCATCGCATTATTACTTTAAATTGTCTATTAAAAAAAGTTCTAGAAGTTTGCTTCAAAGTGAATGCAAAAAGTATAAGATTGGTCCCCTCCTTGCAAACACACAACGTAATCAAACTGAAAAAACTTTTTGAGTTCCGCGTTAAAAGTTTTTCACTTCTTTGAAACAGAATATGACTGTATAAAAGTGAAAAAAAAGACACTCGATAAAACCCTCTTTTGAACAAATTTTTATCAAATAATAACGCCTTTAGTTTCTATGGTTGACAAAAAACGCCATAATTTTTAAAACTGTTATAGTACTTATTGGCACATGTTTCTTCTGTAATTATATCTTTTGGTTTCTTTTCACAGCAAAAGACGTTTTGAAAAACTTCAAAAGCCTTATCACCTTTTCTCACAAAACGTCCTACCCATGAAAACCAACGAGCAAAATGAATGATAGCTACCAACATAAAAAAAAAAAAAACTCTAGTTCAGCAATACTTCGTTATAAAACCCAGTTTGCCAATTTTCATGGACAATTGTAAAACTAAACCAATAACCTAAATTAATGCAATGCAAAAAAGACATTCGTAACCACTAGCACAGTAAATACAGAAAAAGATACTTCAGGTAACACACAAGCAAATTCCTTTTCTCCAGAAATTTGTTTTAGTTTGTATTTTTCTCTAAAATTACCAAATCAATTGATAATAAAGGCTTATCAAAATGGTTCTATGTAAGAATAATCTTCCTTTAATTTTCAGCCTTATTCATTTTGCAATTTTATGAAAATCCTGGAAAAACCACTTTTCCAGCAGTTTGCTTTTCTCCAGTTTTCTTTGATACTACTAAACTAAAAGACACCAAATTTCTATCAGACTTGCATTTACATAAAAACATTATATCGTGAAAATTTCAGCTCAATCCCTTTTATAATTTCCTCAAAATCTGAAAAAAACCATGTTTTTGGAAATTTTTTGTTCTCCAGTTTCTCCGGAAACTACTGAATCAATAGGCAATAAACGCCTATCATAATGGTCCTATGTAAAGATTATCTTCCTCGAATTTTTAGCCTTATCCATTTTGTTGCTTTCTCAAAATGGTGAACCCAAAATTCTTTCCAACAATTTTTTCTTTTTCAATTTTCTCAAAAATTATCGAACAAATACCCACCAATCTTCTATGCGACTTTAACGTCCATAGGAACAATATAATCGCGAAAATTTCAGCCCGAACCCTTTAGTATAGTTGTTGCAAAATTTTGGAAAAACCAATTTTTCCAGGAATTTTTTGTTCTCCAGTTTTCTCAAAAAATTCCGAACCAATAGGCATAAAACTCTTATCAGGTCTGGTCCTATATAATGACTACCTTTCGCCAAAATTTCAGACCTATCCCTTTGGTAGATATTTTTCTCAAAACCAAGAACATAAATTTTGTGTGGTATATATATAAATTAAAAACAAAATTTGTTCAAAATAGGAACATGATACTAATAGTTTTCTTTTCACGTGAAATGGATAATTTTCATCATCACCACCCTTAATCTTTTCGCGAGGTCAATTTTAATTTACCTTTTTACAGCCAAATTGGATAATAACTAATAACCATGCTTAAATATAATGAAAAATCATGGTTTATTTCAAACACTATATTAAGCATTACTCCTCATTAAACGCTTTTTTTACTTGCAAAATGAAGAATTAATAATATTATACTTGTTTAATGATACATGTGATTAATTAAAAATAAAAATAAATTGCTGGTTTTTTTTGGAAAATTTCAAAAAAGTACAACGTTCTGTATGGAGAAATAATTAATCAATATGTAATCGAACGTTCAAGCGAGCCACGTAATGCTTTTATGGTTAGTAAATCCATGCGGTGGTAAATGTTGTATTTACGGCGCAAGATATGCAATTCTCGGTACATATTTTTCGCAGTTAAACGCATCGTGCTTCACAAATCGAAGTTGGTAGATTTTAGTGTTCTAAAATAGACAGTTAGCCTTAAAAAATTGTTAACAAGGTTCTGACGAAACGAAGGAATGGTCTAAACGTATAGAATATGAAACTAAATAAATAAAATTAAATGTCAATAAATTGCTCAAAAATGGGTAGGTAATAATTGATCAAGAAATAATAATTCAAATAGATTACAATAGGATTTGTTCGAAAAATAAAATTTTACATATAATTATTGTGAAAAAAAATCATTTATCAGTTTTGATGAAAACGTAAAATTAGAAAGCACAATAGTCAAATCATCCGCCTGCAGATATATTCTTTTTCGGATGATTATTGATTTTTTTTTTTTTTGTTTTTCTTTTCAATTACTTAAGCTGTATATTTTAATATATTTTTCAAATGAAACATCAAAGGCATCGATGAGTACATGTGACAAAATCGGTGGTTTAATACTTTTGTGGCAGTTTTCAACCGATTTAAAAAAAAAGCGGGGATATCAATTATATTCGTATATATGTTTTGTTTTTTGTTTTATTGTTTGTAGTAAATACTTTATTTGTTTACTATTTTCATCCAATTTGTTTTTTAAAAGTTACTGCAATATTTATCAAAATTATACCAAAAGTAAAATTTTGATAATTCACAAAAAGTGTGACCAATGGGAGAGAAGTTGAGCATTCAAATTTTTCGATATGTTTCAAAGAAGTTTAATCGTCAGTAATTAATTAGTCAGAGTAACTAATATTCGAAAGCACTCGAATTAAATATAATGTTAATTTCTAGTAAGAAGGTGAACATAATGTACTATAGTGTAAATTTTCTGGGGTACCATAGAATCTACTAAAAATATCTTTCAATTTAAAAATAATAATTTTCCCAATTAAAACTTCCCAAAAAAAATTAAACATTGGATCTTGAGAAAGTTTAAGACACTGTAAAAGATGTCTTAAATTAGAAAATTCATGAGGAAAGTATCACAACTGAAAAACAATCAATTTTCCTAATAATAATTATATTATTATAATTCAAATAGTAGATATCATCTGTTATCTATGTATAATTACTTTTAGATACAGTGCACTTCATTTTGTTTAAAAATGTTTTTTTTATGGGATTTAACATGTACCATGGTACACCACCCTCAATTCCAAGGCACACTGAGGTAGTGGTACCATAGAATAAAAAAAGTTACCCCCTTTATGATGGAATTATAAAAAAACTATCAAATGTTAATTATTTCTTTTGGTTTTATTTTGTCGAAGATAGTTCGTTATTTTCAAATTCATTTGTCTCAAATTTCTAACTAAATTCTAACTCACACCAAAGACAAAGAGGAAAAACATTTTCCATGATACCTCGGTCTCCTCTACTCATTCTCCCGCTGAGAAAATTTAGGCTGCCCACCCATTCAGTTAAGAGAAGATACGAATAACGTCAAATACCGTCACAAGTTGGCCACAGTATTGAAATGGAAAAATCCCCTAGCTGTGTTGTCTCCCACCTAAAACCTGAGGCAGTGACCCCGACACTGCCGAATGTTTTTATTTATTTGAGTCAAGTAAATATCGTGTTTCTAATAAATACGGCACCACTAACCAATTTCGCCAAAATTCTATATTCCAATTCAGTTGGATACGATGAAAACTTCGAAACAATAAAAATAATAGAATACATACCACCATTTTACCAGGGGGAAAAAAAGAGAAAACTTCACGAAATTCAGTATTTTAAGGGACAAATGTTTCAAAATATTGAAATATGAAGGAACCAGAGGGTTATGATTAAGAAAGGATCTGTTTTTAATGTGGTACTCATTTCTATTTTCACTTTGGGAGTAAAAACTAAAAGGTGAAGGAAGTTGGTACTCATCCTGATGCTAGTTTTGGTGCAAATTTAGGAGAAGGAAAGTGAGAAGTAAAAAACATTTATTTGTGTGCGCGTGTATTTGATTGAATTCAACACACGCACACTAACAAAAAAAAAAAAAAAAAAAGAAAAAAACGAACAAATTTCGTTATTTCCACTGAAACAACAAATTAAACAGTGTTACCAGCCGCAAAAATAGGAACACATACCACATTAAGTGATTCAGTCCTCTTACTTATAAGCTCTGAAGTATAATTTTTAATTTTTAGATAAGATATTAAAAATACCTACCCACAAATGAACTTCATTTTTTACGGAAAAAGAACGGGTAGCTACATTTTCTATAATGTTCTTCTACAAGAAAGAAATTTCGAGTCTAACAGAAATTTACCCAAGTAAACGAACAAGATAAAAATGCCAACGTGTACCTACGTTCACAATTCGTATGCTATCGGCACGGTACCTTTATCGTTGTATTTGTTTCACTTATTTATTTTTTGAATGAATAAAAAACAGAAATCTTCCTTAAATGCTTCTTTGTAATGGCTTTCTTACGTTTGTGCCACAACCAGATATATACTGCAACACGTACAGTGATAAAAAAATAAACATTTTTTGCAATGTTTTCTCCAAAGAAAGCAAGATTCGAGGACTGTTACACCTAAAATGTCCTGTTGAAATGACGACACTGAATTTAGTCGTAATCGTAAATGTACAAATAAACACGTAGGCTACCCACAATTGGCGTTCTCACAGCATGTAAACGTCACTCGAATGTCTCAAATGCTAATATTCCGAGAGGCATAATATTCGGTGTCGATAACCCTTCACGCCAATAACAATATCATATCGCACGACGTGAACGAAAGAGCAAAAAAAAAAAGATTGCATTGCCTTAAACTACTAAAATTTGAAACTATCAATATTAGAGACTCGATTGAAACTCTTATCGTCAAGGATTTAAACTACAAAATGCCTTTGAAAAGTACCAAAATATCAAATATTTGGTCGACCAAAATGTCTATCACCAGTCGTGCCATTCAAAATGAAATTTTTTTTTTTTTTATTAAAAACCGTTTTGCCTTCAAGAAAATGCTTCGAATGTACGTGTCTTATCGTTTGCAAAATACGAGAAAAAAAGGTATTTTGAATGCAAACGATGCGATTGTGTCACGATAAAATCCATTAAAAGTTCAAATATCGTACTATACGGTGGGTTACGAAAAGTATCGAAACTTGGCAATAAAAAAAATAATATGAAGAAACTGAAGATGAAAAAAAAAAAAAAAACTGTAAGAAACAAATTTTTTCTTTTCCTTAAGCATTTTTTTTTCTCTCTTTTACGACGATATTTCTCGGATTATACGTCTTTATGTTGAAAAACTTTTACAGTGAAAAACTTCATCGTAAAATTAGCCACGCTTTAATTGAATCCGACCAAAATAGAATATTTATTAATTACCGCACCACGATAAAAAGGGTAAAAAAGAAAAAAAAAAGCGTTGAAAAAAGCAGTAGACATAAAACGAAAGAGAAAAACTCTAGGGCAGCAATCGCTTCACTAGAAAATGAAGATTTTCAAAAATCAGCATATTATGTATAAGGAAAATTTCGTTGATGACAAGTCAGTAGTCTATATCTGGAGCATAAATAATGATTATGTTAAATTTCGTAGCAACTGATTGAAACATACGAATTTTAGAGCTAATAAAAATTAGAATCAAATCAAACATAATTTTGAAAGTACCGTTAGGCCGATCCGCGCCATAATTTTTCGTACCTGTTTATCAAAAATTAGGCAGTTTAGCGCGATAAAACCTCAAGAATAAAAACAAAAATGCAGTTAAAGGATTTAACGATCCCCTGAACAGTAATAGGTAGTGTCCTTGGTTTAGTGTAATATTTTTATCGAATTTTCTAACTATCTCCTGGCAGTTTGAGATTCGAACATAAAAATGGGGATTCTCTTTTTTATACACTTTTACTTAACTCCCTACAATGCTTCATTCGCCACTTCCTTCAATAAATTTGAATTTAGATTTTATTCATTGAAGAACAAAATAGTAGTACCAAGGAAGACCACCGCCTTTGTTTTATTTAACGCTGCAATCGTACCACTGTGAGGGTGCGTCTTTAACTGTGTGTTTGTGCGTTAGGTTTCACACGTATTATTATTTTACACACAATAAAAGATCATTAAAAATTAATTTGTACTAAACTTATTTACTTTTTTTGGTTTTTATAAATAAATAAATAAATAAATAAATAAATAATTAATTTCAGAGGCCATGCACATGAAAAAAAACTAAGTGAACACTTAAGCCCTTCTCCATTCATTCAGCTTAAAGATGCGTTAAGGTCTTTGTGGAATACTTTACCTAATGAAAGAGAATTCCACGACAGAAGGTAGTCTGCAGTTTTGCCTGTTCACACAAAGTATGGAGGAGCCAAGACATCGAGAAGCACTACCAATTTAAATTCCATTTCTAAGGCATTTTATACCAGCTTCTGTACATGCACATAAACACACACATATATGCAAACACATAAGTCTGTGTGATTAATAATTGTGTCGTATTAACAGGTGCTATGACAATACATAAATACAGCACGTGTACTGATAACTGATCTATGACGTCACCACAAGAATATACTCTTGATTTGTCACAATCTGGTAATTGTAATGAACTTGCATAAATTTGCAAGTAATTACAAACGAACAAACATTTTAGTGTTTAACGCGCAGTGTCCTAAAATAGCCAACATTTCGGCAGCGACTGTTGTCTCGAGGACCAAGGCACTAATATCTCAAACCTATATGATCCCCACAGTCTTGTTAATCAAATACAACTAACCACACTGCTCTATCAATGCGACTGATTGCAAAACTTCCATTTCAAAGTGATAAACTCCGTTAATCTCATAGTACTGTGGTTCAGTCTTTTTTTTTTAATATTGAATTTGGTTCTTATCAGTTAATATTTTGATTTTCTTCAAAAAATTGTGGAGAGCCACAATCTAAAAAAATAGTTATGTAATTTTTTTCCTCAAAATTTGTGATGATCTAATGAATTTTTTATTAGGCGTCTAATACTTTTTCTTTTCAGTATTATTAAGTTGGTGGAATGGAAAATAACCATTTATGAAGTGAAATGAAACGATTAGCAATTATTTTTAGACATAAATTTTTTGTACAAATGAAAAGGGCTGGACGCAGTCAACATTGAAAATTCCTCAAAAGTATGAAAAACAAGATAGAACTACCACAAAAAATGATTCAAAACTTGATATACTCCTCTTTCATAAATTTTTTATCAAAATATCATAGCTTCAACCTTTTTAAAATGACACTGAACTCAAGCTTCGAAATTCGTTATGCGTTTTTATCAACACTAACTTTTCTCATTTCGGCCCTTTCCATATGAACGCCCATTTAAATTTTATATAATTTTCGTAGACTTTTTTCCTAATAAACCTGCGTTTATTATAACGTTGTATCGGCTCGTTAATTTTTCACGCAGAATTTTCACCTTAATTCATCGGCTTTATCGGCCTGAAGAATTATTTTTCGAACCAATAAAAAATAAATCGTGGGCAGCCTATTGACGAATAGGTATCACATATTTAGAGTCATAGCTATTGGGTGATATCTCCTTCTGAACCTAAAAAACAAAACATGGAGTATGGGCGTTTTTCAATACCCTTTATGGCATTGAGAAATACATTAAAACTCCTTTGACCTCATTTGATCTTATTAGACCTCATTGGAAGTGGAATCTCTCAAAATCCTCAGAATAAGTTTTTAACAATTAGTCGAATGAAAAAATTATTCAATATTTTATCAAGTGATTTTGGCTGGATGTTGATGAGTCAGTCAGTCTGGGCTCTATTTCGTATTATAATATGAATACGAGTAGGTACAGCTACACTTTATTACTTCAAGCTTTTAATGGTAAAAATTTCCTCGCATTATGAAACGAAAAACGTACCCATATCTCCTCTCACCACTGCGTCGTTACGTCAGATCGAAATTAATATGTAGATTTTCATAGAAAACCTACATAAAAACGAACTTTTTGCACAGATCATACCAACCATACTGAATTTTTTTCTACAACTTTTCTTTTATATAATTTTAATTTAGTCGCTGAAAAGTTCGTTTCCAGCGAAAACATCGAGTATTGAATTTATTTCTTTTTCTCTTTCGAGTCTTATTACAGTAGAAGCCGTTATTAAACGCTGAGGGAAAAAAAAATAAAAAAAAGAAATAAGTAGGAAAGACAGAATATAAAATCTAAAATAAAAACGTGAATTGACTATAGGTAGTTCGTAGGTAGATAGTTAGGAAGAAGATTTTCGCATAAAAATTAATAAATTATTCAGCGACGATTAAATTTTCAAAATGGCAATCGTCTGCTCCAAATGCAAATTGCTATGCGATGCTTACCGTCAATTAACTGCATTGTTTTAGAATCGCGTAATTTACGTCTCGTGCTCAAAGGTCGAAAATCACGTTTTCTAAAAAATACTAAAAAATGTATATCGTGTTAAAAAAAGAAAAAAGAAAAAAAAAGAGCATTAGAGGTATGACGGAAACAGGATGTCACACCATTGTCACCAATGGTGGAAACAGGAAAAAAAGAGGAAAAAAACTCACAGACAGTTACCTACGTGAACAGATTATGTATTTAGAAGATACAAGTTTTTTTTTTTTTTTACATTTGTTTCTCCATTTGATGCCGGCAAAATTAGCAACCCTTTGGGAAATGAGTTTTCTTCTTCAATTCATGGTATCATTCTTCGAACACCTCGTTAAAATATTCTTGAAACATTTACTTGACATTTTATACGAGAATTTTGCTGATAAAAAAAAACATGAGCATTTATAGAGTGTCCCTTATTATGCCATATTATGGTGCTTACAAATGAACAAATATAACCGTACGGATCTAAAATATTTAGAAAAATTTCCACCTACAATGTGCTTGTATTAATAATTTGAATAAATAGGTATGCCTAATATTGAACAATGGCATCCATTTTGTACTTTTTTCTTTTTCATTTTTACAAAATGTAAAAATTTCGATTAATGATTGTCTGTCTACTACGTATTATAGCTACCTACGTATCGATGAATGAAATTGGTCTTGGTCTTGCACACTTTACAAGGGCAAGGCCAGAATGGAACATCTGGAAAAAATATTTCAAAATTTTAAAATATTCGCCATTTTTCTATTTGAATTGTTTGCAAAATTGTTGGAGGATATAGTTTTTAAGTAGGTTTTCTATGAAAATTTCCTTATTAATATTGGTTTTATAAAACAACCTGGGGCTGGAGGAACGTACGCGTTTCGTTTCATAACTCAAGGAAAATTTTGGTGCCAAAACTCAAATATTTATATACTATTTATAAGGGTGATAAAATTGATGTTGTGCCATTGGAAAAATACGTAAAATTTAAATTTTATTGGTATAATGCATTTAAAGGTAAAAAACAATCATCAATATTTGATATAAAATTCAATGAGAAATCGAATGGTGCTAGTGTAATGGCATAAAAGAGATAGGTATTGTAGTACCAGATAAGACCACTTTATGTGTTATAACATACACAAAATATTAATACCAAAAATGAATATCAATATCTCTTTAATATTAAAATAAGTAAATAATTTATTATCCACAACTCTGATGGTGGACCTTAACTTCTGGATTTAGTCTTTAAATAAAATAATTCAAACACAATTAATGAAACATAATATAATAAAATAATATTTTGTACATACAACAGTACAAGTAAGTCTTCACTCGATAGTAAAATGTGAGAACTCTACAACAGAATAGTATTCTACAAGAGACTAAAACAAAGTACAATTACTCTGTTAAAAATGTGAGTTTATAAGACATGAAATGGAGGGAGAGGTCATCAAATACCGTTAGGTACAGACTGGTGAATACCGTAATTTTTAAACAAAAGAAAGAAGAAGAAGATAAATTCATAAAGAAAGAAGAAGAGTCATATAATTCAGCGATATTATTTCAAAAATAAAATAATGTCACCTGTATACGAATATAGTCATTTATAATTTTTATGGCTGACTATATGTGTTACAGCTAGTTTAAATTTGATACAAACGAAATTGGTGGTGATAGAGTTAAATATTGAATAAAGGTCTGCATGATAACCCGATCTAAATCCATGTAACTTTTTTTGCGTGGAAACTCAATAAAATGAAAATATACCATTTAGGACGATCTTATGAAACTATTACTGCATTACAAGATTCCATTACCCTTTGTTGTAGAAATATTAATGTTCAACAGCTAAATCGACTAAGAACAGAGTTCTACAATAGCTTCGGACACTGCATTCTGGTTGAAGGAAACTATCTTGAGCACTTTCTATAATTTATCCTAGTCTTCATTTAGTTTTGTAACATGCAGATACGCTATATATTGAATACAGTCAATTGAATTTCATTATGTTTAGTTTTCATTTTATTTCTGGTGTAAATACTAACTTTTCATGATTAATATTCAACTTCATCTCCACCAACTTTATTTAAAAGTATCGACTTTAAACTGGCACCGTTTGATTTCTCATTGAATTTCAGGACGGAAAAGTTTACTTTTAACCTTCAAATACATATTGGCCACATTTTATATCAAGAGAACTTAAATCCTATACAATTTTCCTATAGGGTTACATCAAAGTTATCACCTTGTATAAGTAAATTTCTTGTAAAAGTTTGCAATTTTTGTCCTAGAGTCTCAAAATTTGAAAAGAACATTAATATTAAGCCACTGTCCTGATCTATTGATTTTGGTGCAGAACAGCTGGCTCGTACTTCCAGGTGCTATTATTTTTCTTTTTATGTTCGCAATAAAATTCTTAATTTTAAAACAACTGCTACAAAATTAATAATAAATACTTATTATAACCTACCTGAACATGCCACTAATTTTGATGTGTGTCAGCCACCCTATACCTACAGTACAGCTATTTTTGATGTTATTGACTATAAAATGCCTGATTTTGAACCAGTAACTACAAATTTGCAAAACATATTGACTATAATTTTTTTCAATATGAAGTCAATTAGTTTTTTTTTATTTCTCACTATTTGAAGAGTTATAATGGAATTTTTGTCCAGATTCTTGTATATTTTGGAAGAACAAAACCATGGACCAACAGACACTTACCTCAATCACCATCGAAAGTCAGGACCATATTCTTTCGGCCACAGCGCCAGTTAATGCTGGTGAGAGCAATAGATGATGTGTGTAGCTCGGATGCCACACCACTTCCCTTCAGTATAGCAAAGCGCAATATGATTCGATGTTTGGCAGAATACAAGTAAACTAGGGTGCCCCTCTACTACATAGTGCAAAGGGAATAAGGGATGCCTCCTCCTCCAATTTATCCCCACTCATGCTATACTTGCCATCCTATCTACCTCCGGTCAATACCCTCAACATCTAGGATTCGCATGTTATGGAACTGACCTAGCAAAGAGTGTACAAGAGAAAGAGCCATTAGTGCACTACCCTTCTCGTGTTATTGTTACCAATGTAGGTTTCCTGCCAATCCGGGGAATAGAATCATCAACAGACAGATACCTACCTCAATCGCCACCAAAAGTCAGCATTGTATTCACTCGGCCATGGTACCAGTTAATGGTGGTGACAGTTACAGCCGATATGTGTTGCTCAGATGCCACAGATATAATATTTGATAATGGGAAAAATATGAGAATGAAACTTAAGTATCATTCTTGCATTTGGCCTTAAATTTAATTTTAGAATGAGTGGCTCGGCTACCACAAGTTTAAAACATCGATGGTACGATATAATATGATGTAATTGTTGTGGCATTATAAACTTATAATGGATGATTGATATGCTGGACAAATGAATAGGAGTAAACAACTTCCGTATCAACATTTTTATTTCAATAAAATATATTTTGTAAGGTTGTTAAATTGCTCATGTTACTCAATATTTGCAAAAACAAATTCTTTTAAGATTGCAAAATTACCCACACCTGACTTCATTGAATTCCCTACATATTTTCAGTGTGACTTTTGCGCATACGTGTGAAACTAACCTTTAGCATAAATAATGTTATACAGTTGTACAAAGTAACGAGGTAGGCACCTGAGAAAATTAGGCAGCTCACCAGTTAATGTATACAATTTTCAAATAGATTGAATGTCAAGCTGAAATGTTGGGCAGCAAAATAAATTCACGGTGAAGTCCGAAGCTATTATACATAGCTCCAAACAGATAGTTTTAACAGCTTAGCACGCAATGGATATTAGTTTAAACAACATTGATTACGAAAATTTGGTTAAACATTTATTATACATATTTATGTTACTTGAGCAGCAGTGTTCATTGTCAATCTGTCGCACTTTCGGAATCAAAAATATCTAGATGACAAAATTTTCACACATAGTCTGCCTTTAAATTCCCAAAATTGAGCCATTCATAAGCATTAACGAGTAGGTAAAATGATTTCTTCTGTTCTTAGGACGTTAAACTCGAACCACCCTACGTGACATTTGTCTGTACCTATATGATGATCTGAGCTTCTGCAGGGCCTTGATTATGCACCACTAATTCACTGGGTGAGGAAACGAGGTGGGTTTAGTTTACAGTCAGTCGTAGAGTCGTAGGTGCTTTCATATATAGCCAAAACACAGTGCGTAGGAAGTGTACGCATTATTATTGTTCGATAGTAGATGAAATAAATTTACTGCTTAGCGTTACACATTATATCTATGAGAATCTAAGCGTTCTTTTTTGAAACCCTGTTTTTTGGTTGACTTATCTGATGAACGAGTCAAAAGTATAGACGTATTATGTTCTTCCTATTCACGTTGTCAGTAACTGATTAGATAAGTAATTTTACTACCGGTGCCGAAAAGTGTAGGAGGAACAAAAAAAAAAAAAAAGTAGGTACCGATATTATAATGATGATTTTTTTTTGTTTCATGTTTTAGAGCATGAAAAAAGTTTTTCTGTGGAAGAGTGTTTCATGCGTTCCATAGATGGGCTGATAAATGATCCGACTGATTCCCACGACACACTGATACAAAACTATTGGAAGGCACTTGGCTCCTGTATCTATTCGTCTTTCATATTGTTCAGTAGTCTGCAAATTAATTGGAACAAGATAATTTCATATTACCTACGTCTCTGTTTTATTGTTATATTTCTTTCAATTAAACGAAAATGTAACACTGAATTTTGATTTTTGATTGTTTTGTTGTGAAGTGGATCCAATGCTTTTCATAACCAATACTGGAAACAAAATAGTCGGCTACTTTGAGAGGTAGCAAATTACGTCATTCTGAATCGACAATAAATGAATAACTGAAAAAGATTCGTTTTGCCGATTAAATTATTGTAGGAATAGAAGATATTTATTAGTTTAATAAGAAAACGAAGTAAAGTGTTCACCTTCTACACAAAACAAATGAAAGTCATAATATTGAAACAAAATTGGTACAAATGTAAGTACCTACCTAGCGATGTAAACGTCAAGAAAACAATAAAAATATGCCACAAAGTAGATATAAGTAGTTGTTAATAGTAATAAACATAAAAAATTTCACAAATTTATCAAACCTAACTTAGTTGGAAATATTTATCCAGCAGAGCTATATAGTATATAGCTTACTCTAAACATATGATCTCACCTCGCGTAGATTGCTCAAATTGTTCTCAATGCAGAATTTTCGTTCAATTTCTCTATATTAAATCAGTCATTTGTTTGGTAGGATCAAAGGAATAGGAAAAATAATCAAAAATCAAAAGACGAGAGGTGCTAAAAAACACTACCTACTTCCTCTCCATCAATCGACCCATCGAACAACGGATGGTTCTGAATGTCAATCCATCGGAATAATAGATAATCGATGTTTAATGGGGCTGTCATTACTCTTCAAGACCTATTTCAAAATATGTAAATGAATAAACGAAAAGTTATCTTCCCTGGGTAAAGTATTAATGAATTAAGTATTTTACTCAAGATTTTGTAAGAACACTTGGGTTACTATAATTTATTATCCATACAAACGAACAATGACAGCTTTATTCATAAAATCACGAATAAAAGGTTACATAGAAATTAATAATTCACTCAAAAATGCGAATACTTATCCCAGGAATGTAACCATTTATGCACCTATCATTCATCTACATATTTCGATGGTTTGAGAAAGTAACAGCCACATTTTCACAATGATTATAAATTATCAATTTGGTCAACTATTTAGTTTATCATAGTAAAGCCAACCAACAATTAAAGACCTGTTTCATTTGCATTGAATAAAAAGTAGTCGAAAATTTTCCAGACTTTCCAAAAGTAATTTTAACGTTACTGTCAGCCTACTTGCTTACTATCTAAACTGCGTTGATAGGTACCTACTTCACTACATTTATTCTACATATTATCCACTAACCATTTTACATTTCTCTGCACACTTTTCTGTGATCTCGAACTTTCTTCACTGATTGCATTACAATCAAATATATGTCAGATACGTTGTTTGTATTCACTAATACAGCTTTGACTTTTAATATTTACTGGTTTATTATATCTAGGCTACGTGCTTAACTCAAATATTTCTTCAGTCAGTATTCATAAAATTATTAATATGAACAATGGTGGTTGGACTCACATCATATAAGGTAAAGGGGCTCGGACCCCTGACGACAGTCGCCGCCTTAAGACTGGCAAATATTCGTCTCAATGATGCTAAATCATATGCACGAATTACGTTTGATCGTAATTACTTGCACGTATATGCATGTAATGTACAAGTACCAAATTATGACCAATCTCAACAATACGATGATGTCACAATTCCATACACAAACTGGCCCATCATTTCTTATCACTACAAGAAATGACGCACCAGGCCATTCACACGAACATATGTAATCACTACATATATGTGTTGGTGTTAAATTAACAGACAGAAGTCTTGCAAGGTTTTTGATTTGAAGTATGGGGTAAAATTTCAGAAACATGAAAATTCATAAAGAGGAAAAAGCTAAAAATGGAGAATCGAACGAAGATTACTTATACTATCTGTAATACACGAGTTCATCGTGGCACATTTCAATTATGTTTTTCTTTACCGATATTTTGGGTGTGCCACAAATGACACTTTATACCACCAACGTTTTATGGGTAATGGGGACACATTATACTCCAATAACACCCCCTCATTGTGCCACTGCCAATAAAGCTTCCCACCCAAAATCGAACATAAATAAATGAAAGTATGCAAACAATATTATTTTCTCCATTTTATGAGAAAAGTATACACTAGAGACACCATACCCTTAGCTGTTTTAAACAATGTAGGCTATCCGCAATAAAACCTTGTTGGGATTGCCAAACCATGAATTCGGATCTCACTGTCATTCAGTGACAGGTAAACAAATTTTTTCACCTTTCAACCCTCGGCTGGCAGTAGTCTTACGAATTTTCGCCGACATTTCAAATTATCCTACACATACAGGTACTATACTCGCAATTGGTATTTACTCGTCCATCTAACGATTAATCTTCGCACTTCGATACTGACAGTACAAACAGCGACTACACGTAAATTATATTAAGTTATACACACGTATGTCTAACCCAACATCAAGATTGCAGGGAAGGAAATGAAAAATGATACGCTCGTAGGTACTTCGTGACACCCTGTATCCTTTAAAACGTATACAGTAGAAGGTAAGAAACAAACGTATTATATATTATACATTTGATGCAAACGTACCACAATCTCATAATGAAGTAATTCTTATGCGTTTTATATAACGTCGCCTTAACAACTACCAGTTTGGTTGAGAAAAAAAAAGGAAGGGAAAATGATAATATTATAAATGTCTGCAATATATGGGTACTGAGTATACTGTATGCTGGCAGGCTATATTAAGCGAAAAGCTACAAAAAAAAAAAAAAAAAAAAAAAAAAAGAAATGATGAGATAAGATAAAAACAAAATGAAAAAGAAAAACAGTAAAAAAATAAAAATAAAAGAAACAAAACGAGCACCCAAAATACAGCAGTATACTTTTATTTTTAATATTGTTCTGCATTTTTTTTTTTTTTTTTTTTTTAATTGCGGTTAAATTTTTACTACGCCAACGAAAAACACTCCTTTTGTAAAAGTAAATAAGATATAAGTATTTTACATGAGAAAAAAAAAAATGTATAAAATTTATTTTAAAGGAACTGGTTTTCAGAAGGGTTACCACAAAAAGCGATAAATCTCCGTAATGCGGTTGAAGTATGATTTTTTTTTTTTTTTTTATCTTGTAGTATTTTATTTTCATGTAAAAATCTACATAAACTTTGACCGTTAAACGTATTTGTATTTTTTTCTTCTTCTTCATACATGCGGTACACATTAAACGGATAAATTTTGTACGTAAACTTGCGATGGTTGTACAGGAGTTTTTAATGGTTAGAAATAATACTTTTTCTCGCTCTCTCTCTCTCTCTCTCTCTCTCTCTCTCTCTCTCTCCTTCTCTCTGGTTTTGCTACGTTTGTAATGGAAGTAGTATTATATGTACACGATCTTATCGCGATAAATTTCTTCTTCGTCAAGTAGGAAAATACCGAGCATTATGGGAAAATATGTCACGTTTACGAGTAAAAGATGTCGCTAATCCATCTGTAAAAATGTGAAAAAAAAAAAAAAAAATGGCGGTATTGTTTGTGAAAAGAACGACACAAATTTTCAACGGTAGTCTGTCGCTTCTTTGTCAAACGCTAATCGTTATAACAAATCTTAACAAGCATATTTTTTTCATTTTGATGTTCATTTTTTTCAACTTTTTCTTTCGCCTCCGTCGACTCCATGTTGTGAGCGATATGCGTTGTTGACGATTCTATTTTCGCCCACAGAAGCAGACTTATCGGTGCTTGCGAAAAGTTCTACTAGATTTTCGACCGACGATAATTTTCCATAGTTACGAACCCTTCAGATAAAAAAATTCCGAGTATTTTACTCATTATCGCAGTCAAGATCAACCAGTGGTGGAAGAGGCAAAGGTAAAAAGGCGAGTGAAAAACTTCCTCCGCCAAAATTTGAAAATAATGAAGAAAACAATAAAATAATTCTAGCCTATTGTCTTATTTTAATTTCAGGGAGAAGCAACCGCTACTTGCAATCCCCCTAAAAGTTTTATTCGAGCTTCGTCTCGGAAAAGGGTCTTCAAAAATTCCCATGGGGTTCTAATCCCCTAATAACACCCTGGGTAAGCCAATGAGCTAACTGTATTGTGTTTTATTTTGTCTACAATCCTTTTGCCGCAATTACATCATTGATACCCAATTATTTTTGTATTTATGAAGAGTGAGATACACCACTCGACGAATTCAATTAGTTAGTTTGATTTCACTTTTACTTCCCAGGCAAAGTAAAGGCCTATAACAAAATCATTGTGAGCATAATTTTAGTTCCACTCAGCCTTTTTCAAACAATAAATTACTTACAGTCCGAATAAAATGCATAGAAGTGCAAGTAAATCGTACCTACATCTAACACATCTCACGTTCAATACATCACCATATCCCTTATCTGACCCATTCCTCATCCCATGCATTCCAGAAATCCCACTTCCGACAAATCGTATTCACCATATTTCATGCACCCGTATCCTTTCAATCCCACATTTCACATAAAATTTTATTATACCACATTCTACAAATGCTATACATCCTATAAATTCCTCATCACACATGTCCCACCCTAAAACCTACGTATCCAACAAATCCGAAAAATTGCACATAATTTACCCCACACTCCACAAATCGTTTATTCAATTACAACTCGCATGCTTTACACCTCACATTTTAACTATCACCTATTACATGATTCTTGGACCCAAGACATTCTATATCCTACCTAATCTTACAAATTCCGCACATTCCGCATCTTTCACATCCGCATTTTGTATATCCCACTACCCACATCCAATTCACCTTTCACATATTACCTCTTGTACCTCACATATCCCATTCTTCTCTTATCCCACAAAAACAACAACACTTCACACCCCTAAACTCAAGGATGGATAGTGTTGTAGCGTGCGGGCATTATTTCCTATTTTCTGTTATTTTCCTTTCCTTTCTTTCTTATTTTCTTATGTTCAATTCAGATGAAGCTACTTACTGTTGGCTAGCAATCACAGAGCTGACCACCATTTATTTCTTATTTTTAAACTGCTGACTTTTGTCCTCATCATTTTTCACTTTTGATTTTTACATCAAACTATCAATATGTTCGTCTTTTTGTGAATGACTACACACTCACTTAAAAATGAATTTAATTTTCATTTTGGATTCAAATTCATGAAGCTAGCCTTCAGGATGTGGTTAAAGCTGCGATTGCTATTTCAACAAATTCAAGTTGGCACCTCCGTCTGAACTCCGGTAAAATGTACATCGTTCGTTTTTTCCTTGCTAAATTCTAGAAATGTTCTCTTATGTATTCTTTGTTTTCCCACCTAAGCATGTTCCACGCACTAAAGTTGTTCATGTCAAATCTCGATTATACGGATAAATATTAGAATGTTCTAAATTTCTTAAAACCTTATCAAAGTGGAGTGTGTGTGGAGTATGTTATGAGCACCCGGTTCCCCTTTTTTTGGCAATTCCATTTTATGGTAAAATACAGCTTGTGTTACAAAAATTTGCATTTCCTGATCTGTTACTTGGAACAGTGCTTCCACTGTGTGTGCGCTTTTATTTAGACTTTCGCACACTACAGCGTCAATTGGAGCTATCAGTAAAATTACTGACTGTCGCCCCATATCATCTAGTTTTATTGGGGGAAGGATTAAGAAGAATCTAAAAATAAAATAGTTGGGGTAAAACAATTTAAAAAAAACAGCGCACTTCAATTCATAGTAGGCTGGAACATTTAATATGGTGGCTACACATTTTTATTTTTACTTACGGTAACATTGTTTGATTTGTTGTTTTGGTGGAAACAACAACATTTTTTTTGTGAAGGTGTTTACATTGATACCAATCAGACATACACATACTTACTCCATGAAATTTTTCTTTTTTCTCTCTTTTATGTCAAAAACTGTTCTGAGAATTGTGCCAAGATTCATGCCAATATTTGTGCCAAGATTTGTGATGAAATTTGTTCCAAGATTTTGTAACATGCGGGCCTTATTTATTCTTATTTTCCTATTTCCTTTCCTTTCTTTTCTTCTTTTCTTGCGCTAAAATTATAGACAAAGCTACTTACTGCTGACTAGCAATACAAGTTTCAACCATCATTTTTTCATATGCCTAACTGTTGACTTTTGTTAGCACCTTTTGGCACTCTTGATTGTAACATCAAGCATTCAACATGATTTTCTTTTTTTCATGAATAATTTATTCTCTCATTTAAAAATGAAACAATTCTTTTCTTTTCATTTAAATTCCTAAAATTTGTCTTCAAGAAATGGTTGGACTTTTGGTTCCTACACTCTTTCAGTTCAAGTTGGCACCTCCGTCTTAAATTTAGTAATGTGCGTAATGTTTGTCTTTCCTAATTTAAATCTCCGCATTCTTCTTTCATTTATCCGTGTTTTCTTAGTTTACATATGTTCCACACCCTAAAGTTGCCTATATTGAATCTTTGATTATAATGATAAATCCTAGAATGTGATAATTTATTTAAACCTAATTGAAGTGGAGTGTGTGTGAAGTAAGTCATGAGTGCTCACATCCTTCTCACAGTGACATAAAATTTGTGTCATAAAAATCTGCTTATCTGCTTCACTTGATCCATTTTCTGGAACCTTGTTTCCACTGTGTATGAACTTTTATTTAAACTTTTGCACACCATAATTTATTTTAAGATTTATTCCGAAATTCATTTCAAGATTTGTTCTGAGATTTGTGCCAAAAATTTTCACCTTTCAATTTTTACCCACACCCCAAGTGATTATAAAAATGTGTAGTAAATTAATGATATGTTAAAAATGAATTTAAAACAATATATGTTTATTAGTGTAAAATGTACGAAGTGAAACCTACCAAACTCTAATGCACTCACGCAGAAACATGTAACCTAACCACAGAATATTAAATATAATAGACGACACCTGTGAAATGAATAATGATACCACTTTTACAATCAAAATATTCTGGCTTTTCGAGATCTCGACAGTTTTTAATCACATTTTCATCTATGAAATTCATGTTCATCGTGATTTTGAAATTAATAATTATATTTATTCGTCCATTTAATTAATTATTAAATAATTTTAAGAAAAAAATTCTATTCGTTGCCATTGGGTCCGAATGAGGAGGAAGCAAATTCAAATTTGATACCATAGGAGAGAGGACAATGGCTTCAAAAGTGGTGCCACTTTTCATTACAGCATTTATACGGCTGTGCACCGTCTTTTACATTTACAGCCAGTTTTTCAATATCCAGCAAAGAACTTTTACATTCAGCTCGTGCTAAAATCCTATTTAATTGTTAGTGCAATTTTCCAGTTTAACTAACTGAGCTCTTGATTAAGAATTGAAAAACCGATATTTAATATTCTGTGATTTTCACTCGCAGTTGTGATCCTAAGCTTTGGTAATGCTCTAGCAAAAACTCAGTAATTATTCATGGGGCTATCCACATACAAACCAAAAAACAAAATCTAAATTCTGTTCCCAAATGGAGTTAAATAAAAACATATATTATAATACATTACCATACAAAGGAGAAAAGTAAGCGATTGCCGAGGAGTTGCGAAGTTGCAGCATGAGCCAAAGATGAGTGCTGCAATGAGTGCTGCAATAACTTACTTTTTGACTGTGTATAGTTAAGATATTCTATTAACTATGAGAAAAAAAAAGAAAAACGGAAAACATAATTTTTTTTTCTCAATCTATAGTCATATTGAACACCTGTGCACAGTCATACTTTTGATAGGAACATATCATTGTAATTTTTACATTAATAATGAGGAAAAAATAACTAACTACTTTTCTCCTTGTGATAAGATCATCCTTAAAAGATTGCTTTTTTCACTCACTAACGGGAAGAAAAATGTGTACGTTTCGTTCGCATAGTTAATAAAAAATGTTAACTCAGATGTGTAATAAGCCTTCAGATAGACCAACCCACCTGGAAATTTCCTAAATCTCTCCAACCCATTTTCTCTTCCCTATAGTATTTCACATAAACCTAAATTTTCCTACCAGCATCATAAAAAATCTCACATTATTCCTTCAAAATTCATCGTCCTACCACCATTGTTTTTTACCTTCAAAATGTATCTACATAGATAAAGTAATTGTTGGGTAAAGAAAATTAAAAAAGCCTTTAAAACCAAGTTTATAAAAATTGTATTCGAAAACAAATATCAGAGAAAATATACCGGACATTAGGCATCGAAAGATATACGAATACTGAAAAAATAATAGTCAACAAGAATTGATCGAATCGGCTAAAGAAACAAAGAGGCAAGTTAACACATCGACGGAATAATAGATAAGTAAAAACCCAATCGCAGATAAGAAAAAATATTCTCGTCATTGATAGAATACAGGCTATTCAAAATAATTCTCGAAAAATCAAGAAAACTAAAGGAGCCTACGATTCCAAAGAATCGTGAGCTAACAGTAATGGAAACTGGAGTTTTCATGGTAATAAAGAAAAGAAGATTACCAATGCGAATGAAGAGAAAACTCTAACCTGTACAGGCGATGCTTGATGCAGATAAATCTCCATAAATTTACACTGTCCATTAATCGACGCGTATTAACTATTTTTGTGCACAAAATACGAATAATGTCATTTGCAACTCGAATTCACTTTGCAAACGGACTACCATTAATATTTTCAATTAGGCAAATGCAAGGGATGACAAAACATACGACATACGGACCCGATGAAGGTAATTTGTGATTGTCAACGAAACCGCAATAAATTTTATTGGTTATGTTATATGAATTCGGCCCCCAAATCGAGTACTTTTTTCTTTTTTTTTTTTTTTTGTCGTTCGTAACAAAAGAGAATCTAAACCGAAAGGCAATAATAAGATTGAAAAACATGGGCAGGTTTCGGGTGTAATTTAGGTACAACGTATACGAGTATAAATACCCGATGTGCAAATATTGTAGCTCAGAAAAATATGGAAAAAAAAAAAAAAAAATTAGAATATTTCCGATATGTTGCAATATTTATGTATAATGATTAGGTGGCGTACAATAGGAAAAATATCAATAACGATTTAAACAGATACAATATATCAATGTCTTTGTATACCATAGTATATACTAACTTACTATATTATACCTTCTCCAAAACTTCGTTTTATTTCACGGCGTTTTATTTATTACACACAAAGACTGATACCACGCGTTACATTTATGCTTTTTTTTAAATGGATTCCAATTTTTCAACAAGACTACCTAATAGGGAAAAATAAAATGAGGTGGGGGGTAAAAAAACAACATAAATAAATAAATAAAACAGTTTATTGTATTATAAAGGTCGCCGATAATCGAAATTATTAGTAGAAGTTTATACACATATATTATGCCGACCTAGAAGATACTAATACGAAAAAAAAAAAAAAAAAAAAAAACTAATTAACATTTTTCGTTATTTTCTTCTATCGGTCTTCGAGGATAGCCCAACTTCGAAAATTTTATGCATTTTATCGAATTTTCATAACCTATATAAATCACATGGATACGAAAATAAACAAAAATTTCACGGCAGGTGATTCAAGTCTCTTCGTCAAAAAACAAAAACGATGAAAAAAAAATGATGAATGAGCGCAGATTCTACGTACCTATATTATAGGTTAGCCTACTCGTTATAATCTCCGAGAGGGTTGATATGTATTTCGAATAATATACCATTCCCCAGGATAAAAAGAAAATTAGAAAGAAATGAAAAAAAAAAGGCGCCTTCGAAGTTTTTCTTTTTTTTTTCATCATTTACTGCTTGCAGTGTAAAATGAAGCCAATCATAAATGTAATTTGTTTGTTTTAAGGAATGCACCACCTGTCACGAGTCTATCTTAAGCAAACAAACAGAGCCTTATCATCGTAAATAAGAATAAGGGGAGTTGAGGGATGAGAATGAAAAAAAAAAAAAAAAGAAGTAGACTGAGATCGGACACTAATAATAAGGTAGAAAAAGACGTGAACCTCTTGGGTGATCACCCAATCAGTGGTTAATAAAGTTGCTAAAGGCCATATTCACGTTTATTCGAAGCTTCAGCTCATGATGTATGGTTATGTAAGTTGATATTAATTTTTTTTTTCTCTAAATTGTCATTTCATTTGTATCGTTAATGTGAACTGCTAGCTGGATACCATTCCAGAAACGAGGTAATTTGATTGTAATTAGAAGATTCATGTCGTAATTTGAATCTCGTGGTTTGTAAAGTATGGATGTCTATTTTGTTCAGCAGTTCAATAGAAAAATCTACTGGTTTCAAAATTTATAAGAACGAGAAGGGGGAATTGAAAATTAATAAAAATTAAAATGAAGTGTTTACTTCGTTTCCTTTCAGCTTTGTATTCGCTCCATAAACAATGAAACAACGCTACCACCTCCCCTTAATTTTTCACTACCATTTACTCCTTCCACTTTGTAAGTAGGTTTTCTACTTAATCTTGTGCTCATGGAAGGACCCAGTGGTGCGAATATACGTTTTTCGTTTCATGACCCAAGAAAAATTTTAGTACCATTTTTAAAAATTCATATGTATGTATGTATGTACGTATGTACGTATGTACGTATGTACGTATGTACGTATGTACGTATGTACGTATGTACGTACGTACGTATGTATGTATGTATGCATGAGTATATGCGTGTATGCGTGTATGCGTGTATGCGTGTATGCATGTATGCATGTATGCATGTATGTATGTATGTATGTCAGATTCTTGTTAACACGATACAGGGCAGAATTTTTGTTACATGACCACGAAATTTGAACTAAACATTTGTATTAAGTCAAGAATGAGACCATTTGAATTTGGGGAAAATTGGTTTTACGTTACATCAGGGATGGTTGATTATGTTGCAGTTTTGGCAGTTTTATGGCTCTAAAAAATGTAATTTTGAAGCAATAGTCACAAAATTTGGTATAGACATTGGTTTAAACCTATTACAATATCATTCTATGTTTGGTTGCGATTGGTTTCATGATTCAAGCCCTGAGGCTGTTAGACGGGCATATTTTCGATGTTGACTCACTAAAACTTGCAATTCTTATCCAATAGTCACGAAATTCGGTACAAACAGCTCATTTGACATGAGACTAAGCCCCACCAATTTTGGTTTCAATTGGTCAATTTGTTCCCAAGTTTTAAGTAATTCATTGCGATTTTCTCTATTTTACTCTTCAGATAACAGCTCTAAAAAATCAATTTTTCAAGCTTGAAACAGAAAAACCTCAGAAAAGCAAAATTACTTCAAAAAGTCAGTTTCATGACTCCTGTTTTGTAGATTCGAACCCTGTACACCTGAATTACCAGAATTCTGTCTTTGAATTTAACTAACTGAGCCACAGTTCGTTCTTATTATATAGGAGAGTTTCAACGTGATTAGAATTGGCATTGTTCAAATTTGTTTCATTGTGAAGTTAAGTTTGTGATGTCCTATGTTCTGTTTTTGGAGCTTCGATAGACGAATATAAAAAGCTCTCATGTTGAATTATGAAAAATTATATTTTAAAAACCTTATATACATGACATACGCGGTATTTATATTTATCTTTACAAAATTGCATAAGTAATACCTGTTTTCTGGACATAAGAGTTTTTCAAATTAAATTTTCTCTTTCTTTCAAGACATAGGAGGTTTTTATTTCGGTGTTCTAACCCTCTTGGAATGGTAATTTGTTTATTTTAAAATAATAAGTTTGTCTTTTGATAATCTATTCATATTTTTCATAGCAAAAATAATAAAATTAATATAATTTTCCTTATTCTTAATGCTCTTTAATATATTTGAACAATGACCGAATTTTAATAAACTTTTTTGTGTCTACTGAAAAATTTACTTATTTGTATTTACAAAGTTTAAACCAAGTCAATGATTTTCAATGCTAAAAATGTTAGAGTCCATGAAAAATGAAACAACTTTTTTAAAACAAACGAAGGCATTCGATCGTCCGGTGACATCACTATTTCCTAAAACTAATTTATTTTTGTTCACACTTTTAATTTATGTCGTCTATTCCATGAACCTTTTCCTCAATTCTGCTATTGTCCTAATTCTTCTTAATCGTATACATACACCTACTTTATGTCATAATATTATTATATCTTATTTCCTTGGTTAATCGCTCATTACATATATGTACATTTCTAATGTCTAATCATATGTACCTATATCTTCCACGACACCAGTTGTAAAATCACTCAACTCGAACGTGAACCATTAGTTCCAAGTCTAATTCATTCTCTTTTTACACCTTATTGACGTTTCACTAACTTCATCATTTTAATCAAATATACATTCATTGAACATTCGTATCATCACGATTGTACTGTTACAACATAAAACTAACAAGATTCCTAACATTTTATAATTTGTTCATATTTGTCAAGTTTTCGTCAAGTCTAGATTTCGTATAATTTAGCCCCATAGTCATGGTCTAGCTCCGGCATAAAGTACGTCACGATCACCAATACCTCAAAACCACAATCATAATTTATTTTGCTCATCACTCCTCCCTTATCAGGCTATTTTACAGTACAATTCACATATGAAATGCTTCCATTTTAGGTTTCTCTACAACATGCTTATAAAATCATTCGAAGTACCAAAATTCTAGTAATAAAAAAAAAAAAATCTGTCGCAGCGATACTTCGCTAGAAAACCCAATTTTCCAGTTTTCATCTGCAGTACAAAACCTCTCCGCAGTTCCTTTGCGCCGTAAATGCGAAACAGATACTTCCAGCAATACAAATAACGTACTTTTCACCAGAAATTATTTCTATACCTACTCAACAATATACATAGCAGAATATAAGGTCAAATTGGGAGAGTGACGTTATCAGTGTTCTTTTGTCGTGAGAAGGAAAATTTTAATCGTCCTCAACCGTAACATTTTGGCGATGTCAATTTTAATACCACGTTGAAAATATCAAAAATAGAAAACTTTATAATCTGTCTACGTGGGTGAAATTTCCAGCAAAGAACATTGATTCTCGCAGCAACAAAAAACACTTTGTTAACTAAAATAATATTCGTGAAAAATGTTATACATCCACTAATCTAGCAATGTGTGTAAACTTCAGCCAATGTAATGTGTAATTAAAATGTGATTTAAAGTGCTGAAAACACAAAAAAAAAAAAAAAAAAAAAAACCATCCTAAAGAAATCGTATTTATGGTCGAGAGGTGCATCTCAAACAAACGCCAGTTTCAGATATGAGTACGAAGACCTGCGGCCAACAGTACAGGTGCCCAGTTAGTGTGTATGTATGTACTGACAGGTGGTTTTCAGTGGATCGTTTTCATTTTTCCCCCTCCCTCTTTGTCTTCTTCATCTGGCACTTTTCCTTCTTGCTTTATTGTTTCGTTATACCAACATAGGGCGGATTCACATAGTCAATTTTGGAGTTAGATCGCAAATCCTATAATCATCAAGCTGTCCCCTTAAACCGGATTCCATCCGTGTCTTTTAAACGAAAAAAACAAAAACAAAAACAAAAACAAAAACAAAAAAACAACAGAAAAATAAGAAGAAGAAACCGACTGCGCCGTTTTTAGTAATGTAATAATTAGATTCTGCTAAAGTTTTGTTTCTTTTTCCTCTTCGTCTTCCAGTATTTTCGTTCTTTTTTTTTCTTTGTTTTTTTCAAGATACCCGTCAGTGGGGTTAAAATATGAAACGTTGAACACAAATTAAAATTTATCCCTACAGGCTATAATAATTTGTCGATGGGTTGTTCGGAGATACGGAGAGAGACGATATTTTTTATTTAAAAAATAATTAATTATTTGTTTTATTTCGTTGCTAATGCTAATGTAGGTATAGGTATGTATAATATACCTACTTATGTATATATATATATATATATGTACAAACGTACCTACGTATCTCTCTTTTAATCGTCCCTAAAATATTGCTCTTCGTTGGTTTTATTTGTTTAAAAAATCGTCTCGTTAGTCATTATAATAGGCGAATGGTAATGCGGTTAAAAGGATTCGTAGGAATAAATTTCAGGCAATATCTACGCTAATTAATAGCAAAAACTGACGAATAATGCACAGTAAAACAACCATCGAAATGAATACGAGTAGATATGACTCCCAGAATGAAATCAAAGCATCAAATTAAAGCCTGCGTAAAATTCGTCTTTAATTCAATCTAGCAGCTGAAAATTCGTTAACTTAGTGGCAAAATCTTTCGAGTTTCAGTTGAGGAGAAAATTAACGAATGGGCGACCATAACGTAAACTACAGGGGTGTTTCATCAGAGGCCCTTCAAACTTTAACAGCAGAATGGTACATCTTGAGATAAATAAATAAAGTTCAACTAAAGTATCCCTTAAGGAGTTTAGTTCACGAAAAAGAATGCTATTAAGAAATTTAATTCTTAATTGTTATTTGACTATGTAAACCCATAGTAGGCCTACTTGCAAATAGTCCTTTTCAATTTTGCTTTATTTGGTACAGAAACGATACCAACAGTTTTCACACTGAACTCCACTAAGAATTTAAAATGTTTACTTTATTCTTCAAATCGATTGTAAAGTTAATACAGTAAGGTTTAAAAGTGAAACAATTTTAATCTTTTTTGTTCTTCGTGGTTGGTTTTATACGTTTGACTATTTTAACATAATTCCTTACTGTTATGCTTTTACTATACCTAACTCCTTAAGCGGAGAGAATAGGGCCATTTTCCTTTTTCTTTTTTCTTTTTTTGCAGATATTTTTTGAAAAAACTAGTCAACCGACAAAAATGAAAAGAAAAAGTATCAATGATTTCTGATACTTATTTGATGGACAGATTTCACCCTTTTCTTGGTTTACCTTCGACTACAAAATTAAAAGTAATAAATGTAGGTACCTATCCTATTTTCGTTAAGATCAACGTATCAATGAAAAAAAGATTAAAATGAAAAAGCCGCACTAAAACTACGCAGAGACTACTCGAAAAAGTTTTCAAATATTTTTACCTACCCTTTACTCCCTGTTGCTTGAATGTATTAATTCATTCACTAACCCGTGCGGTGTTAAAGACAGCATCTGCTTGTGGTATTTTAGATCTATTCGCAGATAAAACTAACATTTAGTAGCTACCGTTTTGTTACTATGCTCTTCTTTTTTGACCATTTAATTTATATCTGAAAAAAAATATCAACCTCTTTAAAGACCGTAAGAAAATATCGTATTTAACCACCAATCTTCCGAATTATGTATAGGAAGGTACCCACCTTTAAGACTTCGAACAAATAAAGAAAAAAAGAAGGTGAAACTTTAGCACTTAGTTTAAAATATTACTGGTCTCTTATCTGAAATATTTTAAACGTTTTCTACGTTTCCCCAGGTGCGTTTAACGTATATTATATTTAATCGTCACTATCAATGGGCACGCGAAGAATAGGATTCCTGAATACTTAGTGGGTTAGAAAAAAAAAAAAATTTATTACGATTCACCTGAAGATATACCATACCTGATTAAATACATTCGCACACCTTCTCCGTTTTTGCCTTCGGTGTGCAAATAATATAGGTTTTAATCGAAAAATTTCACATTTGTTTGGACGTCTGACCAAATTATAGTCCCATTAATCCTTTCATTTAGTAAAATAAAAAAATCGTTACTTTTTTTTAAATTTATTTATTCGGCATAATCTCTACAGAATATTTACAATTTGATCCAACATAATGCTTTATGAACATAGTTCTTAACCTCGAATATGAGTCTTATACCAGAAGAGAGGCCCCAACAGTGAGATAGTGCAAACAGTAAGATACTTTGAATAACTCTGTTAGAAATGGAAATTTTAAGTCCACATTCATACTGTAGGTACGTAATTATATGCACGCAGTTATATCAAATTAAGTTTTTTTTGACGGAAAACGTCTTTCAAAGAGGGGTATCTCATAAAAAAAAATGTAATAGCCGTAATTATGACGTCATCAGTCCCTTTTCCTGCCAAAGTTTGTAAGATCAAAATTATGACGTCATTATTATTTCCAACTGCTAAGATTTCCAGTTGTAAAATTTTCTCAATCCAAAATTATGACCAGTGTATTATATTTTTTCTAACGAGCCCCGCACTATTCTCAGACTGCCCTCTAAATAAATAGATAATTAATAAAATAAATAAATATATAGGTACCTACATAAATAAAATAAATACAAGTAAATAGGTAAATAGATAAATAAATAGATTTGTTGTATACCGATTTTAATATGTTGAAATGTAAGGTGATAGATTTTATCTCAGAAGCAGCTGGAGGGGCGGATGACGTCATAATTTTGGACTTGGAAATTTTGAGGCATTGTCAGCGGTTTAAGGGGCATCCTGTTGAAGTTTTAAGTATCTATTTATTGCATATTGATATGGATACATTAAAGATGTTTTTCAAAAACATCTTTAATGTATCCATTTTATTCAACTGTAATTGAAATTACTCTTCGTATTACTATGTTCGGATCATGTTCCATGTTTTAAAAAAGTTATTTTGATGTCTCCATTTTACTCAACATCTAGTAGAGATTTATAAAAGTATTACATTTTGTTCTAAATTCTAATTCATCGACGTGTCTATGTACATTGATATTATGGTATGTTCTTGTTATTATATTTTTTATATACTGAGGCGTCCGAAATCGATTGCCTTGATTTAAAAGGCAATTTCAAATTGAAAGCTCATAAAGTCAACCTTTAATGTATAGTGGTGTTTAAATGCTAATGACGTCACAATGTCCTAAAGTTAGGGCATTATGCACCCGAAAAACTTAATTGAGGGGTCTTAAATTGTCTTTTCAAGACATTTTATTTTTTTGACTTTGACTATGTCCTACGGCTGAATTCTTCTTGACTTGAATTAAACTTCTTCGGACACGGCAAAATGCAGCTTACATTTGTCTTTATACCTCAGCAAATTAATATGATGAATCAGCAATAAGCTAAGTTGTGCGGATAGAAGAGCCTAACAAAGTTTCGGTCCATACAAGGTTTGAAACTTACAAAAACAAACAGCAGAATTATTTTGTTAAAGACTATAATTACAAAAGAACCATAGTGTCAACAAAGCGGAACAAAGCAAAGTGTGTAGCGAAAAAATAAAAAGTTAAAAAAAAAGCTATTGCAGACAACAAGTAGGGAAAACCATCAGAAAGCTGTTGTGTCTTCACATAATTGTGTGTCTTCATAAGTGATGGTTTTGTTGTTTAAAAGACTCCTAATATGAAACTTTAGGTATCAGAGCTTTTGGAAAAAGTGAGGGTGAGGTGAGAAAATAACTAACATAAATGGAGTCAAATCCACTATGCGCAAAAAGAAGGCTCAATGCGGCCTTTAAATGACAGAGCAAGGCAGTCATCTTGAACCAAGCTTGTCTTAAAGTTGTCTTCAACACACCAAATTTCCCTCCTAACAGATGCCAGGAACTCCATCTGATCGTATTGATGACTAATATCTTCACCTCGTAGGTGTTTTCAAAAGATCGCCTTGAAGTGCGATATGGAAACGGGCGAAACTAGAGATGACTCGTGTGTCGTCACTACTGATCCTTTATGACGAAAGAACATCCCTAATATGCCTTTTGTCTTCAACAGAACCTATCTGGAATTCAACTACCATCCTAGTTGTCTTCAAGGTAGACCAGATTGAAGTATATTCTACATCTCGAAGATGGTACACTTATCAAATTGCCTAACGTGAGGACTTAAACGTACGACTTGTGACTTGGACCTGCTACTATCCGCCTACACAAGAAGGACTCATTTGCAAAGACAAACCTAGTACCGGGTGTCGCCAGTGCAAAGCAAAAAGCAAGAGTGATTTAAAATTAGAATTTGTGTTTGCAAATCAGTTCTTCTTGTTAAGGAAATTTCCCCACTTATTGTCTGCTAATTGCCTTCAAACATGCGATGTTGATAATAAAAAGTGAGAGGAATTACCAAATATTTACAGTCAATGAAATTACAGATAGCAGAAATATATATACGTCGACATATAATAGGCAAAAGCGCACGTGGATGACTGATAAAATAAAATATAATAAAATATATTAAATGACTGCAAACCGCAAGCAAAGCGTGGAAAGACCAGAGATAAAGCAAAAAGGTTGGCTGCATTCATGTCGGTCGATGGGTTTTTACTTCTATTCAATTCGTCTTCATCTAATATATATCTCATGGCGCCAGTCTGTCGGATCGAACCAAATTATTGTCTGAAATTGTCTAAATTTGGAAGAGTCGTTACTGAAATAAAATGCATTATAATTCCCTGAAAGAGAATCAGATTTTATTTCTGTCTTCACGTCTTCATCTGAATACAAGTTCGAATTCGGATGATATAATGTCCGAATTTGAATTTTGTCTCTCAAAAAATTGTCTGAAATTGTGACGTGATTATTTTGTCTTATTTTGTCGAAAATAATTTTTATTTTAAGGTCCAGATCTCGGACTTCTCAATACATATTAATGTTTACACACTCTAGTTATTTAATTTCAACATGGTTTCTTTTATTTCTACTGTTTATGTGCTAAAGAGGAATTGAAGGCACCTTTCAGGAGAAGGGTATAATGTAGTTGATGTTTTGTTTCCTGTGATGAGGTAAGTTATCTTGATAGATAGCTTGTTTCTGGCTCTAAATTGAAATTTAAAATAGATTTTAAAAATATGGAGGTTTTGGTGATACAAATCTGACTCATGGCTGGCTATCCATTCTCTGCATTATTTGTACAAAATTGGACTCTGGTAAACTACATTGCCCTGACTGTATGTTTTACTATCAGTGAGTTTTAAGTGTGATTTTGTGTGTGCTTTTTGGTCTTGGTTGTGGTAACACGAGATCACCCCATCTGGCAAACCACAAATATTGTAAAAGAAAAAATTTCCAAAAAATATTTGGGAACAGAAACCTCCGGCTGGCTCCCCTATTTGTGCCTATGAACAAAAAGTATTAAAAATTGTGTTCTTACTCAATGTTGTTTCGTTCAGCACTGAGTTAACTCGCAAGTTTCAATTTCACTCGTAAATTGACTAAATTAACTTGAAAATCATTTGGGAGTTGCTCCCTCAAAATCAATATATGTGTTTGTTGGTTCCATTTTGCCACACAGTTCTTTCAGAATTGATCGAAAGTGTTTCCTTCTTAGAACAGTTTGATGTGAGAAGTCAAAAAATTAGTATATGGTGAGTTTCACAAATCAGATGAGTCAAATGTGTTGATTCATTGAACTGACTCAAACGCATGACAGTTCCTGAGAAATTTATTTGCACCAATGAGAATCAAAATTCTCATCCCTATTCTTACATAAATGGTGCACAATGCAGTATTATATGTTGTAGGCCAAAGTACAAACAATTGACAATATTTTCGAAACAGCCTAATTCAATTTTTATGGCTATGTGGATCAGAAATTATTTAAAACCTCAAGTATCATTGACAGAAGACTGTTCATGACGTGAGCGTAGATGGCTCCATCGTAAAAGGAGGACTGTCCGCATCTTCTGTGCCATTTACACCCCCTCCCCACAACACAACACCACCACCATCAACAAGCATTTACAATTTTTTTGTGTCCACATTTTTTTTAAAGCAAAAAGGAGGGGTTTGAACCCCCAAAACTCCCCTCATATCTATGCCTATTGTTCACAACGTTTAGCCAAACAATTTTTGATCAACGCCTTTCTTTGTTTTTTCCACAATTTTCAGGACTATTTTCAACCTTCTTTGCCAAATTTTTCAGCCTTTCAATGGCCACCGACATTCACTCAATCACTTTATTACCAATCTAAGATAACGTAGCCGAATCAGCTTTATGAAATTTTGGGTATTTTTCGAAAAAACACAATTTTTTTCGTCTGGATCTATCGAGTTTGCAGCTAACCATCAAAATATTTGTGGAAAAATAAAAGTTAGCCTACAAATCAACACATAACTAGATCAAAGCGATTTATGTCATTCATTGTTCAGAGAGTAAGAACCTATCAAAATAATAAGCGACTAAAGTCGAAAGTTTCTCATTTTAATAGTTTGTGACAGCTAAATAAAAACCTTAATCTCATAGCCTTAAAATTCGATCCCTTTTTATTCATGCTTCCTCTTTTTCTTTCTTCTTTGCTCGAATAAAAAACCAATTAAAATCGTGAGCTTATGCATATTAATCGGAGATCTGTACCATTATTTGTTTTGTAAGCCAACTGCCGTCAGCCACTTCATATACCTAAGAAAAGACCTTAAATAATTAAATCGTATAATAAATTCGACGATATGTAACCTATATACATTTCGTAAATTAATATAACGTGTTCTACACGTTTTGTTGACAGGGCGTCCGGCGAGTTTGCATATTTTAAACGTAAATTAAGATTTAGTAGATTAAAATTATTTCTTCCTTTTTGTTTTCTTTTTTTTCCAAATTTTATTCGTCCACCTCTATCTCTATCTGAAATGAATTCGAGTTAACGATAGTTTGACTTATTTTTAACCGACTTCGAAAAAAACAGGAAGAGGTTATCAATTCTATACCTGTATAATATGTAGGTACTTTTTTCTTTTATGCTTATAGGTATGTTTGTTCCAGCAAAACTTCTCATCTTGAGTGTCGATTTCTTGAACTTTTTTTCAATGATAAAGAGTGCTGATCCTATGGTGGTCGCATTCAATTTTTCTTTGCAACACATAACTGAAACAGATATTTCTGATACTAGTACGTTCAGTAGGTGATTTTGATACAAGTATAATCCTTACAGCACAAGGAGAAGTCGAGTGATGCAAATCACAGAAGTAACAATCTTCTACTTCGCTCAAAATAAATTTTTGGAAATTGTGTTTAAACGATATGTAAACAGCAAAGTTTCCTATAATTTGCGTTTTTTCATTCGTTTATCTTCAAGTCGCTAAGTGTGAATAAAAACTTGGATGAAATAAAGATTTAAGTAAATTTTTCCTTCTTTCCAGCGATACCAATCCCAGCTTTCTAGCTTGCATAGCGGCTGAGGAACTATTGCTTGAAAGAGGAGAGGTTTCTAGATTCTAAAAACAGCGAATTTTCTATTAATTTCTTTTATTCATTCGTTTATTTTCAAGCAGTGCGGGATGATTAAAAGATTACACGAAAAATAAATTTGATCAAATTTTCTCTTCGTTCCAAAAATCCCCACACCAGCTCTCTAGCTTAAATCATTGGTGAGGAATCATTGATTCAATAAGAAAAAGTTTCTAGATCAGTTTTTCAGAGAATCCAGATGCGCAGAAAGTGCGCATACGTAGCCAAGACAGTGAGTTAATAATCTTAACAAGTTTCAAGGTGAGCACGCGCGAAATTTTACTTTTCGACACTGAATTAAAATCTCCTACTTCACGTTTAGTTCGGGTGTTTTGCAAAAAATACGTTTTTTCAAGCGACATTATTGAAAAAAAATGTATGGTATTTCAATAACTATGATGTGAAATAGTTATTTGCGATACAAATACAAAAAAGCAGGTGATTTTCTTCAAAATTATTCTGAATACTTACTACAAATAAAACAATGAACACCATCTTGTCATAATTCCAGCGCAAATAAATCATTAAAATTTATCCACAAAATATTGTAATTCTGTCGACGACAACAAGAAAATATTGGGAAACGTGGTTTTTAATTTAAAAACAACGTAATTTGGTTCTTTTTTTGATAAAAACCTCGTAAGTCAGCAGCTAATATAAATTCTGCCTTAAATACCTCAAAAGTCAAACTTTAGTGTTTTTTAATTTGCTCCAGTAGTGCTACTAGTGATGGTAAACTTACAACTTTGATAGAATTCAGTTTATTGATGTTTTTTACATTAAAAACCTCTTAAATGTGAAAATTACCAAAAGTACGACATACCAGGTTTTTAAAAAAAAAACGACGTTTTGTAATAAGAATACAATCATATTAGCCTTCGAAGAGGACTTTTCCTCAAAACTTGCGCATTGATTCAGGTCCAAAAGGTCCGAACTATTTTCAAAGTAATTTATTTTTCAAGGTCCACATTAACAAAAATATCAGCTACTTTCAAAAACTAGGTTGCCTTTTTCCAAAAATAATTGTGATATTTCCCACCCTTTTTCCAAATAGAATGCAGTTACTGTGTTCTTTTTGTAAAATCATTTAAGAAATTTAACTTTTCGTCGACATTTCACCAGCATAGCTAATAATGCAAGAGAAAAGAGCGAAACGAAGTATCGACCTTCTGGTTACAAATACAAAAGGGAAACACTACACTTTGCACGCTCTATTAGAATACGTGTTCCGTCAATCTCCTTAATTCAAAGTTAAGGAGAAACACAGTGATTCATCGTGTTGGTCATTAGGTTTAACAATTATTTATTGTACCTATTCATGTGGTTTTCCTGTGTGTGATAAATTTATGCCATTCATGCATGGAAGTTCAGAAGATATAGTATCAAATGATATGTAGAACCTATGGCTTGGGGATTTGAACTAGCACCCTACATATTTGCCAGCCAAAAGCATTGAACACGACTGCGCTGCCATTCTACCCCCGACTGTAGCTAAAGAATATATTTTGTGAATAGTCAAAGTTGGACGGTTCACCACACATTCCCCCCTAGAGAGACTACAGATTTTACTGTGATTATTAGATAGGTCAGTTAATCTTCATATTTAGGTCCTTCACAGAAATGAATGAAAACAATAAATTAAGTTATACTCGGATAATTACTCTAAATACTGGTTTTTCCATCCTCAATCGACAGCTCAGTTAGTTTGACTGGCAGATCGCATTAATAGTTAAATAGGATTTTAACCCTAATTGACCGTTAAATTTCTTAGCTGACTATTGAAAAACTGGCCCTAAATCAGTGTATAAAAATTATTCAGTAATTATCTAACTAGAATGTAAAAATTTTTCAATTTATCATAAAATTTTAGTTTTTTGATACAATTTTATTTTCTTGTCCATGGATACTTTCTTTTTTAGAAATTAACACTACCCTAGTTGAATGTAAAACCTGAAAACATTTATACTTGAAAGGAGGCCAAGAAATGACGAGTAAACAAAATTTTACGTAGCAGAAAACTTTACAAAAAGTCAACTCAGCATTTTTTTAAAACTGAATAGAAGGTTGGGTCAAAAATATTGAAAACATCTATTAAAGAAATTGTTTCATTAGGAAATCGTGAAGGTAATAAAGTGTTAACCTAAACATGATGAAGATCCATTGAAATAAGACACAAATTTGAAACCCTCCGTGAGTAACTAAATTAATTAATAAACAATCTACATCGATAAACGACGTTGCAACCAGGTTTTTGTTGGGACCACCAATCCTTTTTTCCTCCTACTTCTGCAAACATTCGACTATCTTTCATTAAACACTCTTACACTCGCGGCTTTATTGATACTTGTTCCGAAACTCATTCGTTCATCTCCACGTACATTCATTTCGAAACATTTTCTAAATCTCTGTACATTACTTATTTCCATTACTGCAATTACACACTTCTGAGACGTAACTTTGTGAACATCTTTAATATTTTATTTATTACACTGAATCTGTCTTCCTCAACCTCTATAATTTTTGCTTTACATAATGATGCGCGATTAATCGAAAACTGTTTGATTAATCGATAATTTCAAGCGGCCATTTTCTTAATAATCAACTACTAAATTTAATTATTTAAAAAGTAACAACTTATTCAACTAAAATACGAAATTTTATGAATAGCTAAATAAAGAAAATTATGTATGGGTACTGATAAAGACTTGAAAAATTTAATCTTCTATAAAAATTTTATGATTCACCCTCAAGCTTGAATGATATTCGATTGATCGATCAACCGATTAATTTTGAAAAAATAAATCGATTAGCAAATACGCATCACCGGCTTCACAAATGAAAAAAACAAAACGTAGAACTGGCTGAGGAAAAACGAGGAGGAAAAGGAAAATAATGGTGATTTTAATAAGGTTTTTATCACTTCGTGCAAAAACCCTAAAAAACAGTAGATAAGGTACCTGCGAATATCATTTTTAATCGGCCAGCGAAGAATTTCAGCTTGAGTCAACTTCAACGAAAATAATCTTCTCTCACTACGCCGCTGTTTTCGATGTTGAAAGTTACCACAATTCACAAAGTTATCGGATAATTTAGGCTCTCGTCGCTTGGGACACGGCCGTAAAACTTCTGGAAAACATTTTTATCATTTTCGATGGCGTGTGAACCGCACGTCGACATTGTCAAAATGCTTAGCCTAGCGTGAAAAACAGATACCTACACTCGAGGAATGAAAAGGAAGTAGAGAACCTTAACGCGGTGACGGCGGTGGTGCACAGAAAAACCTGGAGAAGTCAAATGGCAACTCTCGCAACGAACCGAACTAACTGGAATACAAACAATAGACATTTAAACAGATATTCATTTATCAGAAACTGTTAAAGATTACAACCGCGTTAATTTAAATATAAATAGCTCCGTTAAATATTTAAAAAAGGAGGAAAAAAAAAAAAAAAAAAAAAAAAAAAAAAGACGAAAAGAAACTAATATCTGAGACAAAGTTCACGGAATGTGAATATATAATTCTATTGAACGAGTAAGAATATTTTACGATCTGTTTGCTTCCTGTCACATTAAATATCTTCATTATTTATTACGTCGCACTTGGGCGCGCGTCTGTTTTTTTTTTTTTTTTTTTTTTTTTTTTTTTTGCGTTGAAGTATATAGCTTTACAAACGAACGTAAAAAAATGTCGACTTCGTAAAAGTTTCGAATGAGCTTTTCTATTATTTATTTATTTTCTTTTCGATGTACAATTTACGATCAGCTCTTCTTATTGCTCGTACACGTATAACAGCAGTATATAGTTTGTTTATAATTTTGAATTTGTTTCTTCTCCAAATCTGTTAGAATATCTAAGAAAAGATAATTATACGATTTTTATGACACTTCCGCACAAAATCGTATTCTTATACCTACAGTTGAAAACCTGAGGAACTCGAGACCAATATTCGTATTAATTTTGTTCGAGCGCTTACAGTCGACGGTAAATTATAGCTAATTTTTACTATGACTGACTGTATTCTGCGCACTCATATTCCAGAAAAACTGAAAAAAGCGCTCAAACGATTTTCTGTCAAGATAATGACATGATATTTGTATTTCACTGATAAATGCCATTAATGGTGGAATAACTTTATGAAATTTTGTAAAATGTTTTGATAACGCTCGATAAGATTCAGGTAAATCTGTAAACTTTACAATACTTTCCGAGTAACTGTTATTCAAAATGTAGATTACGAAAACTATAAAAATACAGAAAAAGCGCTCGAACACATTTCTGCAATTTTTGTTACATGTTTTACGGATTATTGTAAAAATGGCAAGCACTCAAACGAAAGTATAGTGTGTATTTTGCGTCCAGATACGATCATTAAAGACATATCGTTTGTATTTTCGAGGATTGCCTCAGGCCTGTAGCAAGTGCATAATATGTGGTTAATTCAATGTTTGTAAGCAGAAAAACACTCCTCGAATACAAACTCTGACAGAAAAGTGGTGATTGATGAGAGCGAAGAAGTCAACTAGATTTTCGGTAGACAGAAAAAAAAAAAATGTTTCTTATACTTACTACATAGGCGTACCTACCTACTCTTTATTGTAGGAAAGTACCTAGCAGCTTCAATTCCTTCCTTTTCTCCACACTTTTCCTATCTGATTTCCAGGTTTGAATAATTTATAATGTGTTATAATTGCAGCAAAAAGCATGAAAAAGAAACCAGTAAATTATTATACTCGACAATTCAGAATTTTTCAAAATAGCTACTTAAATGTGAAAAAAAATATATAATTCTCATATTTCTACAAATTGAGGATTTTTTTTCCTAGAAAACCTAAAGTATTACTAACGATTTTTGTGACAATATTCAAATGAAAAAATACATCTCATTGTCAAGAGGCAAGTAGGTGTATCACTAAATTTTTGTTGGCCAGGAAATAACCCAATTTTTCCTATTTTTGTACCAACGACAATATGATTTTGTGGAACTTTCAACATTTCCAAATTAAACTGCATGAGAAGAAAATCCAAAAATTTTTGTTTTCAAAACCTCCAGTATGTGATTGAAAAATTTATGCTTGGTAGACCATTGACCACCGGATTCAGACTATGCCACTCCATCTACTCCATTATCATATATATCCTCCAGAAGCTATAAGTAATAATAGGTAACTTATACACTGAAAGGAAAAAAAAATCAAAACTTCTAGTTGGCTTAACCTTTACGCTAATCAAGTAGGCCTATTTTCAATTTAAGATAAGTGCACCAATCTATTATTTTTTGTCCTAGCTCCTCAAGTTTTGATAAAATTATATAATTATTTTTATTTTTTTTTAATAAGCTAATTAATTGAAAGCTTATTCTTAAAAAGTGTTTTTTCTTTAAATTTCTTTTTAACTTTTTAGGCCCAGTTTTACTATAAAGATCTAAAGTCTGATTCAACTGAACCTTAATCAATGGTTCAAAGTTGGTTTGGTTTTACAATTACTTATCAGCTATGGTTCAACTTAATCTATGTTTTTTTCAACTTTTGCGATTTATCACAAAATATTAACCTTTCATTGGTGGAAATTTAATTTGTGATACTGACGTGAAAAAAAAAACAAAAAAAACTGATAGCATGTGTAGGTTTTGTCAGCTCAGGGAATTGAACCTGGGACCTACATATTTGCCAGCTAAAGGCGGTGAACTTAACCACACGGCCATCTCACCTCCAATTATAACTGGCGAATGTATTTTATATTAGACAAGGTATGGTGGTTCCCACACACTCCCCCCTAGAGAGACTCAACATGAGTTGAACGACATTAGATGCTGTGGGAGGTTGGGCGGAATCAGAAACGCCTATTATACCTATATGCACAGTCTTATACTACCTATACGGGTTCTATTTCCACTATATAGGGCACCATCTATCGGCGACTCAGGTTAGGAAGGAGAGTTGTGAATTTCACCATGCATCACTAGGGTGCGTGCGTGTCCAGCACACGTCAATGGTCACCAGATGTAGGTTTTGTCGGCTAGGGGAATTGAACCTGGGACCTACATATTTGCCAGCTAAAAGCTGTGAACTTAACTGCACGGCCATCTCACCGCCGACTATAACTGGCGAATGTATTTTATATTAGACAAGGTATGGCGGTTCCCACATCATGATAATATTTTAATAGTATTTAATAATTGGTCAGTCTTTAGCAGTCATATATGTTTTCAACTCATCAGTAAAAACGATCTCGTGATAAACCAGTCAATGAGAAACTTGAACCAGCAGTTGAATCATGGAAACACAGCAGTGAAGTTGAACTGTGATTCAGGGTGACTGAACTTTGTTCAATGGATTGTAAAACTTTATTTTCTCACTTAACCTGGTTTAAACCACTATTGTAAAACTAGCTTTTAGTCTTCAGGAAGAACACATACATAAACACTTCTCTCAACTCTATCTTTCTATATCATGTGAACACACACATCAACTAACTAACAGATGAATGCCTGACAGAAACAGAAGTGAAGTTGAATAAAAGCTTATGTAAAAATAAAATAGTCTATAACGCATCATGGGAGGAAGGTGAGCAATTATCTGTAAGTGCTATGCAGTGACATACGATCTCTAATACCGGCTCAAAAACATCTTAAACATAGAATCTTGATAAAACGTTTCAAACTCAGATGTTTGTTACTGCACATGTGTTCTTACTTTTGATCACCTGTTGGAGATCTCTTTAGCTATATGTTTCTGGTGTATTGGTAAGGAGAAGTCTATTTTCACAATGAAATATGCACAGCTTTAAATGAACAGAACGTTGTGACATCTGAACCCCCATGGCCTTCTCTTCACATCACCTCTAAGGACAATCGTATATACTTTTACCATAGGGAATGGCTCACAAATTTTAAAGTTGTAGGTACTATAATAAGATCACAGAGAAATACATCGAGTTCAACATAAGATAAAACTCCCATTCTACGAGATATCAAAAACACGCTAATCTCTGACTTTAATATACTTTTGTGGTGACGTGTACCCTGTAACTCGATCACAGATGAACCAACACTTTTATTTTTGCGATTGTTTACGAATTTGGTTCTACTGTGAACAGTCAGTCTCGTTTTGTACGTTGATGTTTTCCTTTTTATCGTGAATACTTCCAATATTTACTGCACTCTACATATTTTGATTTTCACATTCAAGTCACCTTTTTAAACTGTTTTTACTGAAATTCTCGAAAAGTGAACACCATTAGCCAAACTGATTCCTGTTCAACTCAAAACCATTTCCAATTCCAACGACGAGTATACTTAGGTAGTTGGAATCCATTGGTTCATCGGACATCAAGAAGGTCATGTGGCAATACAAATTTTGACAACTGCACAACCAGATATATATGTTATTCGACTGTAAGTAACTTTTACTGTAATAAACGTGAATTTACTGATGAGTCGGCCCACTTATTTAACTTGCCTACATGAAATTGCCCGACATACGACATAGGCCTTCAGAGTTTTCGCTGGTAGGCTGGTGGCCTAACTTTTTGAGCTGACTTGTGGTTTTGACTCTACAATTTCTGGAAACTTCTTAGTATACTTTGCTTCATGATCTCAAACTCCAATACTTGGGATGTACGTCGTTTTTGGACATCACAATGTATAACTCAAATTACTTATTTTGTATGTTTTACATGTTTCTGAACCACAGCGCACATGGAATGTTGGAGATCTCTTTAGCTGTATGTCTCTGACACCACGTTTAAAAGCCCTAGGTAACTGCACAAGTTGATAATTGCACACTCCAAGTTCATAATTGCACACTCTGAGTTGATAAGTGTTCATTTGGACCAAGTTGTGTACTCTATTCTTCGCAACACTTGCTCTAAAAGCTAAAAAGTTTTCTCTCAATTCAGATATTTAGAGGGGATAATAAGTTTTACAACTACCAAATGGGAGTAATAATATGAAATTTCAAGTTACATTCCCATTCATGGGTAATGAAACTCATTACCTCCGCTATGGAAACATGCTAATAACAGTTAGTTTGAGCTGTGATAATCAGTCACTTTTAGAAAAAGAGTTGCGAAAACAATATTACACGACATTAAAATAAAGTAGGTTCCTAATTTTGTTCAACCTTCACGGCTTAACATATGGATGCCTATTCAATTATTTTTTGTTTCAGTAACACTTCAAATAATTTTAGAAATCGGTAGCTTACACAATTTATAAATCTTCAGTTTGTTTCCTCCAATGTAAAATGTTTTAACCAGAAAGTTTAAGTATATTATGAACGTTTACACCTACAAATTATTATTTTTTTATTATTCTTAATTACTTAATGCTTTAAAATATCAATTTATTGATATATGAGGCAATACTAAATCCTAGGTAAACTAATTTTTATTTTAATACAACCGTATTTTACTTTTTACAATACCTACATCGTTAACCCTTCATAACGAAAACAGCCTATACTAATAAGTTTTTGTTTCTTCCCGACGTATCAAGATTATAATGTTGTTTTTCGTTTTTTTTTCTTTTTCGCTTTTTTATTAGATTTTTTTCTTCTTCTTTCAAACTCTTCACGAATTCGTACCGAGGGCCAACTATGAAAACAATGGAACGTTGCTGATAAAATCTTGTGGGCGTTTAAATGGTCCCTGGGTTCATAATCGAAACCTTTCAACGCAATGTATTTAGCCAATTTTTCGCTACAACATGTGTTTGTTTAGCTAGACAATCGACACATTGTATTTTCGTCATGCATGCTGCGGAGGTTCCCTGTATAATGAAGAAGATCTCGATAAAATAAGGGCGAGTTTTTCTTTCTTTTTTTTTTTTTTTTGAGATATTTATCGATAAGTATTACAAGAAAATGTGCATTTATCCGGTTCATTCATAAAAACATGGGTAGGTATATAACATACGTAGGAGAAACCACAAAAAAATATAATATAAATAAAATACTGGGTATCATACGGACAATAAAATCAGACTTTCTCCACAACAAAGTTTTGTATTTCCTTTCACGACACATACACCGTAGAAAGGGAAATGAATTTTCTCGAATTCCGTATATTATTTTAGTGTCCTACCCGTAGAATTGAATGTTTGAAAATTACACTTACATATATATATATATATATATATATACATAGTAAAGCGAGGAATGACGAAAAATTATTGCTGTTGGAAACTGCTCCAAAAATCTATCGGTTCCAAAATCTCATAGTTACTTAATGTTACCTGTATTGTATAACAACTTGAAAAATTACAATATCTACATTTATCTAAAATACACCCACACTGAAATAGGGTACAATGAAACATGGTTATTTTGTTACTACTATGTACAACTCCGGATATTAACTATTTTCTTGTAGAAAATGGCTGGATTCATTTTTAACTAATAAACAACAACTTTCCCTTTGTTGGAAATTAAAACCACAAAAAATCCACAAAAAAAAAAAAACTCTGGCCCGACAATACTTTGCTAGAAAACTCAGTTTGCCAATTTCCATCTGTAATTCAAAAACAAAAACTGAACTTAAAATTGTTGAAAAAATTGTAAAAAAATATCGATAGTTATCGATATCTGACAAACATATGTTGGGACCACCAATCCACCTCCCCTTTCAAGCTACACTGATACACCATTCTTCTGCTCATTTGTTTATCCCGGTACATGTTTGTTTACCAATTACTTTTGATACCATGAACATGATTTACATCTTTGCTGCAATTACACACACTTCTGAGACGTTACTTTGAGTACATCTTTATTTCTATTACACAATTATTCTGTTACATTGATCCACAACCTCTATAACATATTCATATATTAATATTTTGTTGCGGTTTCAGCTAAAGAAATTACAAAAAACTACCGATATGTAGCGATATCATTAACAAAAGTATCGACCTATCGATGTTTTATTGCATAAAACCGATTTTCCAGGAATTAATTATTTTCTAGTTTTATCGGAAATTATCGAACCAATAGGCACCAAACCACTATCAGACCTTGCTCCCATACCAGGAATAACTTTCATGAACAGTTTAGCCCAATCACTTTTGTAGTTTTCTCAAAATTGTGAATAAAAAATTTTTTCCAGCAATTTGTCTTCTCCAGTTTTCTCAGAAACTACTGAACTGGTAGGCATCAGACTTTTATCGAACTTTCATCGACAGAATAATCCACCATGAAAATTTCAACATAATCCCTTTAGTTGTTTTCTCAGAATCCTAGAAAAACGAATTTTCCAGGAATGTTTTGTTTTTTAGTTTTCTCAAAACCGTGAACACAAAATTTTTGGCAATGCGTACATGTATACATACACATATTCATATATACACACACTCATATCTACATACGTATTATACACATTTAAAAAAATACCAATCGTTTTATTTTTTCATGCACCTGATAACTTTCATCACCCCACCCCTAACCCTTTTGTGAGATGAATTTTAATAGCATACTGGGTAACAAGCAAACTGATTAAAAATGTTAAGTACCTACCTCTGCAAGAATTATACCATTTGAGTGTATGAAAATTCGATTAAACTGCGAAAAAAAAGATACTTAATTATTTGAAAAACTTTCACATCAAAGTTGAGCTTTTTATGCCTTGTCGAGTGTAATGACGAGTTGAGTTTCTTCAAAGTGTTCAAATAAAAACGTGTGTTTTCTGTTTTACTTCTCGCATATTATATAGCCTTTAGAAATTTCGAATTCGTTACAAAAGAGATTAAAAAATGAAAAGAAACATTTCTTATCAGTTTTCAGTTCGTTAAATCTGGATCAAAATTAAAAATAAGTACGTACATAATATTTATATAACTGTGATTAATGCAAGATTTTAATTAATTATATATAAATTAATGAGTTCAAAACAAAATAAACGTCAGTAGTGTGCGATGTACATTTATTTTATGCCGTATTTGTAAGGAAAATTATTTTTGCAGTAGAGTACCTACCAAATAGACGTGTTTACGTTAGTGAAACATAAAGGAGAACAGATGGGTAACTTTGAAGACAGATTGTAAGCCAAGGTGAAGGAGTAGAACAGATTGAGAAACAGCCAGTGGAGAGCAATAGGTTTTTAATTTGCTATTAAACAAATATCTGGATTCTGTGTTACACTTTAATTTACCTATTTATTTTGGAGGGGGGCATTTAGGAAGAAATTTTCCCCTTTCCTCCATGAATTCGTACATGTGTGAAAGAGTAGGTCTTCTTTGTCACAAAATATGAATAATTAAGTGAAAAACAATATTAATTTATACTATGCAGGCCCTTTTCTGGTCCTCAGTTATCATATCATTCCTCTCCATCCTTAACAACGACCAATATTAACTACCATCTTTAAGTTGAATGTCCAGTGTACAATACTGGTCTTCAGTTAAGTAATCTTCATTTTGAAAAATACTAATTTTAAACCTTTTTTAAATGTTTGCCTGGAAATGCAAAAATTTTCCTGGATAGTTTTTTTTTCTTATTCAGTGTAATGTATATTTTCATCTATTTTTACTATGACAAACAATATTTGTTAACACTGTCTCAAATACCAAAATTACAGATACTCGATGTTAACAAAACATCCCATTCTATTTTCCATAAACAATATACAATTTACCCATCTGAAACGACACAATCAGTAAAATCCCGTCGCCACTGTTGGGGACCTCAAAACACCTGTCCCTCAATATTATTGCGAATCAGCAAATCCCTATTGTAACAATCCCTACTTCACCTAGTCTATTCACCATATCCAGTCACATACACCATGTACCCTGAATAGGTATATAAACCCTGGCAATGATACATTCGATGCTCAGTTAATTCAGTTTAATTCTTTATATGTTCTAAAGTATTACGTGTACTTACTTATCCCAATATTTGATTTTATGTGTTAAATTGTTTAAATTCAAAGTAAAGTGTTTGAAATAATAATTGTGTTTTTGATATTTTAGTCTCATACAAAGTTAAGGTCTACAATAGTCTGTGGACAACTAAACTCAATATCTTAAATTATCAAGGAATATTTTAATATTATTCTTTCGTATGATGTAACACTGAAATTGGTTCTAAATAGATACAATACAACCTCTTTTGGCCATTACACTCAGTATAAATAATATGTATTAAAAAAGAATAAACGATGACTCTCTGAAGTCAATATTTTTATGTTTTACAAAATATTTGCATTTCTTGAGTTGGATTTAAAAATTTTGTGCACATAGTTCACACATCACATATTTTTTGCCCTAAACACGACTTAGATGTGTAAAAAACAGAACAAACTCCGGTTCACTTTTCGTTTTCCCTAAAATATATTCATGAGAATATATTATTACGAAGGTACATTTTTCTTCATCGTTCTCACCAAAATGTATTCAAACGATACAATACACAAGAGAAGATAAACAACCGTAACAAGAACCTTGTCAACAAAATAACTACTGAAAAGTTCATGTTCATCGACGCTAACAAAATTCTATGACAGTCAAGTTGTTGCTGAGATTAAAATTTTCTATAGGTGCTGTTTTATTTATCACTCGTCGTTCATTGGTCTTTGAAAAATGAAGAAGAAGAAAATGTAGGTACCTACGTGAAAATGACTGGATAATTTTATGGTTCGTTGACGAGCTATCATGTAGGTAGGCCTACGTAACCCTTGAAACCAATTATTTTGGCTAATATATCTGCAGAATAAATTAAAAAAAAAAAAAAAATTTTTATACTGGAATAAACAATAATTTGACATCATTTCGAATTAATACGCATTAATTTGATAATATGGTTACTAACCAAAGTGATTTTCAAAACAAAAAATAAGAAAAACAGAAGAAATCTATATAAAATGAAAAGGAAAAAGAAATGTAACGTTTTCAATATTTACACTATAAAAAACGTTTAGTGAATATACCTACTGAATTTAGATAATGCCAGTTTATTTTTAGCTGAATATTCGTCTCGAGGTGAAATATTAATCATCTCTAATTAAGCAGTTTTTGGATGAGTATGCTTATACAACTGTACATATTACTTCGACTTTTTTTTAACTTGATTTTAATCTTGCTCGATACTGGAAATTTTCTACTGTTTTTAAATTATTCACTGAATTTATCTTCGAAGATAAATTTTTACTAGCTGAGACTATTTGTTGGCGAATACATTCTAATTACAGATCACGAGCAGCATTAACTATTTAACCATTCTTCAAGCAGGTGACATAACTTGATAGCCTCAGAAAAATATATGAAAACACTCAAATCAGAAGAAAATGAAAACTAAGAATTAATTTTCAACGGGACAGGTCCATAGCTAAAACTACCGGTGAAAACTTCCTAACTTAATTATAGTTTCCAGATTTTGAATTTTCACTCCTCAGGAACTAACAGTGCCATCCTAAAATTTCGAACTCACTTTTGACAAAATGGGTCCATAAATAAAACTTTCAGTTAAAACATTCTTATTTGATTACAGTGCCTAGTTTTTTGGTTTTCACCTCTCTAAACTTAAAATACCATCCAAAAGTAGTACTGAGAACTAACTTTCAAAGAACAACTTGAGAACCACATCATCTTCAGCAAAAGGAACAAAAAGGTGATTACAATCCAAAATGTAATGTGATTTTAGTCCTCTACATTTACAAGTGACTAAATAGAACATTATTTCCCTACAAGAGTGCAAAGTGAGTGATCTTTAACAAGTTGCGATATTTAAAACAGAAGCTCCAACTGAGTGTTGTAATCTGCCAAGTGGTAATTCCTTATATTTTTCTCAAGTTTAAAATGCTATTTTTTACAACATATGTGCGTGCATGATTACAGAATGCGTCTGATTAGTTTGATGGGAGGAGCCAAACACTTTCATAGAGAAAGTAGATATATGTTTTGCTCCTGCTGTCATCTTTGGCTCAAATTTTTACTCCCTGGCAGGAAATTCCACATTTTCAGAATTGAAAAAGAAGAGGTATCCTAATCATATTTTTTGCAACATGTGTTAGGAAATAGTTATATTATACACCATGATTAAAAAGAGTGTTCACATGTAAGGGAAAGTTTACAAAACAAGCGCAGAAAGTGAGCAATTACCGAGTTATGTAAACTCACTTTTGAACCATGTTCAGGAAGATATTTTCTATAATTAATGATCAGAAAGTAACAAAATGTTAATGAAATGCCTCACAAATATTTCGAATGATTGGTGAAATACTTTCGTAAGGATACAGTATGGTGAACACACAGCTTTCAGCATCAGCAACTGTGGCACTTTGCATAAAGGGGTAATCCGTCATGCAGGAGAATGATTGCTTGAAATCCCACTTTTGCATTTTTTTTAATTTCGATATGATGGGGATAGGTAACTTTTTTAATGTACAAATAGAAAAAAGGAAGGGTGTAATATTACAATTATTGGAATAAAAATTAAAACATTACCAGCTGGAGTTTGTCATTTTGAGGCAGTCTTATACTTATTTTATTATTAGATTAACTATACCTCTGAAAGAAAGTTAAACTTGTTACCTTGCAACCTCCATGTAAAAATTTTTACATTGAAGTGAGTTTATTCCTTACATCGAGGTTATGCTTCAATCAATGAAAAGTGCTCTTCTAGACTTGCAAAATATTAGTGTAAACATTACATTTTTGATCATATATTATAAAAAATTAATTTCAATACTGATAGTTTCTTAACCGGAAGAGAAATTAGGGGAGACTAGAGTCCCATGGAAAACTTTCCTTTTTATCCCAGGTGTGAGCTAGAACTGAGTTAGAAATTTGGGACCAATAAATTTGAAAAGAATGAACTTTCATTTACAAAGCAAAACCAAAAGAAATAATTAAGTTAACATGTTACAGCTTCTTTATAATTCCATCTTAAAAGGGGTAACCTTTCATGTTAAATGGTACACCACCCTAGTGTACCATATATGGTACATGTTAAATTTTGAGATCTGTTCTTAATTTTCAAAAGATAATAAATAAAAAAATTCGTCATATCAATCAAATGTATTCCGTTGAGTTCTGATCAAACAAACTGAACTCAATTCCCTAATTTGTTTCCATGTTTTTCTACAATTGATCATCTATATGAGTTAGTAATACAAATTATAAGATGTAATAATTAGAAAAATGGAACTCAATGATGACAGTACCTACTAAGTTAATGATGTGGAAAATGAAAGATCTTCAAGATAACAATTTGGTGGTGTGATGGGAAATACTCACACATACAAAAAGTCAGTCCATTTTTAACTGACCAGTAAAGCGATACATTTGCTCATTCATGATTTTTTACTGAAATAGGAAAGTAATCCAAATATTAAAAGGTTTTACAATTATTGGAGTTCACTTTTACCTTTAACCTTCTGATCTGTTTTATCAATTTGAAACAAGAAACTGAAAGTAAGATCAAGCTAAAATGTTACAACTTCAACACCAACACTTATGTGATAGCTACCACAATCGATAATCCAATGGATCGTAACATCAAGTTCTTCTAACTTTAATCAAGGTCTCAACATCGGTAACTATAATATATAAGTTTACTCATCTATTTAAATATAAAGATCATTTTATCTGAAATGTAGGGCTTTTTACACATAAATCATGGGGAGCTGTGTGAGATATCATAAGGCAAGATATCATGGTTCCAAGTAATATGTAGGCAAGCTTGTTTCACACCATTTTTCCCCTTTTGATCTGAGATCTTGAGCTGTCTATCTAAATTTCATCTTTTAGCTATTTATATTCTTTGATCAAACTTTCCAAATAATCATGTGACAATCATTTTCAGACATCACAAAATCCCATAAGCAAAAAATATTTTTAAACTGATAAATTAAATTTATATTATTTAATACAATATGAAGTGCACTGCATAATCTGCATCTAAAGTAATTATATTTAGATAACAGATGATATCTGCTATTTGAATTGTAATAATATAATTATTAATAGGAAAGTTGATTGTTTTTCAGTTGTGACACTTTCCTTATGAATTTGTTAATTTAAGATATCTTTCACAGTATTATAAACTTTTTCAAGATCCAATGTTTCATGTTTTTGAGCAGTTTTCATTTTGGAAATTACTTTCAAAAAATTGAAAAGTATTTTTAGTGTGCTCCGTAGTATACCAGAAAATTTACACCATGGTAAACTAGGTTCACCTTCTTATTAGACATTAACGTTATATTTAATTTAAGTGTTTTTGAGTATTGGTAACTCCGGATAATTAATTACTGACTATTAAACTTCTTTAAAACACATTTGAATATTTGAATGCTCAATTTCTATTCCATTGGTCACACTTTTTGTAACTTATCAAAATTTCAATTTTGGTATAATTTTAATAAATATTTCTATAACTTTTGCACAACAACCTGGATAACCATAGTAAACAAATTAAGTATTTATCTGATATAATTATGATACATAATGTTATGGGACTAATTTGTCCAAAAATGAAAGGAAGTCAGTTTTGTCCATGGTACCCTGGTCTCCCCTACTCAATTATTTATTGTACAGTTGACACTTACAAATTATAAAGAAAAACATTACCATTTATATGTGCCACATTTGATGTAAATTCCTGTTTTGATTGAACAAATGCAGACCACTGTAATAAAATCTATCCTAATTTTTGGATTTTGAGCTACGAATAACACTGACAACTTCTGAGGTGTAATAAAATTCAGTCCATAGGTTTATAAGTAGTAATAATCAGTCGTTTCATTACTAGTTCCTTCATGCTAAGAAATTGCAACCCATGTTTTTAGTCACGAAAATGAAATGATTATGGCTGGCCGTGTAGGTATTACCTACTTATCAACTTTTTTCTATTTCTCAATTCGACAATATGACTCCATGCCTAGCAGAAGTCGAGCTATGAATCTGACAAAAAAAAAAAAGGATAAAAAAACGATACCCACAAGGAAAGTAGACTGCCAAAATCGATTAAAAAAAAACATTAACACTGAACTCATATATTCAAATTGCATGTCTGGGTATTATAATAAATATGGGCGAGATTATTCATTATTGGTATTTTGAGTTGCCAATTACTGATCGAGTAGGCATCTTTACGAGGAGTACGCAAATTTTCGTATGAAATAAGACGGTTTTCAATGTAAAATAACGGGTTATTATTCGAGGATGCGACCAATGCCTGTGGCGAAATCTTATTTTTATTTCCGATATTTTTTAAAGATGGGGTTTATGACAACGGTTTGTATAAACACTAGATAGGTACTTCTTGCAGGTACGAATATTTTAAGAACATTTTATCGAGAACACTTTTTTAAGAATATATTATCTTTTTTAAAGTCAGTCAGCCTATTTTAAGCATTTCAAAAAACAATTCAGTTTCTTATTCAATTGATAGAAGAAAATTAGTGTTATTTTTCTCGAAATTAAAGCTGAAAACATCTCATAATGTGATCCATGGAATTAACCACGAAAAACATTTTATATTGTTAATTTCAGTGACTTCTTCAATTGTGTTTCATTATTGAGTCGGATTTTCCATAATTTAAAAAAAATAAAAATATTTCAACGAATCATAGCTGACGAAGTTATTTTGAAAATATTCGGTTAATCCCTAAGAACATTAGGTACGTAAGTACCTCAATCCAAGTATCTTCAGATAGTGTTCTGAATTTAACACTTAAACCAATGGAGAAACGTATTCTAATGAAATTTTTTCTTCACTATAAATTCTGAGGATATGTAGGATTCACGAAATTGATTCTGGCGTCACAATATAATTAAAATCTAGTTAATTTAATAAAAATTATTGCATACATGTAGACTTAAGATATTATATAGATGTGAATTATAGACAAGTATTTGCTTGTATCAAGATTACCTAATCTTACTTTAAAAGAGTTACTTACTTGGTAGAATAAATGAGTGATTGAAATCACGATTCAAATATTTTTTATTAAAGATTGACTGAAGAAAGTATTCCTAGCCTAATAGTAAACTAGTCGATATTTTTATTAAAAATGTTTACTTAAAGTCTGATCAAAATTTAGGAAGAATAAAATTTTTCACTTTACCAAACTGTTGCGAGAGTAATTCAATACTTTTAAATTACCTCAACAAATAAGATGAGTTACGGACATTTATCTTTTATTGAAATTTCACTTTAGTTATTACAAACACTTTAGATTATACTTATTTCTATTTCTTAATATAGTGATACCTAATGTCCATAGTAACTAGTATGGACCCTAACGTCTCTACTCAACTTCAGGTTTAGGAATGACCATGTCTTTGAAATGAAGATATGACATTACTTTCGTTTTCTTTGTTTCAATCAAAAGATGGCCAACCAAAAAGGTGGCGTGATATGGAACATCCGCCAAATATGATGACACTTCATTGTCAGCATATCTGGTGGTGTCCGTTTGTGAGAAGCTAGGTAAAATATAGACAGCTATTATTCCAGAATTAAGAATAATAGTTGTCTATAATTTGTTCGACATGTTTTTGTAGACGAACTGAATCGTCTGCAAAAACGGGACGGAACACAAAAATAGCTTATAGGATGTTTTCTGAGAAGCACCTCAAAATTTTAACAGCGTATCGTACATTTGAAGACACATAAAAAATGTTTGTTAAACATAATTGTGGAATTTCTTACATCGTGAAAGAGATTCCACATCAGAATATGCTCAACAGCTTTGCGTGTTTACCAGCTTCGTACAAAAGTATATATGTAGAAAATACATATGTATTTGTACTAATTCCGTTGTATTTATGGTTGTTATGACAACGGATAAATATGATATGTTCACTGATAACTCAATTCATGACTTCACCTCGAAAGTAATTTCTCGATTAATCAGGGTCCAGTAATTGTATCATACTTGCAAGAATTTACAAGTAATTACAAACAAATGTATTTGTGTTTGATGTGAAACGCACATAATTTTCAACCTTTTGGCGGCAACCATTGTCGAAAGTTTGAGCCCTTTAAGCCTCACTCGGATGATATTCCCGTAATAATGTGTCCTGTTTTCAGCATTCAAGAAAATAAGAATTTACCTATACTGAAACTACGACAATATGAAATTAATTGCTACAAAATTGTTATTTTTCCATGTAGATCCGTAGAACTCAACTACTCGTCACAACAAACAATGAATGTTAGCCTCACTATGACTCTATCTTGTACTGTTGTAGGGAAAAAATGAGCTTTCCTAAAATGGTACTAAAAAATCCAAAATTTTAATTTAGAAATTATCAAATTTTGGTTGTAAGTTAATGAGGAAATGGCAAAATTGAAAAGATCCTTTCTCGTTCGTCGTGGTGAGTACTATGCACCCACCGAAACAAAAAACGATTATAGGTACAGGTAAAATAAATTAATGTAGGTATTTTGATGTAGTGCTTTTAGTATACTTATTTCCTTATCATTGAGAAACAGCAAGTATCTACACATGTTTAATTATTATACATTTTCCATTTTTTGTAAGGAGTGCTAAGTATCTAGTTTTAACATTCGAAGGGTTTTTCAGAAAGCACCTTGCATAATTAACACCATAAAAAACTAAGAGCGAGCAAATTATTGAGTATGATAAACAGCTTTTTTACTTCAAAGAAATTGTATTTAAAAAGCTGTGAAAAAAATGAACAGTTTTAGAATAGTTAGCTGGTCGATTTTTGGAGATAAATTTCGTGTAAAATTTATTATAAACAATCGAATTTCAAAAAATTATATGAATTCACTTTTTTTGACGATGTATTTTTTGTTTATGGTTCGGTCAAGTGCCATAAGATAAAAAATTAACATCAGTAAATGACCTTATTTTCGACTTTTAATTATACCCAGAATTTTTTAAGAAAAATAAAGAATGACCAGTTATCTTAGGTCTAAAGTGCAGCGTTAGTCGACAATGTTCAAAAATATAGGGTAAAAAAATTGAATCATAACACACTTTATGGAGTCATAAATTTTGAGATTTAACTTCATATAGTGGGTAGAGCTTATAGCTTCTTAAAACACAACCCGAACAATGAAATTTGAACTTGGAGTTTAAAAATTTGAATCGATTATCTAAAATGCTCTTTACAACCATATTATTTATGGTTTTTTTTTTTGGGGGGGGGGGTTTTTTATCATTTCCTTTAAACTAAAATATTAATGATGGTAATCGTTTGCAGATATAATTATCGAAAGTCTACAAAATTCACTTTAAAGCTTGAAATGAGCACGACGTTAATATATTGTAACAAAAAGTAACAATGCAATGGATACACCCCACAACAATAATTTCAGCATTGTAGGAACCAGTATGGGTACTCGTTTAATACTCTTGTAAAATCTATTACTTTTCTTTTTATTTCTAATAAAACGAAAATAAGAAGTTTAAATATTTCTGTTTTCACCAACAGTTTGAAACCTACGCAGCTAAAAGTTACGTGATCATATTTCGGTAGGAGCCATTTCAAAATCACAGCTAAGCTTACATGAAAAAAATTATAATTGTAAAAATAAAAAATAATAACGAACAATAGAAAATGGGAAATATAAATGAAAGAAATATAGTGCAAAAGAAGAAAAACAACAACAAAACCCAATCACACCGAAGATAAGAAAAAATCCATTACTGCTGAAAATTTGCGAAGCAGTTGGAATTCTGAGGTCATTTCACATTAATTACGTATGTACGTATATTTGCCAAGGACCTTCATTGATAATTACATTATAGTTCTATTCATACGAGACAATAGTTGATCTATAATGATAGAGTATTATAGGTATCTTTGTTTCCGGTTACCACTAAATTTATCTCCGTACACTGTCTGCTAAAATTTTGTTATATTTTTTTTCATTCTTTTGTTTCCTCCCTCAGCTGGAAGACAAAAAAAATGACGATAATATCGGCGGAAAGACCAACTTCGAAGTAGGTAACTATTTAATTTCAATTCATCGAGCTAAACACGTGTCTATACTTATAACGTTTAACAACGGGTAATTCGAATTTTCATTCTTTTTTTTTTTTTTTTTTTTTTTTTTTTTAATTAGACATTTCAATAAATAAACGACTCGTTTATGGAATTAAATAATGTAATATTCGAATGGGTGACGCGTATCCTGAGAAAGACAGTACAAAAACCACGTTACTTTACACACATATTTCACGATGTCCGAACGGACATTTACATTAAAAATCTTCGTAATAACTGAAAATAATATATAAATGCTGCACGTATTTGCGCAGAACTTGCCACGAATATTCAAGTACCGAAGTAGGTGTAAAATGTCGTGACATAAATTATTCGAATAATAATTCATACGAAATTTTTTACCAATCAGTCATGATTCACTGTACAAGTCTAATAGGTAGGTGATTCAATTCGACCATAGTTATTCGAGACTGGCATGTACTGCATCATAAATGGTTGGAATGCGCTGTACACTGGCCACTGTCCAGCATCTCCTTTCCTGCAGTCATACCGATACTTTGTTCTTAAATTTTACGAAAATTCTAATAACTATCTATCGGTAATGGTTTATGCAAATACGCGCTCTAAACTAATCAAATCGAGCAGAAGCAAAAAATCGATATTCTCTCTCAGACATAATATTATATGGTTTACATCCGAAATTAACATCCGTAGCACTTTTTCAAAAATTGTTTCCCCTTTTTTCTTTTTTTTTTTCTTCTTTTTTTGCTATTTTCATGACTATGTTCTGTCATTAGGCTTCGTTTTAATCGAATAATACGAAAAAAAAAAAAAAAAAACCTCTGTTTTTCGCAAGTTTTACGTGAGACTTTAACCAACTGTTGAAAATCCATAGGTTTTTTCTTTTTTTTTTTTTTTGTAAACGTGAAATACGTTTCAAACAATGCTGTAAAAGTCTAAGAGTTACATGAATTCCTGTAGTTTTTTTCTTGTCTGTCGCGTAGGTTCTATTTTCCCAGTTTTTCATTGAAAGTTTTCGTTCGCTCCACATTGAAATCTTTTTTGTTTTTTGTTTTTTTTTTTTTTCATTTTCTGGCCATTCCACGCCGCTTAAATGCAGCCGCCCATTAACTCTTCGCTGGAGTTTAAGAAGAGCTGAATTCTATACAAGTTTTTTATATTCTCTTAAATTATAACCAGCCACAGGTCGGCTGCTTCTCCTATGACTAACACGTGTAAAATATTTTTCTTGGAATTAAATTTTGAATTTCCTAATAAATAGTAGGTAAATACCTACGTATACATATTACGTCTTATAAATTTCTCCATCTGAATTTCACCTTGAAATGAAAATGTTGTCTGTATTCATTTGTCAAGCCCACCAAATGCAATAAGCATAACTTACGATAGTAGTAAAATTCTAAAAATCTGTATTTTTGCGGAAATTTTTCTTGTAACTACTTTTGGTCACCACCAAATGAGGACATGACGTAATTAAAGTTGACGGACATGGCGAAAATGGAAAGCTAAATATTTACACTATTCAACAAAGGCTGCATTCAAAACTGTCGTTTGTTCAAAAAATGTTTCTGTATAGTACTTTATAAAATGTGAACATGTCATTCTTGTTGGCTACAGTGTATAATTATTTCTGATACGAGTGCAAGAGTAAGTGATTTCTACGAGAGGGATGACTGTAGCATGAGCCAAAGGCAAGTGATGCCCTTTGCACGTATAAAGGAAGTCAACGAAAACTTGTCTCACCGTATGTGCTTTGTGACTGGAGCGTGTAAAAAGTAGCAGGTACCTACGTAAAGTTAGCAAAATTATAAGTGCGCATGCGTGACCAAGACTGCGACGGTCAACTGAGAGAATTTACAAGTTCGCATATGCAAATTCTTACTTTTTGCATCATGTCGAAATTCGCCTCTTTATGCACACTCTATACCAGTGGTTCTCAACTGGTAGTCCACTGTTTCAAAGCTGTAGTTAGCAAGATGGTACAAGGGGAGAAGGAGTACCAGGTAATCTATGGGCCGGATCAGGCAATATCTGAAACCAGTTGTAGGCCAATTTATTGTTTAATGTATTCGAGGGGAAGAGTTGAGGATTATATGAATAAGTGATAGTTCGAGCAGTTGAAAATTAATGAAAGTAGTCCTCGCCTCTATAATCAAGTTGGTCACCACTGCTTCTGAAGTACAAATACGTCGACTTTTCAAATGGATGTTCCAAACAAGTGCGGATTAAGTGTGCAAAAAACGGTTCATTTTGAAGAAGTGCTATTAGTAAGAATTTTGATACGTGCAATTGCAAATTTTCTTACTTTTTCAACCCCATACTCACATCTTAATATTTTTATCTACAATAGTCTGTAATTTTGTCCATAAGAGCTGGTGACGAGCTTAACTTGTCATGGTTTTGTATTTTTTTCAAGAACCAGCACAAGATCAACGGTAAAACTTGAAAAAAAATTTTTAAAAATTGTCAAATGTTCACAATTTTAATATTCTACTTGAATAATTTTAGATAGTTAGCGTTTAATTTTTTCTTCGTCTCTGTTTCAGTATTTATAAAATGTAATTGGTAATTGGTATAAGTCAAAATTCTTGTATAATTATTATGAAATAATGTAAAATATTATATACTGGAAGTTAAATTTAGTCATCAATAATCTTCCATTTGCACTTTGTGTCTCGGTCTTGGTTTTCACAATCAATACTTTTAGAGTTGAACTTGCTCTTCATCTTATCCGCACAATCCTGGCCCAAGACTTAGTCTTACACAGTCGTGTCTTGCTTTTTATTTTGGTCTGGCAACGTGAGGTGTTGATCTTTGATTTGGTATTGCTTACAGGAATTTTATTGTCATTGATGAATAAATTATCACTGTTAACTCTCATGTCCTTCCAAAATATAAGCGAAACAAAAAACTATATCGAAGCCACTCCGTTAAAAAGTGTAGGTTTTCAAAAACCAACCGATTATAACCAAAAGTGTCTAGAATTTTACGGGCGTCTAAGTAAATCATAAATATACTGATTACATAAAATTTTGTAGCTACTGTTTTAAAATTACCATTTTGGAGTCTAAAATTGGAATAAAATCGGACATATTGAAAGTACCATATGGTTGATCAGCATTCAAATTTTGTTAGCATCTTAGAATAGATGAGAGTAATTATTTTTTTCAAAATTTCGTTGATATTTGTCAAAAATTTATCTTTTTTAGAGCTATAAAACATCTAAAATAGGAACAAAAATGGACGTACCAAAAGTACCATCCAGCCGATCCTTACCAAAATATACGTAAAGGTCAGTTCTTTGGATTTGTTCTAATGTTTGTATTAACTTTCGTGACTAACGGACTGAAATGTGTTTTTGGTATATAAAAATCTTAAACCTCAAGCTTTTGAGGTTAGTGGGAACCAAATCTCATACCGACAAACTGAGCGCACCAGACTTTTGGTCCTTACTTAGTGCTCATCTACGATTTTGTGTTTTTGTACCTGATGTTGTGAAACCAAGGGATGTACTGAGAATCGCAAGGTGTGTAAATATCACAAAATATAAAGAAATGTGTGGCCAGAAATTTGACAACATACTATACACACATATAAATTTTGGTTTCTAGTGCCAGAAATTTCCATTAGTCAAGAAACAAAAACGTACTTAACGTCATCCCTAGCTCGTTTCGTGAGATTAAAATTAATATTTATGTAGATTTTCATAGAAAACCCAAGTACATGAAAATTCAACGAGCCAATAAGTTTTGAAATGTATTTGAGTAGAATGATTGAGAACGTATTGCTCAGCCGTTTGATTGTGTTTTTTTCAAATTTGCTTTAGCTTTTGATCTAGAAAAGTTGGATCTTGGGCTTTGGTATTGATCTTGGTCTAATACTTGCCAAGAGTATAACCATAACCAATTTTTCTGGCTATAAACCAAGAGGCTAATGTCACAAGAACAGTATTTTGTAGGTACTTAGTACATTGTCGCGCAGAATGGTTACTATGTAATTCAACAGGTTACATCATACATGTTGCCTAATAAAAATACTGCGCAGCAGATATTTGCAGTATGAAACTGTACCGTTCGAATCCCATACTGCGGCAATACAGCAGTACAATATGCAACATGAGAAACCGGTTTCTCACATCAGCAAAATCAAAGATGACAGTTATACCAGCAATAATTAATAAGTATGCAGTATTCAGGGAAACATCTAAGGCCTACGTCACACGAGCTGTAAGTGTTGCGCAGTAAAATACTGGGGGAACCGTACCTTATTGTTTTATATTGTATTATTTTAACTGTCGCAGTATGACAAACGACCAGATGAATTTTGTATTGCGGCAGTCAAAATAATACAATAGGGACGCATTCGTCTGCTAACAGCTGTTTTTTTTTCCATATATTATAATAATTTGCATTAAAACTTATCCATACCTCCCTCAATACTTTCGACTGACTTTTTTCTTTTTTCTTACTCCTTTTTTCATCTTCTATATAGACCTTCCCTCCCCCATTAGAAATGTGAATCTTGCCATTTTTATACGTTTCACCTCATTTTTCTTTCCTCTCACATTTTTTTTTTTAAATCTTACTGTCTCTCACTCTCTACTTTTATTTCTCCAATTAAAATTACCTGTCCATGAAATAATCCTTTAATATAATATGTTCCTATATATCTAAATAACCGGTTTTTATCTACCCCTACTCGATTTGTTGTACTTTTGCATCATATTTTTTCACTAAGATTTCTCTTATATGCAGTTCTTTCTGCACAATTTGTTTTGTATTGTCCCTTGAATAACATCTTTTATAGTTGTGTCTAAACAGACGTGTATTTTTTCAATATTAATAATGATTGTATACATTATCATGTGTTGAGTTTTCTTCCTTGGGTAATGGGTTAAAATTAGGGGTGTTTCTGGTATTTTCAACTAAAAATGTTCTATTAAGTAAGTTAATTCCATAGAAGTAAAAAAAGCTATGGTTTATGGACATAAAAAACTTCGTTCAGACATGGTATAAATCCGAGTCCAAGGACACCTGGTAGGTTATCCAATCGGGCAGTGGTAATTCTGTGGCCACTGTTCTTTGTAAGTGGGTTCTCCAAAGTCCATGGTTTTTTTTAAGAAGTTGGATCAAAGAATCTTGTGGGGACTGTGGGGAGATCGCCAAAATGGGTCCCTTTGGCATACCACAATAGAATACTATAGAGTTAATGTCCGGCAGTATTATTTTTAATGCACAACATTTACTGCTTGTGTATAGTCCTAAAGTGTGGTCATTCTTTATGTGTTTTTTATTTTATTTATTATTTGTAATTACCACTGAACAGAAATAACGGTGGTGTAGGCAGGGAGGTTTTTTTGGGAGTTCAGCCCCTCCCTCCAAAGAAAAAATAGAATATGAAAAAAGATACTTAAAAAGTAAAAAAATGTATACTTATTTCAAGTGTTTGTCAACCTTAAGAGTATTATTAATTCTTTCATTGATTTTTATATTAGCTATTTGTTAATTTTTCATCAGTGTTTCTGGATTTCCATCAATTTTAAAATTTGTAATAAAAAAATTTGTCTCCCAATAGTTGAAACTTCAAAAAAAGTTCGATGACTTTTCTGAAAAATCCTTTCCGCCAAAAACAAATCTGCGTACACCACTGTGAGGTAAGGAATGTCACCTAATTATATTGTACTACCAACACACTTTCCCTAAAATCCCTGACAGAATACTGTCCTCCATATTACTGGCTAGAAAATACTGCTCCTGCGACAATTTTCAAAATTTCGGTAAAATATTGCCCAAAATTGTATCGCCTACAAAACACTTCTCCAGTGACATTGCCTTTCAGTCATGCTCTTATACTCATTACTAATCAACAGCAATGATAGATATAATTGAGCTATATATTTCTCAAAACTGAATTGAAAAAGTGTTTCGCCTCTTCTCTTCGCTTTAGGGCGTCTGGTGATTTATTTTTTCTGAATTTCGGAGATAAAATTTCTATTTCCCCAACCCCACCGGTAACTTTGACGTAAGACGAAAAACCTTTAAAAAAAATTTTCTTTATAATCAGCTTTTAAAACGAACTTTTTCTCTATAGTCATCTAATCCGCTAAATACGTCTAATATAACTTACATTCAAAGCTGTTTCAGCGTGGATGAACGTTTGCAGTTTTCATTAGTTCGGACTTTTTTTTTTTCCTCTTATACATTCTTGAACTTTCTCAGCAGTGTGAATTCAATTGAAAGGAAGTTTAATCCGCGCGTTTAAGTAATCATAAGCTGTAATTAGTTAAGTTTCATTAAATATCGAAAACACAAAAAGAATTTGAAGACGCTGTAATTTGGAGGCTTAAAGCTAATATCAAGCTTTTAAACTTTTTGACTTCGTTAAACTAATTTATTCACTCTCCAGCCTCGCCAAAATAATAAAAACGGATTTTATCGCCTGGACGCTTTTTAAATAGTTTCGGAAGAGTTGAAAAGGAAAAATTAGCAGAAAGTTTATTTTTATTTAAGTTGCTATAAGAATCTGATAGGGATAAAAAAAAAAAATTTGAAAAGAAAAACATGCAACAAAAAACAAAAGAGAAGAAATGTAAAAATAATTGCTGAAGTTAATTTTTTTAATTGTACAAATAAAAAATAAATTTAAGGATCGATTTATTGTTTTGTCGTTTTTTTTTTTTTTTTCTGCGGATAAGAAACGAATTAAGTTATAATGTACGAAAATACAGAGAAAGTATCGAATAGGATGCGTCCAAAATTTCTTTTAAATAAGAAAATGGTTGATGAGAATAGATTTATGCAGTTCAGTGCGACGGCGTAGTTACGGAATAAGGTGAGAGTCCTCAGAGGATTTGAACCGTCTCACTTAGCTTCGAAAAAAACTTAATATAAAAATTTTCGATGATGACGAATAGTAGTGGGAGAGGGCCAACGGTCGGAAGAGTGGACTAAAAATATAAATGGAGGCTAATCGATGTTCCTACGGGCTCGGTTTAACACAATCATTTATTTCAAATAAATATTATATTAACATATAATATAGTTTCTTAACAGTGTCATATTTTATTTAAAAAAAAAAGAAAAAAAAAGAGAGAGAATATTTGCATACTGTGCAAGAATATTCAAAGTAAGAACTTAGGAATAATAAAATAATGTTTAAGAGAAGCCTTTAATTTGTTCTACAAAGAAAAAATGAGAAAGGGGATAAAAGAAAAAAAAGGTAAAAAACCTAATTACGTTCTTTACTTGAGCCTAATTTTTATGTCAAGCGGAAACTCAGTAGCCAACGACTGGAGAATTTGCAGTCGCGTTTGGGGGCGCGTCGGCAACAAATGACATCGTGTACGATATTAAGACAACGATATTGCAATTTTATGGAAAGAAGCAAGCAACATTTACGTAGACTTTATGACGATACTTAGGTCAACGCAGCGAATATAGCAGGGGAACGAAAATAACTTTAAAGGAAAACTTAATCTGCGGAAGGGTACCTACGAAAAGAAAGGAGAAAAAAAAAAAAAGAATTGCAGTCGTAAAAATGTGACAGAAGGTGAAAATTTCGAAGCACCTGTTTTGCGCACTCGCTACACTACATCAAATTTTCCTTGTAAATGCCCGAAACGAGTAAACTTTAAGATGTAAGCTCATTAAGACCACCGCCATTTGTGAAAATGTGAAAAAAAAAAAAAAAAAAAAAAAAAAAAAGGAGAATGGATGGAATGAATTCGGCGAGTAAAACTTAACAAATTACCATTATTATTTCATTTAACTTAACGGTCCAAATCGTCGGTGGCAAATGAAAAAACAAGAAAAGGTACTCAGCAGAGTGGATATTTTTGCACGTAGGTACGCTCGTTTTTTGGAAAAAGTATACCTATTGGGGCAAAAAAAGAACAAAAAAAAAAAAAAAAAAAAACTTCAATATGCCAACGAAATACAAAATACTTAATTCGAGTAATTACTGCAACAAAGAAATTTTAGTACGACTCATTAAAACGAATTTTGGTAGGCACAAACAGTTTTTCCACGTTGCCTTAAAATGAAGATTTTGTTTTAGTCTGGTTTTTTCGTCAACAACGTTGTATTTGTGTTTTTTTTTTTTTTTGTTTTTTTTTTTTTGAAAATCCTGTATCTTTAATTTAATTAAATAAAAGTTCCAGAACTGAATGAAAATAAAAGTAAAAATGACGAAATAAATTTTTATAGGTAAGAACCCATTTTCTGAGCTGTGTAACTCGCTGATTAAAGGTGCAGAAAAATATTTTTAGACGGTTTAGCAGCGAAAGCCATTCGGGTCCATCAACTTGAGGAGAGATGATTGAACGGAAGAGTATTAGATTGTGGTATGGTTATGTCCTCGAAAGTTTGAAGGTATCACTTAATCGAGGAACAACGGAAGAAGTGAGAAAAGAAACTAGGAAGTACCTACGATTAAAAAATTAAATACCATTTTTTATACATTGAATAGCCTGACTAATGAGTAAATTTCGATGTCAATCTTACCTAGGTCAGAATTAATTTCCGCTAATTTACTGACAGCATTAAAATTTTATTCAATACGATTGAAATTTAAAATATTATGATTTACTTACATATTCGATACAACCTAATGATAATGACTGATTAATGTTTTATTGAGGAGTATGAACAAAGTAAATAAATTTAATGAAACATTCTTCGTCCTTAAAACTAATACAGTAATTAATAATTACCATAATTTTGTCCGTTAAATCTTATAAAACAAAAGTTTTAATTAGTGTTTTTTTGATAGATTTTCATTTTTATATTTTTTAACGGCAGAATCAATCGACTGCTTAATGTAAAAAATCATCACTTAAAGAGAAAGACTACCTAGCTACCTATCAGTGTAGTGTGTGGGCTTTATTTCTAACTAACTTCTTATTTCTTCTCGTTTTCTTTTCTTTTCTTTATTACTGCCTGCACTAAAATTGCCAGAATTGAAAAACGAAATTACTTATTGTTGGCTGGTAAAACCAAGTCTTGACCAGCCTTTTTTTCTTCGTTAAACTCTTTAGTTTTCACTTTTTGGCACTATTGATTCTCACTTCAGCTGTAAAACATGGTTTCCTTTTTTCAGTCCTGAATATACTTTTATCACTCCTTTTAAAATAAAGTTATCAATTCTGACCAAATTAAATATTTCAAATTCGTTCGTTGAGAATGTCGGTGGACTTGCGTTTCCTGCACTTTACCAGCTGAAGTTGAGATCTCCATCTTAAATTCTATTCAATGTGTTACGTTCGTTTTTCCTTTATTCAATTTTACTTTTCATAAATTTATCTTTGCCTAAATATCAATATGTTCCATACTCAGAAGTTGATCACCTTTATTTATGTAATATAAAACATCGGAAAATACGAATTGAACAAAATGTATTTAACCTATTCAAAGTGGACTTTATGTAAGATGAGCGCTCGATTCCCCTTTATTTTCATCTGTCACGTTCTGTGAAATAAAGCATGTATTCAAAAGATCTACATCTTTCAATTTTTCTTCTTGAGACATTGCTTTCGACTGCGAGTGCATTTTCATCAAGACTTTCACACACCACATCAATTCTATGTAAGTTCAGCTAAACTAATGAGAATCAGCTAATTTTTGATATTAGGTATTTCATATAAATTCTATTATCATAATTATGATACCATAATCCCTTCCGGGTGCCTCTTGTCCTTGCCCCTTGCAATATCTATAAAGCCCATTAACCTCCCTCTGTTAATCACCAGAATGCCCTACAAAACTCTCATCCTGCCTTTCAAATTTCTAAATCCACAATTATAAAGTCATCAGCCTCTCTGTAGCTAAAATCGGATGAGTGAATTGACCACCAGCCATAAGACACGTCCATATTTTTGGTGACTTCTTGCAAACCGATTTTTTTCCTAACTTAAAATTAAAATTGACCAATAGAAAAAATAACTAAAAAAATACCAAAAAGAAAAAAAAAACTAAGTTATAATACCACAAAACTGCATTTGAAACAGGTAATATAGTTACGGATATTTTTATAAGGTGCAAAAATATATAAACACTTGCATTCGTTCGACCAATTTAAAGGAACATGAAACATTGAAAAGTTTTTATTGACTGAAGTTTAGAAAATTTCCGCAGTGTAGTTTTGATTAATGTGTGAAGTATGAAAGTCGGTAAATTAGTGCAAACGTTAAGTATATGATTTACGAATAGAAATAAAAAGTTCGTAGCGTGTGGGTGCTATTTTTCACTACACATAGATATTTTCTTTATTTTATTTTACTTTTCCCAAATCAAGCGATCGTAATCAAAGAACATAAATACGCTTCCGTTAGCTACCATCTTTCTAAACTACATCCTTTTTTTTTTTTTTGGCTTTTAAACCCTCAAGTTTTGTTTTCACTTCTTTTTTTCATCTCGTTTCTGCTCTGGAAGGAACGTGACTAATTTACCATATCATTTATTTTTTTATTGAAGTTTCTTTTCGGCAATAAAAGTTAATATTTTAGTTTCATTTTCTGATTCTCTCGAAATAAACTGACGTTCATATGGTTCCAGAAAGGTGTCTCTATGGAAAAAAAAAATCAATGTTGATACCTCCATCTGTTGGTCAAGTGCTTAATTAAAATAAAATTGTTTTATTTTTTAAAGATTTGATTTTTTTTTCTTTTATTTACGAGTTTATGTAAATTCATCGATACGTACTTTTCCAATATTGTTTATTTGATTTTGATGTTAATACGAAAAAACTTATAATGATGAACTAATTTTGACTGCAAGCTAATCGATATGTAAGCATGCATGACATGTACGTGCAAGCTTTTATTATATGATTCTCCTTTAACTCTTCCCAATTATGAACCCACTGTAGTGATCACAAAATTAATTTGTGATCGAATCTCGTCCGTTTATATGGTTTATTGTGACTTAATACACCCATTACAACTTCGTATATCATTAATTTTTAATAACTTGAATGAATTTTCGTTTCAAATACAGACACTCTCCTAAATATTTTCATTCGCCGTTCTATTTAATACTACACATTGTTATCATTGGCTTGAAGATATTAAATTATAATTATAAACCCTAACTTGAGAGAGTCGGGATAGCTGATCAATTTTGCAGGTGATTTTTAGCTCTTCTTAGATTTTGTAACGAATTTTTGTAAATCTGGAACACAATATAATTATTGAGAAAAATAAGTATATCAGCTTTCACATTTTGAAGCTAAAATAAAAAACTCAAGAATCGAGTTATAAATGGACCTTGAAGTTTAATAATAAGTATTGGTATCCATTTTATTCAAAAATAGAACAAAGAACTTTTATTTTCAATGTCAAAAAATTTTCCCTTACTGCACAAATATGAAAGTAGGTAGGTATTGACCAAGTTTTCAAATCAAGAGATACTTTGCTCAAGTCAATTCAGTAACAATGAAACAAACAATAATTATTCGATTTGTAGCGTAAAATACTTATCTTCTGAACTGTGATAATTTAATTTCGATCAGATATCTGTTGCATCGACCTTCTTCAAATCTCTACAGGTTGGTTTAAATTTCTCATCTACTTCTCATTGAAATATTCATCGACTATCTAGTAAATTAAAAGCCAAAATATCAAATTATAGAGATCCCATCCTCTGTAGGCTAGGCTTATTTTATTTTTTTTATCCAACTTACACTGAAATCTATTATTGAAAAACTAACTATGTACCTTTATCTATCCATATGAAATTAATGTCTGATTTTTGAAAACACATCAATTTGAACTCGTTCGGTTATTTACTCACTGTTCTGTGTAATTTTCTTCTCTACTTCTGAATTTAATACAGAATAGCCCAGATAACACTTCAAAGTCTTCAGCCATTAAGTCGACAACATTATAATAAATTATTATGTAGATATTTAGCGTTCGATCGAGGACGTTAGTATGTATGCTGTATATATATATATATATATATATATTTATAAAAGTGCGAAAATAGTCACCAAAACCAGTTACTGTTTGATACTAAAAATACTATTCTATACGTACTGGTAGTTCAATTCGTACATTGTATTTCGAAAGATCTACATTGGAAAATAAAATAAATACTTATCAAAATAATAAATTATTTACTAAAAGGTATTCTATTGCTATGTAAATTGTTTTACACTACTCTGTCTGAAAGAGTACTTTTTTTTCGAAAAGACATTCAAACAAATTACTGCCAAATACTTCATTTCTAAATGCAGCGACTAATCGCATTGAACAATGGAAAATATCGAACACCAGAGACGTTATTTTATGCAGTAATAATTCCATCTTTTTTTTTCTTTTTTTTTTTAGATAAAACAATCCAGTTGTAGGTTACTTTTTCTGCAAACAAAACTTTCAATAATTATAACCTGAATCTATCTACACCTAATTTATCAAAAAAATAAAATAAAATTCTGCGAAACAATAATTGAGACAAATTCGAGTTAATATTTGGACATGGTGCAATACATAAACAGGTTTCTTCAGCAGAGTTTATGAATTATAAGTAACACAAAGAGAAAAGTGAAGCAGTGATATTGGAAATCATCTTTTCCAAACCTCTAAAAGGTCTATTAATTTCACTTCCCAATGAAAAATGACGAAGTCGAATTCAGTCATCAAAACTCTCATAAAAAACACGATTTTACATTCTGCGTAGAACGTTGATATAATTGGTTGAAAATCCACACTTTCAATGAATTTGGCTTGCAAATTTTTGTTTTATTGACATCCCTTCAATAATATTGTACTTGGTGCAGTATAATGATTCGTTTAAAATGCTATAACTTATAATTCAAATTAAGCAGATTTTACCTTGACTCACGTGGAAAATATTTGTTTCGATTAGTACCATATACCATTTTCACCAACTTTACACAGATACTTCGATTTTCAAAGGTTTTGGAAAATTATTGAATCCAGGTTGCCTAAAATAAGGGTAGGGAGAATAAAAGAGAGCATTTTCTTCCTCAAGAAGATGATTGTTTTCAACTCATCCTCCAAATTTTCAATGTTGTGCTTCGCAGACTACATTAATTTGAATACCATTGTTCAATCCGTTTAAAGAAACCAATGATTTCGGTAATGTATTGAAAACTTCCTCCCTTTCACAAAAGAACATTTGTAGCGGTCTCTATTTAGAGCACAAAAGTTCCACAGTGCATACTCAACCACACTAGCTATACTAAATTTATCTGAATAAATAAAAAATTTTAAAATAATAGTAATAATAATAATAATATACTGTTTGCATAATGGAAGATAATAGCAATGATGGTGAAGAAAGCCACACTTGTATCACACAAACATTTTTGTAAAAATCATACAATATCAGCCTAGTTAGTGAAGTGTGTATCTCCAAAAATGATTAGAATTGGGTTATTAACGTTCATGGATTTTTTTTCGTAACGCATAATTTGGCGAAGTGTGTATCTTCGAAGAATAAATACACTTTCTGTTATTCCAAAATTATAAAAATGCTCATTTCCATCAAGTTATTATTAGTTGGAAACGTGCGTATCTCCCAGTTACCTCCAAGTTGAAAAAGCAAATTTGCGTAATTTCAAGTCAATACCAAATTACTGATTGATATTGGTTTGTGAAAATGTGCATATCTCCATTTATTACTTATTTTATCTGGATTTATCATTTATTCGGGAGCAGAATTACAAAAATTCTATTAAAAAACATAATTTCTTCTTGTCACTAGGCTAATAATTTTATAAACCTAAATGAACAAAACAAAAATTGAATTTTTTTGCTGAAGAAAATCTTTTTCTTTTGTAAAATTAGGTAAGTATATGAAATATATTCATACATTTTGCTAATTAGACCACTACTTTACTAACAAAGCTAACGATAAGTACATCTGAACAAGTGAATTACACGCAAGAAAAAAAATTTTAACATAGGTAACTTTGTAATAAATAATACTAAAACAGAAGCGACGAAAGGCGAAACAAAACTCAAAATCATAGAAGAAAGTAAAGTTGGACGTCGCTTAATGGCCAAAAAGTTGTGCTTCACTCGATGAAGGCATATTATACCTAAAATCTGAGACAATAAAATGCAAATATAATTCTAGAAAAGAAAGGAAAATGTTGTTCAAATAAGGTAAAGACTCCCTCCTCAGAAATTAGAGAAAAAAATAATCATGAAAATGAAGATGCAAGTAAGGGACGCACACTACACTAACCAATATGATAGACAAACCCTTATAATTATTTAAGACTGCAAACCAGGGATGCCAACCTTCATTTTTAAAAATTCGTAGAATTTCATAAAAAAAGACGTAGAAAAATGTAAAAAGACGTAGATTTTGTTTTTTACCTATTTTCAGTACGTAATACCTTTACCCAATAAGGGGTGTCTGGGGGAACCCCCAAAAAATTTTTTTACAGGACCCCTCTAGAAGTTGTTTTTAAGCCATTTTTATGAAGATAACTGCAATTAAATACCTATTGGTACTTGGTAGGATGAGGATTTTGATGTTATAAAATATTTTTTTCTATCATTGCTATCAAAGATTTAATGAAATATCTTTCCAATTTAGGAAGATTACATTAAAATGAGTCCATTTTATTAGACCATATTTGCCATATTTTGCCCTTCAGATCATTTTTATAGGTTTTAAGGTAATTTTCAAAAATTTTTTCATTTTCTTTCCTTCTTGTTTTTTTTTCACAAGCTAATTTTTTTCCAAATATCTTTCATGTTAGATTATCATTTATTGGTAATATTTTCTCATTCAAATTTCAAAATTTGAAATATCATTTAACTATCAAGTGTGATACCAATAAATTTTTCATTTATAGATAACAAAAATTATCTTCCTATTTTAATCAAAATTAAAATGATGATTTGAATTTATGCTTATTTTTCATTAGTTATAAATATTAATGCTGAGATTATTATGTTGTATGAATTGTAAGGTATAAAATAGTACCATTTATAAAAATTTTAAGAAATTTGAGATTAAAAAAACAATTTTTAGTCAATAAATGCGATTTTTTTCTGAGACAGATTATTTTTCCCTAAAAAGACGTAGAAAGATGTAGATTAAAAAAAAGACGTAGAAAAAGACGTAGCTTTTTAAACTTTGTTCAAAAAGACGTAGATCTACGTCAATTGACATAGAGTTGGCATCCCTGCTGCAAACACTTCTTGACCCATCAACTACAGATGCTAACATAATCAAAAATTTCACACATTATTGCCCTTCCAGATAATGAAAATTGTCTCAACAATATTCGCACCGATTTTCTCCGGCAGTAGCAGGATTAAGGTACTGGCAACACGCGTCAAATCATTCGTGTAATAAAGATATGGCTTCCGGGTGCAAATATATGCACCTACATGACCAACAAAAATTATTTAAGGCGATGAAAAAAATGTATACGATAACTCGTAAGTACAAGAAAAGTCTGCTCGCTTCAAAATCATTTGTCGAATACAGAAAATCGAACAGTCCGCGGCTCGTAAACGACTATCTCATTTATGGTAGCCAAAAGGCTTCTTTAACATTCTTCAAACTATGAATGGTTTAGTATAGGTACTTGTCGATAAGTTTTTCATTCTTGGCAAAGCACTTGTTTCGTTTCCTTCGATTAATGAGAGTTATTTATTCGTTTTATTTATTTAAGTTATTTATTTATCGACAGTGTAATAGTTGAAAATGTTGGTATAATATTACGAGGAATGCGAATAAACGAGCCATCATTATACTAAAGATTTATAGAGTAATCGAGGAACGAAGACTGGTAGGATGCGCGCGCATAATTACGACGACAGTTCCATATTACACGTTTGAAGAAAGAAAAAAAAAAGAAAAAGAAAACTAGCAAACATCTTCCAGGAAATATTTCAGCTTGCTATGTTCGAAACTTAGTTGTCAATCTTTAAACAACCCTTTCCCCCTCACACGCATAGGCCAGTAAGCAATTGAGTTAAACACGAAAATTGTTTCACAAATATTCTCGAAATTGGTTAAAATTTAAGCCTACCGACTAAGTATTAAATTTGGTCTTGTAGAACAGCTAAAGCATTATTTCCTTCATACCTACGTGAAAAATTAAGTATAAAGGTTTTATATTAAGATCTGCAAAATATATTTCAGCGTTCCCACCAATTTACTTGATAAAATTTTACAACATTGCAATTCGAAAAAAAATTGAGAAGTCGTAATATTATTATAATTAGGTAAGGCAATAGAATTAATCACAGCTGCTTCAAACAGTTAATTCACTTTTTTCGACATTTCATTGCTATAATATAATAATTGACAGTTACCTACTCTATTTTTTTATTTTTCTATTTATCTAGTTGTATAAATTGAATTCATCCATAAAATAGTAAAAAATTATAGACCTAAAATTTTATTTCAGAAAATAAAATGTAATTTACGATTCTAGAAGAGGTTTGAAAATAAAGAGATAGGAAAACTGAATGCACTTAACTCTTAATTTCGACTTGCTTCCGATATTTTAGGTCTCTTTTTATTGACACTTCAGTAGAAATTTATGAAGTGGTTCACGACATCACAAAGAACAATTTGCAACTTTGTTATTTTATTTTTGTTACGAACGCATTTTAGAGGAACTAAATAATTCTCGATAACCAGTTTGTTTTTTCTCTTATTCTTGATTCAGAATTTTATTATTTCAAGTTTCTTAATTAATAGATCAAGAAATTAATAGCCTAAATAAATAAAAGTCAAGCTGAAACGATCCTAAATTTACGAATTATTATTAGCTCCTGGCTAACACGTTAATGACGAGAGATAAAAACGAGTACTCAAATTCGTGTTTGAATTCAATCAATTTCCATCGAGTTCTTAGTAGTCGACGTTTATCTAATGAAATTGTCACGCCTTTAAAATTCCAATGTCGAAATATTTATTAGGTACCTACGTAGTTAATTTCTCCAGCAAAATATTATAAAATAAAAACATTTTCAGGCAAGTTTCACCAAATAATGCCATTATCTAAGCCTTGTTTCGTAGATAATAAGCTTCACCTTTCAATAAGCAAGCAAACCTAAACCGAGACCACAACTATAGTAGAGTTGGTCTTACACAGTCTTGATTTCAATCTTTATCTTAAGCTTCAAAGATTTTTGCTATTATTAATGACTAAATTATTATTCATGGCCATCCAAAATATGAAATAAAAAAAAACAAACAAACGAATAAATATAGCAATTAGGCCCCTAACAATATTTCTGTGGTGATGTCAACCCTGAGACATACAGATAAAATGATCCCCAAAGGAAAAGTACCCTTTTTAACATACTAAAAATCCCCCAAAATCTGGGCATAGCTTCATCCTTAAAAATCTACTTTTGTTCCTTCAATAGATTTTTAGTGATTTAATATTTTCCTAATAACACAACAAAAAATTTGTTCAGCAAAGAATGAAATATTGCAAATTAAATTTTCTAAAAAAAAAAAAAAATCATAGACATATTTTCTTAAATGCCATAGAAGGCTCACAAAATTACTCCAAAGTTTGAAAACATCAATGGAGGTATACTTCGTACCCATTAGACGAGGCCAATCTTCCATTATTCATACAGCACCAGTATACCGTATCAATATGTCAATATGATAGTCCTACTATACATAATCATCATCTATCACAGCATCACGCCTCTCCAACTGGACAGATTTTCTTAAAATTTCGGCCCAATTTAGATCAATATCCTTAAATGATTCATGCGAAGTTTCATTTTGAACGCTCAATTCGGAGAGCTGTAATTGAATTCGAAAATTTCAGATATAAACCTGTTATTTTCAAAATAAGTTATAAATTCTAACTAATGGTTTTTGTGTCGGTGTCAGTTCTGAGAAGTAAAAACTTAAACAACTTAGAGCTTCAGTTAACTTCGAAAATTTTCATCAATAATTTATTTCTGGACCGGTTCTGTTTGAAAGTTAGTTCTCAGTTTTAATTAATAGTTTCAGCGTCAGTTCTGAGAAGTGAAAATTTAAAACTTCGAAGTTGAAGTGCCAAACTTTACTAAATCAAATAGCCAATTTAAAAGGAACAAAAATATAAGTACGTAAAATTACTACTTTTTTTTTAAGGAATCAAATAATTTCGTATACTATTCCACACTTTTCTGCACTTCTTTGTAACACACCTTCATCCAAAATATGGAAGAAATTCATGGGCTAGTTATACCGTGAAACGGCCACAAAGAACGGTTCTACTCACTTATAATACAGAAGGAAAGACACCTACCCGAAGGGCGTTTTGTGTGTGGAAATGTGCGGTAAGTGAATTTACAACACCGTAACTTCAGAACCTTTTAACAGAACAAACTGAAATTTTCTGTGCCTATTTGTATTGCATCGAAAATGAAAAAGGAAAAGAAAAAAATTAATTAATAATTAGGAATTAAAAATGAAAATGGTGTTTGCACCGTGTATACCCAACAATTACTAATCCACACCATTTTGAGACAACCCTATCGCTAACAATCTTCGTTTTTAAAAATAAATTCAAAATAAATAGATGAAATTAGGTATTCAAAAAATTATTAATTTAACTCGAGAAGTTTGTATAATTTTATTACTTTTCAATTATTCGTTGAATAATCTGTACAATGAAATCACTCACATCTCGAACTTGGAAAACGTATAACACAGCCTACATACTGTACCTACTTTCAATTCCAGCAAAAAAAACTGATCGAAATCAAATTTTTCAATCAGATCGCCGATAAGGAGCAACGTTAAACAAACTTTAAAAGTACACAAAAAAAAAAAAAAAAAAAAGATTAAAAAAAAATCAAATTAAAACATCAACGACCATTTTGAATGACGTTTTAAGTGAGTATTATAGTACAGCACTATACAGCCACACTTTTAATCGTCTCAACTTCGAATGCAAATTACACGCTTGACAAAAATATGCGTTTACTCGTTTATAGGCACAGGACAGCCTATGTGGTATCTGCATTATAATGTTATCGACGTGCACTAATAATCGTCGAATTCGATATTGAATTTCAAACTTAAAAGTCAAAACACACAATAAAAACCAGGCAGGTCTGGGAACATTCTCGACGATCGGATTAGAGATCATATTCCAGATACGATCGCACTGTGTGGTCCTTATAAAATAAATTCATCATTGGAAGATGCACGGAATTAAGTTTATTTTCTATTCACGCGCCGAGAGGGGTTGGTAATCCTGAACGAGGCGAAAAGAACCTAAATGTATCCCTGATTTTGAAACGGTAAATGACAAAAAAACCAAAAAAAAAAAAGTTATTACTTCGATAACTTTTTAATATGTACGCAAACTTTAACAATATTGATTGGGTATTAATATTTTGGGTCGAAAATGCGATCGAAGATTTTTTCAACGAGATAAATATTACGCGTTAAGATATTGATAGGCACCTTTTTTTTCTTTTTTTTTCTTACTCTATCCGATTTTCAAGTTGTTCCTTCAAGCTCATTTGAAGTGGGTAGATGAAACGTTTTCATTATCATTTTTAGGCAACAAGAAGAAGAAGAAGAAGCAGCAGCTTGAACGAACTGCTTAATATTTTTTGTAAGTCCGATAACAGAATTCAGACTGAAACGTGTTATTAAATCTTCGTGGATGTAACAATAAATATTTTCCCACGTGCCAACGTGTAAAACACTCGTTACCTACGAAGTAGATAATAAAGTCTAATTCAAATTCGAATTTACTGTATATTTGACTAAGGAGATAGTATGCGCCCACCAAGTACATCTGTACTAACTATAATAGTAAAAACAAATGTAGGGACTCTGGTACGAGGTTTAGGGGTTTGCCCCCCCCCGATGACAGTCGCCGCCAAAAGGCAGGCTTATTTTTGTCCTTGTGACGTTAAACCAAAATCACATAATTACGTTCGATCCTAATTACCTGCATGTACTTGTAGGTAATGCACGAACACCAAATTGTGACTAATCTCAACAATGCGATGATGTCATGATCCATACACGAACCGGCCCATCATATCTTATCACTACAAGAGATGATGCAACTGGGCTGCTCTCACAAATGTATGTATATGTACATATGTGTGTATGTGTGTGTGTAAATAAGCCAGTATATAAACCGTCCAGACCAGCTCTAAAATCGCCAGTGTTTGCCCAGGTTTTGGCTTACCCATATGTTTAATATGAAGTGGCTGAATACACATAATTCTATTGAATTACCTTCTGGTAAGAATATCTTCCTCATGATAAGGTATTCCACAACAAATTTTTGTGATTGCTGGATTATGCCTGCCTAATTAATACCCTTCATTTTACTTAGATGTGTATCATCTGATGGTAAAGATCACTATATGATACTCGCCTCACTCTCCAGAGGAGGCCAATGTGAAATTTTTGTTATTTACATTTTAAAATGAAATAGGTAATGAGGCATCCCAAATCGATCGCCTCATTTTAAAAGGTGATTTGAAATCAATTTGCTCTTAAAGTCAACCTTTAATGTATAGTGGTGTTTAAATGCTAATGACTGTCACAATGTCCTAAAACTAGGGCATCATGCAGCCAAAACACTGAATCAAGGGTCTTGATTGTGTGACTTCAAGACATTTTATTTTTTGACTTTATCAATATCCTACGGCTGAATTCTTCTTGAGTTAAATTAAACTTCTTCGGACACGATGGAACACAGCTTACATTGTCTTCATATCTCAGCAAATTAATATGATGAATCAGCAATAAGCGGGGGGTGTCGACAGAAGAGCCTAACAAAGTTTCGATCCATAAGGGGATCGGACTTACAAAAACAAACAGCAGAATTATTTTGTCAAATACTATAATTACAAAAGAATTACAGTGTCGACAAAGCGGATAAAGAAAAGCGTATAGAGGAAAAATAAAAAGATAAAAAAAAAGCTATTGCAGACAACAAGTAGGAGAAACCATCAGAAAATACCTTTGTCTTCACCTAATTGTTTGTCTTCAAAAGTGATGGTTGTAGTGTTGTAAAAGACTCCTATCATGAAACTTTAGGTCTCGGAGCTTTTGGTTTGTGTGTGAGGTGAGGTGAGGAAATTAACAAACATAGATGAAATCAAATTCACTATGCGCAAAAGAAGGCTCTATGTAGCCTTTAAATGAAAGAGCAAAGCAGTCATCTTGAACTAAGCTTGTCTTAAATTTGTCTTCAACACACCAAATTTTCCTCCTAACAGATGCCAGGAACTCCATCTGATCATATTGTCGACTTGAACTTCTTCTCGTGGGTGTTTTTAAAAAATCTCCTTGAAATACGATATGGAAACTGACGAAACTAGAAATGACTTATGTATCGTCACTACTGATACTTCATGATGAAAGAACATTCCTAATTTGTCTTTTGTCTTCAACTGAACCTGACCAGAATTCGAACTACTATCCTAATTTGTCTTCAAGGTAGATCAAGTTGAAGTGAATCTACATCCGCAGATGGTACAGTTAATAATTGCCTACACGAGGACTTCAACATACGACTTGAGACTTGGACCTACTACTATCCGCCTACACAAGAAGGACTACATTGTAAAAACAAACCTAGTACCGGGTATTGCCAGAACAATAGTGAATAAAAATTAGAATTTGTCTTTGCAAGTTAGTTCTTCTTATCAGCAAGATTTCTCCACTTATTGTCTGCTTAATTGCCTTTAAACATGCGATGTCAATTATATATAAAAAGTGGAAGAAATTAATATATATTCAACCAATAAAATGAAAGAATAGCAAATATACATGTCGACATATAATAGGCAAAGCGCACGTATATAAATGATAAAATAAAATATAATAAAATATAATATGACTGCAAACTGTAAGCAAAGCGTGGAGAAGCAAAAGATAAAGCGTATGAGATTGGCTGCATTCATGTCTGTCGATGGGTTTTCACTTTCTATTGAATTTGTGTTCATCTCTATTTATTTCATGGCACCAATCTGTCGGATCGAACCAAATTATTTTTTGAAAATTGTCGAAATAAGAATGAGTCGATACTGAAATAAAATGTATTAGAATCGTTTGAAAAAGAATCGAATTCTATTACTGTTGTCATGTCTTCATCTGACTATGAGTTTGAATTCGGATATCATGATGTCCAAATTCAAATTTCATTTCTGGAAAGCTGTCTTCAAATTGTGACGTCATTTTCAAGTTCAGAATAATCTTTATTTTGAGTCCAAAATCTCGGACTTCTCAGTACACTAACAATATTGAAATCAGAAAAATATCATTTACTGTAGATTACCACTCGACTGAATAATGATTACAGAAAAGTAATTTCAGCTAATGATAGCATAGGCGTGGTGCACCATATGACGACATCAGGTGGCTGATGACGTTACGCTCCCCTTTAAATGTGTCCACTCATCGCAAAATTTTTCTGGACAAATTTCAATTTCCTATTAAATTCTTGTAGTATTGCAGCTTAAAAGAAATCTTTAATGGAAAAACATATAACTTAGTCTTGAATGAGTTATGTTTTTTTTTTCTCTCTTTTTAGTCCCTTTTAGTCAATTCGCATTTTTCACCGTCTTTGTTGAGGTTCTTTTCTGACGAGAAAAAAAAACTAATATTGTCTCTGCATATGAGAGGCTAAGCTTATAGTAATCACCATACCGAGGTTAAATCTTCTGCCAAGAATCGCTTCATTATATTATAAGCCCAGCTTACATAATATCCAAATAATTAATTCAGATTTTTGAAAGTTTAAGATCACGCCTATGTGTTTCTATTGCATGCACAAAAAGCTAATGTATTATGTAGGTAGGTAGGCACCTCATCACATTTAACTGAAAAGCCTCTTTTTAAGAAAGACTGAAAAATTACAAGTTGAAATATTATGCGGACATGGACTGAAATAGAAATTAATAACTGTTAAGAATTTTAGGGTTGGAGTAAAGAGTAAAAGTAATTTTAGGCTGAAGTATCAAACACAGATTTATGACGGTAGCCAAAGGAACGTTATCTTCAAATAGTTTTACACTAATAAATTAATTTTAAAAAGTGGAGTTCAGTTATTTCTGCACGAATTAATTCTTTCATCACAGAAAATAAAGTAGTTTATCTTCGACTTGAGATAGTTCTGCACAAATAAATTAGAAAAAAGTGGAGTTACGTTACTTGCGCACGAAGTAATTCTTTCAAACTCGCATATATAATATAGTGTACATAATTATGCAGTTAATGTTTATTTGAATTGAATAAATAATATGGACTTAAGATAGCTTTACTAAGTGATAAAGAGTAGCACAAGGAAAATTTTTATATGTGGAACGCAAAAATTGCATTTTTGGACTTACGCTAGTTTCATATTCTAAGGTGACGAAATTTTTTTTTTTTTTTTGAGTGTGCTTTGGCTACGTAACCATTTTACCCGAAGGTTAAATAATATGTTTTGGCGTTAAACTGACGCTGGGAGATGGTTAGTAGCCAGCAGTCTACTAAACATGAATTTTTCAATCGCACACTGCAGCAACAATAGAACCACAGCGAAAACACCGCCATTTTGGGTCGGGTATGTGACGGTGGCTGGTCTCCAACTCGCAACCTTCATTTTGCACAGCTGAGCACCGAATCACTACACCACATAGACCCCTGAAAACATTACTTGGAACTGTTCTACAATATTATTCGTGTTAAATAGAAAGAAAAAATTACGAAAACAAAAATTTTTAAATAAAACTTTTCACTCCTATTTCTTCTGTACCTACTGTACCTATAGGAAAAAAATGCTACAGCAGGCCTCCACACACGCGATATAACGAATATGCGTACAAAATAAATTATATCATAGTACAAATTTCGTATTGTCTATCGAAATCTTCTTCATTTTTTGACAAGAAGTCAAGAAAAAAGATCAAAACGCGTCCAAGTTGAAGAAAAAAAAAAAAAAAAAAAATCAGAGGCGATTTATCATCGCTTATTTAAAGCTTCGCCGTCCGTCAAAATTAGTTTTAAAACGAAGTGTCTTAGCTCATTGATTAATGAGATTGGTCTTCCATTGTCTTTGGCTAAGGTAATAGGACCTGTCAAATAATTGATGATCATTCACGATGAAAGTAACGAAAAAAATTTTTTTACATTTTTTTTTTTTATAGTCTATATACTTAGAAGTAGGTACGTATTTCGCTTTTTGTTGTCACGCTACGTAATTCAAAGCACGAAGAATTTCCGTGACCAGCGAGTTTCACAAAACTTTTTTAATACTGGAGTTCCTTTCATCGCAAAAATGTGCAAAAATGGATTATATCTCGAATCGAAGTTGCGAACAATAAGCTGCTGATAATCACGAATCGAGCGTAGAAAATGAACGAAATGGGAAATCATAAACAGACAAAGTTCCTCAATATGAGTAGAAAAATATAAATTCGAATTTATGAAAACTATTAAAAATATTGGGAAATAAGACAAATTGTTAAGTACCTATTAAGGTTTTTTTTTTTTTTAAGATTATCAAAATTTGTAATGCACATCGAGCTTCTGTCTCCATGATTTATTTAAAGAGGGAGAAACTACAGCCTTTTTAAAAAAAAAGTTATAAAATATTTTACCCAGCAATCTTCTTTTTTTTTTTTTGGAAAATTTCAGAAACGGCTGAACAACTAGCTGCGGGATTATCCCTCTGATCTCCTTAATTTCACCTTATTATTGGTTCAAAATCAATTTTAAAATTTACTTCGTTGCCAGCAAACTGAGCAGTAAAATATTTTACTTGGTCGAATAATTGAAATATTAGTTATAAGTATTTTAAAAATGAATCCGAATTGGAAAATAAAAATTCGTTAGTAATTGAGAATACGCATAAATTTATAGAATTAAAATTGACAGAGTTATTTCGAAAAATTCTTCTGCTGATCTGCTACCATGATATGGAACCTAGATTTTGAAAAATTATAATTTTTAGGGAACGTAACTACAGAGTTTAAAAAATTTCAATCATTCTATAATTATTATTACGTACCGAAATCTGTTTTCTTTTTTCTTTTTTTTTTCATGGTCTTTGGCTACGAGGTCATTTTACTTGTCGACTGGAGAAGGTATTTAAATGTCGAAATTGTCAATTTTTGGTTAATAGCTTTCCCATTAAATTTTTTCAGTTCACCAAACAGCATGGTAAAATTGTTTACCAAGATTATCTCTATGGTAAAGAATAGGTAACTACACCAGATAAAGCGTGGCTACGGGGTTGAATGCATGAAAAGACGAAAATATTGCCTTAGCTTATGAACAATTTTGACAAAATTTTCATTTTCAACCATTCGCGAAAACTATCGAGTTTTCACGTAATGGTAGAATAAGTGTGGTTACCTTTTTATACGCGTTTTTTCCACTAAAATAAAATAAATATTTCCTCCCCCTTACTAAATTTTGTTCATTTTTGTCAATTTTTTGGAAAGTTATAACCGATTTTTGATTCTTCCCCCTCCAACGTTGAAAGATTATTACTCGGAAAGGAATCATTTCTCCAACTTTAACCAAAAGGAATTTTTTATTTCTCGGACACCATAAATCGATTCAAACCGGACACCCTGTATAAATGGATGACCATAAAACGAACATTTTCAAAAACCAAGTAAGTAAATTTTCATTAAAAAAAAAAAAAAAAAAAAAAAACAAAAACAAACACTTGACTTGAAATTATGACAGAAACAAAAAATATTAACTTACCTTGCCACCCACGCAAGGTATAAGAAAGGATACTGTAAACAATATCTTAATTATCCTTCTTCTGACAATTCTGTGACATCTCATTCATTATTTTTTCTTTTTTTTTTCGCTTATTCGTATTTACTATTACCTAAACGATGTTAAATTTTTCCAGTCGCTCCATTTGCTTGTCTCTGTCATTCTGTCTCTATTTCTACAAGTTAGTTTTTAAAATGAAGTAAAAATAGTTAACGTTTATTGTTGTTGTTGCTGATGTTGTTGTGTTTTACTCACCACTTCCACAAACAGAAGGAAGAGAAAAAGATCTTGCTACGCCAACGGGGTAAGAATAATGAAGAATAGAGATTGAAAAAAAAAAAAAAAATTAATTAGTGCCTAGGTACAAATAAGATGGATTTTCTGTCAGAATAAATGTTTACTTTAAATCTTCGAACGAAAGAAATCATTTAAATGAAACAAGTAGTTCTGTTCTCCGCGGGCGGTATTGCAGTTTCCATATTTAATAATATGCAAAATATTTTCGCCTATAATCTGTTACTACTTGTGTATAATGCTTTATTCGATACATGGGATACATACAAACGGCGTCTGTACCCACAGTACTCGCGTGAAACCGTATTGCTAAAAATAAAAAGTCAGAAGTACCTACCTATAGTTCACAAGGATGCGTGTATATGACAGGCGGAATCGATCATGAACCAAAGGATGTCCCACGGAGTAGGTACCTCCTTTTTTTTCTTTCTATTTCTCAGTGAAATCATAGTAGCCCACAGAATTATTTAAAATTCGAATACATCGCATAAAAGGCTATCTTGTTAAGCAGGGTGACATTTCAGAATTTCTGGCTTCATGAAATAAATCATAACTCAGACTAGTTCCTAAAAACAGTCAAAGATAAGTACAAGGTGGAATGATTATAAAATAATGTGTCCTCTACAAAACACAATCGAAAAGCGTGTTTCTTATCAAATACCTTTCTAGAAATAAAATAATATTTTTCAATCATATTCGTGACAAAAAAAAAAAAAAAATTAAACTCTTAAAAATACAACACGGATGAAGAAAAATATGCTGTATAAAAAATATGTGGACTACCAACGGATAACATATTTACAGAAATTAACTCACACTGTTGTAGCGACTATCGTTATGGAAAAATTAAGAAGGTGGAAGACAAGTAAGCTAAATACATACTTTCAAAATATATTTTGGAAATATGAAAAAGAATTCATCCCTTTCCACATCCTTCTCATTAGTATTACAATCGGTGAATTTCTCCAGGAAAACAAAATAATAAACAAATCACAAAGTAGGCACTTAGTTTCTGGCAGTATTTCAACTTGACAAATTTGTGTATGTACCTACGTATTATTAATTTGTGGTATGCCAACCAGGGTGAGCACACGTCACGAAAAAAACCTGCTTGGCTACCCAAATTTCACCGCATTTCCTGACATTACTGACAACATGCAAAACTTGAATTTCTTGAAACGACCCAAGTCCAATTTTGTTTAAAGGATTTAACAAAGGCAAACAAAATCCTGCCAGGGTAGCTTGCCAAAGTTATGCAGATACAATTTAAATTTATACCCTTATGTATTTTATTCCAGGATTCACGTGCATTTTACCCAAAAACAGATTTTCTTGAAAGTTGTTTTCTGCAGATCTAATATGTTGAAAGTTCAGAATTACTTGAAATCACACCCTTCAGACCCACAAAAGAACTGCCTAGCTTAACATGCTCGTCACAAAAAGACACAAGACAGACATGTTAATTGAAACCAGTATATTATGAGCTACAGAGAATTATATATTATTCTGTGTTAACAGTCAGCAAAAATAGGAATTGTGTACCACATTAAATGATTCAGTCTGCTTCTCTTATAAGTACTGAAGCGCGCTTTTATTTTATTTTTTTTAATCATTTTAATTGTTCTATTTGAAACTTTATTTTTTTGAATTCTCACTTTTCAGAGCTGACCCAGAACTAAACCTCTAAAGAAGAACTGAGAACTAACTTTCAATCAAACTAGTTCAGAAGACCAGAACTGAAACCTCTGAAGTTGAACTTTTTTGCCACATGAAACACAAATAATGTCAGTTATTGCTAATTACTTCACATTAATTTGATACCTAATGTATGAAATTTCGCCTATTTTAAGCCTACCCTCGTCATTTTATCCGGATTAGATCTTGTGGCATCCAACATCTTGAAGACTAACATATAAGGCCACCTGGCGATAAATCAAAAACACGTTCTCCATAACCAAATAAAATTCAAAGAGGTGTGGAACTCAATCGATAAAAAAAATAAAATAAAAGTTGATAGGTTCCAGAATGGAATCAGGGAGCAAAGTCTGAATTTACAAATAAGATAGCCACATTCCCTTTAGAAGATTAAGAACCACAATCACATTACATCAAAAGGCAAAAAAAAGAAAAAAGAAAGTGGGCTCAAATCACATCATGTCATCAAAAATCACCAATAACATCATTACAGCTAACCCCAATCACCCCTATCATGAATCTAGCTATTAAACATGGTTTCCAAATTAGCCATCATAAATAATAAAATTAAAGATACAGTACTAACAGGATTGCCAAGAATAAAGAACTCAGCTTTTCTGAAGAAACATCTTTTATTTGAAATAGCAATCAGACAGCAACATGGTTCAGCAACCTGAGCGAACTCAAGAAACCAATAAAAATTGTTTTTATTTAAATTTTTAGAAATATTCTATTTTGATGGAAACAATTCAAACAAAAATTAACAAATTTAGTCTCTCCAATATTGGTAAACAATTAATAAAAAATGAATTTTTCATTATTTAAAAGTACTTTAAGAAAATTTTACATTTTGATTTTACTAATTGAGCTCTAAAAAATGAGATCTGAGAGATCTGCTTCTGTTAACCTCCACGAGAAAACTAAAAAAGGTAGTTAAAATCGAAAAATGAAGTAACTAACTTCAACCAAAGAAAACATAACAATAAAATGGGCAGAGCACATAAAAGGTTTTCCGAATTTCCCCAAATGACTGAAATACAAAAGAACATAGAAAAAGATAAAAAGTAATAAAAGAAAGAATAGAAGATAAGGATAAATAGGAACTTCCAATGAATGGAAGAACAAAAGAGAAGCTTCAGATCCTGAGTGTGGAACTTCCCTAAATGGTGATAACAAAAGAAAAGTAAAAACCCAAAGCTGATAATGTTATTGAATTAATAAAAGATTGATGTTGAAAAGAATAAAAGTGAGTGTAGGAATTTAATTTTTTATCACGATGTGTCGAGAGATAAGAGAGGAATAAAAGTGGAATATATGGTTGAATAAAAGGGAAGAAGAAAAACTGATTGAGAGTAATGAAAGGAGATAACTTTTGTAGGTAAGAAAAGTATAATAATGTTAATAGTATAAAATAAGGCAGTGGCATCCACGTTATGGTTCAAGTGTATCATATGATACACTTAATGTGGGGTGGGTGGTCTAGAATATAGAATAGTTGTAAAAAATTGTGAGAAAAATCAGTGGGATAGAAATTTTTTTTATAATTATACAGACATCTAGTTATACACCAACCCAGTAACCCTACCACATTAACACAAAGCATTCACTCTTCTGTTTACAACGTACAACACACCACACCATATACCACTGCACCATATCATATACTTATATAAGTAGGTACATTACCTTAAATTGGTAAATGTCTGCTGGTTGCAAAACTATAGCCTGTCTCTTGTTGCCCCATCCACTACTGCCTAGCTAAAAATTTTGTCTTCTCTTTTTTAACAGCCCCAAAAAATACAAGTACATGTACATATACATATACACACATGCACATACACATACACATACACACACACACTATATCACATCACATACATACATATTCCAACACACATACAGACATAGGTAGACAGGCAATGGCGCCATGCGGCATTGTGGTGTATTATAAAATGAAAATGAACAATCCTGGTAACAAGTTAAAGAGAGAGCAGGTTACTAGTGAAAAAAAAAACTGCACTTGCAATTTTCTTTTCTTTTTCCAAGTCGAGCTGACCAAGTTTTAATAGGTACGTACTCAAAAGTGACAAACAAAACAATTCTTCCTATAGTAAGTTGTCTAATTTTGCATGTGTCCAGCAATGAGGGCAATATCAACTGTTTTTTTGTTATTTTTGTTTTTGTTATTTTGTTTAAATTGTGATTATTCAATCTCCATAATTTTTTAAATATTACTTGTAACGGTGATGTGAAATTGTGTGAATTCACATAATGGATGACTCAAATATTTTGAAAGTTTGTGTTTGTGGTCGGAAAAGGAAGAAAGATGATAATAGTACTAACTGGAAAAGGCACACGTCTGCTTGTCAGCGCAAAAAACTCAAAACATCATTGAAAAGCAATCAGAAGCAGAAGGTAATGAAGCCATTGATGGTGAGTTGGTTCATTTTTTTACACATTACTTGTGGCAAGTGACCAAGAAGAAGTACATGAAGATGAAGCAAGTGTAGCAAGGCCAATGTTTAGGTTTGGAAGATTTGATTTAGACACATGGCAAAATTTAATCAGAGACCCATTTGAGGCAGTGAGCTCCATCTAAGTTATGAAATAGGTAATTATTATTTCATGAGGTTTTTGTAAACTTTTACTTAGGATCAACCCTGAAAGTTTTTTATTTTGTCCTTTTCTCTCAAACATTTTTCCTCTGCTGGCCCCAGCCTAATTCTTACATTTTTCAGATTTCATTATTTTCAAAAAAAGTCAAATGTTAAAAATAATATATTTTCTAAATTCGTTTTAAAAATTGCTTTGATCCAATGTTTAAAAGTTTTATTTTCAAATATTTTTTTTATAGAAGACTAAGGAAAAGGAAGTTAGTTGATCGATTTTTTAAATCCACTATTGTTTTGTATGAAATCATCTTACAGGAGGAAATTGCCTCGAAAATATAAAATTGAGCTAGCTAACCACTTTCATTAAAGCAAATTTTCTCATATTTTATGATTGACGAATTGTTATTAAATTAAATAATATTTTTGGTATTTCTGGGTTACTCAGCATTCTAGGGTGACCTTGCATTCTATTTGTCTTTTATTCTACTCCTACTTGTAGTTACGCCAATGTTCCTAAAAAGTAAAAACAATAAAAATGATATGGTCTTTTAAACTGATTCAAATTCAGGAGAAAGCCCTTATCCTCAAGATTGTAGTGGTGGGACTGGTGAGCCCAGTAAGCCTGGTACTTCTTTCTGTAAGAGTGGTAAGTAATAATATAACTTATATCAGATCAAGCTATGTATTTATACTTTTTTAAATTAAATTTAATTGGGGTTTGAATATCAAATCATATCATAATCTTCAAAGTTCGAATTTATCAAATTTCTTGATTATGAGCACTCTTTTTTGTAGCAATTGTACCAGAAAAACAATATGGCAATGGGCTATGTTTACCTTTACAAGATACAAATACCCCTAAAGATGTCGATTTTAATCCAGATACACTGAACATTCAATTACCTACACTAATTATAGGAGCAGAAATTCATGAAGACATACTCGTATCTATGAGCACAAATAATCAGGTATTGTACACAATAAACCAAGTAAACGAGGTATATGACTAAGACACAAGTTCCTCTTTACATATGGCCTATAATCAAAATTGAAGGAGCTACAAGGTCTTGAAATTTGAAAAAATTGAGAATTTTGAAATAATTTTTCCACTGCAGATTTTGAGTAAAGATTGTTTATAATTAATTAGAGTGATAAAACTCTTCTAGGACTCTAGACAACCAAAAAAGGTCCTCTGTCATTTAAATTAAAAAAGGTATAGTCCCCATGATTTTTAAAACATGAAATTTTATAATTTAGGGCCTAAAAAATTTTTAATTTTCTTTTCTGAAAATATTACTGGGTTGTAACTTTTTAGAATTTTTTTTTTGTTTGTCTCAAAGCATTCTATCACCCTGAGTAGCCTAATTGTGAAAAAATTGTGCTGAAAATTTTCAATGAAAAAGTCATTTTAAAATTGGGAATTTTATAAACTTTAAAACCTTGTAAATCTTTCAATTTTTATTATAGGCCACATGTAAAGAGGAATGTTTTTCTTAGTCATACCTGGTTATATTCAAATAATTTTTCCAGCCTTTCACAGTTTCACAGAATACTCACTGTACTCCTACCAGTTATACCAACTTGTAAATCATAACATAGAAAAAGTAATTTTGAAAAAAAAATTTTTTTTAATAGTCCATTGAAAGTTTAAAATGTCCTCTTCGGTACAAATTTACTGTTGTTCCTGGTCATCCTAGGTTTCATTAATGTTAAATTGAAACATAAAAACTTTTTGTTACAAAATAATAAGATTTCTTATTTTTTCTTTTTTACCAGGAAGAGGAAAATTTTCACAATTTGGATTCTATTTCTGGGCCTAGTATAGAGATGAATATTTTTGACAATGACCCTGCAACGTTTAAAATATCTCCTAATTTCAAATTCACTCCAGAATCTATAGATGTTAAATATGGGCCCATCCCAACCTACTGCGACAGAGCTTTTAGAAGGTGAATTTCCAAAAGATGCATCAGGGTGTCGATTTCAAGCTTTGTGGTACTTCCGTCAACTACCTGATGGTTCACTATGTCGTAGAACCTGGCTGTTGTACTCAAAAACTGAAAACAAAGTGTATTGTCTTGACCGTATGCTTTTTGGCAAAAATACAAAGAAATCTTGGGTCTACGAAGGATGTTTTTGCTGGACTGGTGGTGACACATTTCTCATGAAGCATGAAATATCAGACACACATATAAAAGCCACTCTCTTTGGTAAGACCTTGGCCACATGCAGACCTATTCTACCAGCTTTAACAACAGCGCAAAAAATGAAAATTTACCAAAATCGGGAGGTTATAAAGCAGCTGATTGACATATCATTATTCTTAGCTCCACACTGCTTACCATTCCGAGGGCATGATGAGAGTTGGTCTAATTTAGCTCATGGAAACTTCAAGGACCTTGTATTACTAATAGGGAAATCAAGTCCTATTATGGCATCTTACCTCCAACCATTATTGGAACGAACTAAGAAACCACAGTATTCATTTCTCTCAGCAACCTTATTAATACGATTTCATGTTTTATAAGATGTAAATTCTCAGAAGAAATATGCCAAAATAGATTTTTCAGTGTTTCAATTGATAGTACTTTTGATAAATCAAGAAAGGAGCAAGTGTCATTTGTTGTGTGCTATGTAAGTGAGGAAACAGGTCACATTCATGAACGGCTTTTGGCCCTGAAAGAGTCCCCTTCCACCAAGGGTCAAGACCTATTTAATTATTTGAAACTGTATTTGCCAACTGGCAGCTTGACTGGAAAAAGTATCTTGTTGGGCAATCATATGACGGAGCTGCAAATATGAGAAGTCCATATCAGAGCCTGCAAGCTTTGGTAAAACAGCATAATCCAATGGCTTTGTTTGTATGGTGCTGGGCCCATCGTCTGAATTTAATTATAGTATCTGTTGTTGGTTTGTCACTGAATGCTGGGGACCTGTTTGGCAATTTGGAAAAAATTTACGCCTTCATTTTGTGTAACTTTATGAAGAAAAGCAAAAGAAAAAATACCCCAATACAAGAATTAAACAATTGAAACGAGTGAATACAACAAGATGGATGTCACACTCACAAGCCTTAGATACAGTTCTCAATTCATTCGAAGCCCTTATGGAAACATTGGAGGAAATTGGTGCGACAGATGGAATTGTAGACAACGAAGCACAAGCCTCAGCCAATGGTTTAATCACGTACTTCACAACAGAACAATTTGTACAGCTTTCATATTTCGAGAAATATTTGCTATATCGGATGGAATGACAAAAATGCTTCAAAGTCCAGATTTTGACTTACTTTCAGCTAGCCAAATTTTACAGAAGAAAGATAACAAAATTAAAAACCTACGAGAAAATTTTGAGAAAGTAGAGTCCAAGGTAAAAGAATTTATAAACAATATAGAATTTGAATTAACATTACTTGGAGAAGGTAAAAGATGTAGAAAGAAAAAGCGGATGTGTGGAGAGGAGGCTCACGATGAACCCATTGAAAATCCAGTGATGGCTTTGAAAGTTTCCACTTTTTTAGTCACAATTGATATTATCAGCAGCGAAATTCACAGACGATTTATTGGTGAAGATGATATTATCATGGGGATTTTGAAGGACCCGAGCTTATTATCTCGACAGAGGATCTATGAAATTAAACAAAATAATGGAAAGATGCTGGTGGATGCCTTCAAAATTATTTGTGGTATATATGGTGATTTTTTAAATGAGGATGATGCACAAAAAGAGTATTTACAGTTTATTTCTTCATTTGATGAATTTGACAATGCCAAACAACTTCCAAAACATTTGCATACTGCCAGTGATGAAGACGAATTAATTGTGTCTGACAAGGAATTAGTTTTTTTCAGTGGAGAATGTTCCAATTCTGAGGAAGAAGACATCTCAAAAATGGCTAATATTACTAGTAAATTTGTTAATAGCGGTAGTATTTCAGAAATCTTTGAATTACTTTGTAAATTTTGCTTGAAATCCGTTTTCCCTAATTTATTTTTTCTTGTCAAAATTGCTGTAACATTGCCAGTTACAAGTGTATCAACTGAAAGGTCATTCTCAAAATTGAAATTGATAAAAAATCATCTCCGTACAACAATGAGTCAAGAGTGGTTGGAAAATTTAATGGTAATTTCAATTGAGAAAGATGTTTTATTAGATTATGATGAAATAATAAATTCATTTACGTCAACCAGCAACTTGTTAAAAAATAAGTTAATTGCCTAGTTGAAATATTGGATAATATACTTGCCTACCTACTTATAAATTTATATTATATTAAAATTATTATTTTTAAATAATTTTGTCCTAATTGAATAATAGTACTTTCTACCTATAAATTTATAATAAAATTTGTTTTTTAAATAATTTTATATCTGTTTTATTTCATCATTGACCCTCCCCCTTTTAGGTAACTGGGTAGGTGGGTGGGTGGTTAGTTGAATATGCATGATACACTTCTTTCAAAACCTGTGGACGCCACTGAAATAAGGTATATCTTCTTCTCTCCTTTCATGTTTTTATTTGGAAGATAAAAAAGAATGTTCTCTATCAACCTCATTCCCCTTGCTTACCGACTATAAATAAAATAATTTAGACATTTTTCACTCGACTGAAATAATAATATGAAATGGAAATATGTGGTTTTTATATGCTTTTATTCTACTCACTCAATTTGTTGAAGTACACCAGATGACCAACTTCAGCGCTGCTTTCACAAGTTGCGACACACTCATACATACACCTATATCTGTTTTTATCAGTTGTTTTTTGAACTTTTATTTGTTTCTGTCTCGGGGGGGGGGAAAGGTGAGAAATTTTATTTTCTCTTTTGCCGTTATTTTCTTCTTCAAATTATAAGTGTGTTTTTTAAAAACTTATTTTTAACCTAACTTATTTGGATACTCACTGGGTTTGAAACTTGTTAGCTGGAGAAGAACTCAGAACTCGTCGACATCATTAAGAATAAAGTAAAATAATAAAAGTAAAAATAAATGAAAATTCTGGAAGGGTACAGGTACCGGACTCCACAATCTAAACATATTGAGATTTGTATGGAGCATTTTGCAAACGAAGTGATTGAAGATAGATCTTGTGGGGACAATACTCGTATGAGGTAACAGGGGCTCGCACCCCTCGACAACAGTCGCCGCCCAAAGGCTGGCAATAATCGTCTTTATGACGTTAAACGAATTTACACTGGTGCGTTTGTATGTTCGTACCTGTACGTATGTACAGGTAAGATACATTGCACGGGCCGAGATCAATTACCTGATAACGATCTCGGTGATGTCAAGGCCCAGTACCAAACGCGCTGCGTCGTTTCTTATCACCTCGACAGAAGCAAGAAACGACGTAACGCATGACATAATTACGTACATGTACGTATGCATGTGTCTGTTTGCATGTACTAAATCCTGTATATAAACTCTCAGAACCGGCTCAAAAATCGCCAGTGTTCGCCGAGGATTTGGCTCTCCCATACTTAACCGTATGAAGTGGCAGAACACGCAAATACTGTTGAAGACCTTCTAGTGTGAATATCTCTCACAACAAGGTATTCCACAGATCTCTTTTTGTTTTTGTTTTTTTTTGTTTTTGTTCAAATTGGTTATATTATCCTCCTAATCGATCGCGATCAGAATCACCGTAACTAGGCGCTGTTCTTCACAGATTTGCAACGGACACTTACAAAATTATTATTGTTGTCCACCTTGCACCCTTCGACTTTGATTTTCTGATGACAAACAATTTACGAATTAAACGTTTCCAAACAAATTGCATTGCATCATCTGCACAGGTATGCGTTGGAAACCTGCTTTTGGACGTTAAATAATGGTGGATGCAACCGACTACCGCAGCAGCCCCATCAAAGCTGTTAATTTGACCGTAGCCAGTCGTCTGATATACGTATTACGTTTGCTGACTTTGTGGTGGAAATGGAAGCACGCACATCTTGTCACGTTCAGTCCGGCAGTAATATCAAGGTTATAACACACAGCAAAATGATAAATGAGACTATTCGCGAACGTGAAACAAAAGTAACGTCGTCGAGAACAAGAACAACCAATTATCTTTCTTTCTTTTTTTTTTTTTTAAATGGAAAAATTAAAGGGGAAAAAATTGAAATAAAAAGTGTTTTTTTTTTTTTTGCTCTCTCTTTTTTAACAAGTAGAACTGCTACTTCTCAGCTGAAGTTAGTGGAAGGAAACACGTTGTTGACACGAGAAGGCTCGTTATTTTGAGCTTAAAGCGATATGCTGGCTTAACAGGTTGAAATAATGCTCTTTTTTTTATTTTTATTTTTTTTTATTTTTTTGTTTTAACCTACCTATTTTTACTACCGATTATATCCAATTGTATAAAGTTCTGTGTTTTTTTTTTTTTTTTGTTTTTTTTTTCTTTTATTATTATTATTATTATTATTATTATTTTATTGCTATGATATCAGCAAATGCGGGTGTAGATGTTTTATTGTCTCAATTAAAACGGAAAACATAATAACAGAACGGTAAAGACGAGAAATAGTGTATTGTTAATAAAAATAGCGGAGTTGGTATCGGGCACAGCTTTTTCACAAATTGATAGGAAATCGACGATGCCATCGTTATTCGTCGGTATAATTATGTAGGTAGGTGCCAAAAAACGATGAAATATACTTAACTAGTAAAAACAACAATAAACAGGTTCGTATTAAAAATCGCAGTATCCACGTCCTCTGCCGAGTCTCGAATAAGATGTAGGCTGAAACAGGATAACACTTTTTGGGATTCTTTATAACCTTTTACAAAAACATTGCGTCTATCGCGTAATAGTTCTCGCAAACGACCTCATCACCCTACACAAAATACATTTTTTCACTACCTATCTATTTGGTTATGTGAAGGAAAATTTACTTTGGTCCGCCGTTGGTTTTGTTTTAGAGAAAAAACAAATATTATCTATTCTGTATCTATACAGAATGTGAGTTTTCCTGTCTGTTTTACTAAAATTTTAGCATACTCATTTATTCTTGTTTTTTAGATTAGAAACTTTTTAAATAAGTTTTCAAAAATAAATGTAATAGATATTAATTTTGTTTTCCAGTAGGTACCTAATTACCCTTAGAATATGTTTCAATTTAAATTTTTGCTCGCAATTTTGAGAAATAATTCATTCTAATATCGTTCCTTATTTAAAATTTCTACGTTCATTATGTAGCCATTCGAAAACATTTATTATTGTTGAAGAAGATAATATTGGTAGCTATTGAGACATCCGAAATCCCACAGTCTTCCCCCCACATTACTACACAAATTTTCGGACACCACACTATACATTCGTGATGTAAAAAACATTCCTGTTAATTTTGTAATAACGATGTTATTACCAGTATTTTCAGTCACTGCAGTTCATTACAATAGGTAATTTATTACACCTGTATAATTATAACACATTCCTGCGGATATATTCGTGACACTACTCGGGAATGTTACTATGTTCATCACACTCCCACAATATCATTAAGTATTTTTATAGTAGGTCATGAAAGGCATTTATTGTGGTACTCTTGTGCTCTGCTACCACATGAAGCAATTTTAAATAATTCAACTTCAAGTAGTATTTGAGGAAAATAAGTCAACAATAATTTAAATTAATAATTTAAAAACGACTTTTCATTTTACAAGAGAGAGTTCGAAAAATGTTGCTCCCCCTCCCACAAAAAACGTTTTAACAAATTTTGAACATCGTATGGAAAAAAAATGGACCACCACCCGTGTAAATCTGTAGCCTACTATTTTTCTATTACTGAGCAGATTAAAATGAACGTAGACATTGAGATGACCAAAAGAAATTGTGAAGATTTCCCATCAGTATGTAGACTATATGTCATAATTATTATTTTCATACCAGTAGGTACATATATTCATACATGGTGTCCCCAATAATGAAAATTGATTATCAGAAAAAAATAAATAAATAGGAAAACTGTAGTTCTATTGCTTATAATTAACTAGGAAAATTGAAACGAACTAAAATTAGTGGCAAGTTTAAGCCTTCCTTCTCCTGGTGGAAACAACACAAGGTTTGGAAGTAAACATTTTCATCTATCATTCAGGAAACCACGCCAACGATATTACAAGCGTCTACCCTCTCGTTGGTATTTATCCGTTTTCAAATCCTTTACATATTACTTTGACTTAGTTAAATCTTCGAACAGAAATAGAGGGAAAATTTTAATTCAGTTTAATTAATGGAGAATTGTCACTTAATTTCCACGCTAGACCCATAATACAGACGATAATGACTGAACGTTCCTGAAATGTTTAAATGTCACCACATTCGCTTCATTAGCTTATAAGGAATCGAACAAAACATGAACATTCGGTGTTGAAAAATGTATACAATCACATACTGAACGCATCTAGGTGAACCTCTTAGTATTGTGCTGAATTGTTACCATCGGTCTGAATTTTCTAACAACGCGGAAAAACTCGCAGCATTTGGATACCTACGTAAAATGAGAACTCGTCGAGCCTAATTTCGAACTAGACTTCATTAAAATTCGATAGAATTTCGCATAACAAACCAATTACCATCATCATTATATCCTATAGCGTATGGTAACGAAGAACTTATTAAAACATAAACACCTTTTTGATCTTGTATTACCTTCATCGAGGTACCTACTTTAACTCTCTACTGTTTTCTCTTTACCTGTCTTTATAGTTCGTATAAAGTTTAATTTAAGGTGGATACCTATACGTTGTATAAATAAATTATACTGTCGGATTACGTTAATGACACCAATTTCAGCTTCGAACAACAGGAATATTAGTAGACAAATTACTGAGAAGCGTGACCGATCGTAGGGTATAGCTATATATAGGTAGCAGGGCCGGATTTGAAACTTTCAGGACATGTTGCCCAGGTGGTGGGGGCCCTATTTCGTTACTAAATTGATAAGGTTTTTTAGCCCCCCCCCCCCGGTAGCCCATCATAGTTCCATTACGATTGTACCACCAATTACCCTGAGTCGAAAACATAGATAACTGTATAATGCATAACTTATACATATTACATATATCAATTCATTTTTTAATATTTAAATAAAATAATTATATTCTTTAATATGATAGGTATAAGACAGTATATTTATACATAAAAAAATTTATTAATATAAGAATGAGAACAAATAATTGAAATTACATGAAATGATGAAAGAAAAAAAAAATGCTCTTTAAAAACTTATTGAACCAAATTACAAATGTGCAAATAGTTATAGCCTATCAAAATTCAAACTACCCAGTGGCAATACTTTTCTTACGTTTTTTTTTTTTTTTTCTGAAAATATTTCCATAACATCATCGAAACTTAAATTACGCAACAAATCATTTTCCAAACTGAGTAAAGTTAAATTTACTAATCATTTTTGTTCAATACTTGTTCTCAATCTGTTTTTAATAATTTTCAATTTTAAAAAAGAACGTTCACCCGTACAATTTGATGCCATTATTGACAAGTAGGTACATTCTAAAAAGAACTTCAGTATTCGCAAATGTAGACTTTAAACCATTTTCTATAATCACACGATATAGATACATTTCTCTCGATTCATTAGCTTCCAGTTTATAGCCTAGTAATGACATCAACTCTCTTAAATGAAGCAATTCATTTTCTAAGGCTGATACACTGTCAAAATCTTCTGGATAACAATTTACCCAATTGGTTGCCTTTTCTTTCAATTCTTATATTTTCAAATTTTCAAGTTCTGCCAAAAAACCAAATCGGTTACAAACTTCATTATATGCAGTTATTCGTCCATCCAATGAGACTTTCAGTTGATCGATTACTGGAAGAAATGCCCGCGTATAAAACTTTTCACGTTGTGTTGTTAATTTTGCATCAGCTGATTTACCATAATCAAGAGGTTGAAGATGTACATTCCTCTTACAAATTCTGACTTTTTCATACTCCTTTTTTTCTGACAGCTGTCTACCTCTATTTTCATAATTATCGAATTGTTCCCTTTTTAATTCAACAAATGCCTTCAAAGACTTGAGTGAATTTACTGCTGTGCTGATAGTAATTGCAGGGTTTGTAAATCAAGACTGGGTGCATTAACCGCTGAAGGATATCATTCCAGAATTCAGTATATATACCTGTTTCAAATAGACACATTTTTTCAAAAAGTCCACGGGCTTCATTTCTTACAACATGTTTTTCTTCTGGATTATTACAAATTTTTCCTAATGTACTTTAAATTTCTTGATAGCCACGTTCAAGAGCTTCTATAGCATCAGCTCAGCAAGCCCAGCCTGTATCACTCAGCTTATTTGGAACAGAATAATTTTTTTTTGTTCTTTCATGAGACAGTTCCTCGGTTAAAATTTTATATCTAGCTGTACTTCTAGTAAAAAATACAAAAAATTTTTTCACAAAATCAAAGAAACGAACTGCTTCAGGACAAGTATTAGCAGCTACCTTGCCTACTAAATTCAAAGTATGGACCAAGCAAGGAATAAATATTGCAGACTGATTTGCGTTTAAAATATGTGCTTTCATGCCTTCATATTTACCGCTCATATTAGAGGCATTATCATAGGCTTGACCTCGACAATCAGAAATTTCTATATTTATATCTTTTAAAAATTTTGAAAGCACTTCTGCCATTTTACGGCCAGTGGGAATAAATGTTAAAAATCGTTCAACTGGTACCTATCAGATTTTTCCTTTTTTTTTCTCTTTTTTTCTCTCTTTTTCTCACTTTTTCTTTCTTTTTTCTCTTTTTTATTATTTTTCTTTCTTTTTTTTTCTTTTTTTCTTTTTTCTCTTTTTTCTTTTTTTTCTTTTTTCCCTTCCTTTTTGGTGGAGGCCTGTGGCCCAGGGCCTGACGGGCCACACCCTAAATCCGACCCTGATAGGTAGCCTCTACGAATGTTGATTTTTTTAAAGTTCGAATATTTATTAGAACAGCTTGATCGAGTCCGATCATAAAGTAAAAATGAAAAGGGAAAAAAAAAAGACGAGAAAGAGAAATAAAGTTCATTTACAAGAAGTTGATGTGTTAAATTTTTGTGAAGTGCAAAGTCCATAAGTATACTTATTTTTGGGGAGCTAATTACTACGAAAGAAAGTTTTATGACAGAACCATATCCGGCGCAGTTAGTTTGCATGTTAGCTTCGGTACTTTAAAATCAATATTTTTCTACTTAAAAACTAATCATCTTTTACTAGTTTGTAATGATAAATAATTTTATGCGTAGGTACACTTTTCCTTAGTGAAATATTGAAATGCCGTAAGTAATTTGTATGCAGAAGAACCAAGTTTATGGATATGAGGACATATAGCGCAACATTTTAATGTGGATTTCCTCGTGATAGAAACCAAATATCACCGCGTTTCTTTCAATAACATCATAGACACCACTCAACCCCACCACCAACTATCTTCTTCAGTGATTATAAAATTTATATGAAGTAGAATTTCTTGTTCTAAAATTATGCTGAGAATTTTTATTCTTTTGGATAGTTTAAAATTTCAATTCCAAACATTAATAAATTATGTTACAGATCATTCTTCGAATCTCCATCGACTAGGCTGAATACCATATTGTGACTGAAAAATTCTGCAGTATACAAAATTTTCGTGTTAGTTTTGCAAAAAGTAATTCAATTATTTTCATTAAGTTAAAGAATTTTTCAGTCAAATAAATTTTTTCATTTCTCCTTAACGCAGTCTCTCGGTTGAAATATTAATTTTTAAATCATAGTGAATTTACAATAGTCAGATTTTAATACGGTTTAGTTTTGATGGTCCTTTTATCCATAAGGTTCTATATATTGTCCACGAAGGAAAGAAATTTTTACTCTCAGCGTGTCAGCTTTAAACTGAATTAGAAGTTTAAATAAGTTTACGTCATAAACGAATTTTTAATAGATAAGATTTTATTTATTTATTTTTGGCTTTAGCTTCGTGCAAAATAGATATTATTTCGTTACGAAAGCTTGGCTGCAGTATTGGTATATTTTAAAATTGCAGTAGTGAGTAGAATAAAAGCTTATAAAAAATTCAATAGTTTTTAGTTTGCCATCGAAAAGTGAATGAAATCTTGACTCAAAGATCAGCAAAAAGTGTGTAGATCTATCAAGTTCTTCAGGTTATTATAGGTGCTATTAGGGGAGGGAGTCCACAGCGTGCGCTTGAAACTGCTTGGATTGTTTCTTTTTTGTCTTAAATATAAATCTGGCCCATTGACTGCAATTTATTTTCTTTTGCAAAAATAATTTTTGTTGTTTTTTTTCTCTGCACCACCCTGGATAAAATTCTGAGAGTATCTTTACATAAATATTATTACGTCCTGTAAAAAACAAGAATCTGAAGTTTTGAGAACTGTAATATAATTTCAAGCATTAGTCAATTTTTATAACATTGATGCAAATCGTTGCCTTGGTTGTGTAACTTTACAAGACACACCAAATCTCCAAAAACAATTTTTCTTGTCAGAAGTCCAAGTTATGTGAAGGTTTTTTCATGGATCCATCATTTAACATCCTGTTGGGCCATATGTATAGCAATTCGGCCAATAAAATGCAATTAATGGCAGAAAATTTGAAGAAGATAGCATGTAGGTGTAACAAAGATGTTTGTATATTGACGTATGTATTCATCTACATGAAAAAACGTATTTTATTCTACATATATATTTGTCCTTTTAGAATTGTAACGTTACTTGGCGAAAGTACACTTACTTCCCACCAACATTCACAACACGTTTTTAACATGATATTTGATGACCTCAATGTACTGGTCCCTCGAATATTCTCAAATAAATAAATTCCTCTAATCAGCGAATTCCTAATTCATACCTAATACAATGTAAAAACATATACCCTGACAGGGTACACAAATTCTTGTTTGTACTAAAATAATTGTACTGTACATTTATATTCTCTCAGTAGTAGAGTTGTCATTAATCAAGTTGTCCTGAACATTGTACGTTTGTGTATACAAATTATTATTTTAATAGATTATTATATCTTATTGGGTATTTGAATGTTATTTAAAGTCTCTCTCGAAGTTAAAATCCTCAATAGCTGTGGATAATAAACTTAATAAATTTAAATTAATTCTCAAGTATTAATAATATTCTTGTGAATATTGTTTTAACTTGAAAGAAGTGTAACCACACCAAAAAAGGTTAATTTCCAGTACTTCACTACCTCTTTTGGCCGTTACAGTAAGTAATTGTAATTATTTTTTTACCATCCAAAACCACTTCAAGCAATGGCCTGTTTAATTAATACAAGCAATATTATCTAAAAAAAAAAAAAAAAAAAAAAAAAACACAGTTAACTACAGATTTATGAATTTAGTAATAAATTGCAACATGATGTATTATTGTGAATAGGTTCCTGTACAGACATCAAACACTACCACCAGAAAGTTATATCATTCAAGGTGGTCTTCATGTGAAAGCAAAAAACCGTATGTAGGTACCATACAAGAACACGCTCGGTATACATCAACAAGAACATGCTCTTTAGCCATCACTTCGACAATAACAACCAAGTAGCAATAATTTTTGATCGTTTATTATCAAATGGAACACATTTATAATGGAAAAAATACAAATAATTTTAAATGAGGGAAAAAGGAGACAGAGACGGAGACAGAAAATACATACAGCAATGAAAAATAACGAGGTAAGAAAAGCATAAATACCATACAGAGAGGTAAATATTCTACATATTAAATGATTAATTTTCTTGCATAAGGATGCCAAAACACCGAATTCAAAATGAAGGACTTATACGTTAGAATTTGAAATGGGAATGAAAAAATCGAGGAGAAGAAGAATTGGCCAAGTTTGATGCAGAAAATTGACGGTGAAATACTCCAAAAAAACGTGGACCTTGGGGATACATTTAGTTGATTTACAAAGTCATAGATTCTTCCAGCAACGCACCATATATTTAATTCAATTTAGTTTTTATGATTTTTACGTGCTCCACATGTATCTTATTCGTACGGCAGAATGAGTCGAAAGAAAAACTACGAGAGTTATAAATCTACAAAACAACGCAAATATAGTTGGCCTATATTTCTTTTTTTTTCTTTCATTCTGTAGGTATTCTTGTAATATGGTACCAATACTTTTCCATGAAAATGCAGTCGTGAATCTTAACACTAAATGGACGCGATAATTAGGAAAATACGTTGTTACGAATATTTTACATACAATGGAAAATTACGAAGTGCTCTTAGCAATGCAGTATACGTATATACGTCTGCTATCTTTAAGTTATTTATTACGAGAGTAGGAGGATATTTTTTATTCTACACAACAAAAAAATGCTGCACATATAATTAGTTCAATTTTATTTTTTTAAATTTACAATAACTTAGCCTAACTTATACCGATACGAATGAAATACTTCAAGTTGATAAACTTCAACTCAATCCGATCTAAATGTGAATGAACATAATATAGGTAAGAATAAAAGCTGAATATCTATACTTTGTCCTCTACTACTCAGAATTACTAGGTAAGCTTTGAGTGAGAAAACTGAAACATCTTGCACAGCCAACGAATATTTTCTTGTTCCTTCCAAACTTGAGTTATCTTGTATGTAATTTCGAAGGGAGTGAATGGAGAGTCCCTCTCCTAAAGCAAGAAAAATGGCTAAAACTGCGACGATATTTCTAGTTTTTGATTTTATAGAGTTTTTTTTGCTATAATTCTTCAAAACTCGTTGGTACCTACTCCTATTGCCATTTGAGAAAATCTAACGATAATATCTTTAATACGTAATATCGAACTAATTTTAATTTCAAAGAAACGAAATAATGAAATAATTTTGGATTTTGTTCCTTTCAGATTATGAAAAAATATTTTGGCTTATGATGTTAACCTTAATTTGGAATATCATGATACCTAACAGAGTTATGAATACGCAGTTGGTTTTAAAACACTCCAAACAGTAAATGACGTCAAATGAGTTCTTATTTGATAAGGTTCGTCCCCTCAGACTAAAGCTATGACAGAACATACCAAATGACACTTTCAGATTCAGTTCACTTTCATATTCAACTGTTATTAAAACTGAAGTATCTGAAGATTAAATAAAGCTACGAAAATAAATTTTTTTTAAGAAAGTTCTAGAAGGGGCATCGGTTGGGAGAGAGGTTATATACCATCCCATGAGAAATAGTTCACTTAATTTGGTTCACTAGAACCGAAGTTATTGTGAAACCCAAGAGGAAAAAACTGTCGAAATGAGTTCAATTTTCCATTCACTTTTCACCACATCAACGATAAATTAGTGTAAATTAACACTCGTAGAGGATGAAGAGATATTCACACGGGCTAAACCAACTATGGACACTCCGGCATGCTACTGCTAACAATGTTTTAGGTTACAAACCTATAATTAAGGTATTTTATGTAATTTACGACCATAAAACTCGATAAAATGCACACAATAAACTTTCAAAGTCAAAATTCAACAGCATAATATGTGAATGAGAAGCGAGAAAAGAAGCGGATCTTTATCGATGTTATAGCAATTGACGGGTTTTTAAATAGATCAGTCATTAGACTCGGTGAAGTTAGTCATTCAAAACGGTATGGAAAAAAAAAACTGTTATTCAGTTTTATATTCTTACACGTAACGCATTACATCATTTTGCTAACAAGATAGGCCCATACATAACTTACAGCATATATGTATATTATAAGAACACCAAACTTCTCACGTCTGGATGTAAATGTATCTCCACGCAATTTTTTGTAGCTTCCAACACAGCTGGATACAATCCACTTACTCCACTTAAAAATGGCATTTAAACCATCGCTAATTCGTATGAACAAAAAATCGACAACACGTCGATAATACGTATAGAACAGAGTACAGTTTTGCGTAACTCACTTCAGTACCTACATACTCAGGTATTATGGATGGATTTTAGAAGGGGTGAGGAGAAAATAAAGAAAAAACGTTTCTTTTCTTCATACTCTCGTAATTAAGACTGATAGATTAATCAAATGTTGTATTTTATTGTCTGTTTTTTTGCATAAAGTTGTGCACAAGAGGTCGTAACATTTGATCCAGTCAAAAAATTATTCACGTCGGAGTCACTTTTACACGAATTATTACGTATGTTTTCGCTCTTAAACGAAATTCAAACACGTTCCAGAGGTTACCAGGCAAAAAATTTGATTTTTCTTAGCCACAGCTTATAAGTAAAACAACTTGAAAAGACAAAAAACAAAAAACACTCCAGCGCAGCGGTCACTCGACTAGAAAATGTAGGTTTTAAAAAACCAGCCAATTACAATCAAAATTGGAAACAAGTTACTATCACATAGCCCATAGATCATAAACTAGGGAGGATTCGCGAGTCGTAAATGAACTCCAGAACCATAACTGAAGCGAATTGGGTTACCTTCAATGACCCAATCCACCAAACAAGTGTACCTGGGCATGCACTTCAATAAACAAATCCGAGAATATAAAACCCGATGAAATGGTAAAAAATCTTCCTAACCAACCATTTTTGGATCACAGGGGGCAATATGAATGGTTCAATTTGAAAATTAATTGTAAATTTCAACTCCGTGACTCAAAAAACATAACCGAAGAGAAAAAGTCATCACAACCTCTTTTTGGGGTCACAGTGAGTGGTTCAATCCAAAAATAAATGAAAAATTTGAACTCAGTGCTTCAAAAAACATAAGGGATCATAAATCACTCGATTTTTAAGAAAACAAAAAAGGCGTCCGTTCCGCTGGAGACCCAAGAAAGATTAATTTGTGAACATAAAAATATCTCAATGTAATTCTCGTTGGGTAGGTTTGTGGTTGTGTGCGTGTGCAATGCGCACTCACACAACCACACACGTACACATCATGTAACATACACAAATGAGAGTTACAGTTAAAAAGTTAGAGTTAAGCAAATCTGACAATTGTAATTCTCATTTAGCCCCTACAGTAGACCGAGCTCTAAGATGTTTACACATCAAAAATATTCAAAATTCTTTCCTATCAAAATTCGGAATCTGAACTGAAAAAATTGAAATTTCCGAACAATGAAGGATCAAGCGATGATGGTTTAAATCCACAAAGGGAAACAGAATTGTTTTCTTCGAATAGATCAAATTTCAAAAATTAAACTTGGTCATGACATGGGGCTCAACTTGAAATAATTATTTGAGAATTTTGGTAATTTTTGGTTCGACCATCTATGACAAATAGCAAGTTTTTCTGTGAGTGGGTACAAAAGGAAGCGAAGGTAAGTGTATTAGTTTGCTAATGATTTTATGCGATCTAGGATCAGTATATAGAAAAATAGTTATGAAGGAAGACGTTTTTTCAGAAAAAATTGGAAATACTGAAAATTCTTACGATGAGGAACAGATTTTATTTTCATGTTTATACGGCAGCATCATTTACAAGGTAAGTGTATTGATTTGCTTTGATTTTATGCGATCTAAGATCAGTATGAAGAAAAATAATAATGAAAGAAAGTGTTTTTTCAGAAAAAATTGGAAATTATGAAAATTTTTATAATGGAGAGCAGGTACCAGATTAGGTCTAAATAAGAAAATGGTACCAATATCGTATTCTTTTTTCATGAAACGGATAATTTTCATCATTCCCACTCTTAATCCTTTTGTGAACTCAATTTTAATACTTCGTTTGCCAGCAAACTGTGTAAACAATTGGGTCTGCGCGATAAATGAAACACCCTGTATAATTATAATTATGTAGCCCAGGTACATTTTAGCTTTTCGAGCCAAATATTTCCTTGGATTAGTGCAACGAAAAGCGTACCCATCCCTACCTCTAAGTCGATTAATGAGATCAAAAAATTAATATGAAAATTTCATCGAAAACCTACATAAAAAACACAATTTTCGTCGTTGAGAATCGAGTTATTAATAGCGTACTGGCAATATTTTGACTTAACAAATGATAAACGATAGGAGAAGTAAAATATGAAAATGAATGAAAAACTTGAATAAAATTTCGGAGGTTCTATTTAAGCACTGTTTCCGCGTATTCGATATTATTATAGATTCTCGCTCGCCACCATTAATCATTAAAAGTAAAATTTTTTTTTTTTTTTTCTGAAAAAATTGTGTAGACTATTATAAAGATACTCAGTGAAAACTGGAAACTGTATTTTTTTAAAGTACATTGCCATGTTTTTCTCTTCTTTACCTTTGTCGGTAGACAATATTAAGCTTCAAAATGAGAAAAGAAAAAATAGCATCAAATGTATCCACAAAACGTTGATACGACAATCGATTTAATTACGAAATCATTAGTTCACGTTAATTCATCACATCGATTGGTTGATTAACATGTAGAAAAACAAGTTTCATTATTTACCCAATGTTACGTGCGTGTGTACCAATGTATTTATGTTTATAAATCATTTTTGAACGTTTAGTTATTAACCTCTTAAGCTCTCGTATTCACACCACACAATACTTTAATTTCAAGAGAGAGAAAAAAAGATGCGGCCTATTTCTTTCTATACTTACCCATGTAAGTACAGTATCTATATGTATTTATGTATTGTTATGGCATTCCTACGAGTGTGTATATTTTTCTACAATTGATAAATGAACAAATGACATGCGAAACTCGTTGATCCGAGTTAATTTAAAAAATTGCCGCAGGCTGAATTATTTGATAGAGTGTTTGAGGCCTTTCAAGGTTTTATTTAAGTAAGTTAGACCCAAATCGAACAGAGGTCAGTTCACATATAGGTGTTCATTGGTGAATTGAATATTGAGTAATGGTCACAGTGGCGGTGTAAATGAAAAACTGTGGATACAGCATGTCCTCTCATAAGAATACTCTTTATCGTGTATTTTATTCTTAAAAAAAGTATGGCCTGCTGCATCGTCTATGAAATTCAACTAATGACGATTCTATTATACCTATACAATCTGTAGAGACTTGAAACTCATGCTACTTCCAAATAGTAATGAACAATATTGTGGTCAGGTCTTTCGAAAAATAAAATGCTTGACCAAAATCATGACCAGTACCAATGCTCGACTTTGCAAAACTAAGGCCAAAGGAAAACTTGAAAAAAGTCAAAACTGAAAAATGTTTGGAATCTGGCTTCTTGAATAATTTTAATTATTTGGTGCATGTAAATACACGAATGTTAAGATTAATTTCTACATCAGTAGGTTTGTTGGGGAAAATGATAAAAATTTCAGTACTTTTCGATAACATGCTATTTTATTTGGAAAAATACCAAACTAGTTCTCCTAAGAAGCTGATATTGGAATATACGTACGAATCCTTTTCCTTTACACCTACGAACTAATTAACCATAATCTATGAACTCGAACTTTATTTATTTCATCTCGTGACTAAACTGTGGTTCCACTTGACAACAATTAAACTATCAATCGATTGATCTAGAATTTGTTCGTCTGCATTTGTTTATCTCATCTTGTAGATGAACACTGAATCATAATTTATCAAACAGTTGATTGAGTACAAAAGTCTTTTCTTTCATCTCTGTGAATACCCTGCTTTCTGGAGCTCAATAAATCCATTTGGCTGGGTAGAACTCGAAAAAAAGTCTGTTCTGAAATACCTCCAACATTTCTGAGTGGACTCTATGTGTAAGTTCTGATAAAATGTTAGTTTTGAATCACATATCTACTGTATCATAAATCAGGTACCTATGTGTAATCATTTTAATAATTCTCCTTCTTTTATTGGGATTTGTAAATTTTAGACTTGCATAAATGAGTGATTACATTTGTGGGGACTCTACTCATATGTGGTAAAGGGGCTCGCACCCCTTGTGACAGTCTCCGCCGAAAAGCTGGCATATTATTTGTCTCTATGATGTTGAATAAATAAAACACAGGTATGTTTGTATGTTCTTACCTGTACATAGGTACACACAGGTGAGATACAATATTTAGGCAGTGATAAATCGCCTGATAACAATCTTGGTGATGTTATGGCTCAGTACCAAATGCGCTACGTCATTTCTTAGCTCTATATAGAATAGGAAACGATGTATTTAGGTGACATAATTCCATATGTATTTGTACATATGAATGTCTGTGTGTGTGGGCCAATTTCCCAATATAAACTCATAAAAGTGGTTACAAAATCTCCAATGTTTCCATAGGATTTGGCTCTCCCTTAAATTCGTGTATGATGTGGCAGAACACGCAAAGCTGTTGATTACTTTCCTGTGTGAATAGTTCTTCGCCGCGAGGTATTCCTCAGCATTTATTGCTCTTTCTTTCTTATGGAAAGATATTTCAATTGTTATATTTATGACTCTAAAATAATGTTTTAGAGTTATTGTTAGGCTACCTTGTACATTAATCAAACTTGCTCTGAATTAAAATCTAAATGGCTGTATTGAGAACTTACATTAACAAAGTTTATAGAGATTCTAAACATTAAGCGCAGCACTTTCATGTCAAGAAAAATAGAACTATTAATGTAAAAAATCTTACGAGCCATGTCAAGACTACAACTAGGACTTGTCATTCACTCTAGAGTTAAATTGGAGTAAATATTACTCCAGGTTTGGTTCATGCTGTTATATTTGTATAATTTTGGAGTTGAAAATCATCCTTACTCCTGAGGCTGAGGCTAACTCTCCCCAGTGTAATAGGCCATTAATATATTGATGTAAGACCAAAACCACAACCAAGATTACCATGATTGTGGTATTGGTCTTAGCTTAGTTTTTTCTCATCAATACCACTTAAAGTAAGACTAGGAAAAAAATTAAATCAACAGGAATGAAGAAGTGTATTATCAGGAAAATCAAAGATAATGAATTAGAATTTTTATTTACTTAAATAGGCTTTATAGCTACGTGACCATTTTAAAATTTAACTGTAGGATATAGTTTCATGTTGAAGGTTAAAATTTAGCGGCCAGTTATCTACCGAGCATGAATTTTTCAACCATATACTGGAACACTAATTGAGCCAAACTGAATAGGCTGCCATTATAGGTTGAAAATGTAGTGATAGTTAGTCTCCAACTAAAAAACTTTTAATTTCAAGAACGAGAGTAGTTGGTAGAAGCTTATAAATTAGTGTGGTTTAAGATCAAAGGGACTATATAAAGTTGGTTGGAGTTATGCACCTGTATCACACATTTAGTAACTCACAACTGATGTTGCTTCAATATCAGTATCTTCTCTACTAAGAGGGAGAACTCGGGTGCATTGCCTGTGCGCATAAGCCTGGCTAGTGGGTGTGGCCACAATACTGAACATCAAGACACTATCCCAGGCAGACTCCTTGTAAACTGAACGTTTCATCTGCCAGTTTTAGACCATGAAATTTTATTTCCAAAAATTTTCTTACATTATTTTGCACTAAAATATGAAAAAGTAATTAAAACATTATGGCTGCACATAGAATAGAGAGGGTGATAGACAATCTGGCAACAAATGTTTTAAAAGGAAGATAAAAACAATAAAAATCCATTAGAGGGAAAAAAGTAACCTTTTTAATATTTCTCTACAAAGATCTACAGACTGGAATTATCAAAGTGGGCTCTCTTTCCTCTACAACGTAGGTAAGTTTATCTATATTATAAATGAGTGGAGCCATTTTTTGTGGCCATTTCATGGCATAACTAGGCGATCAATTTATTCGATACTTTGAATGATGGTGTATTCTAAGTATTAGATAATTTAAAAAAAACAATTGAAAAGTTGCCTTTTCAAGAAAAAATTTGCCTTTAAAGTTTTTCTGATGTCATGCAACTTGATGGATGTTTGTGGGGGGGAAATGGTTGCACAGCAGAGGGGTACATAGTTGCACAGAAGGACAACCTTCAGTTCTTGTATTTGTATTTAGTTGTCCATGTCCCTCCAAGTAGAGACGAATAAGCTTTAACATTATCATGTCAACATATAAAGGCTGTACTTGAAATTAAAAAGATACTCATTATAAATCTTTCTTACAATCGAAAGAATTGAAGTTTAATTTCAAAATCTATATTCTGAGAGCTGTAATTCAATTCAAAAGTTACAGTTTGGAACCTGTTCTTTTAAAAGAAATTCTCAGTCCAAACTTATGCTTTTGGTTTAGTGTCAATTCTAAAATGGGAAAACATGAACAACTGAAAGCTTTAATAAGTTACAAATTATTCAACAAAAGTTTCAGTTCTGAACCTGTTCTGTTTGAAAGTTAGTTTTCAGTTATACTGGAGGTATTTACTTCAGTGTCAATTCATCAATAAAAAAGTTCTGTTGAAAGTTAGTTCTCAATTCTTTCTAAGTGAATTATTTCAGCGTCAATTCTTCAATTGGAAAGCTTGAAAAACTGAGAGCTTTAATGAGTTAAACATTTTTCAACAAAAGTTTTGATTCTTGACTGGTTCAGTTTGAAAGTTATTTCTCAATTCTAAGGGATTTATTTCAGTTTTAATTTTTCAATGGGAAAATTGGAACAACTGAGAGCTTTCATAAGTTACAAAGTTTACAACAAAAGTTTCAGTTTTGGACCATTCTGTTTGAAAGGTAGTCCACAGTTCTGTCTAAGGGATTTATTTTAGTGTCAGTTCCTTAACGGGAAAGCTTCAACAACAGAGCTTTAATGAGCTTAACATGTTTCAAAAAAATTTTGATTCTGTACCTGTTCTGTTTGAAATTTAGTTCTCAGTTCATTTTAAGGAATTTATTTCATTGTCAATTATTCAATGGAAAAACTTGAAAAACTAAGAGCTTTAATAAGGTACAAAGTTTCCAAGAGAAGTTTCAGTTCTGGACCTGTTTTGTATAAAAGTTAGTTCTCAGTTCTTAAAAGCGCTAGGTATATTTTTTCTCTTTTCAACACATTTTTTTTTTTCTCGTCTTGAAATTGGTTCAATTTTTCAATACAAATCTTTCTTAAATATTTTTCGTTTCATTGTAATTACCTGCATTAGCGTTAGCGGTAATGTGGCTTCAAAACAAACAGTTTTTTAATGATAACTTGAAAATTATCTGATCGATGCTGAAATAAATAATACTAAACGACCATAGAATCACCATCTATCATTTAAATTTTTTTTAATAAAAATCAGTGGAGTAGTTCTATAGAAATTCGCATACAAACGTACATACGTACTACACACATTTACATATCTACAGGTGAAACAGAAAACCTTTTTTTTTTTTTTTGGAAACCGATTAAAGAGGGAATACTTTTCAACACAAGTTAACTGCTTTTTTGTATTGATAGGCTTAAGGTTCTACTCTTGACTGAAATAATTAACATAATTCTGTAAAATCCAGAATGAAAAATTAACTAGGTATGTGCTAAAATCATAAAAATATTTTCTCTATTTTATCGAAAACTCAGAGTCTGAACCAATAACGTCTTTATGGGTCGACTATAATATTCAATAACCTTCAGAGCCCCTCAAAAAATATGTATGTGCAAAAACCGCTCACCGAATTATTCAATTACCGACGTTAATATTCGGTTTTTTCGTTGATTTTTCTTTGCTTTCGGAAAATTTTTCTCTTCATTTTTAATTATCTACGCCACTGATCTGAAGAAATAATTCGATGTGCTAATTTAAAATTATTATGTGCGTTGTTTCTTAATTTAATTGGCACAAAATCAAACGTATACGAATTTCACCGAGAAAGGAAACAGTAACCACCCCCTCCCATTAAAAATCCATTTTCTCCTCACTGCTGACTTCTTTTCTCCCTCGTCATGTATTGTCATTGCATGACGAAACACTTTTAATTTGAACTTGTTTTTATTGTCTTGAAAAAAAAAAAAAACAAAAACATTTCCCCCTAAAAGTACTTATTGCCATTCCTGGGCGCATTGCCTATGCAGCATATGAATTCAGTCAGTGCGTTAAAATATTATTTTTACTCGGCTGACCACACATTCTAATATTTATGAGTAATAAGTCTAATTTAAGATGAAAAAATAATTTTCTCGAGGTTTTAGTGTTGTCATTGTTTTTCTATACGTCTTACAAGTTATCCTATAAATACACGTATATACGCTGATGCTGCTCGAATGTCCATTCCGACAAAAAGTCTTTTGAACGATTTTCACCGGATGCCCACGCTAAGTTTATGGTTCGACATCACATCGTTAATTTTTGAAAAATTTCATCTTCTGGCTGATTCATTGTTACAGTACCTATTTTTTTCCCGATCGTTTTGTGTGTCACGTCTTTGTGTTCAAATTGTTCTTAATTTTCTTTCTCTTTCTCGAAGGACAAAGGTTAAAAAACGTAGCGGATCAACGGTTTTTCCTTTTTGGCCATTCGCAATTTTTGGTCCAGTTACCATTACGTAATGAGCAAATTAGGCTCACAGCATTGCTGTGTGCGTGGTAAACGAGGTTTGATTACGAATTGCTGTAAAAGACGAAGCTCTTAAAACGAAATTCGAAGATAATTTGCAAACCATTCGAAAATTTCATTATAAAAGTAACAATTGAGAAAAGATACGAGTCGATGACATTAGATTATATGTATATACATACATAAACCCTGAAGCGCCTCTCCGCGGTGCTTTGGCTTGTACCAGCCCTGAATTTTTTATGGTAATACAGCAGAATTTGTTACATTTTTTTTTTTTTCAAGTTTGCGTGTAGCTGTATGGGTAAGTAGCACATGCGTATTGAATATGAGGGAATAATTGGTGAAATAATATCGGGAAATAATTAAAGGCTTGTATGTTTATTATAATGATTTCAAGTGGGAGAATGTTGTTCAGTGTATTTCTAGGCTCATATATATGTATCTACATGACACTTTGTAAAACAAATCACATCACATGGTAAAGTAGGTACCTACATATATAAAAACATTGTATTTGTTTGTCATTCTTACAGTCAGTGTACTTTTGATGTTATCACAATTTGAGGGAAAAAAGAGCGAAAACAAATTTCACGAAATTTTCATGATTGTGGTTTCAATTGATAAATTTTTATTTTTGTGTTCAATTGTATACGTTCATATTCCCTTGAAGTAAGTAATTCATCTTACCAGACCGATATTTCAGAAGATAGTGATTACAAAAGATTAAAATAAAAATAAGTAAAATTTGGCATGTGACGTACAAATTATGGACCCTGTTTTTTTATTGTACGACGGACTATTAATAATTTATTTCAAAATTCGATTCAAAATTAAAGTTACGACCGTGTTAAACATTTATTAGATAATAAATAAATGATGATTCTTTTCAACTTTCACAGAGTAATGGTAAATACCACTGTACAACACCTTTTCACCATGCTGCAACAAGAGGTTATACCACGGTCAAGACATACTTCGAACATTTTTGAAATATTTTTTCCGATGAAATTAGGTATAATTTTTTGCATGTTATATCGTGTCACAAGTATTAAGTGTTGGTTAAACGATAAATAAATGATTTTCCGCCTCAATTTTCTCAGATCAGTGATGGTTACCACGGTACAACACCCCTGTTGTACCGTGGAACATTTTTAAAAACATTTTCCGGGAAACATGGATCATATTTTTGGGGATTTTATGCCTGTGATTTTTTAGCAAAGGTTCATACTGTCTTTACATTGTGACACATTTCAATTTTCTTGGTCAATCCAGTGTTATGTAATGAAGGAAAAACCAATTTCGAGTCCATGGTACAACATTCTCCCCCATTTATTCAGGGGCGAATTTTGATTTTACAGGCCCGGAGACCAGAATTTAGTGGAGACTCCACCGAAAAATTTACAATAATTAGAAGGTAGAGGAGGGGATTTATAGTAGTAGAAAAGAAATATTATTGTAATATTAGTACAGAAGAATATGATCATTTCTAATGGTAGGTTCTTAAAATAATATTTTGATGTATTCTATGAACCAATCTATAGAATAGGTATTTCACAAAATGGTGATTGCTTTTCAAGTGTATGATTATGTTTCGAATTTTGTAAATTTTTGATTAATTTTTTTCACACGTTGCAAAATAACGAAAAATTCGAATTTGTAGTCAGTTAGTAGCCTCTGTAACATACTGCAATGCCATAAAATTTGCAACTGTAGTTTTTTAAAACGAAAATTTTTTTTTCAAACTTCAAAATTCCAAAACCTCTCTCACTCCAATCTGCACTTTTTTTGAGGAGGCCCTCAATCTGTGGTGGCAACGCTCTAACCCTCCCCTAAATTTGGCCCTGTACGTACATAGATACGCCAAGATATAAAGAGTCGTTTCTATGTCGCAGCTTTTTACACTAAAGTGAAGCCTAAATGTTTGGTAGTTTGCTTGCAGTGTTACCACCTCATGAGAAGTCTGGTATCTGCAGATTTCCCTTCGTCTAAACTTTTTATGATAAATCGCCAAATTTGAAAATTTTTCTGCACCCATAAAAACGAAAAAATTTTCTCGAGTAGCATTCGCGTGAAAATTCCGGGTTTTCCTTCATCTCTCCAGTCTGCAATTTATCAGTTAAAACTGACTCACCTGTTGCACCCGTATACATCATTTTATCTGTTTCGTGTGTGTGTGTGTGTATCTCTCTCTCTCTCTCTCTCTCTCTCTCACTCTCTCTCTCTCTCTCTCTCTCTCTCTCTCTCTCTCTCTCTCTCTCTCTCCTCTCTCTCTCTCTCTCTCTCTCTCTCTCTCTCTCTCTCTCTCTCTCTCTCTCTCTCTCTCTCTCTCTCTCTCTCTCTCTCTCTCTCTCTCTCTCTCTCTCTCTCTCTCTCTCATTCTCTCCCATTCTATCATCGGGGGTTGAATGTAATAATAATCCTGCATCCCAACCACATAATGGTGCATTTTATGCGTTAAAATGCACGATATATTAATCTCGACACCGAAAACTAGAATGAAATTTATTGAGCTCCTATGAACGGTCTCCTTTTTCGCTTTTTCTTTTTTTCCTCTCTTTTAATTTATGTCGAACGAAGCGTATATCCTCCACCGTGTCTATACCATCGGCGATAGTACAATTTTGAATAATTGGCTTTTAATTTGATGGCGATTAACGAATTTTCATTCAACGCTCCTCCACCGATATAAACGCGTCAATTGTGTGCGTTTTTTTACGGGTCATTTAATGCGCTAATGGTTGGACATCAAGCCTCATGGTCGCACCAGCAGCAGCACCAACTACCGTCCTACAAACTGATAAAAAAAATATTTTCATTTTCCATAGAATAAAATCATCGTATTTCTCGAGTGGGCACATTGCACTTTACAGTTGGACAAAAAAGAAGAAAAACAAAAAATCCAAAACCGAATGCAAGAAATCGAATACGAGAGAAAAACGAATCCCTCCCTCCTCCCCTGTCGTGGTCGCCACTAGTCCGCCCAGAACATAAAAATCTAATATCGACGAAATTATAAATTTCATTTGTCAGGAAAAGGGCGGACCGTCGCGTACCTACCAATTTCGTATTGTTTGTTCGATGAAAACCCACTTGAGCTGCGCTGCGGTCTTCATTACAGACCAAAATATTAGACACTTCCGGTGACGTCTTTTTCTCACACACACACACACACACACACACCCTCGCCACTCTCTGGCTCCCTCTCCTACGTCTAGCCGTTTTCTCACTGTTTATATTTCTTTCTCTTTTTTCCGTTTTTCTCGTTTTTTTGTTTTTTTAACATTCTATCTCACTCACACTGTCTGTATCTTTCGACGTGCAGAGAATGACTACAATTTGCGGTTTGTGTGTACTGCGGGTTGCATTTTCTCCGCAGATAGGGTGCTGGACTAACGATTAGTGTGCATACGGTTTGAAAGATGTTTGCGGCTTTAACGCGACAAACGAATCGCGTTAATTTAGGTTTTGCAGGCTGTTAACTGGTCGCTGATCTTCATTTAAATAGCCATAAGTACGCGCTCGCGTAACGTTTTGGTCAGGTTGATTATTTCGTATTATTTGGATGTCTTCGTTTTTCAAATCGTATATTATTACGAAGACGAATAATTTATGGATAGCCTAATGTCAAGGCACAGCCAACATATAGGCAACATCACAAATTTATACGCTGATTCGCTAACATCTTAGCCACATTCTGTTTGTTCGAATGTGGGGACAACAAATTTCAAAATAATATAATAAAAGTGAACAAAAGCGTTAGAATAAATTATTATAGAATTTTTGCGACTTAATATTAGACCGGCGATTTGTTCGTTTGTTTATCATCGTCCTATATTTTCAGCACAACGCTACGACAGTTCGTGTAATACTTACCAGTAATGTCGATTATTAATCGATTAAATGTCCTAAAAGAGGCTAATCTATTTCTTAATCGATTATTTCCTTCCAATTAATCGTATCAATTAGGTATGAAATTTTGATAAAAAATAATATAAGAATCGGCTTTAAAATCGCTTTTGGAATATAAATAATAATTGGAATAAAAAAATCGATTAAAAAAAAAGGAAAGAAAAAATTCGAAAAAAAGAAAAAACAGCAAAATAATCGATTATTTGATTAAATTGATGAGTACTGATCGTCACCACCACCAATTTTAATTGATTTTTGGCCAAAATTCTTGTCACATTTTAAAATAATCGATTGTTCTAGGCCGAACCGATTAATCGGGGCCATCTATTAAGTTAAAATTATTTTGTATAGGTAATAATCGACATCACTGATACTTAACTTAAATTAAATAATTTAGCTGTAAAATGTTCGAAACGTCATGTTTTGAACATTAAAAGAGAGTTGGGAAGTAAGTCTAAGTTCTTCTTTTGTCCTTCTCTGCAAATACAATACTCACTAATTTGGATAATTAATTGTACCGTGAGTCAAGTTATATTTTCTCGAATCGAAATTTCATAAAAAAAAGTTATCAGATAAGAGAGTTTATTTTTTTAATAATCTTAAAAAAAAAACTGGTTTTCAATTTGACTCGTATACTATATATACTTATGTATACATGTATGATTGTATGTCCGCGAATTTCTGGAGAACCACTTGACCGAATTTCATGAAACTTATTAGATTCGACTTATTATTGTAAAACTTAGGTCATGAAAAAATCAATAGAACCGATTCAGAAACAAACAATAAAAATACACTGAATTGAGAAAAATTTAAACCAAACCTAGAAACTAGAATTATTGAGGACGGCGCACTTTTTCTTTATCATGTAATTATCTATACGTCAATTCCGTCTAATGTAATCTTTTTGATTCAACTTATTAGTTAAGACCTTGTTCAATAATTCCAGTCCCTTAATTTAGCTGGAGAAATTTTAAAAGGGTTATTTTTCTCCTTTTAAGGCATTTTTATTGTTTTTTTTTTAAGCGGACTTATTGTTTTGAAAAAAAATTTTTACTCTTAGCTGAAAATTACTCAAACTTACCATTTTGACGTATTTACTCGTATATCGACAATGGTTATATTTAATATCCGAGAAGGTCCAACACTGTTCAAAAACATTTTTTCGTCTCCCCTTATATAACAAAAAATGTTTGAATGGCTTCTTGACCGAAATTCGCTTGAGAATTTTTTTTGAAAATGTCAAAATGATTTAGTTATAATAAATCTCTGTAAAATTAAAAACTGAAAATCAATTTTAGACAGTCATTTCAGGCAGCAAATGAAAATATTCATATTTTTCAAACAATCGTACAAAAATATTATTCATCATTCGCAACAGTTTGAGGATACGTAATTACTTATAAAGGTAAGATACCTTTCCTTTGACAAAGAAATGAATGAAATAGATTCGTCCTCTCGTCAATATTATCATCAAATTTTTTTAAAATTTAGCACGATATTATTTTTTTAATTACCTACATTAACACTGTCTAGAAAAAATTATTTATTTTCGTAAGATTTTCACAATTTTTTGAACCGAACTACTTGGATTATTTTTAATACACTCAAAATTAGGTAATATATTATCATTATGATGAAGGCTGTCAGCTCTATCGTAATTAAAATTAAAAATTATTGAATTAATTTAGGATAAAAATGGAAAGAGTTCATTTATGGGCGACTATCTGCAGGAAGTAAAAGCCCATTTTGGCATCACCATCATTCTGAAATAAAAGAAATGAAATAGTTTATGGTAATCCTGGAATGACGTGATCGCTTCCGTCTGACTTCAAGTTTTACGCGTTTTTCAGTTTCAATTTTCGAGTGCTTATTATTGATGATGGTTTGACAAATATTTTGGACCATATGATATCTGAAATACTATAGAAATTAAATAGAATCGATTCGTAAGTATAATATCTACGTTAATAGGGGATGTCATGAATTTCACTATGTATATCTTCGATAAAAGCTGAATAAAATTAATTTACTGAATGCACCTTTTCCAAGTTTCACGAAGAAAGAAAGAAAATACTCGTAGAAAACCCACAAAAAAATTCGTTTTTACATTAAGTTCTATAAAATATCTCGTAAACTCAGTTTATTTAATTCTACAAAAATTTCATTTGAAACTTTTCATGGAACTCACCATCTATTTTTTATGTTTATTCCTCCCATATCTCATTGAAAATAGATTACAAGCAAATACAGCATAAAAATTATGTGCCTGATAGGCCACCCACCAAGAAAATTTTAAAATTTAAATTTATTGAGGAAATATTCGCGATAATTTTCACCTTTTTCGAATCACGCAGTCGTTTGTGATAAATTTATTTTATTTTAAAAAATACCAATTCGTATTTTTTTCTAACCCTGCAATACTACCTACTTCGCCAAAAAACAGTTTGCCACTTTTCATCCATAATTCAAAAGTAAAAAAAAAATAAAAAAATAAATTCCAATTACTTGAAAAAATTGTAAATTACAAAAAACTATCGATAGTTATCCATATCTTTAGCAAAAATATAGATCTATCAATGTTTTATCAGTAAATACCAATTTTTCATGAATTTTTTGTTTTTCAGTTTTCTATCGAACCGATGAGCACCAAACAATTTTCAGACTTGCTCACATATGATAACTTCAGCCTTATCAGTCTGATAGTTTTCTCAAAACCGTGAACACAAAATTTTTTCCAGCAATTTGTCTTCTCCAGTTTTCTCAGAAAGTACTGAACTAATAGGAACCAAACTTCTATCAAACTTGCACCAACATAAGAAACGTCTGTCGTGAAAATTTCAGTTTGATCCCTTTTGTCTTTTTTTCAGAATTCTGGAGAAATAACTTTTCCAAGGATTTATGGTTTTTCAGTTTTCTCAGAAATTAATTAATCGATAAGTACTAATCTTCTTTCAGATTTACTCCAATATGAAAATTACCTTTCGCGAAAATTTCAGTCTTATCCATTTTGTAGTTTTCTTAAAACCGTGAACACAAAATTTTAGGTGATACATCCATATATACGTTATAAGTATATATTAAGATTTAAAAAAATCAGGTCAAAATGGGAAAATGGTACCAATCGTTTTATTTTCATATGAAACGGATAATTTTCATCATCCCATCCCTAACCCTTATTGTGAGGTAAATTTTCGTACGCCGTTTACAAGCAAATTTGGTAAAAATCCGATCGTAGATGACCGAAGTGAAAATGAGTTTAATTTACTATTCTCATTAATCCAAACAAATAGGTATACATATTATTAAAAATATAAAATAATCAAATTTTTTTTTACTTACTCAGCACTCAATTGAAAACACGATAATAATGATTTCTCAGCTTCCGAAATTCACCAATTAATCTTCGCACTAATATTATCGTCACAACAGAAATTAAAAACTTTAAATTAACATTAAGAAAATAATAATATAAATTGGTCAAAAACAATTAAAACCAAACATTTGGCAACTTTATGAAAATAAAAAAATTGAAGAAGCCTCGAGTGGGTATCATAATACCTATGGGTACAACATCGAACGCTCTCCTAGCAGAGGTTTAAAAGTGTGCTGAACATTTCCAGCTATTTAGAAGACAGCAGAAATAAATAATTGGACTCGTTGAAGAATGTACCCTTGTATAGAATTTAGTCTGAATAGTAACATAGCGATATCTTATTTTACGTTAGTTTTATCACCCAGATAAGTTTCGAGCGATTATCGTTTAGGTATATTTGTATGTGATAACGTAAATTCGTAAGCATCTACAGAAACTATCTCACTATCTCGTCGTTCCAGTTTAAAATGTGAAACGATTCAAATTTCACTTTCCTGATATCAGCCTTTCGCGAACGTACTTCTGATTCAGTAAAGGTTAATCACTGAAAAATATTCGTTTATCTACAATACTGTTGTTGTACGTGATTGGTAACTTCCATAGTTGCACAGATATGAAGTTCATTGTAAATTCAATAGTACCTATGCATAATTTGTCTCAATCGATGCGAAAAGGTTTGGAGAACATTTCCAGCAAGCTGACAAATTAATCAGAGAAAGCTTGTGAACGACGAATGCGTTTAAATTAAAACTCATTTAATATTATTTTTGCAAAACGCTACCTCAAATAGTTCACTGTATGACAAGTGCGTAATGTGGGCTATTTTCTTATCGAGTGTGAAGAATTTACAGACAAGCCTAAAGCGAGTGTTGCAAAATTGACACGAGTTAAAATAGTCCATCAGCACTTGTCACACACCATACTTTTTGCAACGAATTCACAAAAAAAAGTATAGCAACAACTCTCACTCCCAATAAAAAACAACTCGGAAATGAAATAAACTTTTGAAATTATAGCTGAAAAAATACAAAAAATGAAAAATTTTCCTTTATTTTGCGTTTTTTTGTTCATTTATTTTCAAACAGCTAAGAAAAATTAACAAATTATAAGGAAATAAAATTCAAATAAATTTTTTCTTCTTTCTATCAGTACCAATTCCAGATTTCTAGCTTAAACAGTGGCTGAGGAATCATTGAATGAAAGAAGAGAGGATTCTGAATTTTAAAAAAATTTTTTCCATCAATTTGAGTTTTTTTCATTTGTTTATTTTCAAATTGTTGAAGATGATTAAAAAATTAAACGAAAACTAGATTCAGGTAGATTTTCTACTTTTTTCAGAGATACCATTTTCAGTTCTCTGGCTCAAATAGCGACTGAAGAATTATTGAGCGAAAGAGGAGAAGTTTCTAAATTCCAAAAAATGGCAAATCTCCCATTGATTTGTTTTTTTTTCGTATATTTGTAGTCAAATACCAAAAGATAATTAGAAAACTATATGGAAATTTTTTAAATTTTATCCGCTTTCGAACATTACAAACCCCAGCTTTCTAACTTGATTAGAGGCTAGGGAATCATTTGAGACTTTTTTTTTGAAAATTGAAACGTTATGTTTGATTGGATTGGCAACTTGACAAATAGTTTTTCACGAAATACTTAAATAATAATATCAAAATAATTATATGTTCGAATGCTTTATACACTATTGCGCAGGATTGGGATACTCAAGAGTGTGTAAAGTACTTCACACTCTCTTACGCAGGATTTGGAAGCACGAGAGATTGTAAAATTATTGTCTACTTCACAGGCCGAAAATTCGTTTATTTACATTCGCTATACATGCATGTAAAACTTGTTCTTTTGAGCATATGTTGCAAAAATATGTTTTTTAATGTCCCTCAACTGAAAAAAAAGTAGCGAATTTCAGTACAACGTGAAAATATATTGTCGAACGCATGCGCACTTTCAAGTTGACTTTCTTGCACTTCTCGATACCTTTTCGTTTTTTTGTTTTTTTCAAATTAAAATCATTAAATTAATTATTTGGTTCATCGAGGAATTTTTTGTGAAGTTGAGGGGATGAGAGGTGCGAATATTTTACTCTCCTTTCGTACATTATTTTGTAATACGTCGGCATATATGTTTTTTGAAACCCTGATTTCGTATTTATTCCTCGACGCCCAAGGGCTTCAATAAAGGGACCAGGTATTTTGTTGTGAGTTATATCAGCGAATATATTAGTTTGGGGGCTGATTTCAAATTTCACGTTCATTTTTCTACTCAACCCATTCCTCCACTACCACAAGCATCAAAATGAGACCACATTTTGACTTCTTTTATTTTATTGTGTGATACATCAGCATGTATGTTTTTTGGGGAGATGATTTCATATTTTACGTTATTTTTCTCATTCAACCCATTCATCGACCCCAGGGGCTTCAAAAACGGGCCAGATTTTGACTTCTTATATTTTGTTGCGTAATACAACTGCTGATACGTTTTTTGGAGCGCTGATTTCAAATTTGATGTACATCCAGAGACTTTAATGGAAATCCTAATTTTGACTTCTGATATTTTGTTGTGTGTATCATTCTATATGTTTTTTGTGACACAGATTTCGAATTTGTTATTTATTTTAAAAAATTACATGAATTCAGAGGTTGTTCGAAAATATCTCGTAAGAAGTTTCATTTTTACCGTGTGTCCCATGACACACTCATTGTTTTTTAGGAGGAAGAGGTGTTGCAAAAAATAGTGTGTAACTCGTGTGTAACGTAGGTGATTTTGATACAAGTGTGAATTTTTTAAAACGAGCCGTAGGCGAGAACTGCAAAATTCACATTCGTATCAAAATCACCTACTTTTTGCACTTGTACCACAAATAACTATTCTAATTCTATAAAGATTAACCAATGAAAAATATTCGTTTATCGACAATACTTTTGTTTTAAATGATGGAAAACCCTCGTAGGTAATTGTAAATTCAATATAGTACCTACGTTTGATTTGTCTTAGGTTGTGAGACAATATGAAGATAACAATTAAGGTAAGCTGCCAAAATAGTAAGAAAAAATTTGTGCACCGTAATAATCAGGGAGAAAGAAAGACGAATGTAATTAAATGAAAACTAATTCAACTTTATTTTTGTCAAGATCGAAGGAATTAGATTTTCCTGTATATTAGAATGTTCTTAAAAACATTCGCAACAGCATTAGGTGCCTCACTGAGGTACATTTGAAACAAAAATATAAATGACTTCATCATTCTCGATTTCTTCGATCCCGCTTCAATTTGTCTCTCATATTGTTTAGTGACTTTAGTGAAGAAAGTTTACATTTATTATAGTCTCTGTATGATGATCCTTCTAAAGTTCTTCTTTTCTCTTCAACTTCCGTACTTCACATAGCAATTCGAACTCAAAATTAGAGACTTAGACTAACGAATTACTTCAGGTGTTGAAAAAAATAAATATTTCTTACCATTTTCTCTCTAGTAACTTATTGGCATTAGATCTATGACGTCGAAACAAAAACACCAAAATAAAACACTTCAGCACAGCCATCACTACTCCAACAGAAAATGTGGATTTTCAAAAACCAGTCAATTAAGCATTATCAAAATTAGCAGCAAATTAGTGCCTATAGATGATCGTAAATAAAATGTACCGTCCGGTTGATCCGTCCAAAAAATGGTAAATTATTACAATAGATCGTATTAAATATATTTTTTAAATTTTTTAGGTATTGATGAATAATTAGGCAGTTTAAAGCTGTATAAAACCTCCTAAATGTGAACAAAAAAAAACTCTAGGGCAACAATACTTTGCTAGAAAACTCAGTTTGCCAATTTTCATCTAAAATATATATAAAAAAAAATCAAAAAAAAAAAACCTAAATTAATGCAATGCAGAAAAGACGCGGGTTAACTCTTGCCACGTAAACAAAAAAAGGATTCTTCAAGCAGCACAATTGAATTGTTTTTCTCCAGGAATTTTTTATGTTTGTTTTATATTTTTCTCGAAAACTACAAAACCAACAAACAACAAACTCCTATCAGACTAAGTCCTAAATAAAGACTACATCTCATGAAAATTTTATCCTTATCCATTTCGCAGTTTTTTCAAGGCTGTAAATACAAAATTTTCTCCATAAATCATTTATTTTCCAGTTTTTTTGACAAACTACAAAACTAATAGGCACAAAATTACCATCAGACTTGCATACGCATAAGAATGATTTATCGTAAAAATTTCGGATTGATATCTTTCGTAGTTTCTTCAAAATTTTGGAAAAACCACTGTGGGGACAATACTCGTATGAGGTAATAGATGTTCGCACCCTTCGACGACAGTCGCCGCCCAAAGGCTGCCAATAATCGTCTTGATGACGTTAAACAAATTTACACTGGTGCATTTGTATGTTCATACCTGTACGTACGTACAGGTAAGATACATTGCACGGGCCGAGATCAATTACCAGATAACGATCTCGGTGATGTCAAGGCCCAGTACCAAACGCGCTGCGTCGTTTCTTATCACCTCGACAGAAGCAAGAAACGACGTAACGCATGACATAATTACGTACATGTACATATGCATGTGTGTCTGTGTGCGTGTACCAAATCCTGTATATAAACTCTCAGAACCGGCTCAAAAATTGCCAGTGTTTGCTGAGGATTTGGCTCTCTCATACTTAACCGTATGAAGTGGCAGAACACGCAAAATAATGTTGAAGACCTTCTAGTGTGAATATCTCTCACGACAAGGTATTCCACAACCACTTTTCCATGAATTTTTTGTTCTTCAGTCATCCCAAAAACTACTGGACTAACACGCATCAAACATTTTCAAACATTTTCGGACCTGGTCCCATATCAAGACTACGTTTCGTGAATATTTCATTTCTATCACTTTTTAGTTTACTCAAAACGAATAACCAAAAATTTTCTCCACTAATTTTTTCTTTTTCAGTTTTCTCGGTTACTACCCAACAAATAGACACCAAAATTCTATCTGACTTGGATTACCGTGAGAAAAGTTTACCATGAAAATTTATTCCTTTTGCAAGCAAACTGGTTAATACACGTACCGGAAGTTTCGTCCGGTCTATCCACACCAACATTATAATAGGTCCGATTCATTGTTTTGAAATTGAGACCTGCACCGTGGTAACAGGAATATCATGTATAGTAAATATACCCGCATGGCCTTTGCAATTACATAACATGACTTTATTGAGCTTTTCAAATTAAAAGTTACATTGAGTCATGAAACGAAACATTTACCCACTTCCATCCCCTCTGACTGTTTTATGACATCAAAATTAATATTATACAGATTTTCCACAAAAAGCCAGTAAATATAAATCGATTTGCCTGACCAAAAAGAACCCACGTTAAAAAAGGTAGCTGGTTTTCTTAAAAAATTGTTTTATTTCTGAATTTTTTCTCCCTTGTAAACCGCCCAAATGTAAATACTTTCATTGCGAGGCTAAATTCGGCAACATCAACGTGCGCTGATTCGTATTTAGTGGGTCTGAATACCACTTTGCTTGACGCATTTTATTAACAGACATTAAAAGATATTAATTCGCAATCACGTATTTTCGAAATGAAAAAATTTAAATACAGGTCTCTTCACCAATTACCGTGGCTTCGAGCGTATAATTCCATTAAATTAACAGCGAATTACAATAATTATTAATACCTCGTTAATAATTTGATAAATATTATTTCACAAACTTTATCAGCTGAAATCGACGCAGGTTATTACTACTTCAGCTGCACACGCTTTTCGTCCACCTGCAAAAACTTGAAAAGAAAAATTAATACGATCGTAAAAATAATGCGAAGGTTATATGCAAGTTTTAACTGAAAATTGCCATATTTAAATTTCAGTGAACTGTTTCTTTCGCGTAGTCTATCTACGTATAGTCGATAGGCTATATTAATTTTCAAAAATTCGCTACTGGTTTACTTTATGTTATCGTTGAACACTATTATTTTCTTCTTTTTTTTTACCGTTTTTTGATTTTCTCTTCCCCATTTTGCAAACTATTTTTTCCTTTATTAATATTTATATATTTATTTTGTTTTTTTTTTAAATTTAATTTAATAACTATTTTTACTAATTACATTATGTAAAAGTTCAATTTAATAATGATTACGTTTAATGTATGTAACTACTTAACATAAAAAAATTGTATTATTAATTTCAACCAAGAAATACCTTGACGTGAGGAAGATATTCTCACCAGAAGGTAATTCAACAGAATTATGCGCGTTCAGCCACTTCATATTAAACATATGGGTAAGCCAAAACCTGGGCAAACACTGACAATTTTAGAGCCGGTCTGGACAGTTCACATACTGGCTTATTTACACACACACATGGACACATATGTACATATACATACGTTTGTGAGAGCAGCCCAATTGCATCATCTCTTGTAGTGATAAGATATGATGGGCCAGTTTGTGTACAGATTGTGACATCATCGTATTGTTGAGATTAATCACAATTTGGTACTCGTACATTACCTGCAAGTAGATAAAGGTAATTACGATCGAACGTAATTATGTGTTTTCATCTAACGTCATAAGGACAAAAATAAGCCAGCCTTTTGGCGGCGACTGGTGTTGGGGGGCCGAGCCCAAATAATTTTTTTATTTGTTTTTTATTAATAATAATAGTACATTAAATAAATCTTTATTAAAAATTTATATTTTAATTTAATTTATTTTTAATCTAATATTATTCAAATGTAAATTACTAATTTCACTTTCTAAATATCTGTGTTTGGCACTAGGAAAAGAGCCTACTGCAGACATTGCAGGTATTAAAAAAATGCATTTAAAGTTTTTACTTTATGGTAACTCTGATAGTATAATCTTTTACACTTTATAATATTTGGATACATTATAATATATAGCCTTAGGACGAAGTTTAGTGAATTTTACTAGTTATCACCTTACCCTTTGTTTCACTATAGCAGATTCAAAAAAGTTAATTATGAGCCCTTTTAGAAAATTCCAATTTTCAAATGTCATTTCTACGCTTGAAAACGTATTCTAAGGCTGCACTTCTTCATTTTATTTTAAAAAAAAAGTACTAAATTAAATCATTCTTTGTAAAAAATAAAAAAATTAATCAATGTATTTACCTATTTTTACTTATTTTTGTGGACTAGAGCAAAATCTCTTTACGTAGGTAATGTCAATAGAAGATGATGGTATTGCTGGAGTCATTATTTTATTTTATTTTTTATTAAAATGACTAAAAACTTTCGTAGATGTAATAATAATACCTAATGTAAAATAACCAGAAAAAGTATCAAATACAAAATTTTTGATAATCTTGTGATATAAAAACATTAATATCTCGATAATCAATTGTGGAATACCTTGTCATGAGAAGTATTCACATAGAAGGCAATCTATGCCCTTGCATGTTCTGCCACTTCATACACAAATGTATAGGAGAGCCAAATTCAAAGCAGAAACTGGCGATCTTGTAGCTGGTTTTGTGAGTTTATATAGTGGATTTGACACGTGCATACATGCTCACACATACACATATTAACATATACATATGGTGTTATGTCATACATTACGTTGTTTCCTGTCTCCGTAAGGTGATAAGAAATGACGCAGTGTGTTTGGTACTGGGGCATAACATCACCGAGATCTTTATCCGGTAATTCATCATAGTTTGTATAATGTATCTTACCTGTACCTATGTACAGTTAAGAACATACAAACATTCATGTATGTAATTGTTTAACATCATAGAAACAAATATAAGCCAGCCTTTTGGTGGCGACTCATCGAGGGATGCCAGCCCCTATACCTCATACGAGTATTGTCCCCACATGAATAATGATATCGGTACTTGGCCAGTGGCATATGAAATTAGAGAATTTAAAGCACTACTTGGCAGCTTCATCTTAAAAAGGACCTAAAGTATTATGTGGCTTTCTCCAGGGCTGTTCCTAGCTTTTCTGCCGCTCTGGACAAAGTAGCTTTTAGGTGCCCCTAAAATAATACGCCTTACACAACCCATCGACACTACAATTACTCAGAAATTTGTCGTTATCAAGGACCAATGTTCACATCAAATTATTTTTAAATCGATCATCTGGCCACATTTCTTCCATTCTTATCCAGTTGTGGCCTTTGGAAATGTAAACTTACCGAATACTGCACTTTTCTCACTGATATAGCCTTATTTACTGGATTTGAAGTGAAGATTACTTTGAGAAAAATAAGTCCAACAACCTCGAGGAACGTGGGTCAAAACCGAAAGATTGTGCAGAATAAATCCCCAAATTCCAGCAACCAAAGCCAATCAATCCATAATAAAGGCTACGTCATTATACACTCACATCGTCAAACTGCATGGTGGTTTGTTATGAAAAATGCAAACAGCTTCCATATCATCACAACCCACGTCAAAAATAATAAGTTTGAAAAAAAAAAACAAGTAGCCCGGTAGTCAAGTAGTCACGTTAATTGAAATTTTTGAAAACAAGACACCAACTCCAAGACTTTTTACTCCTCTGATGGATGTCCTCTCGTTTGGGGTTCTTTCAATCAACTATTATCTTTTATGGATGTCAACGTTGTCTTTTCACGTCCGCGTCATCGTTTAAACCGAAAAAAAAAAATAAAACAAAAAAAAATAAAAAGTAATACCCATTTCCCATCGATAGTGCCTACCGCCTGTATGTATATACATTTAAACACACGCGTATAAACACACACACACACACACACACACACGTATACACTCGTTTATATATTTTTTAAATAAGGTGAAGTTTGGCCCATAACGTGTCCACCGCATTTCCAAATAATTTGTCACGATCGTCGTGAGTGGAAGTTCATTTAGCATTTTGACGCCGTCTCAAAGGATTATTGTTATTCAAAACAAATTTGTCGGCCATCCGCACACCAACACTATTTTCCACTACCTATCTTTGTTTTTCACTCGCTCACTCATTCACTCGTTCATTCGATCTCTCACTCCGTCTCTCTCTCACCATTTTGGAGCACAGCAGCAGGTACCGTAATAAAAAAATCTAAAAGTCAATTTTGGAAACTTTTAATAATGTCGAACACAGGAAATAAATTCATCGAATGCGCCTTCATACATAACAATACACTGAAAAAAACTCCAACGCAGCAGCAGCTTCGTTAGAAAAAGTGGGTTTCCAAAAAGTAGAAAATTACTTTCTAAAAAGTTGGTACGTAATAGGCATAGATCATAATTTAATGACTGCATTGAATTTTGTAACAGTTAACACGAAATTACACGCTTTAAAACCATTAACTCTTTCAAAATCAAAACAAAATTAGATTTTTTGCGAACACCTTCCGGCCGATCCGCGCGAGAATTGGTACCTAACATATTGCGATGAACTACAGTAAGCTTAAATATTTTTGGCAAATTTTATAGTTATTGGTTCAAAATCAAGCATTTTATAGCCAAAGTAATATCACAAATAGCAGTACCATAAGGACCGGCTAGCAAATCCACACTAAACCAAAATTAGTAATATGTTAGAACAAGTTATAGTCGATATTTGTTCCAAATTTCGTAGCTACCTATTAGTTCAAAGTTCAGCATTTTATAGCCAAAATAAAAACAAACAAAGTGGTACCGGAAATACCGTCCGACCGATCCGCACTAAAATCAATAAGTCAAATCTTTGGCCTAGTACTGATATTCTCATCAAATTTCGTGACTATCGGACAAAACTTGCGACCTGTACCGTGGTAACAAGTAATTAGCTTAAGTATATTATGTATATAATTTATTATAATACATAATATATACTTATCTACATATTATATACTTATATAAATAATTGTTACATTCTAAGAATTTGACTTTTTGATGGTAAAATTTTCCTGGAGTTATGAAACAAAAAATATACCCATTCCTAACCCCACGTCGTTTCATGACACCAAAATTAATAAGTAGATTTTCACAAAAACCTACTCAAAAAACGTTTATCAACACCTTTTTTTTTTTTTTTTTTTCAATATAATAAATTTAAATGTATTCGATTTTCGACACAACAAAAATGGGATATACATGCGAGTGAGTGTTTATATAGGTCACGATACCATCGAGAATACGTAGATTAAATGATTTATGAATTGCTTTATTTTTTTTTTTTTTTTTTTTTTAAAGTATATTTAATAGTTTGTTTTTCTTGTACAAAATCAGTAGCAGAAATGTCCTGCCAGTAAACTCCAATTTGTTAGTAGTTGTAAAGAAAGAAGTACCTCATGGTGAATGGTAAGCAAAGATTGTACAAGGAGAAAGTAGATCCCCATCCACCCTAACTACTGCAGGAAAAAATCTGAATATTGGTATATTGCATATAGTCATTTATTTAATATTAATTTACTTATTTTACATGTACCCTTGAACAATTAAAAAAAAAGCTGTTATTCTGACGGATAAACACCTCTTATTTACTCCATAGATGTAAAGGAACAAAACAAAAAAATTAAATATCAACTATAGTAATCAATAGCTGCACTGATCACTGCAAATAAAACTAGATGATTTCAAAAACATATTATTCAAAGCTGCGTTCATAGTTTTAGGTAAATATTTATACAACAACAGCGTAAACGAGGGAAGTCTTGGGGGTCTGGACCCCCTTGGTTCTGGAAAAGAAATCTTGATATAAAAAATAACGTGTTTGTCTGTGGTGGTAGGAGTTTGAACGGTGCGTCAGAAAAGACGAGTGAAGAGATGTAGATCCCTCCCCTTATGATGAAGTCACCTATGCCATCCTTATACAGCGTATGTCCTTTAGAGTCAGTTAGTATACCTAAGTACAAATAAAAATTTATTTTCTCAACAATTAAGGAGCTAGGTATAGGGTAGGTAAGCACCTCCGAGAGCGCCACCTGGTGGCAAAAGTTATAACAAATGGGATGGTTGGAAACGTGATATTATATACATATGACAAATGTGTGTTTTTTTTTATTCTTACTTTTTCCTCTTTTTTACTTTTTTTTGGTTTATTTTATCCCTTTCCAGCAATGATGAAGATAATGATTTTGGAAATGAGCAAGGTGAGGGGGGAATTTGTGGAGCAGGAAAAAAATTAAAATTTAGCAACAATTTTTATTCAAAATTTTTAGCCATTTTGCACTCTCCTGAATTGAATTTTTTCTTTTTATCAGCTTGACAGGGGGCAAGTACACCTTCTTCAACCCAACCCCTCATATATATTCCCAAAATTTATGAAAAAATACAACTGCAGACGTTTATTTTCATTTTCAATTCTATACAATGATTGGAATTTTGTCAATAATGAACTAGAGTGAAAAAACTCTAAATAATTTTGAAGAATTTTTTACAATTCATCAACACAGTTAATTTCATTGTCTCATATCTCTGTCAATTTTCAGTCAATTCTCATGAACCAAAAAGCATTTTGTAGCCAACTGTATGCACATTAACAGTATTGCCCCATAAAGATTGTATTGGTTATATAAGAGACAAGAAAGATGATAACAGTATTACCTCAGATCTGAGGTAATACCAATATTCTGAGGTTGACTTACATTTTTACTTATAACTCAAAACCTAATTGTCAGATTTTTATGTTTCACCCATCAAATTGTAGAGGATGAATGCGCGATTCAGTCGAGCTATTATACGTCTGAATATGATAACATGGGGACAACTAAGAGTGAAAAAGCCAAAAATCTTGCATTTCAGTATCGATATTACCCCACTTTACCTTAATGATATGGCATCCCATTTATTAAACAAAAATCGAGTAGATGGCGTGCGCGTTGCACAACGGAGATACTTACCTAGCATATACTAACAGCATGACTGTAACGATATATTCCTGCTCGTTATCATTGACGTCATATATCATTACACCCTGTGTATACAATAAATTGCCCTGTATAATTTCACATGATCATCTATTCGTCTGCACATGAAACTACACATACATCATCCATCTCACTCTCACTCACGTCATTACACCTACCTAATATTGTCTCTTTCTAGTCAAGAATATCAACAGTCATCTATCACATCAGCCTACTGTTAGGAATTAACGGTTGTTCGAGTACTAGTTGGCTACACTGATACAACACTTGTTTTTTATATTAGTCTTACTATGTATTGTTGTATTCATTCGCTTCTCCATATACGTCTACCGATGACGATTGTTTGTTAGTAAACATCTTATGTGATTTTACTCAATACACGATCTGAAGCGGTATTTCTGTGTTTTATTAATTAATTTACTTTTGTCGTATTCATCTCTACATCAATAGCTGGACATCAAGCCGCCCCAATGTCCAATACTAACTGTGGCGATGGGTGGTCATTGACGAACGAGTGTGTACTACACACTCGTCGACCACCTAGTGGCCAGTGAATTATGTCCACAAATTACCTTTTTACGCACACGGCTATATATTTTGTCCAAATAGCTAAACTTGTTTACTGGGCTCGGCCCGCACACTCATACTACGTGAACATGCAGCAGCCTTCTTGGTATTTTTGTGGTGCTGTGTATTTACCAATAAGCACACCCACACTAACATTCAATAATGTTCTAGATTCATAACATCACTTTCCATCTTCCTCATTAGTCCATATCAGATCAGATCACAGTTGTATTAATCCACATAAATAATTACACGTTTATCTAATAAAGCAAAATATGAGACATCTTCACTTCAGAATTAACCATGATACATTAAGGATCTCTCTAGTTGCAGAGATTACAATGTTATATTTTGTACTTGTCAAAATTTAATCTATTACACTGGTTACAATGACATTAATAAGCTTCAAAATAAATAGTTATTGGACTGCTAAACTCAAAGTACCCAACAAAAGGAACAAAAAATATTCCTTTCTCTTTTGCTCCATCTTACACAGAAAAGGTGCCATGGGTTCCAAAATTAGTAAAACAAAAAATTTTTAAATATAGGCCCAATTCTTTAAATTTGTTTTGAGGTTAATATGGATGAAGAGGACCTTTTTCATTCATAACAGCGAGTGCTAAAGATTTAGGTGTATAGTTAAATAAAAATTTAAAGTAAGTTTCTTAATTTTATGGTTTAGTACTCCTGGCTCCTCAATGGTTCGAAAGAGGACAATTGTGGGGATTTTTCCCTCACCTCCTCCATACAGGGCTTGTACCTGCATTGACAGATGGGTTGCGGACCAAAGTCTGCGACCCAAATTATTAGTGCATTACACTTAAACAAATACAACATCTGTATGCACTCATACAGACGACATGTTTCTATATTTTCCTGCAAATAGCAAGCGCAAAAGGTGAGTATGTAAATGCCGATACAGTACGTGTCGCAGTCTGTATATGGTACTGCAGTGCCTTTGGACAATTGCCCTAAGCAGTTAGTACGCTTTGTGTACAGTTAGGCATTAAACCGGATGGCTACTGGTACCAAGATACAATTTGGTTACCCTACATGCAAACTTATTACCTGGTTCCATGAACCTTGTGTAAGTAGCATCTGCCTACAACAATATTTATTGAATAATTTTTACCTATTTATTTTAAAAGGTGTAGGCTCTATCGTGAATGTCTATGGGGTGGGTCATAGGAATCAATTTGCAAATCGGTAGTTTATTGTAAAAAAAAAAAAAAAAGTGCGTTATTAAGTACTAGTTTTTCGTCGACAAGTTTAATGAGGAGTGAAAACTCAGTTCAACACAAAAGTTTTAAACGTCTCTTCAGAGATCTAATTCTATCAATTTTTCTAATTAAACAGCCGCATCAGTTATCAAAAAGAGCTAAAAAAATTCAAAATATTTTTCCTTAAAGAACAAAACTATTGTACAAAATAATCCCCAATTGGCTGGGTTTGAGTACAGTTTTCTTTACAAATAGCTATTAAAGCTCTCATAACGCAATTTTTTGGCACTAGAATCATTTAATTGAAAGTTTACCCTCTAACAAATAATACAAGACGTAGGTATCTGAAAACACTGTTGAAATTGAGAATTTGGAAATAATAAAACATGAAAATATTTAAAACAACTTCGAAGTACTTGCATCAAAAATGTTTGATATTTTTCGAACTCTCTTCATTTGAAAGAGTGACAAAAAACACTTCCAATTCAACAAATCATTTGACATGAACTAAAAATTTGCAAAAAAACATTCGTTTTACCCCTCAGCCACATAACAGATGTAACGATAGCATTACAAAATAAATTATAAATCTAATGTTTTCTTTCATTCAGCCAACAAATAGGTGGAGAAAACCACGTTCATTTCATATTATGTATTTGGTGAAAATCAAACGAAAATACAACTTCATCATTAACAGAAATAAATGAAAAATTGTAATTAATTCAGCGAACCACTCGACTAGTTCAGCATAAGTATAAATATCCATAATATACTGGAATAAAGTTCGTACTTTATTCGTCACGTTTTCGGCTTGTATATGTATATGCACCCATATTAAGCTATATAGATAATGAGCTAAGCATACGAAATAATCAAAATGTACGAAAACTATACGTAGGAATAGAGTAATAATCTTTTCTTTTTCTTTTTTTTTCTTTTTTTTTTCTAGAAAATATCTTAAGGCGAATGTAATTTCAACGGTCTACCTTTTGACGATTTTTTCATTCTATTTAAAATGAAATACCTGCGATAAAGTATAAAATAAAAACCATATTTTAAACGTAAATGTTTAAAGACATATTTAAAAAAAAAAAACCGCAGGCGACAGAAGAGAACGAAAAAAAAAGTTCGTTTTTGGTAATTTATTTAAAGAGTTAGATACACACACACACACAGAAGATTGAAGAAAGAATGGAAAAAAATAAAATAAAATAAACTTTTAAAACATTCGGTACCTACTTTATTCAATCAAGTTTGTATAAGAGCTGTATAGGCTATACAATATTGTGTTTACACACTACATTATCACAAAAACTGTAGATGGTTATTTGTTGGAATATTACGAGATTCGATGCCTACAGATATTGGGGTTTACCCATTCGATATAAATCTAAAATAAAAATTCAAACATCACCAAATTTAATTGCATCGGGTTTAAATTAATTATCTTTATGTACCTATTTTACTGTTCAGCTTCGAAATTTCGAAAATTAGTTGTTTGATTGAAAGTTGGAAATATTGTTACCAGTACCCATATTTTACGTGGCAGGTAGTCGAGTAGGTACCTACCTACCAAGTACTTTATTTCGTGAAATTTGAGAAACATTAAGAGGATCTTTAAAAAACTAATTGTTACCTATTTGAGTAATACAGAGAAGAGAAACGAAATAAAAATAGAAATCACATTGGAAAATTTTGACGGAATTAATTAATATGTATTTACAACTAAAAACAAAAACAAAAGGTGACAATTTGTAGCACTTTTATCCAGATAAGATCATTATAATGAAACAAAAAAATATTAAACTGAATTAAAATGTATTTTTAAAAAGTATAACCAATATCAGAAAAAAAAAAAAAGAAAAAAAAAGAGTTAATAAAGAACAAATAAATATTTTAGAATTTCTCCAGCCAGATCGAGGGTCCAAGGACTGGAATTATTAAAGTCGGCGCTCTTTTCGTTTTCATGTAGGAAAATTCTTTGATAGGCTTATGCGTCAATTCTATCTAATTTGATAGGTAACAAAATGTTTTATTTAGTTTCGACCTTCACTTGGCTAACAATCTCTCAAATTTTTTTTTAACGTTTAATTTTTGATTGAGTTGTGTGTTTGAATGTCCAGCATCAACGAATAAGAAATGAATGTATCGTTTGAAGGAAAATGAGAAATATTAACGATTTCTTACAAATGAAGTCCCGTTTTGAGCTAAAAAAAATCATAAATTTAACCATTCAAAGACATCTGTACGACTGCAGACTAAACTTTTGAAACATCTACAAGTATGTTTGGCGAGGATGTACTCGGTGATTAGTGAAATTGGTCTGTGTGTAGTTATCTCGTTTTGGTCTTGAAGAAAATGTGAAACTTGAGAAAACATACGAACATTTTGTCAACTTACTTCGAAAATAATTTTCAATTTCTATTTTGTGTTTAATTGTTTTCTGTCTCTCGATTTAACCATTAATTAGTAGCGTTTGTGGTACTAAATTAAGATTCTTGTATATTCTGGAAAAACACGAATCATAAGTTTGAAATCTAGCTATTAATAACAGAGAAAATAGTGAAAACCAAGACCAAGACTCACAAGTTCAGAGAAAAATTGGACTAAGTTTACAAAACCTTATTTTGAGAAAAATTCATTTAAAGTTTACTCTTCTTTATTGATTGTATGATACACTTCTGACAGTCTAGAAGCAACCATAACTTTACTCAAATATCATTGATCCATTTATACATTGAGAAACTCCCTTAACTTTACCTATTCAACACCAAGGTTATGGACAATAATGAGAGACCAAAACCAAGACTATGTTAATCTTTTCAATATCTTCATTCTGCTCATCGCCACTGTTGTACTTCGCTATGATTGATAAGAGAGTAGAGAAGAATTGGAAACTTAATTGAAAAGTGACAGTAAAAATAAAAAATTGTTATCATGGGACGATGACATAATATTCTGACTTCTTTACTTCCACATTTTTTACAAAATCCTAGAACCATTACTGCTTCCAAGTAATTCAGCAGTTTTATTCAACATATAGATGAGAAAACCGTCCTTATTATTTATGATTTAGGTAATATAGGTTGTGGGGACAGTACTCATATAAGGTATAGGGGCTCCTACCCCTCAATGATAGTTGCCGCTAAAAAGCTAGCATATTTCGTCTCTATGAAATTAAACCAAAATACACACTTATGTTTGTATGTTCATACCTGTACGTACATACAGGTAAGATACATTATATGGGCCATGACAAATTACCTGATAAGAATCTCGGTGATGTCACGTACCAGTACCAAACATGCTGCTTTGTTTCTTATCACTTTATAGAGACAGGAAATGATGTAATCTATGACATAATATCATACGTATATGTTCATATGTGTATCTGTGTGCATGTGCCAAATCCAGTATATAAGCTCACAAAACTGGATACAAAATTCCCAATGTTTACCTAGGATTTAGCTCTCCCATACTTAAACGTATGAAATGGCAGAACACAGAAAGCTGTAGATTACCTTCTACATAAGAATATTTCTCATGACAAAGTATTCCACATAGATATTTACAAGGAGTTATTAAAGTTGGTGCTAGCAATCATGATCAGAAACTATTAGAACAGTATTCAGCCCATAAATTTTTTCAGCAACATTCGTATCCTTTAAACAAACGACAATGAGCCCTAAAATCGAATATATTATACATTGAAATCTTCACACAATCGAATATTCATCTACACACGAACCAAATCTAATTACGATCAACCTATGGGGCAAGGTTGGTAGTAAACAATACCTTCACGATACAAAAATTGGATAATTTTATTTTCTTACAATTTTATAAATCTTTGGGGAGAGAGTCAGAGGTAAATGTACGGAGTGTGTGGGGTTTGAAGACCTCAAAAAAACCGCCTTGGAAAAACATTGAAAATATGCAATGTTAAGAAAAACAATAAAACAATTCTACATATTTATTTTCATTTTTTGAGGAAAATATCAGGAAGTTGAGTTCTCTCCTCCTCGAAAGTTTTATCCTAACTTCGTTTATGAAAAAGGTTGTTTAGTAGGTTGTCTATGAAAATCTATTTATTAAATTCGATAACATGAAACGACCGGCGAGTAGAGTTAGATAAGTTTTTCATTTCCTAACCCAGGGACGATTTTGGCATCAAATTTAATATATATATACTGTACAAACCATTTTCTTGTTACTACAATGCAGGTCGCAGTTTTTATCCGATAATCATGAAAAGTATGAAAATTAATACCAAGCCAACAACCTTGCTTAATGAATTTGGTACTGATTAGCCGGATGATATACTTCCGGTAAAACTATTTTTGTTTTCATTTTGCCTATAAAATATTTAATATTGAACCAATAGTTAGAAAATTCGGAGCAAACATTTACTATAATTATATTGTAACATACTACCAATTTTGTTGTGGATCAGCTGGACAATACTTATATAAAGTCTATTTTTAGTTTTGATTTTAAAAGAGGCGATGGTGTTATAAATTTGGTAATTTTAGGTGAACAGTGAAAAAATTTAATATAATATTGTGGAATACCTTTGGTCATGAATATAGGCCTGACAAGAAGAAGGAAGGGGGATTCCCTCGGGCCTACGATTTTTAGGGGCTCAGCATTCTCAAAACAAAGAGAAAATAAGTAGATATTCATGGAAAATCTACTGAAAAACACTTCCAAAAACTTTTTGCTCGCCTTGCTCGAAAAATAGGTTTTACAAGTATTATAAAACCCCTCCTCCAGATAAATCATTGATACTACAACATCGATCATAGATGCAATTTTCAACTGTTTAGGAGGTCCATAAATTTAAATTTCCTCGCTACAGCCCTACCTGAATATATGGAAGTATTCGCACATCAAAATGTAGTCAGCAGACTATTGGCGTCTTTACTATCATACGCACTAAAAGTACAAATGAGCCAATCTCAATAAACACTGGCTAATGGCTAATGTGAACTGAGACTTTTTATACCCGGCTCATTAACGCACATAGTGATGGTAACAAGCATTTGCCCAGCAAATGTTTGAAAATAAATGTGGATATTTAAAAGAGCATAATATACTCGAAAATGAGCAAATGCTCGAACATTTATTAGAATTTTCAATAATTCTGGTTTCTGGCCTAAATAAATGAATAATAAGTTTACAAACAATCAATTTTCAAAATACTCATTTATTATAAGCGTAAATAATTTCGTGAAATAAAGCGCACTCAAACAGCTGTTTACCATACAACATTTTGTTCTCGACTAAGTACACTATATCTGATGAGCATCTCCGAAGTCTAAATTTTATCTTCAATTAACAATTTATGGAACATTCAGACTAAGTAAGCATATAATTATTGCAACTTGCAAGTTTGCAACTGATTACATCCCATTTTAAGAGGAAATATTAAAAATTTTCTAGCATGCTAAGCAAATGCTGAGGATACTTAGAATTTTCTCATCAATAATAAATGCTGGAGCATTTACCATCACCACACACACACACACACACACGCACACACACACACACACACACACACACACCAGCACGTGTATGTAAATAAATACGTGCGTGGTGATTTTGATTGACAGTTAATTATTTGTTATACTTTCCTCCCAACCATGGTAACTAATAAGGTAAGACTAGCGCACTTGCTACCAGATGACGTAATCAGCAATAAACCTATTTGTCACAGTTCAATTAGATTTGTATTACACGCTAAGTGCAACAAGTAGGTAATTACAAATATGTGTTTTAACGTGCTGGTCACAAATTTCGCCAATCTTTCGGCGAGGAGACTGTCGTTGAGGAGACGAAGCCCCTAATCCACATTCAGGATGAAACCCCCACGCAATCATCAATAATTATTATGATCTATTAGTAAATTTTTTGGAACTAATTTTCTACTTCTTGAAAACCTACCTTTTCTAACGGATCCACTGCCGCGTTATATGGTTATTAAAAATTCCAGTGAAATTTTTGTAACCCCTGGTAACAACGCTGGTAACACCCCTGGTAACACCCCTGGCAGCTACGATGCTGAAATAAAGCCATCGATATATTTTCACACTCGTATTTAGCTCATTTTAGCCTCAGTAGGCCAAACACCCAAAAGGTCAACAGCATCATACTACCATCCATAACGTATATCGCACCTTCTTCAAAAACGTATTTTCTCACCTTCACACGTTACACGGCGTAGTCGCGATGGGAACAAGGTTGTAAATTCTGTGGGTGCAAAGCCTGTACTGCCAAACGAGAGAATGCTGTCCGATATTAGCGAAACATCATACATCGTTCATGGCACATTCTAACTACCGCCTGGATTACGTACTGTACGTATTATTATCAGCAGACAATTGCCATATAGAACACTCAAACCGTGACAAAAAGGAAAACGCATTCGTATAGTCAAGAGTCGCCAGATATATCGCGTACAATATAATATTCACCATACCAACACATACTTTTTTAGCATTCCTATTTTTTCAACCCCTTTTTTTCTCACCATTTTTTTTTTTTTTCACCATACAATGGCATCGATATCTTTCGTACGTAAAGGAACAGCATTATTTTTCTTCGGCCAAGAACTTGTCATCAAGTAAGGCATGATACGAAATTCAACACTTGGTCTCATCATTCCCGTAAAAGGTAATAAATGGAAAAAGAAGAACGAAAAACAAAGGAACCTGGATTAACATGAATGGTAGCCTAGGTACATACGCTTATAGAAAACCAACAAATGCGATTTTTTTTTAATACGACTGTACAACTTATCAGGTAGTTTTTTGTTTTTGTTTTTTTTTTTTTTTTTAACACGAAAACCAAAATTTTGAACTTTCGCAACACGTGACTGAATGTTCTTTTTTTGTTTCCTATTTGAATCTCTTGTAACACACATACAGTCCCATCCCGCAAATTGAACGAAGCAAAAAACACGATTTTGATAGATAACAGTTGGTTTTGCCCATTAATTTTCACAACTACACCATTCATTCGGCTTTCGACAGTATGAATGCGAGCAGAAATCTACAATTTTGTACTGGAAGGTCCTTTTCATACGTGACAGAGTGCGAGACTATCACCACCGAAACATTTCACAAAGTTTATCGACCCAAGTAGGTACCATAGGTAACTGAAAAACAGTCTTATATGGATATCATTAGACACGATTTTGTTCGAAGAGTACAACACTAAAGGCTGGATATCAAACATCGTTCTTACAACTTGAGAAAAAATTCATCTATTGAGGAATCAAACTTTTATCTGAAAGTATCCTCCTTGAAACAAAATATCCTTGGACTGACGTCTTTGAAGAAACATCATCCTTCAAAATAGAAACTTTCATTTTTACTTATCCACCTAAAACCATTATGTACATGTGGAATACCTTGTCGTGAGAGATATTCACACTAGAAGGTTTTCAACAGTATTTTATGTGTTCTGCCACTTCATACGATTAAGTATGGGAGAGCCAAATCCTCGGCGAACACTGGCGATTTTGTAGCCAGTTTCGAGAGTTTATATACAGAATTTAGCACACGCACACAGACACACATGCATAGTACATGTACGTATTACGTCGTTTCTTGCCTTCATTGAGGTGATAAGAAACGACGCAGCGCGTTTGGTACCAGACTGTGACATCACCGAGATTGTTATCAGGTAATTGATCTTGGCCTGTGCAATGTATTTTACCTGTACATACGTACAGGTACGAACATACAAACGCACCAGTGTGTATTTGTTTAACGTCATGTAGACGATTACTGTCAGCCTTTGGGTGGCGACTGTTGTTGAGGGGTGCGAGCCGCTAATACCTCATACGAGTGATGTCCCCACAGTACATGTCTTCTTTTTTTTTAAATTGGGATACACCTAATATTATATTTCAGCGAAGTAGGTACTTGAAACAAACGAACTTTTTTATATTTTGTTGATATTTGTAATGTATTCTGGAATTTGTACAAATTTTCAATGAATGCAAATGTACGTGGGTCCACAAAGCCGTGGCTTATGAGTTAAGTTGTCCCCGAGGAGTAAAAAAGATTGGGAACCGCTCTCCTAATGTTATGCAAAAAACCAATTTAACAATATATTTGCATTATGAAGGGAAGAGAGGGGGAAGAGAGGAAAGAAATTTAAATTAGGATTTAGCCTACCCTTCAGAAAATCTAGGAACCGCCACTGCAAGAAACCGTCAGGTTATTATAAATATGAGTTATTACGGAACCTGAGCAGAGCTATGACCATGACTGGCGAAAGTACCTATGTCTACTTAATTAAATTTAAGTATGTTTCAAATCGTTTTATCAAATTGTCGTTTCGAAACAATTGGAATTTTAATCATAGATGTGCGTTACATTCAACCGAAATTTAATAACAAATTATTGGAAACATCGAAGGTCAAATTCGAAGGTAGCTTGATCATAAGGGAGGTCCAAATCTTCTTGACTTCCCCTTCTAGAACCCCCTCACAATTACATAGCCTCCGAAAATCATTCATTGTTTTTTTAGGTCAGGCATTTTTTCGGAGCTCGGAAGGGTAAAAATCCGCAGGCCTACCATTATCTACACCTTTGCCGAAAGTTCATTGAAAATGATTTAGATTTCAGATTTATTTTTGGCTAAGGACAATTTTTTTACTTCAACTTTGAGTTCTAATTGGAGAAAAGATTTTGTAATCAGCGTTGGAAGACAACACCATACAAATTTTAACCATTTTTGTGTAGGTTTTCGAAAAGAATCTACACATTAAAATTGATATGGTATTCAATTCCAGAGTCGTATAGTTTCATTTTTCGTTTCATGATCCAAAGAAACTTTTGTCTTTATTAGCTGAAATTCGTATAGTTATATGTAGATATACACATTTCTCCTTAACCCGGTGCAAGTCACAATTCTTATTCATGCAATCTGCGATAGGTACACTTATTCTGGTAATAAGTAATGACTTTTTCGATAGTAAGCTGACGACTGCGTTCAGAACATTCCTAATGAACTTTGATCGGTATTGAAAAAAATTTGAAGACACCATTATATCGTATGAATCACCTCTTAAGCTCCTTCTCTGTCCTTAACTTACCACACGGTATTTCCAAATCTATAATATTATGACGTCATCACCGTCTCCCGAAAGTCGTAGTTGCCCATTAACTGGTGTCCCTAAAGCTCTTCAGCCTGCCCTTAAAAGTTCCGAATTCAAACTTATGACGTCATCAGCCTTTTCGAGTGCCCCTGTCAGTGCCTCTCGCTAATGCGCCCTTCAAGCCCTTCACCTACCCCCACCCCTAAAATTCTGACAAAATTATGACGTCTTCACTTCTTTAAAATTAAAATTGGATCAGAAAATTTCGATGAGAAAAATTTTGTCATAGATCGCCAGCCATAAGACATAATTATCCATGTCAGTATTGTATTGCAGTTAACACTGAAACAATTAATCAATATCAAAATCAAAAATTCGTCCAAATTGGGAACCAAAAGGAAAACCGTAGCTACAAATTCAAAAATATCAGCATGGCTACTGATGTTGGCCACAAAATACAATCAAAAGTAAAATTTTTAAAAATAACGAAAAAGGAAAGAGAAACTTTATCAAAGAGTTGTCGAAAATGGATTTCAGACGAACAATTGTTTTACTCTCCAACCTTCAACAGTTTTTGGTGAATATTATGCTAATAGCTAAAATTTCGGTTTAAAAAATATTAGAAAATGTAATTTTATTTTTTACTTTGAAAAAGATAGAATGAAGTGAATTTCTAATATTCTCATCTAAAATTTTTGGTATAATTTAAGAAAAACCAAAGATAAATAACGAAGAATTTTATGAATTAACGTGTGAAGAAATCAATGGTTTGTTTCTCCTTAACAACCGCTTTCTTCGACTATCATATTTATGAATATACAAATGGAAGTTGTAACGTTTGCTCAAATAAACATAATTCAGCATTTTTCATTATGACTCAGTGACAAAAATAAGAAAAAGTCAGAGGTCGACAAATAAATTTCAATCGTATTCGTTTATTTTAAATATATGTACTCTTCGTCTGCCTCTCCTCTCATCCATTTTTCTTCGCTTACATATTACACCTATGTATACACTTATGTGACTGAATATATATTACTTTTCTTTTATTAAAATATAAAAAAAATTAAAAATCGTGGCATAGTCACCTTCTTCAAAGAGTAACCAAGTTCCAAAACACACAAATCTATCCAAAGACCAAATGGTGTACTACTTCTATTAGAATAACAAAAGAAAAACCACGTCATGTCTGAACGTCACCTAAGTTATAATGCATTATCTACAATTAAATACTTGGGTATTTTTTTTATTTTTTTTTCATCATTTATTCGAATAAATGTGTGTGTTAACCTGTGACAAGATTCGTCGTTGGCACACCATAGGTGGTAGTATCAACTTTGCCCATATTTTGACCATACATAAAAATGTGGGTATGCCCCTTTTTTTATTTTTTTTTTTATAATTTTAATAACGCATTCTTATAATTTCTTTTTTTTTTTTTTTTTTTTTTTTTTGAATGATATAGGTACTTGGAAACGATTAAATAAGTTGTCCTCTGACTTTATTGTTGTTAATGGCATAGGTATTTTACAAATGCATTATTTGAGCAGTAATTTGACTCTTGACACTTATCCGTGAGACATAAATGACATCTTATCGGCAATTATGTACAAAAGTAACGAAAATTGTAGAATATTCAGAGAGTCAAATGATATAAAGAAAAAAAATCAAAACACAAAAAAGAGTTGTTTCTCGACTATGTTTACGTATGTGTGTGTGTGATATGAGAAATTTTTTCGAACATATCCAAACCATAGTATATTTCCTCTATACATAATTAAAGCCATGATGGCTGGCAGCCAGTTGACAGCAGACAACAAACCAGTAGCTGTGTGACACCTTGACTATCGTGTAATTTTATCTGCAGCATTTATTAGACGATAAAAATTCATTTTTTATTTATTTATTTTTTTTTACGAACGTAACAGCCCACAAGTTCGCAACTAGTGTCTCGTTAAAATAGCTAATTTTTCATACTTAGAAAAAACGATCTACAGCCATCATAATCATATTTTTTTCATTGTTTATGGTTTTTTGGAGTCGCCTCCAAACGTTGCGTGAAATTTGTGATCATTACTCTCGAAAATGTCACCAGGCGGTGCGCCAGAGATTGGTATCTTGTTGGACTGACATTCGAATAATGCCAGTTAAATTTTTAACCGAAAAATTCAGATATGTCCTTCGCCTTTTTCTTTGCATTGCATTGCATTGCATGGCATTACAGGGGATCGGATTTTCTTAAATAGTATTTCGGATTACTTGAAATAAAACGCCTCCTGTTTGAATGACAGAAAAAAAAAAAAACCGTACCCAATTGCCATGTTCAATTTGCCATGAATACACAATCAGGAATTTATTTTTGAAAGGATTTCTATTCACGTGAATCCCATCCATCATGTTAATCACTTGAGTTTTGTAATTTCTTTTCCATTTAATCTGACAATGCAGGAAATAATATCGTAGATGAAGAGATTAAAGGTCAAATTTTCGCTGCTCTTTTGATGAAGTTGATTCGTAATTTTTTGTTATATTAATAGAAAATCGCTATATTTGAAGTTGATTCTGCAATTTTAAACAGAAAAATGGCAAATTTCAAATAATTTGGAATTCATTTGGTTTTTTTTTTTTATTTTCATATTATATGTGTATATGGATTGTTTTATAAAGCGTTACGTAAAATGTAATAATTAATACTAACTACGTGATTAATCGTGAAAATTTGAATTCATTCCTTGGAACATTTTCGCAAATTCGCATATCTTGTTGAATGCTAGAAAATGACCAGAATTATTCTAAAATCTGTAATTCTTTTCCCTTAGCATTGTTCACGGCTACAGTGTAATTCCAGTATTTTTCAATCGCAATTTCGCTCGGATCGCTATTGATATTAAAATCTCTTTCAAAAAATTGAAGGTTGGACCAGATAGAATCTTGTATTATTTTCATTTCTAAATATCTTTTCAAACAAAAATTTTTCTCTAGAAACTACATCATAAGACATAAAAAACGTCTTAAGGGAGCCAATACATGTAAAGTTTAATGAAATCTGGCGACTACGAAGACGAATCCTAAATCGAAAAACTGCTAAAATGATAGAGAAAAAAAATTAAAAGAAACGTTTCTCAAAAGAAAACAGCGATATTTTATTCTATATGAAATAAAATATTTCTTACTTAGCAGAAATAGAAGTAGTTCAGCCTACATATACTCAAAGAGAGGTTCTAAACAGACCTACCAGAATATATTTTTTGACTTCGAAGGTCTATTTAAAGGTGTTTGGAGATGAATACACTAAATTTCCTTGAATCTACGAAGTGAATTAACTCTAAGGTGATCGCAAAATGTGTCCCTTCTTTTTTGTATTTTACAAATAACTCGTATACAGTAAGTTGGAGGCCAAAAATAGTTATTTATAAAAATTAATAGGATAAAATTTTCTACAATAATTATAATTACCTATATTACTTTTTTCGTATCTATTGGAATTTTCAAGAAATCCGCCGATCAAAGTGTTATTCTTTCCATTTTCGTACGTCCGCTTTCAGTTCAGGACCCATATGCTTCTGTTTCCTTCCAATTTTTGAAAAAAAGTACAATTTGACTGGTAAATTTATCAAAAACTATGACAGATATGAGAAAAATTAATGAAAGTTTTCTTGTATAAAATTTGATGATATTTATTTTTGTAAAGAACTACTTTTAGCCTACAACTAATTTTTCTCAATGTATTAGCGAAGAATCACGAGGGACACATTTTGAGACGCCCTGGAGTTATCTCACCTCATAGATATGAAGATTTTCAGTATATTCATCTCCACACACTTCCAAAAAAATCCATTTCGTCCAGAAAACTTCCAAAATGTCCGTTTTGTGTCTGGAAAGCCTTCGTTGACTGCATTATAGGGCATTTTTGTCCGTTATTCAGGGCACTTAAAGTTAATTCAAAAAAAATTAGTTCAAGCCATGAGCCAATGCAAGACAAAGATCAAGACCTTTGCAGTCTTCGTCTTCGTTTTGGTACTCTGCAGTCAAACCTTGATCTTAGTCTCAAACTAGTTAACAAATTTCTTCTACCGTCAAGTTAAACCAACCATTAAATTCTTTACAAGATATGAGCAAAAATAATTAAATACTAAAGATTTTTAAATAAGATATATTTAATGCATAAAAACTAAGAAAGTTATACAGTTAGATTTTTTTTTATTATTTTTAACTTCGTCTTTGGCTTCATCTTTGAAAAAATTTGAGATAAGATCGTAACACCAAGACCAATTTTACACTATTTATACACACCACTATCGACTTATTGTAGTGTACACATTCTTGAAGTGAAAAAATTCATTCATTCTGGGTCGAGCTGAATCACTCAATGATACTCAACTACTTCTTACCCATCATTACACCTCAAAAACTTCTAATTTAATATATTTTCTTTAGCTCATTCAGTATTTTGAGGAAAAAAAATAAAAAGTTCATCCCTGATGCGTACCAGTGTATTCGCCTATTCATACATTTCTATTACCAACCTACGTCATCTTGACGCCAGAATTTTATAATGTAAAATTTCATCTAATTATTAATACAGGCTGCTGACATTTCCTCTTTCTTTCCATTAATTCGGCATGAAAAATTTAAACGAAGATGTTTGGCATTTATACAAAGTAGGTATCTAATAATAATTTTAATAAGAAAACAAAAATTAAACAAGGTCTAGCCTAGACAAAAGAAAAAAAAACGAAAAACTTCCAACGTTATGAGAAAAAAAATTGCGAAATGAAGAAGTTTATCGGTTTCTTCTGACCTCGTTTTATCTATTTTTTCTTTACTTTCGTTCACATATCAAACAGACTGTAAAATTTTTTACCTTCATTCGACTAAATTTTAAATCAAATCAAATTCTTCTTGACGATAAAAAGCTCAAAAACTCGAGATCTTCATTCCATGAATGTTTTATTTCGTGTTTGAAAACTAATCCTTAACTTCTCTTTGTTTTTCATTTTCTATTTTTTTTTTTTTTCATTTACTTTGACCTTCATGAGTTCACGAAACTTTACAGGGGCTAACAAATTTTTATTAATTTTTTATCATCTGGAAACTCTTGACTACAAGGCGTCGGTTGCAAAATCTCTGCTAAAATAAAATAAAATACTTGGAAATTTGAAAACAAATTTCGCAGTCGATGAACCCACAACAGAATGAACTCTTTTAATCGAAATTTCTTTCATTTCGCTCACCAACCACGTCAAAGGTTGCAAAAATAACTTTCACTAATTTTCTTCAATATGGAAATTCGTGTGATTTATCGCACAAAATTTTTTTTTTCACAAAAATTTTCGACAATCTTTCTTCCACCTGTCAACCAAGTTCAAACTAATTTTACTTTAATTGCAGCCAACAATAAAGGAACGAAAATATTTTTTCAAATAAAAAAACCTGAAATAAATACTCCATCAGCTCGATAAATCATATTTTCCTAATTTTTAGCAGCTTCTTTTGAAAATATTCAAGAACTGCCACACTGACCAGTCTGTAGACCTGTTGACATGTTACCTGTAAGTCGAGTAGCTACCTATCTATTCAACAGTGCTCGTTTACGAAAAATATGGAAATCTTCATGTAGGTACTTATCACAAAAATCTGTGAGTTCGAATCAAGAATTCAATGTTTGATTAGTAAAATATATTTTATTTTCATTTTTATTATGAAAGGAGTGAATTATTTACAAAACACAAAAAAAAACAACAATGATACTTTCCAAATTAATGGTAGCCTCGATTATGGAAGTTGTCGTGTAATCATCTAGTTATAAGTAATGCTTTCTGGTTAGGCCTAGAAATTTTGAACACAACTGTAATTGTTGGTTGTTTCCCATTCTATAACTGATATAAAACGCAGTGTAGAATTTTTCAGCGAAATAATTTGTTGGATCTGAACCCACAACTGGTACCTAACATTGATGACAATTTTTCAAAAATATTCTAAACTCTATACACCTATTATTTTACCAACTCAATTTATACATTCCGTGAAAGTATAATGTAGGTAGTAAAACCAGCAGAAATAAAATTTATATCAGAGAGACATACCCGTAGGAAAATTTAGGTGGCAAAAGAAGGGAATTTCCCGACGTTTCATGAAAAAGGAGGAGAAGCGAGTGGGATAAAGTGTAAAGAAAAAGAAGTGAGTGCGAAACTAACAAACAGACTAACTACTAGCAGATAGACAGACAGACAGAAAGCAAAAATAATCCTCAGGCCTCACTTTTTGAAAGAATATTTGATATCTCCAGACCCATAAAACTTTGTCATCGCTTTTGATTTACATTCAGAAAAACAAACATAGTGGACCGAAATTGAACCTCCCATGATTTTTTTTATTCCTTAGCCACCCTCCAGAATGGATAACAAATTTTCAACTTTAGTTCAGAAAGGCTGTACCCTACTATAGACATACTATAACTTCATTATAAGATGGCTAAAAGCGCAACAGTTCATGGAAACAATGAATATAGCTACTAAAAATATTTTAATTCACCCAAGTGTCCCAGATATATTCCAAATGTTCGGAAAAGAAAAGCGCGAGTCCCAATGGAGACTCATGAAGGATTGATGTGTAAACATAACAGGGTGGTTGTGAGCATGCGTGTTGCACACATACACAACCATACACCAACAGTTACAAATTGTAAAACGGGTGAGTTACAATCGTAATTCTCGTTTTAGCTCCTTCTTGAGTGTAGACCAAGTGTTAAGATGTTTACACATCAAACACTTATATTCCTCTGTGATAGTGTAGTTATGATAAAATATACGTGACGCAGATGTTAAATGTTTGAATATATGTATATATTATTAATTATAAAGTGAGTGTTACTTTGATAAAGTAGTCGAAAGTGAATGAATTAAGAACTAAGTGTAAGTACAAGTTTAAGTGATTTTTACAGAAAGAGTGGTAGCAGATATACCTATAACTGATTGCATGTTATAATATACATAGTTAAGAGTTAACCAATAATATGAGGAATAATGCGACATAAAGTGAGTGTATTATAAATTTGAGGATAATTAGAATATGTGCAGAATTGTACAAAAGGTTCATGAAATAAATGACACCATTCATGGAAGTGAATGAAAACAACTGTTTTGAGAAAAGATGATGTTACTCGACAAGTCGAGACTTGAACAAATGACTTGATTGTAATGAGGGAATAAATGTACAAAAATATATTTGATATGCAATGCTAAGTTATGAGAATAAGTAGAAAGAAATATAGGAGACTTATGGACGATATGAAAATATCATTAAATCCTCTAATTTGAGGCTCACAATAGTATATTATACATCACGGTTCAAAAATGAGTGTTTACATGCAAAGGAAAATTTGCGTAATGATCTCAATGAATCAGCAATTCTCAAATCATATAAATTCACTTTTAAACCTTGTTATGGAAGATATTTTTTTATAATTAATCATTAGAAAGACACAGAATATTAATTAAATGCCGCATAAATAGTCTTAATGATGAGTGAAGTAGTTTCAAAATGACAGAATACGCTGAACACACCACTTCCACCATCGGCAACCATATGCGCCGACTTACAGACACATGAGGTACAACTACAGCACTGAAAATGCATTCTCTCAGCCCTAAAACTATTTTTTCCATTCTAATTAACAGTTTCCACTCATTTACAAATTACAATTACAAAATTAAGCAACACTGAAATAAAAACTGAAGTTAGTGTCTCAGAAATGGTGGCATTATGTGTAAAGGGGCCTTCACGCAGGAGGTGACATGTTAAAATCTCATTGGGTTATGTTTTTTTCTTTTTTCTTTCCAAATATTATTTCCATTAATATATTCGATAGGGTAGGAGGTTAGGTGACTTTTTTTAATATTACTGAAATAAAAATAAAAACATTACCAGTGTGGGGACTCAACGGTATGAGGTAAAGGGGCTTGGACCCTTCGACGACAGTCGCCGCCCCAAAGGGCAGGCCAATTATTCGTCTGTACGATGTTAAACCAAACACGAAATACGTTCGATCGTAATTACCTGCAAGTACATACAGGTAATGTACGAGTACCGAATCGTGACATCACCAAACAATGTCACGATCCGTACACGAACCAGCCAGCCATCTCTTATCACGATAGGGGATGATGCGACCTGGCCGCCCTCACCGACGTACGTATTATCTTACGTACGTGTGTTTGTGTATGTGTAAATAAGCCGTATATAAACCACCCAAACTGGCGCTAAAATCGCCATTGTTTGGTCTGGTTCTGGCTTACCCGTACATTTGTACAAAGTGGCTGAACACGCTTAAATTCTGTTGAATTTCCTTCTGGTGAGAATATCTCTCACAACAAGGTATTCCACAACCAGTAAGATAGAGTTTGTTATTTTGATAGCAGTCACCGATTAATGTTGCATCAGAAAGAGACTTTAACCTTGTCACCCTATAACCTCCATGTAAAAATTATTTTTAGATGGAGGCAGAATTACTATTCACATCGACGTTATATTTTGAACGATAAGAACTACTTTTCGCTTACAAAATATAAGTGTAAACATTGTCTTTCGGACCATGTATTATGAGAAAAAAACCTAACGCCCCCTCCCCCAAAAAATTTGTCAAATTATTCAAAAAACTGTCTAAATCCAGTACCAACGTTAAATACCGACTATTTTTCCATAACTTCTGACTCAACATACCTAAATTTTTACCAACGCGAGATTGCTACTCCTCGTTTTTCAACTTCATTAGGCTACCACGGGGTATAATAAGTCCTTCATAAACGCAACATGATCTACCCCTCTATGAAGGATTGCTGACTCCTTTAAGACAATTTATTCGTTCATGCAACTTAAATTAATCTCTAAAATACCTTTTAATCCATATCTATGTTTTTACTCATCGATACGGGTACAATTTTTTCACTGCACGAAGATATTAGCGCCATCTACAGCTTTTGCAAGCACCAATAATTAATTTATCACAGATATTCGAAGTCAAGCAACATGTACAACAAGGGTAATTACTTTAAAGTAGGTACCTACCTACCTAACGTCAAGCGCAGCCAAAAATCAACGCTAAAACTAATGCGATATTATTGTATACGATACAACGACAACAAAATAATAATGATGTAAATTATAATTTATTGAGGTACCTACCTGAACTATTAGAATGCGGCAGTCACGCAAATTTGTAAATCTAAATTGTTTTTCGTTCGTGTTCTTAGAACTTGACACACGTTACACACTTTTTTTCTCTTCTTTCTATCATTTTAACCGGTTCGCAACGACGGTGGAACAAACAAATTCACAGATTTGTGGGAGGCGAAAAATGTACGAAATTGACAAAAAAAAAAAAAAAAAAAAAAAAAAAAACCAGAAAAGAAAAAAGGAAGCAATTCGAGTCGCATTCGGAAGTGCAATGAAACGATCAGCAGCACTACAACCTGCTGCGAAAGTCCTGCACGTTTACAGGTGAGAAATATTATGAACTGGCTTAATACAAGAAGAATTTTATTACAATTTTACGAGCCTTTCCATAAATATCGTTGGTTTTGAAACCAATTATTTTTTACTTGATTTTTTATTATCTATAAGAAATTGCGGTTTCGAAGAAAAAATGGTTGTAGCGTGAGTATTTTTTTTTTCTCTCAAAAAGCAATAGGGAACGCCATCTTTGTGTTCGACAAAGTTAAAAAAATTATCTATTTGTTACACGTGTCTCTCTTCTTCGCAAAATGAGGTATTACTTAATTTTGCGTAAAAACAAGTTTACTACATTGCCTGCTATCACCATCCTCTTTCTCACATAGCTATCGCCTATTTGACCAAATAATTGGGTGTCTACGGTAATTGAGCGAGGCTCTCATAAAATCCTGTATGTATATAGAAGCCTACAACTTCATTCCGACCAATTATTCCAAAGAATAGGAGAAAAATCCCGAGAAAAATGAGTGCCCCCGTTTTTGCGTACTTCGTTATTTGAGTGTACTTTCTTTAAAATTCATTTAATTAGGCCAACCACCTGTATGCTGGTCCTTAGTTAAGGAATTAATCTAAACCAAAACAAACGTGGAGTAAAATCGAAATACGGTTCTAAAGAGGAAATATATTACAATTCATTTAAGGCCCAGAAATGGTTATGGGAATGACAGCGTTAGGAAACTTTGAAACTGCTGTCATCCCTATTGGAACATAATATTGAAAGATGTTGCTTCCATCAGTTTCCCAAAATACCTCTTTATTTTGAACGCAAATTAATTTCATCAAATTTTAATTCGAATAAAGTGTACCTATGTCAATATTTTCAATTTCGTTAATTTTATCATTTCCTCTCCTTTAGTTGAAGAAAAAAGTATATAGATTATTACATTTTCCCAGTTCTCCAATGTTTGCCCATTATTTTGAAACTTTATATCACAATTTTCGATAAGTAAAACTCCGAAATTCACATTTTTTAGAACTTTTTAAGAATAAACAACGTTTTATTATGTAAAATTTACAGGAAAAAAACAACATAGGCCTAGGGCCATGTAACAGTGTAATCGTTACAAAACAATACACGACAATATTATTTTTTATAAGTATATAATAGGTATTTGGAATAATTATAAAAGAGTATATATTATGTTGTTACAGGTTAAGATGAAATTAATAGAATGAATTGTACAGAACATTAGACTAATAACAAAGGGTGATAGTTGGAGTGATTTGAATTGAGTGTTGTGGGAGATATGAATATGATTGGATGTTTAAAGAAAATATAATTTGGATAAAACTAATGAAATGTAATAGAAATGACATAAAATAGGAGTGTTTAAGAAATTAGTAGGTATTTGAATAAGTGCAAGGTATTGAAATATATTCGGAGAAAAGGTTACATCATAAATATGGAAGATAACAGTTTATAGAGAAGAGAAGGTGACGTCATCTGATAAGTCAAGATTTGAAAGACAAGTTTGAACTAAACTGAAATGACGTGAGTAAAAAGAAGAAAATATATAAAAATATGTAGAACAATATAGGAAAATACGAATTTAAGATAAATGAATTAAAGTGAAATAAATGATACGGAAATATCACAACATAAAAATATCGGGGAAGTTTTGAAATATAAAATCAAATGAAAGTAAAATTTGTAATCCCAGTATTTTTTTTTTTTTTTTTTTATTTCAGTCGATGACTGAGTATGATTATGTAAGACTGACAAACCTAATGGGGAAGTTTTCCACTAAAAATCTCGTTCTTTTTTAAAACACAATGGTGCGTTAGTAATGTACAGATCTTCTCTTTTTCACAAATATTTCTCCAAATTGTTCATCAACTAGTCCTTTTTACAAGCTCTTATTCTACTCACTATTGTGATTTTAAAATATACCAATATTGAAGCCAACCTCCTACAACAAAATAATGTTTATTTTATATGAAGCTCAGACCAAAAAAAAAATGCTTTTCTTTTGAAAATTTATTTTTAACCTAAACTTATTTTTATTATGTATAATAGAAAACCTATGCACTGAAGAGTTGGCTGCCGCAAACAACAGAAATCAAAATCCTTTAAAAAAAGGTTGTTTATTGCACACAAAAAATAACATAAAGGGTCATGTCCTTTTTATTCTTTTTAAAACTCGGATCCCACAACAGCAGCAAAACCAGTACATGGGATCCATTTCTCAGATCCAAATTTGGTGGAAATAATTTAACGTTGGTTTGTCAGTAAGGATGCTGTTTGCAATGAGAAATGATGAAGAGGGAACTAAATAAGATGATGTGTGGAGCGTAGAGAAGCCTCCGGCTCTTCATTATAACTACTACGACACTGCTAAATTGCATCAGCTCATCTTCACACATTCTTCACACTCTTGGAGGCAGCTAATTATCAACCAACTGCAACAGTGAATTACCCTTATTGATCCAACGATTGAGGAAAGGTGAGTTACAGCGTACTTTGCTTTATTACCATGCTGAAAGATATCATGAATTTACTCATCTCAGACACTTTACCAATCAGGCAGATCATGCACGCTATTCGTGCACATTATTCGTGCACATTATGCACACACATAAACTTATTAAATTCATATTTAATTTTTTCAGTTACCCCTCTTGTGGTATATATGAACTATGGTACATTTTAAATATAATTTTTTTTTTTTTTTAGAAAAATAAGTGTTCTTAAAAGTCAGATGTCACCAATATGTAGATGTTGCCACAACTGGCGTTTGAGCCTGGCACACCTACATGAGATCGAGCAGGAAACATTAGTGATCTTATCTGTGTGGCCACAGTTTAGTGCCTATTTGCTCTCTAATTAATTAAGGTTGATATGTTCGCAATCGTACACATTTCCTCCATATAGATTCATGGGGTAGTACCTCTTTTTATTAGCCTTTTTACTACCAGACACTCAAAAAATGATTTATAAAAGTGCTGTGTCGCTTTTAGTAAAGTAGATACTATTTTTTTTATTATTTTTTTTCACTAGGCTTCGGTAACAAAGCAGAAGCATCTGGAGGTTGTAAATATCAATATAAAGATAAATGAGCTGCTGGTCAGAACCCTCCTAACATATTCAGAAACACTGCCTAACCAAAGCAAATAGACCCATTTTAGTTGGGAACTTTGACAACAGTGCTGGTCTTGCACCAACAACCTTTCGATTAAAAGGCCAAGTACCGAACCATTGTGCTAATTAGACCCTCGTAAAAACGATATTTCCGCGATAATGTTTTCGCCATTCCGAATTCACGTTAATATGGAGCTATCTTTTTCACGCACCCTACCATCGGTAGGTATGAGTATAATACCTTCAAAAATCTAATTTCTGTGGAAGATGTGACCGCATCAAATTAGGTGAGGAAACGTCATTTTTCGAACGAGAAATAATAGAAGTAAAACGATGCCGCTCGCCTTTAAAAACTGGCTGCCTCTAAAACTGCGTCCGTCTGTCTCACTCTTAAGCATTATTTATTTCGTCCAAATCAAAGTGCGAGACGATCTGTTATTCCAGCCTGACCACCGTCACGCTTTATGCGTTTACAATTTTTTTCGAAATCTTCGGCTTCAATCGCCATCCTCACCGTGTATATACGGTCATTCATTTAAAAACCGTAGTAAATAATGAAAGCAATTGATCATTCTTTCTCCTTCCACATTCGTCAATGGTACCTACAGTTTTTTGGGATACCATCAGAAAAACGAAGGAACGGAAACATCATTTTCATATATTTTCCGTCAATTAAAAAAAAGAAAAAAAAAAAGTTTCTTTAATTTTTCCGAGACTGTGAACGACAGGAAGAAGAGAGGGAGATCAGGATAGATGTTGGATCATTTTAATGCGAACTTGAGTCTCGAGTTTATAATAGCGTGAAATAATATTATTTTTCTTACTCTATTGTATTAAGTACGTTTATGCAACACTTAAATGGTATACAAGGTGTTCCTTAGTGGAGATAAAATGGATAATTTCTTTGTAGGAACGTAGTTGCGTGAGGTGACAGAGAACTTTTTTAAAACAGTTTTCTGAACCCAAAACTAAAACATTTGACCAGGAAAGTAAGAACGACTTTCTTCAATTGTTTTTGGGAGAGGAGGATATGGGGATCATTGACTCATATAAGATTTGGGGGTTCGTACCCCCGATGACAGTTGCTGGCGAAAGGCTGGTTTATTATTTGTCTAACAGATGTTAAACAAAATACTATACACCCTTGTACATTTGTATGTTCTTACCTGTACGTAAATGCAGGTAAGATACAACATTTTTATCATGGCTAATCTATAGATGAAGATCTCAACTACATCACATACTGGTAGCAAAAATCTTACATCATTTTTCATCAGTTTACTAATAGAAAACAACGTAATAAGATAATGCAACTACATATGTATATGTACATAATGTGTTTCTGTGTGTGTGTGCCAAATCCCCTGTATAAACTCACGAAACTGGCTACAAAATTGCCAGTGTTTGCCCAGGGTATGGCTTCAACGTACATTTTCTGTACAAAGTGGCAGAACACACAAATAGCTGTTGGCTACCTTCTTTTTGAGAATCCACTTCACGACAAGAAAACCCCGTTTGGCCAACCAAATTATTTCAATGTTCAAAACCACTGTAAAACAATCCTCATGTGGGGCAACACCAGAATGTTTTAAGTGAAAAAGGGGATTAACAATAAAAATAAAATTATTTGCTCCAGCAAAAAGTCTTTCACACTTCAGAAATTGTTTGCTTGATCAAAATGTCCAAGAACCAGCGTCAAATTTCTAATCAGATAATTTCTATCAAAAGAAATTTAAGTTATCATTAATTATACTAACTGAACCAGTTCAGATTAAAGGTGCCTTCGAGGAGTGGGAGGCTAAACATATGAACTTTCTAGACCTAAAGAGACAATTCAATGTCTACATTGAAATTTGCGTACAGAGTTTGATGTGAAATTAATATGTTCAATCATGAGGATTAAGTTCCAGTCAACTGTGTTGTAATTTGAGACTATTTGAAAAAATTACAAAATTTCCTTCTGATAGGGCCAAATGTGATGCCTCAGTAGATTTTACATTCAAGATGAACCTCATAGACAAATTTCATCTAGTTGTTGTTATTTCTCTTGTAATAAGTAGGTCTTCCATGATGTGAGATATTCCACAGCATTCATGATTTAATAATTTTTATCGTCAAAAATTGCTTAGTAATTAATAATTTTACTCTTTTTTCATCGAAAAATTTGGTACACCCTCTTTTCACCCCTTCCCAATCTAAGAAAAAAAATTAAATCCAACTAAAAAAATTAATTTTGTTGTAAAATAAAACTGAAACCTTCAAAATAGTCATCAAACCATGAGAAACAGTCAGACCCATATGAGAAAATCATCAAGCCATGCCAGAAAGTCATTGCGATGTATTTTTGCATGTTCTACTGAAATCCTCTACTTTTTGCGGAATGAAAAGACATGGAAATATTTACTTTTCAGGTAAGTGTTGTAAAAACAAATGTTTTTCTAAATAATCTAGTCCATGGAGGTCAACTTGTTATAGAATTATAACAACATGAATCTTCTTGAGTGGTTACATTTCAAAGTATCTGATGAACATGGCGACTATTGTTTCAGTCTGTATCATCGAGGGCTGGTTTTTCAATCTCCAGGTAAAAAATTTAATAGTCAACTAACGCTAAAATTATATCTAACTCCGAGTTCGACCGCCCAATTAAACCATCTGAGTGCCTAATTGAGCTTGAAAAAACCAGTACTAAATGAGAATGAAAGTTTACGCACTATAATATGTTTCAAAAGTATTAAAATAAGTGGCGAGTCGAGATACAGTGAAATGAATAATATAAATTGTAGGCGTATTGTGTGGATAAAAATTTATTTATTCTCTCATGAAATAGGAAAAGATATCTGGAACTACGGTTTTTGGTTGCGTCATCAGAATCCTAAATAATTTCAGCACCACTTATTTTGATTTTTTTTTTTTTAATTTTTTATGTGTACCAGTAACACTACCATATCGAAACAAGTTCAGTAATGTTATAACTATAACGTTATTTGTAATAGCCTTATTATAAAGTAACAGTAACATAACGAAACTATATTATTTTTATAACATCACTAATGAAAACATAAGGGAAGTTGTCCAGGATTTTTATCACGTATTGAGAATCCTACTCTCGACATAAGAATGTCGTCTGTAAAACATTTAGCAATAATTCATTTCGTTTCAATCCTATTTTTATTTTTATTTTCACTAGGCTTTAATGACTTCATGAGAAAATATTAAATTTTCCTTATATTTTTTCCTACATAATAGCGTGACCACTTTTTGCCTAATCTAAAAAGATAGGATAATTTTTCTGACGCTGATACGAAATCAGTGGGCGGAAGTTGAAATGCATGGTAAGAAGTTTTATTAGAAAATGTGCACTTGCTGCTTTTAATGACTGATCTATTCTAATATTTTCTCTTATTCCCAAACTGCTGAGAGCCCACAAAAAGCTCATTGACTTCGATGATCTATTCAGTAATTGGATTTTATATTTACCTTTAGGATAGTTACTGGTTTTTATTCTGCCCGTTCTCTCGGTATTTGACCAATGAAAATGAATTAAAGTATATGGCAAAAAATTATTGGTGCCACTAAACAGCACCTAGGTTTGCTTTCTATTTAGAGTTTGAATAGCATAGGGCTCTGTTTATTTTGAAAGTCTTCAAATTTTCACGCTGAACTCGGCCCTTTTCAGCTGTTTCTAAAAGTAAATCAGCCAAGCTCCTCCTTCTCCTATTTTTATTCAGCTCCTTTAGAAAAAGTGCCACGATGTTTCCTGTCAAGTAGTTAATGAAATGTACTGTTCGTTAATCACTTACGTACGCACTTCATCAAACGCAGATTTCTAAATGGCTTCTACACAGCCAGTTTTTCTTCCAAATTCTGCAAAATTTAATGACGCATACGTTTTTTCAGACATTTTATACGTCAGCTATTTTTAAGTTTCGTACTTAATGACTACTTTAATGTAAACAAAAAAAAAGTTCTTTCTCTAAGGCGTAGATAAGGGAGGTCCTGAAGGTGTGATCAACCATTGACACCTATAAGAATATAACTTTAGGGAGTGAAATAAGCATATGTCTTTCATATAATAGTAGTAATATTCCAGCTGAAACAATTGAGGATTATTTCAAGTTGAATTTATTCATACCATTTATGGACCAATTTATCAATCAAATAAAATTACGATTTTCAAAACATTTACGCCTGGTTTCCAGTTTCAAATGCATAATACCATTTAAAATAAAATTTCTGAACATCGCAATTGCAATAAACATTGTGAAAGAATTATACGTGGAAATAATAAATGTGGAAAAATTACAAATTGAACTCGAGTCATGGAAAACCAAGTATGGTTCTAATAAGCCTGACAATGTCAAAAGTTTCTCTACAACAGCTTTTGATACACCGTCCACTTTTTTTACTGAAAACCACACATGAATATTTCCTAAGATATGTGTAACAGCATAAAAGAGTATTGTTAGGTACTTGATTGAACACTCTTTACGGGTTACACCTTACATGAGTATATCAATATCAAACTGAATATCAATACCTCTAAATGTGAATTGTTTAAATAGCTTATTATCCACACTCATATGGTGGACCTTAACTTTTCTGGATTCAGTCTTTAAATAGGATATAACAACACAACTGGTAGGTACTTTAAAATATAATGAAATTTTTACATACAGTACAGGTAAGTTACAGCATAGTTTTTACAGTCTGGATTAGAATATATAATACTTCATAATAATCGAATAATTTAATAATTTAATACTTCTAATGATGACCAACACGAAATGCGAGTTTATATATATAATTGGGTACAATAGTATTCGCTGTGATTATTGTAAAATAGGTATTAGTGTGTGTGTATAATTGGAAAGGAAGAAGAAGAATGATGTTAAAGAAGAAGACAACTCATTATAAAGAAGAAGAGTCTAATTTTCATTCGTGTAGGAATATATTCGTCAATAGAATTATAGACGAATAAATAAATCCGTTACAATATCTACATTATTAAGAATTTTAGAAACCCTGTCCCGCTCAATAGTATCAGCAGAAAGAACATTTTCAGCTTTGAAACGACTAAAAACTTGGTTGCATAATACAACTGGAAATAGTCATTTAACAGGATTAGCCCTTCGCTGTGTCCATTGAAACATCCCATTGGTTGCAGAGAAAGTGATGGACAGATTGGATAGACAGAAAAATGAAATTAAGAATTTAATTTTATAAATTACTAACAGTTCTAACCACAGTTTCTTTTATTTGTTTTTGTTTTACAAATCTTACAATACAAATCTAATTAATCTACAAATTTCAATATCTTCGACAATAATGAATAAACACTTACCTATTTTCCCTACCTAATTTATTGAAATATTTATAGTCATAGACTTGGTTGTTTACAAATGGAGGTACTTTAAAAGACAAATATTTTTTGTCCAAAATTTTGAAAATGTTTATCATATCTCAGCAGTAAAAAAATAGAGTTTATTCAAGAGTTACGGAGGGGGGGGGCAAATCATGGGTGAAGGAGGTAAAGGGTCAGCCAGGACATATAAAAAAAATTTTTAGACACCTCCCCCCTTATAACGGAGCTACCTACATCCTCGTACTTTCTATTTATTTTTTTTTCATACTAACTCCATTTTCTGAGAAAAAATTTTCGCTAAATGGCGAAACACCCTGTAGCTATCCGTATAATTCGTAAATATAGACTTTTTTTTTTCTTTGTTTACATACGACTACACAGCAGATCAATTCAGAAAAATATACAACCAGCTCATCGGAGATAAATTTGCCATAGCGCATCTGTTTCGCAGCACGACGAGAAAAACAACGAACTGTTTTTACAATTGATTATTTTTGTCTCCAAAATAAATGTTTATTTTACTGACAAAAATAAACCACAATTGTTCGATAGGCCGTTGTTTAAACGAAATAAGAAAATTATCGCGCCTCTACGACGACGACGAACGGAATGAAAAGATTTTTTTTTCACACGTTTACCCACACAAAAGTACGTATGGAGGCTGCGATAGTCAAGTCTACTACAATTTCACAAAATCTGACCTACATATTTTCATTATTTTAAGGTTTCGTTTTTTGAGCGAGTGAAAAAGATAAGAAAAAATAAATTATTCATTAAAAATGAATGAGAGAAGAAAAAAAAAAAAAAAATACCATAGCTACCGTAGCTTATCAGTAACACACTCACCAACACAATATATTATGACAGATGCCAGACGTTTTTGGAAAATTCAATAGCTGTACGAAGACTTTCTCATGGAAAAGAAAGGGAAAAAAAAAACTTTTATAAAACAAATTAAGAAAACAAAAATGAAAGGAATGAAAGACCAGTTGGCATAGACGACAAAAAACGAAAGTCTTTTGTATGGTACGTATGCTGAACAAAATTCGGAGGTGAAATACCCTACAAAAAAATGTATCTATTGTTATTGTTGTTATTATTATTATTATTATTATTATTATTGGAATTTTTTTTTCCTTTTCATCGAACAGATACAAATCTGTAACCCTTTTTTTTTTTTTTTTCATTATCGAAAGTTTTTTTTCCCCATTTTTATTATCATCCCTCAGTAGGTCATGAAAATTACCGCATAATAGGAAAAGAAAAAAAATCTTACTTTCTACGCTTAACTTTACTCTTTCTCCAGAGAACTAGGCCTATATTTTCTTCTTAGAAAGGATTCAAAAAATAATTTTACACGATAAACGATTGTTAGAAGAACAGGTGAGAAACATATTTGTTAGGTAGGTATCGGAATGTAAAGTCACTTTCACCATAATTATATTTTAAAACTTAATCGTAATCAACTCAGCTGGGTGAGAATTTATGAAGGTATTTCGAAGAAAGAAAAAAACAAAATACCGTCGAACCTCTTTTTAACGAAGTTCTTTATTTAACAAATTTTCTTCGGGAATCCTAAATTTTTTTTTTCAAAACATTTTCTTTAAAAAACAAAATTTCTATTCACATAACCCAGCTATTACAGTGAAAAATAGCAACATACAATATGGCAAAGAAAATGTGATGCACTTGTGCAGGTACGTTCTATCTTCTCAATAAGTAAGTTCTGGTAAAAGTGAAATCTAAATTCGAACCTATCGTTTTAATTGTGTTGAAATTCAATGTTCTGCACATTTTGTGAAGAAAGGCCCTTTTCGAGTTTTAACCAAACAAGTAGAAAAACCTCTTCAGAGAATTAATTCATGACTTTTCAAAAAACGTCAGTTTGTTTTAAAAATAATTTGTGAATAGTTCTGTACTTATATCCACATCAAACATATACAATCATAGCATAGGTAGTCTACACATTTTTGTAATTTCTGTACAAAAAAATGTATATTTTAGTGAATTTTTTAAAGGAACCATTCAGTTTGTTAATAGACGTTCCATTGTTGTAAGATAGGATTTTTATAATTTTGGTATTTAATTATCGTATTTGTAGAAACTACTAATGGTTTCAAAAAATCATAAAATTCAAACGCATTTGTATACCGTTTTTCATTTTTTCCCAATAATGTTAATCATAACACTGAAAAATGGTAAAAGTGAACTTTATTTTATATTTTCGTGGGACAAATCGGTTCAAATAAATACCGGACTTTTCAGTCAGTAAGTGGCTAATCCAATAATCTTAAAATTACTAATACACATGAGTTCATTATCGGATTTCGATACATAGGAACATATTCACAAACGTGACTTTAACCTCTTTTCACTTAAACTTCATTTAAAAATGACTTTTGGTGCAATTTTGTATTTAAGAGTATGGTAACATTTTATTTTTACATTGAAACTCTCATAAGAGATACAATGTTCCCACATTTTTAAGTACGACATTGTGCAATAAACTTTTTTAAAGTGAAATTTAAGTGAAATGAGATTAAGGTGACGTTTGTGAATATGGGCCATAAAGTCGTTTTAACTCTTGACCTATTCAAAAATTTTTAATATTTACTTGACGAGAATTTAAAACCCTTATTTGGAAAATTGAATTTCCAAATTCCGAATGAATGAATTTTACCAAACAAAAATATTCTCTAACCCATTAACTTGTCTGTCTTCGTACAAAAAGCTCTCGGTGCTGAAAAAAAGAATTGTTGGTTCTTAATATCTCTCCTCTGCATTCATAGTTTAGATTAAAAAACACAAGTGCAATAGGTTTTTTTCTTGTTTGAAATTGAATACACATTTCGATACAGTATAAGAAAAAAAATTTATTACTTTCTCTACTTTTTCAAATTTTTGTTTCTTCGAAATTGTAAATATTTATTAATTCTTTTCTGAAATAAAAACTTTTTATTGTTCTTTTATTCTTGCCAACTTTTACACGAGTTACGGTACCTAAATTTAACAGTAGTGAATTCTCTGTGTAGAATTTGCCTAATGGTACGTTCAAAACGGGTTACATTATTTGCCTAGTCCTATTAATTTTTTTTTCAGTACATCCCCCCAGCCTGTAAGAAGAAAAATGTTTCAAACGGAAACTAACTGGATCATTTTCGAACACTAAGGAGAGCAAATTCTTCAGTGGTACAACATTAAACGAATTAAAATATAATTACGTTTGCGAGATTAATTTTATGTCACCTTAGCGCCTCCATTCTAGAACTTATATAATTCATTGCAGCAGTCATTAAAAACACCCTTTTTTGGATTTCGTTTTCTCACCATTTGATTCAAAAGTGTGGTTGTTATTTCTCTTGTAATACGTAGGTAATGAGAGAAATTCAACGATGTACTTATTATATTTTCACACTCAATTATTGTATTTTACCGTTACAGCAGAAATTGTGATTGAATCTTCTTATTTAGAATATTCAAATAGAGAAACAGTAATTATATTATTTTTCAAAATTTTGCCGACAAAATGTATTAATAAATATTATTGGTAAGTCTCACATGCGAAACCGATTGCAAAATTATATTTGCCAAATGAAGCGTAAGAAATTCCTTGATAAAATAATTATTTGTGATGCAAATGCGAAAAGTAACAATCACCTACTTCGCACGCGTGTCACACTGTTTTTTGCAACACCAACCCCTTCTCTAACCCCAAAAATAAAATTGAATTTATTGTGATTATTTCAATTTGAGGCATTAGGGGCTTGACCTCTATGATAACAGTCGCCTCTGAAAGGTTGGCTAAACTTTGCACTGCACGTTGAACTGCACAAATGTTTGTTTGTTTATAATTACTTGTAAATTCATGTAAGTATGTTACAATTACCAGGCCATGACAAATTGAAAATATGTTCTTGAGTTGATGCCACAAACTGATTATTTATCAGTTGTCATAGCAACTGCAAATAAGACATAATCAGTCACACACCGCCATACATATTTGTACATATGTGTACCTGTATGGCTATACAGGAGCTGGTATAAAAAGCCTCGGAAACAGAAACTAAATTGCCAGTGTTTGCCAGTCTTGGCTCCCACATATATTATAGTAGGACAAAGGGGCAAACATGCAAAACTGTAAACTATCTTCTGTTGTGGAATTCTCTTCCACAATGTAAGGTATTCCACAGCATTCATGATATAATAATTTTTGTTGTCATAAATTGCTTAGTAATTAATAATTTTATATTTTTTCATAGAAAAAGTTGCTATACCTCTTTTTACCCCCTCCTCATCACAGAAAAAAAATTACATCTGAACAAAAAATATTAATTTTATCATAAAATAAAATCCAAATGTGCAAAAAAGTTATCCAGCCATGGGAGATAGTCAGAGCCATGCCAGAAAGTCATTGCTATGTATTTTTGCACGTTCTACTGAAATCCTCTACTTTTTGCGGAATGAAAAGACATGGAAAAGTTTACTTTTCAGATAAATGTTGCAAAAAAAAGTTTTTTCTGAATAATCTAGTCCATGGAGGTCAACTTGTTATATAATTTTACCAACATGAATTTTTGTGAGTACGTACATTACAAAGTATCTGTTCAACACAGCGACTATTGTTTCAGTCTATATAATTAAGGGCCGGTTTTTTAGTCGCCAAGTAAGAACCAAAATCATATCTAACTCCGAGTTCGATCGGCCAGTTGAACTGAGAGCCTAACTGAGCTTGGAAAAAATAGTACTAAATGAAAATGAAACTGTACGCACTGTACTATGTTTCAACGGTAATAAAATAAGCTACGAGCCGACATACAGTGAAATGAATAATATAAACTGCAGATGTATTGTCTGTATAAAAATTTATTTATTTTCTCATAAAATATGAAAAGATATCTATAACTTGCGCCTTAGAGCATAATTATCTGTTTGTCTACGAGGAATAAGTTCACTATATTTCATGGATAAATTTGTAAATATTTTTTTCAAGAAGAACTCTGAGGAGAAGGTTACCTTAGTCATTCAGCTGCTGGAACAAATACAGAAAATTTTATTATATTAAAAAATGTACCATATAAATTATTTATTGTAGGTACCTTCCATAAAAATAACGTTTACTCTTTTGAAAAAATATTTAAATTAACATAGCCTAACCCTCCGTAAATCTTTGATAAATCTTTGAAGAATCACTTGGTTGGTTTGATTATTGTTATTTTTGTTATTGTTGTTGTTTTTATTTTTTTAACAACCTGGAGCTGAAAATTAAATGCAACAAAATTGAAAAATTGGCAAATTCAGGCAATTAACTTTACAATAATTGATCTAGAATATATGTCATTCTGGGCAAGCTAGTCACAATTTGAAATAAATAAAATATTAGTCGCCATCAAGGACGTAGAGAAGGGGATTCTAAAGATCTAGTCCATCCTCCCCAAAATATTCACATCTAAATATAGGTATCTGTCAGTTTTGACAATGTAGTGCGGAAGAATGATTGAAAAAGATGAAAGAGGATAATTATGTGGAATCTGTAACGGCCAAAAGAGGTGGTAATGTACCTAGTTAGAACCACTTTCAGTGTTACACCATACACAAGATACTTAACACTGGACAAGCATTAATATCTCTATAATAATTTAAATAATTAATTTATCATCCACGTCTATTATGGACATAATGTATTTGAGAGACTTTAATAATATTTCAAACACAAGATTGATTTAATACTTTTAATAAAATAATAATTTGTACAACACAAGAACATTAAATAATATTTTAAACACTATAAACTAGGTTCAACATTTCGGATTAAAACCCTTTAGACAAAAACTGTCTATTAGAAAGCTAACTAGTAGCACTGTGTAAAAATTCCTTCGAATCAAGGGTTTATATACCCACTTGAGGTATGTAAGTATATGTGATGGATAGGCTAGGTAAAGTAGGGACTTGTTATTTTAGGGATGTGCTGACTCGCGATATAATCAAGGGACAGGCAAAATGAGGTCATGAATATGAATACATTATATTTATATTCCAAAAATTAAATACGGATAATTTAGAGGTTGTTTACAAAGAGCTATAGGATATTTTGATTATTGATGAATACCCACATTTTTGGTATTTGAGACTGTGTGGAAGAATATGTTCGTCATATTTAAAAATAGATGAAAATATACATTACAGAATCCTCTTTTCTAAAAGATGGAGCTCTCAATGCCATTGAGCACAACTCAACTGACTGAATCGAAATAATTCAACGTAATTAAATAAATCACGTGAGAATACTTAAAAAAAAAAATAATAATAAAAAATAATACCTACTAAAAAACCAGTGGCCAGACCATAACAGTGAATAATACCAACGTTCCACCGCGGTTTTGGAATTATTAATTATACTTTAGCTCACACATGGTACATCCTATTATGTTGCATTTTTGGAACTTAAATCGTTCGAAAGTGCTTACGTGTGAAACAATAGTCACGAAATTTGGTACAGACACTGAACAGATTACATTCTAACATTTTGCGAAATTTAGTTTTAATCGGCTTAACGACTCATGCGTACAAATGATTTGAAAATATCTTCAACTATATTGCTAAGAAGAGTAGATAATTCCAGATGAAACGAAAAAGCAGTGCGGAAATTAGGCTTGCTTTTGTTTTATTAGCTGAGTGGGCAATCAGTTAATAACTTACGTTAGTACGTATTTTATAACGTCACAATACAATTCATTATGAAGTTCCTTGACGCATACTTTTAAACAAAACTTTTAGCCAGTATTCTGCCCAGTAATTTTGATATTTTAATTTTGTTATTGTATTTATTTATACATGATTTATTAATTATTAATTCATATTTTATTTTATTTTATTTTACCTTTTGTTAAGAAAACCTACTTTTGTTAGCGTGACTGGCTGCGTTCGAGTGTCTTTTTTTACTTTTTTTCTTTTCAAAAATAAGTTATGGAGTTGAGAAGTGAACGAAGAAACTAAAAAAAATTAGTGAAAATATAATACGATAATAAATTTCTGCATAAATAGGATATGAATTCGTGTGCGTAAAGCATTTTCTAAAATTATTTTCCATACCCACCTGTACATTATTCGAAGAGTCCTTTCTACTTGTGCATCAGTTTATCAAATTTTAATACGAATGAGCCTTAAAAACAAACGCACAAACTCGCCATTCTTTTAAACTTAAATACTGATTAAAAATCTGTTTTAAATAAATAATATAAAATTTTTTCCGGTAAAATATAGAGGAAAAGAGGCGAATCAATATTATGTTTTCTACTACGGAGACGTCCGTCATTGATAAATAGTAGGGAAAAAAAATTAAAAAATCTGTTAACGAGTTGAAGATTGATGCGGCATTTCATAATTATACGCCTTCCAATTTAATAGAATTGGTTTTAAAAATCTAAATGAAAGAGAAAAAACTATCGAAGTCAACACTGTAGAAAGGGTAAAAAAATTACGTTAAAAGGTAAATTAGTTTCTGAAATATGCCCCATCTTTCGTGTATATCTGCGTAGAATACTTCTATACATAGGTATATAGGTACTTCGGGTATAAAACTTGACTGTAATCCTATGGACACTGGAGGATACCACCTCAGTCTTCTGTGTGCATACGTAGGTTCCAGGTCCAGGCACGCCTCCGATTACATTTCAAAGTTCGTGAAATATTAGCCCTGTCTTCATAAATAACGTCCTCAAATAAACAAAAGGTTTAAATTATATTTTTATATTACATATAGGTATACATATATACGTATTATAGTACTGTATGTATAGGATAGACACCTATAACATATATAAATATATATATATATATAACATATATAATATAGTATACTAGTTTCACGATGAATAATATCTTATACCAGCAATTCTTGGAGTTTATTTTTTTTATTTCTTCTTTTCTTTTTCTTTTCTTTTCTTTTTTTTTCTTCTTTCTTTTCTTCTATTTCAATTATTTTAATGAAGAATGGTCTCGTGTTTCTTTTTGCACAAATGAACCGGAGGAAATAAAAAGAAATTATTTTGCACTTGCATTCTTTATTACAAATGCCGATAATCGACGAGTACCTATGTAGGTACCTACACTAAAATAATATACTCATCCTATAACCCGCATATATATATATATATATATATATATACATTATGAAACAGGGATAGACTTTTATGACAAGTAACGAGAAATATTTTAATCTACAAATATTTGAATTATTTAAATAGTGAAAATAAGGTTCGTTATTGTTGTTTTTTCTCTTTCTATTCTTTGAAAATATCAATGAAAGATGAGAACACAGTAATGGACTAATATTATAATGGGGTACCGTATTTCATCGACGAAAAAACATCATTTCTTTCTCGGCTATACAGACTCTGTTTCATCTGCATAGGAGTTGTTGAGCGGATAATTATAATCTCATTATGTATGGAAATGAGAAAAATTACTCAATTTCTATATGTATGTATAAATGACAAGCGGGCAGATTATTTATGGGAAATTTCGTTTAATGACGAGTTGTAGCCTTTTGTACGGGTGCCAAATTGTTTATTTACTTCGGCATGTGCGTGTGTATCAAAATATCAAAAGAGAATGGTGTTAGTTCAAAGGAGAAAAGAACAATTAAAACGGAGTCACGAAAGAGGGACGGTAAAAATAATACAAACATCAACACTGACGGATAAATAGATCCTTTCTATACACCTTCGCACGTACATTCAAAAGCTGCTCCAACAACGGAATTGAGCACGGTTCAATGGCACGGTCTGTCTTGATTTTATAATTAAAAAGTATTTGAAGAAAATTTTGAAAGAATGCTGAAAAATTCAAAAAATGAGTATATAAAAATGTTATAATAATTCTCCCTTATACTGCAAAAAAATGATATGAATCACAAAAAAAGAAATGGAGTCTATCGTTCTTAGTTCGGTCAAATGTGACAAAAATAAAAATTAGCCCATAAACTTCAGCTATATAGGGTTTTTGGGTGGATCCTCCAGATTAACATACTAAAAGTTGCACTCTACCACCTCTTCGATTTTTGGGGAGGAGGTGTTTATACCACAAAATTTGGTTTTCTTCTTTTTCTTCCAGAATTTCGAATTTTTGATAAAAACAGGTCAGTAAAGAATTGTTCAGTATAAAATTTTCTACAAAAAAAAAGGTTGGATGCAGTTGTTCGCCCGATGCCCCACGTCCGCTTCAGAGAGTCATGAAAATAACCTATTTGCAGTGAATACGTTCAATAGCACTTTATGGGAGATATAACTCGTAATTATCATATACTATTCAAATAATTCGTAAACCCAAGACGTACTTTCTATTCATCCACCCCTTCCTTAACCCCTTCCTTTAAAAAAATTGTGAAAGTGGATGGGATTATAAGAGGTTATGGAAGGGGTTAGGTGGATAGAAAATATGTATTGGGTTTACGAATTATGTAAACAGTATGATAATTCGGAGTTATACCTCCATTATAATGTTATTGAACATATTCACTGAAGTATGTTTGTTTTCAAGACTGTCTGGAGGAGGAGATGGTTTCAAGAAAAAAAAACTATATGAGACTTTCATTGAAGGAAATTTTATGATAAACAATTTTATACTGATCTATTCATATCACAAAATCAAAAATTCGTGAAGGAAAACGCGAAAAACAAAATTTTAGTCGATAAACACCCGTCCTCAAACATGCAAGAGGTTGAAAGAGTGCAGCTTTTAGAATTTTATTCCAAAGAACTCACCCAACAACCGTATATAGTTAAAGTTAGTATATAAAATACACTGCACTTTTTCGACTCGAATGAGTCTAAACGTCTATTTCTTCCATCTGCGTGCAAACTCTGCTTCGTCGATTCCCATAATTCTAAAATTTCATTAATTAACTGAGCTTTTACTCTTTATAGAACCTATGGAGAACCCAAAACTTTGTTTTGCAGTTTTTCTATAAAGAACCAAGTATCCTCCCTAAAAATTTTGTTATTTTTTAGGTGAAGCTTAAATTATGAAAATAAACTGTACTTAATGAGAGTTTACTTATTTCCATTTGAGGAAAAAGTAACAACACCTTGAACCCCCTCTCGCCATAAATTTTATCCTGCTTTTGCAACTTTTAAAAAATACGCAGAAAAAAATCACTTCTTAAAAAAATGAAGTAGAACAAAATTTTAATGCATTTTCAATTTTTCGAAAAGCTTGGCAGAAAAATATACCAAATTTTTCAGATTTTAATTCAGTATTCCTTTAAAATGGTGGATTTTAATCTTCGAGACATGACACCTCCCTTACCTATTATTAAACAACATCTTTTTCTCCTTTTGCCTCTCATTACCCATTTAATTCCCTCTCACCCTCAGGATATCACTATTTGGAGACTAATAATCATTTCTAAGGACGTAGAAAGGGGTGAGGGGCTTCACGAAGTTTGCAATCCCGCTTAGCCGTAAAAAGAGCTGGTTGTCTAAAAACAATAGTCTTGGCCAACATTGGTGATGTGGCAAAGATGAAAATGTTAGAAGGGACAGCTAAGTATATGCTAACCCCTTCTACCTTCCTACGATAGAGCTATCTATACCCTCGATTATTTTGACAATTTCCATTTTTTCAAAAATCCACGGATCGATCTCCCGCCCACCCACTCCCTTGAATGAAATCAACTGCTCTTAAACGAACAAACATCGGAAAATTTAGAGGAACAAATTATTAATTAGACCTATGGTAGGCTGTAAACATAATACTATATAATTGAACAATTTTCTTTCTAATAATCAATATTGGCAAACAGCCATTTAGCAACCTTAAAAATTAAAAAAAAAAAAAAAAAGGAATTTGTTACGTCTCTAGCCTGGAATACATAGAGACTAAACAAAATAAGTAGAGATACTTTATCTATTTTTATTCGAAAAAGAACATGTCACAAATTATCACGTCATAATATCTTATACTTAAAAGTTCTCTTATAGAATAATCTTATTCTCTATCTATGTCTTGTTTCCACTTAGGACAGACTACTAACTTGTGATGTCTTATTACGTCTTCAGACTATTCAGGCTCGGAGTACTTCTATGCTGTAGCTCAAACGAATGGCAAGTGAAGTCCTGGTGTAATTTAAATTTCCAGGTCACTTCTTTTAGTGCCTATATAGTTGATGAATTTCAGAATTGTATCTGCAGTATATACCTAAATTGTGCTGATAGATATGCTGACCTGTTGTTTGTCTGCATATTTGTATATTTGCTAGCTGTCAATAATTAGGTTGATATTCGGAGGTAACGGTGAATATTTAGTAGAAATATTCGCCATTACTTGTTACGAAATATTTAAGTCAGCAAACGTGTTCGTCTGCCTAAATATGACGAAACAGAATTTTAGAGGAATTTGATTTCCCACCTTATAATGCAAATAGTTTTCACATGATCCTAAACGTCAAGTTTCTCTCAATTTTCCAATCTGTTATTATCGATATAGTCTTCCATACAAGCCTACCTCCAAAATAAAATCTATCAGGACTCTCACCCCTATTACTTATCATTCTTCATCCACGAATGGCGGGTATTCAAAAGGCGGCTATATATCTCCACAATGCAGTAAACTGTCAAAACTCCCAACATACACCATAATAACATATTACACGTGCGGGTTGCGGGTACCCTATGGTTATGGTTATCTAATGCAAAATCAAAAGTCGATTTAAAAAATTCCATTCTTTCGAAAACACACCGAATATGGGTATACCTACCTCCTAATCTGTAATAATACTTTTCAATATGCGGTACCCATAGTATGTCTCGCAAAATGTAATTTCGACCGATTTCTAGTCACACCCTCAACAAGAACTCCTGCTGCGTTAGATATGTACACCAAACGATTCGACTTTAAACTGAGGGGTTGTGTTTTTTTTCGAAAACACAAACCTGAAATCTGCTCATCAGCAGCCAGAATTTTCGTACCCATATATAGGCTACACCGAAACAATTTCCAATTTCTCGGTCGATCTGGAATGGATATCGAAGAACATTTCATGCTATAATATTCAGGATGATCTTGAAGTCGAATTTATTTTGCCCACGCAATTTCAGCCAAAAAAAAAAAAACACTTAGATGTACTTAGGTGATTAATAATAGGTACGATATAGGTATCTAGAAATTCGATGTTTCTGCTTTGTACATTCATTCACTGACTAAACTTTTCATTTTAAAACTTTTTAAAATACTAACGTATCTTCTTCTTTTCTTTAAAATCGTTTAACGTTTCAGCGTTTTTTTTGCTATGTTACCATAATATACAAAAAAATACAGTTGAACCTTAGATATATAAAATATTAAACATGCGAATGACAAAGCGGAAAAAAAGAGAACCTTTGAAAATGTTTCATATTATGACACTAATGGTAGTTTTGACGTTTATTCTAGTAAATAGACGTGAACACAAATCACGCTCCCACATATTGTACCTACAGAAAAAAAAAAAAGAAAAAAACGTGTCCTATATTCGAGGTGTTACAAAGGAAAAATAACAACAATAATAATAAAAAATATTATGATAATAATTTTGACAAAAAAAAATATATAATCACAATTGGTTTTATTATAATAGATAATATAATACGTATATTTTTGCAATAAACTTTCGATTTCTCAGACTAAAATATAAATAAAAGAATTATTCGAATAGGCATGTAAATTTATTTTGAAATTAAATTTGGCAAAATATTGATAATCAACTTCTGGTAATTTATTTTTACGAAAAACGAGACCTATATTTTTCTATAAGTTAATATCGTTTTGTGTTTTTTTCTTTTTGAATGCATTTACCATCAAAACGAAAACCAAATGATTTTTATTTATGAAGGTGTTACCAACATTTGTTTAAACGGTAAGGTCGGCTTTTTTTTTTTTTTTTTTTTTTTTTGTCATACATAAATGGAATGTGTACATAATACAAAGCAGGTAAATTTAAAATTGTTCCAAAAAGTATCGGTTGCCCAACGAGATTAGTGTGGGACACGATTTCAATTACAATAGGCAATCAATCCACCCGGGTCAACTTTCCAGCACAGATAACATTTCGATACAATTCTTTATCTCTGTGCTAATATTGAGGCCACAAACATAACAATACGCATACTAATCAGTTGGAATTTTTTTTTTTTCGAATAATGACCTCTCTGCTTGAGCACAGACAAAATGTTTCGCATGAAATATTATTTCAAAAAAATCCTACATTAATCGTTCATTGTCTACGATACCTATATGGCTGCAGTTTGAACAAATTTTCATTAGTGTAAGGTCGTATAAATTGTATTTGCATAGGAAAAAATAAATAAAAAAAAGACAGGGAATAAGTGATACGTTGGTAGGTATACTTATGGCCATTAAAATTTAACGGACACCATTGTAAAAACGGATCCGATCGTTAAAACAAATTTACATTATAATAACGATGGCGGATAATTTATTTCAAAATTTTTATGATTTTTTATTTTTATTTAGAATTGGTAAAAGAAATCACGATGCGCGTTCTATCCAATAAAAAATAATAATATATTCTTAAATATGAATATTAAAAAGAACAATTTATTATTGTTTTTCACTTTATCGAAATTTCTACAGGTGTGACCACCTGTATGATTTTCGGGGTAGGCCTTCCTACCTATTAAAAACGTTACAAAAGAAAAAGAAAAAATGATTATTTAATTTTAAATAAGTAAACAGTCATCATCATCATTCTTGATGGGGTTAACATTAAAATATGTTAATATTCTAACATAATATTGTGGGCACTAGCGTTTGAATTTTGTTGCTCGAATGTTCTTAAACCTACTTTGAGTCATACCTAAACTGTGAACAAATTGTATTCTCAATTTTTGCTAATTTCTTTCATAAATCATAGCCTTATAGAAGTTCCTTTTTTTTTTTTTAGCTTAAACTTATAACTACATTCCAGTAATAATGCCAACTGTATTAAAAATTGCGATAACTTAGGTAACATAATTTATTTTACGACTTCGGTACGCATTAAGCCTAATAATTTTCAAATATGCATTCAAGCATCAACAGTACCACTTCTGTATTCTGATCATATGTTTTATTGCCAAACAAAATAATTATCAAAGTTCGAATGTTTAAATTTTGTTGCTGAAAAAACCTTTCAGCCAGGTTGAATTCATTACAAGGAATGATTGCAGACCAGAATTCAAAATTTTTCCTACACCCCAAAATAAGCAACTATTTACTTCTTAGGAATACTATGGCAGTTCAGATAACTTATTTTACTATTCAAAAACCACGGAAGGAAAACCTTATGGAAGTTTCAATAAGTAAAAAAAATAGGCTTCTAATTTTTTTTTTTTTTTTGAAGAAGTTAATTAATTCTTTCAAAATATTAAAACTTTCCGAGAACTTGCTTTTTAAGTTTTTATAATTTATTCTATGGGCCTACTAAAATATAGTCTAGATAATTTGTTTGGTTACTAGTCTCATAATTTTTTTTAATATCATTGATACTGATTTATTAGATCACTTTCGTATATTTTAGTGGATTAGTGGATTTTTGCAGAAAATTCTCGTTTTAATGAGAACTTTTAGCTGCTACGTAGGTATGTTTGGTTCATAATAATATCATAAAATATTTGTTATTCAAATAATATGAATTTAACAGGAAACATCAGTCCTACTAACAGATAGGTATTTAGTCTTGACTACATTATTGAAATTTTTTTTTTTTACTATTCGATGAAATACTTCTTCGACTGTACACAAACTTTCCTATTTAAGGCTCCAACGACGAAAAATAAATTTCACTCACTCAAATTATTTGCCTTCAGAATTTAACTACCTATACGAATTTAATAAGTTCTGAGATCGAAAATTCTGGAATAAATTTCTTCGATTCCGAAATTATTCCAATCATATTGACCATTCGTAGGAAATTTCTGCATAAATTATTGCACTCCTTTACTGTCCAACATAAAAATATTGAAAAAGCAGGTTAATTTGAAAAAATTTCAATAACTGGTTTTGTGTTCATTGTATACAGAATCAGACGAGGTAATCAAAATATTCTTATTGCACTTTCATAAAATTTCAGTTTACGGTAGGTGGGTACCTACCTATTCTATTCGAAAAAAAATTTTAAAGGTTCATATTTTTATGAAACGATAAAATACAAGTTGAAAAAATTTATTACAAAGATTCAGTTAGAATGAAACTGCAATTTTCCCTTTGAATTTTAACTAGTGTTATTGCTACACGTGGTCTCTCATGTAAAAAGTTTTAATAAAACTAGTCTTATTATGTTTGGGAATTCTGGCATTTGGAGCCATGACCTCGTCACAAAATTTTTTAATAAACAAAATATTTTGCATTGAGAACTATAACCTTCTTCTTTCTCTTTTTTTATCTTTTATTCTATCTATATTGTAAATTGAAGTTACTTTTTCTTTGTCACAGCGTCACGCTTTTCCGACTCAACAGATTTTCATAAAATTTCAACCTCATATAGTTGCTTACCCGTAGATGGTTTCTACCAAAGTTCGTTTTGAAATCTTTACTGTGAGAGCTGTAATCAAGTTCAAAAGTTTCAATTCTGAACCTGTTCTTTTCAAAAATAGTTCTCACTTCTACCGTGTTAGTTCTGAGAAGTGAAAACTAAAAACTTCGAACTTCGAGGTTCGAATGCCAAATTTTACTAAATCGAATAGCCAGTTTAAGAGAAAAAAATAGGAAAAAAGAAAAAAAAATATAGATATATATTTGCTGAATTTTCTTGCGGAATCGAATAAACACATAGCCTATAGTATCATATTTTTTTATTCTTTCTTCTAATATAAATTAAATTAGCTTTTTTCTGTTCCAGCATTCTGTCCCACCAACTTGAATGATTTTCACAAAATCCTGGACCCCCATCATGTTGTTTTTGCCAAGTTTCGCTTCAAACTCTCTATTCTGACGTCTGTAATTGGGTTCGAAAGTTGTCACTAAATATTTTAGTTCTCAAACTCCTCTGTTTGAAGGTTAATTTTCAGTTCTACTTCAAAATTTTAATGTCAGTGTTGAGAAATTAGAATTCAAAAACTCTAAGCCTGAATTAGATTCGAATGTTTTCATAAAAAGTTTTATTTCTGAACCTTTTCTGTTGAAATTTAGTTCCCAATGTCTATGTACTTCAGGGTTTTAGTTTAGTGTCAGTTCTGACAAGCCAAAACTCAAAAAACTGATAGCTGTAATTAAAGGTGAATATTTTCACTAAAATTTTCATTTCTATAACTGTTCTGCGTTTGAATGTTAGTTCTTAATTCAACTTAAAAGTTTTATTTCAGCGTCAGTTCTGAGAAACGAAAATTCTTTGTCCATGTAATTACCTAATATGTTCTTGAGTTTCCTTTGAATGCTGTAAGTTGGGGCTGTGTTGAGTTTTTTGAAGAATTTTTCCTAGTTTGTTTGTCAGTGTTGAATAAAATGTCAATGCGGCTCTTCTTATGACGTCTTTTCCTTCATTTTTAAAGGTTATTATTTTTGAGATAATTTTTGGTTTTTACTTTTTTTCTCGACCAACTTTTGAACAATGTATAGCCTATGGCCACTAATTTAGGTAATTTTGGTTACTATCTGTATTTTCTTGTCCCATGATTTGTTCACGAGTGGGAATTGGAAGACCTTGTGGATCATATAGTTCAGAACGGAATAGGAATACTTTTTAAAAGGCTAGTGGGTGGGACAAATTGAGTGTAATGGAGAGCTTTTTTTGACATGTGCACGTCTTACCCGGTTAAATTTTTTTTGCATGACCATTTTTCGCGTTACTTTTCGCTTTTTCCTTTTTTTTGTCTATTTTCTCTTTTATAGAACGATAATTTAAAAACAAAAAAGGAAAATAAAGTTTTTGCAAAAAATGTAACGAACTGTTGAAACAATATTAATAAAATGTGGATAGTGTGTCTTACCAAAATTAGAAGAAAACTACTGGAATAATAGAGCTGAAATTTCAGCAGGAGATAGATTACGTATAGAAGGAAGTCTATTACAAATGATGAGACTATTACCCCGTTGGTTTTTCAGAAAACCGCTAAAACTGTAGCAAGGTAATATCTATACAACGATATGTTTGTTAGATATCGATAACTATCGACATGTTTGTTGGATACCGATAACTATCGATGATTTTTTCAACTTATTAACGCATTTAAAATTCAGGTTTGTTTTTTGAAGATGAAAACTGACAAACTTGGTTTTCCGGCGAAGTACTGCTGCGCTATACTTCTTTTTTTTTTTTTTTGAAATTTTCAACACTTCACTTGTGGAATTTTTGATTTAGGAATGCATGTTGATTTTTTCCAGCCATTGCTCCTCCACCTGCGTAGATATAGGACAAAATTGACTAAAATCGAAATTGTGCTGAGGAATGTCATTGTTTGGGTAGATATTGTGCGTAAATTCTCAATCGTTTGATAAAAAAAAATAAAAATTAAATTCTTGTCAGCACCGTAAATCTACCTAACCTCAGTTTCCGCCCAATCAAAACAAAAATGTGTCTGATTTGTAACAATTTTCTCCAAAATTCTGCATGGTAGCTGCATCAAAAGGCTAGAGTAGTTTTGTTACCTATAGATTATAATATATATGTTCTCCCTATTGACAGAGATGCCGCTTATCGAATGTTTTCGGAAAGAAATTCCGTTTCTCTATTAATATAAATTCTTCCACTTCTTCATAAAAAGTAAGATCAAAGTGATCAAAAAATAACATTTTTTAAAAGGCTACTACGTACCTATTTATATGTGTATACCTACTCATCAAAACGACATAGTCGAATATAATTGTATTTAATGTTTATACAGATAGTTTCAAGAGCAGTCATATGCAGCTGCGAATTTTTATGTTTTTTGTTCTCCTTTTTTAAAATAAGTATACATTCATACGAAATTCTAGCTTTCGTTTTTCTTCTTTTTTTTTTTTTTTTTCTTATTCTACATTTATCAATAGAAACAGTAAGTTTTTGCTCTCTTTATAGGTACTGACGAACGATACGAATCTTATCAAAACGAGGATCGATGAGTGGGTCCTCAAAAATCCCATCGAGGACATACAGGAGAATAAAAATGGAAATAAATGCGACAATAGTAATTTTTTCGTTATTCGACCGAATAGTAGATACTTTTTTTTTCTTTCTTTTTTTTTTTTTCTTAATGGCAACAAAAGAATTAATCTCTGGTCGAATGTTTCGAGAAAAAGTGCTCGATTTCATGATAGAAAGACGCAGGTAAATGTAGTTAAAGGTGTAAGAGCAGTTCAATATTCTGTTTTTCTTCCAAAAGAAGATCATCAATGAAATTCGTTGGAAATAATTTTCATATGGTAACACTGATGGCACAAATAAACGATTTTTGTCAACGTTACTAGCGCAAATCTGCATATTATAGCCCTAAAGAGTAAACAATAAACATATCACATTGTTGCAGATTTTCTGTTCTCTATTTCGATCTTCTTTCTTTCTCAGTGGTTTCAAGTTTTCAACTAAGAAAATATTTTCTCATTTCTACGATATCGCACCTACTTTTTTTTTATTTGCTTTCTTTTTTTTATTATTGTTCCAAATGAGTGGGTTTATTCTGTATAATATTTCGACTAGATCCATTTATGGAATACGTCAGTGGCTACTGGTCTTCATAATGCCTTCTCTTATAAGAGACTGATAATAATAACAATAATAATAATAATAATAGTAATAATAATAATAATAGTAATAATAATAGGTACTTAATAATAATATTTATAGGAGAGGAATGAATTTAACGAAATAAAAATAAATGAATAAAAATGAAATTTACAAATATTCTCTCCACATGTAATATTTTAGTTAATCCGTTAAAAATAATTTTTGATTTCCTTTTAAACGGGTGAGATCGCATAGATCTTATTAGGTAGGAATCCTATTCTCTTCATGCGTTCTAATATTTCGAAAAATTTATCCACAAATCGTGAACGAGATTATTAATTTCTCCATTGCGAAGTATTCTTGGGTGTGGATTTTGTTGAAATTTCTAAGTATCAGCTCGCTAAACCACGCATAAAACATTTCAAAAATGGTAGAAGAATAAAAGCGACGAATGTTGGGCAGACGTCATAGGCTTTATTCATTAAAAGAATAGCTAATTTAGCCATAAAATGTTATTTCGAAAAGTGTTAAAAATCTGAATTAAAACAATAAGAGAAATTATGAGTTTGGGATACCATTGAGATTTAAAAACAGTTAATACTTTGGTATAGAATGAAAGGAGAATTAGGTACCTAGGTACTTCACTAAAATAAAAAAAAAATAAAAAAATAAAAAAAAACACAAAAGCAAAAAACAACTTTTTTTAAGACTAAACTTCATACTTTTGACATAGGTATTTTCATTTCAAGAAACTTGAAGTTACAATCTATGGATGATAATAATACCCTTCTCGAATGAACACAAGGCTGAAATTTCAGTCAGAATAAAATGAATCTCTGGAAGTAACTACAATCGCCACTTACTTCGCTTATGGGGGAGAAAACTAACTTTTTACAAACAAAAAACATTATCTTTGTTAGGGGAACTACATTAATTTCGTAATTAGTTGCTAGAATTTGCATTACAATTAACGCCTGAGCCTCTAATTATATTTTTTCTATCAAAAGATGACAATGAAAACTCAGAAAGAATTTATTCTACTTTTATATCCCACTTTTGATCCATATAAAAAGTTACTTTCAAATAAGAAACGTTCAATAAATGCACTTCACGATTTCATTGTTTAAGGAAGGTACTAGGTATACTAAAAGCATGACATCTATATATATCAATTAAAATTATTATTTGACTATGCAGACCTCCAGTATTTTCCACGAGGAACAAAAAAGGTTTTCTTCACTTTAGCTTTATCTTGTACAGCAAAGTTGCTAGGAGTTCCCAAACTTATACTAAAAAATCCAAGATAAGTATCTATAGATAAGTAATTATAGTCCTAAGTAGGTACTTACATATTACCCTATTCTTTAAATTGGTGGAATGTTAATTATGATATAACGAAAATGAAGAGGACCTTTTTTGTTCCTCGTGGGGAATACTACGGGTTTACATAAAAATATAAACATTTTGAAGTAGGTAAGTATGTTTATGTCATACTTTTAGTAATAGGCCCTCCTTGTAATGGTTATAAAACAAATTGAAAAACAGAACAGAAATGGATCAGAAATGGTTTTTCTAACAAAAATCAGAAACTATCAGAAATGGAAACAAAATTTCAAGAAACAAAAACCAACAGAAAGGAAGAGAAAATTTTGAAAAACAAAAACAAAACAGAAATAGAAACAAAATAGTTTTTTCCATTTATAAAAAATTTGGATTTTAGATTTAAATTCATTTTTTTCATAATTTATTTTACAAAATTCACAAATAATACAAGTAGGCTGTAGGTTTTGTTGGTTTCAGGGAATCGAACCTGGGACCTACATATTTGCCAGCTAAAAGTGGTGAACTTAACCATACAGCCATCTTACCACCGAATATAACTGGCGAATGTATTTTGTATTAGGCAAGGTATGGAAGTTCCCACACAGGCCATTTTTTTTTTTTTTTCATGTGAAACTTATCCAGTTAGCGGTCAGCAACTCGATGAAAAACAAGAAAAGGAAACGAAAACTAACAGTAACAGCAACAAAAATTTTCAGAATTAAAAACTAATCGAAACAAAAACAAAAAATTTTAGGAACAAAAATTAAAACAGAAACATTTTTCAAAAATGAAAACCAACAGAAATAGAAACAAAAACAAACCAAATTTTTCTTTTCTCAATCTCTGGTAAGTACTTAAGACCGTAATCGTTGAAAATTATTGAACTTTTATCGTTTGTAAGCCGGTGTACCATCAAGTGTTAAATTTTTGTGCGCATCTCCGAAAACAACCTGTAAATATTCAAAAAAATTTATTTTAAAACTAATTCACAATTTTTATTCACTAAAATTATGTTTACACTGACGAATCTAAAACAGGTACTAGATCAACAAAATTGGCCCGCATCTATTGTCAAAAATATGTTTTGGCTTGTCATAATTTCATAAATAAAAAAAGTGTGAGTTCCGCCAGGGCTATACTTATGAAGGATTGATGTGTAAACATGAAAATATCTGAAGGTAATTTTCATTGTGTATTTGTGTGGTGGAGTGCATGCCAACCACACATGTACACGTCATGTATCACACACAAATGAGAGTTACAATTGTAGAGTTAGAGTTACGCAAATCTGATAATTGCCATTCTTGTTTAGCCCCTACCGTGGAACGAGCGCTAAGATGTTTACACTTCAAAAATTATGAACGCTTACGTCCTGTAATATAAAAATGTCCTTTTCAAGCATTTGATACTAGGCCTTTTTTCCTCAGATCCGTCATTGGCGACTCAGCACCGATTCAGGATAAGTAAAATTTTAATAAATTTCAAAAAGATAAAGTTACTTTCGTTAATCGATAAAAAAAAGTTCGATAATTCGTTTCAAGTTTCATCAGCCACTGCGCAGTGTCCACCCTGTATACGTACATAAACTTGTACAGGTTACAAAAATTTGTATTAAATCATGGCGAAGTCGATATTCAAATGATCGGCAAATAAAATTGTAACGATAAAGCGTAGTACCTACTTCAGATGATTATCGATTATATTGTTGTCTGCGCCTATTTTATTTAAAAATGTTTTTCCGTTTGTTCAAAATTAAAATATAAAAAAAAAAAAAAATGAAAGTCTCTTCAAAAGGTGTTCGAGGAACTATTGCCTCGAAGGTTTAGGTCGCATACGTAAATGTATACCTACAACTCTTTGACAGTCTGTCAAAGATATTGACTGTTCTTGATGCGCCTTGTTTTGTGTCCATGTTCCTTATCTGATCATCCGCATTTTTTATACTCCCTAATTGAAAACTGGACCGAACGCACTTGACAGGTAAGTAGGTATATAAGGTTCATCTTTGTCGTGGAAATGGTTTTTGGCTTGTCAAATTTTCTTCCGATTCGACGTCGGATTATAAATTTTAATTTTTTTTTACACTCTCTCCTTTTTTCCACTCTATTTCGGCTCCTTAACACGCCTAAGGAATTACCGCGTCATTAGATTGGAATTGGAATGGAACACAGACGAACAAAATCGATGTTTGAAAAAAAGGAAAAAGAAGAAAAAAATTATCAATGTAAGGTCACCGTGAAAGTTTGTAAAGAAGGAAAAAATTGAAGTTTACGTGCTACCTACCTTTCATAGGTAAATGTATTGGTAATAAAGTTTCGTATTATCGATTTATCTAAACCGGTGACCAAATTAATTTCAGCTGGCTTTCACACCATTCGCATTTATATGCATTTTAATATAGTTTGCGCGCACTAGTGTAATATTATTATAATTTATTGAAATTACATTTCAAATTTACTAACGTGGCGATGAAAATGAAACTGAAGCGATATAGGTATAGTATGTGCGAGTACTTAATGCATTTAATTTTTATCTCAATGAAGGATGATCAAAGTTATAATAAGCTAATGATTTGTGTAGGTAGGTACTGGTCTGACCGCAGCACACGTTTTGCACAACAAATCGATATTTCAAGTTCAATTTTTCAAACTTTAACCAACCAGACAAAATTATCGTTATGAAAAATGAAGAAAAATGTGTCAAGTTATAATTGGTTATCTATTTCAGTATATTGTTCTGAAGTGTTTTTAAATAATGAAAAATCTGTGACACTTTTCTAATGGAATGATATACAACCGTACAAAATATTAAACGAACAATTTTTAGTTTCCAAGTTTTGCAATACGCCTACAACCTATGTTTGACTTTAGAAATTTCAAAAAACAATAAACGAAATATAAATATGGTCCGGTCAACGAAGGGTTTCTATACAGACTATGGGACAGCATCCTAGATGAAGATTAGCGGCTCGGACTCGACGACAACAGTCGCTGCCCTAAGGCTAAGTTATTTAGTGCACTGTGCATTAAACACTTTACCTTTGCACGAATTACTTTTTACATTCTGCGTGTAATTCATAATTGTCAAACCGTGACAAATTGGCCTATCACCAATTATGTCATGTTGACAAATGCATTCATTGTACTTTGTCATCAACAAAATACGACGTAATTAGATCACCAATACATACCTACAAAATATGTATGTATTTAAGTAAGTATGTGTGTCTAGAACCACATATAAAAGGAAACAAACTTCAGCCAGTGTTTACTGAGGCTGGATCTCCCATACTCTTGTACGAAGCTGGTAAACACGCAAATAACTGGAGACCACCTCCTGTAGTGGAGTGTCTTCCACAATTTCGAACAGTTTTTTAATTAATATAGCGGTTTGGAAGTTTTTGGAGATGAATACACCAAAAGTACCCAAATCTATAAGGTAAATTAACTGTGAAGCATCGCAAAATGTGCCCTTTGTTCTAGTTTTTCACAAATATCTCGAGAAAAGTTGATTGTAGGCTAAAAATAGTCGTATGCAAAATTAAAAGCGATAAAATTTTCTATGAGAATATTTTCATTAGTTTTTTAATGTGTAAACATTCTTGCTCTCTAGTCTGCTTCCTCCCAGGTGTAAAAAAATATTAGATACCAAAAAGTTGAGATTGCATAAAAAAACTGCACGGCGCACTGTCCAGTTTTGAATTCTGTTTGTCACATAACACACATACACACACTCTCAAGCAGACATCCGTGGCAAGCTGACAGTGCGTTACATGCATGCACACATACAAGCTAGATACATATATAATTATATAAATCATGTTTTAGCTGAATGTTTACACATTAAATACGTGAGGGGGGACCCTCGCACTCCTTTTTTTTCGTTACTCTCACAATTTTTGAGAAATCCGTCTGTCCAAGTGTAATTCTTTTCGTTATTTTCATGTCCACTTTTCTCTTTCCTATCTTGAAAGGCAAATTTATCCCAAACCATGAAAGATACGAGAAAAATTATGGAGAAAATTTTTTTAGAAAATCTTAGCAGCTATATTTTGTTTTAAACTATTTTTGGCCTACCAGTGACAGTTTTTGAGATATTTGAGCCGAAAAAGTGACACATTTTTGATACTTTGGAGTTCACTCCACCTCTTAGATTAATGAACTTTTAATTCATCCCAAAACGTCCAAAAAAATTCACTAAGTCAAAAAGAAGGTTTCAGGAAGTCTATCCAGAACCCATTTTAGAGTTTTTGTTGACTAAGCTATTACCAACCAGAAAGTTGATTTTGATGGAACAACTGTAAGTTTAATTCACTTCGACTCTTTTTTCACTTTACACTAAATGGTTGCAGTTTTTTTTTTTTTTTTTCAATTATCTAATCTTAACTTTCAAAACATAGAAGACTTACTTTTGTACAATATACTTTAAATCCATCCCTATACTTTATAGGTAGCTAGGCACATCATGAATAAATTTTGACATTAAATATGAAAAACAACTAACTCATAAGATGCGGTAATTCGCATTAATTGACTCCTAAATTTATCAGTCATGCATTTTCAAAAGCCTTCACCAACTTCAACTTTTCCTTTCTTTTTTTTAACAAGTTCTTTCTCAATTTTTTCTTCCCTCCCATTCACCAACTTTAAAACTGACATGTCCAAATGGAAATAACCCCCTTTAAACTGTTCATAATTTGAGGAAAAATACTAATATGAACGAAAGAAGATTGAGGAGAACATAATTATAATAGTCGTCTCCCAAAAAATTTCTGAACTTTCTAAATTTTTTATTCAAAAATTCATTGATCTTTGTAGACTAATAGGTTCTTACAAGTTAACATTTCAACTTAGAGTCAATCACAATTCAAAATAGGACATGATTTTTTTAATTTTTCTGTTTTATTAGGTACCTATTATTATTATTATTATTTTTTGGTTTTTCAATTTGTTTCAAATCTCTCTATTTTCTTGTAACTCTCTTTAGTCCGTACCTACCGAAAGAGAAACAAGTCACATTTTTGAAGCCGAAGTTGTTCGCTAGTGACTAAATCATCTTAAAAATGAGAAGTTTTATAAAAATACTGAAAAAATACTCTATCCAAACGTAAAACTCGGTCTCTTGAAGGAAACAAATTATGCAACATGAATTACAAATAACTCAGAAATTTTCGCAACATTTTCTGTCTACATTAATCTTTTCCTCCTCGAATATTTTCACTCCATTTGTTTTATAGGTACCACAACCCATTGTATTAAACATCATTTCTTCATTGATCACCGCAATTTTCTTTTTGTGTGTGCATGGATACTTGTAGGTATTCAAAAATCATAATTTTATTTTATACCTAACGTATTTATAAACTTTACTTTAGTGATTATTGAAAATTCGTTTACTGTCCTTTACCTATCATCATTTTATCTGTGATGTTTGCATACCCCTTTACTAAACTCATACAATGTATAATCTTTCCTTGGAGATACATGAGTCAAACAGAAACTTTAATGACAATGTCTCTCTCGTTTTAAACGTTGTTTGATCTAAAACATTCCAAACGTAACTTTTTGTTCTTTCATTCTTTCTTCATATTTTTTTTTTTCTTTTAAACTGAAACAAAACTGCAATTTACAGATGATTAACGCGGGGCCCTTACTAAATGAAAATTGTAATTTCACCAATTCCTTTATTCGATTAAATACTCGAGTAACTGTGGGGTTCTTTGATGTGAAAAAGAAAAAGAAAAAATAAATTGGAAAACACAGCCCCAGTCACTGAGTCACCCCTTTCATTTCACTCATATTACGGATAAACGTTAATGATTACCTCCTGTGGTGATGTAACAATGAGTTGAAAGTGTCTTTGTGAGTGGCCAAATATTGTATTTTCTTTCTCATCCAAGTGCTTACTCCGCTTCAGGTTTTCGTAAAACAATATTCAGATAAACGTTAAATACCAACAACAACAAAAAAAAGAAGAGAAGAAAAAAATCATTAAAATTACTCTCGTTAAATAGACTAAGGACACAAAGATGATCCGTACTTATAGTATACTTATTATAGTTATTTGACTTACCTAATGGAAGTAAGTACATTTGTTCAATTTCTTTATTATTTATTTCCTTGGAAAGGGGAGGAGGAAGAATGAGGGAGAAAAACAATCATTTGCACTTCTCTGTTTGTTTTTTTCATCAAGAAAACATTAATCCTGTCAGGAAGGGTTTTTGAAACGTCAAATTTATTTCAATTCGATGAAAAAACATGGACGACAATTTTGTAGCTAAAATCGAAAAATTTGTGACGGATTTATTTTTTCGAAACACACAACTGCGTGTATAATGCGATTCATATCACCCTGACTCGAGGTATGAAAAATGAAAAGAATTTATTTCACGCACCCGTTTGGTTCTCGAAAAAAAGTTTACTGCTAAAGTGTAACATTTTTGAATGTTTTATAGACATTCTTAGCAGAGAAAATTCTTCTGGAATGTATGTTAGCCTCGGGTTGAGCACAAACATCTGCAGCCCATTACCAACTGTTTTTGACGCGCTCAATATTGATGAATAAATAGTTTCTTACCCAATCAACGACACTAAGCAACTTGATATGAAGGTACCTAATCAAAATTCGATAAAATCAGCCATCGGGTGACAAAGGGGTCCGCGGCTTCCTCCACGCATTCATTGAGCCCTTGCAAGACTCAGTATTTGAAATAATTGATTCTTACTTGGTATATAAAATAAGTATGATGAAAAGCCCTCTTGAATTCAAAATAAGCCCAATTTTCTTTGTTTTTTAATTACAAAGTTTATTTTTTGCCCTCTTTTGGCATTTCAACTACTCCCTTCTTCAACCGCTAGATAAAATGGTCCCTTAGTCAAAGCCCAGACAGAAAAAAATTGATGTATAGATGTTAATTTAAGTTATTTATTGTAAATTCTGTGTCTGTTTTTGAATTTTATGAATATCTTTCGAACAATATTCTTTTCATTTAACCACAAGCTACATCTTATAAGAATTTTTTTCTATTTGCAAAAACTTTAATATTGATTAAGAAGAAAAATATTTCAAAAATTGAGTTACATGTCGAAATGATAATAGCCATGTGAGCCTAAAAGTTTCATTTTGAAACACATCTACAACAACATTTGTTATCTCTGATGACCCTAATAAGATGATTAAATTTTCGCCAGGTGGGTGAGAATAGAAAATATTTTGGTTCCAAAATGAAATTTTATATCATTAATAAACAAGACAAATGACGCGATTTCCATAGAATTACATTCAAATCGGAAGAATTTGTTTTACAACTCCTGGTTGTAGGTAAATACCATCATCATATTACAATGATATTTTTCATTGTTATTGTAACTCAGTTCAAAATAAGGTTAATAAAAATAAAAATGTCTTTAATATTTTTTCTGTCAAACCAGTGTAAGATTTTCTCTCCCAAAATGAATGAATTTTTTTTTACGCTAATGAACGCCTCCCATAAATCAGTCAGGTGTTTAGTTATTCAAACTTTCGACTCACTTCAACAAAAAAAATTCTTAGAATTCATGAATTTTTGAAGGACAGTGGCAACAATAAACAAGCCATTATTGTGACAAAATTATAACGTTACTTATGCAGATTATGACAACGTAACTGAAAGGACAAGTTGTCCGTCGTATTTTTTTTATTATCATGAAAATGTTAAGGTTGACAGTTTTAAAAATTAATTTTTATTGGTAATCGGTCGTCTGAGTGGAAAACCTTGAGAGCACAAACAAGAAAAAAACAAGAAGTGAATTCTTCAGAACGTACTTACACCTAAACGTCAGACATGGAAATAACATTATAAACTTCTTCTCATGAATTAGTTACCTATTATTAAGATTTTTAATATTTTCTTTAGAAATGAATCAGTTGCTTCCAATTGCAGTATTTACATTATCTTATTTTAAATAGAGTCATAGACTCTAAAAATATTTCCAAGCTTAAAAAAACAATCCCCTATTTCGGGCGTTCATCCCACCCATTTATGAAGAAAAAATTCTGTAAAATTAGTGAATTGTTGAATAAACGTTAGTTTCTGAATTAATATGGCAGGACTAATGAGCTGATGTGATTAGAAAATGAAAAATCCTAATTGAATCAACTTCTTACCTGTATTAGTAAGTGGTAAATAATGGTAAGAGTAGAAAACCTAGACAGACATATGTTCCTATTTTCAAGATCAATAATATAATCACTTTAAACCAAAGAGGTCGAATCTTTGGTGAGCCTTATAAGGCATAAGAATAAAGGATTCTAATCAGGCGCAGGCGGAGACGGTGGTTTTGTAAACTGAAAAAAATTTTAAGCCACTGAAAAATAAATAAAAAGAGAACAATAACCATTTTAAAATTTCTCCAGCAAGATCTACTGGAATTGTTGAAGTCAGCTCTCTTTTCCTTTTTGATCATACTTATCTGTATAATCTTGTATCTATGTCAGTTCCGTCTAATTTTCTTACTTCAATTTTTTTTTATGTTTTTTTTTCTATTACAAAATATGGTGGTTATTTTCTAGAAGCTCCATTTTTCAGGAGACAAAAAGGAATGTTTACCAGCAAGTGTGAATTCAAGAAATAAACTTTAAATTGAAGTATGAAGTAGTGTAACTGTTCTTTGAGGGGTCTAATTTCAGTTAATCATGAATCCAACTTAAAAATATGAGTAAATGATTACAAAATGCAGGGAGAGAGGATAGATTCTATACATATTAAGTTTTGGAAAAAAATACCATGCCATATCACGTCTCTGAAGTGACATTCTCATCATGTTTTGGCAGAGCGTAACTTGTAATTAGTGAAAAATCAATGACATATCAAGTTTTCTTAGTACTTAGCAGTTTTTGACTGAAAGTTCAATGTTTGTAAGGACATTCCATGGTTTTTCTAAATCAAATTTAATAGTGAAGAATGACACGCTGAGAATTAATTTATTATCATCTTTTGCCAGAATCTAAAATTGGCTTTCTCCTTTCACACTCAATGCTCAACTCAAAACTGCCAAAAATTGACAATCAGATTTTTGAAAGTAACCACATTTAACTGGCACCAATTTTAATAATTCCAGTAGGTAGGTACATCTTGTGGGAGAGATTTCAAATCGGTTCCCTTTCTCGTTTTAACGTATTTTGATTATTTTTTGAAGCAAAAATTCCTTGTGCTGGGTAGTAAACTCAAAACAGTCATGCAATGAAGCTTGCAAAATGAAATAAACAAAATGGTCATACAAAGAAGCGTGTGAAATCTATTTGATTCATTTCCCTCTTCACCTTCTCTACACATTTTCATTCGTTGCTTTCTTATCAGTAGAATAAAGGTTGCACTTTGAAGATATACGTATATATGATGGAGGCGACATAATAGTGGTTTTGGTGTCCCACCCATGCATAGCGCAGCCGATGCCCCATGTTTTGCTTTCTAAAAATCTGATTGGAGGAAAAATTCGCCACGTGCATTTGTTTGTTAACACTAGTGTACAAATTACCTCATTTCGGAGAATCTGATTATTCTGATTGGTCGATGTCGATTGATGTGGCCTAATTTGTACGCCAGTATACACATGCTCAGTACAGATGTTAATGACAGTTGATCCCTTTCAAAACATCAGAATGTTGTCTCTATCATATATATATATATATATATCCTCGAAGAGGTTGCATGATTTAATTTTGACGTCGAAGTATTCACCTATTGGTGAAAACAATTTTTTAAATTTATATGACTTTTTATGCATTTTATGTTTATATAAAATAAAAAACGAAAAATTACGCTGCCAACGAAACATTCATTCTTCAAAATACAAATATGAGCGTAACAAGTTTCACTTTCACCGTATGTCCCAGTATGCACTCTTTTATTTATTTATTTATTTATTTTTTAAAGTAGCATGGTCTAATTTTTTCATAGAAGTTTTGGCTAATAACGAGTTTGTTCCTTGTTCCCTTCATTATTCACATAGTTTCAGCGGCAATTTGCTTTAAAACAAACATTTTTTTAACGATAACTTAAAAACCATTTTATCGATTACAAGAATATAATAATATGATACCACTGAGGGATCACCCTGTACCAATTAAAATAAATTTCATCAAAATCAGTTCACGAGAGGATAAATTATACTAAAACCTATAGCTATATAGTACTGGAACAGTAAAGAACGATGATGTCTGGTTACCATGCCAGCGTTAAATAGACACCCACCACGTATAGGTAACATGACTTACTTTAAACTACCTTTATGTGCTCTATCTTAGTGAATTTAAAGGATGACCCTCATCCAGTGTATTCTAAATTGGTGAACTCAATCAAAACATCGAAAATACGCATACAGTATACGCTAGTTGCCTACTTTCATGTCGTCGTGTCTGTACATTACAAATTACATTCGGCTTATGGAACTATGAAGTCAAAGACTGGAACACACAGACCCAGATGAAAATCCATAAAATCAATAGAGGTCAAATTGATAACCTCCTCCTATTTCTGAAATCGGTCGAAAATCCTATTTCTTTTAAATTTTCTTTAGATACTAATAGGCTATTCCTAGTTCTCACGAAAACGTTTTGTTGAAGAGCAAAAGAACTTTGGGAAAAAAAAATAATATTTTTGAGGAACAAATCTAATGAAACAATCTTTTAAAACTGTAATAATTAGTGTCTACAATGCATCTCAAGTAGGACAAAATTACCTACCCTTACAAAATCTGATCTTTGTCTACCTTCAATTTATTTACCTACTGCTTCATTTTGTATTACTTTTTTTCTTATTTTTCATTTTTCAGACATAACTTAATGAATAACAGAACTTTTCTGAACTTCTATAAGACCGATATAAAGTTTGTCAACGATTACAATGCAGTTTGGTTCGAAAGAAGACAAAAATATTATGTACTGTGCGGCGGTTAAAGTAACATCTTCACCACGAAAATCCAAAACTTCTGTGATATAGCCTACGTCCTGTTGGAGATTTAAAAACCTTATATCTTAAAAAAAATATTCAGTTTCAAAGAACACGTGTCGATACAGCGCACTGAATGGTCCCAACACACCTATCTATAAGATGACATGCTATTCGATGTACGGCTTCACTTCAAATTTTGTCATTATCTTTTACCAACATCCATACTGTATGCCCACAGATGGCTACGTTTCTGTAGTTTGCGATCAGTATAGGTCCAATCCCATTCATACGGTTTTCTTTCTCATTAAAAATTTGCAATATTCAAAGGGTTTGACCCCTTTATTGCGAATGGTAAAATTCGAATACACCACCTCGTATACTAACGAGAATTGACTTTTTTTTAATTCTTTTTTTTTTTTTTTCGAATAATTTTATTATAAACGTTTTCCCGCCCAACACGTTATTTACTTAAGCGAAATCGAATTTCATTTGAACCCGATGAGGCGTCTATTTTTCAGATTGAAAATTTTTAGTCTCTGCGGTTCGACGGACAATGCAAAAAGCCTTACTTTATTGGTTAAAGAAACAGAGACGAACGAAACGATGTCGTAGAAATGTCAAAATCTGCCTTTTAAAGTCAAAAAAAAAAAAAAAAAGGCGTGAGGCTGCGTATAGAGAAAGAGACTATATACATGATTGACAGCAAAATAAGGATCTGAAACAGGTATAGGATATTAGAACTGGCGGGTTTCTATCATGCCAGCTGATTTTTTCCGAATGTATATTCCGATGTATTTTTATTTTATTTTTGACTCTTGGCAAAAAAAAAAAGCAAAAAAAAAAAAAAAGCAGTCTATCGAACAACACCTTTAACATACGGCACATATATATAATGTGAAGTCATATTACTGTCTCAAGTCATCTGTAAAAAATTGTTAAAATGATATTTATATATACAGTTCGGTCGTGCTTGTCAGATACCTGCCTAGAATAAAAACCACAACACAAATTCAATACGTATATTGTTTTTCCATAACGGAAACACATTTACTGTGTCCTTTTGGGAGTCATAGGTAGACACTATATGGGTTATATACCTAGTAGGGTATTTGGATATCGTATTGATTCTAGCAGAGAGAAACAATTAACCAGTTGACTAACATTTTGGCCAGTTTTTGCTGGAGGGCTTTTCTCTTTATTTTTCTTCATTTTTTCGCTCTCTCTCAAGTGACCAACACTATTTTTCAATCAGCAGGCCATGTAAATGTGTGTTCACCGAATATACACGTCGATGTTTACTCGATAAACTTCGACGACTCTCGAATACAATCGTTATCGATTTTAATTTGTCAACTAACATGAGAAATCAACATTGTCGGAGTGTGCTGGGGTGATTTTATGGTTGAAACTTAATTGAAGCACTCAAGTCAAATGCCATACCTACGCACAAAACAATGGGAAAGGGTGGTCGTTGGCTTGTTGCTAAAATCAGCATTAAAAAAAGGCTTGAAAGTTTGATGTTCAGGAGCGTTCGTATTCGAGTAACTTTCTCAGAAATGTCAGCCTATCGAACCATAAAGACGAAACCACGAATATATCAATAGGCTATTGAATAGACATTAAACTCTTATCAAACTCAGTCCCATATAAGAACTACTTTTCTTGAAAATTTCAGATCTATCCCTTTTAGAGTTTTTTCAAAACCATGAACCGAAAATACTCCCTGGCAATGTTTTATTTTCTAGTTTTTTTAAAGATTAATGATAGACATCAAACTTGTATCAGACTTGCACACGAATACGGTCAATGTATCATGAAAATTTCAGCTTTATCTCTTTTGTAATTATCACTAAATTATGAGTAACTGAGTCCAAATTTTGGGCGATACATAATCCATACTATAAATTAAAAAAAAAAAAAAAAGGTGCAAGTTCCACTAAGACACACTCATGAAAGATTGATGTGTAAACATAAAATAGTAACCACGCAACTACATATCAAATAACACACACAAATGAGATTTATAACTGTAAGAGTTACAGTTATGCAAATCTGATAATTGTAATTCTCGTTTAGCCCTTACCATAGACACCAGGGGGTGTTCACTCTGCACTTATTTTCATTTTCCATTTTTAGTGCAATCAACCATCCCAACAATAATGAGCGCTGCATTCATGTTGATAAATAAATATAATTGGTTACGTATCTTTACAATTATGTGAAATAGATATAAATAAAATATATATCTATGAAAAGGACTCATATACCTATATTACTCATTTCTACTTCGTTAAATTCAGTGGCTGATTAGTTAAATATTGGCCATATTTTTGAAGATTTTAGGCCGTGTATTTAGGGAGACCCGTGATCAAATCTCCATAAAAATGAAAATTTTTTGAAATAATCTATTCTAGTGCTGGAATTCTTCTTGTGATGGTCGGTATCCCCTTCCAAACCCTATCACCTGATAAAAGAGGAAATGGAAAAAAGTTACAAGTTACCTGTCTATATACGAAGTATATTACTTATTTATCTATGATAGACACCAAGCTCTAAGGTGTTTATACATTAAAAGGTGTGAGGTTAACTGGTACTACATGGGCTATACTCATGAAGGTTTGATGTGTAAACATAATAATTGTATGGTTTTGTGTGCAGTGTGTTACCCACGCACACAACCACACGACTACATGTCATATAAAATACACAAATGAGATTTACAATTATAAGAGTTACAGTCACACAAATTTGACGATTGTAATTCTCATTTAGTCAGCACCATAGACACCAAGCGCCAAAATGTTTATACATCAAAAAGATATGTGTTCTGCTGGGACTATATGGGCTATACTCATGAAGGATAGGTGTATAAACATACTGATAGTGTGGTTCTGTGTGTGTGTGCATAATGTGTTGCATGCATACACAAACGATGGTTACAATTGTAAGAATTACAGTGACCCTAATCTGACAATTGTAATTCTTGTTTAGCCCCGTAAACTGAGCACTAAGATGTTTACACATCAATAACTTAGTATATAAACAGAAAAGTTCGGAAAAGTGTATGTCAGGGTAATCACAGAATTTACCAAATTGATGTTGATGGATTTTTACATTTATATTTTTCATGAACTATATAGGAAATTTCTATGCTTGGTTTTATTATTTATTACTTCAGAAACCTTATTTATAAAGGAAAATCGATGAAGACTGCATTAATGGCGATGTGTGTATGTAAACAGAGGAAAAACATTATACAAACTTATTAGTGTTGCATTTAGTGGCCTTTTACTGATTCTCAAATTCACGTCATTGGACATGCTGAATTCGAATTTGTTCATTTTATTATCAGACCCACTCTCCGACCCTCATTGGGCCAAAAAATAGAAGAATTTTGTATTTTAAGATTTTATTGTGTAATAATATCGGTGACACTTAGCTCAAGATTAGGGTCAAAGGTCTAAACATCTGTCAAACAAGGTTGACACGACGAGCTGCTCGTATATTATATATTTATACTACACAAAAAAAAATAGGTGAAAATTGAAAAACGGTACTGTGGAATACCTTGTCGTGAGAGATATTCTCACCAGAAGGAAATTCAACAGAATTTAAGCGTGTTCAGCCACTTCGTACGTAAGTACGGGTAAGCCAGAACCAGACCAAACACTGGCAATTTTAAAGCCTGTTCTAAGAGTTTATATACTGGTTTTGGCACACGCACACAAACACACGTACGTAAGGTAATACGTACGTTAGTGAGAATGGCCAGGTCATATCATCCCCTACCGAGATAAGAGATGTCTGGCCGGTTTGTGTACGAATCGTGACGTCATTGTACCGTGTCACGATTCAGTACTCGTACATTACCTGCAAGTACATGCAGGTAATTACGATCGAACGAGTTTCGTGTGTTTAACGTCATGTAGACGAATAATTGGCCTGCCCTTTGGGGCAGCGACTGTCGTCGAGGGGTCCGAGCCCCTTTACCTCATACCAGTGAGTCCCAACAGGTACCAATACGGATACTTTTCACTATCCCATCCCTAACCCTTTTGCGAGATCAATTTTAAAATCTCGTTTGCAAGCAAACCTGTTAAAAATTATATATTCTATCACGCAAATTGCCGATATAGCTAAAAATTACTAACAATTTTGATCGAAAAATTTCAAAAATGAATTCGGTGGAGGGGGCCCTTTGAACTACGCCACAGAAAATTGTTTCTGTTGAATTATACTAGCTTTATAATTTAGTATTAATATTCAATAATACCCTACTGGTAAACTATTGAAAATCTACCCGCGTCCTGTAAGATCATAAATTAATTTCATAAGCCCGTAAACTCTGCAAGATTCTAGAGCTGAAAATATTTGAGAAAGAAAAGAACGTAAGCGTAAAATGTCAACCCTATCATTCATAGACATAGTATAATCTTTCAATGTTGTTTGATATTCCAGACTTCTTTTCATTTTGATTTTCCTACCCTTTGACTGTAATATTATTTAAAATTCGTTAGTCGAAATGATTTTCAAACGAGAAGAAACGATTCCAACAACAAAAATATACATTTGCATTTTCATTAATTTAAAATAACATTCATCCGTTTGAATGACAGCATTGGATTCTTATGGTATATTCCACCAGCACACGCATCCCACTCGCCAATTTCTGTAATTTTATTCGCATCATTATCATAAACTAAGCATTCAGCCTTTGAAAATCACCCAAAAAACAAACAATTAAAATTTATTTTTCAATGTACGTATATCATTATACGTATATATATTATATATATATAACGATCTCGAATACGCGAAGAAGTTAGAATGCATAGACTATACTTAGTTTAAATGCAAAAACAACAAAAATAAAACTTTCAATTTCAGTTCCCAACAAATGGGCTGATTTCGAAAGTTATTTCCGAAATCCTTGCATAAAAAGGCGGAGATTGTAACGATGTACGATATCGTTTTTTTCTTCTTCCTTTTTATTTTTTTTTTCCAACATTAAAAGAAGCACCCTGGCATGTTTTTAATTGTTTTTTCGTATATATTTATCTTGTAAGAGGCGCCAGACAAATTTTAGCTCGTAGGACTTCTTAAAACTAGATTATCTTATATATACGTGGTACTGTATAGTATATACATAATATATAAGTATAGTACAGTACATATGTACACATCGTACATTCATTATGTAGGTACATACACACCCCAGCAACCGTTGAATTTTGCAACAAAAGAAAAAAGAAAAAAGAAAAAAGAAAATCCGACACATTCTGTTTTACGGTGAAATGGGGAGGCGAAAAAAGTGACGAGGACATATTTTTAATGTGGAGGAGAGTTCTGACTATAACAAAGATTCGTACGACTTTGATACAATCTACTTACTCGTTGGTTGCTCCTTTCATCGTTTCAAATTCCAACTCTGGTGTTTTCAATATTTAATTTTGTGGTTGTTGGATGGTAACACATAAAAAAAAAAAAACAAAAAAAAACATCATTTAGTGCAAATTGTTACATGTTGCATGAAAAGAGTAGAAATTGAAATAATTATTTATTAAAAAAAAAACAAAAACAAAAACAGAAGTTATTATTAAAGAATCATGTGGCTAAACCGTGGTTCAACGATTTATTCATAAGTCATTTTTTTTACACACAACCGTAGCCTAGTGAAAAAAATAAAAAAATAAAAAAAAAAGGAAGCCTGTGTAGCGAAAAATAAACGTTTGCTAGGGAACGCGTATTTTAAGTTGAGAGCTGAAAAAAAAAAGAAAAAAAAATGAAATGAAAAAGAAAAAATGTAGATGAAAGTCATTTTTGTTTACATTTCTTACGGTAAAGATATGAATGTGGGAGTTGATACACATAAGCCTATATACCTTTAAATACTTCGCCCTATTCAAGTTCACAAAAAAACATCTGGAGTTTTCAAGTGCTATGGTCGTCCGCAGTATTTTTTTTTCTTCTCATATATTTCCTATCTTTCTCATTCCCAAGTATAGAATATATATAACTTTTTCTTTTTCTTTCACGAACTAACAAATGAAGAAAGAGAAAAAAAGGGTAAAAAAAAAAAGTATAAAAAAAATTCCATTATAGCTGAGAGATATAGCATAAACGGCCATCAGTAAGAAAATTTTTCATGTACTAAAATACAGCAGTGTACAGAGACCTAACCCGTTAGTCAGTAGGATATGTAAACAAAATCCACTTAAAAAAACGTTACATAGTTCTTTCTTTCTTTCTTTCTTTCTTTTTTTTTTTTTTAATTTATAGAAAATAAAATGAAAAGAAAAATTCGTTGCCTGACCGTGTATATAATATATATATATATATATATATATATATATATATATATATATGTATATATATATGTATATATATTGAAGGAGGAAGAGAATTTATTATTCATTCGTTCGAACGTCCGTTTCTCGAATAAATATTCAAATATTGTCATTGTTTTTTGTTTTTTCTTCACGAATAAAGTATGTCCGCGTGTTTTCGAACACGATGAATGAAGAATGCTCAAAAGGTTTCATTAACCTACACTACCAAATCCAGACAAGAGAACCTTTAGCAAACAACGTTTTCATATTTAATGCGATCAGCTACGAATTTTCTACAAAAAACTAAAGAACTTTTGTTGAAAAAAAAAAAAAAAAAAAAAAAAAAAAACTAGGTACTAGCACTGCATTATAAAATTTCAATTAAAATTCAGCGATGTAGCCTGAGAAAATAAGCAATGACTTCTTTTTTTGGAAGGAGAAGGGTATTTTATATTTTCCTTAACCTAATTTAAGTAGATAATGCGTAATGCATTGGCTTAGCGTTGAAAAACTCCTATTTTTCAGACTCAACTTATGATTATGATATTAAAAAGACATCAAAGGTGAAGCTTAAGGACTTCAAAATGAATAATTGAGGAGGCCATCAACTTCATTGGCGCACTCCTAATGTCAAGTGTTATTGACCATAAATTACATCCTGAAATTAGAAATGGTGATGCGCTAAAAAAAAACAAAAAAAAAAAACAAAACAAAAACAAAACAAAAAAAAAAAAAACGAAACCACTTCTCCTATAAGGTTTTTAAATCTTTACATTTTCTCCAAGAAATCTTGGCACTACTAATCATTCTGTCATCACATCGATATGTGTAGATAGTTGCTTACTATAATTTTTACTAAAATTTTTCTTGAAAAGTCAAACCAATACCTGGATTCTCTGAAAAGACTGAAATTACGAAAATTAACAAGGAAAAAGCCATAGGCCTTTATTTTGTAATCAGTTAAAATTCTTCTCAACCCTAAAACTCCTTTCACATGTGAATCCTATACATTTTTGGCAGTTTTTCAAAGCAAAACCTGCTATTATTGTAGGTACCAACTTCAAGTCTTCTTTCAAATAATTGTGAATATGTAAAATCTGATAATAATTGCATTTTCTTCTTTTTCTTTTTTTTTTCATCTATTTTTTCATTTTTTCATTTTTTCATTTTTTTTTATTCATAAAATTAAAAATTAAAAAAAAAAAAAAAAAAGTTTCATTAGAAGAAAATAGTATACATATATTTCACTATGAGAGTGCAAAGTGAGCGATCTTCAATAAGTTTCAATTTGAAACAAAAGCCGCAGGTGAGTATTGTCAATCACACAAGTCAAAATTACTTACATTGTACTTCAGTTGCAAACGCAGTTTTTTGCAACACATGCTCATGAGTAATTAGTGAAGACATCTAATCGGTTGGAAGGAGAAGCTAAACATTTTCCTTGTGGGAACAAATACTTGTTTTTCTCCTAGTATTGATGTTTGCTCTGGGTAAAAAAATGTTGATCCCTGGTCAGAAATTCCACATCTTGGGCCTTGAAAACAAACACCCAACCTACCTAATTGTATATTTTGCAACATGTGTTGCGAAAATAAATTTTTTCAGCTCATACACCAGAAATAACTATGTTATTAAATCAATTTTGGTCAACAAAGTGAGAAACTTCCTAAACAATTTGGTACAGTCAAAAATGATTTTCATTTCTCCCCTAACATTGAAATGGAGTTTTTTCTTAACGCCATTTTTGTTCATTTCTTCACTGTACTTTTTACATACACATAGGTGGTGCAATGTCAATATGAAAAAAGGCATTTTACACAATGATGCCTATAAACAATAATAGTTCACACGTTTGAAATTATTTGATTATTTTATAAAATTCTGTTTTAAATAAGAGAAGTTGACATATTTCATCAAATACAAATAACTTCATTCTGGTGTACTATTTGCAAAAACTATAAAAATGTAACTTGTTTGCTACTTGCAAAAGTTGACTCATTGCAATCACAATACTTGCCTGCAGCATGTGCTGACAAGACCAAGACCATGGTAGTTTTTGACTTGACCTTCCATATGTTGGTCTTGATCTTGATCTTCCTAGGTCAAGTATTGGTCTCGGTTTTCGCCTTGGTCTTACGCAGCTATGGTCTTGAAAATAGATCTGACTTACTAAATTTTAGCTTTTAGTGATGACAAAATTAAACTTACTATTCATGTTTTTTTCATAATATAATTATATGAAAAAATAAAATGAAACGTTAGATATTTGAAATTACATACTTAGATAACACGCATAATTGCAAAAAATTTCTCAATTAGATCATTGTTCTGACACATTTCTGCAGACCTTCGTTATCTATAGACATGTGTGATTAATAAAATATAGATGACTATTATTCCTATTTCTTGGAATAATAGCTGCCTATATTCTGCCTATTCTCACAGACAAACTCCACCAAATATGCTGACTTGTCAAGTCATCATATTTGTCGGATGTGCATACTATCATACCACCTGATGGAAGGTTGGCCATTTTGGGGAAGAATAAAAAGTACAGGCGAATTCGTCCTGTACTATTGAAGACAAACTACATTTATGAAGACAAGCTTGGTATCTACACAAGTGGTTGTGGATTTCACTACATTTCAAATCAGTATAAGAATAAGAGGAACAAATAGTAAAAATTTAGTGTGATGTTTAAAGTAATTTCATGTTATGTAAATTGATTTTGAATAATAAAAGGAGATATAATTAGAATCTCTATTTTGTCGAGTTTTCTAAATAATTGGAAAAACTCAGTACAGTCATATCTTAACCAATTTTTAGGGAACTTGTCCCCGTGTCCCCTATGACATCACTTCTGCAAGAAACAGGTAATAACGCCACAACCGTCATCAGTGAAATATTGCCTATTCCATAGACGAAGAATTTACTTTTTTAATTATATTTCCAGATGTCGATCCAATGCCACAAGGTCCGAAATGTTAATAATAAAAAAACAAATAAATAAATAAACTGAAGTTGGAGGTGCGAATTTTTTTGAGAATTCTGATAACAAACGCAAAACATACGCATTTTAAGTTTTGGTGTTATCAACTTAAGTTGTTGTTTTTAGCTTTCCATGGTCGAAGGGTTGCAAAATCACTTAGTTTTTGGCGGATTGTCAGGGATTCAAGTTAGAGATTAAATTCACGAAACACATTTTTCAAACAAATACCTTCATAATGATGTATTCCCTTTTCCTCCAACATGAGTCACTATATGACTCCTCCCCGATAATATACTCGGCTATTCATTTCCTTTCCCTTGTTTTCATAACCATAACATTCGTTTGCAAAATGTCAAGAAAAAATCCATCTTTTTGAATTTCTTCCTTCAGAAAAGTAATGTGAAACCGTTCCTATTTCGTTGGTTCTATTCACGACCGAAAAAGTAACAGACCAAAAAAAAAAAAAACAAAAAAAGGAAAAAAGAGAAAAAAGAAACGAATAAAATAAAAAGATCATTTCGTCATAATTAATAGCTTGGTACACGTCAACATCCTAATTAGGAAACCATACAACATCCTTTTCTCCCTTCGAATCTGAAAGCGGTATCGTTTGTCATATAGTATACAGACAACTCCAGAATACGATTCTGTAACTTGACCCGAGGAAACAATCCAAAAAAGCACGTGTTATTTTTTATTGTAGGCTATAGGCGTATCGGTGTGTAGTGTGATTTGTACGTATATATAGGGATGTAAGCCTATATGAGTTTTATGCTCACATATTTCTTCGGCTAAGCGCCGACAATTTTGTGAATTTTTTCTAAATAGCTTAAAGCTATAAGTTTGGTACTCGTCAAAAGTCACGAATACACTTTCTTCGCTGAATTAGGCATCTTTCTAACGACTGAAACGTAACAATGTATGCTCTTCGTGACCTCTGGTGAAGGGCAAAATTGATCTTAGTCTTATTTGAAATTTGAGACAAAATATTCGTCTCAAGCAGAGAGGAAAATATAGTATATTAATTCCGTCGATGGCCACAGTTTTTAAGATGTATCACTAGTAACAGTTTCAAATTTTTTCATACTATGGGCTTGTGAATGTGATCGAGATTTTTATAAAAAATATAATTTTTCAGTTTAATTTATAATTTCAAATATCTATACCCCTTTTTTCGTATCATATCGGGCTTAGTTTTTCAATACCTAATGGTTGGTGTGGGAATGTGACACGTACATATGCACATACATACAGTTTCACTCAAATAATTGATCGGCGGTGGCATGGCCGATCGAGTAGCATCATTGCTTTTCGATCTGCAAGTTGCCAGTTTGAATCCCCGCATCTGTGGCCCAAGGAATTGGTGACTTCGATGTTGAATATACGCACAGTGCATAGTGTTACGCATTCCCCTCCACCAGAGTGCTCGGAGCATAAGCTACATTGTGGGCTTTGGCAGTTTCACCATGTTTCAGCAGTAGCTCCACCCTTTGTATGTTGTCGTGATTGCGTTACTGATGCAGCTCTAGGGAAAGTGGCTGGGGGGATGCACATACGTACACTCTCACCAGTGCTGCCAGATGTCCGGATTTCTCAGGAGAAATCCGGAATTTTTATGTTTGAAAAAAAGGTCCGGAAATTTGATCGGATTTCTTCAAAATACGGATATTTTTTTGTCCAATTCGGAATTTAAAAAAAATTGGGAGGCCTATTTTAAGATAAAAAACAAATATATTATTTATTTCAAATTCTAAGAATACCTAATCACGCCTACTACCCTCTGCCACTGCATCTTCCTCTTCAGTAAAATCAGTATTAACATCAATATTATAATTAGAAGAACTAGAATTCATTTTGAAGTTGGAACTAGTATTCTAGTAAAAATGTAAATTACTTATTCCTTTTAATAAGAAAAAAACTTTTATTAAAAAACAGAATGATAATTAATAATATTGATGGCTAATAAACTGATTATTGAATTACTGAATGCAGTTATAAAGCAAACATTGGAAAAACCTTAACTGTTAATAACTTTTTTTTTTTTTTTGTCATGAGGGGCAAAGTGGCACATTCGGAATTTTATTAACGTCTTATCACTGCCAGAAATCGGATTTTTGAAAAAACAATCTGGCAGTACTGACTCTCACTCAGTTAATTGATTGTCAATATCGTGGCTGATTAAGTAACATCGTCACTTTTTGATTTGTAGGTCACCAGTTGGAATCCTCACACTGGCACCCTACAGTTAGTATCAAAATCATATTCCTTACATTTTGTTTCCTTTTTCATAGAATGTTTTTGAATGTCTTATAATTTGTAATTCCTTTCATTTTTTTAACTTATTCATAGTTGTTAAAATATGTACTTTTTTCACGGTGGTGTGGCTCTTCAGAAATTTTTAGAAGTTCAAAACAATGTTATGGGGCGAAAACAATGAGGTTTGTTTTGTTTTGAGGAGACTCAAATCGAGATGATTTTGATGGCAATTGAAACGAAGTTTCATTTGTCTTAAAATGAGGAATTTTAATTACATTAAAATTCACAATTTAAACGAGAAAATATTTGACTTTAAACTCTAAATGCTTTTACACTAGGCGAAAATAAAATAATAAGATATTTGTGAGGACTCACTGGTATGAGGTAAAGGGGCTCGGACCCCTTGACGACAGTCGCCACCTCAAAGGGCAGGCAAATAATCATCCTTGTGACGTTAAACACACAAAACTCATTCGATCGTAATTACCTGTATGTACTTGCAGGTAATGTACGAGTACCGAATTGTGACACAATAAGATGATTTCACGATTCATACACAAACCGGCCAGCCATCTCTTATCTCGATAGGGGATGATGCGACCTGGCCGTTCTCACCAACGTACGTATTCTCTTACGTACATGTGTTTGTGTGCGTGTAAATAAGCCATATATAAACCACCCAAATCGGCTCTAAAATCGCCAGTGTTCGGTCTGGTTCTGGCTTACCCATACTTATGTACAAAGTGGCTGAACACGCTTAAATTCTGTTGAATTTCCTTCTGGTAAGAATATCTCTCACAACAAGGTATTCCACAATATTAAAACTGACTTTCTTCATGGTGAGAAAAACAATGTAGGTTTCATACCAGAGACTACGTTAACTTGAGGTAGCCAAATTATAAGTTTAACTAAAGAGATGTTACTTCAAGAGCAGCCAGATTGTAAGTGATTTTCCTCTGAAAATTAATCAAACTTTTCGATTCATATTTGGGGGTCTTGGCAGGTGAAGTGTGGAAGCTTCCCATATGAGAGTAAGCGAAGCTGATAAAAAACTTTATTTAACAGAAAGATTTTCACAAATTTTGGTATTTTTGGGACAAATATCGAGAAGCTGGAACACACACGGCACCAGTGGATATTTGTAATATATGTACTTTTTCATCTTGGATTACAATGGATTCCATAAGGAATGTACTCGATATTTGACTGATCGAATCTTAACTAAGTTTTTATGTATTGTTTTTCTGTGTTTACCTATATTTGCATTATTAAGAGCATATAAGAAAAACATGGAAAAATAGTACGTGTTCTGGTTAGTCCAGTAGTTGGAAGTGTTTGTCTCAAAGTGTCAACCTTGACATGGATGTAAAATGTAGATTTTATTGCTCTTGTTTTGCCGTATATTCAGGTGAGATCAATTTAGGGGTGTAAAAGGTAGCAGATACCTATAGGTATGCACAAAAGCAGTGAGAATGTGTGAGAAACAGAAAAATACGTACGAAGATGTTTTGTAATAGCAAAAAAATGGAGGGTAAATGTAGTACATAACACCAGTGTGATATTTGATGTTTACAATAAAGTATGCAGATATCCAGATACCCAAAAAGATTTGTTATGTGATGATAGAATGTTGGTTGCCCTTAGTGGAATTGATTTCAGCCAAAAACAATTTCGACAATAGCAGAAATGAATAATTTTAATTATCTCAAAATGAGGAGTTTTATTAATAAAATTCACAACTTTTGGACACAAAAAAGTATTACAGATAATAATGAAATTTGACGTTTAACTTGGTCATTTCAAAATAATTTAAAACAAGATTAATATGGGTTCATATAATTAACCATGGAAAAGTAACTAGGAATCTGATTTTTGATATTCAAAAAGCTGAGGATGGAAGTTTTACATGAGGTGTTTGCTCTACTGTTCCAAGATCAGAAATAATGTTGGTGTCAAAATGGATTTTCAAAGTCAACTAACGTTCCGGTATTTTATCAAGCAAAATGTTGTAGCTTCCCATAGGGGAGTAAGCGAGACTATCAAAACCCTGATTTATTGAAGAGATTTCCAAAAATTTTGGTACATTTGGGATGAATATGAGTGGTAGCATTTCAAAAGGTGTCATGTACTTCTTGGAAAATTACAAAGAAAATAAGAATGAATATACTCATATTCAAACATATTCGCATTTAAACTAATTTAATTTACACTGTTTTCCTGTGTTTACCTTTATTTGTATTGTTCTGAAAATATAGAAAAAACAGAAAAACAGAGGGAATTCTCAATATTCGAAAGTGTACGTTTAAAAGTGTCCTTTCTGATGGATCCTAAAGTATCCATTTTATTGCTCTCGATAAACCAAATATAGGGCAAATTAAAAGGTAAACACAAAACGGCAGGGGTTATTAAAGTATTCAAGAGAGCATCAAAGTTATAACAAGAAACGTTTTGTGGGTCTAAAATCTGTATGTGTACGTATGTGTAACAAGGACAAAGTGTGGCACATAACAGAATAAAATTTCCCTAAAATTAGAGGGAAAAAAAAATTTTAAATTTCTCCAGCACGATGTACTCACTGGAATTACTATAACGTTGATGCTCCTTTCCTCTATCATATATGCTTGCTACACTGTCGTAGTCTCACAGAAAGTACGGTAAGTCAGAGATGTTAATCCTCAAGAGATTGGTAGTGAAGTGCCAGGTAAATGGGTTGTTTGTCTTAAGTTGACACATTTGGGGGAACATTGGTTTTCACAAATGTGATAATAGCCGATCAACTCCCCGGTATTTCCCCATTACCATTGTGGTACAAACACCATGGATCGTGTCATAATGTAAATTTTTGTTCTCGAGTGAATACACTATCCAGTTAAGTTTTCATAAAAAATCTAAATTTGTCTTCGTTGAACAACGTTCATGGTACTACTGGACTGAGTTAAATAAAAGAGTATAAAATGAAAAGCATAAGCTGTCTCAAAGTATCGAATAGAGGAAACGAATGCTCACAGATCACAAAATTTATGTGGAGACTACTCGTGCCATACTGTTCCACCTAACCAGTGAGCAGTGACTGTTGCTATTTGAGACTGCGATCTTCTCCTCCATGTTTGTATGCCATTGCAGAGTTATTCTCCCATGGCCTCTACAGGCGCATACAAAATTACACTTCTTGTGGAACAAGGATCTTGAACTCTCTTGGTCTACTTTCTGCCGGAGGCCAACCGTTCTAGGCTTTATTCTTCCCGAGTAAAATCGTGTGAAATATTAGTCAGAGAAACTCGTCGTCTCAGCAATAAAAATGTGTATTTCAGGCAATATTATAATCTTCTTCTATGGACTTTGGAACCAAATATACGTGTCAGGAATGCATTGGAGTTATTTAAATTTTAATAAACCACCAACGTTAACAAGTGTAAAAAGGCAGCAGAAAATAAAGACGGCTCAAAATGTCGGAAAATTGAAGCACCGTGTCCAGTGTATTGTATCCGGTGGGTGAAAAAGTTTTGAAAGTTTTAACATTAATAAGGTATAGCTTCAAAAACAAATTAAGTACTTTCGATTCTATCTGCGGCAGAACATAAACATGTTCGCGTCCCACGTAAACAAGAATATATAAATACTTACAATTTTTTTTTTTCTCTTTGTTTCATAATTCTCCTTTCCTTACAGATCATTTACCAATTCGACGTTTTTATAGCTGTTTTGGTTCGCAACCGTGAATCGTCTTCTTAGTATACCTATATATTTCTCAATATCGAAGTGTAGGTTGATATTTCATGTTGATGAAAACATATTTGTTTAAGGGCTTTGAACAAATAAACATGAGAAGAAAAAAAAGAAAGAGAGAAAAATTTGAGGAAAAAATTTTAATTAATGCTTCTCCTACATATCGAGAGTCGTAAGAAAAATCGTAAATCGAGGCTAAAGAATCGATTCGAATTCGTATACATTTATTCGAACAGTTCCTATACTCGAACATATATATATTAAAGAGGAACATGACAAGTATAAGGCGAGAAAAAAGCAATTATTTTCGTAATTGTCGAGCTGGGATCGAATTACGCCTGTTCTCGATTTTATCGAAAACAATTCATTCTGTTATTCTCTTAGGTATCCGACGTCTTTTTAATAAGCTCAAAATAGTTTTCCGTATTTATAATAAAACACATACGACTCGACGGAGGAGTTGAAAAACAAACTGAGCTAAAAAGATAGCATTTACGTATCGATTTAGCGTTTTCAACAGTTTTCTTTTCAATCAAATTCATCTTATTATTTTCTTTCACCATTTATTTTTTACCCAGTTTACTTGCAAACGAGGTATTAACATTGACCTCGCAAATGGATTAGAGGTAGACATGATGAAAATTATCCGTTTTACGAGAAAAGAAAAAGAATGATACTGACCACTTTTCTATTTTTATCAATTTTTTTGTTCTTAATGTATATAGGTATAATTATGTGCAAATAGAAAAATTATATTTTTGATATAATTATGTATACCTATGTAATTATAGATGCTCCTATAATTATGATGTACCGTCCAAAATAAAATTTATGTTCATGGATTTAAAAATTTTCATGATATACTGCTCTTATAAATATGGGCAAGTCTGACGGAAGTGTGGTGTCTAAATTGTTTCAGCAGTTTTTAAGAAAACTGGGAAAAATAAAATTAAACAAAAAATTTTTATTTTCTTTTTTTGGAAAAACCATGAAATGGATAAGGCTTAAACTCTCACGAAATGTAGTGCTTATACTACAGGGGACTAGGTCTGATATGAGTTTAATGCCTATTGGTTGAGTAGTTTCTGAGAAAACTGGAAAACAAATATTTCTCGGAAAAGTGGTTTTTCCAAGATTTTGAAGAAACTACAAGAGGGATCAATTTGAAATTTTCACCGCGGATTTTTCTTATGTACGTACAAATCTGACGAAGGTTTGGTGCTTATTAATTAAGTAGTTTTCGAGAAAACCGAAAAAGGAAAAATTGATAAAAATGTGATTTTTTCAATATTTTAAGAAAACTACGAAAGAGATAGGGCTGAAATTTTCACGAAATAATGTAATTCAAATGTAGAACCTTTGATGGGAGTTTGGTGCCTGTCGATTCGTTATAGTTTCCCAGAAAAGTGTAAAACAAAACAAATCGCTGGAGAAAAGCAAGTCACTTGTGTTGCTTGAAGTATCTTTTCCGTATTTATGGCGCAATGGGTTATTATAGGCTTTTATTCTACTCACTACTGCGATTTTAAAATATACCAATACTGCAACCAACCTTCCGAAACAAAATAATGTTTATTTCGCGTGAAGCTAAAGCCAAAAAAAAAAAAGTTTATCTTTTAAAAATTCGTTCTTAACCTAATTAATTTTACTTATTTTACTCACAACTGTAACAATGAAATTTCAATAGATCAATACGTTTGTCCGATATCGATAACTATCGATAGTTTTTTTGCAATTTTATCTCGCATTTGGAATTCAGTTTTGTTTGTTGAATATAGTAAATATAAATTGGCAATTGGGTTTTCTGGCGAAGTACTGCTGCGCTAGAATTTTTTCATTTCCATTTCGTATTGTGGTCTCTTCTTCATTTATCATTTTTGTTTCATCAAAAAATGAAGAAGTTATCTATCTTGATCCGGTCCAATAACCTGCGGAAAATTTCACTTTTTTAGTATAAATTTGACCTCGTTTTTTGTGTTAAGTAAGTACATTTTTCTCTTTCTTTTTCTCTCTTTCTGTTTTGATTACCCAAATTTTCCGTTTGCTCTGTTCACTCGAGACGTTTCAACAATTTTTTGAATCAACTTGTCTTCAATTTACGATGACTTGAATTGCTTGGAAAAAATTCAATCGGCAATTAAGTTATTTATTTCATTTCAAGACTCGAAAAATCGATTAACTCGCCAAAGGAATTTTATTATTGTCATGATCATTAGCGTTTCTCATAAGGAGATAAATATAAGACCTATAATCTTATGCCGGCATCACATATTATGCCATTGAATGAGATAGTAAACGTGCCGATCATTATCTGATAATTTTTATGATTCAAAATTCAACACTTTTTACCAGACATCCTCGCCAAATGAAAACTGCAGTTCATATTTGATAATTAATCATTGAGGAGAAGCCCATATATGTTTATTAGATGGCCTTGCAGTTAATTGTTCCATTGATCTAAGTCCGTAGGCTGAAGTAGAGTGCCTTCTGATTATTGTGTTATCTTGATTTTCTTTTAAGATCAGGAAGGTTAGGAAAAATAAGGGAAATAATTTCTAGAAAGCTTAAATGCGGTAAGGTAAAGATACAATTTATCACAGCGTCATCCATCTATGAAGCGTAAAATGAAATACCTTTAATACCTTGCAATTACAAAACAATGCTTAGGGGAGTGGGAAATCGGCTATATTCAATGTGAAATTACTCATTTTTATAATCCTTTTTCTCAAGAACTACTGATGACATATGGCTAAAAATATGACTAAAATTTCGCCCACACTTATTTACAACATTAATTTTGACTTTAACAAGAGGATTTTGGATTTAAATGATTTGTGTATCACTGATAATTTTTTTTTTTTTTTACTATCCATGATCCAAAAGACTATGTTTACACTTAGGGTAAGGTTGTAGAAATCGTACCACTTTCCAGTTTGCCCATAATGACAAAAATAATATTTTTAGAATCCCCAACAATATACTTTCTGATTTTTATATCCTTATTTCTATTACGTTTTCATTCACACTAGCCTCACCCAAATATTATCAAAATTACAGCTGATTTTATCAATAAACTCCAAATGGAACGATTTAGGTAACTAGTTTCCTAAATTGAATCAAGGAAACAGTGTTCGCTCCCAATAAAACTTTAATTTTCCATCTTTGAACTATAATTATTATTAAAATTTTCTGAAAATATGATAAAGAAGGTTTTAAATTCAACTAAATTAACAATTATGAGAGCTGCAACATTTTTTTGAAGCCTGAGCTTATTAAAACAACATGATCAAATTATTTGTTTTTGGGTATGCTTTTTTTCTTAAGCTTGTAAAGAAGGGGAAAATGAGTATATACTATAGAAAATTTTTGGTTCCCCAGTGACATGTGTCAGTAATTGACTCTCCCATTTTTTAAATATCAGCAGTGATACAATTTAGAAAATGTTTCAATTTTGGCAACCTTACCTTGTATTTTGTAAGCTGAAAGTAGCGTTTTTTATCGATCGAAGCATAACCTCAATATGAAGAGTAATGCTGCCTCCATGTAAAAGTTTTTACATGGAGGTCACAAAGTGACAAGGTTAACTTTTTTTCTGATGGAACATTGATCTATAAGACTGTCATTGAAATCACAAACTCCAAATTACTAGTAATAATTTTATATAATACATGATTAGAAAAGCAATGTTTACCCATGTATTTTGTGAGTGAAAAGTAGCTCATATCATTAATAAGTGTAATCTTAATATAAATGAACGCACCTCCATGTAATAACATGAAACATCTTTTTACAGTCATGGAAGCCAGTTCACTTTTCATCAAGGTAGAGGCTACACTTTCTGAATGAAACGTTCAATCTACCATACTGAAGAGGTTGATATTTTATTCCATTTTTTATAATTTTCATGAAAGACTCATCTTTATGATAGAATTTTAACATTTTGTAACTTTCTGATCATTATTTAATATCTTCCTCAACAGGGTTCAAAAGTGAGCTTACATGTCTCGGGAATTACTCACTCGCTACGCTCATTTTGCTAACTTCCGTCACATGTAAATGCTCACTTTTGAACCTTGTTGTGTAATATACTATTATTTTTATTTCAATAATATTAAAAAAAAAAATCACCTAACCTTGCACCCTATCGAAATTATTAATAGAAATAATATTTACAAAGAAAACAAACAGTGGGATTCAAACACTGGAACATTTTGCATGTCAATTACCCTCACTACGCACAACATCAGTGTCTGATAGCTACCAGTGTAAGAGTGTTCATTATATTCTAACATATCGAATGTACTTCACCCACCACTAACAGTAGTAATGAAATTGTCGCTTTCTAACCATTAATTTTAAAAATTATCTACCTCAACATAGTTCAAAAGTGAATTTACATGACTCGGAAATTGCTCACTCTCTGTGCTCGTTTCACAAACTTCCCCGTGCATATAAACACTCAATTTTGAACCTTGGTGTGTAATACACGATTTTTATTAGGGAAAATTTTGTTTTATTCTTTCGGTTGACCATGGAGAAACACATTGACCAGTTTCGAGTGCCGGAGCATAACACTGGACAATTAAAAATTTTAAAATATTAACGATTTTGTATTAATTCAATTAAGAAAATTTTCGTTCTTAACCAAGATTAGAGCTTTGAAGCACCAGTAAATGAAGAAAAATGTCATCAGTTTTTAAAAGTTACCGACCGAAATAAAGTTAATATTATAATAAATGTACATCGAACAGTTCTGGATTCATTTATACTTACCATGGAAAACTACATTATAAACGCCGATTTTCGTGAGTGCGCGGCATGTCGCCGGAAAATTCCTGGATACGTTCAGAAAACTGAAGAAAACAATAAACGAAAATCAAAGTTAAAGAATCGAAAAAATTGTTTTTTTATGTCAAGCTCGAATGAGGGAGGCTGGGAAGTCAATACATCAATTTACAAATGAACTTCTATTCTCCTCACTAATTAGCTTCTTTGAGATTCCATGAATCGGCCACCATGAACTAAATTTCAGCGCAGTTTCTCAATTTCAAATTTTTAAGAGTACAATTCGTTTAACTCCATTTAAACTAGACTGATGTTGTATGCCAGTTGACAACATTCAGAGTTTTACTTAGCCCACTTAATAGTAGCCAACACAAAATACCGATACACACAATTCTTGAAAAATATAATTCTCATTCATTTCAAGCTTAAGTTATAGAATTTAGTTTTTTTTTAAAGTAGTTCCAAGGAATAAACACCAGCTAACCTTTCAGTAAAATTTTGTTAACCCTATGGCCAGGTTAAATACCACACAGTCTACCTACAAAAATTAATAAACCTGATATGTCTCATCTGCAGACTTTCGTCACCGAGACGATGCCTTTTTCAATTTAAAATAACTATCGCAGCGATACGAAATGTGCATAAAGCCTAAGGTGCAGCTTTTTACAGAGAAAAACAATGTAGTTAATTTAGGGGGTTTTCATTGCAGAAAGTCAACGTTCGAACGTAAAATTATGTAAATTACTGTAGATAATGGTCGACTATAACTTACCAATTGTTTATATTAGAGAGCATTGACGCAGGTATCATTTATTCGCTGCTTTATGAGAATTTTACAACATTGTAAGGAACATAAAATTGTAAAAATGTATATAATTTGTACGTACTTGAATCTCATTTGAAATCAAATGATTGACGAGTACTTTGTGGGTAGTCTTCATCTGGTGTTGCAATGATTTGATATCTTTATTCTCTTTATATGGCTTAATACAGGTAATACCTGCCTACCATAATTATACCAAAGGTACCAAAACTAACAAAATTTCTGGATTATCGTTAGCGTTTCAATTAAAACTTCATTTTCGTGAGTTCGAAATTAATGTGAAAAATTCAAATCTATGCGCTATTATTACTTTAATTAATGTTCTGTAACGGAAAACATTAATTTTTTCTGTAAATTCGGACGTTCCTGTTATTTATTTGCTACTGCAATAACAACGTAGCAACTGAGTATTTCTGCGTTTCATTTTTCTTCCAAGTTTGCTCAAAAATGCTATCTATTTAATAGTATAGAATGCTTTCGGCACCCCTATGTTTTATATTATACTTACTTCGTATTTAATCTGTAGGCTAATTAACATTCTTTATTAATTAGGTACAATTGAATAATTTGCCTTCCAGGTGCTCTCAGAATCAGTACAGTTTTTTTTTTTTTTTTTTTTTTCCTAAAATTAATTATGGTAATGAAGCACCTGAAATAAAATCGTAACGTACAATTCTCTTGGAAAAGTCTATCGTTTAATCATTAAATTATAGTAAGTAACAATTGTACTATAAATCAGTTTCACTTTCTGGTAATTTTTTTTTGCGAATCGAACTTTAGTTCCATGTCAAAGTTAATAGATTTTTTACCAAATTACGCTGCATTTTAAAAGGCCACAGTCATTAAGTATTCGCGTTTTGAGTTCGAAAATTTCAAGAAAAACAAAATTATTTGATGAATTTTATGTTCTGAAAAATTTTTTCTTCAAATCTTGCATTTCCAAATTTCCAATCCAAACGTCTTTTGACAAAATCTTGCTAAGGTGTAGTCGTGCATTGTCTTGAAAGATCCTCGTTATTCGTAATGGCTTTTTATCATATACTTTTTCATGTTGGTTTTCCATGAAAATCTCCATATTAATTATGATCTCATGAAACGACTTAAGGGTGTAGAAGGATAGTATTTTATTTCATGATCAAAGAAAACATTTTTTATTGTATTTATTTATTTATTTATTTGGTTAGTTAGTTAGTTAGTTGTTTTTTGATAAGGAAAACCTACATTTTCTAGCGTTGCTGGTTGGGCTACTTTTTTTTTTTTTCTACTCTTAGGCAAATTTTTTGTGGTTTGTATGCAAGTTCTGTGATCTTGCTCTCATTCTTTGCCTTGAACTTTCGTCCTTTTTAATTTTTTTGGTATTTGGGGGGGCATTTTTCCTATTTTCCGGTATAGATCCGCATTCTATTAAATACAGGTACGTGCTGTAGAATGAAGTATAACTGTCTACCAAAGCGTGATCACATACAAATGTTTTCTTCTTTCCCTAAACCCCTTTTTCAATCACTTAAAAAAGAAAAAAAAGTAAGAAAAAATAAATAAAATAAAATCGAACTGTATGAGAAACTAATTTATGTGTTTGAAGACCGATGATATCTGGTTTCACGGAATGTGTTTTGTAACTTGTCCATTTTTCGAGAGAGCAATAAATACGCTATTGAGATTCACATAAGTTATGGTCACTTCCGAAGTGGGAATCGTATTTAGTTTTGTGTATTTTTTTTTTTCTTATTCTTTTCTACTTTTTTAACTTTTTTTCTTCTTTTTTCAGCGTGGAAATCTGAAAAGACACTAACACCGGTTTGTTTTTATTATTTTATTTTATTATATGTATATTTTTCCTTTCTCTCTCGCTCTTTCACTCTCACACTCTCTCACTCTCTCACTCTCTCTCACACACACACACACACACACACACATTTCGGATTGTTGGTACATTTTCTAAACAAATTTCATTTTATTATTTCTTATTGGCTGGACGCTAACACGATTTATAGTGTACGGATAAATTTTTAGATACGAAAATTTGGCTAATAAACTCTTCGTGTAACGTGATTTTTCGTGGAAATTTTCACGCGTTTTCAGTTCAAATTAATTTTATTTACATTTTTCAAACGCTTTTTGTACGTATACATGTATAATTATACGGTGTATGTATACCTACACACGGAGGTATAATATACGTTTTCGAATGTTTGACCCAAAAGCGCTAGACTTTGGAACCAGACAAAAAATTGCCACGGTATAATATTGTATACCACATTTGTTTTGCTTGCTGGTTCTATTCTCGTTCGCTGTATCTACAGTATAGGATAACTGCGAGTTTTTCTCTTAAGTAGTCGAATTTAATTAGTGTTAAATTTTATAGTTTCTTTTTGCGTTCACGAGTTCGGAGAAATGTTCTATTAGTGGTAGCCGAAAGCAGCTACAATGGTCCAAATGTGGTTTAATGCGAATTATGTTTAACGAGGATATTTCACCGCCCAGACATGATTCGCTGCAAGTTCAACTTTGGTCCATTACTTCTGCGACTAGTAATAGTCAATAATCGATTATTCTGAATACCAGAGGTGGATCTAGGATTTTCTTGAGGAGGGCACGCCAACCGACAAAAATATGGCTCCGGAGGGATAGAGGGAGAGGTTAATTTTCCCCCACAAAATATTCAATCCTTACTACCCTCTTCTCGCTTTCCATAAAAATTACTTTTTTAAAAACACTTTTATTTCAGTACTAATGCTATCACCATCGACAATCACGGTCCTACAGAAAAACCCTGACTCCCATTTTTTTTAGTTTCTTACTTTGCAGTTTATGTATTCCTGTTTGTTAATTTGTTAATTTTGTTCTACAAATAACTCGAGAAAATTTAAATTTATTTTTATGGTGGATAATAAATGAAACCAGCATCTTTGAAAAGTAAAATGTGCAGTATTAACTATACTTTATTGAAAATTTCCACAAAAAAATTAACAGAAAAAATACCGTACCATAATTATAACTTACATAATATTTAAAATTATAATAAAATGAATTATTTTTAAAAAATTTGGAAATAATTAAGAAGATTTGTGTTTTTAAATAACTATTGGCCATCGCTATTCTCATAACACGAATTCCAGTTCTCGGTTTTTCACGTTACTAAATTTATCTTTTTTTTTTTTTCTAAATTTCCTAATCAATTTATACCTAAATTAATAATTTAACATACATTTTATGTAAATAAAATAGTATGTCTTCTAAAAATCAGACGGTTTTTATCTCAAAAGGATACGCACTCCCTGCATCCCCACTGCTAAATACTTAATCAATTAATCGATCAATGAAAAATTCAGAAATCAGTTAGATCATTTAGTCAACTCATCTCAAAATAATGCATCATTACGGAATTGATCACGGTGAATAATCAATTAACTGATTTATTCAAATTAATCGTACATCATTACTTGTAACCTTCTCTTCCCACTGCTAAAGAGGGAGATTCACATAATGCTCAGAATAATTCTTTAATAACAATTTTTGAAATGAACGAAATCAAAAGGGAAAAATAATGTTGTGAAATCATTTAAGAATCTACTCAAGGGCTCCTAAAAAAACATTATTTCATCGAGGTGTAATTATCACTTCAGAAATATAAAAATACAAATACAAATTCGAAAGCATCTCCTGAATAATACCCAAAAATGAAAAATTTGAAGCTCCTTACGAGTATCTGACAAACTTACCCATACTCGGGCTAAATTAAGAGATTATTTGATTCCAAAAAAAATACACAATTATTCAATAATAATAATAATAATAATAATAATAATATTAACAATAATTGGGGCAACTCTCTGTGAGGATGCCAATTACACTGCACTACACACCACTGATGGAGTTTATGGCTGTCCAGTATATTTACACTGGAAAAACCAATTTTTACTACAAGCTAATACTGCGTCATATTAGTCCTATTTTTATTTACTAATATACATACACATACAATAGATATGCAAACTCTGTGGGTGTAATTCCCGCAATAATAATAATTATAATGATGATGATGATAATAATAATAATAATAATAATAATAATAATAATAATAACAATGATAATAATAATAATAATAATAATTGTGACAGCTACCACACTGCGTCAGTTATAAGCGCTTCTCCCTCCTTAACCATCACCCAGCACCGTGGCCGAGTAAATATGGTGCTGACTTTTGGTGGCGGTAGCAAGGGAGGTTTTAGTTATTCAGTCGATACAAGTGTTCGAATCCACGTGCTGCCTGAATACCTAAAATAATAATAATAATAATAATAATAATAATAATAATAATAATTGTGGCGGCTACCACAGATTGGCTTTGTTTATACTTCTCCCTTGATCACTATCAATGGGCGCCGTGGCCGAGTGAGAACAGTGCGGTATTTTGGGTGGCAGTGAGGCGAGGAGTTTAGGTATTGAGCTGGTATGGGTTTGAATCCCCGTGCCACCTGAATACCTAAATTAATAATAATAACAATAATAATAATAATAATAATAATAATAATAATAATAATAATAATAATTGTGGCGGCTACCACACATCGGCTTTGTTTATATTTCTCCCTCGATCACCATCAATGGGCGCTGTGGCCTAGTGATATTTTGGGTGGCAGTGAGGCAGGGAGTTTAGGTATTCAGCCAGTATGGGTTTGAATCCCCGTGCCACCTGAATACCTAAATTAATAATAATAATAATAATAACAATACATCACTAACAACCAAACCCTTACACATCATGTAACACACACAAATGAGAGTTACGATTGTAAGAGTTATTCAACACCTACCATAGACCAAGCACTAAGATATTTACACATTAAAATTTATCATTTCATGTACTCACAAGAGGATGTGTTGACGCGATAGCATATCCATGTAAAGGATATGATATTTTTGGAAAAAATTTCCTACCAGTGAAAAAACGAAAATGAGAAAGAGAAGAATGAGAACTGAAGTTGAAAGAGAAAAACATGGAGTGAATTTTCATAATTTCTTTTACATTTTTTACTCTATAAAAGAAAATGTAAATTCAATCTTCCAAGTTAAAAGCCCATTGGTAGAAGATTGTATCCAAAATACACTTGAGAAAAGTATCAGATTTGTTGATGCCTCTTCACAGCTAATGTTTATTCGTAGACTAGGCAGGTAGTCTACTCGATAAAGCTTGTTGTTCTTGAAATGTTCGAAAGTCCACCTGACATTTTCACCTCTGCTTTGCGGCAACAAAAATGCATTATTGATGCGACCTTAACCCACGATCCATTGGTTCGAAACGTTCACAGTGAAATGAAAAACCCACATGACAAATGTAATACTCGTTTCATTAAAATTTCGACATTTAAGGATCTTTCGAAAGGTTAGATAATAGTACTTACTGGGCTTTTTTGGCATTTTCGAAATGAGCGAAAATCCACCACTTTATTTTATGTTTTTTTTTTTTTGTTTTTTTGTTTTTTTAATCACACTGAAATGAAAGATTACGTATGCGTGGCTTGTAGTTTTTCTGTATGCCGTCAATTTAAGAATGAAAATGAAGTCTGCATTTCACAACATTACGTACACGAGGAAAGAGAAAGAGGGGGAAAAAAAGGTGAAACCTACAAACTTGTGAGTTAGTGAAAAAAAAGAAGGTGTAACATTAACGAATTTCTCATCAAAAGGTTATCTACGACCATACTGGCGTACAAGCTGATTTCACTCATTGTAAGGGCATTAATATTTTTCCAAAATAGAAAAACAGTTTTCTGGTTGTTCCAGCGTTCAAAAGTACCATTTCAAGCGACGCCTTCGGTAGTATGCTACCTTTTTGCCACCTTTTCGCATTTTTTCTCTCATTTTTTTAATTCCCTTTCTACCCTTCATCGTTCATTAATTTTCACGCCTGTGGGTAGAAAAAAAAAAAAAATGAAACCAGATTATCAGCGCAGATAATATCTCGGATGCCTTCGCCTAAAAAGTCGATAATTTAAAATGGTGGTACTCCTCGAACGTAGAACACACTCCCTGCCGGTTTTGGCTACCAGTATTTCGTGTACCGGTATCTTTTTCTCTTTTCTTTTTTCTTTTACCTTCCCATTTGTTTGTTTTATCTTTTCTAAAACGACCTTTTATGTGATTTTATGTTACGTTAAATTTTCGTAATTAATTGCATAGTTTAAATTGTCAGAAATCACGCACTACCAAACGCATATTATGCGAAAACTTGGTCGAAATTTGTTTCAAATACAAGGAAGAAGAAATGGTGGCTCAAGCACCAACGAAAAAATTTCATTCATCTTTGGTACCGTAGGTACACCCATCAAAAAATATCGAACCACTTTGTTACGTTTATAACTTTGTAGTCATTCCTTTTTTTCACTCATTTATATTTTATTTATTTATTTATTTATTTATTTATTTATTTATCTATCTATCCACATAAACCGGTTTCCAATGAGCTGTGTTTATCGTATATACGTATAAAAATCTGTTTTAAAAGTCTAACTCGAGCTATTAATTTCGTTAGGTAGTCGTATTAATGATTTCACCTTAGGTAAAAAAAAAAAAAAAAAAAAAAAACTGTATTATCTACACATACATATTTTTTCAAACGTCGTCCACTGGAACCCATTTATAATCCACACATTCGTTGATCCGGTGTAATTTTTTGATTTTTAATTTTTTTTCGTTAATTTTCAATCCATAACTTGAGATACATTTTTTTAACGAGTATACCCGTGAAGAAGGGGCGAAAAAAAAACATGCCGGTTTCTTTTTTTTTTTTTTTTCTTTCACTTTTAAAACTAGGTATCTATACCCATCCGAATAGAAACCAAACGATAGCTATAAAATAAAATTCATTGCTATAGGTACACCATCGTCATAGATCGTCGTGTCTGCCCCTGTGCGCTCTTATATTTTATTCGTTATATCCAATCATTTTCACCAGTACCTCCCCGCCGCCGTTTGCAGTGACGTTAATAGGCTGGTCATTGTTGAAACTTTCGGTGCCCACTGCATGGCCATATGCATAGCTTAAAATGCATCGACCTTCAACATACTGCGTCGAGGATCGGTCGTACGTAATAAAATATTATGAATTTCCGTTTTTACCAACGTGAAACGAAGTTTTAATGTGTCTCTCTTTCAGACAAATGAAATACGTATGGGCTAAGCGAGTTTGAAACCAGGCCGCGTGAACGTAGGACATACAAAAATTTTGGTTCTTCGTTGGGTTTAGTTTGCTATGAAAAGCATACATCGACTTCGGAAAAAAATCACGTCATTTTTCTACAAAATTAATTGAAATTTAAGAATTTTTACATTTTTTCGATTTTAAAACTAGTTAGCCGTCTTTTATGACGAAGAAAATAAATCAATCGACAATAATACTGAACTTTTGAATCACAGTGTTGTAAAAACAACGTAGCGGCGTAGCGAAAGGGATACGAGTTTTCACCCCCTCATCGGGAAGCCGAAATACAACTCGTTATTCGTTCCCTCAATAATAGCTAACGAACTAGCAGTCACCAATTTAATGTCTAAACCCCTCCCCCCGTACCCAAGAATCGTGATTACACTACGCCACCGAAGAAAATTATTATTAGCTTACTGCAGACCTACACATTCATTAATTAATTTTAAACGTTTTGAACTTTTATTTATTTATTCTCCGATATATTATGTGTATTGTAAAATATTGTTTTTTTCAACTTCAACGCAGGTACTCCACTGGGTTTGCTCACTATAAAATTTTTCTATGATCAGACACACCGCATTTAAAATATAAGTTTCTATTTATGTGCAAATACATTCTATCAGAGGCACACCTAGAATTTTATTCGGGGGGGGGGATTGTAAAATTTTGTAACAGCACGCATAGTTTTTGTATAAATTAGGTAACTACCTACAGACTTTCTAATTTCGACCTTTTCAATCTATCTAAGTGTAACCTTTAAGACTGGGTTAGAAGTTTTGTAAACAAGGACACCTGTTGGATTATATTGAGGCTATCGTAAGTGGCTTAGTACCTCCTGCGAAGAGTATTTCCTGCTGCTTCTATTTTTAAATTTGAAACATTTTTAACGTTCATTATTTATCATACTTTGCAAGATTGTAGCTTAAACCAAAAACGTAAAGTATGACATCTTCTTATTTATGATTCATTCAAGTTGAAAATCAAAGATTTTCAAACTTAAAACTAAGTAAAATTCAAAAAAATCGCAAAATTTCATCTATTTGAAAGTGTAAGACTACTGAAATTCATACTCTGTTGATTCATGTTTTCGTATTTCGCAATAGGCTACATAATCATTACTACTTTGCAACAATGTTGAATTATTATTATTGGCTACTTATAAATTCTCTCCATAGTAGAGACTGTTCCATTTCTATCTCAGTTAAAACTTCTTCCTCCTTTTACTATACTTTCAGATAGGTCAGGAATTTTGTATTTTATACTATTGGAACGAATATAGTCGGCCATATTTTATACATACGACTACATTAGTGCACAAAGTAAAAATTATTTTATTTTACAAAAAATATACCTGCATTTTTTCTTCTTTTGATCAATTCTTCTTCCTATTCACTCTTCTTTTTTTTCTTTCTTATTAATTTTGTGCAGCTTACAAAAAACCAACAATATTTGGTAACTTCAGTACACTCATTCTCCACATCCCTACTTTGTCCCATTGAATACCAATTACAGTGAAAATGTATGTACTTTAAATTGATTGTTATGGTCTTCTATGATTACCTGTCTTAATTTACTTTCTTGCACTACTGCATATGAACAAAATATTATTTATCTAGATATTATAATATATTGCAATTTTAATAGTGTTTGAAATATTTATTCGAAAGTCTGTATCATGAAGTTAAAGTTCAGCATACAAGTGTAGATAATAAATCAATACAAATTATTCTCGAGTAATATTGGTATTCATTTCGAGTATGAATATTCTTGAAGGAAGTGTAACACTCGAGAAAGTGTCATCAATATAGTACTATAATACCCTTTCCTGGTGCTACAACTATATTATTCAATACAGCATGATCTTTATGGTTGACTTGTTTGACTTACCTATATAATAATATTCAATTTCAACAATAAAGAAAACTTCAGCATTCCACCAAACAAATAGGTCGTTTCTACCATTTTTTAACTCTAAAATTTATTTAATGAAGATATAAATTAGCTAGTTTTATAACTTCTCTCCACATACAATAGGAGACTAATTTTGAAATAAGTTACTTAATGATAATTATTTACCTATATTAAAAAGTACCCCATAGCTCATTGAAAAGTGTATGGTATGCCAGATGGGGTGACCATGTATCACCACTACCAAATCCAAATGACAACACAAAATCTCACTCAAAACTTACTAATATATGGAACATACAGAGATGCCCAAATAACATATTAGGGTCCAGTTTTATACATAAGACAGTAATAGATAGCCAGCCATAAGCTTGAATTTATATCACCAAAACACCCACATATTTGTATAATTTTGAATGAGATATTAGGATTGGAAACAGGCTATCTGTTATATACATTTTACCTCATCATCGAAAACATATTATTGAAAGAACCCAGTTCCCTCACCTGGGGATTTCCCAAATTACCTTCTTCGCAACTGAACATGTTGCAAATAAAATCATCCACATATGAATTCAATAACCAGTATGTATTACACATGAAATACAGGAAACTATAACATTATAATACAAATGGAATAAAACCGACAAATCAAATTTAGCTTGAAAAGATAGTTGATTGAAATCAAAACCACACGTTGCACAAAACTCAAGACATCGACCATTGAACAAAATGCAAAATGGAAACTTGTATCATTAGCAGTAAAACACAGAGTGATTTCACCTACAATCAAGTAAGTTGGAGCAGGCTCAAACTTATCTTAATTTTAGGGGAAATCAGTCGGTTGATAAATTTAATCTCCTTACCAACATAAGAAAGAGGTGAAATTTATCAACTATTTGGAAAACATGTGAAGCCTGGTAAAAACCTACCATGGTAGGTTTTTGTCAAGTGACTGAACAGAAATATCAAGTATACTACAAGTGAAAATCTTGTTGCCTCAAAATAATAGTTTTTTTGTCATTTACAAATTCCTAAGTACCTAATATAAAAAATTTGTGAAAAAATTGATAAGTTGATGAAAAATATGACTGAAAATTCCGATGCGTAATAAACTTTTGTTTCCACAAGCACGTGTTACCAGTGACCGCCACTGTTGTAGCAAAAAATTTCAGTCATGACGAAACTTGAAATTTTTATGAAGCCTAAAAATGTTTATAGGCCTTTGTGATGGTCTCCTCTTTCCTCATAGGTATAGATAATTGTTTCAGTCGTACACTCACTAATCGGCATTCTAACGAAAAACCCAACTGGAGTGCTAGAAAACAATTTATTCGTTGAAAAGTGAAACAATGGACTTTCTTCGATAGACTGTCTATTCTTATCTCATTTAGTCGTAGAATTTACGATTAAGTTCTGGTATACGTTGGTGAAAAAATATAAGAAATCGTTCCTAAAATGTTACATTTGCAAAAATTTACAACCACCGCATAAATGCAGACCAACAACGACAAAAATTACCGTTCACTGAGTCATTTTATTGGTCATTGTTTAAAATACTAAACTGGTTAGTAAATGTCGCACGACCGAATTGAAGAATTAGTACTCGAATTGTACCACAGACAAGACAAGTACGTGCGTGATAGATGAGCCAGCTCCTAAAATCCGTTTTGTATATTTATTGAAGCACAAAAATTAAATAAAATAAATGTAAAATAAATACCAAAGTGATATCATCAATTTTGTACGTGTCAGAACTGCATTCGCATACCGTAGCCTAAGATCTCGTGTTTATTTTTACGTAATCCACTTAACTAAACTAAGGTAACATAAATTTTAATCGACTCCCATCCATTCCACAAACAGAATTTAACGAGGAATGAAACAAAAAAAAAAAAAAAAAAAAGTGTAACTTAGCTCCTACTCGGGTTTCATATAAATGTAGAGCTACAAAATAGAATAATTACGATTGTGAGAATGCAAATAAATTTATTACAGATATGGACTATTCGAAAAAATTTGAGAGCTACGCTTGAAACGGACATCGGTTAGCCAAAATATAACTTATGTATGAACATGTAAAAGAAATCAACCGCTTTGGAAGAAATTGTAAATTGTACCTGGAGAAATTAGGAAATGTAAAAATTTTCACTTTATAAGAAGACTTGCACTGGCTGCTCAAAGGGTACGGATTGTCGAGTTGCATCTCAACTGAAGTAGGTTACCAAGACGAAGATATCAAAATAGGTTATCGAAATGGAATGAGGAATTAAAAAGGAACAACATCTTGAGAAAGACCCGAGGGGTGGTAGAACATTAGTAATGAATGAATATGAATGTTGCTTGTATTTCCCAAAGTCGGATAATAATAATTTCCTTCCGCTTACTCTTCTGAAATTATGTTAGTCGCTTGCTAGTACACAATAGTGGGTATTTAGGTGGAAAGAATTTCTGAAAGATTTCGGATTTTTGTTAACTTTGCCATTTGAGGAAAATAAGTTATCGAGTTGAAACATTATTAGCTATATTCTTCCTTAGCCTCGCTAATAACTTCAAAATCATCTTTAATGGATGCTGAGAACTTTTGCTTATAACTTAATGAATTTAAATACTCATTTTGTATACTGTAAGTAGTACAAATACATACATCGTTTTTAAACTTTATCTGCATATCTGCATATTGTAACCTGCATGCACTTTGAATGCTGTAATTTATTAATCCATCTATACGGACTGGAAACCAGAATTATCTCTTTACTGACTATCCAAGCCAGCCATCAGAGTGAATCAAGAACTGGTAACTTAGTTATATTGTATGAAGTAGTATCAATTCTATTATCTGCTCCAGTCTCAAGGTTGACTTCAAGTTCTTTTCCAGTAATTGTGACTACTGTAGGTTTCGTCGGTTTGAGGAATCGAACCTGGAACCTACATATTTGCCAGCCAAAAGTGATAAACTTGACCACACAGCCATTCCACTGCTGGCTATAACTGGAAAATATATTTTATATAGGATAAGGTACGGTGGATCCCACAACTACCATCCCAGAATATATTAACCTAGTTGTGAAAATCTGACTCGATTCAAAAAAACTGAAATAAGGACCAGGGAAACAGCACAACACCTAGAAAGTTTATTTTCTATTTTGTATTACCTACTTCATATTTTCTCACCAAATCAGTGGCCATTCAGGATTTTCTTGAGAGGGGAGCACTAAGGATGGGTCTAGGTAGTTATAGTCCCCAAAAAATGCTTTGTCTTTTCTGCCCCTACCACCATTGCCTAAAAAAACCTTTCAACTAAAAAATACGAATGTTTACGTACTTACGTACATATTCAAAAAGCTTGTTACTGTTTTCATTTTCAAAATTGTATGCTAACACTATACTTCTTTCCAAATAAGAATGTGACGTCATATTATTTGACGGGCTAGGGGAAAAGAAAAAAAATGAAGATTCACGCAATTCAACAAAGGTGAGTACCTACAAATTTGTATCATTCTACTATGCTGTATCATCATGCATATTATGATACAATACACACTGATGATACAGTGCTAATTTTATGAGGCGTTTCCTGGGATCATATCATACCTTCAAATTTTATTGAAAATTTTTCAATCCTAGGTGGCACCTTTTGATGTGATGGCAGAAAACCATCGAATGGAAAAGGCCTGTATTGTATCATCGAATCATTTTTTGATATGGTACAAGATTACAGACACCTCGTACACGTTGAGACAAAATGATAATGCAGTATAGAAGAATGAAAGAAATGTGTACCCACATTAAATAGCTGTTAAATGTGATTGTCTCTATGACATCATACGTCATTCTTATTTCAAATGAGCAATAGGCAGTTATGGGGATTATACTCGTGTGAGGTATTAGGGGCCGGCACCCCTTGATAACAGTCGCCACCCAATGGCTGGCATATATTCGTCTCTAAGACATTAAACACATATACATTTGTACGTTTGTATGTTTGCACCTGTATGTACTTACAAGTAAGATACATTACACGGGCAGCGATCAATTACCTGATAACACTCTTGGTGATGTCACAAATACTAAACGTGTTCCGGTATTTCTCATCACCTTAACAGAGGCAAAAAACGACACAACTGATGACATAATATCATACGTATATGTATGTATATGTGTCTGTGTGCGTGTACCAAATCCAGCATATAAACTCTCGAAACTGGCTACAAAATTTCCAATGTTTACCAAGGATTTGACTCTCCCCTACTTTGATGTACAAAGTGGCAGAACACGCAATACTGTTGAAGACCTTTGATGTGTGAATATCTCTCACAACAAGGTATTCCACAGCAGGCTTACCATACATCCCAGTTTTACCAGGTTATCCTTGTTTGAGGCACAGGTCTCAGTGTTCCAGCCAGCTAAGCTTCATGTTCCAGTTTCCAATTTTCCTCAATTTAAAAAAAAAAATTGTGGTAATATTAAAGTAAGAGGAAATTATTTTTAAATGTTCTATTCTAAAGGTCCAACTTATAAAAAAAAAAGATAAAAAATTAGTTCTCGGGACCATTCTTAAAAATTCTTTGAAATCAAAATAACAAAACAAAAATCTCTTGCACAGAAAATTTCTGTTTCCAATTCAAAAATCAATATTACGTTAAAGGTTAACAGGTCAAAATTATGAATTTATAATATGAACTGTTGACCCTTCCCATAACCTTAGAGCAGGAACCAGTGGAGGCAGTTTCGAATTTTCCCATGTCTTGCAGACTTTGCACATTCAGAAAAAGTAGAAAGAAGAATATTAGAATTTAGAAATTAATTCTAATTTTGATCTTTATGTTCGGTCAATTTGTGAAAATTCTACGCATTGCAAAAATTTCTAGCAACACAAAAGTTGCCGCCACTGGTGGGAACTGGAGATCCAGTTGCAAATTGTTTGGTGTACTTCCCACCCTTCATCCCTGTTCCGATAAGGAATTCCATAATTGGATATGGTAATATTTTATGAGGCAAAAAAATCTTAATGTTTTAGTTCTGGACAAGTTCAGTCCTACGGTTCTATTTCTGTGTTTGTATGTACAGTGAAAATTCTAAAAAACCTAATATTTCAAGTATAGAAGAGTTTAAAAAGCCTTCTTTTTTTGTTTTTAATACTGAGAAAATAATGAAAAACAAATAAATTTATTTTAATAACACTAATTCAGAAGTCACAATAAATGAAACGACTAACAAAAGAGTATTGACTAAATGTCATTTAAATACGATTACATTGTTTGAAAAAAAAAAAAAAAATTTTCATTACCTAGAACTTACACACTAAGTCAGATCTAAAAATCTTGAAATTTTTACTAACTTTGATTCTTATGAAGTTCTACCACGACGAATAGATCAACTGCTCTAGAAAACTACTTTAGTACTTTTTCAAATAGAATAACATTCCATTAAAAAGTGCTGAAGTTCTTTCTTTTTTTTCTGAAAATATAGAATACTTACGCCCATTGTGTGGTTGTCTCGAATAAAACGATTACCGGCGTAATTTTTTTCAGAGAAGTATAAAAGGATATTATTAGTAACGTCAGTCGCTTTTTCCGTTTAAAATTCACACAGTTTTTATCTTAGTTAGGGTTACCTTCACGTCACCTACGAATCCAGAAATACTTCTCTTATGCTCAGCCAGCACTTCACTATCATTCAGTTCATCGACAAACAAATCCCAGCTAACTATCACAGAATTTTAGAGTTTAGAGTTAAATTTTTTTCACCATAAAAAAAAAATTCATTAACTCTCTTTTTCTTTCTCCTTCTCTTTGGTAACCATTTCTCAACTTTTTCACTCCTCACCTGTCAAAATGAGGACATTTCGCCCATAAATCTGGAGCTCATCTTCGTTTTTTCCAAGATTTATAACATCTGTAAATTTAACGCGGTTTATCATCAAGAAAAGGAAATAGACTTACACGGTACCTATAATACGATATCCTCATATCCAGTAGTAGACAGATTACCTGTATCAAATCTTCTGAATGAACTTATATAATCATTTACAGAGTGTCTTCAGCTGGCAAAACTAATAATTAAGCTGTAAACAAACCGCAGGAAGATAATACGACGATTCGTTCGTTTTATTTGAAACCTAATTAAAATCAACGTCAAACCAAAACAGACCAGATATTTTCACTTTCTCCTCTTTTTTTATCGACTTCAAAAAAAGTAGGAGGTTATCGATTCGATCCGTGTATGTGTGTATATATATATATATATATACATATGTTGTTTTTTTGTTTTATATTTGTTCCTGCATAACCTCTCAACCTGGACACAGATTTTGATGAAATTTTTTTTAAATAATAGAGGATAATCCCGTGGTAGTACCATTAAATTTTTTAAATAACCGATGTGGTACTTTTGGAGTTATCTTTAACTAAAAAACGGTTAGTTTTAAAGTATTATTCCCGCTAAAGCTAGAAATGGAAAATCATGGAAAACAATTTTTCATCACAAAATAATTTAACCACCTTCAAAAAACAAAAATGGAAGAAAAATATTCTAATAAGTAAAAAATAATTCTTTTAAAATTTCTCTAGTAAAATGCTACTGGAATTAAAATAAAACAAAAAAGCATAATGGTACATAAGTTAATTTTTTTTTTTCTCCAAAAAATCAATTTTAAAAAAACAATAAAAAATACGTTAAAAATAGAAAAATAATTCTTTTAAAACTTCTCCAGCAAAATGTACGTCTATAAAATGGAATTATTGAAGTCGGCGCTTTTTTCCTTCATCATGTACGCTTTGTATGTCAGTTCCGTCAAATTTTAGGGTAAAACATTTTAATTATAACGCTGACTTCAATAATTCCAGTCCCTAAACCTATATCTTGATGGAGAAATTTAAAAGGATTGTTTTTTTCTTTTAAACGAATTTTTTATTGTTTTTTTGAAATCGGTCCAATAACTATGACCACTTACCATAATTCCTTTTTCGATTCATTTCAATTCCAACAGATTTTACTGGAGAAATTTTAAAAGAATTATTTTTCACTTTTATAGAGAATTTTTATTCTTTTTCTTGTTTTCTGAAGATGGTCAGTTTATAAAATAAAATTCAGACATCGAGGATGTGTTTTTTTTAAAAAGTCTTTATTAGTCTCAAGTTATTTTATATATATATATATATATATATTTACAACTTATAGGTATGTATGTAAGTAAATAAGGAAGGAGAAAATCAATCTGAATCCAGCTTTTTTTCTCTCTTTTTTTTCCTCCTTTTTCTTTTTTCTAGGATATCTCTCACACCCTCCGTGTCTCTGCTGAAAAAAAAAAATTAATTTCGATAAACGAGGGAGGATTGTCTGGGATGTAAATCAAATAGTAAGCTCGACGGTGGTTTCGAATATACATGCAGGTACCAGCATACCTACTTCACCATCAGACGTAGATCCAATAATATAGACATTTTGTTGTTTAGTTTCGAGTCTCGCGGCATTGGAAACCGTTAAATACTGGCACATGTAAATACAGAAGAGTATATCTGTAGGCCTTTATAGGTACGCGCATAGGAGTAGGTAATGCATTACCGCGCGGTATCGTTTTATCGAGATTACACAATATTGAGGCGACCAAACAGAAGAAGAGACTGTAGGAAAAAATGAAGAACGAAGCCCGTACTTGGAAACAGGCCTAGGAATGTGCTTCGAATATTGGAAAATGTGTAGCTGGTGTATTCGGGCACGAATGGGGGTACCAGACGTTCTATCGATAAATTTTGTTGCTGGGGCTGTACACAGTCGTTGAAATTAAATATTGGCTATTAGATAATATGTCTCGAATGATGTATTGAAGGGTAAGCAAGTTCGAAGCGAATTATCGAAAAAAAAAAAAAAAAAAAAAAAGAAAAAAAAAAGACGAATTATACACACGATGATGCGGATTCAGAAATGAATTTGAATAAAATGCTCCGCACTAATGCCGAGCAAATACAGTCAGCTTCACTATTGGAACAAGTCCGGGAGTTCATATAGATAAACGTATATATATTGGGTTTTTTTAATGCAGCCAAAGAATTTTAAAATATTTTTGTTTGTAGACAGGAAAGGAGCACCTGTTTGAAAAGGAATCCAGAGTGATAGTGCTGAAGGAACGACGATATGAAGATCTTAGCATTTTGATGGATATACCATTTCAGCATTTAGATGGGTATACCAAATAGCAGTCGTTAGTCTCTACTGAAATTTCATTGCAGGCTTGAAGAAATCTATTTATGGGAATACCCATTATGAAAATCGTCTGAAAAACTTCACAAATGAAGAGAAAATCCTGACAAAGATTTTGGCACTATGGGAAACGTTTCATACTGGTCCGAATGAATGTAAGGACATTTTCTCACCATGGACATAATAAGAGCAAAAAATAAAGAGAAAACAAAGGAAGAATTATATTTTAAGGAAAATTATAGTGATTTGAAAACGAAAAAAAAAAAGGGGTTCATTGAAAAGACATGAGGACCTAGGAGCAAACAACTGAAACCCAAGAACGATAAGTTATCAGAGTGGAGGGTGGGTGGGGATTTTTTAGTCTTTTGTATGCTCTATCCGATAGCATAAAAAGTGAAACACTTGGATAAAAACTTCAAAAAATATGGGTCAAAGAATTTTCATGTGGCATAAAACTTGCTCCTACTATGAGGACTTATCCTATTGGATCAAACGTACATTGAAAAATTCTAGTCGTTTATCATCCATTAAACCAATTTTTGACCACTTAATTTGATTTAAACCGTTATGACTATATACGTATCAGTCTATATACCAAGCCAGAGCCGATTCTTGGCTTATAAAGACATGCGCCATGAGGTGAAAATGGCAATGTCCTGAATTGCATGGATCAGGGTAGTGTACCTAATCTGTAAATTAGTTAATTTGGTTTTTAGAGTCCTATAATTTCAAAAAATAGAATTTGAAATAAATTGCCAATCGTCTACGTCATTTTTCGTCCGTTTAGGATCAATTAAAATGTGAGAGTCGATTCTGCAGTACTCTTTCCATATAGCATATAGACTAGGTACCTATTTCGTGGCTAGATAAGTGATGTTGACTTTGACAAAGCCCATGTCATCGTAAAACGATTCCAAACTCACGAACCACCAGTTTTACATCGTGAATTCGTCAAAATCGTGATTCATCATTTGAAAAACATATCGATCTAAACCTAATCCGGGGTTCCAGACTCTATACTTGCAAACGAAAAAATACCTCCTAATTTTATAAAAGGAATTAGTAAACTTCCAAAATACATACCTAATTTTTATTCGCAGCATTCCAGCATTCTTTTTTTTTTCCTCGAATCGACTATTGATCGCTATCTTCGTTGATTGTTTTTTACCATCTCCCATCATTTGTATGCCAACATGACAAATAATATACCTACCATATTTAACTTTCTATGTTTTGTTTTCTTTCTCTCTTATTTTGGATTGTCATCTACACACTGGCACATGAATAATTTTTATCATTCGGTCGCGATCGTGACGACATATATTAGACTTAGCGTGAAACAGGGCTGAGTCACACGACTCTTTTATATTTTAAAGTTAATCCAGTTGAGCTACAGCACTGACATTTTACGCACTCGCTAGTACACACGTACACATGAAGCATGAAAAATGAAAAAAAAAAATAGTCTAGTGAATTTAAAATTCCAATTTCACGCGCCACGAATCCGAATACGATAATTTTTGTAGACGCACCACTACAGAATAGTATTAATAATTTATTAGTAATCTCAAAATCAACTACGTCCTCAAACGGTTTTCGAATGGCAACCGAACGATTGTAAGACGTGTAACTTTTCTACGCATTCGGTATATTTTATTGCAAGAAATAATATTACCATCCCCTAAAAGAGAGGATATTATTTTATTTTTTTTTGACGCTGATATAGAAAGTTTGTAAAGTATAACACCACCGTGGAGCTGTGTACCAAATTACCGAGTGGCAGAATTGAATAGGACTCGTAAAATATCGAAGATAAGGCATGGAGTATAGTCTTGAAAATTGAAGGCGTTACAAGCGTTTCAGGTTGAAAAATTGAAATTCGTTGTCAATATTTTGTCGACCAACTTACCCAAAGCTGGCGATAAAGAGTAGACAGTAATTTTTTAATGATAAAATTACTACACGAAAAGGCTTGAATTCCATTCATTACTAATCGTGTACGTGTTGAAGAATCATACAACTGAGCAACCGAGTATGGTGTGAAAAAGTATTGAAATGCAAACTAAATTTACAAATTGCTAACCCGGAATTTCAATTACAATATTGCTTCGTGAGGTAGGCAATATATCAACGAGAAAGTTTTCGTTGTATTTTCAAAGTTCAGTTAGAAGTATCTGGAAGCCATAACCAAACGTTTTTCGAAAGAAATAGACAAAAAAAAACAATTTTTTTTATGTATGTTAAATTCAAAAGTCGACTGCATTTTCTAAACGCGTATCTAATGCTACTAGTTAATGAATAATTGTACATTAATAGCTTAATCTTAAAAATTAATTTAAATAAATAAAGCATAATTCAGAATAAATTAGGGTGAAATACCCGAAAGAAGCAATGTAAGGAATTTTTCAACTTGTATTTATGATTCACCTAACAATTGAATACCTGGTATAGGTTGCTTATATATCATTTGAATCTTCGTTCATTTAACTTCACAAACAAATCATTCACTTTTCTTCATAGATTGTGAGAAATAAAATTATTTCTATAATTTATAAGAAACTTCAAAATGCCCAGTAGCCACTGGATGTCTATAATATCCACTTCAAATACCTTTTGTAGCCGCCTCATTAAAAGTATTAGAAATAAAGAATACCTAAAATAGAATTCTATATTTCAAATTATTTTCTTTAATGCAGTTTTAATAAAATACAAGTTAATATTATGAAATATGATATTAAAAAACCGGGGATTAAGCGAAATATAACTCAGCTATTGAGAAGAATTTACCTATTTCTTCTATAGTTTTTCCTCCACATTAGTTTTTCTAGTTTGTTTTTCATTTTCATCACAGAAGTCACATCTGAATTTTCTGCTGAATTTTCATGATTCTCTGTTCATGTGACCATTTTTGCATTCTGAACATTTTACTCGCATCTGTTATGAAAAATCATCCAAAAATGAACCACTGCAATGTAAACAGAGGACTTCCGCATTTTTCAGTAAAGAAATATCGGTTTTTTTTTGGTGGAGATTTCTTTTTTGGTGAGGACAGTTACTGTTCCACTTCAGGAACAATTGGTTTTAATTGAAAAAGAAACAAATAAATCTTAAAAACAATTTTTATTAAGCTATTTGAACTCATTAAAACCATAAGTTTCACAATAGAACTTGATAAAAACTATTACCAAAACAAATAATGGGAAGAAAACTTGAGTAAAATGTGATTCTTACTACCAAGGGAAAAACCACAGCCATAAACACGCATTGCTGCTAAAATACTAACAGAAACTAAGAAAAAAAACCAAACCTACAATTGATAAGAACTAAGTACACATTTTTAAATGGCTTCAAAAGGAATAATGAATTCCATTTGCAGCTACCTAAAAGATCCTAAACTGGGCATCCTTAAAAATCAGTTCTATAAAAGTAGTTACAAGTGTTGTGGCTCCGCCCACAGGTCCCAGCGCATAGCCTGTGCGCTGGTGCTCCTACTACACTCCTAACAGAGTTACGTAGGGATACTGGTGTTGAGGCGAGGCAGTTGTGAGTTACAAGGCGTGCGATGCAGGTGTGTGACTCCAACCAACTTTATATGGTCCGTTGGACCTTAAACCATTTAATTATAAGCTTCTACCCACTACAACAAGTAGGTACTTACTTCGATACTTTCTTTTCAAACTCAAAACACCACTCAACAATTTGATTAAACATTATTTCAATTAATTATAGAACGATCCCAGGCAACGCCTCACAAAATTCAAGCTGTATCATCCGTGCATATTGTATTATGATACACACCGATGATATAGCATGGCAGAATGATACAAATGTGCATTCTCCTGTAAAGAAAGAGTAAAATAAAAATTTGAAAACACAGTTTCAGACACGACACCCCACCCCACCGCTAATAATGTGTCATACCTTATCAGTTACGATGGTTATAATTACGGTATGACAAATAATTAACTGCTAATCAAAATTGTCACGTATGAATTTATTTACATATATGTGCCCATATGCATTTAATGAATCAGGTATAAAAAGCCTCAGAGCACAGTAACCATTAGACAGTGTTTACTGAGGTTGGCTCACATGTGCTTTTTATACATGATAATGAACACACAAACAGTCTGTTTACCACCTTTTGACATATGAATACATTTTTATCCACGACCAAAGATATTCCACAACGATCAAATTAAACTAAAATATTTGTAGTAACTTTTTCAATAACCATTCTTTAACGTATACTTAGGCCTAAACCAATTATTTTACTTGAAAAAATGTACTTGCAATTTTTGACGTTACCAGGCTTGTTACTTCTTTAATTTAAACAACGAATAAAATTACATAGATACAGATGTAAAATTTTTTGTTAAACATTACAAATTAGATAGCCTAATCAATAAGTTGGTAATATCTCACAAAGGACTTCCCAAACACCCTGCATATTATCGAATACAAATCAAATATTTTATCCTATTCTTTTCTTTCCATAATTTTGATTGAACTAAGAAGAAAAAAAAACAATACAGCACGTTTCCAACCAGTAATTTATGTCCAGGCGACAGATTGTTTTCCATCATCCATGTATATATATATATATATATATCATAACCTATACGTATAGGCCTATAAAGGAACTTCTTTTTTCTGTCTAATTCGTCTTCCTATTCTTCGCCGAGCATCTACACCATTATTTACTGTCGGCTACACTGAAAGTTGAAACCAGTTACTTATTTGGAAATTTTTCATTTTGTTTAATTGGTTAATCGTTAGAATAACGTTTTCATATACGTTTAAAATGTTTGTGTGCGTTGGTTTTTCAACTTATTATTAGTAAAGGAAATAAGATAAGTAGGATACGGCGGTAGCATATTATACTTTTCGCTCAAAATGTGTTACATAGCTTCTATTTTACTGAATCTATATTATCGACTCTGTTGTTATTGAGTAGTCAAACTTAAGAAACTCTACGAAAATAATGTCGAACCGTAAATTATTTTCTGTGCCAAAGAGGAGTTTACTTTATCGACAATTTATGGGTTTCGCAGAGTACTCAAAAACAAAATTTACTCGTGTGTGTGTTGGCATCTCGTTCCCTTTCTTTTCCATAACTTCACCTCACTTTTTATGCACATCTTGCTGATGGTATACAAAGCATAAACTAATTCTATCTCGTAACTGTTCTTGGCATGCTTCGCTCTAAGGAAAACGATTTTTTTTTTTTTTTTTTTTAATTTCAATTGACATATAATGTATTACCAACAGAAAATTCGTTGAAAAATAGGCTTAGGTATCGAGTAGTGATTGGCCACCAAGTAAAGGGTTAATGAGTAATTCTTTTTCTTCGCAAAGTACTATAGACGCTGTTGAATTGTGCTGAACCACAGATTTCTCTCCAATATTTCGTAACTTTTTTTTTTTTTGAGACCTGTTCTCTCGGATAAAATTTTATTTTACCAAGGACTAATTCGAGCACTGCGTAGCCTATATAGAATTCTCCAAACGCTGAGAGGATGAAATGATTTCACAGGTAAGCACACCCGGATCGTTAAAAATAATTTTCCTCCATATCCTGGTACTCATTTTGAGACATTATAACGAATTCATTTCCTTACGTTTGATCTCCTAACATCTAATTGAAAAGTAGATAAAAAACTTACAAAAGACAAAATCTTGGACGTAGGCCTATACGGAGAAAAAAACTTTAATCAAGTACCGATGATAGATTACGTAACAAAAATTTTAAAAATTAAAAAAAAAAGTTTAACGCTCGAGGTGATCCTACAGAATTGATCACAAATGCCAAACGTTTTTCATCTCATTTTATAGGTAGGTACCTATACTTACCTACTCAAAATTAACGTCATTTCATATCACAATGAAAAGGCTGTTTTTTGATTTTTTTTTTTTTTAATTTCTTATCAACTAAAAAAAGGCTAATACATCGTTAATGACAAACGTAATATTATCTGCAAATTTCTAAACATTTTTTTGGAATTTTTGCGTTCTCGGTGTTCCGCAAATTCATGACATTTTAGCAACATACATAAAAAATAATCTTGTACCAAAATTCTTTTCAACAGTCACTGGTAAGCCAGCAGGAAAAGTTGACAATTTTCTCACGTAACAAAGGTTCTAGACGTAGCGAAGGTAACCCTGCCCTTACCACATCCCAAAAGTTCATTTTGCTTTCCTAAAATTCCAGAAACAGTCTCATTCAGTTTTATAACTTAAATTACTACATCAACCACACTCTTTACATCAAAGCTGACGAATACTCTGCCTTCGAGTTTACTTGTAGCAGTGTTTTGGTGAATTTCAACAACTTAACCTACACTTGCTGTATCGTCACCCACTTATGAGATGAAAGGAAAAATCTAATTTCATCTTGCATTATATTAATCCTTCGCAATCAGAGAACCTTAAAGTTGGGAATTTTCTTTGCACAAAGTTATAATTACAACTCGACAGTGAGCGAATATTGACAGATTCGAATTTAAAGTGGGTATTTTTTCTCCAAATCATATAGGCCTACTTATTTTCCAGTAAGCTTAGGGAATATTTGACCTTTCGGCTGGATATGTAATATTGCAAGTAAAGAATAAACAGCTAGAAGGATAAGGACTTACCGAACTTCTGTTTTGCTCCTTTTCTGTTTTTAAGGTTTACTAAGTCTCCCTTGTTTCTAAGGTATAGTTTCTGACTGAAAAAGGGTTAGTTTAACAAATTAATTATTACCAATTTTTCAAAGATACCCAAGATTCCTCAATTTTTGATATATGTTTAGATGTTGACTTATCATTCTTCACTGGAAGGAATGTGGAACATTAGGTTACCTTTTCCATAAATATTGCTGCAATAAATCGCAGCACAACCATTAAATTTGAATATTTATGGTGATCACTTACATTAGTGAAGAAGATGTTTGTGCGACATGAGATAAATTTCAAAAGCTAAATAATTGTAATTTCTTTTAAAAAACAAAATTAAAATAAACTTATCAAATTTCGGCATACCTAGGCCTACAAGACTTTTCAGTTTTTATACCCGCCTCCTTTATTCTGGATACTCAGGACGAAAGAAAAAATATTTACCTACACATTTGGAAAAAGGTTCTACACCACATGGGAAGAAGGAAAGATTCCAGCCCTGTTGGGGGCCATAAGTGGACCCCTAAATTTCAAACCCTATTAGCACCTACACCAAAATACATGACGATACAATAATATATTTTATTACAAGAGCACAAAGTAAGCAATCCTCAACGAGTTACAGTTTGTAACACAAGCCACAGGCAAGTACTGTAAATCATACCAGTCAAGGTTGCTCACCTTGTGCTTGAGTTTTGAACACTATTTTTTACAATACATGCACATGGGCGATTAGGGAAGGCGTCTAATTGATTATAAGGAGGAGTCGTTCATTTTCATTGCGGGAGCAAATATTTGTTTTACTCCCACTAATGACATTTGCTTTCTGTAAATAATTTTTGCTCCCTGGTTGGAAATTTACCTAGTTGCGCATTTTGTGACATGTATTGTGAAAATTATTTCTCTCAATTCATACCCCAAAAAGAGGTTATTATTAAATCGATTTTGATTGGGAAAATACGAGATTTCCAAAACAGTTTTGAACATCGAAAATGGTTTTCATTTATTCACCAAGTGTAGAAAAGGTGTACAAATGAGTTTTTTCTCAACTGTTTGCTGTTTATTTTTTCACAGCACCGTTCACACGTACGCAAGTTTCAAAATTTCATAATGAAAAAGGACCATTTCGCATGGTGATGCTTACACAAACAACCAAGTTCGCTTCTGGATAATATTAATTATATCTAAAATTCTCTTCATGAATGAAGTTTACCCGTTTAATCGAATAAATAATAACCTCTTTTTGGTGGATTCGTTGAAAAAAATATCGCACACAAGTAGTTAGCCGCTCGTGATAATCAATTTGTTGCACTTACAACGAGTAGCTGCGGCTCGTGCTACAACTACGCAACTCGTTGACAATCACTCATTTTGCTAACTTAGTTGAATAACGTACAACAAATTCTACTTCTCATACAACTTGTTTTTCTTCAATATAATTCCGGTGCACGGTATCCGTTTTCATCTAAAATAAAAAAATTAAAGGAAAGAAAAACGGATAGAGGAAAAAAAAAAAGCAAATGTTCTGAATCAGCTATAATTCTCCTACCACCAAAACTATAAGCTTTTATCGAAGCCCAACGTCAAAAAACTCGTGAAAAACTAAACGAACAAAAAATAAAAACAGAATTTCCTAACCCATTAAAACTGGAAAATTATTTTCTTACACAAAATTACGAGCACATGATAAAGAAGAGGGGGTCGTCGTCGATGTAATAAAAATAATTTTCATCCCGTTTAAAAAAAGATGGTTTTTGACAAAAATGATCTAATATCTCGTACACTACAGTAAATAGAATACCATTGCTGTTCAGCGATTAGTACCCACCGTAGATGTAATAATTATTTATTAACGTCCTCGTGCTTATCCAGCGAAATGCAAATTTTATAAACGTTTTACGAATACTTTTTTCTTTTTTTTTTTTTTTCCTCATTCTCTTCCTTTTGAATAAATTTAAGGATCAGAAAATTGTATTTTCTGCATTATTTATCGGTTCTCGCGCCATAGAACCCATAATAACCGTCTTTTTACGCAGTGGCGGCCTTCGAAAATTTTTCATCTCGATGATGTAATATTTTATTCGAATCCCGAACACAAAAACCCTCGCTTTTCATCGTCCTCGACTTTGGGATCGATTTCGGAAATGAACAGCGGCACAGCAGTAGATTTTTCAATTGTAAAGGGGGCTGGGGGAGGAGGGCGTAGCAAGCGCGTGTACGTGTGTATGTCTTTGCAAGCGACACGAGGATAATGTATCCGACGAAAAGGAAGTCAATTTTACAATAAAAAGCATCTAATTTATTTTTTCTTATAACTTTTCAGATCGTATTTATCTTATATTATATTTTTAAGGAAAAATTTAATGCGATAACATCGAGCTTGGAAAAATACCGAGTGAGTCGAAATCGTTTATTTGCTCAAAAGAGAAAACTGGAAAAGGAAAGAAAGAAGAAGAAGAAGAAGAAACCGTGAAACTTGTAGCGTAAGTATATTATTAGCTGTCATAACTCGTAAACACATATTCAGTATGGTCAAAGATGCCGATAAAAATGGAAAGACAAATGAAAATTGTACGTGGCGATTAATAACATCTGCAGATTAGTTAGAGGGGTAGAGTCAACGACTGGAAGAAAAAACAATTAATTTATTCCCAAAAGTCTTAAATTTTTCTAATTAGCAATAATGATGCATAGCAGAATTCCAATTATAGTTAGGAAAAAATAAGGAAAGGAAAAAAGAAGCATTTTCACTAATTTAATTAATTATCTCATCCCACGTCAAAAAGAAACAATGGCCCCCAAAACTAAAGAATTTATTATGTGTTTTGTTAACTTAATTTTCTAGCAGCGCTTGCTGTGCTAGAATTTTCTGAAGTCTCAACTTGTGTGTTAGTTAAAATATGTTTATGTTGCATTGAAATATATTAAATGGGCACTCTTGAGAAATATTTCGCAGTAAAATGCCAGTTGCCCTCTGAGTATGAGAAACTTTTGAACCCGTAATATTTTCCACATTATTTGCTGCAGAATGAAAATTACGGAAACATTTGTTCTTTTGGGTATTTTGTACCACTATAACATGTCCTGTTGCGATTCCGTGGAATTAAAAACTGTAATTTTTCAGAAAAAATTTTATATTTTGAAATTCAAAAACTTTTTTCTTTCTACCAAAAACGAACATTTCGAAGCTGATATTTTGAAAAATTTAATATCACAGTGAAAGCAATCGGCAGCAGAAAAATAATCCAAATTTATTCGCAGGCATATATATGCCATGCTTCTTCAGCCGCAGCCTTTAGAAGTGTAAACTCCCTTCAAAAATTAAAATTTTGAAAACTAATATTTGGCAAAACCGATGATTTCATTTTGTGACACCAACTTTTGAGATGGGAATCAGCCAATTTTATTCAAAGCAAGGGCATAGATAAAGAGGGTTCTAGGAGTCATACGCTCTTCCTCACTTAAAAGAGAAATAGCTAGGTACCTAAAAATAATAGGTACAATGTATATCATTGTCGATGGTATAGGAGTTTTGTGACAGAAGGGTCAGAAGAGATATTGGAGAATATGAGGACCCCTCCCTAACAATAAAACTTTCTACGCATTTGATCCAAAGGAATTGCCAAAATTCTATTTAAGGAATTTCTATTAAACGTGGTTCTCCATTTAAAGAATTTTTTTGTGAACCCTGAAATCTTCTTTCAAAACCTTTTCTATTAAACGAATAAAATTTCTATTTAACGAAGTGTGGGAACCGCCATACCTTGTCTAATATAAAATACATTCGCCAGTTATAGTCGGCGGTGAGATGGCTGTGCGGTTAAGTTCACCGCTTTTAGCTGGCAAATATGTAGGTCCCAGGTTCGATTCCCCGAGCTGACAATACCTACATCTGGTGACCCTTGACGTGTGCTGGACACGCACGCACCCTAGTGGTGATGGTGGAACTCACAACTCTCCTTCCTAACTTGAGTAGCCAATAGATGGCGCCTTATATAGTGGAAATAGAACCCGTATAGGTAGTATAAGCCTGTACGTATAGGTATAAGAGGCGTTTCTGATTCCGCCCAACCTCCCACAGCATCTAATGTCGTTCAACTCGTGTTGAGTCTCTCTAAAGGGGGAGTGTGTGGGAACCACCATACCTTGTCTAATATAAAATACATTCGCCAGTTATAGTCGGCGGTGAGATGGCCATGCGGTTAAGTTCACCGCTTTTAGCTGGCGAATATGTAGGTCCCAGGTTCGATTCCCCGAGCTGACAAAACCTACACGAAGTAACACCGCCATTTCAAAGAAGAACAGCTGTATGTATGCAATATGACAAACAAAAATTAGTGAGTAATGGGACACATGATGGAAGTGAAATTTGTTATGCTGAAATTTGTACTTGAAGAATGAATGTTTTGTTGGAAGCATGATTTTTGGTTTTTTGTCCTGTACAAACATTAAAATTCAGAAAAAGTCATATAAATTTAAAAAATTGTTTTCGCCAACTGGTCAACACTTCAACGTCAAAATTAAATCACATCCACTGATAAGAAAGCAATAAATGAAAATGTATAGAGAAGGCAAGAGGAAAATGAATTAAATAGAAATGATTGAGCCCAGCTTTTGTTTTCATTTCACGTACTTCGTTGCATGACCATTTATAGTTTACTACCCAGCACAAGGAAGTCCCACTTCATAAAAATTGGTTCACTTAATTGTGTTCTATGTTCTCAACGAGTTTTGTTAAAAGTGAATTGCCTATTCAAAAATGGTGCATCAACAGTTGCACATTTTTCTCTAAACAAACCAAATACAACAAATGTGCAGGAATAAACTCGCCAAGGAGAACAATTTTGATGTAAATAAGTATAAACCAAACGTGCAAAATATTTTCCAAGCATTGTTGATAAACACGTATGCAAAAAGGATCTATTCAAAAAGGTAAAATAGACCAAATATTTGTTTAATCCATTCGTTTGGTAGATTTTGCACATTGGGTTTGTTTGGAGAAAAATGCGCTATTGTGGATGCACCATAAGATTTTAATTGTTTTGAAGTCCAAAGCTCTGTACTTTTTGGTAACAAAAATATGTTTCAAGTTCTTCCCCAACATGTAGAATAGCAGTTCTTCAGAAAAGTGATTCAGCACTTTTCTAAAAACATCAGTCTAATATAAAAGGGTGTAAAAAGTTTTGCACATTTTTCCACATCAAACATAGCTCATACATATTTTTGAAGGTACATAATAATTTTTATACTCATCACAAAATTTTTTTTAACAGATTTTTTTCAGGAACTATCCTTTTTTTGTATTTACCATATTTACCAAACAACAACTTCGAGATATGTCAGCCCCGGATAAAAATGAATATTTCAAAACTAGTATTTGGTGAAAATCGAATGTTACTGTGAAAGCAGCATCTGAGAAAAAAATCAGCCAAATTTATTGAAATTAAGAAAGTTGATAAGGAGATTCCTGGGGTTTACAGACCCCTTTTGGCCAAAAACAAAAAAAAGCTTGACATCTAAAAACGTATATTTATAAATGGTGATAATGTTGTGACAGGAGAAGGGTCAGTGAAGACAACAGAGAATATATGGACACCTTTCTTAAGGTAGAGCATCTACGCCCTTGATTATACAACATATTTTCTATGCTTACTCAGCCACAGCCTTTAGAAGCCCTTCAATTTTTCAAAAGTAATATTTTAAAAAAACTTAATGTTACTGCGAAATTTACGTCTTAGTCAAAAATCAGCCAAACTAATTCGAAGATATATTTCCCATACTTACCCAGCTGCCTTCCAAGGTGGTAGCCCCCTTCCCTCCTCATATACTGTAACATATATTGTCGATCATAAAAGTTACAGAAGACTATATTCGAACACGTAGGCGATTTTATTTACAAAATAAATAATATCGCTGTATTCTTTCATTCTTCTTTGTAACTGTTTAATTGTTTTTCATACACAGACAAAACCTAACGGTATTCGGTGACCTCATTTATACTAGTCCCTTGAATACAAAAATCCCTCTATTTTTGTATATCTCTACTTCGTACTAATCACAGTGAAAAAATGTAACCCTAAAAGGGATATATAAACTCGTGTTTGCAATAGAATAATTCGTATACCGTACTTTATTTCTTGAGACTGTCTAATACTGTTCTCTAAATTGTTGAAAATTACTTATCTGTACTGTCGTATGTATATAGAATATTATTATTTCATTATATTATGAATTTTGTGGAATACCTTGTCGTGAGAGATATTCACACTAGAAGGTCTTCAACAGTATTTTGCGTGTTCTGCCACTTCATACGATTAAGTATGGGAGAGCCAAATCCTCGGCGAACACTGGCAATTTTTGAGCCGGTTCTGAGAGTTTATATACAGGATTTGGTACACGCACACAGACACACATGCATACGTATATGTACGTAATTATGTCATGCGTTACGTCGTTTCTTGTCTTCGTTGAGGTGATAAGAAACGACACAGTGCGTTTGGTACCAGGTCGTGACATTACCGAGATCGTTATCAGGTAATTGATCTCGGCCCGTACAATGTATCTTACCTGTACGTACGTACAGGTACAAACATACAAACGCACCAGTGTAAATTCATTTAACGTCATAAAGACGATTATTGCCATCCTTTGGGCGGCGACTGTCGTCAAGGGGTGCGAGCCCCTTTTACCTCATACGAGTAATGTACCCACAAATTTATTCTTTGTGTTTGAATATTTCATTATAAAGTCGAATTGTAGAAAGTTAAGGTCCACCATAGGATTGCGAATAATAAATAATTTAATTGATTAATATTTGAGATATATTATTATTTATTTTTGGTACTGATATTCTCGTTTAAGGTGCAACTCCCTAAAGAGTATCTACCAGGTACACTATATCTCTTTTATGCACTTACATAATATACATCCATGATATTAAATTACCAACTTCTTCTATGATTGCTACACAGGACAATTTTTGCCAAAAATTTATTTCTCCAAAATTAAGATTTACGATTAGGGAGCATAAAATATTCATAACGCAGCTACTTTCTAATGAAAATATGAAAATTTTTGTCTAAACTTAGATAAATTTCTGAAAAAAATTTATCTTTCCAAAATATTTCCCTCACTCCATAAGTCCATGATTTGGCTAATCCCAACCATCAGTGCAGTACTATATAGAAAACTATTTAACACTAAATTTGTTGTCTTCCGGTTTGCTCTTTCGAGTTAAGTAGTTTTTTTGTTTTTCTGGAGGTGAAGGCGATTTGATTAAAAAAAAAAAAAAAAAAAAAAAAAAACGGAAAAAAACGAATTTTCCTATTCGTTTCTACCGCTTTTAAAAAATAAGTATTTTTCCAATACTTTGTTCGAAGAAATTACACCTACATTGTTTTTTTTTCGTACGTACGCTTATTTTTTTTTTTTTTTAATTTTTGCTCAATTCAATTTTCAAGCTATTCAAAGTGAAAAATTTTTTTTTCAATAATATAATTACAAAACAAAAATGCTAATGAAATACGAACCCTCCTGTGGTCGGCTCGTTCATCAATCAACCGTCAATAAACGACAGAATAAGGTGCCCGATAAGAACGGCGTCTTTCAAGATCGATACACGAAGATAAAATATGATTTTATATTTTTTATAAATTAGCACCATTAACACGCCCGCGATTAGAATTCAGTTTCGTTCGACGATTACCTATCGTTAAAAACATCTCTAAAAGGTTATAAAAAAATAAAAAAATTCGAAAATATGTCTTATTTTTAAGAAATTTACCAAATTTTTTGGTTCTCTAAAAACTGACCAGATATCTGTAACTAATGTTATATCCTTATAATTTCATTCGAGCAGTAGATCCATAACTAATTGAATTATGTAAAACCTTTTCATAAAGAAAAAGAAGAAGAGGTTAAAAAAAAAAAACAAATAGGTAACTAATTTCTCTACACATTGGACAAGCCTTTAAAATTCTTTAACCTCTTTTATCGGTACTTTTATATGAAGTCCATCTTCAACCCGGAGATTGGGAGGACCATATAGAAGTTTTGGACGTCGCAGAGTAGGTACGTATATATTTATATATATATATATATATATATATACCTACAAAAAAAAAATTAGCTTCTCTAAAATTTACTTCTCTACGAAACAACCGCGAGTTAAACGATTTTTATCTTCTGATTTTTGATGTATTTTGACATACACGATCCGCTACCGAGAACCTAATCCGATAGAAGAGAGAAAAAAAAGAAAAGGTTTTTTGAAATGCGTGCATTTTTTGATAAAATCCTCCTCTCGCCGGACATGACAGGCGAAAAAGTGCAGTCTGTTTGACATTCGGACTAAATGCGCCACGTAGGCACATAATATTACGTATACCTATACAGGCCATAAGATGTGTTCGGGTACAGAGTGCTGATTCACGATGTTCGTTTATATACGATATCAAAATTATTAAAATTCATCGTTTCTGTTCGTGAGAATTGAGTAACCACCATCCAAACAAAAAAAAAAAAAAACAAAAAAAAAAACCGACGTCTTGTTTGTAGATTTGGTAGTTTTTAGTAGTATCGACATGACGGAAACTATTCACCCCCCTCTCCTACCCCTAATATCCAACCCCCAAAAATTAACATATCGTCAATCGTCTGTCTATTCTAGAATTTATTCGAGTTCGAGAAAATTGAGAGAAAAAAAATTGTAGTAACACGCAACTTGTTAATCGGATTAACGTCAAATTTAACACGGCTTACTTTTTAATGCCATCGAAAAGCTGGATATGTTACTTAGGGCAGTGAATTTTTATTCGTAGATACACATATAATTATATATAGTATACTGTGTAATATTTATGTACAGGGTAACTGCAGTACCACAGTCTGATATTGGGTCCATTGGAGACGGTATTGGATATAAAGTTGAATACATACAGACGTAGGTTACCTACGTCTATAGATATATAATATATTCGTTTAATAAGGTTCTTCGAATAATACGAATTGTGTTGTTGTTGTTGTTGTTGTCGTTGTCGTTGTTGCCTTCTTATTCATTTCTTTTTTTTTTTTTTACTGCTTCGGTTTGTGTTTTCTCTTAAGCCACCCGCTAAGAACCGACTTCCAATCACGTCATCTTAATACAACACAATGACGTGTTACATTTTCTTTTTTTTTTTTTCAAACAAATGCCCGGCTCCATGAAATAATTACTTTTCCAATTGCGGGTGACCTTCGAATGATAGGGAGAGGCGCAGAGACGACCCACGACTTCGGTTGGCGATTGATAATTATTTTCTTGGTTGGATTCGAGTAGCAGCACGCTGTGGCCCACAAGGTTCGATTTAGGGGCACTGCAACAAGTGGGTTGATGGATTACTTCGACTGCGTAACCATTTAACTTCTGGTAGGCTACATTTGTATGGAAAAATATGAAAACTCATTTTGTTTCGGTTTCATCGAGGCTAAAATCTAGTATGCAGACGATAATAAAATTTTTAATTTGGTCTTAATTGATGCTCGGTAAAATTTAGGTGAACGTGGAAGTATTTCCAGAGGGTATTTAAAAACTTCTATATTTCCTTTGGAATTTTATGGCGAGCGTTTTCAGCATTTTTTGGAAACAATTTAGTTCATCACGTTTGTCTCATCAGATATGACATCCTAGACGTGAAGTAAAGTTTGCTTTTTAAATATTATGGTTTCCATTTTTTAAGTCAATGTTCTTAATAAATAGGGCCAATTAAAGACTTTCAACTTTTTTTTGACGCAACACCGTTAAGTAGTTAATTGGTAGAAAATTTTATCATTGCAAAAAATTAAAGTGATATTTCAAGATTTTCAGCTCCTCGTCAGGTAAGTATCTAGTTTGAAATAAATTCTGAATTCTGACAATGAAAAGCTACTAAATTATGAAATTAATTTTTAGAGGTATTCCCAAAAATAGACTGCTAACATCCATATTCACGAACGTCACTTTAACCTCCTTTTACTTGAATTTCACTTTAAAATAACTTCTACTTAATTTTATATTGAACAATGTGATAACATTGTATTTTTATTTGAGAAACCCTATGACTACACATAGCTATATAGACTGAGCATAGTGATAAGATCGTCAAAGCATGATATCTCTTGTGAATAAGCATAATTGAAGGATTAAGGTTCATCTTTTAATATCGTTCAGGCTTGAAAGATTTATAACAAGTGAGAAATAAGGAAATTTTAACCGAAATGAAAACTTTTCAGCATTTAATAATGGTCAAGTTTCCAAACTTTTCGTAATAAAAATCACCTTCCGCCAACTACACTTATTATGTTGCCTTCACACGCACTGTAGCACCCCCCGTATTAAGCTCAATCTATATAGTTATATGTAGTAGTCTTACCACGTTTATAAGTACAAAATTGTATGAGGAATCATTTTAAAGTGAGGTTTAAGTAAAGGGAGGTTACAGTGACATTCGTGAATACAGGGTGTGAGTTTATGGGAGAGAATAAGACGCTAAATTATACAAGGGATCATGTATGACTTGAAAAGAAACTTAGAAACCAGTTAGAAAAATAAGACTTTAAATTTCACATTGGGTCATATCAGATTTCATATAGTTAATCTCCATAGAACAGAATGCATCCTCGTACCGAAGTCAGACTCTAGCAGATAACAAATACTGCTGTCACCGTGTAAATTGGCACGGAGTCATACAAGACCCAACATGGCCTTTTCAGAATTTAAACATTATCTCATTTTTGAGCTAAATATACTTCGGCATATTTGTGCTTAACAGAAGAGTCTTAGCCAAAAACTATTGGAAAAGTGCGTTTCCAAAATTTAAGAGAATAGTCTAACCCGTCAATGGAATGATATACATTCAAACTGTTCTTTTTTATTCTAGCTCAACATTAACAACTATTTGTTGGGTGCTTCATTAGGTCTGTGGGTAAGGTGACATAGCCGAAGTCTGCCTGCAGTTTCTCTCGATACTACCCGCAATACATATTACAAGGTTCTAGTGCAGAGAAGCAGAGATTTCTTTTTACTCGTTTGTAACGCAACCATTTTCAGTTGGCGGATTACTGGACTGACCTATATCAATGTTTTGAAGCCAATATGTTCCTTTTAGTTACCTAAATGATAACCGGTTCAGTCTGATATTTTATTTTGATATTTGTCGGAAAACGAATCAGTCACATTTAATTAAACGTACTTTTATTTATTCAACACAACATTACAGCTTCTGCTATCATGCTACAAACAAGAAGTGAGAACTACAAAAGGTTCACGAATTATGATTAAAGAACTTCCATGGCATACAGAAATATGAAAATAACATAGTTCTAAACCTAGTAACATTCTTATCATTTACTAAAGATGCTTGAATTGGAATTAAACCCAACAATATTCAATAGCCTAACTTCTCTACAATTGGATTTCCAGATTTTTCATTTCTGTACATTCAACTATGTTAACTTATGATCTGGAGAATATGTTTGATGCAATAAACCAATATTCTTTCGATCAGTTATTTATATAGGCATCCAAATTTGTATGCAATAAACTCAATCACTACAAATTTATCCTTTTGAACTTGATCTTTCAGGAATTCTGTGAGGCTTATCGTCTATATTTTTCCTCTTATTTCATCGTTTTTCTTGTTGAAATCTTTTTCCTTTTTAGGCCTACCAGATTACCTCAGTTCTGATGTATAAAGGATCATTCATGTCACTTAAATGTGTAATCGACAAAAATTAGGGCGATATCTCTACCTCCTCTCTGAAATTCTCATTCTTCATGGGTATGTTGCCTGGCACCTTGTTGTAGGCCTACCAATTTTCAATTTTGAGTACGAAAAATAAGTATAAGTTACTATTTTCCTACACTGAAATTTTTTTTCAAGAAGCAAACATCCCTCACCAAACAAATTGTTCCTAAAGCTCGGTTTCGATATTATATGAAAATCATTTTATCGTTTTATTTTAGAGTGATACCCTTCCAAAACAATTTTTTCTTCGTACTTACCTACAATTTTCTTCAGTTCTCAAAACAAATTCTGCCAACATCTGAGATTGTATTCAAGCCTTTTTATCTTGCAAGTTAATACGTAATACATTCCAGTTGGGAGAAGTGACATAATGAGGTGGACTTACATATTTTGGTTCCTCAAATCTGGTTGACCGTTTTTTATAATAATTATGTAATCGATGTAATGATGTTTTCATATAATTTCCAATTCTCCTATAATTATTACATACTTATTTCCATACAACACAAATTCATTTCAACTGCACTTTCAAACGTTTTCCTTCATGTACTATCACATCATTTGTTCAAGTCTCGACTTGTCTGGTGACTTCATCGTTTCCTAAAACCAACTCAATCGTGTACCTACACCTGCAGATAATGTCATTTATTCCCTGAACACATTTCCTTAAACTGCTAATGTTATGTTCCTCTTAATTTCATATTGGTACACATCTGATTTATGTCACCAATTCCTGTTCTCACTAGCTAAATCATTATAACATACATTTATTGTAACCAATTAAAAATAACCCCCTTGACACAATATGTAAAATCACTCGAACTAACTCCCTTAGCTCTACGTGTAACCTATTCTATATATTCATTCTTTTACTTTCACTCATATATTTGTGACGCCCCAAAAGTAGTCACCATATTAGTTTGATTAGAATAATATAAATATGAAATCTTAGAGATGCCTATGGGAAGAACCAGACAGCCCAAGATCATAGATCTTGAGAATCATGGTACCTAGGAAAGGAAAGACATGAAAACTTAGTGTCCCATATACCATGTGAACATGAGGTCACGTCATATAGACTCTACATAACTCCTCCTAAATTTATTGTTAAAACCCCTACAGTTTGGTAAATAATCTCACAACTATATAGTTCTACAGAACAGATGATAATAATAATATTATTTAGCTTAGATCTCATTATCTTCAGTGCTGTTGAATGTCCATTTTTGTTTCTTGATGAGTTATATCATATGGAGAAGGAAGGTTTGAGATCGTTTTGTTGTTTCTTCTGTTGGCGTATTTTAATAGCAGCCTACAGAGGGCATTTTGATTATAAAAACGAATCCTTTGAAGAAACAGTAACTCCAATTTGTATGAATTTTTATTTGTATGATCTTTTCACTTTCTTACCATATTAAAAAAAAAATCAAGAAAAATGATTATTGCTTTAAGCCGATTAAAAACAGACTGACTTTCTCTCTCACTACTTGAACATTCATGACTGTTGATTTTTATCTTTTATCATCTTAGAGGGAAGTCAGTCATCGATGTTATTTGTTTGTTGAGCTCCGTACCTACACTTCATAATCTGTATCTTTTTATTTAACATTAATCGAGACGGTTAAATGTAAAAAAATGTATTAGTTAATAGGAGAAGAGCCTAAATTGTACAGAGCTCAACTTATTAACAGCTTTTTATTTTTATTTAATTTTCAATGAGAATAGTACCTCACATACTCAATAACACTTTGTATCTTAATATAATATACACCATTATAAAAGTTTAACTGTATCCTGTTCTGTTTTGTTAGAACTATACCTTACAATCAGACACTGTAAGTACGGTTACTACCGTTGTTTTTTTTTCCTCGTAGAAAATATTACTAAATTCTCAGACTGAAAATAAAAAATTACTCACATTCCGAAGCAACAGTGCTAAGTCTGCAAAGAAATGAAAGTATTTTTTTTATTTATTTATTTTTTTTTTTTTTGAAGGAAAGAAACAAAAATAAAAATTTATTTTATCATTTTGGATAGTATAAGTTAAAGAATGAATAATAAATTCACCTACACTAAACCACTGCTGTAATGAATCAACTGTAATTATTATTAATAAATAAAATTCGATAAACATTAATAATTAATTAATACGGCAGATAATTGCAATGAACTTAAAAATTTCATGATAAATTATACCTAACCTTGCCAAACGTAGATTTTCGATTTTATATGTTGTTAAGCTCTTTTATTGTTCCATTTCACGAAAAAAAATTTCCTAATTGTTCAGAAAATTCAAGTCTTTCCTCACCGAACTGCTGCTCCAGATCTACTTCAGTAAATATCTGTATAGTATACTGCTTTATCTACCCACTTTGTGGTTTAATAGTTTTAATATCCTCGATAATATAAAATATACGTTCATCTTTTTCTTATTTTTTCTTCTAATAAGCACTAAACTGCCCAATGGTCAAGCGCATAAATGTGAAAGTAGAAGATGCGCCAGAAATCAGCTGCACATCCAGTGACAGATATACTATCCATCATATCGGACGAAATCGAGTTCATTGATTCCATTTTCAAAAAAAAAAAACAAAAAAAAACGATAACATAAAATAATAAGACAGCTTAGAACGTAGCCAAAAGTGCATGGAATGCAGCTGACTAAGACGAATGCTACCATTGTCCAGTTTTCTTTTTTACTTTAAAACGAAAAAACCGAAAGCACTCGAGACGACTACAGTCGAATTTCATTCGCTGATTTCAATTTTCACTTCACTCGTCTATTTCTAAATAAATTATAGGTACATATATATTACGTATCTAGGTGCCTATACCTAAATAGCAGCCAGGGTAGGCAACGTTTTCTTTCTTCTTTTTTTTTTTTACGAAATAATTACCAAATTCTAATCTCCGTAACCATCGACGCGTTTGTGTAAGCTAAAGATTCATTAGCATTTTAAATTTTCTTATACCCCCATAGCCATTTCCTTTTTGACCAAATAATGGAAAACAGACAAATATGTTAGGCTACCTTATAGTACACAGTGCCTATACCTATGATATTATGCTCTTACACATATCCTATAGCTTAGGTGTGTGTGTATATATATATATATATATGTATACGCATACTTACCGTTGGTATACGTCATTTTGAGAACGTGGTAAACTATACAAATGATTTAAAGCGTAAAATGGTGTATGAAACAACGTGCTAGTCGTTTTTTTAAATGAAAGAGGTTGTTTTTTTTTTTTGTTTTTTGTTTTATAAACGATGGAGAAACTAGTCAGGTTGCATATATACGCGCCATCTCTCTCGACCCATTCGGCTCGTTTACTTTTTGGTTATAGTCGTTGGTCTAAAGTAGCTAAGAACAGTGTAGTTTGTCCGTCATGGTTATAAACCCTGCAATTACCATTCCAAACAAGTGATCTAACTATCATCACATAGCCTATGGCTACGTCTCACAAAACCCATTCAGAGGATAGTTTACGATGGAATTTAGCGGTTCGAATGAATACCTGTACATGTGCGGTATACTTATAAGTACGATAAGTGGTTCCGCACCAACAAGATTGGAACATTCTTGGCGTTCGTTTGTTTATTCTTTTCTTCTATAATACCTTTCAGCACACTTGTTTATTTATTATTTATTTTTTGCAATATTTTCACAAAATTGAATTTATCTATTCGCTGGATTAATTTTTCAACCTCTCTTTTAGGCCTACAGCTTTGTCACAAATCCAAATTAAGATACCTAGCTAGCAGTAAAGTTTGGTATTAAAATGAAATTAATAGTTACGAAAGAATTTACAAATGAAATAATACTATCCTTACCTAAGAATATTCCACCGTAGAAGGTAATCTGCAGTTATTGCTTGTTCACCGCTTCATACACTAGGAATGGGGGAGCGAATACCTCAGCGAACTTTAGCGATTTAGCTTAGATTTTTGTGGACTTATATACTGGCTCTTTACGGGCTCTCGCATACATATGTAGAAAATACATATGTATGTGCGTCTGATGAATGAGTTTACTTTTGCATGAATTTTCAAGTAATTGCAAACGAAAACAAACATTGTGTGTTTGATGTGCTGTGCACAAAATTAGCCAACCCTGTGGGGCCAAGCCCCTAATATCTTATACCTGTATGATCTCCACAATTATATTGGGTGGTCAGCTCCACAATAAGTAATGAAAATTCTCCATCCTACACCCTGCACTTTCACCAGAAAGTACTACAATGGGTGATAATGTTCAGTTTTTATAGAGGTTTCGTACAAAATCTACATATTAAAATTTCTTGAGTATTAAGACCTTATGTGGTCAAGAGTGAGTTTATTTTTCATTTCATGACACCAAGAAACTTTTGGCTCTATTAGCTGAAATTCATATACATAAACATTTTTGTTTACCACAGTACAGCTTGTAATTATTATCCGACATCATGAAATTTGGTACACTTATTTATATCTAGACAAGGAGGAACACAATTGCGTTTGGTCACCATCATCTGAATGGTACATCCTGTACATCCTATTATGTTGCATTTTTGGCACTTAAATGGTTCCAAAAAGTGTAATTTTTAAGCAGTCGTCACGAAATTTGGTACAAAAATTGAATATATTATATTTTAACATTTTGTAAAATATGGTTTCAATTGGCTCAACAGTTCATGTGTAGGGATGACTTGAAAATATCTTCAACTATTCCTAAGGCAAGTAAGATAATTCCAGATAAAACATTAAAGCTGTATGAAGATCCGGCTTGGTGTTATTTTATTTGCTAAGAAATCACTAACTTACTCAGTATTTTATAACTTCACAATACAATTCATAATGAATTTCATTGAAATTAAATTAACCTAGACTTTAAGATATCCAAAAACATTATCATACCGATATTTTCCATCAGCACGTACCCTTAATAATATAATATTTAAACCCTGTATATATACTTGGTGTCCCTAATAACGGAGATAATCTTATAATTTTTTTCATTATTTTTCCGATGGTTCAGTTTTGTTGTTTGGACACCATTTACGAACAAGCATTAAATATGATGTGTAAACTACATACAGATGAATATATCAGTATGCTAATTTCATTCGCCGTCTTAACATTTATATTCATTTTCAGCTTCCCAATATGAAAATAATGTAGATTATTATGATATTTACAAAAAATACACTTCTTTGCAACCTTGTGCATCAGCCTTTATGGTAATTATGAAAAAATGTACAGAAACTTTTTTATTTAAAATCTTAACTACCTTAACTTCATAAATACTCAAGAACTTTTATTATAAATTGCTTAGGTTTTGAGGAAAAATGAAAAATTCATAGGTTTCACATTGTGTTAAAAACGAGAAGAGGGCACTAAATATGAATAAAAATTTAAAAAAAATAAAGAGTTGTTCACTTCTCATTTTCTTTCGTTTTTATATTCATTCCAAACAACGAAACAACATTACCATCTACACTTTAATTTTCAATACCATTTTCTCCTTCCACTTTTTTTTACCATTCTCTACCCTGTCTCTTACAATTCACACATAAAACATTGGTAAAAATTGTTTGGCGAACACTTTTTCACAAACTAACTGCAAAAGCATTTTCAATGCTAAAAACTAAATAAATCAGACCTTATAGCACAGGGTAGGGTGTTTTATAGCTTATTATGGAGTTCACCCTCAACATTCGCGAGCCATAAAACTATATGTAACTATTAATACTACCTATTTCAAACACTTATTTTACTGGGTTATACCCAAAGTCGGTTTTAAGGAGGTGATTAGAGGTATAATTCTCCACAGTGTCATAAATAAGGTCAATTTAAGACACAATTATTCGGTTTTTCAAATTTCATATCTATGAAATATGTAAAAAAATGTTAGCCCCTCCAATAAACATTCATGAATATTACAAAATGTTATTCTATCCCTCTCTCCAAGAAGAAATCCTGAAACCAGGCCTCGCTATACCCTTTATTATATCCATACGGTCATCCTTTATGGTGATACACACTATAGCTATCATCGTATAGGCAACCCGTACATCACTTGCCCCTACAATATACACGTAGATACCAAATTTCACTACATCGACCAGTAAAAATATTATTCTTGAATATTCTTTCTGTGAATGAATAGTAAGCTTAATGGGTTACCTTACAGCCTTACTCGTTGGAGGTCATGAGAAATGAGCCTCTCATTTCATTTTTCGTAAATTTGTATCCTTGTTATAATGTTAATGGATAAAACAAACATAAATGCATGGTTTGCTATCATCGTATACCTTCGTAAATTGGAAAAGTTAATAATATCTTAGCACTGTGCCTATCATCTGCTGTATACAAGTTGTTATCTGCCCTACGTAGTAATTTTTTTTTTTACCTTTCTTTGTTTTTATTTTTGGCTAAATTAGAGGTTAGGTCGTTAATTTTAATTAAGTAATTTCAAAAAATATGTTCGGTACGCAGCCGGGGAGAGGGAGGTATTCGACAGTGATGAAAAAAAAGGGAAAGGATGATTGTGCTGAAAAATATAAGCAGTCGAATTCAAAGGTTCCATGACACATGTGTTTGCCTTTCGTTTTCCTTTCTTTATTTGTGTACTTAAATATAGCATATTCGAAAAAGTAACCAATAAAATGAAAAACTCTTTAATAAAAATGTTATGAGTATGTACAGTGGCACCAATACGACTGAATCTTTATCTTGCAATGTGAAGCACTGACTAGCTAGCTAATCTAGTGATACGGTGGTATTGAAAAATTGGCCCGAGCTCAACCCTTTAAGGGTACCATCCTGAAATGAATAACGGATGCCTTTTTCTGCTAGAGATAAAGACCCAGCGATGGCACTGTATTGGCCAACCAAAATCTTATGTCTTAAAGATTCAATTAGCGCATTTTATTTTTAGGATAATCCACACTGGTCATCATTTATGTGCACAAAAGGAAAACATAGTAACCTAGTGAAATTGGTCAACCATTTCTGCGGGGTCAAAAGGATTTAATTGTATGGCTGCAGTGCATTTCGAGCAAATTGGAGAAAATTGGATTATGCAACAGTAAATTACACCACGATCAGTCGTTGTAAGATTTCTATTTTGTATACTTAAAAATAGTGTTGTAAGAATGATTTTTCGACCATTGCTGTCACAGGGTAATCTAGTTTTATTTTATTTTCTGGTGTAACACCTATGAAATTGAAAATTTTTTCTCCTGAATTCATTTTAATACATTCTGGGTCCATTTTCACCTTATCTTTTGCAGGAAATAATTTGTGTGGTGCAACGGCATAAAAGAGATCTTTTTGTTGATTTTAGACCACTTTACGTGTTACACCATACACAAAATATTAATACCGGAAATGGATATCAATATCTCTGTAGAATATTAAGAATAATTAATTTATTATCCACTGAATATTGTGAACCTTAACTTTTGAGAGACTTTATAAAATATTTCAAACACAAAGATTAGTTTAAACACTTTTAATAAAATAATAATTTGTATAACACAAGTACATTAAATAATATTTCAAAATCAGATTGAGTATTGGGATAAACCCTTAGACTGTACAAAGTCTATTAAGAACTATGCATTAAACTGTGTATTAAATTGAACTGAACATCGTTTACTTCATAACCAGGGTTTTTATACCCATTCAGGGTATGTAGACATACATGGTGAATAGACTAAGACAATTGAAGTAGGGACTTGATGCTGACTCGCGATATAATCGAGGAACCAGCATATTTAAGTCACTGAATATCATGACAATATTCACATATTCTCATAATATTCGATGGGGGTATTTTAAATTGTTTTGAAGGAATAGTAATGGTATTTTATTTACAGGGCCGAGTACCTGAAATATTGGTACTAAAATAGAGTCACCGAATATGTTCATCATATTTAAAAAATAGACGAAAGTATACGTTACATGAGAGTGATAATTTTCTTGCCTGCATCACTTCTAATACAAATTACTTTTTGAACACTAGGTATCAATTGTCTATTTTCGAATCATAACTGTCACATCTTCTTTAGGTATATATTTGGAGTACCTGATTTATAGAAAACCAATTAAAAAGTTGAGCGATTATATCTTGTGATCATATCAACCTACAGAGACGGGCGAAAGCTTAAGACACTCAGTAGACGAGGCATGATACTATCAGCTATTAACCTTTGAATTCGATTCTGTTTGAGAGAAGGTATAAAGTAACAACTCATCTCAACAACACAAATTTGAATTGCCTCTCTATATACATTACTCTCACTGTAACGTCCATATCGTAAGATCTAATAGTTTTTCGTAATTTTTTTTTTTCTGAAACTAGCAATGAAATATCGATATGTTCGTCCAATATCGATAATTATCGATATTTTTCTACAATTTTTTCAAAATTTTGGAATTTAGGTTTTTTTTGTTTTTGAATTATGTATGAAAATTGGCAAACTGGATTTTCTAGCGAAGTATAGCTGCACTAGAGTTTCTTTATATGATTTAAAATTTTCAAGCTTCAACCCTTTTATAAGTACCTGTTCTTAAATAGAATATTATTTGTACTATTTGTATGGGTGATTTTTTCAACTCAACTTATTTTCTCTCACAAATTTTTTACCACAACCAAAAACACGTAAGTGGATACCTGTACTGCTTTGATGCATAAACTTATATACTTATTATGTTACTCAACTTGTATTAATTTCTACTTCAATAAACAGAAACTGTAGATCATTTTTAATAGTGTTTTTCTTTTTTGAGGTTGAGTACCTATATCGAATAATTTTGTTGTCATCCCCTCAAATTTGAACTTGTCCTCGAATAATAGTATTTTTTTATGTGTAGTCGGCCTATGGGTACAATATGCGTTTTTTTCCTCAATACCTTAGAAAGTTTTTATCCTACTTTTTAGTTATATGGGGGACTACCCCAGATGAAAGACTTCATGGATTTTTATTGAATTTTTCGGATTTATGACTTTGAGCTGTTTTCGGTGAATTGAGAATCAAACGTATGATAGAGTAAAAAATTCTAGTGGATAGAAATTCAAACTTTTTCTTTTCTATCAACAAAGGAATTTGAAAATAATAACTGAAAACCAGAAATTCAAGAAATTTCACATAAATAAAGCATGTAATTTTTTTTTTTTTTTTTCATACTCATGATGAAGAAGTTAAAAATGTAGAACTTGTTGAGGAATCAGCACACACAACAATCGACAAAAGATTATACATACAATCGTAATCATGTTGTGTTAAGGATTTTTTTTCGTAGGCTTTCGTCTTTTTGCAGCTTCAATTAATTACTTTTTTCGAGACATTTATCATAAAAAAATCAATGGCTTCAATTCTGTACACTCGTAAATAAGAATGCCATACAAAATAATCAAGGCTGAAATTAAGTAAAAAACATTTTCTTCCGTGTAACAAATTTTCCTATTTCAAGAACCCAATCAACGAGCTTTTTCATCAATAAAGAAAAAATGAATGCGGAAGGTCATACACGATAAAATTTGCACACGCAATAAACCAATCAGTCGAATTGGTCACGGATGGAATATTTGACTCGATAGGATAGGCTACCTTTTATTGTACAATTTAATTTCGCAGCACTGGAACAGTTTCATGAATAAACTATTATTTAATCTATCTTACAAAGTGAAGGTACAGGGTGTCCGGAAGATAAACAATATCATTTCCGAAGATCGACTTTTTCAGTCGAAAAGAACAAAATAGTTTCTTTTGCAACACTCTGAAAAATCCTCTTTCTGAATTATATTCCTCCAATTGGAAAGGGAAGAAATTAAAAATCCGATATATCTTCGCAGGACCCGGATTTAGGGAGGGTCGTAGGAGGCCGGTGGCCCCGGGACCCCACCAGAGTAGGACCTACACCAAAGGATGAAAAAATTAAAAAATGGAGGTGGTATGCGAACAAAGTGAAGAGAAAATTTTTTCAAGAGCAGCACTTGCGAGCTCCCGGGCAGAACAATCCTGAATCCGGCCCTGTAGCTTCACCAACAATTTACAAAAATACATTAAATTTTGGTTATAAGGGTGTGAAGATTTATTTGAAGTATATATTTTCACCTAGCCTTAGAAGTTTATCTTTCATTTCGAAGGGAAGCGGAGGATTGTCACATAATCAACAGCCATACGTTTTTCATCCTTCATTTTATCGAAAAGTGAGTCCCAGTACTTTATTTCGGAGGAGACAATACACTAAAAAAGGTGAGCTCATATCTTATCTTTCTGAAAAAACTCAATAATTTTCGATAGTTAAAATTTGATTAAAACCCATTGATTCTGGCAATATTTCGTAATTTCATGCACTTATCGACTCACCCATTTTTTATCAAACGTAAACGTGAAGAACAATTTTAGGGTTGTGGGTGGCGTAAGTGGTTACGTGCTCGGCTTTGCAATCGAAAGGTTGCGAGTTTGAGAGACCGACTTCCGTCATATTCCTGATTCCCGATCCAAAATGGCGGTATGCTCGGTACGGTTCTATTGGTGCTCCAGTACACAGTTGAAAAATTCATGTTTGCTAGGCTACAAACCATTGGATTCTTCTTATCTTAATTCTGCTTTCAAATATATCCTCCTTCCACTAGATAAAATGGCCACGTAGTCAAACCCAATTTCAAAAGAAAAATTCCAATTTAAATCCTAGATCTAGGAGTATAATATAGGAATTTTATGACTCCAATTTTCGGATTCTGTTTTTGTTTTTTACTTGACAGGATTTTTAGTTGAGTATTTCATTATGTTTCTTGAGCAAATACTATCCCTACCTTAATTAATTGGTACAGAGGTAGTAGGAGACGGGGAAGTTTACATGAAAAAAAATTCACCTTTTGCGTGTTCGTTGCGATGATGTGTTGTTAGTCTCTTACGAATCATAATGAGTACAAATATCTGTAATTTTACTAACTCTTTCAACAAAATTTTTCAACCGGAACGCCCCTAAACCTTTCACTAGACCACTAAAATTTCGAAGTCCAGAATTATGACGTCATCACCTCCTGCGTGAAGAAAATCGATTAAAGCCAAAATAAAAACAAACATAGTGGTACCAAAAGCACCGTCCGCTCGATCCGCACTAACATCATTAGATAAGGTCTTTGAGTTAGTATTAATGTTCGTTCCAAATTTCGTGACTGTTGAACAAAAACTTCGACCTGCACCGAGGTTATAAGAAATTGACTTATTATATAATTATTACCTGTATAATTAATTACCTAATATAAAATAAAATTATGCATATAATATTATATATAGGTACACTAGGAGTACCATGTTTGCAAATATTCGCATCATTAGATTATCATTTATTAAAAATAATATTTTATAGAAATATAAAAAAATTCTGTAATTAATGTAATTTAAGTTATTAATATGAGCAATTTAGAATTTTATGTAGATAAATGATTAAATTGAATGAATTCAGACAGAAGTTGTATATCAGAGTATGAGAATTTTGAGAACAGAATATAAATGTTTCCCAGAATTTCACAAGATAGCTGACCTAGGTTATGCTTGATGTTTATGCATATGTTCAAGTTTCATATAGAAAAGTTTTAATGAATGACCATGGGGCCAAGGTTTCCCGATATATTGATGTATCAGCACCTAATATGATATTGTTAGGAGGAGTGACCTCCTCTAGGAAGCTGCTATTAGAACATATTAGTCCTCTCCTAAGAATTAGGAGTGAGCATGTTTAGATGAAGTGATTAATTCTCAAGTTTCGTGTTAGGTTCATATTTTGTGATGACTGATGAGTGATGATGATGAAATAACATTAATGGTAAGGACTAAACCAAAGTCTAAAATGAATAAGCTTTGACTGTAAGAAAAATTTATTATAATTCACATGACATTCAAAAAGTTTAAAAGTTTTATGCTGGTAACACTGATTGAAATGTTGAGTTTGAAAAGATACTTTTCATGTACCTATGGAACTTTTATACTAGCAACACTAATTGAAACAATGATTGAAAAAACATGCTGTCTTAATTGATTTGTGTGGAATGCGTAGCAGGAGTGAAATTTTTGTAAACAGTATCACTTTGCTTTTATTAAAATGATATATATACATATTTATAATCATATGTATGAATTTGAATTTTTAATCACAAAATTTTCCTTGAGTTATGAAACAAAAAACGTACCTACCCCCTCCCATTAGTCATTTCATGACATCAAGGTTAATGAGCAAATTTTCACAGCAAACCTATTTAAAAACTGGTAACAAAACATTCAAAGCCATGCAAACACAAATACTTACTCCTCTTTAATAAATTTCGTTCATTTTTGTTAATTTTTGACCATAACCCGACGATAAAAAAAAAAAAAAAAAAAAAAAAAAAAGCAAAATTAGTACTAAGTAATCTCAAGTATTATTTTTAATTATGGATAATGCAACCACATCAAGGCCAACTTTTCAAATAAACTTGTTCAATTTTCATTTTCAAACTTTTTTCAATGATTAGGGGGGGTCCATATCCGAGAAGAAAATTAGGTGCGACTTTCAGGGAGCTTATGAAATAAAATAAAAATTTAAACTTACACTTAGGTAGCAAAAAACAAAAAAAAAACCCTCGCGGAAATCCTGCGGCCGGCCCTGATATCAGGAAAGTGTTTGTAGGATTGGTGTTTTGAAAACGAGAGACAATAAAATTATAGTTTTTGTTTTTGTTTTTTTTTTTTTTACAGTTTATAAATCGACGATTCATTGGATACCTATGCAGTAGGTATGTCGAAAAATACAATCATGTATTGATGGAATGAGCCACTCGTACACTTATTGTTTTGTTGAAGACGTATACCGCATAGAGGCGCATATCACAAAATAGGATTACAGCACCGTACTGTACAATAGTCCAGTAGCCTTGATTATTCTAATTGTCATTCGCTTGTTTCATCATTATCTGTACATACATATACAGACTCCCACCTATATACGTATATATGTATATATATGCATTTGGCTATCGGCAACAATATGCGCCATCGATATACGCGGATAATTCTTCTTCTAGTCGTCTCGGCTTGAGTCTACAGCCAGTGAAACAAAACAAAACAACAACAACAACATCAAAAATCTTTTCAATTTGATAACTACTGGACATGGATACAAGCGCGGTCGTGAGAAAAGAATTTTTGTTTTGTTTCGAAATGTACAAGAAGATGAAGGAGATGCGGGAAGACACATACTAAAAAACAACAACAACAACAACAACAACAACGACAACAAAAATAAAAAGACAACGTCGGCGAAAGCACCCGACCGCGGTATTGTTTTAGTTTACGAATTTCCTGGAAGCAAAATAAAATTATTTTTTAATTTGTACGCGTTAAAGGGAGTATCAGATGGTGAAGCCTTCAGACGCCAACCGCCATTTTATTCACTCTACTCGACTTTATCGTGGAGGTTTCTCAAAGGGGAGAGTGAAAATATAAAGAAACCAAAAGGAAATCACCATCAAGTTGCGGTGGAAAAAAGCTCGCTGATATGCAATATCTTAATTTTCTGTAATTAGTCGTTATTACGTCGACGCCGAAGAACGAAGACAAACAGATAAAAAAAAATTTCTAGCGCAGCAGTGCTTCGCTAGAAAACCCAGGTTGCCAGTTTCGTCTACGACTCAAAAAACAAATTTCAATTACAAATAATTGTACAAAATTATCGATAGTTATTGATTTCTGGCAAATGTATCGATCAATCCATATTGCATTGTTAAAATTTCAAATAAAAAATTCCAAAAAACTGTCGATAGTTATATCGATATCTGACAGTTATATCGCTCTGTCGATATTTTATTCGAATATGTTTCAAGTAAAAAAATTACAGAAAAGTAACGAGAATTAGCGATGTCTCTGATAAAAATATCGATCTATCGACGGATCATTGCTACGGTTTTAGCCAAATCATTAAAAAATACTGGAGCAATAGTCACAAAATTTTCACCAAACTTGCTCCTATATGTCAACTATCTTCCACCAAAATTTCAGTCCTATTACTGGAAGTAGTTTTTGGAAAGACGCACTATCAATGTTTCATTGACTTCGGCTTCGCAGAAACTATCGAAGCAATAACCAAAAAATTTTAACCATATTTTATCCCCTGTACTATCTTCCACTAAAACAGCTCTATTCTCATAATAATTTTCCCAGAATTTTGGAAAACACACTTTTTCAGGAATTTGATGATTTCTAACTTTCCTGGAAACTACTTAACTAATACGCACAGATCTTCTATCAAATCTGGGTTTATAGGAGGAATATCTTTCGGAGAAATTTCATTACGAAGCTTTTCGTAGCTTTTTCAGAATCGTAGAAAAACCACTTTTCCAGGAATTTTTGACGCTCTAGTTTTTTCTGAAACTACAGAACAAATAAGCATTAAACTCCCTTCAAACATGGTACTATACGAAGACTACATTTTATGAAAATTTCGGTCCTATTCTTTTCCTAGTTTTCTCAAAATCGTAAACACAATATTTGTTCCAGCAGCTTTTTTTTTTTCCTGTCTTCTCGGAAACTACAAAATAGACACCAAACTCCTACCATACCTGGTCCCTTATAAGGAATACGAGTATCTTTCGTGCAAATTTCAATTCTTCCTATTCCGTTTTTTTTTTTTTAAACCGAGAACCCAATATATTCTCCAGTGCCTAATTTTTCTTTTGCAGCTTTCTCGGAACCTACTGAAACCAATAAGCAAAAAACTTCTATCAGACCTGTAACTACATAAGAGCTATTTTTCATGAAAATTTTACCTCAGTCACTTCTATCCTATCTTCAAAAATCACTTTTCCAGGAATTTTTTGATTCTCAATTTTCTCCAAAATATACACCAAATTTCATTCAGTCTTATTCCTGTATAAAAAATATCTTTTGTGAAAATTTCAGCCTATACGTTTTGTAGTCTTTTTCAAAACCATACAAAGTTTGAACGATACAGTCATACGTAAATAGTATACAAATAAGTATAGTACATTGAAAAGATATTAAGTTAAAATTGGAAAATTGGAAAATTGTACCAATCATTCTTTTTAAACGGAAAATTTTCGTCATCCCCATTTCGAACTCTTTTGTGAGGTCGATTTTAATACCCCGTTTGCAAACAAACTAGGTGAAAAAAAAAAAAAGTGGAAAATCTAATTAAGAAAAAATAAGAGAATAAACGAGCGAAAAACTCTCTTTAAAATAATGTAATTTGCACAATGAATGTTTCTTATACTCTCCTTTTTTCGTTTTTCTTTTTTTTTATTCATAATTATTGTTAATGCTGTTTAAATGTCGAGAGAATGATAACTGTCCTTTTTTTTTCATGCTTTATGTGAAATATTACTTCATTATACTATCGAAGTACGTTATGGTGACAAGAAACAGCTTCATTCCCTTTAAAATAGGGAGTTTCGTTTGTTGGTATAAAACAGCCGTTCGAAGGGAAACAAAAATATTAGTCAAGTATAATCAACGTGAATTAAAATTTCGACAAATTTTGAATTTTCGGTAGGCATTGTGGGGAAAAAAAATTTTAAATGAGTAAATGATGCGCCTCAATACCTACGTTCCACCATCATTATTTTGTATTTAGTTGCCTATCATTAATGGAAATTTCTTGGTTTATTTTCCGCCAGGTGTGATTATTAGCCTATCAAAAATAGTAAGAGTTTAAAAAGTTATAGCCCAAATAACATCGCACCTACATATCGGCACGTTCAGAATCGAACCGATAAAATCGTAAAAGATAAAATTTTATTGGACTTACGCTTTATTTCAAGATTGCGAAGATATAGCGCACGTAACCAGACTTACTTCACTTGGCATCAGCTCAGGCAAATTAAAACATTTTCAAATAATTAATATCGTATTAATCGTACTTATTTCAATGGCGTACTCGGGGTGAATATTGGAGGTCGACACCCACTTCAAAATGTACGAATCGTTTATTATAAAGGAAAAAAATAAAGAAAAACCAACGGTACACTTAGTTCGAAAATTTCTCAACCCCTATCCGAAAACAAATCCTTGGTGCTCCTTCGTTGTATTTGAAAAACGAAGTAAAAAAAACTTTAGTATGCATGTCAAATTCATAATATCCATTTGAATGATAAATTATTAAGTGAAAACTAAATTGTTCAACTGGAAAAAAGTAAAAACATTAAACGGGATGTAGACAGATTTTTTGTTGCATGGAAAACTCAGGGGATCTGGACCATGAGCTTGAAGTATGCATTTTAACTTCAAGAAATCAAAATAAAAACTCCAATACCACAATACATCGCTAGAAAACCTAGTTTGCCTATTTTCATTTACAATTTAAAAAAAAAAAAAAAAAATCTATAACCTTTGTGGAATACCATACATCGTTGAAGATATTCCAATAATAGAAGGTGTTCTGCAGTTATTGCGTATTCACCACAAATCATAGACAAGGTATGAGGAGCCAGGAACTCGGAAAATGCTCGCAATTTAGCCTAGATTTTTGAGACCTTTTATAACACAAAGAAACATATGTAAAGAATATGTACATATATGTAATGACTAATTGCGACATATTTTATGTTGCTATGGCAACTGGTAAAATATGGCGCATGCACTGATAAGCCCGATTGTGACATCACCCAAGATTTGAACTATCAATTTGTCACAGTCTGGATGTTGCAACTTACTTACATGAATTTGCAAGTAATTACATATAAACATACATTCTGTTTAACTTGCAGTGCACAAAATAAGTCACATTTCGATGACAATTGTCATCGAGAGGCCAAGCCTCTAACTTCATACGAGTTGTCTAATTCCCATAACCTACATTAATATAACCCATAAAAGACGCTTCTAATTCCTTGCGCCGTAAATATGAAAAACATACTTCGAGTAACACAGGCGAATTTTTGTTCTCCAGCAAATGTTATTTGTTTTACATTTTTCTTGAAACTACTACCAATCGTTTTCTTCTCTCATGGAACGGATAATTTTCATCATCCGCACCGACTACCTCTCGTCTTTCTTGCGAAGTCAATTTTAACACCAACTTTTCAAGCAAATTGAGTAAAAATAGGTCCACCAAGGGCCAAATACTGTACAGGAACGTTTGGTAGATACTTGAGCACCTTAATAACTAATACTAATTAAGAATTACTCGTGCCAATGTACATCAAATACTGGTTAATGATGTGAAAAATGAATCTTGGTCTTTCTACAAGACCAATACGGTAGTGAAACACCATCTTCAGTAGCAGACCAAGACTTTACTAAGTAAGGTCAAGATCAAATGAAAAACTTGAAAAATATGACCAAATCTTAAGATAATTGCAATCTTGCGACTGCAATAATTTTTAGTACTTATTATTCAATTTTTTTATTTTATACTTAATTTGGAAAAAATATGAATGCTAAAATTTTAATTTAGTCGTCAAAAATAGAAAAATCGTGTTAATAAAACCGAAACTATGGTTTTGGTATTGGTCTTGACCTTTGTCCTGATCTTGCTCATCGCTAAAGAATAACGATCAGACCAGCACTCAGAAACACCGATTCTTACTTATTTATGGTTTTTTCATTCTACCCCAAACATTACAAATTGCGTAAGCAGCACGACCGCGAATACTTTACAGTTCCTTCATATATTTTGTTTTAAGATTACAAATTCGAATGCTGCTTAAACATAAAAATGTATCCAACAATTGGCTATCAAGTTGGAAAAACGAAAACGAGTCGAGTGTAACCAAGTTAAACTTGACTATTAAGCAACCTGTTGAAGCAACGACAAATAAAAAATTTTCGAAGCTTGCCACATGTACCTACGGGGGCTTACACACTGATCCTTAAATCGAAGAAATATGTGTTCGTCTGTATCGTTAATTGTTCGTCATCAATAACCACCAAGTATATAAATAATTAAGAATAACTCGATGAGGGTACTTTGAAAATGTTTTCCACCGTAAACAATTTTGAAAATTCGATTTAATTACACTTTTGTAATCATTACCAAACATTTAAAGTACCTAGGCCAACACTTACAATATTCTCTCACGTGCTTTGCATGTAATCGTTTCATTAATCTATAACGGAAGAGAAGACAAGACAGAGAGATAGAGAGATAGAGAGAGAGAGAGAGAGAAAGAGAGAGAGTGAGAGAGAGTGAGTGAGAGAGAGAGAGCTGAGATAGAGAGAAACAAAAAATAAGTAAAATACTTAGCAAGAAACTGAGAAAAAAAAAATCAATCGGTTAGAATATTATTGTAAATGCGGGTAATTTCATTTAATAATCTCTACCGTGCCGTTTCGATTCGGTCACAAAATTCGATTTCTGTGTTCGACGTTCGACAAACGCCACTTTATCGCATTTTGATTGTAATTTATATTTTCCGAACCGTAAAAAATTATCGGTTAGCCGCGTGTACGGGGAATAGCAGGGTAGACAGAAAAAGAAGGAAAAAAAAAAGCATCCATCGTTTAGGCCTACAGAAAAAGTGCATAAAGCTACCAGTTTTCTTTACGTTTTTTATAGATGACGACCGAATGAATGATAACTTGGGCCTATCGTTGCCGTCGTGTGACTGCATAAACTCTTTATTTTTGAATGTTATTCAGCGTACAAAAACCAGTTTTTTCTAACATGTGCACGAGATTTTCTGTCATTTGCAACACCAGCCATTAGTATAGGCCTAACCACCAAATTGATGATTTTTTTCTATGAGAGGTGAGGATCAATTTTTGAAAAACAATAAAAATCTATATTTACAAAAATATTTAAATAAAATTATTAAAAAATACAATTATTATTAAATTATTATATATATAGGTATAATAAATCATTTACAAGCCCTGAAGCATCGCTTTGGCTTGTGCTGTTCTGGTAACACTGTTCAATTTGTTATTTCGGCAGAACATCGAAAATGGTTGGCACATGCGCAGGAAATTTCCAATAATTTCGGTATAGTTTAGTTCAAAAAGACGAGGTTGTACGTTTATTATAACGATTGTTTAATAATTATTAACATTTATAAAATTTTCATGTAAAAACTGTACTAATATTATTGTTAAATAACGATTTGGTTAAAATAGATTTTATTTAAAATTATCATGGAGAATCAAACCAGCGACCACAGGTTAAAAACTGCTGAACACATTCATACAGCTACGCCCACTGTTAACAGAAGACTGCCTAATAGCAGTTCACATCCTCACAACACTCCCCCCTATCACTTGCAATGGAAGATGCGAGTATTAAACAATGCACACAGAGCGCAGCTACATACAGGCTGTTAGTGGGGAAACCCTGACAAACCCTAACAGACTATTGCAGTGCTGTCCACACTGAAGGGGGCAATGCGTGAATATGTGTAGTGCAGGTGGTGTGTTCAAGTCACATCAGGACAATAGATGTAGGTCGGCAAGTGTGGAGAATCATACCAGCAACTCACATGTGAAAAAGTGGTAAACATGTCTACGCAGCTATGCCACCACTGACGGAAGACTACCTAACAGCAGTTCACATCCCCACAGTCATTAAAAGACGAGTTATTCTAACATTTGAAAAATTTTCATGTCACATTGTAGAATTTTCTCCTGACCAACCAAAGGAAACTTGTCCAGGTTCATTTCTGAGGCATATGCTCCCATAGTAGGCCGGGTATACGTTGCACACCTAGACAGTTTCTTAAAAATGAAATTTATTTTCCAACGGCCGGGATATGATTTTTTTTTTAAAGTATTCGATAAATAAAATCAACAATTTGAATAGGAAATAAGTGCCACCATTTCACAATACTATGAATGTACTATTATGTTGTATACAGTAAACTACAGTAGATACATTCGATTTGACGCAGGGTATGCATTTGTCTGAGCGCATACCCCTGTTTAACAAAATACACAAAAAATATAGGCGTGTGCAACCTATGTTACACACGTAAAACTGGTTTTAAGGAGACCAGGGTATGCGGTAGGTGTAGAGCATACCCTGGCATTTATAAATTGTATAGGATTTTTCATAAGGGTAGGTAACTTTTCTTTCCATCTGCCATCCCTCAACAGACGTAACTTTTAAGAGCAATTTAAAATAGGTATCTAACTTAAATTTTAATTTTCAACCTTGTGCTGCTTTAATCAAAATTAGCCAGAAAATGAAAAGTGAAGTCAGATTAATTCATTTCGTATACTTAGTTGTAGTAATATAAGGACTAAATTTTCAGCCTTTAAAATCCCATCTATGTGATGAAACGGGCCTAGAAATACACGAATTTTCAAAATTTGATGTGATCAAAAACCTGCATTTCCGGAATCATCAGAGGTTGTCCAGGATTCTCCTTCGAATATTATGTTTATCTCATGGGTATGTAACAACATACATGGAACAAATGAGTTTTACCCAACTCCTTTCAAAAAATGTAAGAAAATCTAAAAATAATTTCAAAATCCATTTTTTCTTTTACGTAACCTATCCAGATTGGACAAAATCCATCTCTAAACTTTGTTCCATACCATTAAAGACCGTAATCACAGTAGAACCCACGTACAGATTGGATTTAGGATAGAAGTTTTTATAGACCAAGAACTGTAACTGGATCAAAGTTTCATATTGTAAGAAAATAAAAGAAGGGAAGCACATTTGTTCCATATTAGTGTTTAAAATCTGAAGTCCAAACACTGTAAAACAATGTAAAACTTCATTATCAGTATTATTCAAACTAAAAATTATAATCGTCTTTTACCATAAATAAAAATAAAACTTCACCCTTTTATACTGAATGGAGATGATACAGCTTGAGAGATACTTATTATATTTATTGAAATTTATTCCTTATAATTAGATGTTTCGAAAGTATTCTTACGTTTAAAATACTTCGACAAATGTAGAGAGAAATCTTCTTTTTTATCTCTTTATTTATTCAAAATCAATTACTACATTACATTCAATTTATCTCTATACTTCTATTACTTGTATTATATTTGAAACCTGGTACATCCACAAACAGCTAGTGTGGACCTTAACTTGTTTGTTTGACTGGAGACACAGGAATGAATTCGTCTTCAAAAGAAGAGAATACAGTACAGAATTTTTCCAAGTACATGATTGGAAACTATCCAATTTGATTATCACCAAGTATTATAAAACAAGAAAACCACGAATATAGTGCGAAATAAAATCTAGAAAAACCATAGTCTATTATTGAATATCAATGCCAAATTTCACACCTGAATTCTAGATGAAAATACCAGTGTTGTGGAGATTCGCATTACCTTCCAATAATTAGTTCCATATAGTCAGATAAGTATAGTGGAAAAATTAGGATATTTCATAATATTTTCAATCAGGAGAAATGTATCCGGATATTACAAATTACAAAAAATTAAACTTTTCTCAAATCCAGTTCTGTGAAAGTTCTTACTAAATTTTTCATTCCAAGCCCAGAAACATCTGTATCCTAAAACCAATCTATATGTGCATTCTACTGCGATTACTGTCTATGATGGTATTGAACAAAGTTTGGAAATGGATTTTGTCCAATCTGAACGGATTACATAAAAGTAAAAATGGATTTTCAAGTTATTTTCAGATTTTCTTACTTTTTTTAACGGAGTTGAGTAATACCTTCATTTGTTCCATGTACGGTAATATTTGATGGGCAACCCTGGACAACCTCTGATGATTCCAGAAATGCAGGTTTTTGATCACATCAAATATCGAAAATTTTTGAATTTCCGTACCTGTTTCATCATATAGACGGGATTTTAATGGCTGAAGTTCTAGCACTCATATTAGTACAACTAAGTATGTGAAATGAACTCATCTACCTTCACTTTCCATTTTGTGGCTACTTAGAGGTACAACCCATTGAGTATACAAAAAAGTGTAAAATATAGCTTTTTGCGTCGCTCCCCCAGAATAAAATTATGAAATTAATTTTTCAATGCAATAAAGGGTCGAAGAGATATGGCTATTTAAAAATGAGGAAACCCTACCTTCCGCCCCCGAAAACTAAGTTGATAAAATTTTGAAAGATAAATGAAAATAAATAATGAAAACTCTAGCACAGTGATACTTCGCTAAAAAATCCAGTTTACCTATTTTCGTTAACAACACTAAACAAAAACTTGAATACCAAAAAAAAAAAAAAAAATGAATTAATGCAATGCGGAAATGACGCTCGTAGCCCCTTACACAGTAAATAAGACAAATATACTTCTAGTAATACAATCAACTTGTTTTTCACCCGAAATTTTTCATTTTTGTCTTCCAGTTTTCTCGGAAATTACTCGACCAATAGGCACCATATTTCTTTCAGATCCTATCCTATACGAGGACTACCCTTCGTGAAAATTTCCGCCCTGTCTTTTTTGTAGTTTTCTCAAAACCCTGAACCAAACATTTTGGCAATAACCTACAAGCATACATACATACATACACCCATACATATATATATACATACATACATACATACATATAAATATAATTATATATTATATATAATATGTATTGGTATATAAAAAAAATGGTTCAAAGTGGAAAAATAGAACCTATCATTAGTTTTATTTTGTCATGAAATGGAAAATTTTCACTATCCCCACCTCTAACCCCTCATGATGTCAATTTTAATAACCCAGGTAAAAATAAGCTTACCTACTCCACTTCATTGTTACCAAATTTTGTTCGTGTTTGTCAATTTTTGAAGAAATTAAAACCGAAGATTCTTAATTTCTTCTTACGAGACATTAACCAAGAAGGACAAACATTTCTCAGTATTTTGCCAAAGAAACTTTTCCTTTTTTTGACCACAAAAATTGATTCTGGAAGTTATGCAGTTTAATTTTCAGACACTCAGCTGCGTACATATATGTTATTTAGCGCATACCCCAACTTTGAGAGCACCATACGCCACTGGTTTATTCGAACATAGAGAAAATTCAAGCTAAATAATTTTATTTTTTTACTTTCTAAGTTCTGCTTCAAGATTTGAATACTTCATAATCAGAAAACGGATGACTATCCCAGTGTCTAACAACCAGAGTGAACAAGTGCCATGTTTTCCTGCATGTATTCCTTTTAAAAGTTTTTTTGAAGCATTGCATCAGTATATTACATGCAAGAGTACATAAGAGCAATCGAAACAGCTACTGGATTGGGTATGAGAGAGAAATAATAATATGCCTGTGTACATACAAATATATTATTATAAAAAGATTTAAGATTTTCTCGTTGAAGTTTGAGTTAAGACATTTGTAAATTATCGTACTTATTTTGTTTTGTTTCCCAACTTTAACAAAAATAAGTATTCAACAAAGACTTGTTAGTACCCAATGAAGCAATTTATTCGTCTTCGTTAATTTTATTTTGTTTTTACGATGTTTATTTAGTTTTTTTTTTCTTCTTCTCAAATGTACCTTTTAATAAGGTTTTATGTTCCCCAATTACTTACGTTGTCATCGAAGCATTGTTCTAGGTTGGTTGTTTAACACTAGCATACAGCTTAAGTGCCTATGTAACATAATATGAGTTCTTATAGACAGCAAATTATTTACGATTCCTTCAGAAAAAAAAAAAAAAAATCAAGCATATGGTTTTGTTTCACTCCATCACAGTGGGTGGTTGGGCGAGGTACCTAAACGTTTTAATTACAACTAAAACGAAGCCATTTATTTTGCCAGTGTCGATGAATGGACGTCAAAAATCTCACGACACCAATAAATTATGGGAATTTCTTCGTCCTAACTCACTGATTCACGGTCCAATCAATTGTTCTCAAGTGAGTAAGTACAATATTAAAATAATGACTGATTTTTTTTTATCGTTTTCTGCATCTGTATTGAAGAAAAGGAAGGAAATCAATGCGAAAATTGGTTTTAATGGAACTACCAAAATTTAGATCAAGGTTCAGTTTTAATTTCATGTTGGAGTTTTTGTGGGAGAATAGGCCTACCCAGATTTTAACTCATTAAAAAGAAATTAATAATAAAATAAATCTACAAATTACATCTTTAAAAAAGCTAATTCTTCCAATTCACAAATAAAACAAAATTCATTAAAAAGTTAGAAAAGTTTATTGATGAGTTATTTATAGTTCATTTAAATTTTGTTTTTCCACTGAAACAAGCTTAATTACCTTCGATATTTATATTATGTGCATTCTACGTTTCGAAAAAGTGCTGCACTTGAAAGCTCTTTATTTTCAACTTGGCACATATTAATGTGGCTATAGAATATCTCCCTGGTTCAGATCTATATGTTCAAGTGCAACATCTTTTCATTTAATTTATTTTCATTTTGAGAACAAATATTTATTTTATGGGAAACAAAATTGTTGAGTTTCCTATATTACGCAATCCATAATTCAATTTGACGTTCTTTTCTTTGACTGTATACTACTACCTACGTACTGATAAAACTGAAAAGAAAATGAGAAAAACGCCTAAAGTGCTGGGAAAGGAATGACCAGGGTGCAAAGGGCATATGCAATACTTTGATTAGTTCGTCGACAACGGATGTAAATGATAAGAACCAATAAAAATAGATAATTTTGTTTACATGCACCCTTTGCACTCTAACTTTCCATCACCTATCTTAGCAAATGATCTCTTCACTTTTATCGCTTTAATTTTTAGCTATTCTAAAGCCCCATAGATATGAGTCCGGCAATACGCCATTTTGTATCCTACAGCTCATAAGCGAATTCATTAATTTTTATGTTGGATTTTTAATACCTAGTTCAGATTATTCTAGATTATTTTATTAATTTTATACAGCTTTGTCATTACTTACCATATTCACTGATAAAAACTTGAAAATTCAATGACTCGATGATCCAGCGACAAACCAACTTAATTATTTGGAAATTAGTAAAATTACTTTTTTTGCCTCATAGAATACCAGGAGCTCTTCGAGCTTGCTTGTCCCAACTTCTCGCTTGATCTCAATTGAATAAACTGTTTGTTCATTTTCCGAAAATGGCAATTTTATTGCATAAGACTTTGGCGAATTTTTGAATTTCACTAGAGCCACTGAAGAATACGCCAACAAAAGAGTAAGATTTTTAGCGGCAAATGCTTTCCAAAGAGCCATAAAAAACAGTTTTGAATGTTTCGAAGATCAATATTTTAAGGCAATTCATAGGTAGAAAAGAGGAGGCTTGTTACATCTTTAGGAGCGACTAAATGAAACTATTGATCGACAAAATCAGTGAATTTCCTCCCTTATCTTTCTAAGGTTCCTAAACTCATCCTACTATTCAACTATTTCTGCTCATTCCCTGCCGCTACTGCACCTGCCCATAATGAATTCTTATACTGTATAGTTTTCTTTGGTAATAAAATTTATGGTTAACATATACCTAACGGTGAACTGATTGCATTGTACATAGTCTCCCATCTCTCGGATTAACTTACAAAACGAATTTTACGTTAAAATTAAACCACTCGAAAATCAACCACCGATCATAAAGTATTCGAGTCTATGGTATTTGTCAACCGTCGTACCCCCGTCTCTCCATTTTAAACGAAGAAGTACTCCACATGTCTTTTTTTTCTTCTTGACAATACAAAAATAAAATTTACATTCCCACCATTATGTTTCTCAGATTTATGAAAGGATTAGTCAAATGTAATTATCTTTTGACTTTCATCTATGCGGGAGGAGTAAAAGAGTGATAGAGAGAGACAGAGAGAGATGAAAAAATTCCAGAGCGGAACTATCGAACTAAAAAAATAAACGAAACAACGTCAGTATAACACGGATACTATAGGTACTATACCTATATATATATATATATATATATATATATATATATTATAAATAAAATACAAAACGTTTCTTCTTATTGGTGCCTCATTGTGGAAAATCTTCTTCATTTCGTATTCACTAATCCAGGAAACATTTAAAACGATTTTAATTTTTCACTCTCATTCCACGAGCGCCATTCACGCATTCTTTTTCGGCGAATACTCTGGGCTGTTTTTACACACTAGAGTGCAACGTATGGAACTCATCTGCCAAGATTACCTCCCTCCGACAGTGAGAGAGAACTTTTTTTTTTCTCTCCTTTTCGTCTTTCTTCGAAATACGTGCACATACGGCCTCGTTGACATGTGACGTATTATGATTGATGTATTCTAAAAACCAACTGACGTAATTTGCTGAGTTGTATCACAAAATAAAAATACTCTAGCGCAGCAATACTTCGTTAGAAAACCCAGTTTGCCAATTTTCATCCATAATTTAAAACAAAAAAAAAGCAATCTGAATTATTCCAATAACTTGAAAACATTCTGAAATAATATCAATAGTTATTGAAATCTGATAAATATATCGATACATCGATATTTCATTGCTAATTTCAGATGAAGAAATTACAAAAAATTTTCGATAGTTATACATATCTCTAACAAAATTATCAATCATCAAATGTTTTATCGCTAAAGATCGATTTTCCAGAAATTTTTTTTGTTTTCCAGTTTTCTTAAGAACTACCAAAACTGATGAGCACCACACTTCTTTCAGACCTGTATACATATAATAATTTTTTTTTTGTAAAAATGTCAGCCCTATCTGTTTGGAAGTTTTTTCAAAACCATGAACAAAAGTTTTTTTCACCAGTTTTTCTTCTCCAACTCTTCCTGAAACTACTAAATTAATAGGCACCAAACTTCTATCAGATTTACATCAACATAAGAAAAATCTATAGTAAAAATTTCAGCCCGGTCCTTTTCGTCATTTTTGCAGAATCCGGGTAAAACGACTTTTCCAAGAATTTTTTGTTTTCCAGTATTCTCAGAAACTAATTAACCTATAGGCACTAAACTTCTTTCAGACCTGCTCCAATATGACAATTATCTTTTATGAAAATTTCAAGCTCTATCCATCATGTAGGTTTCTGAAAACTGTGAACACAAAATTTTGGATGTTACATACGTATATACATAGTACCTAATTCACCGAGTTTTGCTCGGATGTGGAAAAAGAGAAAATTTTTTAAATTTTAATCAAGCTGAAGAATTTCAGAAATATATTTATTAGGTATATCCTTTGGTATTATCATATTTGTATATTGGTATATCTCTAAAATTAAGATCGTAATATTTAACTCATACTTTATTAATCATAAATCATAATAGTCACAAGCAGTTTAGGCCTAACTGTGGGGACGTTTCCCTCTTTGCCTCCTCAGGGCTCGGCCCTGCATCGACAGACGGGTCGTAGACCAAAGTCCGCGACCCATACTAATTGTGCATTGCACATTAAACAAATTACACCGTCTGTATGCACTCATACAGACGATGCGTTTTGGCGTTTACCATTGAGGCGGTAAACGAAGGCAAGTGAGTATGTAATATTTACATACTCACTGACAGTATACATGCTGCGGTCCGTATACGGTACCGCATCGCTTTTGGACGATTGCCCCAGTTAGGAAGTACGCTTAGTGTACGGTAAGGCAACTTAAACCGGCTGGCTACCGGTACCGAGAAACAATTCGGTCGCCCCGCAGGTAAACCACTGTCTTCCTCTTTAGGTTCCATGAACCCCGTGTAGGTAGCATCTACCTACACCAAACACTAACAAAATTTGTTAATAAAACCTTTCTTATTCATTACTTTTAGGGTTCATCAATTCTTTATCATTCATTGTTATCACTTGCTGCTGATGGATAGATTGAGATGCTCAGATGTTCATCAAATTTTCTCAATCTTAGAACATATCTAGATTGTTTTTTCATACCCAAATACCTCTATACTGTAATTTTCATCAACATCATTGATCTAGTTTTTCATAACATGTTTACATACACACATACCCACATACAATTATTGCTCATATTATAGTATAGGATATATATAAAAGCCCAGAAGTGCCACTCCATGGTGCTTTGGCTTGTGTTGACCCTACGGATTTTTGCTTACATACCTATAAGTACCACTGTAGAATTTATTGTTTCAGGGAAGCAATGAACTTTTTTTTTGTGTGTTTGTGTGTGGCTGTATGGGTAATGGTGCATGCGCATCACATATGAGGGAATAATTGGCGAAATAAGGAAAATAATTTTATGAAATAATTTTAACGAATTAACGGCTTTTACATTTATTATAGTGATACATGGAAAAAAAATTAGTTCAAAATGGAAAAATGGTAGCATTCGTTTCCTTTTTTTGTAAAATGGTTAATCTTCATCATCTTCAGCTTCGACCCTTTTGTGAGATCGATTTTAATACCCCGTTTGCATGCAAACTGGGTAAAAAAAAAATGTGAAGAGGCTAAAAAAAGAAAAAGTAAGAACTACATGAAAATTTTGATAAACGATTTTTCGTCGAAGGATTAAAAATGGATTTATTTTACTCGTTTAAATTACTTACCATACAGATACCCTATGTTCTATAATTAACGAGTATAGACTAACTTTGCATACACAGATTGTTGAAAAAAAAAAAGAAAGAATCAACTTGTTAGACTATAAAAGAGATTAGCATGTGTATGGGTTTAACTAACATTTGTCGCATCATATATTAGTCAATTCTATAGGTTTGGAATTTAATGAAAAAGGCTTTACGCGTTTAATTTATAATCTCCCAGAGCACAGTTGTATACAGCTAATGAGGACGGTGGGAATAATGAGACGAAAATTTTAATACGGTTGGAAATTATCGGCTAGACCTATACAATAATAGTACGATTAGGATTTTGAAATGAAATACTTGCGATAATTTTCGCACAAAACACTTGATCAACAGCGGGGAAGCTGAGGAAGCTACGACTCTAGCGAAAAAATTTCTACTTTCAATTAAAATTTTAAACCTAATAAAAATTCAGACTCATCTATTTCCTGATTCAATTTAGTTTGAAAACGATTTAGCTTCGTTTTAGAAAATTTATTCAATTTTGTAGTTCTGTTTTGAAAAACTATTCTTTTTTTTTTCTTTTTTTATTTCTAATGTTTTGGATCGCAAAATTTTTTTCTAGTTTTCCGAATTTAATTTCGCTGCCCTATTTCCCCCTTCCCCTAAATAAAAAGCAAGTCCTACCATTGGTCTCGATAATATATAATATTGTTTTACCTACATTTTTTTTGCAACGGTGAAGATAGCTTCATCGTAGGGAAGGATGTCCACATATTCTCCGAGTTACAAATAGAGTGTAACTCTTCGTTGCCTATATTAGGTATTGTAGGGAGAATACAGAAAGTAGAATTTGTCACGAAACGCTCACGTGAATATTAAAGTACAACAAAATCATGCAATGAAACCAAACAGGCTAATATACGTACTTATAATAAGTATATTAAAACAAAGGAACCTTGCCATTTTATAAAAAGATATAAAACATTCAAAAAACCTTTCTGCAAGGTCAGAATGCACTCAATTGTGTAATACTAAGACTGAACGTAAAAATTAAAAATAACAACGATCAAACTGTAAGATGGTTGCAATTTTGCTGCCTCCTTTAAATAATTTGCAACAATTTATAGTATTTTTAGTTTTTTTTTTCTTCACTACTAAATTTGATCTACTTGATCATTTAGGCTACAGGTATGTGTTCTAAATTAAGATTCTTGTTGGTATTGCCTATTTCAAAAGCACATGAATGATAAATTAATTTTTTTTGAGCGAAACAGAGACTATGACCAATACTTGACTGTGCAATTCCAGTATCAACTCTTCGACCAAAACAACCTTGGTTTTAATCTTGGTCTGCCTTTTACTCATCTTTAATCCTTAATACGATTTCAATTGATCCTAATATAAAAGAATACTTTCGAAAAAGAAGTATAAAATCTTAGATAGGTACCTAAAGCTAATAATATAACTGTCATTCTAGTTGTAAGTCTGCCTTGATTGTGGATCGAACCAACAACCTACAAGTTTAAAAGCAGTGACAATACCAGCACAGCCACGCTATACCACCAATAGATATTTGTGTGTGTGTGCCTATATATGTTCAGATCGTATAATTTCATTTAATTCAATTTCAGCTATCTCTTTCAGTTCAGAGTCCTGCTCATTGAACCAAGACCAATCCGCACCAAATTTAGATAGTCCTTCACTTGACTTGGTACTAATGTTTGGTCCAAATTTTGCAACTATCGAACAAAAATTACGTTCTGTTCCATGTTAACAAGTACCATATGCACCTATACATATACATATGTACATATATACATATTACATAAATACAAGTGAATTTTCAAAAATGGTGCCAAAATTTTCCTTAGATCATGGAACGAAAAATGTACTTACTCCCACCCCTGATTCCTTCCACGAGCATAAAATTAATAAGTAGATTTTCGTAGAAATCTACTTAAAAATTCATATCTACAATGAGTACTTCCAGTTCCATTGATACCCAACTGATAAGCAAATCTCTATCTTTGAAATTAAGTTTCGATACTATAGTATCGTATAAGGTAGATGCACCAGTTTTCAACAATTTAAGGGAGATGTTGAGTTTGAAGTGGAATAATTCAATGTATAATGCAGGTATTTTTTGTGAATGTTTTATTACATGAATTATAGTCTCCAGATTAATATTTTCCTCTTAAATTTTTATTATATAGCTATGAATATTATTTTTTCATTACTTTTATGTGAAAATACCATTTGCCCCAGTTTGCAACACTTCTGCACTAGTTGGTGACATTTATATTCCAGTTTGCAACACACAAAAAATATAAGTACAAAATAGAAAAAAAAAAGGGGATACTTTATTTCATAAACTCGTAATATCAATCCAAAATTTCAATACTCCCTTTCCATAAGATTGGGGGGGACTTGAAAAAGCTTTTATTGTGTAAAAATAAAACTGATCAACATTCTCAAATTTGTTCTGGAACATGAGTGTTACAAAACTGGGGCATATGTGTTGGGAAAATGGTATTGTATAAGAATCCTAAAATAAGAATTCTTAGAGAAATTTAATGTTTTAAAAAAAAATATGAAGTCGAAAATGGTAGTTCATGTTATCACAGTCAATGATTAAAATAATTTGAATTTTCTCATTCAAAGTGATGAAAAAAGTATTTGTTGTTTTAGGTGTTCAGGCGGCACGGGGATTCGAACCCATACCGGCTGAACACCTAACACCTCCCTCGTTCACTGTCACTAAAAGGCAACACTGTACTCACTCGGCCACAGTGCCGGGTGACGGTGTTTGAGGGAGTAGCATACTTTATATGCGCCAACGTAGTGTGGCGGCTGCCACACCACTCCCCCCCTCAGTATAGCGGAGCGTAAATACGGTTACCTACACGGAGGCGCCTAGGTAGGGACGTACACCGGAACGTGATGATGCCCCCCTCCATCACCACTCTGTGGCATACGCCCACCAGCACCATCACGCACAGAAATGGCGGTGCGAGGCACCACAGTTACAATCAGCTTTTTTCACTAGTGTCCGAGAGATGGCGTGAATAACCATCCCCTGGATCACATTGGGGTCACCACTTTAGGTGTTCAGGCAGCACGGGGATTCGAACCCGTACCAGCTGAACATCTAAAACCTTCCTCGTTCACCGTCACTAAAAGGCAGCACTGTACTCACTCGACCACGGTTCCGGGTGATGGTGTTCGAGGGAGTAGCGTACTTTATATACGCCGATGTAGTGTGGCAGCCCCCACAGTTGTAAACTGGTGTCACCATTTTTTCTCTACTATGCCAGTTTGAAGCAATCTGTTGCAAACTGGAAATATTGACATTCAATTAACCATTTTACAGCAGGTGTATAATACTAATAATTTTAGCTAAATTATTTTAAAACACCAATTTTCATCAGTATTGAAGTGTACTTACCATCTTGGAACCCTAAAATATTCATACTATATCCATTATTCCCATTTAACTGAGTATTATTCATCATCTATTGTATACTGCACTTTTGCATTTTTCACAGCTGTTAGAATTTTCTTTGATTTATGGTTTCATCTATGTCACAGATGATACATTGCAAATAGATGGGAATCAAATAGTATGCTTTAGCATTTGCAATAAGAGTACTTCCAACTGATAAATCCATGTGCCTTAAACATTAAGCTATTGCAAACTGGTACAGTGTTGCATACTGGTGCATCAACCCTCGTACAAAATATCGAAAATTTCCCATTAATTTTTTTAGAGGATGAGGATCGGTGAAGACACAAATTAGTAACATGAAATAAAGTATTGATCGAAGTAGCGTCCCAGAAGCGTATGTATTTTACATCAGTTACATAAGTATGAGTACAAGCTGAGTGAGGTAAACGAAGATGTACAGAGATAAACGAGTGAGCGGCGGAGATGGTAATACAGTGTAACCACGAACAGAGATGTAAAATATATTTTAATGTAGTCGTGTGTTTGCAGGAGTGAGAGAGGAGAAGGATTGGTGGTCTCAAAAATTTTTGGTCGATAGTATATCGGAAAAGTATTCGTATCGATGAAGTATCGATATCGACGTCTCTATTAGGTACCTGGATGTTATTGGCATCGATATGCTGTTGAGAAACAGGATAATAACGTGATATCCAAGAATATAGGATTAAACAATTACGATATTATGATATGAACGCTTGTCGCCTATAATAAGTAGGTACCTACTTACACTAACGATATTAATACTCATCACATACCTATGTACAGTATTGAAGATACCCTCTCAGACTGCAGATATCTGACGCGTACACCGTATGCCAACTATTAAAAACAATTTAACATCTTCACTGCTCTGAGGTACCTACTACTATCGACTTTTATTGGACGTGAAACGATCGTAGACGTTTACTCTTGGCATTAATATGAAAAAATACGACCTGTTTAGGCACACACTGGCTGAGGATCGTACCTATCCTACAGATATAAAGAATCTGCGATGAAATCGACAATACGCCATCGTAATCTCGCCTTCTCGTTATTACAATTAGCTTCACGCAGTTTACAACGTAATCGCGATCAGATCGTTGTACGACCCATAAAACCGTGGAGATCATCATTTCTCTCACTTTTCTTTTCTTTTTCTTCCTTTTTTTTTTTTTTTTCATGCCACATTTCTATATAGTCGATAGTAGGTAAGGTACCTTTTTTTTTCTATTTTTTTTTTTATTTGTCTCAATTTACTCTCGTTACACATTATCGATGATGAAACTTCCGATTAATCGAGTGTAACATGAACTGGAATGCGACCTCTAAATGCTTAATCGATCTCCCAATAAAGTAGATGTTCAGTAGGCTATATAATAAATAATCAATGGATAAAAGAAAGAAATAATGAAGAAAAAAAAAAAAAAAACTCAAATCTGGCACAAAGCTGACTGCTTAGATTTTAGCTCATTTGTCTCCATTAAACGCCTCCTTGCTGTCCAGTCTTTAAAGTTCTATCCGCGTGAACAAATAATTCAACGTGTTTTTTTTTTGGTGTTTTTTGTGTTTTTTTTTTTAACCAAAAAAATAATCAAAAAACTAGGTATCGTTGTTGAACTGAATACTACGATTGTCTGTATTTATGTAAACTCAATATCTATACATATAGTTACTATACACGAATATATTTAAGGGAGAGAATAAAAAAATCGTAATTTATACTTACTTTGCGCAGCCAGAGTGTAGAAAAATAAAAAAAAAAGTATTAAAAAGTAACAATGAGCTAGGGGGATAATGAAAAAGTAATAAAATACCGAGGAAATAGAAATAGAAAAAAAAAATCTTATTATCATGGTAAGTGCATTAATCACTGGCGGTTAAAACCCCCGCTGCGAAAAACCGGGAGACGAAGGGTCACTTGGAAAGAAGAATGAAAAATAAGTAGAAAAAAATCAGTAGAAAAAGGTCAAATACCCGATATTATATTAAATAGAGGATCATAAAAGGAATGAAAAAAAAAAAAAAAAAAAAAAAAACAGTTTCCACACTTTTTTACTAGTATTTACATGCTCTAAAATTACGTAATATAACTGTCTACGAAAAAATGGGTAAGATTTTTTCTTCTGAATTTGGTCGAAGCGAAAAACAATCGACTGGAAACTGATTCGTGATGACATTTTCGGCACTTTTTTAGTCTGCATATTTAAGGTATAAATATAGATGTCTATCATCCAGTGCTTCGGATGGAGAAACGACAAACAGAAATTAAATTACACGATAAAGTTGAACTGTTTTTTTTGTTTTTTTTTTTGGAAAAATCTATGTTATTTGACTTCTTTTTTTTTTTTCATTACAACTTGATGGAAACAGTGATATGCCATACAGAAAATTTATGACGAAACGTGGAACCTATATATGGTTGTTTCTCTAATCAGCTATATAATTCTCGAATTACTGCATTCGAATGATTCCTGTTCTAGATGTGTTTAGCTTTCTGTAGCACCTAAGATTCCTACAAAGAGTGTGAGTGCGGAAAAATGCTAATCAGTTGCCTTCCATACGCACATCAATTTAAGTTTTTCGTGCCAAAAGTTTTTGGTTCTAAAAAAAAAATTTATGTCAAAAACGAGTTTTTTGAAGATAAGCTTTTTATTTTTTTGGCTTTAGCTGAATGAGAAATAAATATTATTTCGTTACGGAAGGTTGGCTGCAGTGTTGGTATATTTTAAAATCAGAATAAACGCTTATAAAAAAAACCTAAAACCCAGATTCATAATAAATAATTTTCATTAATTTTCTGAAAATTAATTTAATAGTATGCGGGTAATGATTTGATGCTTGACTTTGCAATAGAAAAGTTGCGAATTTGAGACTGACCACCACAGAGACATACAGCTAAAGAGATGTCCGACGTTCCATATACGTTGTGGTTTAAAAATACGTACAAGATAGAAAAGGAGCAATTCCAGTTATATGTTCTGCGCATCCAAAGCTGCGCATATTTCATTGTGAAAACAGACATCTCCGTATTAATACACACACACTATCAAGCTACGACACTTAAGCAGTAATAAATATCGGAATTTTAAATGTTTTATCAATTTTCGATCTTTGATATGTTTTTGATCCGGCGTTGGACGTCTCTTTAGCTGTGTGTCTCTGGGCCACCATCATATTCCCAACTGAAAATGGTGCTGTTTTTGGTTAGATTCTATGAGTGCTTCAGTATTTGATTGAAAAGATTCATGCTGGCAGACTATTAATCTTCGAATCCGGACCATATCTCTTTCCCCACTCCAACAGATAAAAATATCCTCCATATGCTAGGTAAATGGCCTTTGTAGCATGGGATACAATAATTACACATTTTTTTCATTATTTTGATTAAATTTGTTTTGTTCTTACGCTCTCATAATCTTGTCTGATCACGATTGAATATTTTCTTTAATTAAATGTTTTTTATTCTTAGTTTTACAACATCTACATTACATAATGTGCTCATTGCTTTCTCGTCTTATATACCTAATTATTTAATGAAATACTTAATTATGTTTCCTAAAATATGTTAATTCTTTCTTTGAGTCCCTCCAGTGTAAGTACTGCGTGTGAGGTAAATGTGTGTACTTGGTCTCCTTTAATTCGATTACCTCAATCAAGAAATAAAGTGCCTGTGTGTCCAAACAAACCCACTCTCTTTCAGTTTGCCTTTGACATTTTACTTACCTACCTACTGAAAGTAGGTACACTTTTAGTAGACTTTTGCACACTACACCTTGCAGCCAAAACCCAAAGCCCCAAAAAATTCAAATTTCAGTTCCAAACGTGTTTCTGGCGCAGAAATGAAGAAAGAATACTATTGTTGTAATTTCTGCTCACAATATGAACTTTTTTTTGCTTTCTATTAAAGAGTCTGAATGTCAATAACTTACCTTTGTAACTACATTAGGTATACATATTTTATGGACTATTTCGAATAAATAATCAAACTTTTTACTCGAATCATGTTCAAAATATTTTAATAATTGTATAGCTACGATTTTTTTCATTTTCTTTCGCAGAGCAGATCACATTCCAAGTTCCCATAGTTCGAAGCATTTTTCTCTTTTCAGTCGAGTAATACATTATTAAAATATTTCTTTTAGCTCCTTCGGGCACATATTGTTCGTACAGTATTAAGACTTTTCTTTTTCATCAATTTTCGCTTAATTAAGCTCTTAAATTCGTTCAAAAAGTAAGACATTACACAGTGCACACTCAATTTAAATATCACGCAAATGCGCATGCATACGTAATGGAAGAGTAAAATTTAATTCGTCTATATCCGCCAAGCAACGATTTTTAGACCCGCCGAATTTTAAGTACCTACCAAACGGCTAAGTAAAAGCGAATGTATACGGCGTAAGTAATACACGTTAATTTATAAACCGCCTTTTATATTTAATTTTATCACTATTGTAACTGACGGACGAATGCCAGATCTTGATAAAAACATCGTTCGACTATAATATGACGACTACCCATCATACGTACCTACTGTATTTTATGTACAGTATACATATAGCCTATCCATGTACAGTAACCCCTTTACATTGTTTTAAAACGTAACAAAAATAAAAAATAAAAAAAAAATAAAAAAAAAATAGTGACTATAAGCCTTTGAAATTTAACGGGACTCCGATTTCCAGACCTCCTCGGCGGTCGGAAGCGCATAAAACTAATAAGCTGAGCAGCAGTTTTGTTTTTCTTTTCGCCACTTAAAACGCTATTATAAAAGCTTGTGTCAATTTACAAAATATACCGCAAGGCTCAACCGACGACGCCGTTCTTTATTTAAACAAGGGATTTCGAAAACACATTGCCCTCCTCGTTCGCCCATATATACCTATTCCTTCTCCCGAAAATCACCCATTAGTTGAGCGTGCGTATGATTCTTTCAGAAGTATAAGGAGATCAAAAAGTACAGATGCCTACATCAGAAGAAAAAAAAAAAAATTCACTACCTAATGTAAGTATAAATCAAGATTTTTTTATGTTTTTCTTCTGTTTATTTTTTTTTTTTTTTAATTGAAATTTGAGTTATGATAATGGCGAGGGAATCGAATGAATTGACCCACGATTTTTTTTTTTTCACAAGAATGTAGATAGATACCTAGCTCAATTGTAAAGAAGGGATCCACATCTTTTCAACTGTCCTTTGTCACAATATCACCACCACCACGAAAAATACACTTTATTTTTTCAGGTATATCAGGCCTTTTTTCTTTAATCGGAGCTTAGAGGGTATCTGGACACCCAGGACCTCCCCTTATTTGGGCTTTTGAATTTTCAGTTTGGTTTTGAAGGGACGATAAGAAAATAGGTGGGTACTGTAACGTATATTTTCGTCTATTTTTAATTATGACAAACAATATCCGTTAACACTATTTCAAATACCAAAATTACAGGTACCCAACGGTATCCATCCCATTCTATTTTTTATAAACAATATACAATTTACCCATTTGAAACGTCACGAACAGTGAAATCCCGTCGCCACTGTCAGCAACCTAGAAATACCTGTCCCTCAATATTATTGCGAATCAGCAAATCCCTATTGTAATAATCCCTACTTCACCTGGTCTATTCACCATATTCAGTCACGTACACCATGTAGAGTAGAACGGGGCAAGATGACGCAGCGGGGCAAGATGCCTATCGCTTTTTTTTTCATCAAAACTAGATCTGGCAACACTGAGTAATGTAGTTGAAAGAGGACCAACCCAAATCACCCGGCCAAGTTGAAGATAAATGATAAAACAAATGGAATAAAACTTTGTTGATAAGTTGATGTAATTTTCATGAAGCTTCATTTAACATTTATTTCTAGTAAAATTATTTCGTGAATGGTGTTTGAATGCAAATATTGCAGGATGGTGAGGTAAGTAATGAATTTAATTCATAAAAACATTCAATTTCATCTTTTTTTTTTTGAAAATAACGTAATTTATTGAAAATGAAAGACTGGGGCAAATTGACTACCATCGATCTTATGAATTTTCAAATTATTTAACTATTTCTTTCCTTTTAATTTCAGGAACTATATCCCCAAGTCCAATCGAAAGAAAATGACTGAAGAGACACTGAATTCGGCCAAAAAATTGTTGTTTTAATTTTTTTGTTTCAACCAAATGAAATGACTTCTACTCTGGATATTGTTAATTTTTAGTGACTGTAACAGTCACATTCTAATCACATTTCACTATCAAATTGAGACTTTTTAAAAGTTATCATCACATATCAATCACAATTCATTCACAATTCAAATGAAAATGTCAATAGGGTAGTTATTCTAGTTAAAATACGAGTAGGCATCTTGGCCCATGACATAATCATCTTGCCCCATAGGTTCGGGCAAAATGCCTATTACTCATTTTTTTTAATTTATTCATAAAACTTGATTTTGCAATTCTACAACATTTGGTATGGGGTTAATTATATGCTTAAGACTTCAATCCAATCTACCAAATTGGTTTTGAAGGAATTTTTTCTATTTGGAGCTTTTTGTGAGAGAAAAAACTTTAAGTGCGTCATCTTGCCCCGCTCTACTCTACCCTGAATGGGTATATAAACCCTGGCAATGATACATTTGATGCTCAGTTAATGCTCAGTGAATGCTCAGTTATTGCTCAGTTAATGCTCAATTAATGCTCAGTTAATTCAAATTAGTTCTTTTTATGTTCTAAACTATTATGTGTACTTACTTATCCCAATAGTTGATTTTATATGTTACATTGTTTAAATTCAAAGTAAAGTGTTTGAAATAATAATTGTGTTTTTGATATTTCAGTCTCATACAAAGTTAAGGTCTATAATAGTCTGTGGACAACTAAATTCAATATTTTAAATTATCAAGGAATATTTTAATATTATTCCTTATGGTGTAACACTGAAAGTGGTTCTAATTAGATATGTTACTACCTCTTTTGGCCATTACAGGTACCTACTAAGAATATTATTTGCATTTGAACTAACACTGTATTTTCAATTTTTTAAAACTCTAGCACAGCTAGTCAGGCTAGGAAATGTAGGTTTTCTTAACCAAAAATAAATAATAAAATATGCTTAAATAAATACATGAACAATGATAGAAAAAATTAAAATATCAGAATTATTGGCAGAATTCTGGATAAAACGATGAAATTTATAATGAATTTTATTGTGAAATTATAAAATACGTACCTACGCAAGTTATAAAATGATTGCATAGCAAATAAAATGACAGCAAGCCTGATTTCCACAAAGTCTTCGTTTGTTTCATCTGGAATTATCTACTATTCTCAGCAATTGTAGAATATTTTTTCAAATCATTTTTAGGCCTGAATCGTTAGGCTGATAGAAAACAGATATTTCAAAATGTTATATAATTATTCAACATTTAAGTTCAATGTCTCTGCCAAATTTCGTAACAATTACTTCGAAATTGTGCACTTTAGAACCACTGAAACTTCAAAACTGCAACATAATAAAATGTACCGGACCTACCATCAGACTGATTTGGACCAAAAACGATAGTGTTCATTCTTGTCTGGATCCGAATAAGTGAACCGAATTTCATGACCATCGGATAAGAACTGCGACTTATACCGAGTTAAACAGAAATATGTAGGCTATAATTATATAATTATATGTATATATAAATTTCAGCTTATGGTGTCAAAAATTTCTAGGAGTCATGAAATGAAAAGCGAATCCACTTCTGACTCTTGGTCTTAATACCAGATCAATAATTTTAATATGTAGATTTTTTTGAATACCTACACAAAAAAGGCTCATTCGAGATGAGAAAAAAAAATTCACAAATTAAATTTTCTGCATCAAACATACATTGTTTTCATTACCGTGTAAAAAATCTTAAAATTTTCCACTCGTAATGTCAAAAATTAATGTTTTAATCGTGAAACTTACGAAAAACTTTGCATCAAATCAATAAAAATATGAATTTTGTCGGCTCATATCATTTGGGAACAATCTAAAAACTTTTCAACTATCGTTTAGTGAATGGGAAAGGGAGCAAATGGTGAAATAAAATCACTGAATTGTTTGGTCCAGGCCTAAACCAATGAAGAATTAGGCCATTTGACCATTTTTTCCAATAACGGATATATCCCAATACTAAACAAAATGGTTAGTCCCGCCTCTGTTCACTATTTGGAGATTAAACTGCACCTATTTATCAGTTTCTGCTGAGAGTGAAGCATTTCCAAAAATGGTACAAGTTTTTTGATAGTTCATAATATTCATTGTTCCAAAGTTTTTGCCAATTGAATAAATAATTTTTCACTTTGGCGTACCGAGGATATTAGGGTAAGGTGGGTCATAGTTAATGGTTTTTGAGGTGTAAAATACCAAGTCCCTGTAAAGTACATAATCGTCTATAAAAATTATAGATGACTACATTCGAACACAAACGAGTGATTTTATTTTACTTCGTAAATAGTATCCCTGAATTTCATTTTATCTTCTTCTTCTTTTTTCCATTTTTTTACGTACAGACAATATCTAATGGTATTCGGTGACGTCAGTTACACTGGTCCCTCCAATACACGAATCCCTCCATTTCTTATATCACCATTTCACACTAATCACGGTGTAAAAGCGTTTACCCTGAAAATGTATATAAACTAGTGTTGCCACTGGAATATTCGCACCGTATCTCTTGAGACTATCTTCTGTTCTCTAAATTATTGAATATTGTTTACCTTTTGAATGTACAAAATTAAAATTTTATTATAATTATTTTGATTTAACTCTTCGTGTTTTAATATTTCTCATTAAGTCGGTCTCCCGAAAATTAAGGTCCACCGTAAGAGTGTGGATAATAAACCATTCTATTACAGTCGACTTTTGATAACTCGAACCTCGTTAAGTCGAAAACCTCTATAACTCGAAGTCGCAGCTATTTCCCTGCACCTCGCCATAAGAGCTGTATACAAAATTCCCTCTATAAGTCGAAATAAAACCTCGATAACTCGAACTGATTTAGCAGCCCAATACCTCTGTAACTCGAAATTCTGCCTGCAGAAACCTCTATAACTCGAAATTCCATACAATACACTGTGAACCAGATAAGATAAAACCAAACCTATTCTGTTACATGTTCATGCAATGAATGAAGTCAGAACTATCAGTACTGTTTCGTTGATCGTCTTGTGAAGTGTGAACATTAAAATGAGCCTTAAAAGAAAATGTCAAAGTTTGACAATTGAAAAAAAATTAGAAATTGTACAAAAATGTGACAGTGGTGAAAAAAAAGGTGATGTGGCGTAGGAATATGGCATTCCAGCTAGTACACTCTCTACAATACTGAAAAACAAATCCAAAATTGAATTTGACTCAGTCCACATTGGATAACTACCTTTGTTAAAATGGTATGCTATTTATGAAAAGTCTGCAGATGATTTTTTTATTTGCTGTACATATGTATACAATCCGTAAGTTTTTCTTGTGATTTATTGTTCTGCATTCGATAAATATTTTCGCCTATGTATGTACTTTGAATTCTCTTTAACTCGAAATTTGGCCAAGCCTCCTCTCGATAACTCGAACCTCGTTAAGTCGAAAACCTCTATAACTCAAATTTTTTTTACTTCCCTTCGATTTCGAGTTATCGAGAGTCGACTGTAATTAATATTCAAATATTTTTAATATTACTAACTGACATTAACATTCTTGATTGAGGTGTAAACTTCATTAAGAGTATCGACAAAAGGTACACCAAGATCGCTTTTATGCCATTTACAGTCCCATTAAACAAGTTCTGGATCTCCCACTTGAATAAAATAAAATTTTTAATTTGTTGTTTTTGATAGATTAGGCCTCCGGAATTTCAAGGGGGCCTAGACCAACCAAGCCCACCCACGGTTACGCTAAGGGATTTTTCATAAGTAGAACTGAGGTGGTGTGAAGGGCTATACTCTCTTCGCTGCTAGTCGCACAGTTCCTCATAAAGTTTCCAACAAAAACGAATATCATGTGAAAAATTTTATGACATATCTTTGGGGGTGTGAGTTAACTACCCCCAGAAAAATTATCGAATTCCACCTACGGTATAGTGGTTTCACTGTTTAAAACATTTCACATGACAAGTTTTTCGAATCGCTTTACTTTATGGTCGCACTGTGATTGCACAGCAGAAATCGAAAGACAGTACGCTGCAAAAGGGAGGGAAACCGACCGACAGAGATGGAACGAGAGAAAGGGATGGTGGACAAAAAGCTGATTCCCTCGATGGCAGCAAAATGCGGTGGTAATCAGTTGATCAGATGCAGCCCTGCGTATACCACTACGTCTTATCTGTGTACTAATATAAGCCAGTGTAACCCTTTTTCTTTTTTTGGTCTGTTTTTATTCTTTTTTTTTCTTTTTTTTGAATATAGGATTAATTATAGATAACGTGCTTTTTCTTATCGAATGATTCGTTGTTAATTCGGTAATAAACGAGGGTTAGTTAAAGGAAAAAAAAAAGCTCCTTTTTTTTAAGCGAACATTTCCTTCTCTTTTTTGTGCATACCTACCGTATGCTCGTGTATAACTTTTTAAGACATTTATACGGTAGAAAGATATTTTTGTTTACGTTGTTATATTATGAAGGAGGAGGAGGAGGAGGGGATGGTTGATGCTACGTTAGCAAATCGTTTTGGCCGAAAGCATTTAGGCTGGTACTTTGTATAGACTATATCAAATATGGACACCCATATAATATGCGGTAGCACACCGTCTCTCTCAGTTTATTTTGTTTCGAATCCGAAAAACGTGGCGATTTAATGAGAAGGAAAACGGTGATTTGGCGGAAACTGGATCAATAAAAGTTGGAAAAAAAAAAAAAAAAGAATCACATTAAGTGCTAAGGAGAAATGACGACGATGATGTGGACGTTGCCCAAGCCCAGTACCAGATGAGACGTTAAAATAAACGATTTTATCGTTAATTGCTCACCTCTGGAGCACGAAGTTAGGAGCTATAGATAAGGCAGATAGTATGGTAGGTACCCCCTCCCCCGAAAAAAAAACAAATCGCCCAAGTTGAATAATCTGAAAATTACAAATCGTGTCCAAGTTTAAAAAGAGATTAGTTGTACGTTTACTTAATTGGCCTTTGACTAGGCGTATTTTCTTATTATTATTTTTTTTTTTTTCGATTATAGGTACTGTCGTAACCTGTTTCTTATATGTATAGTTTTTCTATGGATTTCGATAGGCCTGTATTCGATTCCAGTAGCTCGAATCGTTTTAACGATGATTAATTTCGATTTTGTTTTGATTTTGTTTTTTGTTCGTTTGTTTTTTTGGTTTTTTGGTTTTTTTGTTTTTTTTTTACCATTTTTCAACTTTTTTGTTCGACAACATTACGACGAGTCGACCAGAATTTATCCGTTTGACTGTTGGATTAAAGAATACCTACGTTATTCAGGCGTCAATGATATAATGTAGTGAATATCTCGTCGTTTCGAAGTATACGTAGTCTTGTTTAAGGAGACAATCGATATAATGGTGGAATTCGTGACGACTTCTTCGAAGTGAATGAAATTTGGTTGGAATGTTGCACATATAGCGTGGGCATAATATAGCTACACAATTGGTCCGAGTGGCTGACTGGCCAATGCTATTGAAAATTGAATGAAAGTACATCTTTGCTTATTCGAAGCTGGGTAGGGCGCACAATTTCGACGAGAAATGTTCGTCTATTCGTGTGGATCAATGGATTTTTTTTTTCTTTTTCTGTGGAAACCGTCATCTTGAAGTGAATACACAAGCCCACGTATAGTAAACAGGGCACTAAAAAAAACAACGTAAAAGGAATAATTTCGTCGAGAAATAAATGTATTTTTTGCAGGAAAAGAAACAGTCGAATAAAATGAGGTTAAAAATAGAGTCGAAATGCCGGGTTGTCCTCAAGCTGAAACGCAGTCTCACTCCTGCTCCTACTCTTGAGGAATTCCAGAGAAATCTGGAAGTAATTTTGAAAAATTTCACGAATCAATGATTGTTATGAACAAATTTGTATTCTCTGTTTCTCTATTTATTAAAACTACATAAAAAAAAAAACAAAAAAAAACGAAGAATCGTACTGAAGATGACGAAGTTAATGAAGAATTTAACGCATTTTTCCAAATTTATTCGCATAACGTTCGTTTTTACATTTTGCTCAAATAAGTTAACTTCGATTTTCAATAATTTATTCAAATAAAAATTTTTTTTGCAATACCAAATGAATGATGAATTTGTAAATGTGAAGAGGCACACTTTCATCGAGCACAAAGAATAACACGTTGTGTATACATTTGACTCATTTATTTTATTCCCAAAAGCAGGATCACCTCAAACAATTTTTTGGTGACACACCAGTTCAGATGGAATTAATGAATCAAATTACAAAATGTTGTACGAGAGAGAGAGACAGTGAGAGAGAGAGAGAATGAGGGAACGACAGAACAAAAGCGAGAATGAGAGAGAGAACAAGGGAGAGAGTGAGAGTGAGTGAGTGTGTGAGAGAGAGAGAACAAAAGGGAAAAAACGAAGGAGAGAAATATGATGGGAGAAAAAAAGAGAGAGAGGTGGGGTTCTGAATGTATTATTATAAAAAATGTTCCACCAAAAATTTCATCCGTTTAATTTTTTTACACATTGTCAAATTGTGCTCAGTTCGTAAAATCGCACTTTTCTCTGTCTGCGAATGGTTGATGTAGGGTGACTTGTTCCAACTTTGCTATTGCAGATGCTTTTCTGCACCATGATTATATCTGGACAGAATTAGCAGGAATTCTCGTATTATTGGTGAAAAATTCGTCATTTAAGGCGTAACATTTAGTTTTACTTGTGCTCAGTCATAAAGCAAGTACGCGGATACAGATATCGCCAAGTCAGCTACCCCGCTTGCGCATGCTGGAGACCGGCTGGTTCTTTTGGAGGATACTCTGCCTGTGTAAAACCAAAATCGCTGATAGCCTGATAATTGAGAATGGTTTTGTGTTGCTGTCATAATCAAAACTGGCTGAAATTCGTAATTTTTGCTGAATCATAATAGCAAACTTCAACAACGTGGATATCGAAAGTAGAATTCAAAACATTTCCACCACTGAGGCTACTTTACCAAAAAATCATCTTACTTTTCAACGTCAAAATCGTCGAAAATCAAATTTGGGTTTATTACATTGTCAAAATTTGCTGAATCACATCTCTTTAATTATCTGCCAACATCGATCAGTCGCAAATGTAGGTAATTATTTTGTCGAAAGTCGGGTCATGAGATGAAAAAGAAACCAACCCAACCCTGGGTCTCAATACTAGAACAATTTTAATATGTAGATTTTCTTCGAAAACCTACATAAAAAGAACAGTAGTAGCCGGTTTATAGTCAAAAAAATTACGTTTACGCAAACCTTTTCCTGCGCTGCCAGGAAAAATGGATATATGATGTATACCTACATTTTTGCGTAAACTTTTCCAACAACAAAATACGATAGGTACTTAAATTTTCATTTCGTATAAAAGTTTTGCATTTTTATGTTTTTTATCGCGCATCAAAAATCTTTTTTTTTCTCTCCTCTTGGTACCTAACGTTTTACAAAATTTTCACTTTTCTCACTTCGAATACGATGACAGTTTGAAGCCTTTTCCTTCTTTTTTTTTATAATCATTTTCGCATTCGTAACACCGTCGAGAAAATTGTACAATAAATTCAGACAAGTAAAAAAAATAATAATAATGGCAACGGGGTGCTGGTAAAAGGGCGAAAGTAGAGAATAGGTACGTAACTCTACAACGTACACAAATTATCGGAAAATGTAGGGTTTATACGAAGTGGCAAAAGTATATTATAATTATTTTTGTTTCTTTCTCATTTTTGCGAAACGGAATTGCGACTTTTAGACAGCTTTTAAAATTCATTAGACAGACGACGAAGGAAATTATATTTTGTTGCATTTCATCGAGGAAATCAAAATATCAACTCGAAAAAGGTAAGACGCGATATTACAAACGCTGTATCCTTTTTTGCTCGTTGACGGTTGACAGCAGCTATATAACGCTGAAAATTGAGTTGGCAAATTAAAAGATATGACGTTTGCCAGAACTTGAATACTAGGTTAATTAGACGAATTTTAAAGGGCTCATAATATTGGAACCTGCTGAAAATCTTTCGAATATTACAGCGATGAAACAGAGAGATTGATTCTGTACTAGATATTGCTATCCATCCATCGACTCTAATATATACTACGTAAATAGGAAAGTTTGTTTACATGTGTGTGTGTATGTGTGGGTATATGGGTGTACATGTATTCTATATATGTACCATTCTTATTAACTCCATACAGAGCGTAAATTTCGTTCAATAATCACGAAATTTGGTACAAACGTTACCTCTAACACAAGGAACTGACTTACCAATCTTGAATCTAATTGATTAATTTATTCAGGACTTATTAATTATTGAGTTTAATTTTTCCAGATATCTTGGAAAGGGGATGATATAGAGGCATAATATTTTTAGGGTACACTAATAAATGGAGGAAGATATATTTGTGTGAAAAAAATACTTAAAAAAATATGTTGAGAGTGCAGGGGTCAAAATCCACAACTTTTGTCCAAGGGTAGCAACGGACCTTCAAGTTATCTTAAATCCTTTCGTGAAACAGCACAACTAAATCCTCACAATTTCAGCTAGATCGATGGAAAGGTTCTAAAGTAATAGATATATATGCAAACGAACATTCACATTCACAGTATAATATAAGTATGTTTGTGTATGCGGGTATCTGTGGGTATAATTATATACTTATGCATTTACATAGGTATGTATGTCTATTGGTAACGCCATCACTTTGCAGCCGCTGGACAGATTAGATGTAAATTTTAAGAACATATTTATATTGTTCTATGGAATTTTTTAGGCTAAATAGGAACTCTGTATAGCCTCCATAGGGATGAAGTTATGAATTTTGATCTCCCCTTGCCACACCCGTAACAAAATATACAGAATTTTTTCCACCTGAAACATATCGTACTCGATGATAATAGTAAGTCCTCAATATTCACGCTTCTACAAGTGTTCAGTAGGTATCTACTTAACAAAAATATTATAAAAAAATCATTAAAAGTAGCTCGATATCGCAATTAGATACCTAAGTATATTAAATTCATACAAATTCGTACAAAATCTATTCTTCCTTTTTTCAGTGTTCCAACTTGCGAGTTAGTTTGGGACACCCTTTATAAAATTTAAGTTCTTTCTTCACTCGATAGGAACTAAACATACACGAAGTCTCGGTTTATTATTCGCGAAAAATTCTTAATTGCGAAACGTATTCTTTCGAAATTATGACGTCAGTTTCTCGTTTAGATTATTATTTCCTATTCAGCATCTCCTGGGGGTAAACGTACGAGCAGTAACTGTTTCAATTCGTGTTCGGATACAAAAATTTATAAAATGCTTCAACGGATTTTAAAGAGACATTCGTCGTCGGTCGATAGCTGCTTATGTTTTCGGTCGTCAAAATGGCAACGTTTGTTGACAGTTGTTTTATTTCAAATGCTGTAGAATTGAAAAGGCGACATTTAGCATGTGTGTTATTTTGATTTTGAGGGGAGAAGAAATATTACAGAAAAAGAAACACATCCTGCGAGCGAGTGAACGAAAGAAAAAGAGAGAAAAGCAGGCATTGACGGAAAGAGGCAAAAGAGGTAAAAAGGAAAAAAAAAAGGGTGATAGAGTAGTCTACGTACGTAATTCGCATTTGTGGAGGCTTTTGAAAATCGGATAACTTCCTTCGTCGTCGTAATTCAGTTGACTTTATTTTCAAAATGCCATTTCTCGTGCTACAATGACAATTAATTCGTTTTTTTTTTTATACACGACGCCGCTAAGGGAGGAAAAACTTCACAGGAGTATATGTCGATTTTAGCTGAGTAGGACAAATATTTTCAAATATTAAGCGAAAACAAAGTTCATTTTATTGGTAGATACCTACTCTTCTCCAATTTTTAGCAGGTTTTCTAAGCTGCTATGTAAGATTTTGTGAGTGGGCGAAGTTCGTGTTGGGAGTAAAGTAGTATTTCATTTCATGAAAATTATGACTTTCAACATAAAAATTATACATTTATATATCTTTTTATATAATTATTATATTTTTATAGTGTGCGTGCGTGTGTGTGCTCATGTGCGTGCGTGTGCTCGTGTGCTCGTGTGTGTGTGTGTGAGTGTGTGTGTAAGTATGTATTGATAAGATTTTCTTGTAAAAACAATAAAGGTCGCAGTTTTTGTCCAATCGGACCAGTGCCAGCCACAAGGGGCGTTTGAAATTTCAACCCCCATAACTCAAAAAAAAAAAAAAAAAAGCAAAATTAGTACCGGGTTATCTTACGTATTATTTTTAATTATGAATAATGCAACCACACCAGGTCTGCCATAACAATTCAACCATCATTTCATTTATTTTCAAAAAAACCTCCTCATTTACAATTTTTAAAAATGTATAATGTAATGGATATGTTCGTCCTATTTTCATATTGACGTACATATTCGTCTACACAAAAAAACATATTTTTATTCTATACATTTTGTCCCTTTAAATTTTACAGTCAACTGGTGAAAGTACAGTTACTTCCTACCAGCAACTACAACACATTTTTTAATGTGGGATATTCGGTGACCTAATGTACTGGTCCCCGAATATTCTCAAACTAACAAATCCCTAATCAGCAAATCCCTACTTTGTACTCAATACTATGTAAAAAAATATACCTTGACAGGTTATATAAACTCTTGTTTTCATTAGAATAATCGTACTGTAAATTCATATTCAGTCAGTCATAGTACTGTAAATAATCAAACGTATTTAAATATTGTGTTTTGTATATTATTCTAATAGAGTGTTAAAATTCATTGTGTGTTTTAATTTCACTTAAAGTCTCTCAAAGAGTTAAGGTCCAAAATAATTCTCGAGTATAATAATATTCAAGTGAATATTGTGATACCTCAAAAGGAATGTAACCACACCAAAAGAGGTTCATTTCTAGTACCAAACAACCTCTTTTGGCTGTTACCTATAAAACTTTTAATTTCAAATTAACTTGTTTAATTTTCATTTTCAAACTTTTTTAAATAATTTGTTTCATATCTGCGAAGGAAATCTTTAAAAAAAATCCCTAGCTGTAACTTTCATGGAGCTCATAAAATAAAAATTTGAATTTATACTTAATTAGCAAAACACAAAAACCCCCTCCCTTGAGAAAATCCTGTGGCTGGTTCAGAATAGGATTGAAATTTAATATGGGGGTAGTTATGGACATAACCTCGGATGGTATTGTATTTGGTGCAAATTGGTTGAGGGATTAAACTGCAGTAGGCCAACATAGGTTCCACCAAATAGAATTAGGACATAGGTATTGTGGGTGAGAACATCCACAATCTCCTGCGCACCTGGTGGGTGTAAAGGGAACTCGCCTACTGAAGAAATGTAGGTAGGCGAGTGACTGGGCTGAGGAGGTCGCCGTAGTCGTTACGGATCTAGTGAGCGAGATAGGTGTGTGACAACGTATATTTTCATGTCCTTTGGATGTTAAACACACATTAAATATAAGTGCCATACAACTGTAGTGTCTCTGCCACTACATGGTAACGAGAGCATCGGTGTTTTTTTGGAGAAACAGATACTTTTTCAAGCATCTGCTTCACATAAAGAAACTCTGAAGTCGGAAATATGGGTATTTTCGATTTCATTTCGAAGTAAAATGAAAACTGAATCTAAATAGAATCAGTTCTCACTGCTACAAATTGCTTCCACTGGCAACTTAAGTCAATATCTGTAATGGAAATTGATTTAACGGCACTTAGCGTTTGAAGTTGATCTTAGCCTCAAATGCCTAATTAATTTGCACTCGAAACTGATGGTGGCTTCGAGCATAATAAAGCATATAATTATGTACTCGAAACTGACGGTGGCTTCGAGTGCATGAGTGTAATCACTAATTATGTGTAAAAATAATTTTTCCTTGCGTTCGAAACTTTAATTAGACTCGAACACATACCTACATTGTCCAGAAAAAATTTTTTTTCCAGACAAAATGTTTCTGTTTATAGTCAAAAGCTAATAATTAACATTTGACTATCCACAAGTACATGGTCTTCATCTGCATTTAGGATCTTGTACAAGTTACCTAAGAATGTGACACATATAAATGCATCGTATTCTCGTAACAAACAAATGCATTCGAATTTACAGCTAAATTTGAATACAACAAAAGATGAATTTGAGACTATATCTGGCCTCAAATATACGTCAAAAAGCTTAGGCCTATGTATTTTTTCTTTCTCAAATGAAGAAAGAAAAAACCTATAGTAGGGAAAATATTCCCAGGCAATATACGTATATATGAATCTATGATAAGCCTCACATATAATAAACAAAAGAGTAAACAAATCAAATGGATTCGATTCCATTCGACTCTCACTCTCCAAAAAAAAAATATTTTTTTTTATTATATTTTTTTTCCATATTCTTGCTTATTCATCGACAGATTTCGACGTAATTATTATATCGAAAACTAAAATAATCCTTGAATAAACAAAAATATCAAAGAATACGGCAAGTTCTCTGTAACATGTCACGTTCCCTTTATTCGATCAAGGCTAAAAATTATTCTCACGAAAAATTTTTAGCCGCCCCCAGCAAAAAATGCATCGAAATCTTTATGAAGAATTTGATACAAAACCAAGGTCACCACATCTGGATAGGCCATCTTGCATATCGCCTACCCTACGCCAACAACCATTATTACATATTCTTCAAAAAAAGAACATTAAAAGAATGGTTGACGCAAGGCTGAATGCAATTAAGGCTGTTGATCCCTAAAACAGAGATTGACACCCCATGGAGACGAAGCGATACCAATAAGCTTTACCTCAATAAACTTCAAAAAATGTCGACAAAAAACAATTACGCATTTTGTCAACATGCGAGTCTGGAAAGACAAGAAAAAAATCTAAATAGGCAACGGCTTGCGTAACCTTTTTTGTCTTACACACATTTGGATGTAAGACAATCTTATCGCGAAGATAAGTTGTGTGTGTATTGCTGGTCAACACACACACACACACACACGGCAATGGTTTTTCCTTTGAATTCTGGAAAAAACATCGCACATACACATGCACACTCAGACAATAGTCCTTCCATTCCAGTCAAGTAATGAAAGAACGTCTGAATCAATCATGTGATCAACAAGAGCACCAATTGGATCTGCAAAAATGATATTCACTATCGTGTTGAACTGTCATTCAAGCAACATCGCCATGTTCAGTCTTTCGATTACAAATTATTATTGTGCGTTTTAAGTGTGCTTGGCTGCCTAATTGTCTTTCTGTTAGTGAGTTTTGTAATTTTTCAGGCAATTGTTTCGGCTTTGCTAAACTTTTCGAACAAATTAACGAAACAATCTCGTATTTTTGGGCAAGAGCCTCCTGCAGATTCTCATCCACATTGGCGCTTCAACTCGTACTTCAAGAAATTGAAGCCAAAAGACTTTCGGAGTGTTTCGCCAACAAAAATCAGCTGAAGTACCAGTAACACACAAGGGGTTTTACTGGTCCTCGCTCTTCCTCAAACAAAAATACGTCAGCAATAAACGGTAAGTCAAAACCTAACAACATCCATTAATTTTGCAACATTATTGGTCTGAAAATTACGTGTAACTTTCACACCACGCGCTATGTGAACTTTGTTAGGATACTGTTCTAGTATGCTTTGATCTCTTCGTACTTCAAAACATCAACGACAGAATGCATTATTTTTGGTAGATCAAAACACTTACGTGTTCTGACCTATTTGTGGGATCCAATTATTTCAATAGTTGGAACCCATTTTCAAAAAACTTTGTTGAAATTACGAAGCCTAATGCATCCCACCGTTCCTACATGCTGACTACGAACAAAATTCATAAAAAAAAAAAAATCGTAGACACCAAAAACATCGATGTCTTTGGAGCCTGGCATCATGCAACTTTACAGCAGGCAAACTCCAAATCTTCGACACCATTTCGAGTGAATTAATCTTAATATGTACCAATTTTTTTTTTGTTTTTTCAAATGCAATTTTTGGATTTGAAAAAGGCGTGCGTGACCCGCGATGAATAACCTTCATTGCGCCTATGGGTCACGCCAAATTTTTCAAAATCTGTTTTGGACTTTGAAAATTTTTGTACTTTTAATTATTTTTTTCAAATGTAATTTTTGGATTTGAAAAAGGCGTGCATGACCCGCGATGAATACCCTTTATTGCGCCCACGAGTCACGCCCAAATTTTCAAAATCTGTTTTAGACTTTGAAAAGATTTTGCCTGTTATCAGCCTCTCTGTTTTCATAGAATTTGAAATGGATCCCATCCAGGAAGCTGATTCGCCTGCTTCCCCTCCTCCACCACCAACCGTCTCCCCGCCAGCAGCGGTGTTCAGACCCGATGGCCAGCCGATCCCCGGACCATTACACCAACGCTTCTTCCCCGTGGGGCAACCAATACCCCCGGTCATTACCAACGCACCATTGGCATGGGAAATCACGCAACATGGCGGTGGCCTTCTACACCAAAATGTAGAACACCAAATGGAAGAAAGGGCAAGAGATCCACAACCGATGAATCTCTCACCGCAGGAACTGTCCGGACAATCCTCAAATGCAGGATCGAGATACAGCTTGTAACAGCTGCCTATGTCCGAATGCCCCGTACCCCATTCAACGTGAGCACGGGGACAGATGGTTCTCAACCTTAAAGCAGCGGAAGGACGCACATAGTAAGCACCTTGTTGATTTTACTGAAGTTTCAAAACCAATCATTGATTTTGATACTATAAAATCACGTGTTCCACAGGGAGGCTGAGAAAGTAAAATTGCGCAGACAAGTGGAACGGTTCAGCTCAGTGCAGCCCAGAAGGAGTGCTTACCGATGAGTAGTGAGTACTTTTCATCATTTATTCGCACCAAGAAGAGTTCAACTTTTTTTGTTTTTCAGGCGTATGCTCAGTCACCACACCTGCAGAGGGCAGTCAAATTACGAGGGTTTTTTGATTGTGGCAGTGTAGACACCTTCATCACTAAGTCTTATGCTTTCATATCCTTAAAACTAAAAGGGTATGAAACAGAAATTATAAGACTTAAAGGTGTGCAAAATCAGACGTCCAACATCTTTAAATCATGTCTAGTAGACTTTGAAATTCTGACACCGAGTGGGTTAAAGCTTCGGATTACTGCGAAGACTATCAATAGTATCACGCAGAATCTGAAACAACCCGATTTGTCAGAATTTCATAAAAGTTTCCCAGAATACTCTGGAATTGAGTTCTCCAAGATAGACAATGAGCATACGGTTGACTTATTGTTAGGCAATGATTACATGTGGTCGTTCGTGACAAATGTACAGTATATTTCTACAAATCTAACTTTGATAAAGACAGAGTTCGGATATATGTTGGGAGGTATCATCCAAAATCAAAAACAAGTGGATGACATCTTCACACCTATCTTCTTAACCATCCCACAATAGGTTGAGAATTTATGGAGGTTGGACGCCATTGGTATCAAATCTCACAATTTGGTAGAAGCTCAAGAGGAAGCTAACGCTCTTCAACTCTTTTATTAGAATGTCGAATTGGTAAACAATTGTTACCAAATCAGATGGTTGTATAAAAACTATCCACCCCTGTTGGCAGATAATTTTAACCTGTCATTCAAAAGACTTGAGCATCAGCTCCCCAAGTTACAAAAGTTACCCGAGTTCTACCAACGTTACAATGAATATTTCAACTTACTTATAGAGTTGGAAATGATAGAGAAAGTAGATCCAAAATCCAAGCCAGATATTGTACACTATCTGCCACATAAAGGGATCTTGGACCTAATGAAAAGCACACCGCTCAGGGTAGTATTTGACGGGTCAGCAAAGACAAAACAATCAAAGCACTCGATCAATGACTGCATGTTTAAAGGGGCAAATCTCTTGCCAGATTTGCTCCAGATACTTCTGTCTTTCAGTAAGGATAAATATGCCATAATAGCCGACATTAAAAAAGCTTTCCATCAAATAGGGTTACACCCCCTTGACCGGGATTTAACAAGGTTTCTGTTGGTCCTGAATCCACAGAAACCGCTAACTAGGGAAAACTTAGTAATTTTCCGATTCCAACATATTCCTTTTGGAATTGTGACAGCGCCATTCTTATTGGCGGCTGTTCTGTCGCATCACTTCCAACATGCAAATCCGGAATTTTACAAAAAACACGCCGACAATATATATGTGGACAACTTAGTAACATCCTTGCCCACATATAACGAAGCTAAGGATTTACACGATCAGGCTAACAAGTTGATTGGGGACATATCAATGGAGTTGTCACAATGGGGCACAAATTGCACCCCATTACGCAATAACTTTGCCCCCAACCACGCATTAACGAAGCCGATCATTAAGATTCTTGGACTTTCTTGGGATATGGACAAAGATATACCTTATCTGAGTCCGACCAAATTTAAAGACCAAGAACCCGTCTGGTCAAAGAGACTGTTTCTTAGAGCAATCTCACAATTTTTTGACCGCTTTCATTCCTTAACGAGCTTTTATTAAAAGACTTTGGAATGAAAACTACAAGGGGGATGAATCCTTACCTCTTTCACTTCAGAAGATAGCGACAGAGCTAATACAGGATTTATCCCAGTGCACAACTTATTGCCTTCCTCGCCAGATATACCTGGGTACATATAACCCAAACGGGGCGCAACTGCACGTGTTTGTGGATGCATCCCAGGTAGCCTTTGCTATGGTAGCATACTTACGCTTCCATAACCCAGAAAGAAACAAAACAATAACCAGATTCGTCATAGGGAAATCAAGAATAGCATCAATGAAAACGGTAACAATCCCCAAGTTGGAGTTGTTAGCGGCATTGATAATAAAAAACATTAGGAAACCACTAAAGTTAGAAAACTGTCCGACCTACTTATGGTCAAATAGTAAATGCGTTCTAACATGGTTGTTAGAGCACAGAGTGTTAACGCAATTTGTCTTGAATAGGGTTACTGAAATAAAAAGCATTCCCAACCTGCAATTTCGATATGGTCCGACAACTGAAAATCCAACGGATGTCGGATCACGAGGGGCAATGGTGAACGATTTATTCAGTACCACATGGTGGTCAGGACCAACTTGGTTATCTGATCACCCAGACTCATGGCCACAGACTGACTTACATGTAATTCAGTCTCTACCAGACCAATCAGAGGATGAGAACACTATACCTGTATTCTCAACCTTAAGGGAGTCTCTCAAAATTTCTGACAAACTGTCCGAAATTATAGCTACCTCAACTGATCCTATATTTGGCAATTACAAGACTGCCAAATTAAACAGACAGTTGAAATCTCGTAAAGTGACTATACCAAAGTTTGTTATGAACTCCGTAAACCATGTTTGTGAAGTCAAACTGTTTGCCACACAAGTTGACCAACAGGCTACAGACCAGAATCAATCTGACTCTGATCTAACACAACCTCACAAACAAGAGAGCTCACAACAACCGCTGGATCTATCCCACAAAAGTCGAATAGACCCACTGGCAAATTCACCTTACGAGAGCTTTATACACGAACCGTTGAATACACCATTCAGCATCGATATAGACAAATTTAACACTCTCATCAGTCTTAAGAGAATCTTTTACAATTGCTTAACAGCTCTCAGAAGATTCTCAAGAAAGCGACTCACTCGTTGTAGGTTGGTTTCTCCTTGGTCAATACTGCCCAACAATTATCAGTTTGCATTACTTTGCTTCATCTATGCAGACCAGAAAAAATATTTTTCTGGCCTACGTAATCCGCTTCTGTCCCATAATCCACTGGAATATGTGGCATACGAGAAGTTTCATATCACCCTTGACAAATCAGTACTCTTGATACTGAGAAATTATTTGCCTGTAACACCGTTTACCACAGACATTTTGTCTCCGGTGTTGTTACATCCAAAATCTCACCTCACCAAGTTAATACTGTTGAATGTTCATACACTCAATAGTCATACAGGCATTAAGTTTACACTGGCGGCCTTCCGTAGGACCTACTTCGTACCAAAAGCAATGAGGATACTTCCCAAAGTATTAAAATCCTCTTGCCTAGTGTGTAAAAAGCTCCATAAGCAGCCTTTTACGCAGCCAACCCATTCTGATATCCCTGATTTCAGATTGGTACCATTCACACATCCTTTCACCTATACAGGTGTTGATGTATTTTGTCCATATTCAGTCTTCAATGAATATTTACCAAAAAAGAAAAAGGCTTTGGCAACTCCAACATCACCTCCATATAAAACATGGATTCTGATCTTTACCTGTCTATCCACAAGAGCAGTGTACTTTCTCTCTATCTCGTCTTTAACCACACAAGAAGTGTGGATGGCGTTCCAGACGTTCTTTGCAGATTGTGGAACGCCAAAGGCAATCCTGTCTGACAATGCTGCCCAGTTTAGGTTAGTTGCAACCAACTTACCCCAGTTCTGGGAAGCAATCACGTCAGACAGCTCCATAAGTGACAAGCTTATGCAAAAAGGCATAACTTGGCACTTCACTCCACATAAGGCTCCTTGGTATGGTGCGTCATATGAAAGACTCATTGGAATCTTTAAACAGGCTTTTGAAAAGGTCATGGGCCCCCACTCTCACCATCGCTTCAATTTTCAAGCAGCGCTTAAAAATATACAAGTGATGATGAATGAGAGACCACTCTGTCCTGCAATCAATGAATGTGAGCAAGCTACTTTGACGCCTGCACACTTCCTTCACGCAAAGTTCAGAAATTTTACCCTTGACCAAGACAAGCCCTTTGACAAAACCACCATAATGTCCAGAAACCTTCAGGGCCTCTGGAACACTGACAAGGACAACCTTAGTAAGCTCTGGGCTGTGTGGAAGGGACTCTATCTCACGTACTTGCGGGATAGAATCCCCAAAGGGGTAAGCAACGCTTACCGAACGGTTAGCTTCAAACCAAAAGTTGGAGACTTTGTCCACATGTTGGACATAATGACAAAACCAGGAGTCTACAAGTTAGCCACTGTAGTCAACCTGATGACATCTTGCGATGGCCTAGTACGTCACGCAGATGTTAGGCTACCCTCATCTAAAATAGTGAGTAGGCCTATTAAGTTCTTAGCTCCACTGGAGATAAGCACTGATGGTGAGGACTCTAATCCATTGTTGGATTAGAATCTATCCGATTAAGATCTGTAAAAGCAGGCATACATGCACGCACTACCTACAACTCCGTGGCAGGTGGCACCACTGGAGTTGTGCTATCTTTGAAGTCATGACAAGTCAACGTTGCCAAATACTTACTCTACCATCCAGCTACCTATTCAGATCAGTGGGTAGAGGTGATAGCGGATTGCGATCCACACACACCGAAATTGTAATAACCTTGTCAGTGTCACAAATTCATTTAAAAAATTGCTAATTCTTACTTTTCTTCCTTACAGAGTCACTCCTTTATAACTCTGACACCTGACTGCCCTTCCAATGAATTGTCCTGCAATTTTGTTGGACCACAAGTCAGAAGATGGGATCCACATGTGGATCTCAACTTAAAAGGAAATAAACTTTGTTTTATTATACTTACTTTAGATTTGTGGCCCAGTTTATATATGGTAGTATTAAGTACAATACATGTATATATTTTGTAAATAAATATCATTTGTGTACTTGTGTGTGTATGCCAACTAATCTCTTTTTTTACAGATCTTGTAGGGACAAGTGAATCCCCGAGGATTCACAATGGACACCGCCCCCAGTATCGTGGGTGGGAACATCCACAATCTCCTGCGCGCCTGGCAGGCATAAAGGGAACTCGCCTACTGAAGAAATGTAGGTAGGCGAGTGACTGGGCTAAGGAGGTCGCCGTAGTTGTTACGGATCTAGTGAGCGAGATAGGTGTGTGACGACGTATATTTTCATGTCCCTTGGACGTTAAACACACATTAAATATAAGTGCCAAACAACTGTAGTGTCTCTGCCACTACAATAGGTAGGTATCATTCGATAGCCGCTGAAATTTGGTAGGTAGTTGTTTCTAAACTGAATGAGAACTTGGTATCGAATTTTGTGAGAATAGAAAATCGGTCGCGAGATTCAGCCATAGTACTGACAAAGTGACAAACATTCGCCCATGGAAGCCAGAACATAATTTTCATTTGATAAAGCTAAAATTTGATAAGTAGCCGGTTCTGAACCAAATACAACAACTGGTTTCGATTTTGATGAAAATTGGTCCAGCCATTTAGTCGTGGGGGCTGATAAAAGTTCAACCAATGGGGGTTAATATGCGGATACATACAGCTAACGAGATCGCCGACGTCCCATATGTGCTGTGGTTTAAAAACATGTAAAAGATAGGAAAAAAGCAATCAGAGTTGTACATTCTGCGCACCTTAACTTCTAAAACTACGCACAATTCGTGAAATTTATCATTGAATTTGTAGAGAATGTCTATTTTCACGTCACTAAAACCACACGACGCACGCGCAATAACAAATAACCTGATGAGAAACTGTTCATCTTTGACATGTTTTTGATGGACTCGTTGTCGATCTCTTTAGCTGTACCTATATCTCCGTTAATACGTAATTATCATTATACAGGACTGAAATTTAGTACATGAGTGGCTCTAAACATACCGAATGACCTACAAGATTCTTATAAAAATCAATGCTGAAAAAACCAATCAACAACAAAACGACTGAAACTTTTAATAAAACATCAAAAATCTATGCAGAGAAATGTAAAAAAAGATGTAAGAAGAGATAATAACAATCATATTATGCGAAATGAGATATAAAATGAGATGCGAAAAGAGATCAGAAAAGAGACGTGAAAATTTATAAATGGTTTTTGATGATTTTTGAAGACCTGGTTTTCTAACGTATCGTTTGCTGCGTTGATGTTTTTGTTTGTATATTTATTTTGTATAAGATTTATGCGAAGTTTGAGTATCCAGATACTATTAGCAGTACCCTCTACACCTAGTAAACGTTGTTTACAAACAAGAGAGAAAACAAAAAGAAAAAGAAACTCTCTTGGATTTAGACAGTTCACAAATTCGTGCCAGTGATAGTTACTCGTACTTTAGTAGATGTTTTTTGATTCAAAAAAAATTTTTTTTAGCTGGTTTCATTATTATTAAGCTATTGGTATAAGCTGCATTCTTATCGAAAAGTTGATATGCGGCTTTGGGCAAGGTTAACGACTTGACTACGCTTCAATAAATCAAAGTGTAAATAATGTCTGAATTTTTTTTCCGCAACACTAATCAAAATCAGCTCAGTTCAAATGCTACAGCAGGTTCTGCTGCACCAGCCAACAGATACTCCCAAGCCCTAAAAACGCTTAAAATCAAATAACTCGGATAATATTCAACCTTAATAGGTTCTTCCCTTTTGGTTTCCAAAATTTTAAAATATCAACAAACTACCTTCCCCTCATCCATTAGTATTCAGTAGAAAATCCTATTTGTAGTGGTTCTGATAATGACTATTTTATGGTATCATCGAATTCGCTGGGGAATGTATAATTTTGGCTTTAATTAACTTTTAAGGAAACGAATCGCTTAAAAATTCATAATCCTTTCTCAAGTTAGTTATTATTGGGAACCTATTTCGATGATTCTGACTGGGTTAAATAAGAGATCATCTATGTAATTTTAATTTACTCTTCAGACCTTTTCAACAGACAAAAAAAAAGTGAAGGTTCGACGATCATCAGGTGTATTAATATATATATATATATATATATGTAAGTTCGTTTCCGAGTATTCCACTCGATCTAATTTGCACGTAAATAAAAGTTTCGTGTACTCATAATCAAAAGCCGAGTTTATTGACACAATTAAAAACGGTAGTGAAATTAGAAAATTCAAGATTACTATACACAATGGAAACAAACAAAGATACGACTATGGTTATCTGTCTATTTGAAACAACGATGAGCGAACGAATGAATGAATGAATGAATTTGATAAACAAAATCGACGTTTGATACAAAGGAAAATAGTCATGTTGAGTATGGTCAAAAATGATGTCATTTAACAATAAGATGGTCGGGTCGAGAATACATGAAATGACATAACTTAAAGATAACAGGATTAAATACAGTAAATATTAGATAGTCGAATTGTGTCGATTTCTTAATGTGGGTCAAACAAAAATAAACATTACAAATTCATGAAAGGACGAGAGTAAAGTACGAAGTTGTAGTCATTCAAAAAAGAAAAGTGTTCTTTTTACATACATATTTTTTTTTTTTATGTAAAGAAATATACACTGATTACTCAGCAACGAGTGAATCGATTTTGATGATTAAGGATTCATTTTGAAAGAGTATAGTCCATAGGTTGTCTCATTAAATTTTCGTTAATATCAGATTAATACCGGATCCATACCGGATCCGAAATTAAGAACCTAAAATTTAAAATTGAACCAATTTCTATTAAAATTAGTATCTTGGAGTTTTTTTTGGTTGCTGATTACGAATCTGCTGTCAGATTTTCGAAATTTAAAACTGCAGATCTAATATGGTGAATTTGAAATTCTTTAACCAATCGGAGTGAAAGTTAGTGGATACATACTCCTGTTTTTTCTTCAAACTAAGAAAATTGAAACCAAAAATAAAAAAATTATGTAACTTTTTTTCAAAAATAAAAATAAAACCCACTTGAAAAAAATTTAAGCAATTAAGTGGGTAAGTTGATTTTTTGCTAGAAATTTAGTACCGACTTAAAAAGTTTTGTTTGAAAAAAAAAAAAAAAAATTGATGATGATGTTATATTATATCTTCGATCGAAATGAGATCGTATTGTAGCCTCCTCAGAAATTATTTTTTTCTTTTTAGTAATTTTTTCAGTTCGTTTGTTTGATGCGGGCTTATATTTTTGTAAGCCGGTTTTATTTTTTCGAAAAAAAATTTTACTATCTTATGAAATATAGGTGGGCTATTATTTTTAAGTGTTATGCAGATAAGTGACCATGGAATTTTCGTTCATTTTAACACGACTAACCACGACTGGGCGGCGCATTGTGAAAATCCCACATAAAGTCTCTCTACTTCAGTATTAATTACTGCTTGTACGCGTATTGAGCCAAAAATGTCAATGTCTTAAACCCATACCTCACTAATTCTATGGTGTAAATAGCTGAGAACTAAGACCCGCATATCGTTCGACTCTCAACCAATCGCATTCAAACAAACGAACATATGCATGCTCAGCGACCATTCGTCATGCGGAATTTCATTAAAAGCAAATCGAATCAACCCATTTCACGTTCCCGTCAAATAATAACGAAATTTACGTTATCAATAAATTTCGGAAGATAACCGGCACCTTGGCGCAAGCTATCGACATAAAAAAAAAAATAAATAAAAATATTAATTAACTTTCGGAGAGTCAGAAGAAAAGAGCACAGTCTAAAATAAAGATAGAATGAGTAAAAGAGAGAAAGACTGTTGAAAAAAATATGTATACAAAAAAAAAAACTCAGAAATCGAGAAGCAGGTAAGTAATTTTTCTCCTGGGGTTTTAGGTTTGGTCGGCATTTAACAACCTTGATTCGTCTTAATCATTAGGAAAACGTAGACTATAACTAAATTTCTTTGTGGCGCTGTTCAAGTTTGCCTTTCTTCACTCTCACTCCTTCTTTCTTATTTCGTCTATAAACTGTCTCTCTTTCTCACTCACTCTCTCTCTCTCTTTCTCTCTCGAATCGTAAACACCCTTTCCTACAGCTCATTTCTATCTCGATTGCGCTCTTTTTCAAACTTCATACTTAGGTTATACCTACCATGCTACGTTGGTAATTATTTATGAAAATCAAATACGTAAAATGATGGAGAAAAATTCAGTTCGTAGCGAATGTGTAATTAAAAATACGAACAGAACGAATCAACGCGTTTGGTTAAATAGCCAGCCTTTGCTTACCTCGAATTATTCAGATCATACCTATATATTATATTAGTACAGAGTATTATAACTTAGTTGGTTTATTTTGTGATGAGAATTACGAAAATTAATTTTTTTCTTTTTTTTTCCTATGGAGATTGGGAGTGATCAAGATGGTTACTGGTTATTTATCGAAGGTACTACTTGTGTGGTCACATATGCGTAAGTGTTTCTTTCTTGGACGCTTGTATAGCGGCGTTAGCATGATCAAATAACACCAGAGAACATACGCATAAATTTGTCGAATCTAGCTAAATATTATGTAGGGCTACGTTTTCATTATTTCGTCAAATAAAAACGTTAACCGTATACTGTATTATATGTTTTTTAGTGGTAGATACCCGAAGCGTACAATCGTTGTAATAGAGATGCCGCAATTAAAGGGGAACAGCTTTCGTGCACCATGTATATTATATAGAGCTAGAGCTACCTACGTACTTGAAAGAATATGAGAAAATTTCATTGCCCTGTCAAATGACTTGGATAAACACATTTTTGAAACAAAAACAAAATACAATATTTCAATTATTTCACTCAGATGGTGACAAAACAAAATTTACCAAATCAGAGATACGAGACTGAACAGGTGAAAATGGTAAATACCTACTTTTTCCCAACGCATACTACAAAATTATAAATTTATGTCCCGTGATCGAATTTCGATAGAGGGGAGCAAAAATGCGATAGCCGGAGCAAAACCAGTATTTGCTCCCACTATCAAAAAGTTTTGCTCCGCCCATCAACCAATCAGGTGCATTCACCAACTTTGTGGCGGATGTGTTGGAAAAAATAGTATTCGCAACGTGAGCAGCAAAGTAAGCTCCCCCACTCGTTCGATGTTTGCAGCACTCGCCTATGGCTCGAGCTGCAAACCTAAACTCATCGAGGAATTGTTCACTTTGCAGTCATGTAGCAAAATATACTATTTTACAATACATGTCGCAAAATGCGCAATTAGGTATTCGATTTCAAGGTCTAAAACATAAAATTTCCAACCAGGGAGCAAATATTTTTTATTGGAAACAAACGTCAATAGTGGAAGCAAAACAAGTATTTGCTCCAGCAACGGAAATGTTTGATTCCTCCGTCTAACCAATCAGATGTCTTCTTTAATCGAACATATGCATGTATTGTGAGAAATAGCATTCGCAACTCAAGCGCAAAGTGAACGACCTTGACTCAAACAATTTACAACACTTGCCTACGACTTGTGTTGCAAATCATATAACATGCTGAGGATCACTCACTTTGCGCTCTCGTAGCAAAATATACTATTTTGGCATTATTTGTCGAAAACAAAAATAAAACTTTTGGATAATGAAAATAGTATCAAAAAACCGTAAATTTCAATTGTTTCTTCAATTCTCCAGTTTTCTTCTTGAAAATTATGAATTTTTTAACGGGAAATTCAATGAGCTCATTCCCAGAGTTCTAAATCCATTATTTCAGAAGTTATCGAGCTTTCTCTGAAAACTATTTTTTGCTTAAAATTTTACTCAATTTCGTGCATTCAAATCACTCCAATTTAGCAAGGGAAAGGAAATTCAGGAATTGGAAAACACTTGAGAATAGCATGGACGATCATCTGTCATTCATTAACAGGATGGACGCCTAGTGTCAATTCAGCTCCTGCAATTATAGCTGTTCTTTCTAATAGACAATGAAAATAGCACCTAAAAACTTTAAATTTCAATTTTTTTATCGGAAAATATGCATTTTTGGAAATTTTCTGACAATTATGTCATTTTTGGCATTTATTTCATTTGTAGCAATTTTTGGGAAAATAAAATTTTTTTCCCAGCCCCACAATCTATGAAACGAACTTCAATTCAATTTCCAAACTCTTACCTTTCAAAGAAATGATTCCACAAATGCCAGAGAATCCGCAATAGGGGGACTCGAGGCTTAGCTCCCAATGATTTTTCCAAAAAATAAAAATTGTATACAAAATTCAGAGGTAAGATACCTTAGCAAGAAAACCCTGTGAAAGTATAATATTGTTTGTGAGGAAAGACCCTTGTTTTAGCACCATTTTAGAGGAAGAAGGTACTTTAGCCTCCCAGTGGTCCCAGTTAATTTTTTACTCGCTCCATTTACCAAACCTTTTCGGTGATTTGCTAATCGAAACTTTTTCCATATATCTGTCACTAGATTTGGGGTGGTAAGGTGGATTTCTGGAAGACTGAATTTGGCGACAGATAAAACGAAATCGTTACTTCGACACCCAAAGTCCAAAAACTGCCTATGAATATTAGCAAAGCAAGCAAATCAGCTTCTATCTCTTGTAAGAAGAAGTCAGAAACTGCCAATTAAAATGCCATTGTGATAGAAACTGGGGTACTACTCTAAGAGGTCCCCAAACAGCCAACAACGAGGCAGACAAATTCATCCAACTTCATTAGGTTTCTATTTACCATTATAGAAATCTTCTTTTCTTCTATAATTTACAGACAAATAGCCTATCTAAGTACTTAATCTGAACAGTAATTCTTCAACTTACTCCATCACTGTAACTTAATAGGTACCTCCTACCTACTTAAAAAGACTATGACGTACTCAGGTGAGCGGATAGTTACCCCAGAAATGTAGTACTGTAAAGAAACAAACTTCCTGATGGGTGAACTAAATTTGTGTACGCCTATACATTTCCCTCTCACCAACCAAAATTCACCACAACAAGTTGCTGACAGCACACAACCTGTAAATGTTAGACCGGGTATCAACTCCATTATTTGCATATTATACGCTTCCGAAGGCGAAATGTGCCAAGGAAACGCTCACAGTTCGCTAGAACTGGCCTACGAATCATTCGTGATTAGAAGACAAACCACCTTTTCCATTTTTCGAACACCTTGTATATTTGTATACCGTACAAATATCGACACAGAACGAAAGCTATATATAGCCGGTCGTCTGGAAGCCTCCTCGTTATCCGGACGATATCCACTCTCATTACCTGGCTATTAATCTACAACTAGGGTCTTGTTTGTTTTACAAGATGTTTAATATTTAATTATAGTAATCAAAAGGTCCTCGTGATCTGTGACGTCATTTTCCCGCAGCTAAAGACCACCAAGATGGCCGATAACCCTTCGCCTCTCCCTCTTTTTGCGTTTTTTCCACCGTTGTCTGTCTTTGTTTTTTTTTTTTTCACTTTTTTTTTTCTCCTCTATTCTGCCGAATTGACTGTAGGTATAGCTTATTATAATCCTGGAATAATGTCCGACAGGACGAGTAAAAAAAATGGGACGAACTTGTCTATGACGTGTTGTTTTTTTTTTTTTGGTTTTTTTTTTTGGTTTTGTTTTTTATTTATTTCCGTTTACGGTTTTCATTTTCAAACCTGTAGCCATATTATATACGCGCATAATATACACGACCAAGCTGGCAATTACGAGGTAACGAATACTCGCGGATTATAGCCACGATGCGGAGGGCAGGTTCGTGTGTACATGAAGGTGGGATTTGAATGAAGAAGAAGAAGACGACTTCGTAAAGAAAAACTCATAAATAGCGAAGCGTAAGGTAATCTATGATCAAATATTATTTGATCAGTACCTCACGAAGCCGCGTTAAACGTAGACAATTGGGTGGAGACTATACGTGACACCAGAAGGAAAATAGGCAGAGAGAGATAGAGAGAGTGACTAGCCCACCCTCAAATTGGCTGGCTCTCTGACACGGTAATTTTTCGTCGCATATCGAACCATCTTGTGAATTTGTTCGAAATTTTGGCATAGGTAGGACTAAGATGCTAACATTTCGATGAAAATCAGACTGGAAGAGAATCTTACAGAACGTACAATAAAGCCAAGGAGCACCTCTACCAATCTACTGTTTGTTTTTTTTTTTTTACTTTTTTTTGTTTTTCTTACTTTCGTATCGCTGATCAATAACTCTGGTTAATCCCCACCGAAGTTGAAAATAGTCCAACAGATGAAGTATATAAAAGCAGATTCACATTTTAAGAATCAGTTTTCAAAAACGAGCCTACCTTTTAATTATTAGACGATTTGAAAGGTTCGAAAAGTTGTAGGTTAAAGCCTTGCTATGTGCTATTAGTTTGAAAAATATAATTCTGTAATTCTCTAAGAATTTTATTAATCTGCAACTCTCTGTGTTTGATTCGTGCAAATTTTTTGTGCAAAAATAATTCCTTAACTGATGAATTTTTCTGAGTTTATGAGATGTAGATGAAAAGTGTATATGAAATAGCAGTTGTCTGCTGACACACCTGCGTGTGTTCGTATTTGTTTCAATTTCAATTTTGGGCCAAGGAAGTTTCATACCCCCTACTCTCCCCTTGGGCGGCTCTTGGGTCCTTCAACGACACTTAATTTTGAGCTACCAGTAAACCGTAATGGACCTAGCCCACATAATTATATTTTTTCAATATAACGAAAAGTGCCAGCTGTTGATCAGCTTTTTTGAGAAGCTCCATCATCCCTATAAGCGTTATGGAAAAATCAGTAACAGCATAAGTGTGAAATGCCATCCTCGGACTATACCATGACATTTGTAGAGTAAATTACCGCCAGCTATTTTGAAGAAATTCAAGATTTTCAAGGTCCAAAAACCAAGATTTGACACTAGTGGTCTAATGTTGGTCAATCATTAATTCAAAATTCTGGGCAAGAAATGTGAGAGTGTAAGTGCCAATGTTCTATTAACTTTCAGCCACAAATGATAAGAGTCAACTGTTTTTTTGTTTATTTTTTTTTCATAACTTTTCAAAAATAAAGTGAAATTTACTAAATGTTGGTCAACCAGGATTTTAAATAGCAAAAACAATAATTATTTTTCTTTAATTTTGATATTCACGTTGTTTTTTGCATGATAATAAAAACAAGTACCTATTTGTACTGAATTTTTCAAATGGTTGGAAAACCTAATAAAATAGAAATTTTGTTTAATATATATTTTTTATTATTTAAATCTCAATTCACATCACATGAAAATTATAAACATCACATTACGTTTTACTACTTGTTAATGTATTGCTTATTCTTAATTGAAACCTGGTCAAGTCCACAAACTACTGGTGTGGACACTTACTTCACATCTTGAGATTAGTCACAGGAATTAATTTGTCTTCAGATATGGAAGACGAATTTGCCTGTACTTTTATTCATTTCAAAATTGCCGACATTCTATCAGGTAACATGACGGCACAAATGTTCACCAAATATGTTTACTTGACTCAGTCAGCATATTTGGTGGAGTTTGTCCGTGGGAATGGGCAAAATATAGGCCGTTATTATTCCAAGAAATTGGAATAATATTCATCTAGATATATTTTGTTTCCACACGTTTTTATAGATGACAAAAGTCTGTAGAAATGTGATGGAACACTATTTGAATAAAATTCTATGATATTAAATCTGTTTCTTTATCTTTTGAAAAATAACAATTACTGGTTTTAAGATTTTTTTTAAAATTTAACTACCAAATCTTCGTCATACAAAATCCTGGTTAATTTTGAATGTTATAATTATTTGCAAACTGTTATTAGCAAAATGTATTCTGGAATTCTAGAGTAATAGCAAGTCTTAAGCCACTGACTAGAATGGTACAATTTGCAATAACATTGAAATAATGAGCATTTCAAAAAGCAAAAAAAAAGCTCAGTCAGATCTCCTATATTCAGTATAAATGACCCAAAAATTAAAAAAAAAAAAAACTGTTGAATTATGTTCTGTAATCATCCAAGCTCCTGAATGACCAAGTAACTCATCAGTTACTTACAATTTCAGTTTTTCAAAAAACAAAATGTGAAAATTTAAAACACTAACTTTGAACAGTGACAATATTCTGAACTAAATAACGTCGTATGATAGTTGTGGAATACCTTGTTGTGGAAAGATATTCTCACCATAAGGTAATCTACAGATTTTGCGTGTTCAACCACTTAATATTTAAACATATGGGTAAGCCAAAACCTGGACAAACACTGGCGATTTTAGAGTCAGTTTTGTGAGTTTATATAAGAAAATTGGCACATGCACACAGACTCACATATGTATATTTGTTGTAGAAATCACGTCATTTCTTATTCATTGCTATGGCAACTGATAAGGAATGATATAATGCGTTTGTGTACCAGTCTGAGATATCACCGAGATCTTTATCTATAATTCTGTCATCAGCCAAACATTTCATCTTACTTGCCTGTGTGTGCAAGTAAGAGCATACGAACAAACAGCGTATATAATATAATGTTGAATATAATACACCTGATAAGGAATGACATGCGTACAAGATGTATAGTCCCTACAATAGTATATTTTGGTATGAAAACACAAAGTGAATGATCCTCGATGAGCTGTGGTTTACACCACATGCTGAAGGTCGGTGTTACAATTGCACAAGTCAAGGTTGTTCACATTGTGCTCAGAGACATACAGCTAAAAAGATGTCTAAAGCCATATACAGACTGTGGTACAAGAATATGTCAAAGATGAAAACAAAACTACCTAAATTTTACATTCTGCACATCTAAGCTGCGCACATTTCACAAAATGTATTATTGAATTTTTGTACGATATCCATTTTTACATAGTTAGAGCCACACAACGCATGCGCAGTAACAAATATTGTGATCAGAAACCATTCATCTTTGACATGTTTCTGATCTACTTGTTAAAGATCTCTTAAGCTGCATGCCTCACATTGCGCTGAAGTAGCGAATGTTACTTTTTGCAACACATTTTCATGCGCGATTAAACAAAACGTCTAATTGGTTAGATGGGAATAGCCAAACATTTCGGTAGAAGGAGCAAATACTTTTTTTACTCCGGCTAAAACATTTTCACTCCCTGGTCGGAAATTCTACATTTTACGCTTAAAAAGGAAAACCTAATAGAACATACGGCCCCATGTGTTGCGAAAAAGTTGTTATTGAATGGTAACCGCAAGTGTCTAAACCCACTCATATAGGTGGCAGCATATTCCCGCCAAATGAAAAGAGGATATGAAGATGAAAATAAAAGTGATCAACATTAGGCACAACGATTGAAAACTGGCACTTTGCCTTATTCGTCTTGATTTTAAAATAAAATTCTACTTCCCCACGGTAACTTAGGCCCAACTAAGTCGATTTTGCACATGCAAAAAGTATCAAATTAAGTATTTACTTGGAACGCAAAACGTATAGGTAAGTAGATACGATTTAAATTAATAAATTTTTATTTACACACATCCGTTGTAAAACATTTCATTTGACGATACGTAAGCTACATGAATCATTTTTTTTTTTTTTGGACATTTAATTTTTTTCAACCTTTTCGTAATCGAACTTAAAATCAAAAAATAATTTAATTACTTTATTGTTCATCTAAAATTTTTATATACACACTACGTTCGCGATAAATTTATTGCGCTAAAAACGAAACATACTTCAAAATTTTATGAATCATCTTCACTACCTACCATATCCGTCATATTAACGACGATTTCGAAATTTTTTTTCTTCCTTCCCAGAATTGTAAGTTAAATATTGTTTTACGTATGCGGTTGGTGTACCACTATACAACCACAAGAAGAAAAAAAAAAACAAAAACAAATAGAACGCGATTCAAATATTTAATTATTTGGTTGTAAAATATGTTGTTAAACCATATCGTTAACATAGGGTTTTTTTATCATTCAACAAATTAGGCTGCAAGTTCACACATATTTGCAGATTACATGTTTGAAAGAAGAGGAAGAAAAAAAAAACACATAAGAAGAAATAACAACCAAAATTCGCTTTTATCTTTATTGCCTGCACCCACCGCAGTTATATAGGTTTGGCTGATTGGATAAGGCGAGTGTCTATATTTACTCACATTTTTTGTGACTTCATTTACTTTCTTGCTCAACACGATAATACTGTTTCCTCTTATTTTATTTTATTTTTTTTTTTTTTCCGTCACTTTTCGCGAAATATTCCTAAGTAAGAGAGTAAAACTGTAAATCAAGAAAAGTTAGGTAAAACAGAACTGGGAATTCATGAAAATGTTCTTTCATATCAGATCATATTTTTAAATTCCAAACCAAACCCGAATCGATTTCCTTCTTCTCATTTTCTGATCGGTGAGGAAATTAATTTCTTTTCTTTTGTGTAAATAAAAATTGAAACTATGATGCGTGTACAATTATGGAAGAATACGACATCAAAAAAATTCCATCAGATTAATAATGAAAGACTGTTAGCATTATAGTGGAGGAAAAAAAAAATAGATAGGAAAAAACGTACTGTTCGTCCGTTAGTACAGGTGCAATCAGTCTGGAACCACTTTTACTATTTTTCCCCTATTTTCACTTCTCTATCACAATTTGTGAAACTATTAATGGTATTCAATTATACGAATGAATTCCTTTTCACAGATACCTTATAATCCAGTGGCTGATCCAGGGAGGAAATGGGAAAATTTTCCCCAAATGCCACAAAAAATGAATAAAAAAAGAAAAAAAAATCAAATACGACCGCAGCATTGAATTGAAAACCGTAAAAAAAAAAATTAGATGAAGTGAAAAAAAAAATTTCTCATTTCCCCCCAAAAATGACTTTCTGGATCCACCGGTGTATATAATTCGTCCATCCATTCATATATTATGAATTATAATTAAGTGCCTGGTTAGCTGGAGGTGAATGAAAAACTTTTGGCAGCATTACAAAATAAATAAAAATTTTCGAAACAGAGTGACCCATAACTACCATACACTAAAAAAACCATAATATTGTAACGGCATAAAAGCAATCTATTGGTACTAGATGAGACCACTTTATGTGTTACACCTTACGAGTATATTAATACTATACCGAATATTAATACCTCTAAATATGAATTGTTTTAATTAATTTACCATTCACACTCATATGGTGGATCTTAACTTTTCTGGATTCAGTCTTTAAATCAAATATAACAACACAATTGATACTTCAAAATATAATAATTTCGTACTTTCAGTACAGGTAATTTTATATGATACAATTTCACGTAATAAGTGATTGAATGAATTCCTCTAATAATCAACATCGTCTACACGAGAATGTACATTTATATTCACAATTAAGTATATTAGTGTTCACTGTGATTAGTGTAAAATAGGTATTAGTACGTGTGTATAAATGGTATGAAAGAAGAAAAAGAGTGATGAAGAAGAAGGAGAACAAACTGTAAGAAGAAGACTTGTCATAAAGAAGAAGAAGAGTATAATTCATAAACAATGCATTTTTGTTTATGTGGGAACGGGAGTTTCCCACCAGAAGATATTGGGGCGTACAAAATGTACACCCTATTGCGTGTCTGTACAAGGTACCAAGGAGAGCCAAGTCCTCATACACGCTGGCATTTAGCGGACACGACGACGTGCGTATATACGCGGGCGGTTAGGCAGCATATCGGTGAGTGCGCGTATACGTGTGTTACGTAGGCCCGTGCTACTTGCCGTACACCATCGGTCACTCGCTACGTCGTGAGCGAGTGTCGCGTTTTTACCCGCCAATCGACGTGAGTTTGATCGGCGGTTCATGTGTATTTTATTATGGCCTGCGCCTCGTCGTCGTGTGTATAGGCCGAGTCTATCTTGGCGGGTGCGGGTGAACCCCACAGTTTACATAATTCCACATATTTTTGTTTGTGTGTACGAATGTATTTGTCAATGAAATTATAGACAAATAAATCCGTTACAAATATTTCGGTATAAAAATTTCTTAATAAGTTCATTTACAGAAACCTAGAATTATAGCAGGTCTACAGAATGTTAAAAGATGATATCAAATTAATTATCAATTATCAAAATTCAAGGCCCAATGAGAGCAATTTTCTATCCGTTGTGTTTAGTGTTAATCAAAAAATTAGATGATATGCGGATTGCAAATGTAAAAACTCAGCACAGCAATACTTCGCTAGAAAATCCCAGTTTGCCAATTTTCATCGACAATACAAAAAAAGAAAAACAAAAAACCTAAATTAATGCAACAATCTATTAAGAGTTTCCCTCCCGTCTGTTGCAAGCCCCCTCACCGAAAAGGCATAAAATATGCCATAAAACCAGTTTTTCCTGAATATTCCGCTCATTTTTAATTATACGTTAAATATAATTCAATGAAAAATTGTAAAACACAAAAAATTCGACCAAATTTATACTTACAATTTTTGAGGTAAAAATCGTCATTACCGAAATAAATGAAAGTTGTGTGATTTAAATAAATAAAAACAATTTATCGCAGCTTTGCATTCAATCGAGAATATTATCATCCATTAAGGGTATGAACAGGTTGGTAACTTGTATACCTATATTAGGTATCAGAAAGTATATCACACCTACCCTCCTTAATTAACGAGCTCTACTCTTCTAATACCGTACAAATTACAAAACAATAATGAAGGAAAGTGGGCAACCGGCTATTTTTATTAAAACATTTATCATTTTTGAATTATTTTTTCTTAAAAACTATACAAGATATGTAACTAAAATGTTTCTCACAATATTAACTTCGACTTTAAAGAAGGCGTTTTGGATTAAAATAATTTTTGATTCATTTAAATTTTTTTTTTTCTAAATACTTTTCCTCTTCCCCTTTTTTTCGTATAAAAAAATCTTATTCTTCTTCTTTAAAACAAATATTTCGAAAAAATCATTTAGTCTGATTCTTTGGAATTCTTCAGTCAATAAAATAAAATAAAGCATTATGAAAATCTACCAGTCATTCTCGAGAAAAAGGAACATAAATTTGAGATTTCTTTGTGTAATAAATTATGTCTCTCTCTTTCTACTTGTGATATAGCCTCATGTTTCGCCAACATTTGCTCAACAATGACTGTTTCTACGACAAAAAGAGAGTAGGCAGAGATTTAAAAAAATTGTTTATCTTCTTTAATTTTGGTCTGAGCGATTTTTCACAAATGTGAAAATTTAGTGAGATACATGGGAGACGCTATTTTGCACCGTTATTTGTGTCTCCTAGGGGGGGGGTTCACGTTTGACGAGGCGGTATTTTTAGTATGTTGTTTAGGGTGGTCAACTTGGCATGTAAACCGAATTTTAATTTAATTTTAATTATATCCCCACTTTGATCCTTCTATAACTAACCTTCTCGGACTATTTGATCACTTTAAGGATTACAAAAATCTTTTAAAGCAAACTTAAGCAAGAGTGTAGCTAAGGGGAGGAGAAATGGAGTCTCGAAAGCCTTAACACCTTCACCTCGGCCAAAAAAAAAAAAAAAAAAAGGCCAGAAATATGAAAATAATGTGTTTTTTTAACACCTACCTTCAAAACAAACGTTTTCATGCTTCTTAACTATATGTGAAGAAGGAGATTTCAATACTATTTATAACATAATTTTTCAAGCTTTAGTTAATTAAACACTATAACTTTTGTTTTTTCATACACATGCGCACTAAGTCTCATCAAACATTACGATACACTTCAAGATTACTTTTTTTTTCGATACACTATTTTGTATTTTCTTAATAAAAGTATCTCTTCTTCAGGAAATCAAACCTCTAACCTCCACTTTCAAAAGCTAGCACCTTAACTACCGCGCAAAACTTCTGGTTGAAAGAGTTATGATACTTTTCACTTATATGTTTACCAGTTACCAAAATATTTATTTTTCTCCATTATTTTTTTTTTTTGAGGGATGGGGCATTGAAAAAAATAGTATGACACTCATGCGAAATAGGTGATTGTTACTCGTGTGATTTGCATCACTCGCCTTTGGCTCATACTGCAAGGATCACACTCGTATCACAATAACCTACTTTACATACTTGTGTCACAAATAACTATTTTATTGGTTTTTGGTGATTTGGTTTTTTTTTTTTTTTTTGGTAGGAAGGAGTCAGAAAAAAAACCTGAGAATATGTGGACTCTCCTACGATGGAACTATCCACACACCTGGACATTAAAGGAGGGTAAATAAAGTGAAGAAAGCAAAGTTCGTTACCAAAAGATTTTCTCTTTAAAAATGTATATACCTACCTATTAATTTTAATTAATTACCAAGTATGAGGACGTGTTACATAGTTTAGGCATAATTACTTTGAAATTATCATTATCACTAAACCAACTTAATTTAAAAAAAAAAAAAAATTATTTGTGAGAGTTGAATATGTAATTTCACACGTAGGTGTCGTAAACATGGTGGTACGTATCTGATAAAGAAATGATAATTTATTCAAAAATCGGAATTCCATACAGTTTTTTTGGCACAATAAGTGAAAATACGCTCGAAGAAATTCCTTGAATCGGTTAGGGCAATAGTGTCAAAAAAGCAAACAGGTATTTGAAACAAAATATAGGCCTACCAAAACGTTTATTGGTATAGCTGCACTCACACGGCAGTGATATCCGTTTTTAAATAACCAACGATTTAGAGAATACAATTCAAGTTATTTATTCGTAAACAAAATTTGCGGCAATTTTTAAGCATAAAGGTGGTAAACAAGATATTCGCGTGTTTTCTAATTTATCTTCCAATAGTCAACATTTGTTTTAATTTGTTCACTCGACAGGAAACCAATGCGAACACATAAAACACCTGTTTTTAACGGTTTTTTCGAATCTAACAAAATTTTTTATGAGCTCTACGACAGTTTTCGTTGGTCTTTTTAAACTTCAATTTTGTATCGCAGATGTGTGCAGAAAGTTTCTATCGTCAAGACTGCTGGTAGGATTTACCAAGGAGGGCAGTTCTTATGTAAATTCAGTTTTTTTTTTCACTTTCCTTAGGTAACTACATAGTTTTCTCTCATAATTATGGGAATCCGTTCCTCTTCTCTATCACAATTGTCTCCGTGTCACCACTTAATTATATTTGACTCTAACAACTTACTTCGTATGTACTTGTACCCTTCTTCTTCAATCTTTTGTGAAAAAAAGAATACATCATAAAAACACAGGTATGAGTGTAAAAATCGTTCCTAATTTATTCATGAAAATTAAAACATTAGCGAGCTTACATTTTCAATGGGTGAAATCATGGAGATGCGAGAGAATGTTCAAAAACTGTAACGCCACAAGCCTCACTAGAAACAGTAGGTTTTCGAAAAGAAAGAATTATGAATTTTGATGGTCACATTAATTGTCTGCAAGTTTATATGCGTGCTAAATTGAAAATTGTATCCCCAAAATAAAAACAAAAACTGTGGTACCTAAAGTACCGTCCGGCCGATCCGAACTAACATCAATAGGTCTTGTCCTTGGCTTAGTACAAATATTCGTACCAAATTTCGTGATTATCGGACTAAAATTGAGACCTATGCCGTGGGAACAAGAAAACGGAATATATATATATATATATATATATACTATATAGTAACGGTATGTTTTCGCCTCCACTCATGGAACAGACCTCAACGTCACCGGCCTTCAAATCATTCCTATTGAAATAATAACCGTATGTCTGAATTTACAAAATTTTTCTCACTCTTGGCTAGAGATGTGCGTTTTAATTCATTTGGTGGATTTAGTTCAACAGGTCTCAGTCTTTCGAGTGAACTAGTTCAAAATGAACGAAATGAGCTGCATGAATCAAACATTTGAGTATATATTATTTCATATGGAGAGCTGATCCGTACAAATTTTCTACACGTAGTTACTTTCAGACATAGAAAGCGCCTTCAGGGAATGAAATGACTTCTTTTACACACGAGTATATCTATATATAATTCGTATATATAGATATACTCGCGTATAAAAGTAGTCATTTCATTCCCCAAAAACGCTTACTATTTCGTTTTGTTTTTTGTTGATTGATAAGGAATTCCACTCATCCAGTGATTAACAACAATGCTGTGACGTATAAGAGTGAACTGGCTTGTATGTCTATACATAACTTTGATTTGATAATATATTTTAGTTCAAAGTGAACTAGTTCATTCTCATCTTTAAGTCTCGTTCATTTAGGCCTTTCAAAAGATTAGTTTAAATGAATTAGTTCTCGGTCAACCGACACATCTCTACTCATGGCCACTGTCGAGGAGTAAGAGGTTCCATCATTTTGTAAGTAGGTTTTCTTTAGAAAATCTATTTGAAAAGTTGATTCTGCGCCGCACAAGAAACGCAAATACGTTTAAAAAGGCACCCATTTTATGTTTTTAATTCGAACTTGAAGCAAAATATTTCAAAATATAATATTAGATTTTCAAGCCACTTTTTTTTGTATGTTTTATTACCTACGATCTTCGACTATGTAGCACTGGACCAATGAAGCTCCACAAGCCCGAAAGTCCTTAAAATCTCCACAGGTCAGCCAGGTATTTGCTTATTTCAATGTTTTCCATCAGATAAACACATTTTCACGAATCCAGTCGTTCGTCCTAATGTTTTGAAACGTTCGTAAAAGCCGAACTTCCTCATCCATCTGTAAATTTTAAACAAGCAAATACCGGGTTGGCATTCGGAACGTAAAACATATCGTACCCATTCATTAATTCCACGCTGCATCGTGATTGTGTCTCATTTGGCACTTAACAAAACGAATTAAACATTTCGTTCACCACGCCGCCACATTTTTCTAATTCCTGATTTACGACTAGCTCACACTTTTTTTTTTTTCTTTTTGTTCCTTTTCGTCTCCATTTCTCACTTTTTATTCCTTCCAAAACTGTAGTAACCTTCGTCCAATTAACGAAATTTTCGATAGTCGACTCAACGTCTGCCAAAAAGAATGAATTTCACCGAGGCTGGGTATTTGCCAGCCACGAGTAAGCGTTAGCTGAAAAAGAGAAAAAAAAAAAGTTCTCCCTAATTAGCAATAAAGAATGTGCGTCTGTGTGTATGTGAGATGTGAAATGTAAGGAAAAAAAACAATGGGTTAAAAAAACGGTTACACAGTACCTACGTATAAGAAACTACAATATAGGATAGGTATAGGAACTGCTGCATACTCATATTGCGCCTTGAGCTGCTTATTTTTCGTCCCTTTTTAAGTAGGTTTTCTTTAGAAAATCTACTTATTACACTTGGTGCGATATTAGCCCACAGGATTGGCGGTGAGAACGTTCTTCATTTCGCGTACGCAGGAAAATTTTAGCACCAATAACCAATAACTTAAATTCATATATATATATATATATATGTAAGTTTGTTTCCGGGTATTCCACTCGATCTAATTTGCACGTAAATATGGTTTTGTGAACTCGTAATCAAAAGCAGAGTTTATTGACACGATTAAAATACGGTAGTGAAATTAGAAAATTCAAGATTATTATACACAAAGAAATGAACGAAGATACGACTAAGTTTTATCTGTCTTTCTAAAACGGCGATTAACGGACGAATGAATGAATGAACGAATTCGATAAATGAAATCGACGTTCGTTACAAAGGAAAAATAGTCATGTTGAGTATGGTCAAAAATGATGTCATATAACAAAGGATGGTTGAGTCGATAATACATGAAATGACGTAACTTAAAGATAACAAGATCGGAATGGTAAATATTAGATAGTCGAATTGTGTCGATTTCTTAATGTGGGTCAAACAAAAATAAACATTACGAATTCATGAAAGAACGAGAGTAACAAACAAAATTGTAGTCATTTGAAAAAGAAGAGTGTTCTTTTTACATATATATATATAGTATGGTATATATACATACATACGTATATACATACGTACATACATACATACACACATATTCCGTTTTCTTGTTCCCATGATACAGGTGACAATTTTTGTCCGATAATAACGAAATTTGGTACGAACATTTGTACTAAGCCAAGGACCAGACCTGTATTGATTTGACTTCGGATCGGCTAGACAGTACTTCCTGTACCACCATTTTTGTTTTCATTTTGGATATAAAATTCTCAATTTTGCACCAATAGCAACGAAATTCGGAATAAATATTTACTATATTTTATTGTAAAAAACTACCAATTTTGGTGCGGATCGATTGAACGTATTTCCAGTAAAGCTTTTTTTTCCCTCTTTTTTGTTATAATTTGCATGAACATTCCTTTTTGCAAAAATTATCCGTATGTTCATGTTCTCTTTTTTTATTTATTTTTTTTATAACTTTGTCGTATTTCTTTGATTTTGTTTTAAATTACTTTATCATCTTAATTAATTTTTAATTTTTTCAATAAATAATGCTTTTAAATTTCACATTGTCTAATATTTCGTCTGCAGCTAACAAATTTGATACAATCATAACATACCATTTACGCCCATGAACTTAAAGACAATTAAGGTGACCATCAAAATTCATAATTCATTTTTCTCGAAACCTACTTTTTCTAGAGAGACTTGCTGCGCTAAAGTTTTTTCTATTTCCATTCGTTTTACACAAAAAAGAAACTCCAAATAGCAAGGAAGAAAGGAAAGTTTTGTAATACGAAAATTTCTCAAAAACCGAGTAATCTGGCCGAGTACACAAAAAAAAAATAAAAAAGTAAAAAAGTAATTTTCTTCGAGCTAATTGCGTCTCGTCTTTTCATACATAATATTATGCGCATGTAAAAATGTATGTAATATCGAAGTATGAAATTACAATCTTGGTGAAAAAGTTAACAAGAAATAATTAGTAAAGATAAATCATTTTTGTTCACTCTCTATCTCTCTCTCTCTCACTCACTCTCTCTCTCTCCATCCTTCATTTTTATATACGTGGATAGGGTGTGTACATTCGTTAAATCATTTTCGTAACGATGTTTCCTCTCTCTCCTTCACACCCTCTCGCTCCCTCACATCTCTCTCTCTCTTACTCGACTACCGAATAATTGACGTTTTATTATAGAAGTTAGTTTCAATTTTTGAAAAATTACGCCGAAGAAAGGAGGACGGCGCCGTATAAAAAGCTCTAATGCACAGAATCTATCCATCATTCCAGCATCTCCTCCCCCAAAAACCGGTTGTGGCGCTGGTGTATCTTTCTGCATGCAGACCCAAATGGGATCCGTTGCCACAGCCACATATATATATTTATCTACATATAAATACCTGCGCCATAATATTGTTTTATTGGATCGCAAGTTAATCGTCGATTGTTTTTTGTTGTTTTTTTTTTCTGTTCTTCGGTTCATCGTTTAATTTCATCTCAAACTCTCTCGGTTAATTTGCATCCGACAGAAGGGCGTTCCCAAACCGATTGTTGGTAGAGATTTCATTTTTAGCTCCTCTCGCACAGTCGGATAGCAGAATACGATACAATGAGCACTGCCTTTGGGTCAACACAGAATCGAATATACCACCTACGTAATATTGTTCAGAAGGTCAGCTCTATGAGCCTACACCATCATTCAAAACTGACATGCGATTCATAGTCACAGGGTAAATCATACCTACATGAAATAGACCTTTCATCCTCTCCCCTTGATAAATAGGAAAATAGACATCAGTTTACGAGTACCACGACTTTTGGGAACCCTGCGACAACGGATCAACATTTTTAGAAAGAAGTTTTCGTGGGGCCATTGAGATTTCAACTGCCTCTAGGAGCCTGTTCAGGGTTCAATCTGGCAACTGTCCCAAGGCTATTCTGCGTAGAGGAAAAATCAAGAACTTGGGTGGAGCTATACCTAAGTATACTTGATTTGGCTGACTGACTTGTGACAATTACTATTGGTCCAGTACTCGGACTTAGTAGTGGCTGAATGGTGGCAATGAGTATTGGCCACGTATGGACAATCCACACAAGTGTGGCACTGTCTATCGGGTTATCCAACACACAGACTACTAATATTTGCCAAGTATTGGAATTTTCTTGAGATAGAAAAAAACATTAGCTGCAGGAATGCTGATTTATTACCTTTTCTGAGTATTGACCCAGTGATGGCAGTCTGTATTCATACATTAGTGTTACAGTTGGCATGACAAGTGACCAAGGCATTGTGAATTAGTAGGGATGTTGCTCTTAATGTGCCAGTCAATCAAATGTTTGGTGCTGTTAAATACTGGATCAGTACCGACATTGAATATTGGCCTAATGTAATTTATCTGTTCTAATGAAGTGCTCTCTATTGGCATTGATGGAAATGGCAGCCAATGTCGGTGCAGCAATGGTATTTGGTAGGTAATGGCTTGTGACTATGGTTTAAGGATAAACCAGTAGAGAAATTGATTAGCGGAATGGAGATTTGAACAAGGACCTTAACATTCATTTGACTGGAAGGCAAGCACCTCACCAACTAATTGCGTTTGCCAATAGGGAAGAAGGAGATCTAAATTGCATAATTGTATGTATTTGCTACCAACTCCCGGCTGGGCAGTACTTGGCCAGTACTTGACCAAATACTTGTTGCCAAATCTCGGCTGGATAGTACTGAGTCAGTACCAGAACCCATATTCATCAAGTACTTGGTCAATAGTCGACAATTGGTACTGGTGCAGTACTGTCATTAAATATTTGCCCGTATTGCGCCAAAATTGGGCAGCCAAGTGTCGGCTATCAGCACTGGCGCGCTACTCCACCTATTGTTAACTCTGGCGCAGTACAAAAATTTCCTATAGGGATATTACATTAGTCAACTTTCCAATTAGGTAGGTAGTAGGTACCGAGCCCATCTTAATTTTGTAGGAATAACATTCATATAGTAGGGTGTTTTTGGTGACTATAGGTGTTATTTCGCCAATAAAAATACAGTCGTTGTCGTTAATTAATTGCAGTGAAATCAGCTCCACTCAGGATGTAATGCCTGTATAAGTGTACGTATAGAGGGTATAGCTATATAATTGCCAAAGTTTTCCCATTCTTTCTTATCATATAGGCTAGTTTTCTTGGTTTTCTTCTAACTCTCATTTAATTTGTATTTAATAATAGCGATGGGTTCCGCACTAAGTTAGAGGTAATCTCACTTTGTTTTTAAGATAGGCTACATACACGTGAAGGGTTAATTTGTTGGATTTTGTTGGCCACGCTATAATAGTCGGTAGGAATAGATGGGTATACCTGTAACTACGAAAATGTTCACCATCTAATCTAGGCATTCTAATTCTCGAGTTTTACATCCAAATTGATGGGAAAACGTACGAAGAAAATTATACTTTATTTCTCGTGTGAATAAAACATTAATAAAAAAAAAAAAAAGAAAGAAAGAGAAGAAAATCTATTCTTCTATGATTTCTTTTCTGTTGTTCGTTAAGGGACTGTATTAAAAGTAGTTAGGTACTTCTACTTGGCTAATTGTTTTTTTTTTCTGCTTTGCACGACGTAGATTGATGTATGTGATAAACACATCAGACGTACGTAGATCTTAATTCTATGATACGTTTTCTTTCCTTTTTTTTTTTTTTTATTTATTTATACACATACTTTTTTTTTTTATTTGACAAGAAACGTTACGCCGAATTCCATACATTTGTTTTCTTTTATGTAAGACATTCGGCATCATTCGGTGATGAACAAGATTTTAGAAACAGTTGCTAACCATCACCTTTTTTTTCTTTTTTTTTTCTTCCTCTTCTTTTTCTTTTTCATCTAATTAATGTAAATTTTCTACGGTTTCAATTGTTAAAACATGAAAAACGATGTATACGCGAGGAATGGCGAACTTAGCGCCATTTTACTCCTACACGAAGACAGCAAAAAAAAAAAAAAAAGCTACCTAATGAAACGGCTAGGAAGTAGGCATGTTCATGTTGATAATGAATACCAGAAGAATTTCGAGAAAGGGGAGAGAAAAAATGTTTTACCATATTTCGTTACAAATTATGTCCTAATTCATTTTTTTTACGAGGTGAAAATATTGATATAATTTTTCTGACACAACCTATGCACATAAATTTTTTAGGACAAAAAAAAAAACATATAGGTACCAGATGTTGACATTAGTCGCTAATTTAAAGACATGTAAGAATGGAGTACCATTTCGGCCCCGCCTTTGGTTATGAAATAGAGCCAAATCAACGAGAACTTCGTTAAAATTTTAAAAATAAGATAAATATCTGACTGACGACCTACGAGAATTTATTTGTAATTTTATATTTTTGAAAATAAAGAGGATAGGTAGAGAAGTATGATTAATGGAAAAATGATAACTTAATAAGAACGTACTGTCATTTCGAAAAATATTCTTTGAGAAAACAAAATCTGGTTTATTTTTACCTACTTAATCAACATCTATAATTATATTATTCTAATCGGCCACTTATTAAACCCAATAAATTATGAAAAAACTAATTCTGAGCTCAACTGAAACATAATGTTTTCACATTTCTGAGAAAAAAAAACGTTTTTGTTCAGCCGTTTAGCTCTTTTCTTCTTACTTTTTGGGCTGAATTGATTAGACCCAACAGTTAAAGTTCAGAACACTTATTAGGTAACTAACCCACATTTTCATCGACTGGTTCATTTCGACAACAAATTAGGTATAAGCACAAAAATTAAATGACTTAATCTAAATCAGAAGAATTTTTTAAGTTTTCTAAGAAAATGAAAAATTCCAAATAAATCAAGGCAGCCCAAACGAAAGAAGACTTTCAGTTAACTATTTTTAATTTGCCAAGCACTAACATAATACCCAACCTATGAGCAATGTTATTGCCTTTTAAGTCAATTCAGTTGTTATGATATTATTAACCTTAACAGTCCGGTCCCTTATTAATCGCTTTCACAGCCATTTTACACCATCAGTGTGAGTGTATTTAGTTTGACTGATACAGGAATATACTAGATTCCCATTTAGGCTACTTTCGATGTCAAAGATCATTAAGTTAGTAAATTTTTTAATTTTTCATGTTTCTGAAAATCTAATTATAGTCTTCATAAATGTAACCATCGTGCATTTGAAATGCATTCCTACAAAAAATAAAAAATAAAATTAGCCTCATGAGTAAAATAGGCAAATTTAGCAGTCTAGGAATTCTAATTCTATCAGTGGCGTAGTGACGAAGGGGATATACGTATTCAGACCTCTCTCCGGGACACCTAAACACCTCAAAAAAAAAACTCGCAACTCTTTTCCTCAGTGATGTCTAATGAAGGATGACAAGCAAATTTAATGACTGAAACCCCTCCCCTCAGAATCTCGATTTCGCTACGTCACTGAATTAAAATTTTGAATTATCCAATTCATTTTTTTTTCTTTTAGCCAGTTTCCTTTGATGAAAGAAACCGGACTCATTCGGATTAAAAAAAGAGCCATCTGTAAATTTAAAAGAAGAAAAATAATTGAGCTAAAATATGATAAAACTATGGAAGCCCGATGGCTCGTCCAAAAACTTATGCCCCCACCAAGAATATTGGATTGGTTGAAACATTGTCAGCATAAGCTAAAAAAACTAACTTTATCTCGCTGTATCATGGCCCCCAATCGACTTTCATACCACCTCTCCAAAGGCCCACCCAAAAAACATAGTTCAGCTAAATACCTGCAGGGATCTTCCAGTGGTGGGTGCCTCATCCGCAAGCTCAATTTCAGTTGGCGAAATGGAATGCAATTGGCAAAATCATGTAATTAATTCCTTTTTTTTTCCTTGTTAATTTTACCACTTTCCAAAGGAAATTTTGCTATAAGTAATTTGGCTAATTTGAGGATTTCACACCCCCCTACATAAACTGCAACCAATACCTCCGAAATTTAAAGAACCTCCATAATTAGTCATCATTAATGAGCTTTGCCAATGTAGCCAATCCAGTTGATATCAACAGTGGTGGAAAGGGTAGGTCAGAATCCAGTGCCCAATGGTCTCTCTGCATGAATTTTACAATTACATGCAGAAGCACCACGTGTACCAAATCGAATACACCGCCATTTTGGGTCTGGAATGTGACGGCGGCTGGTCTCGGACCTACAACCTTTCTGCTGTGAGGCTGAGCAACATACCACTAAGTTACGCAGACCACAGAATAAATTTTTCAACAATCAAAAATTAGGTAATTCAAGCGAATTTGAATTTTCATGAAAAAATTTTCAATAATTTTAAACTACTTATCCATTTCGCATTTTTCTGACGATAAAGGCTATGATGATGAACATTATAAGGTAAATATACCGATTATGGGGTATGTACCAAATATGAGGCACCTTTGTTCCTCTCAAACTATGAACACAGTCTACTAGAAAAACATTGACGGCAGTTAGAAGGACTGTTATACTGTACCAATCCACAAAAACAATCGAAAGAACACGTCTGAAATGAGTTTTCCTCGTTTTGATTTTTGTCACCGTTCTCTTAATTCTTTTGAAGTTTTTCATAACTTTTTGACAGAATACTAATGCATATTTTGAAATATGATCAATATCAGCAGAAAATTTGAATATTTAGCTTCTATTTTCAAGTATTTTGAATCTTACGAGTTGATTCATTTAATTTTAGGAATTTTTCATATTTATCACACCAAAATTTAGAGGATGAACCTAACAGGGGGTAGGGGCAATTGTTGTAATTTGTCACGACGTAATGATCTCAACAACTACTAGCATTCTATATGTGTAATTTTTACTGAATACGTATCGATATATATTATGATTACCAAAAACATCCTACATTACTTGCATTCTATTACCAGTAAAAAAATTTTTTTTGTATGATCAATGTAAAATTTTATTTTCACAGATCTTTCGATCTTTCTCCTGAAATTTAATAGAAAGTAAGTAAATTATTATATCGGATGAAAGCTTTTTGAAACAAAACACGAATGATATAATTACTAAGTTTTATGATATAATTTTTTTTTTTGGATCATTTATGTCATCTTGAATTGAAAATTTGCTCCTGTTGTAAAATGTCACATTTTAAATAACAAAATAATGTATTTATCCGATACTTTAATGCGAGCAATAATTGCATGTATGTATGTATGTATGTATATAAGTATGTATGTGTGTATGTATGTATATATATACGTATGTATGTGGGAATGTATGTATTGAGAAGTCCGAGATCTGGACCTTAAAATAAAAATTATTTTCGATAAAATAAGACAAAATAATGACGTCACAATTTCAGACAATTTTTTGAGAGACAAAATTCAAATTTGGACATTATATCATCCGAATTCGAACTCGTATTCAGATGAAGACGTGAAGACAGAAATAAAATCTGATTCTCTTTCAGGCAATTATAATGCATTTTATTTCAGTAACGACTCTTCCAAATTCAGACAATTTCAGACAATAATATGGTTCGATCTGAAAGACTGGCACCATGAGATATATATTAGATGAAGACGAATTGAATAGAAGTAAAAACCCTTCGACGGACATGAATGCAACCAACCTTTTTGCTTTATCTCTGGTCTTTCCACGCTTTGCTTGCGGTTTGCAGTCATTTAATATATTTTATTATATTTTATTTTATCAGTCATCCACGTGCACTTTGCCTATTATATGTCGACGTATATATTTTTGCTATCTGTAATTTTATTGGCTGTACACATTTAATATTTCCTCTCGCTTTTTATGTTATCGACATCGCATGTTTAAAGGCAATTAAGCAGACAATAAGTGGGGAAATTTCCTTAACAAGAAGAACTGATTTGCAAACACGAATTCTAATTTAAAATCACTCTTGCTCTCTGCTTTGCACTGGCGACACCCGGTACTAGGTTCGTCTTTGCAAATGAGTCCTTCTTGTGTAGGCGGATAGTAGCAGGTCCAAGTCACAAGTCGTACGTTTAAGTCCTCACATTAGGCAATTTAATAAGTGTACCATCTTCGAGATGTAGAATATACTTCAATCTGATCTACCTTGAAGACAACTAGGATGGTAGTTGGAATTCCAGATAGGTTCAGTTGAAGACAAAAGGCAAATTAGGGATGTTCTTTCGTCATGAAGGATCAATAGTGATGACACGCAAGTCATTTCTAATTTCGCCAGTTTCCATATCGCACTTCAAGGCGATCTTTTGAAAACACCTGCGAGGTGAAGATATTAGTCATCAATACGATCAAATGGAGTTCCTGGCATCTGTTAGGAGGGAAATTTGGTGTGTTGAAGACAACTTTAAGACAAGCTTGGTTCGAGATGACTGCCTTGCTCTGTCATTTAAAGTCCGCGTCGAGCCTTCTTTTTGTGCATAGTGGATTTGACTCCATCTACGTTAGTTATTTTCTCACCTCACCCTCACTTTTTCCAAAAGCTCCGAGACCTAAAGTTTCATATTAGGAGTCTTTTAAACAACAAAACCATCACTCATGAAGACACACAATTAGGTGAAGACACAACAACTTTCTGATGGTTTCCCCTACTTGTTGTCTGCCATAGCTTTTTTTTAACTTTTTATTTTTCCGCTACACACTTTGCTTTGTTCCGCTATGGTTCTTTTGTAATTATAGTCTTTAACAAAATAATTCTGCTGTTTGTTTTTGTAAGTTTCAAACCTTGTATGGACCAAAACTTTGTTAGGCTCTTCTATCCACACAACTTAGCTTATTACTGACTCATCATATTAATTTTCTGAGGTATGAAGACAAATGTAAGCTGCGTTTTGCCGTGTCCGAAGAAGTTTAATTCAAGTCAAGAAGAATTCAGCTGTAGGACATAGTCAAAGTCAAAAAAAATAAAATGTCTTGAAAACACAATTTAAGACCCCTTGATACAGTGTTTTGACTGCATGATGCCCTAACTTTAGGACATTGTGATGTCATTAGCATTTAAACACCACTATACATTAAAGGTTGACTTTATGAGCTCTCGATTTGAAATTGCCTTTTAAATCAAGGCAATTGATTTCAGACGCCTTAGTATGTAACCGCATTCTGAAGAACTAGACCAACAATGTTACTGAAATTTATAGGGTTTTTGGGTATGAAAAAACAATCTAGATAGGTCCCAATTTTGAGAAAATTCATTGAACAGAAAAATGAGCATCTCAATCTATCCATCAGCGTAGTAAACAATAACAACAAATGATGGAAAATTTTTCTGGCTAAAAGTAACAGACAGGTAAGGTTTTATTAGTGAATTTTGTTAGGCCAGGCTGTATGTGTTTATTATGATTTATAACTAATGAAGTAAGGAGTTTAATAGTTGCAATCTTTAATTTTATTCTTGAGATTTGTGTTAAAAATATATTTCTGTTAAATTAACAAAATCTTTTCTAATTTCCACATCCGAGCCAAGCTCGGTGAATAGTTGAAAATTTATAATAAGTATATCATAAATTTTCAACTAGATTAGCTTCCAAACTGAAATTTATATCTCGAGAAAAAAAAAGGGACCACAGCGGAAGACAAACTGAGACCCATATACCTGTGAAACCATAAATGATGCAGTAGATGCAGTTTTGAAAACAAATTTTAGTGTTTGTCAAGCTGCCATAGCTTATGGTCTCTGTAATAAAGCTTTGGTTCGGTAACTAATGCTATTGAGATCTAAAGTCAAAGTATCTATGTAGTTGCCCTTTGGTAACTCATTCATCAAATATGAGGTTTGAGAACATACACAATCAAAGTTTTCGAAAGGAATTGCACAAAAAGCATAGTGGTAGAAAGCTGATATTTTTAAGGATTTAAAGGGAGTCAATTATGAAGAAAATGTAAGCATACCATTTAGGAACAAGCCTTTGACAAAATATTGCTTGATTTTTTGACACAGTTAATAATTTTTCAAATATGCATTAACATACCAGTCTACAAGTAATAATTTCAAAATTTTGCATTCAAATGTAAATATCAAAACAAATTTTCTCAGCTTTTTAATATTATGTGACATCTTACAACAGGGGTGTGACTTTTTACAACACTATGTTGTAGAAAGTTACATAAAATTTGACAATTTTCAAATGGAAATATCTCGAGTTCTAAATAATTTTAATCAACAAACCCAAAGATATTTTGTGCACCTTTTACAGCTCTATTGATTGGCATATAGAGTGAACCATTTCCATAAAACCCATGGAAAACATAAGTTAAAAACTTTTTGTGTGACAAATTACAACAGTTACCCTTACCAGTTATTTATGTTTAAAACAATAAATAATGGAATGAGAATGTTGTAAGTGGCATTTGTAACATTTTTAAGAAAGAATAATTAATTTTTAATAATTCTAATTTTGATGTTTTGCATAAATTTTTACGTATCCCATATTAGGAAAAGGTGGTACCACAATCCAGAAAAGAGGCGTACCCCATTTCGGAAACACCTTTTGTGAAGTCATTATTTTGAGTTGTGTGACAAAAAAATTCATTTAAAATGAAAGATTGTTTCCACTGACTTTGTAATGCTATAGGTACTAACAATAAATTCAACGACCATTGTTCTCGATTTCTCCGTAATATTTAATTCAGATTGATTTTTCTAATTTACATACAATTTTAAAGTTATGTACCCTATATTCTACAGATTTACCCTATTAGTTGATCACAAAGCCAAAACACAGTGGAGACTGAAAGAAAAATTAAGTTTTTGTCGAAAATCTGGCGCGCACAAATTCAATTATGCCTATGTTTTATTGAAGACATTTCGTGGCTTGCCCCCTCTTCACTGTTTGATCAGCCCCTAACAAATTTCACAAAAAGAGCGGTTACTATGCAAACAATGTTTTGACTTTACTAAAAAAAAAAAGGCTAACAAAAGCTATCCCCCGTAACAATCGTTAGTTTCGCCTACGTTTGTAAAGATCGATGCTGAAATGAAGCGTTCGAACAAAGGTCAACTGTATAGGTAGCCATTTAAAAATAGATCGTACAAAACTTCATCTTACTCCTTAATCATTACAAGTTTAAAATTTAGTCACATCAAAACGAATCTGCTCAAGCCTACTTATACTCACCGCAACTATACAAAATAACCTAACCTAACTTTTACGACAGATCATTATTATTTGGTTAAATTCCAAAAGTGGCATAGGCTATGCATACAGTAAAAATTGCTGACGCTAACTTCACGTCAAAAACAGCCATACCGAGACGTAAAAATTCGGCGTTTAATTACTTTTTATGGTATAGATGCCGCGCTATATCTACGTTGACGCATATTTCTAAGAAGATGCCTTCACTGTGGCAGGTTGTTATTTATTATTATCTTTTTCGTTTTCATTTCTATACCAATATGACAGCTAACTTCGTTTTCTTGAAGTAGGAGTCGTTTATGACAGATGTTTTACTAATCCTACATTGTTCTACGATGAATCACACACAATACGCGAGCACCGGTACAAGAACACCCATACCTCATCGTTATTATCTCTTTAAATTTATTGCTGTTAACTTTATGACTTAATCGTGGCACTTAAATATAACTGCCAAGGACAATTTCAAGCTACTTTTGTTTTTTCAGACGAATAGGTAGGTGCCTACGCTGGCTACGCTTGTATGAGATTACATGAGAGAAAAAAATTCAAAAGTAAAAGTAGGTAGGAGGCCTATTCATGATCCCGGACGTTAGGAATCGCAAAAAACCGAAAAAATGTACAATTTTCGGAACAAGACCACAGCCAGTTAGACTGTAGGAGGTTTTTGTGCTTAAAACCACCCTTGGGACGAGCAAAACCGCAGAAAATAGAAGTACTTTCATTAAATTTTCGATCAAAAAGCAATTTTTTTTCAGCTTTTCCAATTTTTGAAAACTTTATGCTGGAAACAGCACTAAAATTGCTATCAATACCTGAGCCTAAATGAACCATAAGGATGTAGTAGACAAATGGCTCTATCGCAAGAGAGGTTCATCTTCTCTCTGTCGTCTCTTACCTCCTCCTCCGCCTGCCACAACATAACCATCTTCGACACAGATTCGGTTTCTTAACAACCTTGTCAACAGTCACAAGACTAAATATTGACTTATCAACTCAGGAACATCGATTTTCTTATTTGCTTTTTGTTAGAGCTATTCTCAAGTTCTGTGGTGTGGCAACCTTTTTTGTCAAAAAACTGCTATTTTTTCTTTGTTTTTGAGAGAAAAGCCCCCTTCTCATTCAAAAGAAAAGTACAATTATGTATAGAAAAATAAAAACTGCCCCACAGTCAATAACTTACAAACAGACAAACGGTAAGTACCTACTGGAGATAAAGCTCATTTTTGATCGTTCGTGTTGTACGCTTAAAACGACCAAACTAATATTTATTTTAATTGTAAGTTTACACGTGTAACGAGTATTTTCTTACATTTAGAAAACCTTGAACAATTTAGAGACAAGTCTTTTTATTTATCTCTTTATTTATTAAAAATCAATTACTAACCTTATATTCAATTTTATCATTACTACTTCTATTACATATATCATAGTTTGTAACCTAGTACATTCAAAAGCAGCTAGTGTGGACCTTAACTTACTTGTTCAAAAGTAGACACAGGAATGAATTTGTCTTCAACAGAAGAGAACACAGTATCTGTGATTTTCATTATCATCTTCAAAATGGCCAACATAAAAAGGTGGCATGATATTGGAACATCCGCCAAATATGATGACTTTTCATTGTCAGCATATTTAGTGGTGTTTGTCCGTGAGAACATTTATCATATAGGCGGCTATAGAATTTGGAGTAATAGTCATCTATATTTTGTTCGGCATGTTTTTGTAGATGAAAATATTTGTCTGCAAAAAGGTGACGGAACAACACGAATAAGGATGATTTTTTTCTCATTCAAATTTTTGGGTGGATCAAGAATTTTAAGGATTTTCCATGGCTCATGCTGACCCACTTATAGCAACACCACTACTCAAAATATCGAAGAAAAAGTGTATTTATATTCAATTTTCTTGCAAACGAGGTGTTGAAATTCAATTTTCAGAAGGGTTAGGGGTGGGGATAATTGAAATTATTCGTTTCATGGGGAAAAAAAATATTGGTGCCATTTTCTCATTTCCACCTTTTTTTTTAATGTATAATTATATGAGTATCTGTGTACGTATCGCCCAAAATTTTGAGTTCACAATTTTGGGAAAAAACTGGAAACAGTATATAAAGCTGAAATTATTACGAAAGGTAGTTCATTTAGGACCAAAACTCATAGGAATTTGTTGCCTATGATTAGTTTTTCTAGAATTTTGAGTAAACTACAAAATGGATAAGACTGAAATTCTCACGACATATTGATCGTATGTATATGCAGTCTCATCGAATTTTGGTACCTGTTCGTTGAGTAATTATCAATAAACATGGAAAAAACAAAATTGCTGGAGAAAATTCTGTGTTCACGATTTTGAAAAAACTGTCAAAAGGATAATACTGAAATTTTCACGAAAGTTAGTGCTTATATAAAACCAAGTTTGATAGGAGTTTAATGCCTATTGGTTAAGTAGTTCTCCAGAAAACTGAAGAACAAAAACGTCCTAAAAAGTGTGGCTTTTCCTAGATTTTGAAGAAACTGCTGAAGGGATCGCACTGAAATTTTCAAGATATAATATTGAGCTTATGTATGTGCAAGTCTGATAGAGGTTTGGTGCTTATTAATTCAGTAATTTCCGAGAAAACTGAAAAATAAAAAAAATTGTTGGAGAAAACCAAACTGACTGTGTTGCTTGAAGTATCTTTTTCGTATTTACGGCGCGAGGGGTTATTTTGCATATTACACTTAAAAAACTGTAACAATGAAATTCCAGTAAGTATATCGATAATATGTTTGTTAGATATCGATAACTATCGACAGGTTTTTGCAATTTTTTCACCCATTTTGAATTCTGGGTTGTTTGCAAAATTGTGGAATGTAAATTGGCAAATTCGGTTTCCTGGAGAAATATTGCTGTGTTAATGTTTTTGCTTTTTCTTTGTAGTTCTACCTCATCATTTGCGAATATAAAGGGAGTAAGCCAAAAAGTAATATTTCCGCACATGCTCAATACGTTTGAATCAAAATTCCTATTTCTCATATCGAAAAACCGCTGCAACATTGAATAGTTGTATAAATCAACGAACTTTTCACCATTTATTTCAAGAGATCGTGAGAATTTGAAATGAGTAGGTCAGTGCGTATACCTACTTAAGATGCTTCATTAATTCAACTACAAAATTTCTGACATACAACATATAAGAATTTATCTGAGGACTCGAAGGAAACATAAAGGTCAACACGTAAGCCATTCGTTAACTTTGTGTCCAGAAAATGAAAACAATTTTTGAGAAGTGTTTTTTGTGGAATATTGTTAGTGGTCTCCTAAACAGCATATTAAAAATTCCGACCGCTAACTCTTTAGGTAATGTTTTAAGAACGGTTCGAACCTCAATAAAATTGGTTTTTCTGAAAAATCTCGAAAATTCGAGGATATATGGAAAAATATTTCTGACAAAACATTTGTCCGACTCAATTTCATACCAATTTATTCCACACACCTTTCTTCGCTGAGACAAACTTAAACACCCAAAAATCACGAAATGTATATTTACTGAATATATGCATTTTTTTTCTTACTTGGTAACAGCTGATTTTCAGCCGATAAAGCTGAAATTCGGTGCATAGAGGTACATTCTACTATGTCAAAGATGAATCATATGAAATTTTGTGCAAATCACAGTCAAAATCTGTACGCCACGTCCAATTTTTTGTTATTTTTTAAGCTACATCTTCTCAACGTCATAGGGTGAGCTTTTTTTTTTTTCAATTTAGGCAAAATTTGGTTCATAGGTAAATATTATTAATGTAAAAAAAGTTCTATCGATTTCAGTTTTGATTGTTCAATTTGAACTCGAGCTATTTTCTAAACTGTTCAGTGAAATGGCTTTTTATTGTTTACCCAGACTAGATTTCATTAAATAGCTAATAATAAAGGAAGGGTAGACCAAATGGGGGGTGGCCTTTTCAGTAGAGAAGTTCCGTATCAGTTTCAATAAAATTTAATCAGAGAAACATTATAAGTTAGTAACACTGATTGCGTATATCTCGTGGACCAAGGGGGTGTCGGGGATAGGCGGTCAAGGACCTTTTAAATCGAAAGGGGGTCCAATTTTTGAGTAATTCCAACAAAATTTCTTTGAAAAACATAAGATGGGGCCTCAAAATGAAAAATTGTCCCAGACCTTTGTTAACCTTTGTTCACCACTGTAAGTAAAACCACTTAATTTTAATTTTGTCAAATCAATTAGACATCTGGATTAGATATGCCAGTTATTTGTAATTATTTTCGCAGTCATTTATGACTTTCCTGCACATAGCTAATTGCCATAGATATTTCTAACTGCTACAACTATTGGTAACATGTGCCTTTAGTAATCCATATTAATTTAATAATCGAATATTAAATCAAGCATTAAGAGTGTTACTGAAAGCTGTACCTATTTTGAAAAATTATATACAGTGCCTTAGAATTAGAAAAACTAATGTCACTTTTTGGCAGTTTTGAGTTAGTAGCATCCTAGAGTTTCTGAATGTATCTTCTATATGATATATGAACAACCAATGTCTCAACCACTCTACAACTCCCCCAATTTGTATCTTCAGATTTACCAATGTCAAAAATAAATATATTTCAGTACTGAAACAACCAATGTAACATCGATTGTTTAATTTTTGATGTAATGAAAATACAGTTTTCAATTATAATGTAAAAACAACTTCTGTCTAGACCCTCAAAACTCAAACCTTGAACTTTGGTATCAATGTCTTATATGAACGTAATATTATAAAGACTACTCTAAAATTTCATTTTTTATTAATTCCTAACATTATGCGTAAATAACCAATGTTAAATTTTTACAAATTTAAGCACCAAATATGAACAACCAATGTCGTTCATTCTAGCTTTTATTATTAAAAATTACAAAAAAAATAAAAAATAAATAAATAATGAAATACATATGACTATGAAAATCAAATATCAAAATCTCAGCTCATTCTATGAATATAGACCGGAATTATGAAGCAATGAAGTTGGAAGCAAATATATAATGGAGTTTTTCTCAAAATTTGAATTTATGACATTGATTGTTCTAATTCCAAGGTACAGTATTTATAATCCTTGCAGATTTATAACGGTGAAGGACAAAAATAACCACCATTTTAATTTCTGAGAAAATGTGCCTAGTTCCGAAGTTTGTGACACACTGACATTTTTTCACTGTTTCAAAGTTTATGAAAAACTGACACTTTCACAGTTCTGAAACTTTGTGCCTCCATTAGCGAGGCATAATTATTTTATAAAGTAATTTTTTGTCACTTCCACCCTCTTTGCTTATGACCGATTGACGAACAAAATTTGCAACAATTCAGACTTAAATTTCTGCCAAATTTTTATTTAAAATTACAGATTTTGTTACGAGATTTGATTTTAGCTAAAAAAAATCATTAGATCAATTGTTTTTTTTTTTTTTTTTTTCCAGTAAATTAGTATAACCAGAATATTAATTCAAATATTTAATATATTTTCTATGTCAAATCTTGAATTTTAATCAATTGTAATCGTTATTCCGATGGGTAAATTGATGAATGAAGAATAAATATATTTATGGCTTAACATGGCCAAAAAACAAAAACAAAACTAACGAGACAACGAAAAATATTTGAAATTTTAATTTCACCGAAAAAAAATTAAAAACGCTGGTCGAAAAAAAAAAATAGAAGAAAAAATGTATTTTATTTCTCGCCGAAAATACAAAATTAATTAACAGTCTTGTTTTGGCCAACAAAATTATAATACCTACGAAACGATCAATAAAGTTTTATTCACATTGGTTACACGCCGGTTGATTAGAGCAAAAAAAATATATATTTTTTTTAGTTAAAAAGGGAAGAAGAATTTTCGTAAAAATTTCAATATTTTTTTCTGGATATTACGATCAGTGTATATAGGCTATAGTTTTTAACTGTATATATATGTACAATGTAGGCTATTCACTAATCACAATCCAATACATAGAACCATACCAACGTATTTCAGACATCAAACTTTTTTCGTTCTCATTTCGGCGACATATTTTTGTCTCTCTATATTTTGTAATCGATACCAATTTCTGAATAAATTTTGTATGGAGAATCATTATTTATGCGGAGTTTGCTTGAAAACAGTGTATTAAAATTAACCTCAATGAGAGGTTAAGAGTGGGTGGGGGGGGTGATGGAAATTTTCGGTTTCACTACAAAAGGAAACTAATGACTCACTTCCCCATTTTGACATTTTATTAAGTATACCTAGGCATATAATTATATATATATATTTTTACATGTATGTCCGCCTAAATTTTTGGTTCACGATTTTAAGAAAACTAAAAACAAAAGGGATAGAGCTGAAATTCACACAAAAGATAGACCTCATAAAGGACCGAGTCTGACTGAAGTTTGACGCCTATTAGTTCAGTAGTTACTGAAAAAACTGGAAAATAAAAAATTCCTGGAAAAATAATTTTTCCAGGATTTTGCAAAAACTACGAAGAGAATAAAACTTAAATTTTCCCAACAGATTTTCCTTGTATTAGTGTAAGTTTGATACGAGTTTAGTGCATATTTGTTCGGTAGTTTCTAAGAAAAACGAAAAGAAAAAATTGCTTAAAAAAATTTTTGGCTCACGGTTTTGAAAAAACTATCAGAGGAATAAAACTGAAATTTTCACGACACATAGGTAACCGTTATATAGGACCAATTCTTAGAGCCGTTTAGTGCCTATTGGTCCAGTTGTTTTCGAGAAAACTGGATATCAAGAAATTCCTTGAAAAGTGGTTTTTCCTGAATTTTGGAGAAGCTACAAAAAGGATAGAATTAATATTTTCACTATAGATTTTCCTTATATTAGCACAAGTCTGATAGAAGTTTAGTGTTTATTCGTTAGGTTAAGTACCTAATTTTCTAGAAAACTGGAAAAGAATTCTATGCTACGATTTTGAGAAAACTATAAAAATAATACGGCTGAAATTATCACCAAAAATAATTATTACATAGGACTAAGTCTAATGGAGAGTTTTCGTGCGTAAAATGTTTCAGTATTTTCCGAGAAAACTGAATTACATAAAAAATTCCTGGAATATTGCTTTTTTACGGATTTTGGTCAAACTACGAAAGAAATTGGGCTAAAATTTTCACGATAGATGGTCATTATGTGAGTACAAGTTTAGCAGAAGTTTGATGCCTATTGGTTAAGTAGTTTCCGAGAAAAATGAAAAACAAAGATAAAAATTGCTGGAGAAAATACAAGTCGACTGTGTTGCTTGAAGTATATTTTTCTTATTTACGGTGCAAGAGGTTGCGAGCGTCTTTTGTGCATTGCATTAATTCATGTTTTTTTTTTTTCAATATTGTAAACGAAAATTATCAAACTGAGTTTTCTATTGAAGTATCACTGCACTGAAGTTTTTTTCTCCTCGAATGTCGATATGATTTCGAAAGCACTAGTACTCAGGCTTAGCTACACATAATAATTATGTATCATGTCTCACCTGATATACATATTTTGACCAAAATCAAATTCCATCAATTACTGTCTCGGATAAAGTTTAAAAAGAAAAAATTTAATAATTTTTTTCAAATGCAATATACAATAAATTAAGTACATAGGTACATAATTTTATACATAATTATGTATAACGTAAAAATAGGAATATAGGTAATATTGAAGAGAAAACAAATATTATTTGGTTAACAAAACATGTATGTGTCGCGAATCGCGGAAACAAGACAGCCGCGGTACGGCCAACTGGAGAGCCATTTTTTCTTTATGTTTTCTAAAAGATATTCTCCAAAAACTTCCATGAGATAGAATTTCAATACGAGAAAGAAAACAGTGAACGATTAGGGCACGACTCAATTTCGTCCTACACAAACGCACCAGAAGTGTCCAAAGGTCCTCAACTTTTGCAAATAGTCAGAAAAAGGATAAGCAAAACGAGGATAATATTATAACGTTTTTTATGTGTTTTTACACTCAAATCGACACATGAAGGTTATACCTCTTTTCTAACATTTTGCTAAGGACACCTCTGCTGCACCCCTTACGTCTAAACCCACGAACATATCGACGTCAGAAAATAATAGGTAATTTTTTTTTTTTTTAAATACAGACGATTGTATTATTATAATTTTATAAAACGACACTATAAATAATATAACGATTCTACAAATTTGGAAAAATGAAAACATAAAAGTCTGTTAAGTAGTGGAAAAGGCGTAAAACGTAAATACGCATCAGTCTTAGAATAAATAATAAAAAAAATTTAACGAATCCGTTTCTTTTTTCGTTTCCATTCTTTTCTTTTTCTTTTTTTTTTTTTTTTTTGTGTCGAAAGAAGAAAAGAACAATTAACAATATCTACAGAAATGCGATCTGGCAAATAAAAAAATCTCGACTTAGAAAAATCTGAAATAGTGTGATTTTGAAAAAACAAGGGAAAAAAAATTGGAATAAATACGAAAAAAATCAAAAAAAAAAAAACACAAATTAGTTTATGTCAGATGAAAAATCACGACAATTAAGATACCTACTAAAAAAAAGTTAGGGCAAGTTTCAGGAAGAAAAGTAAGAATCGAGAAAGAAAATTTAGTTGTTTGAAAAAAAAAAAATGTCAACGAGAAACTTCGGATTTCCTTATTGTAATACGAGAGGGTAGAAAAAAAGCTTTCCTTCGATCCTTTTTTTCCTTCACAATTTTCACATTAAGTATGGATGAAACGTAGACAATGAGAAGACGTGAAAAAGAATGTATCAAATTAGGAACTAAAATAACGAGAAAATTATGCGTTAACGAAAGCAAAAATAATTTTTTTAAAAGGTATTTTTCGAATACAAAATAATGTCCTCTTTTTGAAATGTGTGTCGGTGCAATATGTAAAAATACAACATGTCGTAAAGTATGCCTACAAAATAAATCACAAAATGACACTTTTAGCTTTTTGGTTTTCCTTTTTTCTCTTTTTCATGACAAAAAAAAAAGTCAACATTACAAGCTCCTTGTATACAAAGTAAGCGTAATAATTTTTTTTTTTTTTAAATGCTTTCTTGCTTAGCCAAAAGTCGAGAAAAAAATTTTAGCGAATATACGTATTTTACGAATTTTTTTTTCTTCTCTTGACCACACGAAATATTTGAAAAAATAAAATTAAATACAGACTAAATAAACGAAAACAAAACAAATAAATAAAGAATATTCGAAAACTTTACAACAGTACCTATACGAACGAAAATTAAAATTTCGAATATTTACAAAATTCGTAAAAATTAAATTTACACAATGCTCCTTCGACTTGCTTACAAGTAAAAAAAAAAAAAAAAAAAAATGTACGTACTTACATATTAAGTAATTTAGGTAACATAATGACTTTTTATTTTTTTCTTTCTTCACTTTGCAGAAAATATGTGAAAAAAATTTAATGTTACAAAAGAAATTTGACATTTTCATCATTAGTACAGCAGCAGAGCAACGATAATGACGACTTACAGAAAATAATTCGTATTTTTTCGCATTTGAAATAATTCTGCGAAAATTCTTGAGCGTATTTTATGACTACAGCGTACTCGTATACATGAAATGAAATTAGCATTCACATCTGTAACAGATAACAACAACAACAAAAATTATTAGAAAAATCAATTTTTCGAAATATAATATTTTAATACAAATTAAAATGTCAGCTAAACAACAATATGATTAAAAACGAAAATATATTATCTAAAGTTTAAAATTTTCACTCACAAAAAAATTAATTTTAATATTTTAAACTAGCTAATGAGAGAGAGAGAGTTGGTTAAGAATGATGAGTTATCACTCTTTTCTGGATGTCTATTTAATAATAGCTAATAATTAACACTACAGGTATAGTACTTCGAAACATTTTTTTTTGGTTGAAAGAAGATAAGTCAAAACTTTGATTACAGTCAATTTTTTACAAGTACATGACAATTTTTGCAGACCATGCCCGTGGCTACATCCTCCAAGAGAAATACTGACGGAACATAGCCTACTACGAAGGATTCCATAATTTTTTTCTGTTTTTTCAAAAGAAAAGTTTTCAAAATGCAGGCAGTTATGGTGAAAAAAGTTAAAATAAGTCGACAAAGCTTCAAAAAAAAAAATGGTGAACAAACCGATAAACTTATATCGATGGCGTAGGTAAATGAAGATTTAGGGAGGGGCGAGGGGCTTTCGACAATAATAAAAAAAACATAATATTAACAAAATTTATCAACACAACGGGTTATTTTTGCGCAGAAATACCTTCTTTTTTTTATAGAGGAGAGAGTCTAAGAGGAATTTTCAACCCCCAAATATCCCCCCACAGAAGTATTCCCATTTATTATGTTCAGAAAATTATTTTTTTATGGTTTCACGCTTCCGCATCGTTGTTCCATTTTTAATTCACTGACACATTGGCGCAATATTCGATGAAACCAAGTTAAAAAACTTACTGGGAGGAGAAGAATATGAAAATTGACAACTGAACAAAAGAAAAATAGAGAAGAAAAACATAAAGTAGGTATTTACAGCTAATTCTTCGATCTCGTAGACGTAGCTAAGAAGTGATGGGAGGATACCACATAAAAATATTTTTAGAGATGACAAAATTGACTACCTATTTTTAACTATAACTGGTAAATCGTGGAAGTTGATGACCTTTTTTTTGGGCAGTTTCAAAATTTTGCAGTCAATTGGCAATTTTGGAGATGAAAAAATTGACAGTTGTATTTACTAGCTGGCAAAATTATGCCAGTTGATGACTTGTTTTTTTAGAGACGGCGATTTCAAAAATTTTAGTCGACAATTTTTGTTTTTTTCCCACCGAAAATAATTTATTTCGTTACATTCCTAGTCGATCTTGAGTAAACAATACTTATTAAATTATTAGGGGAGCACTGTGTTCACAATAATGGAGCGAAACGTGGCCTGCCCTCAAAATTAGTAGCTGCCATCGTCAATGAGAAAAATTGCCTAAACATATCTGATAACGTTACAAGATTAGAATCGTATACAATACTGAAAAAATATTTATAACCTTCTCCGTGTTGTAAAACAATGCACTACTTTTCTACAATATTTAGGCCTACATTACTTATAGGCTAAAGAAGACTTTTTCACAACTTTCACAAACTATCAGTTTTTTTCTAAATTTATTCGCACGTCTATGTGTGATAATAATGAACGAAATTTTTTTTGTTTTCCATTCATATTTGACGTACTTAATGAAATTCAATATACAGAAAATCTACCGTATTCACGTTTAGTCAAGTATGAAACGCCATATGGAATATCTTTAGTCATGTGCAAATGATTCAAATGACAGGTCTTCAACAGATTTGCGTGTTTACCAGCTTCGTACACGAGTATGGGAAAGCCAACCTCAGAGAACATCGGCTGAAATTTGGTGTTTACTGGCACATTTTATACTCAGCTCTGTACACGCAAATCAACATAAATACACACTGTACATAAATACGTATGTATTGGTGTTTATTTACGTTGTACTTCGATCGTAACGAAGTACAACGAACGCACTTGTCAACATGATGTAATCGGTGATAAGCCAATTTGCCACTGATGACATCAAATTAAATAATTTTCTCTGCTTCTACGGACTCGAATTTCTCGATCTTCGGCTTATTTTATTCGCTGAAGCCTCATCTAAAATTTCATTTATGTCGAATAAGTAGCTATTAGTAATATTGTTCCAAGATAATTATGACCAAAAATGTTGAATATTCACTACGCTATTCGTGTGTTTTAGCCACCCTGTGAGATACCTAAAGCTATCAGCGGTGACGTCACGCGACATTCCCTTATAACAAAGAGTATGACTAGTGAATGATTTTTAGTGCAATAAGTACTGTGGAAGTGTACTGCGTATACCCTCAAATTTTCCATCAATTTTTCGAGAATATGCTCCATATACCACGTTTACCCTACGAGCGCAGCATTGGACACCATCTGACGCGAATTTCGATCATTTTAAACTTGGGCCTCGGCTATTTTTGCATCATTATTGCAACCAAATTCCTAAAGTGTAAAGTTTCTACGAGACGGCAGGGTATTTTTATCTCTGCAGGAGACCTATAAATTGACCACCTACTCCATAAGGACTCTTTTCGGTCACCGTAGATACTTCCTGCTTTACAGATGTTCTCATTCCGAGACCAATAACGATCTAATTATTACAAAAACGGGCGGAGGCTACTGTACGAAAGTAGCATGTGCACAACTCATTGTGTCGGGTGTCCGATGTTCGATACCAACATTTGCCCACAGAATAGCGCAGTATACATAATTATATTACATAGGTGTGTACCTATAGGCGAAATTGATTTCTTTTTCTTTTTTTTTACAATTTTCCGATAGAAAAATTCCAAAATAGACGATGAAACGGCATGAGAATGCGAAAATGATGATCGTTTGTTGATGGGGCCGGTGCAGCATATCATCGTGAAAACAAAACAAAACAAAACAAAAAAAAAAAAAAAAAAAAGTAAACCATTTTACAAAACGGACCACGAACAAAGTTGGAAAAAAAAAAAAAAGTAAAAAATAGCCACGCACCGTGCAAACAATGGAATTCGAACCTTGATAAATATCAGGTATATATGTACAAAAATGAAGAAAGAGAAGAGAGAGTCGAAAGAAGAAGAAAAAAAAAATCAACCAAAAAACTGGTTCTTGTTAACGTCCGATCTGTTAACGTTATCACAAAGAAATGAGGTAAAAAAAAGTATAAGTTAGGGAAAAAAACGCGTAATTGCCAAGATGGATTGGTGTCAAGGAGGATACGGCATCGTAGATCTCTATACACCCACCGTTGATCGATTTTTTCGGCATCATCCATCGTTCCGTAGAATAATTAGAACACACTCAGACACGACGAAATTACTTTTTTTGCTGCTCCAATGATGAGATTAATAAGAAACGCTATTGTCCAGCAGACGTACACAAATATATTCACACACACACACACATACACACACACATACATACATACATACATACATACATACATACATACATACATACATACATACATACACACACACATACACACACACACACACCCAACAAACCAACAAGACGAAAGAATTAATAAATTAGTAAGTAGATGGGGTAAAGGGACGTGGTGGTGGAGTTAGGAAGAAGATGCATTCGATCAACATGAAAACGTTGACCAGGAGTAGATAACAGTAGTCGAAGATCTCTTCATTGACGAGTGGAAGCTGCCACGTAAACGAACCATAATGTGATGGACATTATTCAACGAGGTCTGTAAAGCCCAATGGTACCTTCGGATGTTTTTTCAATGCTGAATTAATACTCCGGTCGACGGATGGAGAGGGGGCCAGGCAAGAAGATGATGCGTTCAGTCAGCGTGAAAATATTGCCCAGCTGTCCAAGATCGTCTCATTTTAATGAGGAACTCTTAATAGGGTAACGATCAGTGCCATGGGCTCTGTGCTACTGACATGGACTATCACCCCTATAACCTGTGTTTGAATCTGTATGATGTTGTTGAAAATTTTTTTTTGTAATTTTATTTTTTTATTATTAATATTTTGTTTTATTTTTACGTTGTATCCGACAGCGTGAATTAGTCAGATTGATTCTTATATAAAAAAAATAAAAAATGCCGAAACTTCAGGAAGAAGTCTTTATTATATTCTCTCAGTACTTTTTATCTATCATCCGTTTATGGATACAAATAGAAACACCCAAAACAACATCCTCTTTGTCTGATCGCAGGTGCTTGTGAACCAATCTTGCAAACAAATTTCTCAATGCACAATATTAACGTTTACCAAAGTACCAAACAGTCACTTAACTAAAAGATAGTATCTGCATTCAACATAACAGAATTTGGTACATAGTATCTATGAAATCTTTACAGATTTTTTATAGATACAGGTACCTGTAGTAATTTGACATTGCTAACTTTTTTCTACTATAGCCCCATAAAATTAGCGTCAGAATTGGCTTATATAGGAATTAAAATTAACAAAAGGTTTTGTGACTAAAATTTGATGAGGATGAGTTCCTGAATAAGTGATAAAAGTGCCCAACACCCATACAATGTGCTTCTCCCTGGAGAGGCTCGAACATATGACCATTTTTAGTTTTTTCAAGTTTCCTTGATAACTAAGCAACATACAATATACGTATTACAGTATAATAATACTACACATAAAATTTAAAACAAAATAGTTTGAATTTAGTTTTATCATAACTCTCATACCAGTTGAAATACAAGGTGGTAAATGAAGTTTTTTTTTTTTTCAACATCGTAGTAATCTGCATTATTTTCGAACTGAGAAGCTTAAAATTAATATAGATGTTAAGATGATCAAATAAATTAACACAATGATAGGTACTTTTCATCACTATGTGGGCTAAAAATCATATTGCGGATTTGTACATACCTATATGGTGACCTAAATAATGGAAATAAGATATCGGAAAAATCATGTAAAAATTGTAGTTCTTTTGAATATTTTTCTGAATGTACATTTCCATCATTTGGGACACCATGTGTGTGTATCTATATATATAGCCCATATAATGATGAAAAATATCAGGATACTAATTTCTATGGCCATCTTTACTTAATTTTCAGCTTGCCAATTAGAAAATAATGCAGATTAAAAACCCTTATTTACCACCCTGTATCTCAGCCCCTATGAGAGTTATGATAAAAATTAATTCCAACTTTTTCGTTTTAAATTTTAAGCAGGTACGGTATTTTTAACCGGCTTCAAAAAAAGAAGGTCATCTACTCGATCCTTATGTATATTTTTTTTTTCAAGTTTGTTTCAGCATAACCTTTTAACTGGGCCACCGATTTTGATGAATTGTTTTTTAAATTATAGAAGATGATCTCATGATGATCCCATTAAATTTTTTTTAGAATCTATGAAGTGGTCTATGAGTTATCTTCGAGTAAAAAACTGTTAGTTTTAAAGTAATATTGCCGTTAACGCCAGAAACCAAAACTCATTGAAAAAAAGTTTTCATCAAAAAATCTAAACAGCTTCAAAAAACAAAAAACGAATAAAAATTCTCTAAAACGAGAAAAATAATTCTTTTAAAATTTTTCCAAGAAAATCTAGTGGAATTAAAATTAAATAAAACAGCATTATGGTAAGTCACTAATTTTTTTCAAAAAATAGAACAGACTTAAAAAAAACAGTAGAAATGCGCTAAAAATAGAAAAATAATCCTTTTAAAATTTTTGTCCTGAAATTTGACGGAATTGACATATAAGGTTAGATGGTAAGAAGAAAAAAAAAGCGCTGACTTCAATAATTCCAGTCCTACATATTGCTGGAGAAATTTTAAAAGGATTATTTCTCTCTTTTTAACGAATTTTTTATTGTTATTCTGTGATATTTGTATAGTACGTCGGTAAAGTTATCAAGGGAACTTGAAAAAACTACTAGAAAAGGTTACACGTTACAACCCCCAAGGAGAATCACTGGATATGGAGGTTACGTATTTTTATGACTTAGAGCGGTATTTATAGATGACCCTAACATTCAGCTACGTATAAGGAATGTCACACCCTACAACAAGACTAAGCAATATTCATGTAAACAATAATGGGCAGTGCTTAGTTTTGCTGTAGTATGTGACATCCTTAATAAGCAGCTGAGGGTTAGAATCATCTATGAATACCGCTCTTATTCAAAAATCCGCCATCATAACATTTCAGTCGTAAAACCTTTAGTTACTTTTAATTCCATTTTAAAAGCTAATTTTACTGGGCTAGTAAGGATTTACAGTACATCGAGAGGGTAGGTACTTAGGTATACTGAAAGCTGCGAGAGATTTGAACGAACATTTCTAAAGTATTGGCAACTTGTATAAAAGCGCAAGATTTTTGACACGTTTTGGATTTTCACAGGCTACTTGTACGGACTATCGAGTTCTTATCGCAAATATAAGAGAATTTATAATAATATAAATAATATTCAATAAACAGCCTTTACTTGCGTTGTACTGCACTTCTAAGGCTTTATTTCAAAAGAAATGGCAATTTAAGGAATGAATTTTCTTGAAATTAACGATAAGTTTCTTGTTCATTCCCAGTTTTGGGCAGTGGCGAATCCACGAGGAAACGAGTAAATTTCTCTCAAATAGCAAAAAAAAGCTCAACTGTACAAATTTTTTGTCATTTCCGCCAAGCAAAATGACGCTGTGGATCCGCCACTGGCCCTTCTTCTTCCTTTAATCAGATCAGCTGAATTTCTACGCTCGTGGCTTGGGAAATAAAAAGGCCATTTTTGCAGGAGAAAAAATTTAGCATTATTATCGTCAGGTCCGATAAGACGGTCAGCTGTGCGTACAGGGTGGCATAAATCAAATTTAAAAACTTATTTTTTCATTACAAATTTTCTCAGAAGATATACACACATCGTGATATGACTGCTTTTTTTTTTGTAATCGACATTACAGTAAATCTTCCCCCACGCACCCCCAAAAAACAAAAAGAAAACTATTATGAATACACTTTCATCCTATTCCTCCAGACGGGCGAACAAAAAATTCTAAAATGTTTGTACACTGTTTTGCATGAACGCCTCAGACAGTCACACATTGTTTTTGGTACAAACGATTGTCTTCAGTATAAATGACTGTGCAGCGGACAAAGAGAGAGAAAAAATTGGAAAAACTACTTCAAAGCTCTTTTCCCACATTTCAAAATGCATTTTAAAATGCCCCAAAGGGCAATTTCCCCAGACGTTAGACAAAGGTTGATTCAACTTTTTTTTTTGTGTATATCTTCCCGCTTTCTTTCTTTTTCTTTTTTTTTTTTCATACCGTACAATCTTACTCTGCTATACGACATATAATACGCGAGATTTACGAACGAACAACGTATTAAAATGTATGCTTCATACCATATTTTCTCAAGGCAAAAGAAAAAGAAGAAAAACAACAAAAAAACACATACTACGCATCCCCCTTTACATTCTGCTTAGCTTTCTTTTGAATCCATGTTATAGTATAGTACTATTTCTCCCTCGTTAATATTTTATCGAATATTTTCACAAGGTGAATTTTTCTTGGATTTTAATTTATATACGATGAAATGGAAAATATAGTACAAGGAGTATATACATAAATAGTAAGCCATATGAAAAAAAAACAAAAAAAAAAAACTTTTCTTCATGTTTTGTTTACGAATTTTCCCGCCGCCACTTTGTCCATGTCACGTTGTCATATCGTTAGCATATTATATTTTTTCAACATATTCTTCTTCTCTTCCTTTTTTTTTTTTTTTTTGAACTTAAACTTATTTGACGCAGCAGCGGCTGTACCACAAAAAAAAAAAGAAAGTTTTTTTCTCCCTTCCAAAAGAACGCAGACAAATGCAGTGCCATGTAGGCTTTGAACGAACAAGATAAATGTAATATAAATGTAAATTGCAATCACCATAACACCCGATAATGTCTAAACTTTTCCAGCCGTTAGAATGTTTTTAGTCACCGAGCAAACGGAGTTAGAGCAACTTTCCAGAGAGAAAAAGTGATCAAAATAGGTGAGTGAACGTTTAAAAGCAGAAAGCTATTTACAAAATATTCATTAAATAAAAAAAAAAAAAAAAAAAAAGGAACACAATTCTTTCATTTTATGATGGTAATTTTAGGACAAAGTATAAGAAAAACATTATTTTCCATTTTCATGGGATTGATTGGTCAGCACACCTATGTATATGTACATTTATAAGTATACAAATAATGTAGTACTATTATGCGGTTTTTAGAAACCAACTTTCTTCAAAGCTGCTGATGAACCAATTTGCTAGATGTTTTTCAGTGGTTTTGGTTCACTCGAAAGAAAGTTTCAACATCTGCCTCATCTTGTAACGTCCAACATTGGATTTAGGGTCATACTCAATGTTTTTTTTTTGAGAGAGGAGATGACAAAAAATTTTGTGGAGTTGAGCTTCTTTTTTTTTTTTCGCTCTTCAACAAATACGATTTTTGTATTAATTTTATGAGCGTACCGTAACACCATAAAAGAGATCTGTTTGTACCTTGTTGATGCTCTTTATAGTGTTACACTTCAATCATGAATAACGATATTCAAAGTGAATACATATAATCTTTAAGAATGAATTAATTAAATAATTTATTATCCACACTGGTATGGTGAACCTCAGCTTTCAGGAATCAGATTTTAAGTAAAATATTCGAACACATAGAGTTAAATCACAATATAATAAAATAATGATTTTGTACATTTAACAGTACAGGTAAACAATGAAAGATAATTAGAGAACAGTATAAGACAGTTTCAAAAATACTGTACAAATATTCTATTGGTAACATGAGTTTTTATACACTTTCAGGGTATACGTTTTTACATGGTAATTATTATCAAGTGAGGATAAAATAAAATGGAGGGATTCGTGTATTCGAAGGACCAGAGTAATTGAGGTCACCGACTACCATTAGGTAGGTATTGTGTGTATGTAAAACAATAGAAAGAAGAAGAAAATAAAATGGAGTTCAGGGATATTATTTATAGAGTAAAATAAAATTGCCTGTGTGCCCGAATATAGTCGTCTATAATTTTTATGGACGACTAAATACGTTACACGTATCTACTTTGATTTTTCTCTTTTTTTTCCGGAATTTGAGGGGATGGAAATTTCTCCATTTCCCCACGGACCCGCCACTGATTGGATTAACTGTTTCCTTGGTTAAAAAAGGGACACATTCGTCAAACTTTAATCTATTTATAAATTTAAGATGATCTTTGAAGTGCTGACTTGAAATTTCAGAATAATTTTTCAGGTGAACTCTTCCTAAGGTTCAACGAGAAACTAATTCTGAGATTTAACTTAATTTCCTTGCTGTAAGACATAGAAAATTGATGTACAAATGTTTTCTGGGAAATCAGGACTTACGTCTTAGATTAGGCCTCAACTCGAGGCTATTAGCTACTGTTCTACTCTAAACTTGGGATATTTTCAACTTACCTTTTTATTACATAATGACATTTTTGGTTTTTTGAGATGCTAAATTCTGATAGTTCGATTTTATTATGTGCCATTCCCTTCAGACTTTCCACTGACACCAAATGGGAGAATTTCTCAATAATTCTATTAATCAACTGAAAAACTCGGCGCTTCGTGCCTCCCCAGTAAGGGTATACAACACTCCCACTTCCTTGACAGGTTTCACCCGCTCAACTTTTTACCTCCACAACGACTGCAGTCATAAGATGACTCGCTGCCCCTCCTGGACTTCTCTGCTAGTTGCTATTTGCACACATTTTTAGTGAAATTAAAAGCTTGGAACGCCTGAAAATATTGGAAGATGAAGCCCTCACCACTCATCCATCTAACAGCGAAGCGCGAAGTGCCGAGTCCCTTACTCATTGGGACAGCAGATATACCCATCGGTGAAGAATGAGGTTTAAATTGTGAAAGGCCATTTTTAGACGAATTTAGGCGACAATTTTCACGAGCTTATGAAGTCCGAAACATGTGCCAAATTAAAATCAAAATCAACGAATCATCATTGGCATACTAACAGCTCGGACTTATTCAGTTGACTCATTCACATTATAAGACAGAAATAAAGTATTTTTTTATTTTCAATTCAATGGCATGAAAATGCCAATTTCGAACTTCCATTTCTGTCATATTTGACTAATCAGTGCTCCAATCAACACGATCAATAACTGAAAGCTTTTTAATAAGACGCAAGCATTGTGAGACCACAATACGAAGTCAGAACCAAGGAAAAACATTCTAGTATATCATTTTGACATCTATCAATGCGAAACATTTCAAAAGTTCAATACATATACTCAGCTAATGTACAATTTCTTTCAACGAATATTTTATACCGATTGCACCGCCGGATATTATGAATAGAAAGCAGCCAAGTCGATAAATCCACGCGAACGGATGCGTGGAGAGTCGCGTCTCCCATAGTCGTTGAGGAAAAACCTATGTGGAAAATTTACAGAATCACTACAGGTGCGTTTCATGGCATCATTTCGGCGGCGTTGAGAGTAGGGGCAATCGAATGAGGAAGTCGAGAAGACGAAAAAAATAAATAAAAATTCGGTTCGAGTAGCAAACTCGGTACACCACACATACAAGTCGATTAGGTCGTACGCAGCAATGGTCATCATAAATCCATTTGTACTGTAAGCGCTAGGCGAGGGCGACGGTAGAGTTGGCTGTACCTTTGTTATTTTAAAAAAACCGTTCACGTTCATAACATTCTGTATGAATGCAACGCAGACACACACACACACACACACACACACACACGTGCATATGCCAAAAGTAGCTCGGAAATATCAAAAATATTGCTAGCTAAGCTTTTAAAAAGGCTATTTTGGGGCGAACGAGTATGTGCTCAACATCGACGACAACCTTTTTTAAACACGTTGTTAGCCTGATGTAAGCACAAGGATAAGGAGAGAGAGAGAGAGTGAAAGAGAGAAAGTGAACATCCAAGAACAAAAACATTAACAATTGTCTACGAAAACAAAGGCCAAAAAAAAAAACAACACTGAAAATCTTCGAAATTTTTCGGCAAAAAAACGATAAATCTTAATTTTGATTTTTTGGAACCTCTAACTTATCCCTGCTCGTTGTTTCCATTTATGAATTCACACCTTTTTTTTTCTCGACCTTTACATCGTTTTGCTTCTTCTCTTGTTACGTGTGTCGAGTCAACACAAAATAAGGGGAGAAAAATTCGCACTGCCGATAAAGTGATACACTAGCTCAATAACGAACGTGGCAAAGAAAACGAATAAATATATAAGACGTGGAGGGGGAGATTTGTTAACTTTGGGGCAAAAAAAATTTTTACGACATCGATTTCGACTAACATACAAATTGTCCTATTTTAATGTAGTATAATATTATATTGTACAAAAAAAAAAATCTGATCGTCCTTACAATCATCACCCAAATGATATTCTCTCTGATTTTGGTGAATTATTTTATGTAGGTTTTAAAAGAAAATCTACATATTAAAACTGATCTGGTATTAAGACCCATGGTAGGGAGTAGGCGTTCGTTTTTCGTTTCATGACCCTAGAAAACTTCTGAAAATTCAGGTGTACATACATTTCTGTTTGACACCGTACTGGTCGTAATTCTTATCCGATAGTCATTAATTTGGTACACTTATTTGGATCTCGACAAGGAAGAAACCTGTTGTTTTTGGTCCAGATCAGCCAGATGGTATATCCAGTACATCCTATTATGTGGAATTTTTGGAGTTTTAATGGTTCCAGAATGCGTAATTTTAAAAAAATAAACGCGAAAATTGGTGCAGACATTGAATTTATTATATTCCGACATTCTGCCAAATTTTGTTTCAATCGGCTTGACGGTTCATGCGTAGAAATAATTTGAAAAAATCTTCAACTATTGCTGAGAAGAGCAGATGATTCAAAATGAAACAAAAAAGCTGTATGCAAATCAGGCTTGTTGTTATTTCATTAGTTAAGCAATCATTTATTAATTTGAATACGTTTTAACATTGAAAATCTTTAACCTGAGGCACATAGTAAAACGATAACGGCATATGCAACAAAAAGTAAAAACAATGTTGACAACAAAAAGTGAAAAAAACAAAGTTTGCAACACAAAGAAAAAAAATTTTTTAACATAAAGGGAAAAAACAAAGTTTGCAACAAAAAGTGAAAAGAACAAAGTTTGCAGCAAAAAGTGATAAAAATGTCAAAAACCACAGAGACATACAGCTAAAGAGACATCTAACACTCCATATGCACTGTGGTTCAAAAATATATTAAAGATAGAAAAGAGAAAACTTGAGTTATACGTTCTGCACGTCCACAGCCGCGCATATTTTGTGGTGAAAACAGCCATCTCTATACCAATACACACACACACACTATCAAGTTACAACACATGCGCAATAACAAATATTGGAATTTGAAACATTTTATAATATTCTATCTTTGTCGTGTTTTTGATCGGGCATTGGACATCTCTTAAGCTGTATGTCCCCCAGAAATTCCACAGAAAATTTCATAGGTATCTATTCTATATATTCAAAATCAATTATGCCAAATCCAAGAGGTTTTTTGAAATAAGATAATAGGTACCTACAAATAGAAAAACTACATAATTCACTTTTAAGCCCCCATCATATAGGATAGTAGGGCTAACGAAAAACGAAAACAAAGTTCACGAAAAAATCATGATTACGAAATACTTTCAAGTGGGGATAGTGTTTATTTAACAAAATGAAAATTAAATACTAAAATCATTTTCAATGTATCTTTGACTGGGCAAAAAATGTAAATCATGTAAATTTCTTTGTAACTTCACAATACAATTAATCATGAATTTCCAAAACATTTCAAAACTCGTACTCACCAAATTTCTAGCCAGAATTCTGCCGAATACTTTTGATACTTTCATTTATTTAATTATTTATTTATTTATTTATTTATTCATTTATTCATTTATTTATTTTGTTCAAGAAAACCAACATTTTCTCGCGCGTATTGCTGCGCTAGTGTTTTTCATTTTCGTTCATTTTCATACTTTTTTCTCCAGTTTTTGACGTTTCAGTTGCTTCACCCAAGGTAAGGTGAAGGTGAGATAGGAAGAGGGCACACGAAGAGAGATGGCATTTTAGCACCTCTTCGTACGACTTTTGAATAATAATAACGAGATTCGTGTTTCTAGAGTAGGTAGGTATAAGCTCATATACGTTCGCAGACATCGAGAAATTGTGTCAATACGATTGATGCGAATATGGAAATGTAATTTCGTACTTTCGTTAGATTTACTCAGTCATAGCTTTAGTATACATAGAGGTGTGAAACTTTCATTTCGAGAGAGGAAAAAATTGGCGAAAAAAATTACGCGGATGCGGCAGACGCAGAGGCGAAAAGAGAACGTAATCGAATAATTTCTTCGCTCCTAATACGTCTTATATTTCTGCAAAAGAAATTATTCTCCACCAGTTACCGAATACTAGAACACTCCTCTTCACATCCCATTCATCAATTACTTTTTATTACAACAAGCTACGAAGTGACACAAAAGCTGTTTCACTGGAAGCAGGGTTGGCTATTTACGTGTAACAAATTCTCTACAGCACAGAGTGTAGAGTATGAGGAGAATGTATGTACTGTCGAGAATTCAGATAATCGTTACAAATGTAGAGTTTTTTGCTACAAAAAATTTAAAAAAAAATTCATCACAGGCCTTCTTTATCAATGAGAAAAGTATACCTAAGGTAATTTTTAGTATTCGAGCGATATGTGAGATGAGTTCAACAATAAGCCTATTTCTGCAAGCCTGCAGCCTGTAAAGTGATCAAACATAGTTGTTTTTGATCTTGAGACCCATCCCATTCAAATGTTTACTAATACGAAGGGCTTATGAGTTACACTTATGCTAAAAGTAACTAATTAAATAATATTAATCCTATTTCTCAGAGCTGATATGCACTTCATTTTTCTAAATTTTTACTAAATATCAAAGAAAATGAATTCCATAAGAGAGGCTGCAGCTCCTTACACTTCTTCCTAGATTACCCCTCCATTACAGTCTGTTCATTCAGACAGAGGCGAAGCCAGAATTTCTTCAAACGTGACCAAAAAACTTGACCTTTTTAACATTGGAAATGTTTAACCTGAGATAGTAAAATGATAATGTCATATGCAACGAAAAATAAACACAAAGCTTGCAACAAAAAGTGAAAAAAAAACAAAGTTTGCAACAAAAAAGTGATAAAAATGTTAAAAGCCCCACAAAAAATTGCATAGATAGATACTCTATATACATTCAAAATCAAATACGCCAAATTCAAGTGGTTCTTGAAACAGGCCACGAGGTACCTACAAATAGAAAAACTACATAATACATTTTTAAGCCCCAGGAAAGTAAGTCTAACAAAAAGTGAAAACAAAGTTCACAAAAAAATCATGATTACAAAATTCTTCCAAGAGGGGATAATGGTTATTTAACAAACTGAAAATCAAATACAAAAATCATTTCCAACGTATTGTCAACTGTGCAAGAAATGCAAATTGTTTAAATTTTTTTTTGCTCGTCACTTCGGAAAGTTCAGAAAATTTGTAAAATTTAGCAACTACTGAACTCGGTATTGCGGAAGATATTCTATGTTATGAATATTTCAACAAATGAGATAATTCTTCTGCTTTATCTCTTTATTAATTTCACTTTAAATATTACATTACGTTTTTAATTAACACTATCACTTCTACCTAAAATAGTTGAAACCTGGTTATCCATAACACCTAGTATGGACCTTAACTTAATGCTTCGGCTTGTAACACAGGAATGAATTTGTCTTTAAAAAGAAGAGAATACATCGCCTGTAATTTCACTGTCAAGTCTCCAAAATAGCCGACCTAAAATAAGTGGCGTGACATAGAACATCCACCAAATATGATGACTCTTCATTGTCAGCATATTTGGTTGTGTTTGTCCGTGAGAAGCTAGGTGTCATATAGACAGCTATTATTTCTAGAATTAGGAATAATGGTTGTCTATATTTTGTTCGACACATCGTCTGCAAAAAGGTGACGGAACACCCGCTGAGACATATTTATTATTAAGATTTTTTCTGAATTTGAAAAATGACAATCAAAAAACAAAAAAAAAAAAAACTAAAGTCATAGGGGATATAACACCTTTGCCCCCTACGTTACGCCCTTGCATGCGGACTTTTGGCAACCGTAATTCTTAAAATTCTCATACTATATTCGTCATTATCGCACGAATTCTGAAAATCATAGCAAGAAATTACCTTTCGAGAAGCACTAAGCCTATACACCGAGTGCATTCATCCTATTATACGACCACCAAAACGTTAACGATGATTTCAAACCAACGTTTAATAATACGCTCGACTAAATATCCGACATTGTTTTTTTTTGTTTTTTTGTTTTTTTTTTTTTTTTTTTTCTAATTCATCGTTCATTGTTCGTCTTGGTTCCTGTGTCCTTCCGATTAAAACGGCGTTAATTCGTAACTAATTTGTTAGCGTTTTTAAATGCTGAAGAATCGAAATGGCTACGAGTCCAGCGACGATGGGTGGGCGGGGAAAAAGTAGAAGAAAAACAGACAGACAGACGGACAAACGAATACAAAGACCAAAGGCACCGAGCTACATAAATGCTACGTTATATGAAGTTAAAAAATCATGAGGGTGGTCAACTTCAGAAGTCAATAAGACAGAAAAAAAAAATTAATATCTTGGCGTGAATAATTTTTCGATTAATCCGTACGAGGTAAATTTTTTTTTTGTACACTGTTTCAGAAACTAAAAAATGACATAATTACAGGTAGTAGGCTCCAAGAAAGGCCATATGGTTGGAGAACAAGTAGAAACATGAGGAAGAAAAACAATTTGACCTTTTCGAGGGTGGAAGCCCAATTTTTTGTGATATCTTGAGTTTCTTTCTTTCTTTTTTTTTTTTAAATGCCTATACATAGATTGCTAGGTTGCATATGTTGTGCACGTGGGTAGCGTACGACATTAATTGCATTCGAATGACGAACCTTTCGTAGTGCATTCGTTATTTTCTTAATTACGAATAATACGATGGGCGTGTTTACTGCGGAAGTGAAATTAAAACGTACGCATATAATGGGAAATGCAGTCGCCATAAGATGCAAATTCATCGATTTTTTCATTCACGTTCAAGTATGCTCTCCTTCGATGACGTTCTTACTTATATTATTTTTGCTTAATATTCTACATCGTGTTCTACATTATCTATAGGCCAACTTTAAAGAAAACTTAAAATGGCATCTAAGCAAAAATGTTACTCTCAATACCTACGAAATTGTAAATACTGACAAAAAGAATGAAAAAAAAAAAGGCTGAATCGTTATTTGTGATACAATTAATGTATCAATCATCAACTCTATATACACGCGTGTCACACACTATTTTTTGCAAAACCCCCTCTCAAAAAAAAATGGAAAAAAATTAAATAACGACTAAAGAAGTATGAAATGTGTATAAAAAATTCAAAGGTTTCACAATTTGCAACAACGAGAGGAGGGCATTGAAAATAAATAAAAATTTAAAAAAACTCTATCGCAGCAAGCCTAGCAAGAAAAAGTAGGTTTTCGAAAAAAAGAATTACGAATTTTGATGGTCACATTAATTGTATGTAAGTTTAAATGCGTTAGTGATATGTTATGATTATATGAAATTTGTTAGATGCTGACGAAATATTGGACAATGTGAAATTCAAAAGCATTATTTCTTGAAAGAATGTAAAATTAATTAAGATGATCGAGTATGGTAAATAATCATATAATTTCAAATAAAATCAAAGAAATGTAATGAAGTTAAGAAAAAATAAATAAAATAAAACATTAATATGTGGTTAATTTTTGTAAAAAGTTCACTCAAATTAGAAAAAAAAGAAGAAAAAAGGTTTACCAGAAGCACAGTCAGGTCGATCCACCAAAATTATTAGCACGCTACAATAAATTATAATAAATATTTGTTTCGAATTTCGTACATATGGTTCCAAAATTCCCAATTTTATGACCAATATAAAAAAAAATAGCGGTACCAGAAGTACCATCAAGCCGATCCACGCGAAAATTGATAGCGAACTACAGTGAATTAAAATAAATCTTTACTCTGAATTTCGTGACTTTTGGTGCAAAATTGAGCATTCTATAGTCAAAGTAAAAACAAAAATGGTGGTATTGGAAGTACTGTCAGACCGATCTGAAGCAAAATCTATAGTCTGCTCCTCGACGTAGTACAAATGTTTGTACCGAATTTTGTGTTTATTGGACAAAAATTAATACCTGTGCCATGGAAACAAGAAATTCACTTTATCTATCTATACTTATGTGTAATATATATATATATATATATATACACGTACCAACCCCCAACATTAGGAGCTAATACCGCACCAAGTGTAATAAGTAGATTTTCTAAAAAAAATCTACTTAAAAATTAAGAGTTGTTCATTTTTCATTTTCTTTTATTTTTGTATTCCTTCTGTACACAAGGAAACAATGTTATCACTTCGACATTATTTTTCATTACTATTTGCTCCTTCCACTTTTTTTTACCATCGTTATCTACCCCTTCTCATACAACTCACGCATAAAACATTGGCAAAAATTGGATGGTGAACACTTTTTTACAACTTGACTCGAGAAGTATTTTCAAGGCTAAAACAAATGTATAAAGTAACTCATGCCCATAAGACGATGCATAAAGTAAAAAACTATATGAATAAAAAATTTACATTATCCATTGCTTTAAAATCGTCGGCTTTATATACCACATAGTGCACCTAATTGGCTACTTTATCGACAAGTGTTGCAAAAATTAGATTTTAAAGTTGACACAACAAATGAAAACTTTTTTGCAACACCTGTTCATAAACTTCATTTTTATACGCACCTGACGTTGTATAAAGCGGCAATTTTATAACCATTTAGGACCGATGTATAAAGTAATACTTTATACATAAGTCTTTACTTTATACCTCGTCTTGGGTGCGTGCATCATTTTATACACGGATTCTGCTTACTGCACATAGCCTATGTTGTTGTTTTCTTTTATTATAATATATATATATTTTTTTTTTCCCATAAAAGTTTCCTCTGTTGCAGGTATTTGAATCTCTGACATCGCTGTTGGAGAGCTAACATAGTTGGTGCTTGTATGTTTCCCAATAACAAAAATATTTATTTATCTAATTTATTTTTTGTTTGGTTTTTTAGGCGGAGGGGTGTTGCAAAAAATAGTGTGTGACACGTGTATATAGTAGGTGATTGATGCTCATATGATTTGCATCACTCGCCTTTGGCTTGTGCTGCAAATATCACACTCGGATCAAAATCACCTACTTTAAACACTTCAACCACAAATAACTATTTTAGAATTCAAATCCGCCTCACGCTTTCAGCCTAAGTATAGAGTAATGTCTAGCTGTAAATCCAACTTTTTCTTTGATGTGGGCCATGGTAGGGTTGAGTAAAAAGTGGCAGAAATAGTGACATTTTTTTATGGCGTGGAGAGGGCGATGTCTTTAACCATTTACGTCCCCACCATCTCCTAAAAAGAATACAGTCGCTCTCAGAAAATTTCTTCGTTGACTCCGGATCTACAGACAATAAGCACAAAATAATTGAAAATTTACTCATGATGGAACATTTGGCTCATTTGTTTTACGCAATGGAAATTTTTTTTTATACTTCAAATTTTTGGCTAAGCCATGGTTTACGCCACTACTTCGATTGCTCAAACCTCTGTAAGATGAAGTAATTTCCATTTTTTTATTGATGCTGAAAAGCTAAAAAAACAAGAAGTCGAATAATTTAAAGGTAATGATTACATGGCCCAATTATTCAATCTGCGTTACAAAAAAGTATACTCGATGTGTTAATATTACCTAATTGTTTTTCAACTTTTCATCGTTTGAATTCTCGAAAACATTACTTTTATTAGCCAAATTAACCATCTGAAACCAAGCTCTGGTTAACGTCAATAAACGAATGGATGTCTCATTTAATGGTTTACGTTTGAGCGAAATATTTTTCTCCATATAGTTAGTTCGAATTTTATCTCTCTCAGACAGTTTAAATTGATTATCAAAAAGTCAAATAACTTGACCTCTAAGTAAAACTTGATGCGATTTTAAGTCGAAATTACCAGTAGGTATTCCAATTTCAAGCAAATTTTCCATTCTCTTAACATAACAATTTATGAAAAAATAAGTAAATAAATAAAAAATATAGAATACAAGGAGAAGGTTGGAATACTAACTTTCTGTGGCAGAATAAGTACATAAATAGCTGATGAGAATACCTACGAAACTCTTGTTGATTCTTCTGAATATATTCTACTTTACCATTTATACAACAATAATTTACAAAATAATGAAGTACATACAATATTCTTCATGTCGGAACTGTTTTTTTGCCATTCCCCATTTAAAAATAAAAAAAAAACATTAACCGTCTGCTTAGAAAATGCATGTTAAAAAATAGCTAATTACAAGCTAACTTGGCAACAAGTAGGTATAGATCATAAATAATAACTTCCCTAAATTTCGTAACTATATATTGATTGAAAATTACACATTTTAGTGCACAAAATAAGAATAAATTATATTCATGAATTTTAGCTGGTAATGAGAAAAGTTTATTAGGTCATGAAACTAAAAACGTACCCACCCCCAACCTAAAGTCGTTTCATGAGATCAAAGATTTTACTGGAAAAGGTAGCCTACTTCAAATAAATTCAGTTAGGCTAAGAATTCATTTTCATTTTTAATTAAGTGCGTGCAAATGAAAAAGTCCTTAAGTGACACTTAGGCTTTTTTTTTGGGGGTATTGATCAAACAGATGTTCTTCAGCATTCTCTACGCAATGAAAAAAAAGGTACAATAAAATTCGAGGAAAAAATTTTATTTAACTTGAAGATGAAAAACCTAGTCTTTTTGATAATTCAGGGGTCTGTGTGCGATGGTAATTTGGTTGACAATAAAATAAAGGACTTAACCACAATTACTGCACTTTGTATTTGACTTCAAGTAACAATTATAAAAATATAATTCAGTTATATATTACGCACTCAGCTATAGAGCCCATCAACGTACTGTGATCACAGTAAAAGTGATTTGTCTCAGGAGATTCATAAAATCACCGACAAATTTACAAGCGGATTAATACATAAATCAAAGGACTGGTGTGGTCCTGCACAAATGCATGAAAATAAGATGATGTGCTGATGCAATAAAAATATTTTTTTCTTGAAATCAAGGCGTAGGCTCTGATTATTAGACACGTATTCTTCTCTGCAAGTGTTGACAGGAGGGGATGATTTCACAGGTGATCTTCAGATGAGCCAAATAGCCGGTGTGCTGGCTGATGAAATATGATGTGATAAAAAGTGTACCATGAGTTACAGTAGAAAACTGATAGAGACGAAGGGTACTCTTATTATTGATATACAGTGTGACTGATTATATGGGGTGTGACGATATATTGACGTGAATTATATGAGAGGAGATATATTGTTACATATTGTGATTTTACCATTTTGTTTTCATACTGAATTTGGTTTATGATTTGGTGCTACTATGGTCTCAGAAATTGTAAAGAATTTCTTTGTTAGACCCAAAATTTTCATGCAAATGAAATGAGCCCAAGTACGAATAATGTTGAAAATTACCCAAAAATAGGGAAAACGGGATAAAAATATAATAAAAACAATTAATCTAAAATGTAGAAAATATCCAATTTCATGAAACTTTCGTTGAAAAGCATTTTTAGACACGACATTTTCATGCAAATGAAAAGGGCCTTCACGGGGTCAACTTTGAAAATTAACGGAAAACACGATAAAAATATGACATAAATATACCCTAAAAAAATGCCCACTTTTATACTTTCATGACTTTCGTACCGCAATATCTTAGCTTCAGCCTTTTTAAAATAGTATCAAACTCGATTTGTAAACACGTTTTTCACAATATTCACTTATTTATTACTTACTTCTCTAAGGGTTTTTTCATTCCCAAGCACTCAAATGGAAGAAGACCAAAAAAGAAATAAAGGAATCTCTAAATTTTAATATTTCAGCTCAAAAATTCAAATTATGAAAACCCAAACTATTTAAAAAAAACAACAAAATACCCTTACCTGTCTTCTTTTAATTGAAAGTAAGTGTATACTATTTTTCGCCCCTTAATCAGACATTTCCCAAATTGAATACCAATAAATAAGTACAGAAAACTAGCAAGAAAACAAATAATTATGTTAACTTTAATTTTTTCATCACAGACATTCTTGATGAACCTCCTTTGGCAATACAATAAAAACTCCAGTTCCTTCTCCAGAGAAGCCTCCAAATCAAGACTATATAAGTACCTACCTACGCATCACATTAATTTACCAAATTTAATAGTATAAAAAAACTATTTTAACTTAGTTTCCCTGGAAGAAGAATACCGAAGCATACCAACACGTATGTGAACCTATTTTTGGTACGAGTTGGTAGGAAAGTTGTAAACGATTTAGGCATATTGGCACACTGTACACGAAGCGAGAAAAAAAAAGCCAACGAGCGCAAAATAAGAAGCAGTAAAGAAGAGAAGAAAAAAAAATGAGTAATAAGACAAAAAAGAGGCTTCGGTAATAAATTTTCATAACGTCTCCTCGTATATCATTCGTTATTAGTTTTCATTGCGAATTAGAACGAGAATTCGTTCAAAACGACTGCGTTTTCCACGTTATCGATTCCAGTTAAACGTAATTGCTGGAGCGTACGTCGACGTCGTCATCACTGGATAACGAGTCGACATTTCTCTTCACTAGCACACCCCTTTCATCATATACACCCCAACCAAAGCCCATGCTACCCCTTGAACACAAAAAATTACTCAAAATTTGTTCACTTTTTTTTCACATTCTTTGCCATCCTTTTCTTACACTATAAACATCCTTTTTACACTCCCTCTCTGGCTCTCTCTCTTTATATCTGACTGCCTGTCTGTCTCACTCACTTTTCTTCTTTTTTTTTTTTTTTTTTTGTTCCTTACCAAAAAATACATTTAACAAAATCCAAAAACGAAGCACAACCATCGTTGTCGAAGTGAAAAATGTTTCAAACTCAAAGACCTAAAAAGGATTGTATACAATTAAATACGAAGTGAAGAAGGAAAACGTCTAGGATTGCACTTTTTTAAATGGCGGCAAAATTTTCGTCGATTCGACATTTTTTACACTTTCACAGTCACACGTAACTTCATTTTAGCACAAAAAGGGTTTCCGCGTTTATAATTAACTTGCGGTGGTGCGGTAACATCTGCATTGGCTGTTCGTCCTTTTTACCGAATATTGAGAAATCAAATTCTCTTTTATTTCATTATATACAGAACCGAAGCCACCATATTCGTGTAGCAGTAATACAAAAATTAGTGTGACGTAACCCATTTGAGTTGGTGATGCGTGAAATTCTCATTAGGGTACTATCATATTATAATATTTGAAAATTGTTTAGTCTTCACGTTTACAAGAAGAAAAGAATAGATTCGAAACGACACCAAGAATGTAGGTACATTGTTCCATATGGATACTTTTACGGGGATGGTAGCATCATTTTTCAATCCCTTTTAAGTAGGTTTCCTTTAAAAATCTACTAATTAATTTTGGTGTTATGAAACGACCTGACGATGGAGAGTAAGTTTTTCGTTTCACAGCCAAGGAAAATTTTGGCACCATAAACTGAAATTCACATTTATATCAATTCGACGTTGTGAGACCCGTGGGTAGGTACATTTTTCACTTCATAACCCAAAGAAAATTTCTGAACCAAAACCTCAAATTCATATATTATATCAATTTGAGCTGCCACACCCGATATTGGGTCTTTTATCAAGAAGTCAAAGAAAGAGGATGTTTCTTCTGATGTTCCCGGTTGCATCTGAAAAGAGACTGACACCCGTATTCTAGAATGATACCTAAATAAAGATTCACTTCTAAAGTAATGTTTTATCTGTGACTTCCATGTATGTATAAGTATAGGATAAACCTGGTTAAACGAGTATTTAAGTCTAACTTGACTATAATAAACATTCTAGAATACGGGTGTGAGAAACAGTATTCGAGAGAATAAATAATATAAAGGTGGATACACATTTGTATCATTCTGCTTCGCTGTATCATTGGTGTTAATGGATACGTACCAATGATATGGCTCTAATTTTGTGAGGTATTTCCTGTGATTGTATCATACCTTCAAATTCTATTGAAAATTTTACAATCCCAGGTAGCAACTTTTGATGTGATGGCAGAACACCGATATCAAATGGAAATAGTCCATTTCCTATCATTCTATCTTTTTTTTTAATATGGTACAAGGTTACAAACCTCGTATACATTGAGATGATACAATGATATGATACAGCTAAATGATACAAAGGTGTAACTTTTTTTAGACTTCAGCCTGTTTAACCTTTTAGTATTGAAAATGTTTCTCGAGTCAAGATGTGAAAAAGTGTCGGCCACCCAATTTTTACTAATATTTTAAGTATGAATTGTATGAGAAGGGGTAGATTACAATGGTAAAAAAAGTAGGAGAGAATGGTAATAAAAAATAAAGTGGAGGGTGACGTTATTTCGTTGTTTACAGAACAAATACAAAAAAGAAATAAAAAAAAAAATAAACAACTCTTAATTTTTAAAATTTTTATTCATTTTCAATACCTCATTGCTCATAGATAAGACTCACCCAACAATTTCCCCAATTAACTGTTTTCAGCACAATATTCATCACAACCGCAAAAAAAACTAATAATAACACAAATAAGAAATATATGTTTGAACATAGACCCAACATTTTCCTATATTTTCATGGTGTATAATGATATTCACATAATTAAAAGTCTGCAGGGAAATTGTCTACTTGATTTTGACTGTAGTATAGTACTTAACTCGTAAAGAACAATAATTTCTGTGAAGGTATGTCGGCGCTGAATAGGCAACCATGGTGTAACACTTGACATACATTAAACCACATTTATGAATGCTGTCCTATAGAATTTAAAGAGTGACCCTATCAAATGTATTCTAAATTGATGAACTCGAACAAAACATCGAAAGTACGCACCAAGTACACGTTGGTTGTCTACTTTCATGCCACCACGTCCTGACATGAAAATGTACATTGGGCTTACGAAGCTTTACTGGTCCAGTACAACACAGATGAGGTTCGATGGAACTTAGTATTCCATTGATACGACAAAACGGCAACCATGTATTAATGAATTATGGCAACCAACAATATACAACCATATTTAACCTGCCGTTATTAGACAAAAAACATACAACTACCATATAGTCAAGGATGCCTTGGTTTCACTAAGTTATTTACCTATATCCCTGCATTTATACCAGTTTGATTCAATTTTACACCAGTTCTTTGCCGATTGATTTTTTTTTTTTTTTCATACCATTAGAATATACAGTACCTAATTCTAACTGACTTTCGAGGACCCATCATTAACTAACTCAATTACATGTTTCATTTTGTTTGTTTGTTTTTCCAAGTATTATCCAGATATGAGTAAAAGAAAATGAAAACATAGTATTTTGGGCGAATTTTAGGCTAAGAATAATGGAAAGGATTGTCAGAAATTACCAAGAAAATTTTACCAAAAGTTACCCAAAAAATTTTGTCTTTAGAAATCTGAAAGTAAGATAATATGTTCCAAGATCAAATCATTTCTTTATTCACCATCTCCGTATGAAATAATTTTATTCAGTTTTCTAACAAAATATTTTTTTGAAATTATTTTTTTCAAGTAATTTTAAAATCATTTTCAAGAAAATAACTTAAATCATTCAATTTACCTAACCACTGTAGAATTCCTAATATTTACATGGATAAGCACCTCACAATATACGAAACAGCGAGTCTCTAGCTGTTCAAATAAGACTGCTGGGTGTCAGGTAGTCTGTTCAATACCTCAGGTCTCACAAGGTTAATAATATTAATATACAATAATATAATACCTACTGTACCTACGTAAGTTCATAATTAATAATTATAAATCTATAAGCTATTTTATTGTTACCACGGTAAAAGTCGCAATTTTTGTCGAATAATCACGAAATTCAGAACGACCATCAGTACTGACATGAGCCAAAAATCTAACATATTGACTTCGGTGATCGGCTAGACGGTACTTCGGATACAACTATTTTTGATTTTATTTCGGGTATAAAATGCTCAATCATAAAGCAATAGCTACGAAACATAACAAAAATATTTACTACAATTTTTTATAACATGCTACCAATTTTGGGTACTTCCGTAAAATCTGTTTTTATTTCGATTTTGAAAGAGTAATGGTTTTAAAATGTGTAATTTTAGGTCGACAATTACAAAATTTTGAAAACCTACTTTTTCTAACGGAGCTGCTGCGGCGTTAGAAGTTTTTTTTTTTCAACGTCATACCATTAGCCTACAAGGGGATGATATTTTTTAGACAAAAACTTATTCACTTTGAAATGAAAGGATAAAACGTATAAAATATATGTGTGACACTTCACATCATAAAGTGATGGAATTTTTTGAGAAAAAAAAAAAAAAAAAAATTAAAGGAATTCATTTTTTTTCTCTGGTAACAATGGAAACTTTTTTATGTGTTGATAAAAGCAGACAGGAGCCGAAGTCATACGTTCTTTTACGGCCAGAAAAATGAAATTTTTAATCAAAAAAAGAAAAAAGAACAAGAGGTGAACTCTTCGCATGAGAAAATTTCATAAAATATACGAAGATTATTTGACATAAATTACATTAGGACTTTGATAGGCTTGTCCAGAAAACTAAAGAAATAACTTACAGGGTTTTTGTAAGATCATTGCAAATATAAAAAGCCCAGAATCTGCGAAACAATTCGATACTGTCGTTTATTTTAAAAGAACAAAAAAATTTTGTGGAGCCTATAAAAATTTAGAGGGTTGACAGAAAATCTATAGGGCGATGTGTTTTTAATATAAATTATCATATTTCGAAGGTTTGGTAACAATTTTCCTTTCTCGAACCCTTATGAAGCATCTTACTGGAATTTGGTAGATCGAATAAGAAAAATTTTTTCGCTTTCATAGACTCTTTAAATTCTAATTAAAGTTTCATAAAATTTTCATTACAGAAGATAGAGTACAAGGTCTCCATTCACGATTACATTTTATTAACATATGATCTCTGGAGTTTCAAGAGGAAAAACGAAGAAAAAAAATTTTTTCTTTATGAAATTTTGAACAGTTACGATTTTTTTAAACTAAAAATTGCAATTTTAAATTTACGGATGATATTATGATTTAATACACGAGACTGAAATTAGAGGGGGGCCAAACTAATTCTGTATAGGAAAATCATTCCATTGCACTCTACATTGGTGAATTTTCTCGCATTTAAAAAACGTTTTTAATGAATTATGAATTGGTGCAAACAAAATTAATTTTTTTGTGAATTGAAATTAGCTTAGAAACTAAATTTACAATTATATCCATATTATGAATTTATAATTCTCATTATTAAAATATCCATAAAATAAAATAACTATGTATAATTATTCTACAATGAAAAAAAACATTTTTCGACAACATGCTGTTGTATTCAGAAAAATTTTGAACTAGTTCTCTGAAGAGCAAGGCCATAGCCAAGGAGACCAAGAGGACGACTGCCCCTTTATGGCTTCCTTTTTTTTTCTTGTCACATTTTAAATACTGAAAAGAATTTTACTAATAAATATGCGACAGTGGGTTCTATGGATCCTAGATTTCTAACATTTTCAAAATTTTCACCAGTGACGAGCAAAAAAAATCAAAAGGTCATCAAATTTTTTAAGTCCCCTTTGAAAAAATACTGGCTACCCCCTACTGAAGAGACTGATTACAACCTATTACCAAAAAAATTGTGTGTCATTTAATAATTCTGTCTCATCTCAACCCATAAAAAATATGGAGTGGCTTGAGACACCCCGCGAGGAGAATTGAGATAATGCAAAAAAAAGGCAGTTCATTTTATAAAAATTAATCAATTCATCTTATATCTATGTGAGTACATTTCGAGACAAATGAAAACTTGAAAATAGTCTGTAATCACTTTATTTTACCAGTTCGCTGAACTTGGACCAATTTTTAATACGACTTTTATGGGGTTGGATGAGACAAATTCGAGACGTCATGGAAGGCGCCTAAAACAATATCCAATCTAAATTTTTAGAACAACATTCTTTAAATGCGATCAATTAACTCATTAAATAGGTCAAATGTTTCAAATTGATATTTACTTTCCAAGAAATCCTGTAAACTTTTCTGTGTTTTATTTATGCATTATCTCAGGCCTCCTAACTTCTCCTTTTTTCAGAAAACATGAATGAAATCTTGATAAATTTTTTCGAAGTTATAGGTAAAGACTTGATACATTCAGATTTGTTTGAGGAATAATATAAATTCATTTGCTCGTCCCAATCTGATTGCTGGTTGTCACAGTCAAAAATTTCAAATCTAAAAATCGTGGAAAATTACGTCGTAAAACACGCAATTCCTTTTTGTAACTGAGATGAGCAAAACCAGTGCTTATTCTAAGGATTTTTTGGAGGTGCACAAATTAAACATTTTTGAAGCTAGAAGCTACATCTTAAACCCCCTCCCCCTCCAAAAAAAAATTGCCTGAATCACAATCACTGTTCACAACTTGTCAACAGAAGCTGTTAACATGTTTAGAAATGTGAACTATTTGAACGAATAACTAAAGGCCAAATACATAAATTTGAAATTAAAATTTTGAGTTTTAAAAAAACTGGAAAATAAAAAAGGTAACTGAAGCTAGCTTCAATTCAATTTTTCAGAGCTGCACAATATATGCGCAGCTGCAAGATAGAATAAGGGGTGAGCGAAACCCTGTTGCCACATTTCTTCTGTTTGACTATAATCACAGGCTAGCATACATGCATACATGAATATTAAAAGTACTTGGAATTTTGCAATTGCAGTCGTAGTACTAAGACTAAATGCTTGCTTTACATGTGGAAAGTAGGAGACTCTAATTCGTTGATTTTTGTAGAATTTTTTCCCATTTCTTTTACTAATTTCATTTTTGTTTATTTATTTTTTCATTCTGTCATTCAGTTTAATGGATTCTATTAAAAAAAAAAAAAAAAAAAAAAATTCTAAAAACAGAAAATTAACATTTAACATATACGATTTTCATATGATTTTCATAATATCCACGCACAAGCGTACCTGGCAACTTGGGAAATATGCTCATAAAAAATACTATGATATAAATTCCACAGTTACAAACCAGCAGAATGGAAATATTCAGGATTGTGATAATAGTGTTTGGAATGAATGTAAAACTGAGCATCAGTGTTGCCACATAATCATTTCCATTTTTATAAAAATTGACCTGTCTCAACCCTCCTCCGTTTTAACCCACCACCGTCTCAACCTTCCTAACTGTCCCCCACCTAATTATATTTATTCGGAGCTTACTCATTGGAAACATTTCGAAAAGTGGGAAGAGGATCAGCTCATTCAACCAATTTTTCGATAGTGCAAGAGGAGCCCAACCAACCGATCCCTCCTTGTGCTGTTGGCCCCAAAGCCAATAACCTTATCGAACACAACCAATGGAAAAACATTACACGTATCGCTCGTCACAATATTAAAGTCTAGTTTTAATTAAATTGAATACACCCATCCAGCTTGGTGGTGAATGAACGACAACGTGAAAATCAATTCACTTCTCCACTGCCTACGTATCATCGTATATTGATGTCTCATTCTAATGATGACTAATATTACCCCGTTATTACTGTGATTATTAGGTTGTTTTTTTTTTTGTTTTTTTGCTTTGAGGTAAATAGCGGTAGGCTTGAAAATTACAACATTCACGTTAAAACAAATGCTGGTGCCGATGTGTTTTATTTCCTTTCTTTTTTTTTCCCTCCTTTTTATTAGGCGTCCTTAATCATCGTTTACACATTGTACGAATATCGTCAACGACTATACAATTTACCAAAATACCAAGTTCAACCGCCAGGTTTTTGGTCAGCAGTAGTCGAGTTACGCCCCTTCAAAGTAATGTGCGACCGCAAAACCGGTTCATTTTCCACGAAACAGACGCAAAAAAAAAAAAAAAAATTCTATTTGGTAAACGAGTACAACTTTACTGCACAAGTATGTACATATATATATATATATATGTGTGTGTACGTATGTATAACTACCTGTGCATATCGTTGGAAGTACAGAGGAAGAGTGTATACACGAAGGGGGCACAAGTAGGGGGAAATTAACGAACCGAAAAATGGCGGAAAGGTGCTCCCAAGCTCGGCTCGGATTGGTTAACCGACGGAAACTGGTAAAACCTTTTCATGTACGCGTGTGCATGAACGTGGGTACCTATACACTTATTTCACGCAGTGGGTATTTAATACTGGTTAAAATTCGTGCATACGTTTTGGTATTTTTATCCGCCAAAATTCAGCCGGCGTAACAGTAATAATGAAAATTAATACTCACGCCGAATAAAAAGAGGCACCTAAAGAAGAAGAAGACGAAAAAAATAGGCGTAGTTTGAAAAACGAAACTGAATACGTTGGAGAATACCAACCGGATATACGATGGTAGTTTGATATCCGGTGCGAAACTAAATATCGGTCACTCATTGGCTGCGCCTCTGACAGGGCAAAATTACAATTTTTAAAAGCAAAGGTGCTAACAACCGTAGGCTATCAAAATGTTCGTAGTAATCGAGTGCACAGATAGCTTCAAAGTAGAATGGGGTGTCTACTTCTTCGCAAACAGTCCCTTCCAACACAATTCCCCCGCCACAATTCAACCATCACCAAAAAATACGTTGTTATACATGTAAAGCTTCTTTTTTTTTTTCGGAGCTAGGGGGTCCAGACCACAAAGACTATCTATTTATCTTCGCCTCTGATCGATCATGACTTATGGCCTAGCATATTTGTAGCTATAGTACGAGATATAAATATACAAAAACCCTTTGCGAACGCTGGAAGTTGGGAAACATTGCCAGATTGACGATAAAAAAACAAGAATGAATAAATCAGAAAACAACAATTCACACGATGTGGCACCATTGGCTGTTTCTCATTCGCCATACAAAACATATAAGTCATTCATATTGCCTATCTTCTATAAAACTCAAATTATTTAGTGCCTCAAATTCTTCTATAACTCCCATGAGTGATGATGAATAAAATTGGTATTGGTCTCGCTTTTGGTCTCATATGCTTTCTACAGGACCACAAACAGAGTCTCAACATTTCACGTTTAATTTTTGGTTTTTCTTCCTATTTAATCATTTAGATAATTGGAGATATTTTTAAAAAGTGAAGACTCTTGAATGTTTTAGAAGGACAGTGGGGGGATAACATCGTAACAAGGTGACTAATATTGTGCACTGCATGTTAAACCAAAATAATGTTTGTTTGTAATTATTTGTAAAATCTTGCAAGTAAGTTGCACCATCTAGATCATGACAAATTGATAGTTCACACTTTGGGTGATGTTACAATTCAGGTTATCATAGCAACCATAAAATACTTTGAAATTATTTATCACATATACATACGTATTCTTTACATACATGTGTCTGTGTATATGTAAGGAGCCAGTATAAAAGGCCATGAAAATCTATGGTAAAATGCTAATGTTTGCCAAGGTCTTGGCCACCCTACACCTTGTGCATAATTTGTGGTGAACAAGAAATAACTGCAGAAAACCTTCTATTGTTGAAATATCTTCCACGATGTAAGGTATTTCACAGACATGAATGAGAAACGAAATTTAGTCATCAACAATAGTATAGAAATCTTGGAAGCAAGATGTAGACTATGACTAAAACATGACAGTACAAGATCAAGAATACATACTGAAGCAAATTTACGACCAATATCAAATATACCAGGCCAAGACTAAGACTACCAAAGTCTTGGTTGGTAGTCTTGGTATATATTTTGGTATTGCTTTTTATTTCGCTTTTGCTTATCATTATCCTAGAGCGAAGGCTTATTCTTCTCTCAATAAAAATATAAGAATAGAAAAAATAATCACTATGAGTGTGCAAAGTGAGAAAACTTCAACAAGTTGCGATCTTTGCAACACAAGCCGCAAGTGAGAGTTGTAATTGCACGAGTCAAGGTTTCTCACGTTGCACTCGAGTTGCGAATGATATTTTTTGCAACACATGCACAATCCCAATTAGAGAAGGTGTACAATTGATTGATGGGAGGAGCCAAACACCTTCATAACAGGAACAAATACCTGTTTTTCTCTACAGTTGGACATTCCATACTTTAACTATTGAAAAGAAAGACATAATTTTATAACTCTGCATTTTTCTGCATGTGATGCATGAAATTAGTATTTTGCAATTGCTTACTAGCTAATGGAGGTGCATTCCAGATTTTGGTGTTAAATAATTCTGAGGTAGAAAATTTCAACAGGTTTCTTTGTGTATTATCTAGATAAATTTCAAAACATTTTTCAACAGCTGTAATAGGAAAATGTAAAAGTATTGAAATATTTGAAAATATTTTATTTACAGTTTAGCTCAATTTCCTATGAAATTTTTAGAAAACTTTATATTTTTTAACTGGTTTTGTATGAGTAGCAAGTAGTTCTACACCTTCACTTAGGAATTTTTTACTTTTTCCTAAAAGAAGTACGAAAACTGATAGAAGGGTTAAACTTTAGGTTCAATTTGCTTACAAGACCACAAAATAAAAGTAAGAAAGGAAAATGTTAGAAAATTATGTCTACCAGCATCTAATTTCTAGTAGGTAATCACAAGTTCAATGTTCATAAATTTTAAACACAGAAAATATGAGTTAATGAAATGTATAAATACAGTAAAATGATTCAAAATTTACTCAAATACCCCAAAAATTTTTTTTAAAAAGAAAAAGCACAAAAAAAATTTTACAGAACATTAAAAAATTTAAATTGGTCAGTGCGTGTAGTCCAGGCAAATTTGGTTGAAATCGGTTGATGCCTTTAAAAAAACAAAAGGAAAACTGAAATTCGGTAGATATATGTATTTGAATGTGTCAACCAACATACTAAAATTTTTCGCAAATTCCGAGTGAGTTTCTCCCCTAATTGTGAATTTTAGCCCCTTAAACTTGATTTTTCACTTATGACGAAGGCGGAGAGGATGATATAAGGAGTTAAGAAAGGAGGTGAGTGGGTGGCAAGTATATATTCGATTTACTGATTAACTAAATAGTGGGTAATATAATAATTAAGAAATACATCTTACATATTACGAAGGATGGTTGTTTTCAAGACTCTCTGGAGGAAAAGGTGGGCGTCGGCCAGAAAAATCCCGAAGATTTTTCAAAAAGTACTTCTGCCTGCGACGTATTTTAGGGTAAAAACAAGTTTTTGACTTGAACCTTGACTTAATAAAGGTATTTGTGATAATAGACGTCGAAAAAAAGTGAAACTGTATAATATACCAGCCTATCTTATTTCCGAATTTTGAAGAAGATGAAACCACCGTATCATACTGTTAGAAAAACTAAAATAATGTCTAGCTTTAAACATTACTCTCTAAATCTTGTACTCTTTTCTGGATTGAAGTACATATTCGAAATTTTTGTAATGGAAAAAACAAAAATACTTTTTTCAACGAGTTAATTATTCCATACTCGAAGTAGATCTGTATTTCTACTGCATAAAAAAAATATAACGAGCCTTTTATAGATGCCAACAATCAGGACAAAAACTTTTTTTTTTATTACAAACAAAAATATTCGACCCTACCATACAACCATTAAAAATCATTTATTGTCCTATGCATCGAAATAATTTTCGTCGAAAATGATAAAAAAATCCGATTTTCGCAATGAAATCGATTACTGAATTTCGATTACCCACAATTTTTCGGTTTTCAACTGATGTTTATCAAATTTCGTATCAATTGCTAGATCATCTGCGGGTACGGTGCGATTCTTTTTCAATCCAATGTTTGTCGTTTTGAAAACTTGCCACGTTGGCGCAGAAAATGTTAGTCATTTTACAAATTTTCAATATAACATTTGCGAATTACCATTTTTCATCAACAATTTACCATTCACACGAATAATAACGCTTCCCATAAATCGACTACATTCGATAAACTTTCCGATTCATTCATATGTGCCCGGCGAATCTTTGCATGAATATTTTCAGCTAGACTATGGCCAGTCTGTTGGCTAGCCTATTCATCGTACTATAATTGTGTTGTTTTCAACAGAGATACAACTACATGGGTTGATTCATTTCAATTGATTTGATTGTAAGTAAAAAAAAAAAAAAAAAAAAAAAAAAAAAAAACAATAAAATAATGGTTTATCGAATCTACGTGCCACAGTAAGAAAAAAGTTCTGTCTCCTTGCTCATCCATTGTTTCATTTTTTATTGTGAAATTCTCCAAAACGTAGGTAGGTAGATATGTCGTATAATACCATGGATGACTGAAGTAATATCTTCAACGATAAGCACGTGCTCGTCGTTTTTGACAGGAAATGAGACAACTCGATACAAAGTACATAATATTTACACTGTTCGATAAGTGAATGATGATACAGCTGTAGTTAGGTACGTACTCTTTTGGTGTCTAATCATGTATCATCATAATTTCTTCGAATTGAGGATACATTGGAGCTGCTGTATGTTTATTTATTTAATTATTTATTTTAAACCTCAACCTCAGATACCGAGATGAATATGGAATTTTTATAACCAAGAATTACATTTAGTTTCAATTAGAGATTAGGGCATCGGTGTGGTATTCTAAAAATTATCTTCCAACATATATATTATATTTATTTAGCTAAATTTACTTTCACATATCCTCTAGATACCAAAATTCTACTCACATAAAAAAATATTAAAATTTTCTCTTTTTTCCAATCAAATATTGGATACACTTCAACGTGAAGATCCATTTTAGCGGCGTAATACATAAATTGACAAACAAGCTAAAAATATGATTTTTTTTTTTTGCATTAAAGTGTCAACTTGTGCAACAATTTAAATTTTTATAGCAATGCTCCTGTATATTATTATGGTGTGCGTAAGCAATAACAAAAAGAACAAGACCACAAATGGAAGATTTGTCAAAGTGGGAAATAAATTTCTGATAAAGATGCTCAGGGTCAACTGAATACCTACCTAAGAAAACAAAAGGGGTGAATTCCAATGAGGACTCGTGAAGGAATAATGTGTAAACATAATAGTGTGGTTGTGAGGTTGTGCAATGCCCATGCAAACAACCACACACCTACACTCCAACAGTTACAAATTGTAATACCTACAAGTTACAATCATAATTCTTGTTTTAGCCTTTACTAGAATTCTAGACCGGGTGCTAAGATGTTTACACATGAAAAATCCTACAATATAACCTCAAATTCAAAGAAATAACATATTATATTTACCTAACACATGTATTCAAAAGAAGCGAACAACACATTTATTAACACAATGTGTAAAGGATAAAGTCTAAAAGGAAACCGAATGAGTTCATGAAATTTAACTTGCACAACCGAAACATCGAGTGGTGAGGTATCCAAACAGTGATGAGAACGAGATTTCCATTGCTGAAAAAAAAAAGACACTTTTAAACCAGATTTATTAAAACTAAAGAAACCTAAATTAAGAACCACGAGAACAAAATAGAAAAGAAAAACATTGTAATGCTCACTCGGCCATCTTAATTAACGAAGTGAAGAAAAGCGAAAATAAAATTCAAGTTCTTAGAAGGAAAAGAAAAAATAGAAGTTGGTGGGCGAGTGTACTTCACCTCTTGATGTTCCTATAACTGCGCCAACTTAAAATATAGTTTAGCTGTAAGTATTCTATTTGAAAAGAAGAGTGGAAGCATTTGTACTTTCTGATAGCGAACTATTCTACACTATTCTTTTTGGAAAAGGACGAACCTACTAATTTTCGAAAGAAGCTGATCGTTTTGCCAGAGGGATCTCCAAAAATAAGTTAATTCCAAAATAGTTTGGACCTTTTGGACCTGACTTGGTATGCAAGTTTTGAGAAAAAGTTTTCTTCTAAAGAGGATTTCATTGTATTCTTATCACAAACAAGCCTTTAAGTGCAGCTTCACAGTGCTTTGGGCCCTCGATTTTTTCTGGCATACCTATTAATAGGTAATACAGTAGAATTCGTTGTTTCGGAGAAAACAAAAAATATTTTTTTTGTGTATTTTTTTGTTGCTGTGCGGGTAGTGGCGCATGCGCATCAAATATGAGCGAATAATTGGCAAAATAATATCGGGGAAATGAAATAATTTTAACGAACGAATTAACAGCTTGCACTTTTATTATAGTAATGTTATTTTAAATGTACTTTTTGTAGATTTTTTTTTAGAGTTTTTGTTACTGAAATGCACTCTGAACTAAAACTTAAATGACTAACCTGATAACTAACTTTTCCATAACTTACTGAGACCTTACACTTTGAGAATAGTTCAACAACAGCATTTTTTTACTAAAAAAAAAAAAAAAAATACAGCTTTTATACTAAAATTAAATAGACTATTTTAGACTAATTGACGCACTCCCATAAAGCCAATGCAATTAAATTCGTATCAGTTTTTAGTTGGAACAAATTATCCCACTAACAGCACCCATGCATTCACTCTTCAAATAGAAGAGAATTTGAATCACAAACAACACTAGAGTTTACTTAGTGGGATAAAATTTTGCTAATGACTTTTGAAACCATTTTCTTATCAGATTGCGTCTTGTCTAAAATAGTCTACCATATATAACTGAAGTTTATTCAACATTATATTTTACCAGCTGCTGTTGTGCTGGTTTACTAGCGCAGATTCAACCATCTTGGTTTTTATGTTTACACGACACTGGTAAAAAAGTGAAGGGGTTATGAACTTTCCAAATTGATGTTTTTTATCAATCTGCAAAAGAACTGAATAATTCTACTTTTAATTAACTAAAAGCTATTCTAAATGGATAACATAAAGATTAACTTGTACCTTAAACTTTTTCAAATTATGGTTGAAACTGATATGTGTGAAGAAATACGAATAAGTAAACGAAAAAGATTGTGGATTCCAAGTAGATTAAAACTGCAGGTTACACTGCATTTTCCAGCAACAGGGGATTCATTCAAAACCTTATCATACTTCTCCCTGCTGATATCCCTGCGTATATACAATTTCACTATTCATCTCGGAAGTTCTGGAGGCGAACAAAAAACATTGTAATTCATCAACCTGTCTTATCAGTCGGTGTAAATTTCATCAGTATTCTAATTTACACGAAGCTGAAACACACGCTGATACTCTAATCAGCTGGTGAGTCAGCTCAAAAGTTAAATATTTCCAACTTTACAAGCTCACCAGCGAGCAAATTTTTATTCACATTGGCTGATTTACCAACAAACAGCGTGCTTTTTCACCAGCAGCTGGTAAATAAACGTCGTGTAAACTATGCTTAAGACAAATACCTACAAGCAAATAAAAAGGTAAATGCAATTTAGAATATAAAGAGAGGCGAAAAAATAGTGAAAAAGAAATACTTAATAAAATAATTTAATTAATTAGAGCAGATAACTGGTTATGCATACTACACCATCTAACACAAGCTGGAATTAAAAAATTTTAATGGAATGGTTAAATTTATTTTTCTAGCAAAGTTGGCTGCGATAGAATTTCTAAACTATAAACCAGCTAGCGGCGTCAGAATTTTTAGCAGGTATTTTTTCAAATTAATCTTGTTTGATCAGTTTTATATCTAGAATAATGCCAAAGAACTTATTATCTACTTCTACAAAGTCTACGATCCTATAGATAAACTCAGCTTATGGGCGCTAATGCGTTGTTTTTGTACAAAACTTTTCCAAAACCTACAGCGACAGTTTTTCATGGAAATATCCAGGGTCTGTTCGAGCGCAGGATGTAATGTGGCGTCTCACCCCTCTGGCTTGATCGAAGTTGGCGAAATCGTGTAATTGATGACTTTTGTTGTTTTTTTTTTTGTTGCTCTTTAATTTTTTCGTTTTTCGAAAGTTGGTAATTTTGATGCAAAAAAGTAGGCCACATTAGGGATTTCAACCCCCTTTGGTTAAACTGCTTCGAAGAGTCCCTGGAAATATAACGTTTACAATATTTAACATTTTGAGGCCGGCGTATTCTTTCCTCCCGTCACTTTATGACAAAATAATTGCCAGAAATGGTCGAAAATGACCAGACTGAGTAAACACATGAAACAACAACAACAACAACAACAACATCAACAATAAAACAGAAGGTTGAACAACGAACAAAAGAAACGTTCCCAATGCATTTTGGAGGCGTAGGTAATTAAAGCAAAAATATACGGCAAAAAGACAAAACGCGAGAAAGTAGGGAGTGGGGGAAGGATTAGCGTACACGCAAAAACATGGAACAGGTACATTATTTTAAAAATGAATTTCCTGTTCGCAGGTGAAAATTGTAATTAAACGGGGCCATATTCCATGTAAATGACCAATAATAATCTGACGAATGACGGATTTAAAACACTACTGCAGTAGGTATCACCACAATGCTAATGTACATCGTGTTAACTGCGTTAATTTTTTCTTTTTTTTTAACAAACTTTTTTTCATCTGGTAATTACGAGCTTGTATACAAGAACACCATTTTCTCATAAATATAAAAACCCACGTCGTGTATGTGTGTATTATACAGTACCTTTTTTATACTTCTTTTTTTTAACTTTTTTTTTTTTCAATTAACAGGTTTACTATGAGAATAATTCAACTTTTTTTTTTCCTAATGCTTCGCAAAATGAAATAGGGATATTATTGGTCATTCTTGTTCCCATATTGGAGACAACAGGCACACACACACACACACACACACACACACATATATATATACTCGCCAGTAAGAACTAGTTTTTTCTTTACGTATGCCTTTACGTGTACCTTACTTGTATAATATGAAGTCAAGTGCGGCAAAGCAAAAAACATTAGTATCCGTTATATTCTGAAAGATGAAGATGTTGTCCAGTCTATACGACGACAGATTCGTATCAGACATTCATCGAAGTAGAAATATATCGAGTTGTTATCGTGGGAGGAGGAAAAGGGATACCTTCAGCTGTTGTTACGGTGACTACCTTCTTTCGATTTAAATATTCTCAAGGCGTTAATAGCAAATCATAGTAATATTAATAATAATAATAATAATAATAATAATAATAATAATAATAATGATGATGATGATGATGATGATGATAATATTATTAAATGTACGTGCACGGTTATTTATACCGCATACAAGTATATTGAAAAATGCTTTTAAATAATGCACGTTTTACCTAATAACTGTGGCATAAAATAGTTCCATCAGAAACCATAAAATCCTCAGTGGGAAGTAAAGAAAAAATTGAGCCAAAAAAAGACTAATGGTCGGGTGGAGGAGTGAGAAATGCCGACGGAATTTGTGTAATATTCTTCAAAGTTATATTACGATGGGCACGTATTAAAAACATAATTTACAACTCCGCCGGGGGCACTGGGGTAAGGTTTTTTCGGTGTATGGTAACCAGTACTAAAATATAAGCTAAGCGTATATATCGTTTAAGCGCCAAAAGAAAAAAAGGGAGAAAAAAGAAAAAAAACAACTGTTTTTTTGACGAGCCACAGCAAAAGCAAACTTTCTGAATAGAAATTAATGACCTATCCAATGTAAAGTGCATTTTGCGATGATAAATTCATTTTTCAGCGTTTGAAAATAACAATATTGAAAAAGACGAAAATTTGTTTATGGCTATTCCAGCGATTCAGCCTTATCAATAAATTATACGAAGAATGCCAAGAGAAAATAGAATTTAAAAGGTGAAAAGTAAATTAATATGAAAATCATAATAAACGTAAAGGAACTGACTCCTCAACTCTCATTATTAAATTGAAAAAAAAAAAAAAAAAATAGTTTCGATTTATCACTATTTTGAAAATAAATTTCTGCAGAAATTCAGGGAAATGAGCGAATTTTGTCCAAAAATAAACACCAACTGAAAACATCGATGTTCACAACGAACTATGGATTTTGGTTAATCGCTGCTCTAGTGAAGGAAAAATATAGTTTAAATACTTCATTCATATGAAAATGCGAGCAAAATTTTGTTTTTTATCGATAACGATTTGATTTTCTTTCAGTTTTAAAATGAGTAATCGTAAACCAATTCAAATACCGTTTCTTAGAATGAATATTTCGAAAGATCCTCACGTCTGTTTTTTCGAGATCTTTCAACGAAGAAAATAAAATAAAATTATGAAAATCCATCAGGTCAATCCTAAGAAGAAAAAACATTTTTTGAAAAGGTTTTTTTTTTCGGAAAAATTCAATTTAAAACAAAAATATTTTTTTTAAAACCTAATTTAATTTTTTTTGTATAAGTAGCGCCTCTAAAAGATGAAAAATGAACTGAATTGATACGTTTACATTTTATTTTAATCATTTTTACAGAATTGAGAGTGAGATAGGTATTCACTTATGAAATTGGCAGGAATGTTTTGTTTATTTATATTCAAGTATTGATTTTTGAGAAGATATTTCGAAAAATTATTTTTTTGGGAGGAGGAATTTTTGACTATTAACTACGGTTTTCTTTAAAAGGTGAAAGTTTTTAAAACCAAGATTAAAATTAAAGTTTTATAGTTATTTTATAAACTATCGGAAAGGTAAGCCTAAAGAGTTACAAAATAAAAAAAATCCCCGAGTTATTTTATTATTTTTACAATTTTTGATTTCCCATGCCCCTTGAAGAGTCGTTAACCAAAATAAAAATTTACAGTGTAGACTTTAGCCAAATTAATTAGGTAGTAAATTAAAAAACAAATTAGTTGAGAATTCGGTTTTGATGAATTCAAAATTAATTATTTATTTGTATACAAACAAACCGAGCCATAGGCGCACAATTTTTCAGAAAAAATGGTCATCATCTTCGAGGTGATTTAAATGAATTTCAAACAGGCTCATATTTTTCTTTCTCCTTTTCTGCATAAATTTTTCTATTAAAAACGCAGTCAAACATTCAGAGTTTGGTGACATCAGCTTCTCAAAGCCAGTTTTAAATGAGCCCAAAAATTCATGAAACTATAAAAAAAACAAAATTATGGTTTCTATCTAAACCTCTGATGAAAGCACGAAATTTTTTCTACCGCATAATTTGAATTTGATACAAATCAGAACCATCTTCTCATTTTTTTTTCAATGGTTTATCACATTTCACCGTTTCATTTTTATTATTTAAAATAATCAACATTCATAACCTGATCGATTCGAATCACTTCTAGGAATTACCAATCTTTGTTAGGCCTACCGCATAATCGATGGATAAGAATCTCTGATTTATTCGGTTGATATGCAATTATTTTCTGCTAAACGTTTGTCGATTCCTAGCACCGATGAAAATTGAGCATTTTTATGATACTGTTTGCGACGTTCATCCATTTTATTTTTCCATTTGAAAAACAAAAATTCAGGAATCATTCTTCAAACTACCACCCAAATAAAAAATCGACTGGACAGTGAGCACTCATTCACTTGGTCCTATTACATATTTTCAGCAGGATTTACAAGGGAACAAAAACAAAATTCATCCCTCTAATCCAGTAAACAAATTTGTTCTTCCAGCAGGTTTTTACGAATAAGCAAATAAACTTCTATAATAAATGTTCATCTTCATACCGGACACAAACTGGTTTTTCCAAATTTTATGCTAAAATTAGCAGAATAGTAGGCATACCTGTACAACTGTCATAAATTAACATCACTTAAACGATGATCAATGAGTTTTACTGAACGTAATTTACCTTCTTACTCGAGAGTCAGAGACGAAGCTAAGATAAAACTTTGGGGGAGAGGCTCAAAGTTCTGTCATTTTTCCTCCAATGGAAATAAATAGAACGTTTTTTTCTGTTTCGTTTTTCTGGACAGTAACATTTTCTACTTTTTCTACAAGGACTTGAGGACTTCACCAGGTTTTGGAGAGACCAAGTTCTCTCGTGCTCTCTCTTAGCTTAGCCTCAGTAGAGTTTTCCAAGACCAGGCAGGTAAATTACATTTACCAATTTAAATCTAATACTATAAAATTTTGTGCTCACAAACAGTAATTTTGTCATTTCTTGTTAGTTTTCGGGTTTAAATAGACAAATAAATTTTGATCCACTTGAAATTGGGAAAAACACACCATAGCATAGCTAAATTACCAAATTTTATATCAATCTTGACCCAACTTTTTGTTTGTAATCTATATTAATACTACCTGTTATTAGTTACGAGGGTTCAAGGTAACATTTTTTAACATAAGAAAAACAAAGAAAAAATAAACCCAAATTAATAATACCTGGAATTTTTTGCACCACATACATACTTTGAAAATATATCATTTCTATATCATTTTCCAGTTTCAAAGTAGGTACACAACATTTACAACTCGGTTCTAAAAAGTTGTGATACCTAGTATGTTTGTTTAAGCTTGATAATTTACATAGAGCGTTAATGCTAATTTTCATAAACGTGTAAGGAGGGCTAAAGTCAAATAAAAACAATAAACAAAAGTTTTTAATTGCCTAGATTATTTGGAAAATTCTAATTTCTGAGCATGTAGTGCAAAAATTAGTATAAATGCACTCAATCGTAAAGTAAACGATTACTTTGTTCTCTTGCAACGTAATATACTATTACACAACTAATTTGCATGATGAATGATTGTTGATGTTGAAACTGAATAATACATAATATATTGTTTCAGTACTAATTGGCAACACTGTTCTCTGTAATACCACAGTTAACTATGTTTTTTAATTTTTTGCACGAAGTGCAACAAAACCCTATTACAATCGTCAAGTTTGTTATTTTTCTTATTTTTCTTCAGCATAGGCACTGACTTCAGTTTTTTTCAGTGTTGCCAAATTTTGTAATTAATTGTAATTTATAAATAAGTAGAAATTGTTAATAAGAATGAAAAAAATAATTTTAGGGTTAGGAGAATGAATTTTCCGTATTGCAGTTGTACCTCGTGTGTCTTTAAGTCGGTGCATATGTTCTTCAGCCAGTTCTATGTTTTATTTTTTATCTATGAAAATAAATTAAACTACGGTTGTTTATAGGCACCACCGTGAAAAATGCCCTTTTTCATACTGACATGACGTGCTACTTACGCCTGCGTAAACCGCCGCAATGAAGAAATAAACAAAAATTCGGTTGAGAAACAACTCATTCCCCCACTTGTGCAGAAATGAAAAAGATGTCGACGATTCTGAATCGACTTCGAAATCTCTCACATTGTAAACCAAAATTGATTCCATCATAATCTCTTTTTGGTGCATGAATTGCGAAAAATCTCTATAATATCTAAGTCAGCTAACAAAAGTAAAAAATTGAAAACCTTCCGATAGGAAAATGAAAGTAATAACCCTAATTTTCTATGTTTGGAAATTAAAATGGTTTTAATAAACATTTTAGAATGTAGTTTTGAATTAGGTACATCTTTTAAAGAAACCATACCCGATGTACTTACGCAACAATTTCAACTTTATAAAACAGAATGTTTCAATGAAAAAAATCAAAAAATATTAAGTTTATCTAACGTACCACTGACACAAAAAAAAGAATGCAATAGTCATCAAAAATAAATAAATAATGAAAAACGAACTGTGATACTCAATTTACTCCTTTATAGCCTGGTAGCACACCAGCCACTGATCAATTGAACAACAAATAATTGCTGCGCCTTTGCATACCTACCTACTACCTATAGATGCTTGCGAAAAAAATGTACGGACAAAAATAATTGCCAAGCACATAAACTCTTGCATATTTTAAAAATAATTTTCAAATGCATATTTCTGCATATTTCAAACGTCTTATGAGTTTTTATGAGTACGTAGACCGGTTTCTCCTCACTCATTAAAAACCGCATTTCAACCGAACGTCGTATAATAATGGAGGTACAATGGTCGTGTTTGGGTTACATTATTTCGGAAAAGTTCCCGTTCCAGTCAATAATTCAGTAATAAATCAAAAATAAATAAAAATAAAATACCTAATAAAAAAATAAAAATAAACAAATTTTCAAATTTTTTTATAACTGCACAGCATATTAATCAATTCATTCCTAACAAAATTCAGTAATATCCTGCAGATGCTTCAGTTCATGGCATCCAGAGGCATAACTAAAAAATATCAATAACTGACCAGAAGAAAAAGAAATAGAAAATATATAATTTAAATTAAGTAAATTATTGCTTTTCGAGTCTCTAATGCTAGTTTAAAAAATTAAAATTTGGATAAAATGTTTTTCGCTGCCCCGTAGAAAGAACTTATAAATAGCTGAACAGCCTAAATAAGCTATTTGTTAGTAACTTAATTTTAAAATATGGTGGCGACAAGCCCTGAGAAAGGGGGAAGGTGTGATTCTACAGGGGGCCCAGACTTTCTGAGAGGGCCCGATCAAAATACCAGCTAAAAAAAAATTGAATTATTATTTTCAAAAATACTCTTAGATACGTGTTCTAAACTGAGGTGTATGTAGTGTACTCTCAAGAAATTTTTAAAAACAAAAAAAATCTCATAAATATGAATGTTTTAGAATAAAAACACTTGAAAAAATTTTTTCATTCTCTTCGCTCGCAAAACTGTTTTATCAATACTTTTAAACAAAGTAAAGGTCTTATTCGAAAATTTTTTCAGAACATCGCTACTTACAAGACCCCTGAACCCGGATTTTCTCCTGGGGCAAGCTACTTAGCAAACTTAACTAATTGGTTAATTGCTTCATGGACATTTCAGTCGTGTTTTTGTATTATCCTCATTACCAAACTGTCTACAACATATGGAATGCCACATGAGTTCTGTTCTTTATGGAAAAAAAGTGTAGCACTTTTTTTAGGTTCTCAATAAGTTCTGCAGAGAGAGTGAATTTAGTTTAACCCTACTGTTTTAGAACCACCTCTTCAGCGGGGGAAGATCTACAGGTAGGCCAGGGGCCATTGTCCTCCCACCACTACCTCCTCAAAAGAAATTGGCGGAAAATGTTAAACTATATTGGATGATAAATTGCCAGCATAAGCCAAAAATAGTATTTTACTCAAATAGTTAACAAAATGAGTGATTATCAGAGTGGCTAATATAACGTACATTTTCATCTATTTTTAAATATGACAAACATATTCGGCTGCACAGTCTCAAATACCAAAAATGAAGGTATTCATCAATAATCAAAATTTCCTATAGTTCTTTTTAAACAACCACAAAATTACCCATATGTAATTTTATGAATATAGATATGTTGTCTTCATATTCATGACCTACTTATGCCTGTCCCTTGATTATATCGCGAGTCAGCACATCCCTATAATAACAAGTTCCTACCTCACTTAGCCTATCCATCACATACACTTACATACCCTGAATGGAAAGATAAACCCTTGATTCGAAAGAATCGTTACACAGTGCTACCAGTTAGCTTTCTAATAGACAGTCTTTGTCTAAAGGGTTTAATCCCAATATTCAACCTAGTTTATAGTGTTTGAAATATTATTTAATGTATTTTATTAAAAGTTTTAAATCAATCTTTGTGTTTGAAATATTATTATAGTCTCTCAAATACGTTAAGGTCCACAATAGACATGGATGATAAATCAACTCTTTAAATTATTACAGAGATATTAATACTTTTCCAGTATTAAATATCTCATGTATGGTGTAACACTGAGAGTGGTTTTAGATGGTACTAAAACCACATCTTTTGGCTGTTACAGCTAACTAGTTGATACCATATTTTTTTTCAACGAATCCACAAAAATGAGGTTATTATTTATTCAATAAACAGGTAAACTTCATTCATGAATAGAATTTTAGATATAATTAAACATTATGGAGAAATGAACTTGGTAGTTTGTGTATGCATCACCATGTAAAATGGTCCTTTTTCATTGCGATATTTTGCAACCTATGTACGTGTAAACGGTGCTGTGAAGAAATAAACAACCAACCGTTAAGAAAAAACTCATTTCTACACTGTTTGAACATTTGGTGAAGAAATGAAAATCATTTTCGATGTTCCAAACTGATTTGGAAATCTTGTATTTGGCTAATCAAAATCGATTTAATAATAACGTCTTTTTAGTGTATGAGTTGCAAAAAAAAGTTGCCACCCCTATGGCCCACTTAAAAAAAATTCTAGCTACACCACTATTCAGCAGACAACTGGTTCCACACTTTTGTCGTCAGATATTGAAGTCCAAGTAGCAGAATGATCGCAGTGATGAACAAAAAGATATTTAAACTTAAGTCGAAAAAGTGCAATGTATTTCAATAAAATAGGGTGACAAAATGCGTTTCAAGTTCATCGCACGGAGATAAGTTAAACAAAGATAAACAAATGAGTACGAGAAAGAACGAATAACAGATAGACGTTGGTCGAGTGGTAACGTCAGTGTAGTCACTGGATAAAGAATTAAAAGTATTATAAAAGCTTATGTAAGTATAAAGAGATTGCAAGTTTGAAGGAATAAAGATTGGAATGCCCAACAAAAGAAGCGCTAGTAAACAAAATTCTAAAAGTTCCACTCTTTTTACCATCGACGGTTGCATGTGAAATACGTCATATAGAGGTGCCTCACATTGCTGACTGAAATGAACGTAAGGATCGTACAATATGCGAACAGAGGAAAATGCAGACTTCAGTCTTCAAACAACGAACCAACACCATAATATTTATCAAACTTTTTGAGTAAAATCAAACACTAATTTAAAGAACATCTACGTCAATGCGGTACCTAGTGTAAATTTTCACAATAGGTTTTCAGGATCACGAAGTCGAACCCAAAAAATAGCACAAATATACGCAATTACAAATTTCTGTATTTATCGTAATAATTATCATCAAGGATATCCATCGAATTGTAACAAAATTCTAAACAGCGTGCTACCATCTGAGGTCAAATGGATAGATGGATGAAAAAATGTAGGATAAACGATACAATTTTCTGTTTTCGATAGTGGGTATAATTTATTTCTCGGTCGGATACACTCAAGTAACTTGGCAAAAAGTGTACGTAAAATTGTGTGAACAATAAATCATTCATTTTTATCGACGGCGCAACATCGACGAGAAAAAAATACAAATTTGGGTACAAATGTCGAGATAAAAATGAATTATAATGCCAGCCATCGCGCTGACTTTTTCTTATCCAAAAAGAAGACAGATTTTCGCACTCGACTTCGTAGACTGTAGAGCTGAATTATTTAATTTCACATTTCGGGCTTTTTTTTTTTCCTCTCATCCATTTTTGATCTTGAGGCTAATATTTTATAAATCATATTTTCCTCTCAAATAAATCCATATCTATATATATATATATATATACGTTCTCGAGAAATATATGGTACGAAATTCCAAAATCTAGCTGCGTAGCGACAATAAGACGATGGCGAAAGTAGGTGCAAAGATCGAGAGAAACGAAGGCAATATTGAAAATAAGAGCTGATAACTGATGCACGCTGGAAGTGCACGTCGTACACTTTAACTACTGCAAAACAGTGTTCAGCAATGAGCCGGTGGAAGGCCAATAATGAGTAGATTTTCTAATGAAAACCTACTTACTTAAAAACTGGGATTAAAATATGAGAAAATAATGAAAATTGTCGAAAAAAACGAAGATTTCTTTTGTTTCGTCAATATTTTCGTATTTTCAACTAAAACAGCGGCGCTAGAAGGGAGGCACTTCATCCATCCACTGACTCATTTCACTCTTAAATACACCAATACGTATGTATTTTAAAAACAAATTACTGAAGAGGAGGTGTGTAAACTTTTAACACCGGGAACACTCAATCATTACAAATTCACAATAAATTGTAATTATTCAATCGAAAATCACCGTATGATCATCTAAAACTAAGAAATCTAGTCAATATTTTGTATTTCAACATAAGCTGAAATGTTGAAAAATCAAACCATAAATCATTAAATCTGTAAGAGGTACCTTCACCTATAAGTAAGTAGGTAACATAATTACATAAATCGAAAAAAACAGGTACTGTATTATAAGCCAATTCAGTGAAATACATATTTGGCTTGCATCGGTAATGGAAGCTAAACAAGCTAGATTATATGAAAATAAAAGAGGATGACCTCAGTCCATACCTCAAGAAAATAATGGATAGCACCCAAATTATCATTTTATCATTTCAAGCTTGGTCCGCACTAAAAGGTCATAAATGTATGTCTCATTAAAGATCATCTCAATTAAGTGTAAATTTAAAGCACTAATTTGTATTTTGAAGAATTAAAGACTAATTTTGGAGGAATAATCTAATGAATTGGTGTTGAACTAAGAAACCAAAGTATATACGAAATGTTTTCTTACAATCCGTCGGAACTTTAGTGGAGGATAGTTCACCTTGAAACAAATGAAAAATGTTCTGTGACAATGGTTAAGGAGCTAGGTATACTAAAAGCAGGACATCAACAAATTTACTCGAAACCGTTTCTTTCTTGGCGTAAACCCATAGTACTCATCACGAGAAACAAAAAAGGTTCTCTTTACTTTTAATTTTTTGTTATTAATTTGCAACTAATTTGAAGAAGTAGGTCGACAGGCAAATCTTTAATTTTTCAAGTACCTACATTTTTGGTAACACTTAGCTCCTTCGCTGCACAAGACAGGATAAATGCGAAAAGGACTGTTTCGTTCCTCATCGCGTGTATAATGAATTTACACATTCGAATAATAATTTAAAATTAAATTGATTAATGTCATGCTTTTAGTATACCTAGCATCGTAACCGCTGCGAAGAGGATACAACACTATTTAACATTTTTTTTTATTGTTTCAAGGTGAATCTGCTGTTGAAGTATGGAGGGGCTTCTCAAGAAACACCTTAAGTAAATTATCCAGAAGCTTACTGAACATTATGTAAAAAGATTCCCTCACAATGCTGACGAAGAGGTTGTAACCACTGGACACATAGTTGCAGACCGAACTCGACTAATCAAACCATACGGTGAAAATAATACGAAGTTACAAACTTTTGGGTTAAGATACCTATATGTTTTTGTTGTTCCAGAGATTCTTCGAGTTATTATTTAGATTTCTTTAGAAAATGTAATATCATTACTCAGAAACGTAGGGCCATGTCTCGAGAGATTTATTGTGACGTTGAATTAAAGAGTACGTCGTTACTGTCGTAAAGAAGCAAAAATAAAAAAGTAATTCAAATGATATTTTTGATCGTCTTTGACAATTTTCTCGTAATAACATCCGTTGATAGGTGAAAGTAAGTTTTCCAACATTGTTGTCAGATCTCTTAATTCATGGTTTGATAAGTAAATCAACTTGATTGTTTAAAATGATCCAGCAGAGAAACAGAACCAATGGTCTACTTTTTAACAGGCAATATGCTCATTTATGAGATAAATATAGTAATACACTATTTTGGTCGTTATGCATAGGTACTTACTTATTAGTGACGAGAAAAACTGGTTTTATGTTTACGGTTTTAATTATGATCTTGCATAAAGTACAAATCTAAACCGATTATGCAAGACCAAAACCAAATTAAAAACAAGAAAAATATGAACAGACTGGAAAATATTTTCTTCAAAAATAACTTACAATATTTAGTTCAATTGTTTTCTTTCGCCTCACTTGAACATTTAATTGTAGGTACTTGGAGTAAGTTTAGATTCTTCTATATTCTGAATGACGTGAATAATCAGTTTAATTTAGAACAGTCTATGTTCAGAAAAAGAGCATAATTTTATTTTTGTTATTATAGGTTACACAGGTGTTTTTTATGATTGTGTTCTATGTAGTGATATTAAAAACGGGAATTTTTGGTAGCTTCACTGTGACACCTTGCTGTAAGGCTAGTGCTATCACTCTTGTGATCCATATTGAAATCCTTGTTGGAACAGAAATTTTTTTTATTTGTTATTTTCACGTTCTATCTCTGAGTGTGGATTGGCTTAATTCTGTGTTATATTTTAAAAATAAAGCTAAGAAAGGTCTGTCTTATTACTTTTATTTCAAACACCTTTTCTAACATCCTCTTTGTCTGATCACAGGCGTTTGTGTTTCAATTATCCATCCAAAATAGTGAAAATCTTAATAATATCAAGATTAAGACGAAGATCAAGAAAATCTTGGTTTTTGTTTATCACCAATAAATACCAAGAAATAATAACAGGTTACTAAGTTCACTTTTTAAAAATGGTTCAATGGAAGCTAAGAAATAGTTATTTGTGATACAAGTGTGAAAAGTAAATGATTTGCAACAGAAGCCAAAGGTGAGTGATGCAAATCACAGTAGTATCTGTGGCAACTTCTTGTCAGGATGCCAAGTACATTGCACTTAGTATTTGCAGATACAATTTACAGCCTTCCAGTATATATATACACTGGAAAACCCATGTTTCTGCTGTGGGCTAGTACTATGTCACACTAGTGTTACTTTATATACCAATGCATACACACAATGACAAACCACTATATTCTGTAGTCAATCACTTATTCTTCACACGCGCCACACACTACTTTTTGCAACAGCCTTCCTAGTTTTATTTATCTTTTTTTTTTTATTTAAAAAAAAAAATTAATGATATAGTTATCTGTTTTTAACAATAGTATTTCACTCAACTAGTAAGCCAAAAGAGTGATTAATGACAAACTGCGTACTTGCAACATGAGCCACAGACGAATACTGTATTATGAGTTGAGTATCACGAGTGGCTAAAAATGTACACAATTGTTTTTCAACGAATCCACCAAAAATATATATTTTTTGGGTAATTAAACAGGTAAAATTATTTGTAGGAATCGCCATGTAAAATGGCCCTTTTTCATAGTGAAATTTTGCCATTTGTGTATTTGTAAATGGTACTATATAGAAATTAACAAAAAAGAAGGGAAGAAAAAACTTTATTACTACACATAGTGAGCTAATGAATAGTATGTTACACACCAAGGTTCAAAAGTGAACGATTACCTACATGTGAGGGAGTTTGCAAAATAAGCGCAGCAAGTAAGCAATTCCCGAGTCATGTAAACTCACTTTTGAACCTTGTTGACGAAGATATTTGTATAATTAATGATCAGAACGTTAAAATTCTATCATAATGATGAGTCTTTCTTGAAAATTACAAAAAAATTAATAAAATATCCTCCTCCTCATTGTGGCAGATTTAACGTTTTATTTAAGAAATGTAACCTCTACCTCGGTGTAAACTGAACATGCATCCATATAAAAAAAATGCTTCATGTTTTTAGATGGAGATGCGCTCACTTTATATCCATATTATATTCATTAATGTTATGAGCTATTTTTCACTTGAAAAATACCAGCGTACTCATTGCCTTTTTCATCATGTGTTATATAAAAATCATTTTCAACTGTTCCAAATCAATTTTGAAATTTCCCACTTTGCTAATCAAAATCGATTTGATAATAACCTCTTTTTGATGTATGAATTGAGAAAATAAGTTTATATAAAGATGAATTTTAAAAATACGCTTTCATCAAGTGTAAAATAGTTAAAATTTGATAAGAAACCTAGCACTTTCGCATAACATATTTATAGATGCGTTTCTACCATCTCACTCACACAGTATGATGACCGCAGCGCTTAACAAACGCGGTGATCGGCCATAGTTCTACACTTTTGTTTCCGTAAGTATGCTTTTCATTTAGTAGCCATTAAGTCTGAATTTTACTTTACAGTAACTTAAAGACTTAAATAAGATAGTAATACAGCCATGCAAGAAAGTAATCGAGCCAAGTTCACTTTTCCAAGGGTACATTGGAATTTTTTCAGGTGGTATTGAAATTTCCTACTTTCTATTCATTCGAGGGATACAGAACAACGTGCTTTTCTGGTGGGTGTTGCAAAAAAAAAATATTTTTATAATAAAATTGATCATTAGGTTGATTATTTTTTCGTGTAAATCTAGAGGACAATTTTTCAAAAAGCCACCTAACTGTCCGAACCTGCCACTATTACTAGCAATTATTTTTTCACTCAACCCCAGATAGAACAACAATACTATAAACTTTTATTCTGGTTCAAAATACTTAGTCTTAACCAGTCACACCCTCTTCGCAGCTACCTAATTGCTTTCCGTTTGGTGAGGAAGAACGATACGTTCGCCTGACTAAAAGGCAGACTTTTCCTAACTCCTAGCAACCTCCCATCATAAACCCCAACACGGCAGAACAGTGAAAAGTCAAATATAAAATGACCCACAGACGATCGCTGCAATAACGGAAACAGCATCACCAGCCGACATAGCTAGAAATAAAAAATAAATAAATAAAAAAAAGGTAACGACAATACTAAATTTTACAACATCGTCGCCCATTTAAAATTCAAGCCGACCATTATTACAATTCGAAGCTAAACGTTCGGCTATTTTTCAATCTATCGTTGTATATACGCATGTATAGGTATATGTATAGGTATACAGGTATATGTAAGTATATTCGATGTTACAGAGTTTATAATCGTTTTTGATTCGTTTATTAACGCTTTCTCGTTGGTAGAAAAAAAAAAAAAAAAAAATTCACCTTCTGTAATAAGAGGTACAATTTTCGCCCACAGTTTTTGAAATATCGACGCGTCAGTTGATATCATTAAATATATGCCTACAATATGCGTAGTATAGTGCGTCCGTTAAAAAAAAAAAAAAAAAAACACTTTTCCTTCACATCAATAGCACTGTTGAAATATTTTTCCTGACTTTTTTTTTTATTATTATTTATTTTCAGGGTCATCGCACCTATTCGTCAATGTTTTTACTTCGTATTCCCCAACCGCGAATAATAATAATAATAATAATAATAATAATAATAATAATAAATAAATGGCATTATTGTGTTATTATATTGTTAAGTTGGAAGTGAAAAATAAAAAAAAAAATAAAAAAAAAGTGAAAAAAAAAGTGATATTCACGAAGCGTATCGTCCGCGAAATTAATATTTCATGTAACGTTCGAACTGGATACGTCGGTATGAAAAGACGTTATATACACATTAGTTAATAGTTGTCTGTGTGACTCGATATTTAGTAGTGTTGTTGTTGTTGTTTTTTGTTTTTTTTCCCGCTGTCAGTGGATGTGTTTTTATTTGCGACGGTCGATTACTTTTAGTCTATACGGTTTTTTTCTTTTTTCCCCCTTTCTTATTCTTACACACAGTGTAGGTATAACCCCTCGTTTCTATACCTTGGGAATGTTACTGTATGTAGCTGCCAAGTGCCACTTCCTTATAATCTAAACACTACCTGTTATTGTGTACACGAGAAAAGATGACATACGATCAATTACCTATACTTGTGTGTACTAAATACTCGCTATAAAAGAACAGCTAAAAACACTATAAGTAGCTTTTAAAACAAGGTCACTAACAAAAAAAAAAATATATATATATATATAATCAGCCAAAGGAAGACACTTTTCCTACCAATATGCTGCTTGATGCAGTCGTCCAACCCAATCTACAGGTAACCAATTCAAGAAAATTATGAAATATTTTCTTCCATATGAGCCTGCATATTTAAGGCTAACAAATAAATGTAAAATTAACACACACAAAAAAAAAAAAAAAAAAGCAGTCGATTCCATTTAAAAAAAAAAAAAAAAAACAATATTAGTTATACATCAAGGTATTAAAATATGCTGCGAGATAAGGACAAATATTAATTGGCGGATTACTACAGCAGCGGCCAAATACGTTTTGTTTGTCGGGGAGAAGGAGGGAAGGGATGGCTAACAATAATTTACCCGGATGAGAAAAAATAGGAAAAATCTACTCGGTTTCTTTCAATTAACTTAATTAACACGATGCGAAATGTTTTAAAGGTTTTCCTTTTTTTGTTTTTGGAGATTTTCACTTTTTAAAAACGTTTAAATGTTTACCACGGTTAGGAAAATAACTAAAAGTCTGAAAAACACGAATTGTGTTCAAACTTTACAGAACAGAAATTTTAACAATGCGACGAACCTAACTGACATACAGACTATAAAATTATAATTAGATAGCATTTATACGTCATCAAGTCACAAATATAAATGATTCGTTTCATTGTTAAGTAGGTTTTCTATAAAAATCTGCTTAATAATCATGGTGTCACGAAAAGACCTGGAGACAGGGGTAGACGTACGTTTTTCGTTTCATAACTCGAAGAAGATTTTGACACCAAAAACTTAAATTCATATAATTATACAATTATCTACGTAATAAAATTTATTTATAAAATTTTATTATTATAATTACATACTTAAGCCAATTTCTTGATACCACGGTATAAGTTACAATTTTTGTCCGAAAGTCACAAAATTTGGAATGAACATTGGTATAAAGCCAATGACCTGACCTATTGATTTTGATGTGGATAGCCGGATGGTACTTCTGGTACCGTTACTTTTGTTTTTATTTCGGCTATAAAATGCCGAATTTGTACCAATAACTACGAAATTCAGAAAAATTATTTACTATGATCAATTCGAACATGGTACTGATTTTGATGCGGATCGATTGGACGGTACAGCTATTTTTGATATTATTTTAACTACAAACTGCTTGATTTTGAACTAACAACGAAATTTTCAAAATATATTTACTATATCGGCCGGAAATTACTTCCAAAAAATCAATTTTTGTTTCGATTTTGAATGAGGTAATGGTTATAAACTGTGTAATTTTAGATTAACAGTAACAAAATTTAATACAATTAACAATTAAGATCTATTACTAACTTTTTAGCTAACAATTTCAAGTCATTAGTCACCAATTTTCTATTTAGGCAAAAATTAGAAATTCATACGTTGATAAACAAGATTTATAGAAGTTGGTGATGATGAGCGATTAATCAATTTATTACACCAAACAACTTTTTAATAATCGATTAAATTTGAGGTGAGTCAACTAATCGATTATTTCTAAAATTCCCCGAGTGGGAATTTGATGATTTTCCACTGATATTAATTGGAAAAAATCGATTGTTTAATAATCGATTATTTTGAGATGATTCAAGACTAATCGATTAAACGATTTCCGCATTTTCCGCAAATCGGTCGATCGGTTATTCAGAATAATCGATTTTTGCCCATCACTAATGAAAGTGACGACTCATTTACACCTTCTCAGACGATTCCGGACTCGGTGCGATAAATAATACTGATCGTCTTATACTGATCACATTACCAGATTATTGCACGATATAACACAACACCTTAAGAAAAGTGAAAATGTGAATTGAAGCTTTTTAATACAGTAAAGAACATCCAAAACAACCTTACTGGACCAGTCTAGTGACAAATCTGTATCAGAGATTAAAACAATACTAATAGAAAAGCAAAGAAGGCAGCAAAGATTAAATATGGAGATATGGCAAAAACCAGGGGTCACCAAAATATATTTTCAACAATGCCACAATGCATTCTTCCAAAACTTAATAAGAAACACTTCAACTACACCCTACTAAAAAAAAAAAATATTCGATTGTTCGTTCAGCTATATTTCCAAAATTCACTACCGGATATAGAAATATTTCTCAATTACCGGTTCGAACTGCTCCACAAGAGAATACTGTTAACGCCCTTAACATATGTGGAATCGTGTCCAACGCATTAATACAAGTTGGACACAACAAACATAAACTCGGTGATTTATTAAAAGAACCCTCTAAACACAACACACACACACCTCCGAAAATATAACCCATTACACATAAATCTTCACTATCATTTTGCAAAGACATTATCACAATTTATACTAATATTGATCTATATCTATACCTACCTACTTACCAACTAATTAACTAATATACAAAAGTGTTCGTTATGTTTGTGTGAAAAGATTAATCTTGAGAATTAGTGAACGGATTCAAATGATTATTTTGCTAGTATACCCGTGAAAATATGTTACTTATTATTATGATCAGTCTATAATATCCTGCTTAGTACACCAATACAACAAAATGGTGTGGTATGCAACCCTGGGGTGATAAATCCCACGGGAAAAAATCAAAAGACCAACATACATTTCACATTACACTCAATTAATACGAGTCCAAGGATGTCATCTATCAACAGAATCCAATAGATGTGTGAAAGTCTTGCCTAAACCTGCACCACAGCCAGGTATTTGTTTGACCGCATGCATAAATTATTAAAAAGTTTACTGAATCAGTCTATGCACTCCGAGGAACATCCTTTTGAAAGGAATGTTAGCCAATATTCGCCACAAAATAGACCGAAGACTGGCCCATTGCCAGTAAAAAAAAATTAGTTCATATTATAAAAACATAATAAAGTGGATTAGGAAAAAGAAATACAAATTAAAAAATCAATGTTTATACATACAGAGCAGAATGTTAGATGAGGTACAAAGTAAAATGTAATGTAGCTTTAGCCTAATGAAAATGACGCCTTAAATTACAAACTTAAGAAAGAGGGAAATAAAAACAGGTTTTGGTGATAGGTAACGGATGGTACGAATCATTAAATAAAGCTACATCCACTTCCAGTGAGAGAAATGAGACAGTAGTGTAAGGGGAAAGTTAGTTAAAAGTTGAAAAGAAAAGAAGATCGAAAGAAATTTTAAATCGAGGTAGAATTTTCATTGTTGAACGAATTTAGGCTAAACAATACCCTACCGGCTCTTGCAAATTATTATTGGTGGGTAATTTTATTTTGAAAAAATTTTTAATTTATTATCATTATTATTATTATTATTAATAGGTGGTATCTGTCAATGGGAATATCGTGCATGAAAAAACATACATCAAAAATTTAATCAGCGTTAATTTAAGGGATTAACAATTAGGATAGAATGAAAGAGAAATGGAAAAAGTGTTTCAATTTCTCTATCCTTTTTACCACTCTATCTTTTTCTCTCTTTATAATGGTACAGCTCATCGTTGCTGTCCAAACCTTGATTTACTGCAAGTATTTCCAGCAATTTTGGAACATTTGGTGCAAATATCGATGAACAAAACAATGTAGAGTGGATGTAGATACACGTACTTCTAGGCAAATTGCAACGAGATCAAGAGGCAACGTACTCTATGTTTGAACATATCGAATATAAATTACCTAATTTTTTACACGCTGTTTTTCTGTGTTTACTTTTATTTGTATTATTCACAAGATGTAGCAGATACTCCGAAAAAACAATGGGAGTTCTGGTTAATTCAGTAGGCAAAATTGTTTGTCTTGAAATGTCAATTTTTATGGGTTGTAAACTGTACATTTTATTGCTCTGGATTAGCCAAATATAGCCAGAATTAATGTTAAGACACAAAATGGCAGGTGCTACAAAGGTATGTGGGAGCATAGCGAGAACATACGGAGAAGTCTTTTGTACGTAGACTTGTACATAGGAAGTGTAAAGGGTGGCACCTAACATATCCGCAATTCTACAGGCTATGATTTTCTGAGGCGCTAAGTTCAAATTTAATGTCCATTTTTAAATCGAAATTGACCTTAAGCCCTAAACGGCTAAACCAAAAAATGTGGGTCAAAACATTATTTCTATTTTTGAGTCATATATCGTCACAACGACTTATTCGAGTGTATAGTTCAAATTTAATTTCCGTTTTCAAGTGAAAATTTTTGTCAGACTCCGAGGGATGACAGAAGATGGAGTAAAAAAACATGACTCGCTACTTTCGGCGACTGAGCCAAGAGAAGCTGGTATCCGAGGCGGCTACAGTTTCAAATAAAACTTCAGCAGAAATGTACGTTTTTTTGCACTTCACAAAGATGAATGTATGACCCAAATCCGATCACTAATGTCAAAGGTCGACAATTTGTTCGGTCACCCACAACCTGTTGGCCGCCACAGCTCCAGGTTATGGTATACGACGGGCAAAGGTACGTCATGCGCACAGAGATGCGATTTTTCGGCAACCAAATTATCAATACGCGAATGACGGCTTCGAAAGACCAAACCTTGTCGACGACGTGAAGGGCGAAACAGAAAAAGGAATATAAATCAACAAATTATCTGCCTTTTCCCATTTCGGACCACGTCGCCGATTATAATGCGGCCCATATTCGACTTGTTAAAGCGTACATATATGCACACAGGCCGTTGATTAATGAGTCTTCTCGTTCCTTTTCGGTGACTTCCATGTGCCGATACTGAATCGAAGTTCAACCATCGTAACCATACCAACGTAACGAAAAAATGCACTATATAAGAGACCTTCCTATTTATGTGCAAGTGTCAAAAGGAAAAAAAGCGGTCTCCGTTAACCCATGAAAATACCACCAGATGATAGAAGTCAGCAACTGAAATGCATAAAGATACGTATGTAACGCAACCACTGGGAAAAATACTCCAAGTTGCAGCTCCATTATTATGCTATAGAAGACGTAGTTGTACTGATGAAAAAAAGTGAGCAGCGAAGGTCAAATAAAAGAGAAAAACTCGAAACAAAACATTTTTCAAGTCAAGAAACAGTCAAAAGTTAAAAATTATTCGCTGATTAAATTTACTCCTTGTCAACTTCTATATTAGGTACAGATGGTTCCTACCCATTTTCCCTAAGCATAATTTTCCCTAACAAACATTTTCCCTAATACCGAAATGTCAATTGTATTATTTCCCTAACAAATTCTGTTCTAGAATTGATATTTTCGATTATATATTTATATCATATGCAATAGCACGAACATATTCTAAGTCTCTGCCATCATTTTTATACTTGTCATACGTTAAACGTAAACAGAATGTATTCTTTGTTGTAGTTCTAATCATTTTTGTTTGGATACAGCTCGGACTCTTCAACCCATACTGAGCTCTGCCAGTGTTGCCTCTGTGTCAGCCTGTTCTTTCTGGAACTCCTTGAGGCAGGAGTATAGGTCTGGATGAAGTTTCGCAATTACTAATCTGATCCAATTATGCCACCCCTCATTCACATTATTGGTCTTATGTCTATTGAATAGTGCTGCTTTGTATTGGTTCCACAGTGAGGGAGAATATCGGGGTGGGGTGGGATGTCATGATATTCCCTCTAAAGAAATAATGAGATGTGCTAAGAAATTTTTACAACCAGTCGTTGGAGGAAAAAATTAAATTACAACGTCCATTAGGAATATTGGCTTTAGGGAAAACATCCATTAGGAATATTGCTTTTCGGGAAAATAGATTAGACATAATGGGTTTAGGGAAAAATAAATTAGGGAAAATGTCTGTTAGGGAAAATTATACTTAGGGAAAACAGATTAGGGAAAGTGTCTGGAAATTGGTAAAGGTATTCTCCGTCGAACAAATTTTATAAACTGAATCTTTCAACTCTTTTTCGATTTCATCACTTTTGAAAACGAAGATCCTAATTTCTGATCGGTCTTTCCCCGGTTCACCGTACCTCAATGGCCTTAATCAACTTTGCCGGAAGGTACTCGAAGAAGGTTCGATGCCCTACCCACTGCACGTTCATTTTTTCTTGATGAAAAATTAGCGGTATTATTAAATTCTTAATACTTGACAATCATTTCTACATTCTGCTCGTCCGATTCCCACCAACGTAATTCGATTCAAACGATTGATTTAGGCATGCAGTCATTTTCTGATCCATTTCTCTCTTCAGTTTTTCGCTGCACCCTCTTCCGGCAATGGATAAGAATACCATCCCGCCCGGAAAAAACCGGATATTTCAGGTATTTTCGAGTTCGGGTGGAAATTTTAAAAATAATTTTTTCGCTTTCATGAATTTTTTATTTTTTTAATTTTCATTGCAACATAATGATGGAAAAATATTATTCTTGGCCCTACTCTGACACCGTGTCTGTGTAAGCGGTTTTTGTTACAGAGCACAGACGGCGTCACAGTCGCGCCTTTTTTTTGTTTTGGCTTTTGACATTTTATTCAGGTCCTCCACACTTCATCATAGACGGACCAGACGTGAGGGGGAGGGCAGATTCTCCCCAGGTTCAAGATAAAAAAAAAAGGAAAAAATAATGGATTTTCATAGAAAATCTTCTGAAAAACCTCTAAAACAATTTTTTTTCTATCGCTCCGCTCGCGAAACTAGATTTTCCATTTTCCAGCATAAAACCACTGCCACAAATGAATCTTAAATACTGCACCCGAACACGGATGCAATGTTTTATTTTTAGAGGGCCTATAAATTGTTTTCCCGGGCCTAAATTCCCTTCCCATGGCCCTTATCCATAGAAACCCTCAACTTTAATTACGTCAGGAATTTTCAATTGTAACTGGGTTAATGTTATAAAAATGATACACGACACAGCTATACTTTTGTAATGGGGTATATTCTAAATACAAAGTGTTTTTCAGTATATGGGTGAAAGTAAAAGAATGAATGTACAGAATAATTTAGGTTTAGAACTAAAAGAGTCGGTTCGAGTGATTTTTACATGGTGTGTCATGGGGTTTATATCTAATTGGTTAAAATAAATATATGCCATAATGAATTTGCAAATGAGAATAGGAATTGGTGACATAAAGTGGGTGTTATATAAAACTAAGAGGAATATAATATTTGCAGATTAAGGAAATATACTTTGTGGAATAGATGACATCACTGACAAGTGTTCAGAAACAAGCAGTTAGAGGAAATGGTGATGTCAGTGGATAAGTCAAGACTTGACCAAACGACATCATAGTTCATGAAGGAAAATATACGAAAGTGTAATTAAAATGAAATTATGTAATATGGATACAAGTACGAAATAATGATACGAAAATATCATAACATTAATCCGCACAAATGGTGACCCTAGCACTAGAGCTTACCAAAAGTATGAAAACATTAAATTAGACACTAGGCAATCATAAAATTATATGATATAGAGATAGGTACTGTACAGAGGAATTCGTAGTAGCCGACTACAATACGTGGGAGACATTTCAGTTTTAGCTGTACAATTTCAAAACCCAGTAACATTGGAAAAGTCAGAAATATAATTTTCAAATTTTCACCTAATTACTTTCAACACGAATGGAGTAAAAAAGATTGCATGAAATTTCGCATACCAAACAGTGAAAATATTTCAATTTTGTGGTCAAAATTTAAAGCTAAAAAACGACTAAATTTTTGTAGCTACAAGCAAAAACAAATTATAAACGAACGTCTCAATATCGAATTTCACGTGGAATACATCACAATAATGCTTTTTAGAGTCAATTTAACATTTAAAATTAAACTTTGACTATACATATCCACAACAAAATAGCGTTTAATTCATATTTAAGATTGGGTAAGTTCTCGCAGCTTCGATAGATCTCATGATATTCCAGTTGAAATAAAATTTGAACACATTTCGCCCATTATCTTCTCACATGTTACTCCATATATTTGGTCTACGAAGACCAAATCAATCAAATAGAGAATCATTCGATATCACCTAATATTCTGCATGTTTTAGGACTGAATAAGTCTTCGTAGCTCCGCTAGGTATCGAGAAACTCCAGCTTTTAGCGAAATTTGAAAAGATTTTGCTCACTATCGTTTCGTATATGTTTCATCATCACATTGGTCCAAGTTGACAAAATTGAGGCAAATAAAGGCTTAGTCGACGTTGCCTGACGCCTTGAGTGTTTTAAAACCAAGTACGGCTTTGTAGCTCGATTAGATCTCGAAATATTTTAGTTTATATAAAAAGTGAGCAAATTAAGCAGAACTTTCAAAATTACAGAGATATCCGAACAAAATTAAGTATTAAAATTCTAATGACGAATACCACCCACGCACACATAAAAGGCGTAAAGTGATTTTTTTCTTAAGGGTGCATCAAGAAAATGGACAAGGAATGAAAAAATTTCTAGGTCCCTTTAAAAAATTCTTGTAAGATCGTCGCTGCGTAGATTGTCGAGTTTCTTCTTTTTATAATGTCTTTTCCGCTTTTACAAAAGCTTATGTGTATTTCGTTTCAAGTGGTTAATTTTGTAATATCAGAAAAAAATCTAGAAATACTTCGCACCACCTTCAGTAAAACATTTTTTCTCTCCATTCGAAAATTTCCGAATAAACGCATCCGCAAAATACGCTATCAATTCTCCAGCTTGTAGAACAATCGTAAAATTGGCGCATAAAAAATTGCTGGAAAAATGATCGCATCAAAATACTCCCATTACTGCCATGAGAACGAATAATTTTTTTATTTATTTTATTTTATAAAGGGCTGTACACTTTATTACGCTGGTACCACAAAACTGTGAATCAATATCGACGTTTACTCCTTCTATGCTGCTATATGGTTTTGTGGGCCCCTCGTCCTTTTCTCCACAGAATTTTCTTCGAATAACGACTCCACTCATACGTATAAGTATATATCTCTAGTCTACGTACATATATATATATATATACAAGTAATAAACCTAATAAAAGCGAAAAAAACAAAAAGTGCTCGTAAAAACGTTTTCAACCAAAGAGGACGCACCATCCATACTAACCGCTTTTGAACGTGTGGAAAACTCAAATTTCGCACTATGATGACGTCACAAATTTCACCAACTGCTGCTGACGATGGATCATATTATATTATTGCCAGCGTATATTAAGGTATATATTATAATGTACTTGTACAGTATCTGACGCTGGTTGATTATTTTCATAATACATTTTTTTCTATATAAGCCAACTATTCAGTGGATAGGTAGGTATATATGTACCTACAGTGAATCAATCTACTCGACGCATTCATAATGCAGGTTTGTGTAAAAGTAACGTGTACCATAACAGTAACAGCAACAACAGCAACAACAACAACAATTGAATTCTATAAAATGGCTAAACACATTTTACCACAGAACAAAATGTACACGCGGATGATAGATGGTGTTTAGTAAACTCGACATATGAATGCGTAGACTACATATACGTATAAAAGGTATACAAAAAATAAAAGTACGACGAGGTCCTCGACTGTAGGTACCTAAACTTGTTTTTTCGAATACAAAATTTGAAACTGAATAAGGAACGACGATTTTTTGGGGATTTATGGTACAGGTAGGACACGTGGTTTTCTGAAGTTGTATATGCGTGTAGGCTGTATATTATTATAGTTCCAAACTAACAACAACAACAACAACAACCAAAAAAACTACATGATAACCGAATGGAAAGTCGTACAAGATTTTCGAATCCTATATATTTTTGTATGTAAATGATGAATGACCAACCGTCTGTCGCCTAAAATGAGCTACCTTTCTTATTAAATTTGAAAATTTAAATTGAGCGCATAAACATCATATTAAGCAGCCACTTATAGCAGTACCATCAGCAACGTTTCTGAGAAATAAAGAAAACTTAATTTTCAATCGGTATAACTATTTCGCAATCTATAGATGGTCCATATAGCTGCAAAATAGGTATGTAAACTTGAGTTATTTTGAGTGGTTCAGAAGGGTCTGACTGACATGGCGATCAATTATTCGGCCTCAATGTGGTTGTCTGCTGAGTTAGGACTGTTGATGCTCTGGCATACGAAATTGGAAAATTCCTACTGAAAATACCAAAATATGATTAAGTCAGGTTTTAAAAAAACAAAAACAAATATGACCGACTGCTTGCAGCTAACAAACAGTTATCAAATTCTGTTTTGTGCGACTGTTTGTAAAAATACGTAGAATGTTAAAAACAGGAAGACAAGATATGAACGAATAAATCGCAGCACACTACCTAAAATTCTGTTTTGTGATTCGTATGTTTGTTTAAAAATCCAAAAAAGCATCGAATTTCAAATTAATACTATGGGACTTGCGTAAATCGGATTTGAGTTTTTTTTTTTTTTAAACACCCACACGAAGAAAGACAAACAGGTGGTGTCCGAATTACAGTCGTCTTGGTTTAAAAACCTCAGAAGTTTGAAAAAGTAAATTTTTCAGGAGACACAAAAAACGTTATTAAAAATTCAGTACCTATTATCTACAAAATGAAATTAGTTGGATATTATATCATATATTACATGACCTTTAACATGAAAAAAAAATCAATTTTTTCTATTTGTTCCATCCTATTTAGGCAGACAAATACATTCGCTGACCTAAATACTTTGCAACAAACAACGGCGAATATTTCTTCTAAAATATTCACCGTTACCTCCAAACTTTAACCTAATTAATGGCGCTAACAAATATACAGACAAACAACTTGTCAGCATATCTGTCAGCACTATTTAGATATGTACCACAAGTACATTTTGGTTTACATAAACATTTTAGACTCTAAAAGAAGTGACCTGGTAATTCAAATTACATCGGGACTTCACTTGCCTTTCTACTAAGTATCAGCGTAGTTTAACTATACCTGATTTCATAGTCTGAAGACGTGCTGAGATATCCAAGTTAGCTGTCCACCCTAGGTAGAGGTGAGACGCCCATAGGAGTAAGATAATTATAAGGTTAAGTATAAGTAATTTGCGACGTAATCACTATTATATGTAGGAGTCGGTAAAAAATTTAAAAGTAATGCCAGATGCGAGATTATTAAATTAAATTTTCTCAATTTTTCAAGACATACAACGTTTCTATTTCATTGTTCAAATAATTATATTAAAGGGCATTGAGAATAAGGAAAATTTTGCTAATTTTATAATTTTTGCAATGAAAAATATGAATAGATTACCAGAAGACAAACTTATTATTTTAAAATAAACAAATTATTATTTAAATAACATTTGAACGTCGAAATGAAAACCTCCTATGTCTTAAAAAAAGGAGAAAATTTAATTAAAAAAACTCGAATGTCCAGAAAACAGGCATTACACAATTTTATACCGATAATACTTCGTATGTCGTAAAAATTGAGCTTTTAAATTATGATTTTTTTTATCATTCAACATAAGAGCTTTTTATATTCCCCTATAGAAGCGCTAAAAGTACTCGTAGATTTCCAGAGTATTAATTATTAGATTTCTCTTTTTTTTACATAAATGGAACATTCCAGAAAATTTGAATTAAAAAGGTTTTGAAACCAAAGAGATAATTTTTGTAGGTTTAGAAATGATTGCTACAGATGTACATAAAATTTTGTTCGAACTCCAGAAATCAGGCCAAACACATTAGCCTACCTCCTTTTGTGTCAGGTGAAAAATTGGCTAACGACAATTCTTATTGATTTTCAACCATCGAGCAACTTGGTCCCAACCACATATTAAAACCGAATAAACAATCAAAGTCTTCATTCTAACTTCTATCATAAGACAGCAGTTTAGGTAGGAAAGGATAGAAGGGATATATCCTCCATTTCTTTTTTTTTATCTATTATGGTATACCTTCATTCAACACAGTGGTATTTCATGTTTTTAATCGAAAACCTACTATAAAAATATTGACAAACTTTTCACACCACCCGCTTATGAAAAATCCTATCTACGCTACTGCCATAAGATCACCTTTAATAGCAGAGTTGTTTTTTTTTTCGTTTTTTTCAACCTGCTAACAGCAGTATTTCCATAATGAGCAACGCTGAACGTACACCTATGTAATGGATAAACTACCCAAACTACATCTAATTTTGTGCCACCACAACCCATTCTCCATGACATATTTGTGGGCGAAAGGAAACCTAAGTATCTCTCAAAAAAAAATTCCATCAATCATCCAACTTGCGTGTTATTTCACCGAATATGTTAAATATAACGTACCTACATAAATATTAATTTTTTTTCCTACGGCAATATAGCTCCAGAGTTCCTCCTAATGGGGACACCTATGGTTTCGCATCATCTCTCAACTTTTTCAATTAAAAAATTGGAATTAAAAAATTCACGAATTCTTAACCGAGCAGTAAAAGTAATTTGTCGTATAACTGTTAGCTTTAGCCTATGGCAAACAGAATTAATTATAAATATTATATCTAATTCCAAAGCCGCAGTATCAGGTGAATCGGTTTTACAGCAACCAAGGTCCAGAGAATTCAATAATTAATCAATTTTGACAATCGATTAGGGGCTTGAATCAGAAAATCGAATGTATTAATTTAATGCAGTATAAAAATCTAAATTATTGAAATCAGTGGCTAAAACAGATAATATTTCCTGATGAAAATTCATTTCAGCGAGATCTCAAAAATTAAGACACGCATAAAAAAACAAAAACGGGCCTTAAAGTTATACTTAATGCGGATACCGTGCAAAGGCCTACGGTCTGTGTTACTGCTTCCTGAAAAACATGTAATTGTTTAATTGAATGAATTACCTAATAAAACTACAATGAAAAAGGAATTACAAGCAATTCAGGCAATATCGAGCTATTATTGAAAAACACATTGGCAAAATATGATTAAAATTTAAATGGATTTATTTTGGGGAAAAAAAAAAAGAAGAAATATGCGTACTTCTAACAAGATCCAAAAGCTGTGATTTACATTAAGAAATAACAGTCAACAAAATTATCTCCAAATGATAGGTACTCTATAGAAGGGTCTGTAAAATTATTTTCTGAAAACATTCGAATTATTTTCTTTAACCCGTAGTAATTCCTTAATATTACGTATAATTTTCTATCAACCAAGTATCAAATTTTCAGCGGTCTATCAGAAAAATACCTGCTTTGCGGATGTCCAAGAATAAAAATAGAAAAAAAAAAAGGATAAAAAACAGCCAAAACATTTTTTTCAAATTTATAAATCCGTTTGTAATTCAAAAATATTAAATTACAATATAATTTATGATCCAGTTGTACATGGACAGAAATGTAGGCGGTTACAGTACACGATTCACATCTTCTACGTATTGCACCAACTTTGAGATTTTAAAAGCACGTCAATGCAATGTCGTAAAATAGTATTCGTTGAGTCACACCTTTTTTTTTTTTTTTTTGACGATAAACCAAAAAATATATTCCACTTCGTAAAGCTCATTTCATTAAAAACGCTGTTTCCATAAAAATATCTTCTGAAATTTTCTGAAGCTGTTGGATTATCAGTTCATCTGCAGTTGTAAGAATTCTTAGCATTTACTTTTAGCTGGAATTTAAAAAAGCCGGTTATTTTTAGAAAAAAAGTCATAAGAAATTCTTAAAAATAATATCCCAGCGCCACATACTCCACTAGAGAAGCAAATTATCAAAATTTTTCTGATTCTAAAATTCTAGCGCAGCAATTTTCTCTAGAATTTCGAAATTCTAACCTTGCAAGCGTTGTTAGAAAAGCAGGTTTTCGAGACGTATGAAAATCTCAAAATTTCAGCTCAGCAAGTTCAATTAGAAAAATAAGTTTTTAGGTAATGAAAATTTTAAAATTCTGGAGTAAGTTGTTGGAAAAAAGTTGGGTTTTAAAAAAAAAAAAAAAATCTAAAAACTTGATAGTTTTTCAATAATATATATATATAAAAAAGTGTTTACTAGGGTGAAACTTGTTACAATGAAATTTGTATTTTGAAGAATGAATGTTTTGTTGGCAGCATGATTTTTCGTTTTTGTTTTGCATAAACATTAAAATGCAAAGGTCATATAAATTTAAAAAATTATTTTCACCAATTTGGTGAACACTTCAACGTCAAAATTAAATCACGCAACCTTCATTCCACTGATAAGAAAGCAACAAATAAAAATGTATAGAGAAGGTGAAAAGAGAAATGAATCAAACAGAGTTAAATGGGCCTGGCTTTCGTAAGAAGGGTCAGCGATAACGTTTTTTCATTTCACATGATTCTTTGCATGATATTTTGTTTATTTAATTTTATGGACTTCATTGCACGACTGTTTTTAGTTTACTACCCAGCGCAAGGAAGTTTCACTTAAAAAAAATTTAAATTAATTTCATGAAGGTACAAGTTTGGCTGGCAACCAGATCATCTTTTTCATTTTGTATTGAATATCTTAGCTGGTTTCCCTGAAAAAATCGAGCTCTAAAATTTTGAAATTTTCGTAAGTTTCAAAAACCTGGTAAAAATAGTCAATTTAGGTTATTCGAATGGAAATTTTATAACAGGCAACTATTTTGCAAAACAATTATCAACAAATTGCAAAGTTGACACAGGCGAGGGCGAGTGAGCAAACTACAGTTGCATATGACATTTTTGGCAACAAAGTCTCCAAAAGAAGGTTACTATTCGATCAATTTTTTGAAATTCTCGATCACTGACAAATGATAATTCAAATCCCTTATCAATAGAATTGAATAAATAGGTATACAAAAAGCAGTGAATGAATAAATAACAATTTATATACCTACTTGAGAGAAAACTCATCTTCATATAAGTGAAGAAATGGAATTTTTTTCGGGGTGAAGAAATAAACAAAAAGAAGCTGAGAAAAACTAATTTCTATACTAGTATTGGAATTAAATTTTTTTCTCATTGTTTCAAATCGATTTGGAAAACTCAATTTCTCACCAAAATTGATTCAAAATTATTTTATTTAACTTGTAAAATTTGCCCCAAATCTGGGGTCCTCTCATAAATAAGAGGACAGAACAGGCAGAAAATAAACAAAAGTAAATGGAAAAAATTTTACTTCGGCTCTATTTTTCCATTCTAATTAACAGTTTTCACTCATTTACAAATTACAATTACAAAATTTGGCAACACTGAAAAAAAACTGAAGTCGACCCCTATAAAATTTATTGCACAATCGTATTCGAATCCGGACACGGATGAGGCCTACTGTTTTTGGTGCAGCCACAAAGTAAATCTACAATTTTAAAGAGGAATTTTTCTAATAATAATGGAAACAGCTGGCATGGGGAGGTTAGGTGAGGGAGGTTTAAGAGTGTGTAGAATTGGTGTTTAGTCCTTATTGTAAGTTTTTCTCAATACATGCAGAAAATACAGGATTACCCTTTTATTTTCAATTCTTAAAGTATGGAATTTCCGACCAGGGAGCAACAATTCTTTATTAGGAGCAAAACACGTCTTTGCTCCCGCTATGAAAATGTTTGGCTCCTTTCATCAACCAATTAGACAATTTCCACAATTGCGCATGCGCATAGGGGGCAAAAAATAGCGTTTGCAACTAGAGAGTAATGTGAGCAACTTTGACATGTGCAATTACAACATTCGCCTGCTCATGGTGCAAACATCGCAACTCGTCCAAGATTGCTCACTTTGTACTCTCGTGGCAAAATATCCTATTTTGTATTCTTCCTTGAATGCTAGAAATATACTCAATGAATTGTCCACGCTGATAACAAGTTTTCAAATGCATTTGTTACACTACACTCGATCCAAATTAGATAATCTCAAAAGGCCAGAGGGTCGAAAAGGAATTAAATTGAAAATACCCATTAATTCTCATTATTAATAACTTGAAGAAAAAGAAGGCTACATACAAACAGCTAGGGTGAAAAAAAAACATGGCAAAAAAAAATATTAAACTCATATGAACTGTAATAAGAAACGATTTGGAAATTATCTTACGCATTTGAAGATTTTGCTGTACATGTCGTCACAAATATAAACCTTAGGTACTTCAGTTTATCAAAAAAAAAAAAAAAAAAAAAAAAAGCTAGTGAATAAGTAAAAACGTAAATAAATGAATAAAAAAAAACACAAAATGCTGTTATTTACGATGAAATCTCTTTTTCTTTTCTCGTTCTTCAGTGCTAAAGAATTTAAAATGAGTATGTTGAGAATTCAGTAAACCAAATTCTCTGGAGGATAGGAAAAAAAGGTGGAGACGACGTGGCGGAGGGGAAGGGAGGAAAAAGAAAAATCAAACGATTATTAAGACAAGAACGAGAAGAAGACGAACACATAACACCACCATAAGGGAGACGAAAGAGGATTCGCTTTTTGGAATTCAACTTTGTCGAGTTTCACGTTTCTTTCCCTCAACACAACCTTTCGAGAGCAGCGGAATGAAATTGGAAAATACTAACGAGGGCAGATTTCCAACATGTCAATTCGATTTCCAGCATCCACTGAATGTATACGCTATTTTCTTCTACTCGTTCTTTTCTATTCATTTTTATTTCTCACTTTTTCTCGCTCAATCTCTCTCTTTACCATTTGTTTTTTTTTTTTTTTTCTAGTCGTGGTTTTTTTTTTGAGGGCAGCTACCCACAAATTCTTTTATGAAATTTTATCGTCAACGTTTTCCACCGTTTTCAAGAGCAAAACATCGAATAATGGCGGAATACTTTTTTTTATTATTTTTTTAACCTTCTTTTAACGAGGTTTTCGTTTGTTTTTTTCTACTCCTTTTTCTTTCACTCGGAAAACTTGCGAGCGTTTGTCGCGCGCAAATTTGCACCAAGCAGCGTGAAAAATTGTGATTACAAAATTACGGTACTTGGTGAGTGAAGAAAGAGAAAAAGCTGCACGAGAAAAGGAGGAAGCCAGAGGAACAGGTATTCACAAGACGACGAAATCGCAGCAGGGAGACCAACGCGCATGTAAAGATTCAACTTGAGCCTGAAAAAATGGCTATTACTCGCAATACGACACATTAAATCATAAAAGTATGAAGTGATAAAAAGAAATAATAGCATATTTTTTCGGTTTTTTGAAAAAGAAGAAAAAAAGTGTCTAAATTACGGCTTGTTTGGGTTATTTCAAGGATGAAGCACACGAAGAATACAAATGAGCAAACGTAGGCTATATTTTAAACAGCCAAGTATAGCAAAAACTAAAAAAAAACAATCTGTGAACGAATACATTTTCACAGAAATATGATGGCACAAAGACATGCAGAATTCTTAAAACAGAATTTTCTTTTCACACTGGTCGAAATCCGGGCGTTAGTCTCCTCCCTACGCAAGTCAGAAACGTTTTAAAAAGGTTTTTTTTTTTTTTTTTTGTAACATGTACGAAATGTTGTATTTTCGAGGCACGTATGGCGTGATGAAAAAGGCCAATTTCAGAACTCGTACTTTTCTCACCACTACTTATTCCTTTTTTTCACTTTTTAATTTTTTTATGAACGATTTTATTCCGATTTTAAGTTTCGAACAATGGTGAATCTAGAGCTTCACCTTAGGGAGGAGGAAAGGACGAAAACTTAGGCGAAGTTGAGTTTTTATGTTTTTCCTATTCAATAAATTTTTGACCGTTTTTATCCGAATTCTATGGTTACACTTTCACGTTTTCCCTTAAATTTCCCTTTCTTTTCTTCGTTTTTTTGGCATTTGGGGGAAATTTTCCCATATCACTCCAGGATCCGCAACTGGTTCTAAAATATGTAATTTTCAATCAACAATTACGTAATTATTTTAGTATAATCATAATTTATGGTTTATAACTACACACATATATGCTAACTAACTTATTTCCAATTTAAGTTGAGATTCAGTAGTTTTTGGAAACCTACATTTTCTAATGGGGCTGTAGCTGCACTGTTCTTATTTATTTATTTATTTATTTGTCTAAATTTAAGCTTAAAATAGTTGAAAACTAATATTTGTTCAAATTTGTTTTTGTGGAAATAAATCAGAGTAGGTATTCTAATTTGAAAATAAAAGTAAGGAACACTAACATTTTTTTATAACCAATGTTCTATTTTCTTCTCATCAAAATAATTTTTTTACACGTTCGATTTGAATGCACCAATTTTTCGAATTTCTGTCAATCAGCAAAATTCTCAGTCAATGAACGAAAACTGTTAACGGTAGAACTGAGAACTCATTTTCAACAAAACTTATAGAGAACCTAGAACTTGAAAGTACATCACTTTTTTACCATACAGAATATACAGCCAATACGTTAGTTCACGATTCTTTTCCACGTTAACCTATTGCTGACATAACTTATATTCATAGACACGTAAGCTATATAGGTTTTCTAAACCACTTTTCCAGTATTATTTCATTTCTCGATGTAGGTACATTGTTATGCAGGGTTCGATTCATTAATGTTTCATTCGTGGTTAAATACTTTGTTTTATTTTTATAATGTATGACTTAATATCATAGATGCAGTAGAAACCTGGATCATCGATTATGTTATTCCAATAATTTTAATGCAAATTTTTTTATTTCATTCTATTTTTTTTCCCATGATGATTATAGTAAAATTCAATGAAACGTGAGAGAGTTTCACGAATTTATGTAGCATAATTAAAGGGTTTCTTTCCCACTGAAGTGAAAACGATAATGGTTTCTTATAAACGTAAAAGAATATTAAAAGGTGCTCAAAACCTCAACTCTATCAGGTTTAGAATAATAAAAAAAAAATAAAAATCTTATTAAGCGGACACAAATCTATTTGACAAGATGAAAAATGATAATTCCAATTCACGAATTTACTACATTCCTGATAAAAAAATATTCATGACTTTTGCAAAAAAATAAATTTAAAAACAAATCAACAACAAATAGATACAGTATAATTCTTACGATAACAGGAGTTCGTCCAGTCAAATCAATATCAAAATGAAGAAAAAAAAATTAGCACACAAACTTTAACTATATATAAGGTTTTTGAGTGAGTCTCCCAGAATAACATACTAAAAGTTTTACCATCCCCACCTCTTGCACTTTTGGGGAGGGGGTGTTTGTACCCTAATATTTGGTTTTTCCCATTTTTCTCCGCAAATTTTGATTTTATGATTAAAATAGGTCAGTAAGAAATTATTCAGCATAAAATTTTCTACAAGGTCATGCGCTGTTTTCTTCCCGACACTTCCCTAATTCTCTCCAGAAAGTCTCGAGAAAACCATTCTTCACTGAACATTTTCAATAGAATTATATGCGAAATATAACTCGTAAATATACTCCTTCCATAAATTTTTACAATCCCTTCCACTTTCAAAATTTTTTGTTTGACGCCTCCTACACTTCCGAAGAGTTTTGAAAATAACCAAATTCAGTGAATGTAGTAGTTTTTGAGACTCTCTGGAGGAGTAGGAGGGCGTCGGAAAAAAATTGCAAGTATCCATTTTTCATGGAAAAGGTTATGGAAGGGGGTGGATGGTTAGAAAATATCTATTGGGTTTACAAATTATCTACACGGTATGACAACTACGAGTAATATCTCACATATAATGCTATTTAACATATTCATTGAAGAATGGTTTTCTCAAGACTCGCTGAAGAGAAAGGGGGGCGTTGCATAAAAAAATGCACGACACTTCTTCTCTAGAAAATTTCATGTTGAACAATTTTTTACTGACCTTTTTTTATCACAAAATCAAAATTCGCGGAGAAAAACGCCAAAACCCAAATTTTAGGGACATCCCTTCCAAAAAATTCAAAGGGTGGGAGGGTGTAACTTTTAGTATGTTAATCAAGGGGACTCACCCAACAACTCTATATAGTTCGAATTTATATACTTTTTTTTTTTTTTTGAAATTTGACTGAATTATAATATTATAACATAAATATCCCGTGACACGAAAGTAATCTCTAATTTCTCTCCAAGAAGCTCTTCTCACCTTTTTATTCATCAACGTCACTTTTTGTTGGCTTATCTTCGAGTTTCTTTTTTCGAGAACGATTTTTGACGCACAGACCACAGAATTATTCGTGAAATTGTTTCATATTCCAATGGAGCGTTAATAGTAACGTATAAATATTTGTATACATTTTTGTATACATTTTTTTTTATTCGCTATTATGACCACACAATAAAACAATTTCCCTCCGCTTAATTTTTCATTCACACTGCTGAATCGTTTTACAATCTTCTCTTTTCTTTCTTTTTTTTTTTTTTTTTTGTTTTAACGAGTTAAACCCACAAAAAAATCGTGATATTTCTGGCAGACATATAAACTGTTAGTACCAATATCCTACAAACGGAAACCGAAAAACGATAAGCTCTTCGATTTCGGCTTATAAACTTTTTTAACAAGGGTACATCGAAGGAGATGAAATGAAAAATACACTCCAGGGAATGCAAAAAATAATATCAACAATAACAAACACAAAAACCAAAATAAGCATTAAAACATCTAACGCAGCAGTCGCTCCACAAGAAAATGTAGGTTTTCAAAAACCAATCAATTACAACTAAAATTGACCGTAACGTGTAGACTAAAAATAACGATTGCGCTAAATTTTCGTAGTTGTTAATTTAAAATTACGCCATATTAAGCCCAAAACCGCATTACAGTTGGACCACATCGTAAGTACCGTCCGGCCGATCCACACCAAAATCAATAAATCTGGTCCTCGGGTTAATACTAATCTATGTAGGCTACCACATAGACTGAAATTGTAACCGATACCGCGATAACGAGAAAATCGTGCCCATATATTGTATAGGTATTCATATAAATTTGAGATTTCGAAGACAAAAGCCTACACGATCCCACTCCCAGATCGTTTCATGAGATCAAAATTAATATGCGGACTTTCATCGAAAACCTACCTAAAAACTGTGGCTGAAGACGCGGACTAACGCTGAAATCAGTGATGCCAACAGCGTTGTAGAAAATTACTGGTCGAGTAAAAGTCTAACCAAACAACGGGTGGGTACGTTGAGACACCAAAAATATTATTTGACATCAAAGCTAATGCATTCAAAATACAAATATAAAAAGCGATCACTTGACTACGTATAAACGCAAATGAACGATCGAAATAGTCACGAGGTCATAGCTTCTGTTTGATCCAACTACACCTTTCATTCTGGAAATCAGTTTTATTATTTTCTCCGCTATATTTCTGGCACAAAACATAAATATGAGTAGGTAAATGAACTAATTTGGTTTACGTTAGGCCTAAGTGCCTAACTAAATAACACGATGGCAATCGCGTACACGTTGATTCGTTACCAAGGGACACGAAAAGAATGGATCAAGCAATCAGTGGCCACCCCAAAGGTACGAACTCAGACTAAAACTAAGAATATTGATGCAGAACAAAGATCAAGACTAAGGTTACAAAACCTAAATCATGACCAAGACCAGAACCAAGATTAAGACTAAAAATTTCGATGAAATACAAAGACCGAGACTAAAACTAAGAATATTAACGCAGAACTGAGACCAACATCAAGACTAACACTTAGAATACTGATGAAAGACAAAGACTAAGACTGACTGTCTAATAAGATCAAGACCAAGACGAAGGTTGAAAACCCCATATTAGTATCAAGAGTGAAGACTAAGACTAAGAATAATAATGAAAGGCAACGACCAAGACTGACTGTGCAATAAAGTCAGGATGAAGACAAAGCGTATTGATGCAAAGCTAAGAGTAAAACCTAGGGTGAAAAACCAAGATCAAGACTAAGAATACTGATTCAAAACAAAGACCAAGACAAAGGTTGCGAACCCATAGATCAAGACCAAGACCAAAATTAGCACTAAGAATATTGATGCAAGGCTAAGACTAAATCTGAGGGTGCGAAACCAAGACCGAGGCTAAAACAAAGATCAAGACTAAGACTATCTCGGTCTTGATCCGAAAATACGACTAAATGCTTTTCTCTCTTTTACGTTTTCTTGACGGTTATGAACGTTAAGCACCACCTTCTTGGCGTCATCGATGTTAGGTGCATAAGGACAACGCCCACGATGAAACACCAGTAAAACATTCGCCGTTTAAATGAACGTAACGACACACCGATAGTAAGTTTTATAAAAACAAACTTCATGTCGAACGACATTATTGCCGATTGTGAGAAGCGAAACCGAAACGTATATTACCAGTCTGCTATACATAGGAAAAAATGTAGAAAAATAAAAATAAACCTTAAGAAAACAGAAACATCGGTGATAGTTTTTCAAGGAGAGCAAAAATGCATATAGGTACTAGAAAGCATTTTTACTTTCTTGTTTTTTACACGGTTTGCTTATACACGGAGTATTAAAATTGACCTCAAAAAAGAGTTAGGGGTAGGGATGACGAAAATTATCCGTTTTATGAGAAAAAAAAACGACTGGTATCATTTTCTCATTTTGATCTAATTTTTTATTACGTATATGTGTATAATGTACGTACACATTATGTACCTATATAAATGTAGCTTATGTATGCATCGCCCAAACGTTTGTTTTCACAATGTTGAGAAAACTATAAAATAGACAGAGCTGAAATTTTCACGACTGATAATTATGATATTGAAGTAGGTTTAAAAGAAGTTTGGTGCCTATCGGTTGATTAGTTTTAGAGAAAACTGGAGAAAAAAAATTCCTGGAAAAGTCGATTTTCCATAATTCTGAAAAAATGACAAAAAGGACCGAGCTGAAATTTTTACGATAGACTTTTCTTATATTAATGCAAGTCTGGTAAAAGTTTGGTGTCTATTAGTTCAGCAGTTTCCGAGAAAACTGGAAAAGAAAAATTGTTGGAAAAATTTTGTGTTCACGGTTTTGAAAAAATTACCAAACTGATATGGTTGAAACTTTTAATAAAAATATTTATCATATGGGAGCAGATTCGAAAGATGTTTGGTGCTCATCAGTTGGGTAATTCTCGAGAAAACTGTAAAACAAAAAATTCCTGGAAGTCGTTTTTCCAGGATTTTGAAAAAACGACAAAAAAGATGGAATTCAAACTTTCACGATAGATTATCCTAATGTAGGTGTAAGTCTGACAGAAATTTGATTCCAACTAAAATTTGGTAGTTTCTGATAAAACTGGAGAGAAAAATTGTTGAAAAAAATTTTTCATTCACCATTTTGTGAAAACCACCGAAGGGATAGGGCTTAAATTTTCACGAAAAGTATTCCTCATATGAGATCAGATCTTATGGGAGTTTTTGGTGCTCATTGGTTTAGTAGTTTCCGAGAAAACTGAAAAACAAAAAAGTCCTAGAAAATCGGATTTTAGCCATAAAACGTGGATAGATCGATATTTTTACTAAAGATATAGATAACTATTGATAGTTTTTCGTAATTTTTTTCAACCTAAACTATCGATGAAACATCGATAACCATCTATATTTTTATAAAATTTTTTCTAATATTTGGAATTTACAATTTTTTTTAAAATTATTAATGAAAATTGGCAAACTCGATTCTCGAGCAAAGTACCTACTGCTGCCGTAGAGTTTTTTTTTCAGGCTAGCAGGTTTTTTTTCCCATTTCTATCCTCACAAACACATCTACCGTAGGTATATCTTCGATTGAAAATAAACGTATTATTTTTTTTATTTTTTTTTCTCATTCATTCAAAATCACAACTATAATACGCATACCGGCTTTTTACATCGTAAATCAAAACTTGTGTACGAAGAAAAACTTTAAAAACTTGTACATCATTCCAGAAGGCAAACGAATAATGTTCGCCATTTGGTTTTGGAAATGAGCCAAAAAATTGAAGCGATCAAGATAATGCGAACATTGTAAGACGAGACTGAGAAAGAGGGAAAGAAAAAGAAAAAATGGTAAGAAAAAGAAAGGAAAGTAAGTAAGTAAGTAAAAAAAAAGTAGAAGAAAAAAAAAACTGTAACAAAATCTAAACGATACTTCACGTATGCCCATATATTACGGTCATCCGGATTTTTTTGCAACAGCATTCTTCAAAAAAAAAAAAAAAAAAAAAAAAGCCACTATAAACAAAAAAAAAGGAAGAAAAAGAAAAAAGGAAAAAGGAAAGACAGAAAAAGAAACTAACCCAACTGAATGCCGATGAGACTCGGTGGCGACTTATCTGCATGATAATATTCAGTTCCAGTTCCAGGTGCCACGACAAAAGTAAACGAGTATTACTACGAATGGAAAACGGGCACAACGAGACCCTCGAATTTGGATAATCGTGCACACTAAATAAAATGCATTATGCTTATTTTTATTTTGTGTAGGATTTTTACGCATCCTTTTCGAGTTACCGAAAAAGAAGAAGAAAAAACTGCGACAAAAAAAACACGTCTTTTTTTCTTTTTCTTGATACAGATAGGCCTAAAATGCCATTCAATCGTCTTCACAGATCCGTGCTGGAGGAGAAGATTAGGGCAAGAAAAAATGGTATCAACTTGAAAATTTCACAATTACAAAACGAAATGAATCCCATTCGTGTTCGAGGTGCATATAACATTGATATGTAAGCACTTGAAAAAAAAGGTGGATTAAATGACAATTTAAATACATTTGGACGAGTTTCTTGAACTGAACGAAGAACTGCCGTGTCTATCTGGTTTGTACTTGAGAAGAGCTGTTAGAACTATAACTCGTTTTTGAAAAGAAAAAATCGATTTTTAACAAATAGGTAGCCAACGAGTGTCCGACTACTGCAGTAACGCTTTTTCGTGAATCCTTGGGCCAGAATAAACTGGATTCTGTGATGCTGCTTACCTGAAACCGTATCAAAATTGTGTCCACGTGTTTGGTTTTGAAAGATTTGAAAATATAGACTACGGAAGGGATACATTTTGTAAACGCCTACTCCGACTATCTTTTCTCCAGAATCATAGCCTATAGGGAAAAGTTTTCATACTCGACCTCCCCACTTTGACGCTAAAACCACTTAGCCCTTCACCCCCTGCTCACCACTGGCCTTCTTGAAGGTCTCCATCTTCGTAACCCTAAATTTTATCCCCTCGGATCATCTACCCTCCTAATAGATTCCTCTCTTTTTACCTTCAACCTCTCCCAAGCGGTTTGACCTTCTTAACCCTCTGCTTCGCCAAGGAGATCAGCCTCTCAGGCTCCCTGATTACAGAATTGCACACATCCTGAATGAAATTAAAGGCAAAGAATACGTTTCTGGAAACCGAAGAATATTTTCCTTCAAGACTCAGCGCCAGGTGCCTTGCCCGAGAACTTTCTTCAGGCTTTCTGCCTCCCAGGGCCTGATAGCTTAACGCTTATACGGTGAATTTCACCCTCATGCCTTCCAGCCTCCAGAGAATTCCTCTGTAAGGTAAGACGTGCCTAGTCCAGAAGGTCATTCCGAAACTATTTTTGTGACAATTATTGTGACATTTTTTAGTACAGTTCTGAACGGATGAGGTAATAAATTATATAACAAGTAAAAATTTAATTTAAAAATTACATATTTTTAGGATAAAAATATAATTTAAGATTTATTCTGCTCAATGATTTTATAATTAAATAACTGCACCTAAAACGTATCCTTCGTCAAAAAATGTCAGGGAATCTCTTTTATTAATCTTCAGTCTACAATATATTTTATTGATAATATAAGCGATGTTGTTTTTGGAAAACGTTCACTTTAGATGACGTCATAATTATGAACGTGGAAATTTTTTCAAACGTGGGTGGCAATCTCCACGCTCTAACCACTCAAAGAACGTTACGAAAATCCGACATACCAGTTACATTTACCCAAAATATTCTTAAAAATGAGGATCCATTGGGACAGGACTAAGTACGTGGGGGGCGGCTCTCTGGGTAGGGGCAGGTTGAGGGATGTAAAAGCAGATTGAGGGGCGTGAAGAACGAAAGCATGTTCCATTTTATAATTTTATACGTCGTCAGTAAATATGAAACATCTGGAGAGGGGTTTTACTATTAAAAAACTTCAAAAACCTCCCTTCAGAAAATCTTACACCACAATGGCATCTCTGCAGGAGCAGAATCATTTCGTTACGTATCAATAGGCGCATATCTTTTAACTACAATTTCACAAAAAAAAACTTTCCAAGCTATAGTCTTCCAGTAAAAAGGAACTTCGATAATATAGACCATCATTTTATTTAAAACTGATAAACGTTAAAAATGAGAAACATTGATATAATTTGAATTCTAGTATAATAAGTATTATTTTCTGTCGTTCAGCTGTTTTTTTTTTTTTTTTTTTCATAAGCAATTTTGGTAGGTACCTACTTACATAAGAATTTTTTGTAGAATAAAATTTCGGTTAAAAATTACCTTTTTTGAAATCTTAATTTATTTTATTCACAAGAAAATTCTTTCTCCATCCCTACGAACAAAACAATATTTCATTGATACTGTCACAGATGTTAGTTTCAAAGCAACAAGTTAATAAATATAAATTTTTAAATTCATTTCAGTTAGTTTTCAAAGAAAAAAATTGCGATACCAATTATTAGATCAGCTTTAACTGGAAATATTTTTTATTACTTTTTCTAACGCTGCATCAGATTTTATTACTTTTTTTTTTTCAGTTAAACAAAATTTTATTTACTTACCTACTTATTTCACATGAAATTCGTCTTTGACAAAAATATACATTTCAAATCCAACAAGCGGTGTTACATGACTTCAGCAAATTGTTGCTATGGTTATAGGTTTAATTCCATCTAATTTAAAAAATTAGTTTAGACTCCAGAAGGGGGCCATGCTTGTCCTCCACAAATATCAAAACCACGGATTAGGACAAAACTGATACGAAATGACATGTTGCGGAGCATTTCTTTCCATCGAGTCTTTTTCGATTTTCATCAACTGAAAATGTAATTTTCCAACAAGAACGTACCCTTTGCGTCGTCGTCCCCCTCCAAAAAAAAGACAAAGGTTATTATCAACCACCGAATCGTCGCCACCTTTCCGACGTTTGAAAGTTGAAATCAGTTTTCATCGCCATCGCCAAATTTTGCCTGCGGCAGACGAAAAGAAAAATTTATTTTACCAAAATTTCATTCGGAGACGAGTGTACATTTATAAAAGGCAAACCCAAAACCCGAAGAACACCCGTAGCGATTTTAAAAATTTCAAATTCTATCGGCCTATCTTCGCTGCAAAGGAAGAAACAAAAAGAGACCGTTAATTATCACGCGACTAATCTCGATAATTTTTTTTTTTTTTTTTTTTCACACAAAAAAATTAATGGGCATCAATTTGCGCTCTCGCTATAGGTAAAAGATGAAAAAAAAAAAAAATTTCATCGCAATTTCTCCATACGTCGACCGCCGTATTATATTTTTCTTTCTCCTCTCAACCCCCATCGAAGGTCGAACGCGACGGGATGTTGATATTTGGAAATTTCGAACCGAAAAATCAATTATCCAAAAATCGTTCCTGTCAGAAAAAAAAACAAAAAAAAAAAAAAACCTAAAATAAAAAAAGAAAAAGAAAAAATTTTCCTTGAACCCCAATAAAATATGCGAATTTATGAACGACTGCACTCTTGGGCACACACATCACTTCACCACTAGCTGGTGTATAAATTATAGAGATTCGTATCGGCTGAACGTTAAGACAAGCTAATTACGTTTAATTTACTATTCTTAAATTAAGAAGAAAAAAATAATGTTTTTGCACCATTCGACGAATTCCAACCTTTCTATACTGCAGAGTATAATTTTCATTAATCAAAGAGTGTTTGCAAAACGTTAATTGAAATAATAATTGAAACTATACGCGAATGAAAAGCGACTAAGTGACGGAAAATATGGCTCAGATTTTGAGTTAAAAAATAATAACAAAACAAAAAACTGCGTACATCATCGTGTGTCCAATCAGCGAGTACCCAACGGGGTTCCAATTAATTAGTGTAACCTATACGTAGAGTAGTAAACGCATTTCACAATGCGGTCACTAGCATTTAGTTGCATTTACCTTCGAACGAGTGATGAAGAAGGTGCGATATGCCTGGACAAAATAACGCATAATTGCGTTCATAATAATGCGGACTATAAATGCATAGGAATTTCAGTTCTTTTATTCGGGTAATGATGAGGAAATACACGGAATTTTAGAGAAAAAAAAAGACTCAGACCTTTGGATTTCAAACAATTCCACGTCACTAAGGTTGAAACGTTTAAATTCAGCCAGGCACTGGACCATTAAACCATAAATTTTAAGATAGCTGGATAAGAGCCATTTTTCGTCTATCACAAAAAACGGAAATTTATTTTTTTTTAAATCTCTAAATTCTGGAAAAATCAATTTTTTTGAGAATTCAGATGGAGAAGAAATCATAAGTTCGAGAAAAAAAATTGTCTTATCTAAAATTTCTGTTGCTCTTTTCTGTAGTTGAATGTAACTCTTTATGTTTATGTAACTATCATTGCCTAAATATTTGCATAGATACAGTTTATGTGCTCTTTAAAGTGGGTTGTTGGTTGTGATTGTTTTTTAAAAAATTGTGATTCGTGATTTTTCAATAAACCATCACGATTTTTACTATGTAAAAATTATTATACAGGGTATCCGAATTTCGTTTGACAAGCCAGTAAATGTGAAAAAAACTCAGTGTACCAAAAGTTGCCTATTTCTAAACTGAAGGCACTTTTTGTGTTTCGAATATTGAAAAGTCAAATTTTCAACCCACGCCGGCGGATATGCTAATCAGCAAAATAAAATTTCTGACTGAAGGAAATGGTAGTGCTGGCTAAGACGAAAAAAACAATTAATCACCATATTTTGCCTCTTCTCAAAATTGAAAGAACTGGAAAGCATTGAATATTCAGAAAATCGAGAATTCAGTATTTTTGGCCTCCCCAGTCAATAATTCTATTCTGCTGATTAACATTTCTACCGAGAATATTCGAAACCCAATAGCGCCTTCAATTGAGAAATACGCAACTTTTGGTACGTGAATTTTCTACTTATTTTTATCCAGTTTTATCCATACTTATCGACTTACCTAATGGAATTCAGACACCCTGTACATGGTGTCCGGAAGTTAAACAGCGTAACTTTCACGATTGATTTTTGGTATATGAAAATCAAAAAAAATTCCTCTTCACAAAATGCTACAATATTACGCTACCATTCTGACTTAAGGCCCACCAAAATGATGAAAAAATTGAAAATCTGATAAAACTTCCTTAAAAATTAACAAAGATGAAAAAAAATTTGTTTCAGGGAGTAGGTATTAACGTAACTTTTTTTTTACACATTTGTGGAGATAAAATGGGGCGGTTTCCACTTTTTAAGCAGCCATTTTTTTTTCAATCCTTCGTTATATCGAAAAATGAATCCCTCCATTATATTTTGAAGGAAGAAATTAACAAAAAAGGTGTACTTTATTTTTCTGTGAAAACTAAGTTTTTTCAACCCCGCTCCCAACCGTTATCATTTGGTAGATGTAATCTTAGTGTACAATTTCAACTAAATTTTAATTTTCGACCTCATAATTTTCAAAGAAAGATATGGTACCTATACATTTTACGGTTCATTTTCCGATACAGCCTTAGGAGGGGTATAAAAGATATGGCTATTTAAAAAGCAAAAATCATACATCTTACCCCACTAATGCAAGTAAAACTCACAAAGCTAGTCAAAAATAAATACACTTACCTCTAAACAAAATTTTTCAATTTTTGTACATTTTTGATGTATAAGCATCTTAGCACTTAGTCTACGATAGACGCAAAACAAAAATTACAATTGTCGGATTTGTGTAAGCGTAACTCTTACAATTGTAACTCTTATTTGTGTGTATTGCATGATGTGAAGGTGTATGATTGTGAGCGTACGCATTGCGCAGGCACACTCACAACCACACCATCAACTTAGATTTTGTGGAATAGCCCAAAGTGGGAAGCTGGTAATTTTGTTTTTATGTTTACACATCAATCCTTCACGAGTATAACCATAGCAAAACTCACTCCTTTCTTTTGAACTTATTCTTTTTTGGACCCCAAAAATTAATCGAAAATTAATAATATTTCTTAACCGAATCATGCTATTTACAGGAGAAAACACTTACCTCGGTAATCTAGGGATAGAAATAAATTTGAAAAAAAATTAATTGTAGGTAGATGCTACCTACACGGGGTTCATGGAACCCTGAGGAAGAGAGTGGTTTACATGCGAGGCGACCAAATTATTTGTCGTTACCGGTAGCCAGCCGGCTTAGTGCCTTACCATACACAAAGCGTACCTACTAACTGGGGCAATCGTCCAAAGGCGAGGTGGTACTTTGTACAGACCGCAGCACGTATACTATCAGTGAGTACGTATTAATTACGTACTCACTCACCTCCGTTTACCATTTTAACGGTAAACGTAGAAACGTATCGTCTGTATGAGTGCATACAGATGATGTACTTTGTTTAACGTGCTATGCACTATTAGTTTGGGTTGTGGACTTTGGTCTGTAACTCATCTGTCGATGCAGGGCCGATCCCTGAAAGGAGGAAATGAGGGAAACGTCCCCACATTAATATACGAGTAGATAGTCACATATGTTTCATATTTTCTTGATGCTGTCAACAGTGTTAACACCAAAACCTCGAACACTTTCGATATAATTACATTTTCAAGGGAACTCCATTACATTCTGCTCACAAATTTGCAGTTCAAAATTAATTTTTCACGTTTCTGATGTTTTTTGTCGTCATAACTGTACTGGTCTGATTAATAATCCACTTTTTCATTATCTTGCCACAAAATGGAAGAGAGGAAATTAAACATACCGGTAAGAAGAAACAAAACAATTTACAGAACCATGAAATACAGCCCCAATGTAGTCAACAACCGTAAGATATGACCCACGCGAAAGGTGATATTAAATTCGTTATAACGTTGAATTTTTGCAGCCTTTCGAAAAGTCGTTTCCCACACCAAAGTAACTACAGTATACTTTGCATATTCGCCTTTAACCCGCACCTCTTCGATCTCCCTCTCTGCTTTGTCCCCTTATTCGTTTACACAATAATAAATCCGTAAAAACGACGACGACCCAATTTTAAGGCGAGTGTTTCTACTCTCAATTCGACCATCAGGCACACGCGCCAGTGTTACCCCTTTTTTAAAAATTTTTTTGATCTCCTTTAATAAGTATTTGCGCCGCTTTGTTGCCTCCATTATTTACGCTGCATTTTCGACCTTCGGTCGTTATTGCGATGGCAAAGCGTAACGTTCGATTATATACCAGAAAACAGTACGTTCAGCGAAGGAGCTTCAGTCATCCCACTAAGAAGAGGCATAACTTATTTTTTGCGATTATTTTTCAGGGTATGTGTGTGGTCATTTACCACCAGCAGCGTAATGAGGATTTTTCCAGGGGGATGGGTGGGGGATGGATGATATAAGTGGATATATTCAGGGACACAAGTGAAAATAAAATTATTTCGTAAATTCAAGTTGTGGTTGTGTAGGCATGGGAAACAGGAAGGTCTACACCTCCAAATCAGCTTGGCAGGATTTCCATTCTCAGAGGTTGGTTTCTGAGTAAAACTGAATTTTGCCAATTATCAGCTTCAAACCTTGTGACCCCAACTCCCATCAAATTAGCACTACCACTCTGTGAACTTGTGAAGCCTCTCTTTAAGAGTAAATGGATTCCAAATTCCTCCCAGGACACCCTTATCTACGCCCTTGACTATGAATAACGAAATTCTAAATTTTTCCTGAAAATTTACTAAACGAATAATATCAACATTTTCGTATGCAGGGTAAACTGAATTCATTTTTTTCAACTGACTGCATAATATGCAACGTGAGAAACACTAAAGTAACAACGACCGAGCACAATTTTCTCTCGACGTTGTAAAATGAATCGAACACTAATTTTCGAGAAAATTTCAATGGTGATTTAATATTTTTTGTAGCAATACGATAAAGAGTAATAATTAACAATATGCTTACTCAACAAAATTTTCTCAAAGGGAAGTACCTAGAGAGCGAAGCAAGCAAAAATGCAATTTCTTATCGGATGAAATACTACCCACGTAATAATGTCACGATGATTAGATTATCGTTGATCTCTCGAGGGCGTACAAAATAGAGGGCTATCAGTTAGATGAAGGAAGGGGTAGTCGCCCCATTCAAAACCCTAGATGTCCTTTTTTTTTTTTCACAATATTTTCCTAATAAATTACACGTCTATTTTACATTTTAGGAATGAAATATTTATCTCTTTTTGCAACATGTGTACGAAATTTTAAATTTTCTAGGTATATATGAATAACGGCATGATGAAAGCAGGGTGGCCACATTGACCTAAAAAAATTACCCGTCACCAATCCAAAAATCTTAGTTTCAATTTTTTTTTTTAGAGAACGCCGATTTGGGTAGGTAATTAACATTAACTTATGAAATTTTTTCCTACGCATTCTGTTAAGTTTTGATTAAACGTAGGTTCAGTATCCTATTAAGGATGCATCTGTGAAAGGAATTTTGAAATTTAAAAAACCACTTATGTTAGTGGAGCGAGCAAAAAAATTTTTTATGTATTTTTGGTGTTATAAAACATAATATGTGGGGGCGTGAACCACACATATATGCGCGCACTTTGCAAGGCTATTGGCGACGGCGCAGATGTGCAGATAACATCGTAGATTGACAGAAGAGAAAAATTGATCAGTTTAATAGTGACAAAAGCAACTGACAAATCTATGTCTTTACATTTTTTCCCGTATTTTATTCAATAATTGGAAAATTAAGATATTGAAAAATTAAACTTTGGCACAGAAAAAACAAATCTGTCACTATCTGGACTGGATTTATTTTTTTCAACCCTTAACGGTTGGCTTATGAAATTACCTAGTGGACCGGTAAAATACCGGTCAAGCGGTCATCCTGGATGAAAGTGGCCAATTTCAGAAATCTTACTTTTCTCACTCCCCTATTTCTTTTTTTCACTTCCTTATTTCTTTTTCTCATTCTTTAATAATTTTTCTCACTCCCAAATTCTTTTTCGCACTCCTTAATTTTTTCCTCACACCTTGATTTTTCTTTCTCGCCCCCAGTTGGTTCCTCAGTTTTCCCACACCTTTAAACGTCTTATTTTCTTTCATTTAAATTGTTTCAATTTTTTTTCTTAAATTGATCAGAGGGAGCATTCGTTGAGAAATTGCTCACTTTCCGCCCTAGTTGCGTAATACACAGTTTTACGCAATAATCACAACTTTTTCTCGACTAAAGGCACCATGATCTTGTTTTCTCATAAAGGATTAAAAGATGACGATAATTATAATATTATAATAATTTTTACCTCATCGTAGGCTGACAATTGAACGCACAATGGAAAATCGATTATTTCAAAAAAGAATAACCTAAACGTGTACTATGATAATACGTTCGGAAAATAAAAGAGTAAATTCCACGTATGAGACGTCGTTGATGCGATGTGGTTGTCTGAGGGTTCGGAGCGAGCAATGTACCCAAAAAAAAAAATACACAAAAAAATGTAGAGGAATACACGATGACGACGACGTTGCTCCCTTCTTTTCTTTTTTTTTTGTTGTGTGTGAAAATTTTTCAACCGATGCCGTTGTGTATATCTGTGGTATACGTTACTTGAAGGCTCCTAAATCTTTGGAGCTGTCATATTCGTGTAAACGACGCTACAGAAACGCGTAAAAACGTGTGGATTAATGCGTACATAAGATGTCCGCCGTCGCCGCCACCGCTTGGACACTGGTCGTTATCTACCTTCCTCCGTCTTCTTTTTTTTCTCCCACTTTTTTTCCTCCATCTCTTCCCCAATACTAACTTCTGTTTTTACACCATCTTTCTCCTTCATCATCAACGCGCGCTTCTCGTTGTTCTCAACTAAACAGAAATTATTTTTACGGTTAAAATCCCTATTACTGTTCTTTTTTCTTTTTTTCTTTTTTTCTTTTTTTTTTTTGTTTCCTCGTTATATATGTACCTGTGTGTATAATTTACTATGTAGGCTGTATACAGCATACCATGGGCTACAAATTTGATCTCTCCTTCACTTTCGGCATAACCATAACGTGCTGTGCGTGTTTAAAACACATGTTTAGCGGTGCGAATATGAGTGGTCATTTCGCCACAAAGTCATCAGCTTCGAGTTTTTACACTTCACTAAAAGTACAGGTATTGCTGTACCTACACCACTCGGATACATACACGTTCCTAAAGCAAACACGCGCACACACACACACACACACATATATATATATACACCATCGACAGTAGATGTGTATACAGGTATAGGCCTAAAAAGGAGGACCATATGAGGAAGAATCAAAAATAATACCACATCTTAGTTCAAAAATTTGCGTCAGACCTCAATGCGCAGACGTCATTTGAATAAAATCGGCTGGTGGGAAGACGTGGGGGACAATGGCGGACGCTGCTACATACGCGATAACGATGGTATGTTCTTTCTTTCTTATTATTATTATTCTACTTTTTTTGCCCTTTCAACAGACCTTCTTCGCTTCTTCGATTAGCAGTAAGAGTATAGAATGAGAGAATGCGACGAAACCGTCATCAGTTGGGAACAAAATGAAGTAAAGATGCAGCGAAATAGAGTGAAGAAAAAAAAAAAAAAGATGAAAAAGACTGAAGAACGACGTCGGTTGTTTAATTAACGAGGAACGCATGCATCAGATTCTCACATACATACCGCAGACTGGTCGACGGCGAACTATATAATAATAATTGCTACAGCAAATATTTTAGCATTATATGGGTACGTAAAGACGTTTCTTAACCATTATGTTATTACGACATACACAATGCCAAACGATTTTCATAATTATGTCGCATCCGTGAGCTGGAAATGATGATTTTTCGAAACCGAGTCAAGAAGACGAACGGATATCGTGTAAACTCAGCCCGTGGCCCAATCAGCAAATATGGTGCAAAGCCAGCACAAGCAACGCACAGCTACCATACTTGAAGTCTTGGACCAGAGTACCTCTACCTACCAGTTTTCAAAACACTTCATTAGGTGTTTGCAAAAGGGCCGAATTATAGCGGTCTCAAAAAGTCACAATTTATCTTATCGATATTTTATTAATATTTTTTTGGCCTCTAACGATGTCGATTCGAATTGATAATTTTTATTCCTAATCGTAGTTGAATGGCCTTTTTTGTGGGGTGCGTTCAGAAACTTCAACTGAGTGACAACTGTATCCAAAATCAGTAAATTAGCCATTCAGAAATATAATCTAACTGCTATCTAACTCCGCATTTTTCACATTTGCTGCGTTCCGAAATTCACTCCAGTTGATGGTGGGCGGGGACAACTGTCACTCTATTCTGGAGAAGGTGAAGATTGTCACCTCGGTCGACAAAATAGTGATTGATTTGAATTTTTTGAAAATCAACATATCAACGCACTTGCAATTGGAAATAATGTTGTCAACCACAACCAAAGAACAACCGTCACCTTGAGCCATTCAGAAATTGAAGCTTTCAACTGGGCAACCGTGTTTTACGCTTTGTTAACTGTGGCTGCGCAACTAACAACCAGAATTAAGTTTTTGAACATGCCCCTGCTCGTTACATTCTCATTGGTAGTACTTTCGAGCACTTAAAATAGCAATCATTATTTTGTTTCAAAAAGTTGATGATTCAGCTTGAAAAGCTCGTGTGAAGAACTATCATGAGATACTTTTTCTTTTTTTTTGTTAAAGGAAGAAGAATTAAAAAAAGAAGTCCTTATTACCACCCTCTATCTCAATCCATATAATAGATAGGTACAAAATCACTGGTGGAAATAGACATTTCTCTCACACAGTTAGGAAACATGATATTTTAAGCACATACTAATATCATAGATTACAATATATTTTGGGAGGAAAAACTTCTCAAAATTTTTTTAAGGATACCACAATTTGGGCTACAACCTGGAACAACAAAAATAAGTTTTGAAAATTTCAGCTCAATCTTTTGACTAGTTCTGAAGTGACAGACATATAGATACAGATAAAAATTACCTTATATAAATATTTACAGTATACTCATCTAGGTACCTATAGATTTTGAATTTTGTAACTTTCTGAAGCTATATATCTGAAGAAGGGGGTGATGTGGAGACATGAAATTTTGAAAGCATTCTAATATTATTGAGTAACTGCAATATGATTTTGTGAGAAAAAATTCTGAAAAATATTCTGGGGTGTGATAAGGGTTAAAATTTACAACTTTTTTCCGAGGGGAACTAAGGACCTCCGAATTGTCTTAAAACCTATTCCGAAACAACACAAATAAGTCCTAATAATTTTAGCTTGATCTGTGAAGCGGTGTGAAAGTGATGAGCTAATAAACATATGTACATATACTCTCATATTTATATAGGTGTATATATATTGTATATGTATAAACTACTAAAAAAATCCTCATCTCGCACGAGAATGATAAGAATTGAATAAAAGAAACACAAAAAAATGTTTTTAAAAACTCATTTTTTGTAGGTTTCAATCAATTATTTTACTTGAAAACTTCTCCATTTTGTCTTTAAATATTCACATAATAAATTATCTTTATAAAATTGTGCGGGTTGTTGGCTTGGGGATTGTGACTGGCAACCCACAGGTTGTAAAAACAGCCATGCACTGTGTGGCTACAATGCCAACGGTATAGTCTAAGCACAACAGCACATACTATCTTCATCTACACAGCACTCCCCCAATGGTGCAACGCAAGCACCACAATAGAGGGTAGAGATAAGCTGCTGTGTATTAACACGCAGACTTAGGCCATCATGGCTTGACGCTACTCTAAAAAGGGGAATGTGGAGGGAGTTGTGTACTCATCGAACGTCAGTTTCACCAGTTCTGTAGGTTATTGGCTCAGAGATTCGAACCAGCAACCCACAGGTTGTAAAAACAGCCACCAACCATGTGACTATGACGCCAATGGTATAGCATACTGTCCGGATCCCCCAAGTCGAATAGCCCTTTTTCTCCACAAAAAATAACGCTAAACAAATTATTTCTGTAATATTCGGAAATATTCTGTAGCCTACATAACCTTTGTCGAGATAATATACAAGCAAAATTTCAATTAGTCCACTCTTGAAAAGTTAACTCTCGAATTCACCAATGGGTAGGTACATCAATTCGAAACATACAACGATGGTATAATTCTTTCGCCAAATCTATTCTGCTCAAAAGCTGAACAAGAAGGAAACAAATATGACAGTTTCAATGACATATTTTCATGGTGACCCTTCTCTAGGATTAGAACGTAGGTTACTGCATATTTCATAAGACCTTCTCGCATTTCAACACTCTGGCAATAGTAAACGCATTGACCGGGTAATTATTAAAAAAAATGCCAACTACATTTCTTCATGAAAAAGGAAAACGTGGAAAACATTCAATTATCACAATAGATGTACTCTTCACACCATTAAAAGCGTCACCTCATTCGCGTACAATGCATTCCAAAATTAAACGTTTAAAATCAGCTACTAGGTTTACTGATTAGAATTTGTTCCATCGTTCCCCTTAATGGTATAAATCGGAAATAGCTAGATTTTGCTGTAGACAATTAATTTGATCTAGAAACTTCATTTCGCAAATTTAATCACATTCTAATGTAATTACGATTCTGTTTTTTGCAACACGACTATAAATTTATGAGAACTTTTGAAAGAAATTCCATTTGTTTTACATTCACTGCGTGCAGATGTTAGCAGAGTAAAAAACAAACAAGAATACAAGAACAGAAACAAAATGAATTTTTTCATTCAGCCAAAGAGATTGTCTTACCAATCGAAATTTGAGCAACAGAATACATTATACAAGTTGGTACAGGTCATAAGCTCACTTCGAGGAAAAGTGGGTCAAGGGTATATTAGCATGTGAAATAACCTTCGCATCGTATCAAACCAAGAAAACATCCAAAATTTGGCCGTTTCGACATACTACGAACAACAAAAATCTCGGTTCTTTAAAGAGAAAGAACCAATTATTCACAATTTTCTACAAAATTTACTCTCTGCTTTCAATTTTCAACTTCAAATTCGTGTTATAATGAAGATATTTCACTTTCAACCTTTTCAAGGGTCGGTTATACAATAGGAAGTTAAACCCAAGTTAATTTGACTCCAGTTTAGGCTCAAAAGACCCTAATATATGAAACTTGGGAATTAAGTCGACCTCAGTTCTGAGGTTGGAGTCGACTCACTGTTGCACAACTGGTCTTGATAGTAGAGGTGCGAAAAATATCGATGTATTAGATATCGATACATAAAAAATATCGGAAAATATTGATATTTGACTAAATTAATCCCCACTCTATTCGATAAATGATGATATTCATAAAATATCGATATTTTGTACCACTACCTAATAGCGGTCGATTTTAATTGATAAGATTGATTTGGAATCGATGTATAAACTCGAGTAGATAGTCTAAATCAAATTATACGCCATCAACCAAAATAGAACAATAAGTACTTTAAAATTAGTTACTATAATTTGATGTCCTCTTTTTTGGAAACCATCAAGAGGGTTGCATAACAGATAATTGAAGGACAAATATAACGCGAAATTTAACTTTACTTAATCTCACGAAAAAAAAAAAAAATTATATGGGACTACAAAATATCCTGAAATGCATACGAAGTCAGCCAATTGGCACGAACATTTCGTTCAGTAAAAAATAGATAATGGCGTTTAAACGAGCAGAAAAAATTAATTTTTTGCATCATCTGTGAAAGACAAAACAAAACAAAAAACAAAAAAAAAACAAATGAATGGTCGTCAATCAAACGACATTAACCTACGACCTACGGATCAAATACGTATCCCAAGCAAGCATCCAAAGCTCGCGACTCACTTTAATGGTTCACTGTACCAGACCACAGTCGTATCATTCTTCAAACTCCTCGTCTTATCCTCAACCAGAGAAAAGAAAAAAAAAAAGAAAAAAAAGCCAAACACAAACAAGATAAATAATGGTTACTTTCTACATAAATCTCTCGTGCAACAAAAATAAATTCTAGTGCACTTGATTTGCCCCACAGCACCCCATCCAAAATACAACGCAGTCGTGCCCGTCTACGTGCAACATCCCATATAATGAAAAGGAAGCTGCGTATACCACGGCCAGCAGATGCATTTTTAATAAACCAGAATTGGTTTTGCCAGTCAATATTTTTCTACTTTTTATTTCTTTTTCTTTCTTTCTGGCTAGTCCGATGAAATGGCGCGATGTACACACTCCAAGAGAGGGGTCAACTAGGGGAATTTGTCGACACCATACCACAAAATTTGTAAAAAAAAAAAAAAAAAAAAAAAAAAAAAAAAAAAAAAAAACCTCATAGTTCACTTAAATAAGGGATGTAATGTAGAATGGGGATGCAGAAAAATACCTTTTTTTTTTTGTTCCGCTTCGTTTTTCATGATTTTGTCCGCGGCCGTTATTACCACAAATAGCAAAGAAAATATAATATATAAAAGCCTTTATTATCTGTTTTCTCCTTTTCACACGACGTATATTACACCCAATTTATGATCCGGTATTTACCCGAATACACCCCCTCCGAATATTTTCTGAACCTTGGAAATCACGTACAACGCAAATAAAGAAATAATAAAACAGAGTAAAAAAAAAAAAAAAAAAAAAAAAACACTAGGGGTTTACTTACGCTTTCATTGGTATTGGCAAAGCACGAAATTGTCTACATATGGTTCAAATAGAAACTGGTTATCACGAGCCATCTTAATTTTTATCTATAAAAACACAGAAACAAACGAAATATTGTTCGTTAAAATGTCGGAAGTTAAAATAATTACGTATAAACGCAGAGTTTGGAAGACTACCCTACATATAAGTTAATTTTGACTATAATCGTCGCTTCTACACTAACATTTTCACAATTAGCATTAGTGACGAGAAAAAGCAAAACCAAAAACCAGACCATGATACTCTTAGTCTGGGTCTTTCATCCAAACAGGTCGTACAGCCTCGGACTTGCTCTCGTATAGTCGAGTTTTGGTCTTGATCTTGCACAGTCTCGATTTCTATTACCGGAACTCTTCGAGTGGGTGTAACGATAATTTCATATAATTTCTAAATTATTCTCGCAAAATATATTTCTTACTTTACTTAGGCCTGGTTTTTCAATCCACAGTTACAAAATTTAATTGTCAGAAATCCTACTCAACTCTTAGTACTATCTGCCCGTTAAACTGATAACTTAACTGAGGATTGAAAAATGGACCCTTAAAATGTTGAAGAGGAAGTGAAGTACTAAGTGCAGTCGTATTTCGCTTGCATCCATAGTTCATAGAAATGGGACAAGGTATCAGCAAAAAACACACAATTATTGGATGTTGGTTCCCAATGTTGCGACTATTGTTTCATCATTATTCACATGCAACAAGGGAGAAACTGTCCAACTTGCGACCTTTCCTTCAAAGTTTGCTTTTTTTTATTTAGGTGTTTGTGGCCTTGATGCCGTTATTTGTGAAAGAATCGATAAATATTTTATGTAATACAAGATCAGAAAGACAATGTTTACGATGGTATTTTGGAAGTGAAAAGTAGCTCCTTTCATTGATAGATGTAATCTCGATGTAAATGAACGCGCATCCATGCAATAACGTGAAGTATCTTTTCACATGGAAGCACATTCACTTTTCATCGAGGTAGTGGTTACACGTTCCGAATGAAACGTTAAATCAGCCACAGTGAGGAGGTTGATATTTTGTTCAGTTTTTTATAACTTTTAAGAAAGACTCATCATTATAATAGAATTTTAACATTTCATTGCTTTCTGATCAATAATTGTATAAAATATCTTTTTCAATAAGATTCAAAAGTGAGCGTTTACATGCGAGGGAAGTTTGCAAAACAAGCGAAGCGAGTGAGCAATTCCCAAGTCATGTAAACTCACTTTTGAACCTTAGTGTGTAATATACGATTACATGCATATCATTTTGGGATTAAACTTTAAATATCACAAAACCTTACACAATTTCGTTGAGACTGATGAATATTTTGTGCGTATATCATCGCTGGATTCAAACTTAATATATTGTTAATTTTAATTAATTTATGATGCACTAAGGTTTTGTTCAAACACCTTTTCTATTTTGTGCAATTTAACCTCTAAGCAGGCAAAAAACTGAAAGCGAAGGTAGGTGAATTTATTTCACATACTTAGTTGTATTAATTTAAAAACTAAATCTTCAGCCTTTAAAATCTTGTCTATGATATCAAACAGGCTTGGAAATAAGCAAATTTTCAAAATTTGATGTGATCAAAAACATGAATTTCCAGAATCATCAGACCTTTTCCAGGATTTCCCTTCAAATATTATGTTTATCTAATGGGTACGTAACACCGTACATCAAATAAATGGAATATTACCAAGTCCATTAAAAAATATAAGAAAATCTGAAAATAACTTGAAAATTCATTTTTGCTTTTACGTAATTGGTATAGACTGGATAAAATCCATTTCTAAACTTTGTTCCATATCATCGGAGACAGTAATCACAGTAGAACACACGTACAGATTGGATTTAGGATAAAGGTTTTTCTAGACCCAGAACTACAATTGGATCAAAGTTTCATATTATAAGAAAAAAAAGAAGGAAAGCACATTTGTTCCATATTAGTGTTTATAGTCTGAAGTCCAAAAACTGTAAAACTGTGCAACACTTCATTATCAGTATCATCCAAACTGGAAATTATAATGGTGTTTTACCATAAATCAAAATAAAATTTAATCCTTGCATACTGAATAGGGATGATACTGTTTGAGAGATACTTATTACATTTATTGGAATTTATTCCACAATATTAGACAAGTTTATATAATTTGAGAATTATCATCTTCTAAAAACTTTTCAAATTGGTGAAATGGAAACCACCAATGTAGTGCTACGTAAATAAAATCTATAAAAACTATAGTCTATTACTAAAAATTAATGCCAAATTTCACACCTGAATTCTAAATGAAAATAACAGCGTTGTGGAGATTCTCATTACATTTGAATAATTTATTCCACATAATTAGTCTGATGAGTATAGTGGAAAAATCAAGATCTTCCATAATCTTCTCAGTCAGAAGAAATGTATCCGGAAATTACAAATTACAAAAAATGAAACTTTTCTCAAATCCAGTTCTGTGAAAGTGCTTACTAAGTTTTTGAATCCAGGACCAGGAACATCAGTATCCTGAATCCAATCTATACGTGTGTTCTACTGTGATTACCGTCTATGATGGTATGGACCAAAGTCTAAAAATGGATTTTGTCCAATCTGGACAGATTACGTAAAAGCAAAAATGGATTTTCAAGTCTATTTTTAAGTTTTTGTACTTGTTCAAGCATGGAGTTGGGAAATACTTAATTTGTTCCATGTATGGTGTTACATACCCATGAGATAAAAATAATATTTGAAGGGCAACCCTGGACAACCTCTGATAATTCCAGAAATGGAGGTTTTTGATCACATAAAATTTTGAAAATTTTCGTATTTCCGGGCCCGTTTCATCATAGAAGATTTAGTCCTTGTATCAGTACAACTAAATATGTGAAATGAATTCATCTACCTTCACTTTCCATTTTGTAGTCACTTACAGATACTCCCCATTCTAAATCCATAAAATGGACATATGTTTACTGAACGTGCGCAGTAGGTCTTTTTTTGTCTGTTTTTAGTCTCTTAGTCCTGGGAATTCAAAACTACATAAACACGTTCGTGCGAATGTAGTAAAATCTAGTGAAACTCATGTCCATTTTAGAGCTTTAGACGTTACCGTTGGCACAGATTTTCGTGTTTACCTGGGTATCTCCAGTACTAAATGATCGAAGGTTCCTACTAGCGATTTAATTTAGCTCTGCCAAAACCAGCTTCCATAATCGAGTAGTCTGCGTGTACACAATTACAGTATTTTTCTTTATTGAGCTACGAATACAAATTAGTCTACACGATTCACGAATAGCTTCTTTTCGCAATTTAAGCAAAAAAATTTCTCAGGTAATTAAAATAAAATTTTTGTCCTCACGTATAACTTTTTTACTAGACTTGTAAATAGAAATTTAAGTTTCACCAACTATAACCTAACCCCCTTCCACGTGAAAATATTTTATAATATGCTCTTACAAACGTTTTCATTTTTACGACGACGACGACGAAGGAAAACTGAAAGGCGTCTACTAATTACGTATTACAAATGGACTGAAATGGGGGGGGGAATGCATAAAACATCATCAACTTTCAAAAAAGAAAAAAGAAAGACAAAAGGACAAAAATTATCAAAACGAAAATAACGATTATGCTTTTAAACTTTCAAAAGGGCATCAATAAAATGTAAATAAACCGAGAACGAAGCTTTTAATTATCGAAGAAAGAAGTTTTTAAAAGGGCGTCGAAATAAAAAAAATAACAACAACAAAGAAACAATACACACTTAGATGGGGAAAAGAGAATAGTCTTTAATGAAATTTGACAGTAGCTCTGAAAATTATAACGTTTCAAATTCTCAACTTTCTAAACAACCACTGTCTATAACTTTTTAGTGTTTAATAGTACCCTGACAAAATGCCCATAAACATAGACGGAAACTTGTTGTGTGGTCGTCAATTCTCAGGTTTCGACCAGCACAAAACAAAAGAGGGTAAGAGCCAAAAATAATCTTTAGGAAGATGAAATCGATTAAAAGTGGAAAAAGCAAACTGGCGAAAAAACGTTTAAATTGTTCGGATATTAAAATAAATGGTGGTAAAAAAGTGGTGTACAAAATTGTACAGATCCACCAATATGTAGTAATGTTGGCAAATCATATTACAAGGACCGCAATTCGAACTAAATTAGCAGCATTTTGGTAAGAAAAATGGCGTGCACGAAAATATTTTTAATGATTTTTCAATACCAAACTTTCCTTAAGTGGGTTAAAATTCTGTTTTCATCACCCTATTTGGCCAATTTCATAAAAATTAGTTCTTCGAAACATTGTTGCATCTGAAAGATTGAAAAATCAGTAAAAGGTCGAACGTGAAGACTAAGAGGAATAATAATTAGTCTAAAACTTATTAAGTAAGAACGCTGCATAGTCAAGTCAACGAAATTAGGCGTTATGGTGGTAAATTTTTTGTAGTTTTGTCGACTCCGGGGATTTGTTTGAAGGTATTTGGAGATGAATCTACAAGAAGTCCTGGAATCTTCGAGGTTAGCTAATTCGAAGGGACCTTAAAATAAGAACCTTGTTACGGTTTTGTGAAAATATTTGGCAAACGGTTGATTACACGCCTAAAATAGTTCGGTATAAAAATTTTCTCCAATAACGTTGGAATTCATTTTTTTCCTACGTTTCAAAGTTTTCGAGTAATTTTCTTGTCAAAAAGCGACGATTCAGAAGTTACAAGCCCCAGGAATAAAATAATTTTTCTAGGCATTATTGCTCTCGTCTGGTAGTGTTCCAAAGTGCAAACATCGCCAGCTTTGGAAAATTTCAATACCATTTTCTTCTCTAGAATACCTCATCAAGCATTTTCCCACGTTCATATCAGAATATAACCAACGTTCGGCATTGAGACAGCTTCCACTGAATTCTGTTGAAAGGGATGAACAAAAACGCTGGAAAACGAAAAAATTGAGTTTTTCAAAATTCCTAGGATAAAATTGGAAAAGTTGGCCTATTTTATCAAAATTTTGATCACAAATGAAGGATCATTCGATTATCGTATGATAAAATTGTGAGAAAAACTTATACCTACTACTTAATTTTAGAAGATAATGTTAGTGAGAAGCAATTATGCCTTCTTGTCACTCCTTTTGAGTTTCAAGGTAGAAGTTTTAAAGATATAATTATGATACTAACAATATAGGCTAATGCGATGAAAATCAATTAGATAATCCAGCTGAACACCGATGGACAGGCCCCACAACTCGGTAGTCTGGAGAGTCTAGAACAGCATATTTTCTCCAACATTATCTATAAAATTTTTTCATCAGCCATAAATTATAGTACATTGAAAAATATGAATAACTAATTTATTCTTCATTTAACAAAGTCATTATTAAGTACTTAGTATTATTTTCGAAAAGAGGAGATCAAAAACAATTAATGTTGTAGTGTGCGAAAGTCCAGATGAAAACACAGACACAGTGGTAAAAAAGATAGAGAGTAAAAACCAGAAGAGAGCAAGTACGGTACGGACATAATATGTTGTATACGATGATCGATACAATCAAATTAAATTGAGATTGAGCACACACAGACTTGCTTCATACACATACTTACACAACAAAGGACTCATAAAAGGATCAACACATTTTTAAAAACATTATCATACATTGAAAAATTAATATACGAACGAAAAAGAGAATCCAAAACATGTCAACTGATTTCAAAATTAATATAATCACGCACAAATTTACTCATGAAGAACTGAGATGCCGACGTATTTAAAAGCCAAAAACCATAAACTAGGACCACGATTAAATTAAAAGATATCAAAAGGAATTAAATTTTGAATATAAATTTTGAAAATGAAATATGAAAAAGAGGCCATTGTGCAAGACATGGCGAAGAATTTAAAGTAGACGAGCTTAAGGCAACAAGAAAAAGATGGTGGTTTGAATTCCTGGTGGCCAGCAGTAAATAACTCCATTCATTAAGAGAGCCCAAGAAATAAAAGAAAATAAAGAAAAAAAGTCAAAATATGGTCCCACACACTACAATGTAGTATAAGACAACAGCCCATAAAATAGAAAGAGTGAAAAAATTAAATGCAACGATCCTTAGAGAACCAAAAAAAAAGGGAAAAATAAAAATGCGCTAAAAAAATTTAACTATTTTAAAATCCATTCATTTTCCAGATTTTGCTGAAGAAATTTTAAAACGGCTATTTTACTCTTTTTATCCCATTTTTACTTTCATTTTTTGAAGTTTGTTCAATTATCTTTATAATGCTTTTTCGTTTCCTACTAGGTTCATCAGCATTAGCGGCAATTTTACTATAAAACAAACATTTTTCTAAAAATAGCTCAAAAACTATCGAATCGATTCGAAAATAAATAATAGAGGACCATCATGGGGTCACCCCCATCATTTGAAAAAATACTTTAATGAAAATCGATCCGGTAGTTGTCCCGAAATTCGTGGACAAACAAACATACACTCGGGTCAAATTGAGAACCTACTTTTTGTTTTTGAAGCCGGTGGAAAAATGAGTTTCCTACGACGACTGAAAGACGAGTATTAAAATTTTTGAAAATTTCTTAGCCGCTGCTTAAACGTAAGACTGAAAATTAAATTTATATCAGACAGAGCTACATACCTATTATATCTACGTATTAGGAATTTCTTCGTACAGGTATACGACGTATCAAACGATTTACATTTAATATTTCGACAAGGCCTATTTCGCATCATTTGACACTGATCTTATCAGTGATTGAAGGACTCTCCACTACTGACTGCGTTTCACAATATCGAATTACCGAATATACTTTGACTACGAATACGATTATCCTCCCTACAGGGAATACCGTTTACGACTTTCGAAAAGTAATAATTTTTACTGATTAGCCCCTTTAAAATACATTCTGTCAGATCGCTTGCAAATTAAGTTCAAATTCGATCAAAAATTCAGAAAATATTATTCAGATTTGTTACATCACCAGCAAATCATCAAATTTTCAACGTTGAAATTCGATCCTTCTTTCTTTTTTTTTTTTTTTGGAAAGACCTCCAACAAATTCGATGAATTCTAAACTGTATCAAGAAGATTTCCATGGTTTTCTTCTTCTTCTTTTTTTTTTTTTTTGTCCCAATCAAATCAACACCTAATTATTAAGCAATAAATTAACATTCGCTTGATTGGACCAGACAACCTACGAATTGTAAATTCTCACCCGCAAAGCGTAAAACTTTTTGGAACACAAAACGCGTCCAAAACGAAAGATAATTATTGTTCCCCTTTTGAAAATTACGAACATCTGAACCACATTCGAACCACATTGACGAATTAATTAACTAAATTACGGAAACAAAATGAAAACTTTCCCGTTTTTAAAAGGTCGCATTATTTCAAGGGGTGCAGTACACTAATCGACACGAATTCAAAATCAATGAACACAGCGGGACCGTGGCCAAACCATATTTTCAGGAGGGGCAAACATGATTCGTAGGGTAGCAAAAATTTTTTAAGTTATGAATTTCAAAAAGAAACAAGCATTTAAAAACAACATACGTTTAATAACACTAAGTATAGACTATAATAGACTACAAGTCATACTTATTCCAAAACTTTTGACAATTAAAAAAATTGAATTCTATAGTCTATCCTAAATAAGAACGATGTGACGTCCTAGTGACATTCACAATTCACAGCAATATAAAGTGCAAAAATATATTTGAAAACCACATTTTTGAATGCAGTTTTCGTTGAATAGTACGAATTTATACCTTCCTCACGATGCATCTGCTCATATGACGTCACATCTTTCTTATTTGGAATAGACTATAATTATACTTTATCTCAAATAAGAACGACATGACGTCACAGAAACAATCACCTTTCACAGCTACGTAAAGCGCAAAATATTGGTGTAAACAAAACAGTTTTTAATGCAGCCTTTGTTGAATACAGTAAATTTCTACCTTTTTCTCTCCCCTCCAGTCTATCAGCTCATATAACGTCACATCGTTCGTATTTGGGATGGAATATAATGCTTCAATTCTCAACCAAATCATTTATGTCAAAGTCAACATGACATCATTATTAATTCACCTCAAATCAAAGTTAAAATGTAGATGATGTCATTGTATGTTACAAACAAATGTAAAAATGACCTCAACTCTCAACAAAGAACGATGGGAACGATGACGTCGTCGTTCACCTTTAAACCTTGTAATTATACTGATAATGCTCTTAAATTATTTACAGCAGATGAAGAAGATTAAGCTATTAATAGCTCTGTTTAATAGGACAACATCAATTTACACCAACCTACATCAGGAAGGCCATTCCACAAATGTAAGAATATTATGTGACTTTGTGCCAAATTTTACTTCAGTATTTTTGGAATAGCCCTACCGATGTAGGTTGTTGTAGCTTGGAGTAGTTCTAATAAACATAGCTTATTTCTTTATGTCCCTTGAACTAAAAATAAAAAAGCCACACTTTAAGGCCTACGTGATTGCAAAATTTGATGTGCACACAAATACAAAAATAAAATTGGCGAAGAGGGATACGGCTGTATTCATGCACACTATGTATGCACAGAACCACACGCTTACATACACAGAGACATTTTTTTCTTCCCTCTTTCATCGTACTAAAAATTACACCAAAACTGCACCAAAACTAGTGTCAAAAATATTTTACCCTTAATTTTTTACTCCTTGAGTGAAAATAGAAATGTGCACCAGATTAAAAATATTTGTAAAAAACAAGTTTTATTTAATGTAGGAACTGTAACAGCATAAAAGATGTCATATTGTACCTAATAGAATAATCTGTATGGTTACACTTTACCCAAGTATATTAGTCTTAAAAAAGAGTGCTAATACCTCTAAATGTTATTTATTAAAAATAATTTACTGTCCACCCTCATATGGAGGACCTAAACTTTCTGGAATCAGTCTTTAGATAAAATAATTCAAGCAGGAGTAAATTTTGAGAACAGTGTTACACAGTCTCAGTTATGAAAGTAAAGTGCCATCTATTGTATGACAAACATGAGTTTATAAAGGTACTATATTTTGGGGACATGTTTCTACACTGTGGTTTATATGGAGTAGGAATATACAAATTAGAGGGACTCGTGTATTCGAGGGACCAGCATAAATGGAGTCATTGAATACCATTAGATATTGTCTGTGTTTACAGTAATATTCAAACAATAAGAAAGAAGAAGAAGATAAATTTGTGAAGGAAGAAGAAAAGTCAATGGAATTTGGGGATATTGTGAAATAATATCACCTGTGTACAAATATAGTCGTCTGTAATTTTTATGGCCAACTATATACGTTACAGGTACTTTTTCTTTTATTATGTATATCAAAACTTCAAGCTATAATTGAATATAAGAGTGTGGAGCGCTTATCCAACTTACCTTTTCCCTGATTAAGTAGGCCTATTTTCAATTTTCAAATAAGCACCTCAAGCTTTTATTTTCAGTCGTGGCCTGAAGTTTTTATTCACCCGCATAATATGGTCGGCTTTTAGGAAGATCTCACCAAGTCTACTTTTTTTTCAAAATTAAGTTATTCATATCGAAAAATCAGAAATAAAAATCTTTTTCAACTAGTAGCACTCAATTAAGCCAAATGTAAACAGCCAGTTGCTAAATGTGGATTAAAATAATTCACCAATGCCTAAAATATTTTTTTTGGCTGGTAAAAGTAACTATTACCTACTTGCATATAATTCTTTAAGGACTTGGTGAAGTATACTTCACACTCATCTAAAAACTTGATTTTTTAGACCAAACTGAAATTTTGTTTTTGCACACCAGAACAAGTTGAAAAATGTGACTTGGTGTCCTATTATTTATTTATTAATGAGGAAAAATTGTTCTTTTATTTTCAGATTTTTTTTACCCATTTTACTTTTTTTGGAACTTCAAATTTTTCTCAGATTCAATTTAAAAATAACACGCATGTGCACACAACCTTTCATTTTCATGCTTGGGTACACATTAACTAACTGACAGATATAGTGATATTAAATATTGATAAAAAATAGTATGATAAACATCAATAATTTGATGTCAAGTATCGATATTATCAATAATTATCGATACTTTTAGAGAGTTGAGTTTTTTAAACTTTGATTTGAGTTTTGAATGTTGTTGAGACCACCAATCCACCTCCCCTCTCGCTCCTGCAAAAAATTGACTATTATATCTTTGCTTGCGGCTACATTGTTACACTATTTTGCAACTCACTCGTCTATCTCCGTACATGTTTGTTTATCTTTTACTCTTTATACCATGTACATAATTTACACCTCAGCTGTAATTACACACATTTCTGAGATGTTACTTTAAGTACATCTTTATTTTGTTTATACAATTACTCAACTTCATCGATCCACAACCTCCATAAATGTTGTTATCAGTGTTCCTATTTCATTTTCAATTTCAATTTTTTTTTTTTTTTTTTGGATTTTAATTTGGAGTTTGAAAGTTAAGACTTGAGACAGAAATCAGAATATTTGGTATTCGATATCCTATCGATAATGAAATCAGGTATCAACATTTTTTATAGAGGATGAGGACCGGTGATGACACATGAAAGAAGGTTTTATACGAAGTTACGTCCAAGAAGCGAGTGTATTTTAAGAAAGTTACATAATTTAAGCAAAGGTACAATTTAAGTGTGATAAACGAATGTAAATTGAAACGGACAAGTGAGCGGCGGAAGCGGTAAATCAGTGTAGCCGCGAACAGATATATATATTATGTATTTAGTTAATCGTGTGTTCGTAGGAGTGAGAGGGGAGAAGGATTGGTGGTCTCAACACTTTTTAACACTCAGAGTTATCGATAATATCGATACTTATCGATTAGTTGGCCATCGCTAGATGGATGAACAGATGCACAGAGACAGGAGTGAAGTTAAATAAAAACTCACAAAAATGTTATCACACTTCGACGTTTTTTCTGTGTGGGCTATTTTTGTGGAAGAAAGACAGTTCTTTGGGGGGCATGATAGTGAGATAAAACTTTTTTTCGGCTTAGACTGGCAATGTATCATTCGCTGTACTTAGTATAAATCAATTAGGCTAATTTTCCGGGGTGGGAGCAGGGGCGGGGAAAATATTTTGCCAGGCTCACCCGTAGCTTCGCCACCGATCCCGGAACGCAGTACACTATTTACAATAATTTATGTTCGGCATAATAAATCATTTTTTAAACCTTGTTAATATTACCTAGTATTATAAAAGTGATCTAAATGCAAAAACATTATACAAAGGTCAGTAACATTTAACTTCAAATTAATTATAGAGAACAAAAAAAAAAAAAAAAAAACAAAGATAGCAATACAGTAGCCAGTTTTTCATCATATTAAAACAACAAGCACTCGCGTATACCTTATTCCATGGCTAATTTTTTTCTGCTTTATGAACGAGAACTTTTTTAATACAAAAATTTGTGATACGTAGGTACCTACGTTCGAATTTATAAAATGAATGAGTTAATATACATTTATTATACTTTTATCTATTCTATTTCCACTTCTTTTACCTTTCACCCACACGGGTCGCCAACGTGTTAAATTTATGGGCCAGGAAATGTAACTCAAAATGATTCGAGTAGAAATTAGGGAGAGAGAAAAAAGAAATTAATATATTCATATAAGTACCTACATTAAATTAGAAAGAAAAAAAAAACACAAAAAAACACAAAAAAACAAAAAAAAAACAAAAAAACAAAAAAAAAACAAAAAAAAACATAAAAAAAAGAGAAAACCTTCAGCCTTTACAGCCAAAAGGCTTACGATAAGAGGTGGATGTACCTGGGAGAATTCAAAAATCAAAGGTAGGTAATCATAGCCTCCATCAAAATTGAAGTGTTTAATTTAAAACAACTATCAGCGAATGCAGTCGCTTATTCAGGACGTGATTTATGTGAAAACGATTCAATTTGTAGGTGCTAGAGATTTGATTTTTTTCATTCACTCTTTACTTTTTTTCTTTTTAAAACGATTTTCGTTTTTTAATAAACGTCGAATGAATTTCGGTCGTACATGTTTTCTAATGGTTACACGCACCGAGGAACCCCTTTAAGATAATGGTGCAGATGCGTCGCACTGATATACCAGAAATACTCGTTCCTCATCGGAACCTCTCTAGAAGAGGGCTTTCGGGTCGAGGACAGAAAAGGTAATTAAGACGAGACAAGTCTTTTTAAATGGATATCACACTGGTTTATTTGACTGCAGTCGGGGGTTGAATCGTAAAAGTTTCACGCGATAAAAAAGATGAAGAAGACGCCAGTATATGGGGAGATTCCAAATTAGCACATACGTAAATTACGCTCTGTTTTTCCTCAAAGGACTCCAACAGAGGGAAGTTTATATAGAACTGTATCAAATGAAGTGCGAGAAAGAAATTAAAAAAAGAAAAAAGGTTTATTTCAAGCTAGAAATAATTAGTGTCGAGAGTTCGGTGAACGAAAGGGGATGGTATACGTTACAGAAAATTCGTATGGAAATTTCCGTTTCAAGAACAAGTTAGCTCCGGAGACTATAATGGAGTTGAAAAAGTGTGATTACAGCGATTTCATAGAAACCCCTACATTTTTCAACATATTCCTTGAGGTGAGTGGAAAAACCTTGGTTAGCCTACATATAACTGGGCTTAGATTTCGCAATTTTAGGACAGATCAACGGCTCACTCAGCCTGAAATTAGGGTAAAAAAATAAAAAGATTCTAGCGCAGCAGAACTTCGCTAGAAAATTGGGTTTGCTAATTAATCCACAATTCGATATCTTAAGTTTATCGCTGAAACGAAAATAGAGTTGAAAATTTCATAAAATTATGAGAAACATTGTAGTTTTTTCAGAATAATGGAAGAACCACTTTTCCAGCAATTCGTTTAACTGATAAGCCAACAAAGACCTAATTCCTACTAGACCTGTCCTGTATGAATAAGGACTACTTTTCGAGAAAATTTCAGCCCTATCTGTTTTGTAGTTTTCTAAAAAAAGTTATCAAAAGATTTTCTCCAGTAAATTTTCTTTTCCAATATACTCTGAAACTATGAACTATCACGCACGAATCGTCTTTTAAATTTTGAGACTATACGAGGGCTATATTTCAGTCGGATCCCTTTTGTAGTTTTCTAAGAATCGTGGAAAAACCACTTTCTTAGAAACTTTTTATTCTCCAGTTTTCTCAGCAACTACTGAACAAATAGGAATCAAACTTACATCAGATCTGGTCAAATATAAGGACTACATTTCAAGAGATTTCAGTCCTATCCCATTTTTAGTTTTCTCAAAACCGTGAAAACAAAATTCTTTTCAGCATATCTTTCTTTTCCGATTTTTTCGGAAACTACCAGACTAATAGCGATCAAACTTCTATGAGACTTTTTCCTATATGAGAATAATTTATAGCGAAAATCTCAGCCTAATCCCTTTCGTCGTTTTCTCAAAATCCTGGAAGAAACGATTTTCCAGAAATTTTTTCTTTTCCAATTTTCTACAAAACTACTGAACCAATAAGCACTAAACTCCTACCAGAGTTGGTACTGTTTTTAATAAACATCTTTCGTGAAAATTTCTGTCCTATTCTTTTTCTAGTTTTCTGAAAACCGTGAACACATAATTTGGGTGATACATATAATTATACATGAATAGGTATGTTATATATAAAAGCCACTTCTGTAACGCTATCACGTGACCATAGTTACAGATATATATTATATTTGCTATAACTATAGTTCAGTTTTAGTCTAACTCTAAGTCATTTTTTTCGTAACTGTGCACCTGATTAACTCATAATTTGGCCATATTTATGGTTGAATTATCGCTGCGTAGCAACATTGGGTTCTCTCTAGTGTATATATTAAACATGAGGTACATACATAATTATACAATATACGTAACAAAAAATTAGGTCAAAATTAGAAAATGATACCAATCTTTTTCTTTTTTTATGAAACGAATAATTTTCATAATCCCCACCCCTAACCCTTTTGCAAAACGTAAATTTTAACAACCCCTTTCAAGCAAACTGGGAAAAACATGAGGCTGTGAGCTGGCACAATTTTAGTAAGAGGGACTCATATAAATATTCCCCAAAACACTTCCCCAAAGAAATAGTGGACAAGGGTAGTCTTACATTTTTTTTGAAAATTATCGTAATTTTTTTTTTTTGAAATTTACGGGAGCTTGGAACCCCCTACCCCCCACTGGCTATGCCAACAGGCTGTGGCGTGGCACAGACGTAAGTTTTCCCTGAATACATTATTCTCGCCCTCCCCTCTCAGTATTTCAGCTATAAAACCTTTTCTAACGATACTGATTCTATTTTATAACTTCATTTTGTTGGGATATTGGGGAGTATTTTTAGTAGAGTCAAATGCTTAATTGCTGAATTTTGATAATATATTATCGAAGATACTCGAGACTTCGATAAAACCATGTATGCGAAGCACAAAGGTGGTATTAACACGTTGCTAATCGTTACTTTTTATGGAGTAAGAGTAGTCAAGTTACATGAAGCAAAAAATTGCCTATTTTCAAAATTGAAGGGGCTACAGAGATATTGTAACGGCCAAAAGAAGTGGTAATGTACCTAATTAGAACCACTTTCGATGTTACACCATACACGAAATATCACGTACTGAAAAGCAGTAATACTTCTAAAATAATTTAAATATTCTCATTTATCATCCACAAACTATAGTGGATCTTAATGTATTTCAGAGACTCAATAATATTTTAAAACACACAATTGAATTAACACATTTAATAAAATAATGATTTGTACAGTACAGTACATAAATTATTACGTTAATATTTATACATATAGTATCACAATCCGTTTGACAAGACTATCTGTTCATAAGAGACTTCTGCTAGAGAGGTTCCAGATACTTAGAAGTAACTGTCGAAGAACTGTGTTTTATTCCTCTGAATCGAGGGTTTATATACTCATTCAGGGTATGTAAGCGTACGTGTCGGATAGACTAAGTAAGGTAGGGTGTTGTTATTACAGGGTTGTGCTGACTCGTAGAATACTTGAGGGACAGGCACAATTAGGTCATGAGTATACAGACAGTATATCAATATTCATAAAATTAAATACGGGTAAATTAGTGGATGTTTATAAAGAGTTATAGGATGATAATTGTTGATAAATATCTACGTTTTTGGTACTCGAAAATGTGTGGACGAATATGTTCGTCATTTCTAAAAATAGACGAAAATATACGTTACAGATATATCATTTTCTGCGTGCGTGAGCTCAAATGTATTTGATGCGATGTGACATTTCTTCACATCACCTTCAATTTTCCTATGATGTACTCGACCACCGTTGAAACCTAAGCCATTCAAATTTCGATAGAATATTGTTCATGTTGACACAGATACGCTCCCACAGAAGTGCCTTCGTCTAACCAATCGGCTGTCACACATCCACAGAATCACAAGTCGGATGCGTAACAAGTAACAAGCACGTTTGTCCCAGGGAAAACAAAATACAACTCGTTCAAAATTCAAAGGCCTATATAAAGGGTCCTGGAGGTTTGGACCACTTCTTTGCTCCGCCAAAAGGCTTGAAATAGTGAGTGTTTGTTGATGGTGGTAGCATTTTAATGGGGGGGGGGGTCACATGAGACGGTCGAGAAAATGTGGACCGCCCTCACCTCACGATTGAGTTATCTACGCTCTCAATTCAAACGGCGTTCTATATACGTAAGAATAATCCACAGGATTCAATTTCTCAACAATTTTTCTCTATTCTTTAGGGAAGACGGTTTAGTGAGGGTTTATATCATTTTTTAGCGATCAAGTTCCTAACCAAAGGAAATAATTAAGATGATCTACAATAATACTGAACATAGTCGCACCTCTAAAATCTCACACACACACACACACACACACAGACGAAGCTAGCCTGGTGTAAAAATATGTAATTCACACAAAAATTATGTTGATCTGAGCAGAGCCTGGCATCGACTATATAGCAGTATTTTATTGTTGGTATCAAACAAATCACGCATTTCACAAATCGAAAACTCGTTTATTTTCCAAAACCGTTTATTCAAATTTATTGGACGTAAATTGAACAAAATGTATTCGAAACTAGTTTTTATCTTCCACATTTAATTAACAAGAGGAATGGAGAACAGAAAGGAGAAAAGGGAGAAAAAACTACCGAAATGCGCCTCAGATGAAATTCGATTTCTCGTTATCGAATTTTTTTCAACTCGTCAAGATGGTCGATAACAGTGAGCATCGACAAATGGTCGTAATTTACAATTTTCCGATTTCACGCAGTAGTCACGATGTTACTTTGTCTCGAAGGTTAAAACGTTTCATTAAAAAATAAAGGGCTATAAATTTTACCCAACCCCTACATGTGTGTGTGTGTGTGTGTGTGTATATATATGTATATATATATATATATATATTACAGCGAGGGATTCAAAACGAGTTTTCGACAGTTCTGTTCGACCTTCCTCAACAGAAATAAGGTCTTCACGTACAACTACGCCACTGCACTATCGAAATACACACCACACATACAGGTTCTCTCGGATCGAATATCAATATAATACTGCAAATTAGCGACGAAAATGATAAAAAGTATCCGACGAGAGGAAGACCGGAGGTGAATCACCGCCGGACAAAACGACGACGAATCGAAAATAGAAACTAGAAAGAGTAGATATTCATTTTTACAAAAGTTTAGGCTGCAAAGTTGGGTGTAGAGATTGTAGCGAACGTCCGAATACGAGGGTCGCCCACACGATATCCACCACTAAATGGATGGATGCGGGCGACGAACTGGTTGCCCACAGATGCCTACACAAATTTGATTTACCGCCTAATACGCGTAAGTGTGTCTGCGATTGTGTGTAATAGTATAGGCATTTAAGCGCACACGTAGGTACGTGGAAAAGCTAAACGTGTAAATGCGGACCTACAGACCTATAGTATTTATACGAGTACACCTTCAACCTTCTCTAGCGGATACCAATTGGAGCTGCTGGATGCTGGATGCTCGCTTCTCGACTCGCTCAGTTTTTTTGGTTTGTTTTTGTTTTTTTTTTTTTGTTTTTTATGGCACACGTCAGCTACCAGCAAATTACAAATTTCTCCAGGCTTTACTGAAAAATTTTTTTTTTTCTTGTTGTTGAACTATTCGCGCGAAACCACCAAAAAATTAAGGGCATAAAAATAAAATAAACGAGCGAACGGATAAAAGAAGACCCATAAGTATACGATCGCGGATCAGCGGGTATGCCACTCGAGAGTCGAAACCGTATCCATAGAGTTTTAATGGCGGACGAATACGATTTTCGGTATACGTATAAGACGAGCGCAATAAAACAGCTGCTCGCTACACAATGGGATGTCTAGTTTCAAAAATTTAAAAACATAATTAATCTACCGTTACGTCGAATTAATTTTTTACAACCGGCACAGAAGTTCCAATTTGATCGTTAAATCAGCGAAACATGTACATATATATGCATAATATTAGATACGTATATATATGTGTGTGTGTACTGGAGCTGCGATAGTGCAATAATATTTTTTTCTCTTAATTTCGTACTTTTTCCTCGCTTTTTTGGTATACCCACACGACTCTTCGAACGAGAGGTAATAAAAAATTAGTCGACAGTATACAATATAGGTACTATCTATAGGTGTTGGTCGAAGACGCAGCAATGCCAAAGTCTACAATTCGAGGTCGAAATGTTGAAGATCAGCCGTGCTGACGATAGCGCATTGAATTTTTCGCTTTCAAGAACTTTCGAATTTCACCAATGATGAGATTTCGTGTTTTGGGTTTTTGGGAATAATTTAGCGATGCTGGAAAAAAAAAGGCAGGTTCAAGGTATACGTATAATTGGCACCTAAAACCACCCGATATCTTCAATTTGATGTGGGTAAAGGTGCATCCACACGAGGATGATCAGCTTGTTCTGCCTGGATGATCATTCAAAGATGAAAGAAGTGTAGATGTTGAGATGATCAGCTGAGTGAAGCTGACTGAAGCTGATCAGCTTCGATCAGCCATTCATCTGCGATCGACTTGGGTAGCGGTCTGTCAAAGGTGATAAAAGAGTGTGGACGTTGTTGCATTATCCACTTTCATTCAGGTTGTGCTGTTTTCCGAATTTACATAGGAGAAAATACTTTAAATTCCCTGTGCTGATCAGTAAACTGAACACAGAAAGCTGAACAAGTGTGGACACCCCAAGTTTTTCATCTACGGCCGGTCAGCGCCTGGTCAGCCCAGGCTGATCATCCAGGCAGAATAAGCTTATCAGCCTCGTGTGGATGCACATTAAGAAGTAATCACTAAAACGCTCCATCATTCTAACCACAGTTGGTCTTTGCAAAAATTTCAGTGAATTTATCTCAACTGGCGATTGAATTCTTGGAAAAGCCGTCCACGTTCTAACCGCGAGTCCTCGATAGTACTGCCAGCAGAAAATTGTTCAGTTTGTCTAATTATTCATGTTATTGACGAGCACCTTAATTGCAAATCTTATTCATCAGTCACCACCTTTGACTATATAGCTTAATGGACTGTTAGAACTGATAAAATCTTGAAGGTAAACAATGCAGGCGTTACTTTTTGAAAAAGGTACTTTGTGTGAAAACTGAATTTGTATTGAGTTATATTTTTGTGAGTAACGTTTTAAATATGATTCGTTTTTCTGACTGCCTCTTCAAATCTCCAAATAACGAAAATTATTCACAAATTAGTTTGTGAAGTATTATTTCAGTCTTCAGTTCGTTTTTTGATCAATATAACGTCATATTTTTCGATCCATTTTCATATTTTTATTCATCAGAAACAAATTTTACCGTGTTAATTGATATAATTAATCACTTTTCATTCATTAATTGTGTGTATTATCGTTAAAGTAGTTTTCTGTTCTTTATTATTTTGTTTTTTTATCAGTTGTATTGATTCAGTTTGATCATAAATCATTAATTACTTGTCATTTGTAATTTGTTTTGTGATTTTTTTTATTCTGTAGCATTAATTCAATTGTTTTATTCATTTTTGATATTAATTTCTTTGTATTTTTATATTTTCATTTATTTCAGCTCTCGAATTGATGAGGGTGTTGGGTATAATTCCAATTCAAGCATCTTCAATAAATGATAAGAATGTTACTAGATTTAGAACTTTGTTCTTGAGTGGAATGAAGTTCTAGTAAAGTATTATATATTTATGTCATTAATTATTCTGTAAACTTACAAATAATGCCATTTTATCATGTGTCAATGGCAAAGTAGAATAATAATAAAATTAATTATCTTCAAATATAATTTTAATTACTAAAAAAACGAAATTAAACATTAATTTTTTGCTAGCCGGAATTGGAAATTTGGAATCACTATCACTTATCACCAAAGGTCTTTTTTTGTAAAAATAACGCCTGTTAACAGTGCCTTCAGCGGTGTTCCATTTAACCCTATGTATTTCTTATCAGTTCTGGCAGTCCATTAAGCTATATAGTCAAAGGTCACCACTAATAGTGCTAACATTTGAGAGTTCCAAAACTGTTTTCCTCAATTTGATGAGAAAATAAAAGCCATTCTACGACAAGCGTCTATGATCAGACAAAAATTTTTTTAGAAAAACGCTTCACAATATGAGAATAATAAGACTTCCCCCCTTTTTGGAAGTTTTTTTTTCTTTTAATGCAATGTACAATTTGGCTAATCCACTCTCAAAGATAACAATGTGAAAATAAAACAAAAAAATATTAATACAAAAATAAATTACAAAAAAAAAAATTATTTTCTCAAATATTCGAAAACGAGTGGTTAGATTAGTAGTCCATACCTCATGGTAAAGGAGGGTACACATTTGTATCATTCTGCCATGCCATATCATTTGTGCGTATCGTATACGATACTCACCAATGATACGGCTCTAATTTTGTGAGACATTGCCTGGGATCATACGATACCTTTAAATTCTATTGAAAATTTTGCTATCCCAGGTAGCGCCTTTTGATGTGATGGTAGAATACTGACATCGAATGAAAAAGGCCCATATCGTATCATCGTATTATTTTTTGATACAGTACGAGGTTAGGGACCTTGTACACATTGAAACGATACGATGATATGATAGGAGTAAATGATACAAATGTATACCCACCTTAAGAAGCTATGGAGAATCTCGCAAAAGTGCCTCTTCAAACATCTCTACATAGAACACCCACATAAAAACCTCTTCAAAAAAACCAAAATATACCGTTTGTCTAAATTTATAGTAGAACTTTCTCATTCATTATGGGATTAATGGTGATCCTTTATCAATTTATCACTAGAAAACCGATTTCTAGACACCAGAAAATGTAAAATTCGCGATTAAGACATTAATTTTGGCGTTATTCGACATTTAAAGAGAGTCACATTGATAAAATGCAAAACTTGAATGATAATCAAGTAAATTATAAATATTTATCGTTATACATTGTCAATAAATATTTCAAATTTTCTAGCTTGAAACAATGCTATTTATCACTAAAAATACATTATTTTATAATCAGAAAAATAGACATTCTATATCCACTGATAATAAAGAACCTCTCAGATGAGTAGAAGCGTACGCAATATTTTCTGTCCAACTTCGATTTCTTCTTTGCATCTACCTACCCAGCGGTGCATTTAGGCATGGGCGGAGAGGGCAGTAGCCCATGGCTGCAAAATTTCAGGGGCGGCAAATTTTTGGATTATTCAAAATTTTAAATTGTAATCAAATTATCAAAGTTAGAATGTTATTTTTTTTTAAATTTTTAATTAAATTTAGAACCTTTTTTTTTAATTTTTAATCAAACTTACAAGTTTGGGTTTGTATAAAAATAAACGTTTTTTAACAAAAATATACTGCATGAAAATTTTTCATAACTTTTTTTTTGGGGAGGCGCACAAAAATTGATTGCCCACAGGCGTCAAAATCTTAAATGCACCTCTCAGTGAGCAGTGACAAAACACAAAATTATTTTTCTCAATTATGGATTATTGTAATTACATTAAATAAATTATTTGGAAAATTTAAAAGAATTTCTCATCGAAATATTGAATTTAAATCGATAAGTGCGACGAAAAATTTAAATTAACAGCAATTACATTTATTTTTCCTCGCACAGTTAGTTAATGTTGAAAAATATAAGAAAACTCACATAAGAAACCCTCAGGAAAGATGGAATTTCATAAAATTCTCTCTTAGTGAGCACATGCGTGGTAGGAATGTACCTTCAAAATTTCAGACCAGTTCAGTGGTTTTGGCTAGATGTTAATGAATCAAAGATAAAGCCAATTTTTGAACCAGTAGAAATTCCACATACAAAATGGAGTACCTATTTTAAAACTCAATATTTTCCAACTAGAGATAGTTAGCATCACTTTTCTCTCAGATCATACCTTAATAAACGAGGCAATTTAATACATTTTTTCTGTTTTTTTTTTTTTTTTTCTGTTATTAATTCTACTGATAAAAATTTTTTCTTCACATTCTATGATAAAATTTCATCACTAGAGCCTATAGACGCGTGATACGAGACAAAAAATTGGGTCAAAAACGTTCAACGGTACTTACATGAAAATGTAGGTAGGTACATCTGAACATGCAGACATGTATTTACGTGCTATGCTACGAGTAAATGATAGAAATTTTATTATTCGACAGAAGAGAAAACATCATCTCTGACGCTGTTTGGTGCTGAAACCGACTATTTCATTATACAAATTCTTTACGGTACTACTGTAGATATTTTCCTTCCTTTTCGCATATGCGGATCACACATAACAGTTCACGAACGAGCGAATAATTTTTTCACCATTTTCCTTCCATCAAATTCAGTCAAGCGTGATGCAGTACGCCTCCAAGAATAGTTTTTGGTAAACTAAGGGCCTGACGAATAGCCTACATAATATGTGCCTATATTCTTACAGTATATACGTATCGTCCACTCACGGTAACTTTTTTTTCTTTTTTTCTTTTTTTCTTTTTTTCTCACAACGACTCCAGTTTCCGACAAATAAATTGCCATCATTCGATATTCATGTCGAATGTTTTGAAAATGCCAACAATTTTTTTCTTTCTTTTTTCTCTTATCAAACTAAATATCCAACCAAGGACTTGAGTGTGAAAAAAAAACCGGTGGCCTGTACAACGGTTTCTATGTGGTGAGGATTTTTCGAAAATTCACTATTTAGTCCGACTATTTCTGGACACATAACATAAACAAGTCAGATTGGGTTCATATTTTTCTGTAATAAAAACTAGACGTATTAAGCAGAATTGAGAAATTATCAGTGAATTACTAGAAAAATAAATGTATTTATCGGTTATGAATAGGTTCCTACTTTTGTAACAAAGTGGTCGATGAGAGGAAGAGGAAGAAGGAAATTGTAAAAAGCTTACATTTTATTCAACACACGTCGATTAGGTCTTCCTTTTCAAGGGCCAAAATGTACAGTTTTCAACTAGGGAAGAAAAATTTTTCAAAGGAACCAAAATTCAATAAAGAGAGCAAAACAAGTATTTGCTCACACCAGGAAAATGTTTGGCTCCACCCATCTAAGTATTCAGATGCCTTCCCTAATCACGCATGCGCAAATGTCGCAGAAAATAGCATTTGTAACTCCAGCACAATATATTACTGGAAAACCCCGTTAATACGCTGGCTCTGGCATGGGACATTTTCCTCCATATTACACCGTTTTATTGTGATCCCTTGATTTGTCATACTAAATCTATGCAAAATTTCCAGGGTAAGTTGTTTCCGAGTATAATATTTTTCTACCTAATACGATTTTTTAGGTGGATCTGACGAGGGTAGGTGTTCTTAAAATTCATAGCATTATGTTACCATGCAATGAAAATTTTGCATGACTCTGGGTGCCGTTTTGGTCCATTGATTTCCTTCAAATTTGGCATTAATGTTTAGTTTGGCAAGTTGACTGAGTCTGCAAAATTTGAAGAAAATCGATAATTTTATTATTATCGGGTGCTGTGGTACATGCATGTGCACAACCACAATGACCATACTGTGTGTGTGTGTGAGCCTAGTTTAGTATCAATAACTTAGGTTAAAAACAAGTTTTCAAAAAATACCCTTTTATGATATGAAGAAGAAAATAACGGCGAAAGAGAAAATAAAATTTCTCACTTTTTTTCCCAAACAGAAACAAACAAAAATTGAAAAAACAACTGATAAAAATGGATATAAGTGTATGTGTGTGTGTTACAACATGTAGAAGCAGCGCTGAAGTTGGTCACCCGGTGTACTTCAACAAATTGAGTAAGTAGAATAAAGCATACAAAAATTAGACTACGCATGGTGAGATACATAGCCCTGTTGAACTAAAAGTGTGTTCTCCCTACTAAATATAGAGTCTTGCCACACAACCTACCAGCATCACCACTGGTAGGAAGTTGCCACAATTATCAATTGTCAATTTCTTAATTATTGCGAATGTTCTCTACAAAAATTTACATTTAAAAACTTTAAGCCATTAGTTTTTGTGGCGACGGGAGATCGTTGACAAATGAGTATATTACACACTCGTCGATCACCTAGCAGGCCAGTGGACTAAAGTCCACAAACTACCTTTTTGCACTCACTGCTATGTATTTTGTCTATGTAGCTAAACTTGAATACTGAGCTAGGCTCACACACTTGTCTACATGAAAGAACACGCTCCGCCTTCTTGATATTGTGTGGTGTCGTGTGCACATCTACGCACACACCCACAGTTTTTAATGTAATAATATTTTTATTTTCACTACAGCAAAATACAGGGTTTGTTATTACATTCGATGTCTTTTTTTTTTGTTAAATTTTCCACCAATTATCAATAATACATCGATACAAACTACATAGTTTTCTTATGACACATTGAAATATCGATATTTCATTCAATATTGATAAAACAGTTGTGAGGAAATTCATGTATTTGTTAACACAGTATCATAGCTGATGGTAAAACATTGATATTGAAGATGAAAATGTTATCACATTAAATGTAACAGTCTGTGGTGGTCATTGATACTGGGGCCTCTTTTTACTTTTTGTTTAATAAAACGCAACAGATTTTCAATAAGCAACTATGGACGGATTGAAGCCAACGCAAAATTCTTCATGAAGCATATGAAATGATTGTAAAAATGGAAGGAAAATTCAGTCTCAGCAGGCACAGAGTTCACGAAAGATGGGAATCAACAGCTTCACTTTTCTCAGTGTTTTTATCCAAGTCGGGTGGCGCCTAAATGAGAATTCTTTCGCATGACGAAGAGTGAAGAGAGTTAAAAAACCGAATACAGAGCAAGGAAAAGCAACACTTTGGGCTCACGAAATTAAGATGTTTCCGGCACTCATTAATAAAATTTCTTTTTATTTATACATTCCTACATAACTGCCACATTTTCGAAGTCTCAGTTTCTTTTCCTCTTCTTCTCTGCCGAGAAGCTCGCGTAGCATAAATTTTAATAAATTAGATAAAGCGTACGTTGTTTTTAATTACGCGAGAGTACATAATCTTTAGAAAATTATTCAGTACATACTATTAGTAAATTTATAGGTGAAATTGTAGGCTAGGTACCTGGAAGTGTCGTCGCATATGATACTGCTGATGTACTTCTTTTTATGTTTTCGACTTGAATATTTCGTTTTATATATTTTACTCGAATAAAATAATACTTGCTGACATTTCTCGTTTGTAAAAATTCGACAAGCATAAAAATAAGCTTATATACGATAGGTACGTACATAGTACTCCTCAGTGCCTGCTCTGCACAGTATGCGGATCATGCGGCCGAATAAAGAGGCGAATTTTTGAGAAATTTTTGAGGCGGCAAATTTTTAACTGAGGAAATTTATCTACTTTGTACTTTTCAAAAAATATAAACGAGAATAATTACGTCTATATTACAACCTGAAAATGCTTCTTTTTTTTTTTTGTCACAGCATCATGCCTCTCTTACTTGACGGATTTTCTCAGAAATTTTACCTCATGTAAACGTCTATCCGTAAATGGTTTATGCTAAGTTTCATTTCGAAAGCTCCATTCTGAGGGCTGTAATTAAGTTCGATAATTTCTGTTCTAAACCTGTTCTTTTCAAATTTAGGTAATTCTCAATTCTCTATAATGGTTTTTGTGTCGGTGTCAGTTCTGAGAAGTGAAAATTCATACAACTGAGAGCTTTAGTTAAGTTCGAAATTTTCAATCAAGAGTTTAAAGTTCTGGACCTACATAATGTTTTGAAAGTTAGTTCTCAGTTCTACTTTATAGTTTTAGCGTCATTTCTGAGACAAAAAAAAAAAAAACAAGATACTTAGACATAATTGCTGAATAATTTTCTTGTGAATCAAATAAACCCATCCAGAATATGATGTAGTTTCACATCCTTATCTAATAATACAAATTGCGGTTACTTTTTTCTATTTCAGCATTCTGCCCTTCCAACTTGACTGATTTTCATAAAATTCTAGACCCCATTGGGTTGTTTTTTTTTTACAGGTTTTTCTTCAATTATTTATTGCTGTAACAAAGTTTGAAAGTTTTCAAAAATGTATTCATTCTGAAATTGTTTTGTTTCAAGGTTAGTTTTCAGTTCTACTGAAAGGTTTTAGTGTCAATACTGAGACATGAAAATTAAAAAACTAAAAGCTGGAGTTAGGTTTGAATGTTTTCATGAAAAATTCTATTTCCTGGATCTATTCTATTGAAAGTTAGTTCTTAGTTTGACTTATGGGTTTTAGTTCAGTAGCAGTTTTAAGAAGTCTAAACTCAAAAAACTGAGATCAGTAATTAAGTTTAAATATATTGACCAAAATTTTTATTTCTGGAGTTGTTCTGTTTGAATATTAATTCTCAATTTTACACAAAGGTTTTATTTCGGTGTTAGTTCTGAGAAATGAAACTCAAAAAAATGAAAGCTGTAATTATGTTTGAAAGTAATCAGTAAAAATTTTAGTTCTGGATCAGTTATGTTGCAAATAATTACTTGATACCTGCCCAAAGGGTGGGTAATTCAGCTTATTATACACAGGTAATATTATATGGGCAAATAGCTGTGAACGGAAATTAATAATTTAAACAGAGTGGCAACGGATGCAAATCTGGTACTGGTACTCCTTCATAACCCAGAGTGGTTTGTTATTTGGACCAATTAGAATAGTTTTGATTTCTTTACTAATTGGTCAGTTTTGGCGTCTAAAATAACACACTAAAAGTCATATTCTCCCCGCTACGAAAATCAACAGATATGAGGGTTAATACACTCCCAAAACGATTTTTCACATTTATCTCAACAGAACAAATTTTTTTGGAAAAGTAATGCAGTATGAAAATGTTCTGCACTAAATTTCCTGTAAAAAAAAGTTATATACATTTTAGTAATTTGATGTGTGCCAAATGAGCGTAAAATAATGTACCATTTCATCGTGCACTGAAACCATAACAAGGTACAGCTGTTATATTGAGGTAATAACTTCAACTCATAACGACACAGCAATCATGATGCATTCGTTTTTATATGCGTGCCTGAATGGGTAAGGGGGCAAGTACCTCCAGTGTTTTCTTCTTTTAATGGCAACAATTACGGACAGTGAGGTAAAAAATAAGTCGAGAATATTTTTTTTAATTTGTGTCTATAATTTTTTTCAGTTTCGATGAGAGGAAAGGGTGGTAGCAGAGGTATCTGCCTCAGGGTCTACAGTGAAATAAAAGATCCGTCCAGGTTCCAAGAAAATTTAAAAACTAAAAAAGAATTAAAATGAAGAAAAATTTCTAAAAATTCCGACTTTTCTCCTCACAATTTTTCATTTCAACTAGTGAAACAAAACCAAAAAAAAATGAAACACGAAAAACTGATGGCATTAAACCTTCCTACCTCAATTTTGACACTTATGCAAAAATGAATGTTTCGTGAGCATTGGGTCATTATAAATTGAAGTTATTACGTCAGTATAGCAACTGTATACACGCTTTCAGTGCTAAACAAAAAGGTACCATTTTTCGCGCTCATTTTTCAGGAGAGGGAGCCATCAGATGACTAAAATGAATATGACATTTTGTGTAGTAAATTAGGTGCCAAACGTTCTTATGCTATACTATTTTTTCGAAAAAATCGATATTCGTTCGTGAAAAACCATTACGAGGGCATATTCACTTCCATACCTGAGGACACTTGCGGTGGGGGCAATGTGACTTTTATTACGTTATTTCAGACTCCAAAACGAACCAATTTGTGAAGGAATCGAAACTATTCTAATTTATCCGAGTAAAAGTCCTTTTTGTTCTCATTTGACTGGACTATCAGAACTATTTCTCATTTTTTCAGCAACCAACATTCCAGCTCCAAACGATTCGAACGGCTGCATATTCAGTTCAAGGACTAACGTTTATACTTACGCGAGAATAATATTACTACCACAATGTATTATTGGGAAAAAGGACAGAAAGGTTATGAAAAACATCATCAGCACGTTGGATATAGCGACAAGCTCATTTACATTTTCTTATTTTCATTCGATGCGCAAATAATATACGTGAGTTTTTAAAATGTGAAAACAAGAGAGAAAATTCCGAATGAATAACAACCCTACCACGCATTTTATTGACTCAACTTGGCCTCGCGTCCAATATTATATTAGGTAGCGTATAATACGTACGGTACGAGAATGGCTTTTACTAATATTTTGCGAAAATTAAATTTCACAAAATTAAACTATAGGTGTAGACTGCGTGGATGTGCTGACGTCGGATACACAGGAGCAGTCAAATTTTTGGTTTTGCCAAGCTTTTTAGAAATTAATTCGCGATTCTCCCTTTGGCGCTAACGAAGCGAAACAGAAAGTCTAGTCTTCTTTTGTATATTATGTATGGCTGGTCCCGAATATATATGGTATACGTCACCACACGTATAGATAGGGCTGATATGATAATGCAATAGACGATTCTTTTTGAAAGTGGAAGGATTCGTTTTCATAAAACAAACTCGTGGGAATCGTACCTACCACACGTTGTTTCTTGGTGATATTTTCACTATTATTCTTTTTGTACACACGATGACGTATCTTCTTGGCCTGTTCTGGTTGACGGACAGAATACCGTTCGGGTCAACGCCGAATCTACTTGAAAAAAATGTTTCTAAAAACAGTTCTGATGAGCTCTATTCTTATTACACGTATTATAAAGGATATATAAAAATAGACACGAAAACAGACTACCTCCTGTAGGACAAACGAAATGAACAAAATCAACGAAACACATGCTAACTTCCTCAATTCGACGCAGCCTTCGGCGAAATTTGGTTGCAAAAAATTGAGATAAACTGTAAATAATTAGTAACTGGTGGAAAAAAGCAGCCACAAACGATTGACTCGGGCGAATTTAACAAAGGAATTTTTCAACAATATGTGGCCTATTCTTGACTGTGTAAGAATTTACAAGTTTTACAATAGAATGAATTCCACTTAATTGGAATACCGGTGAATTGGGGTAACCGGTTAGTTGTGAAAATTCCTCAAATACCAAAACAAATGAATGGGTACTAATAGTGTTAAAAATTTTCGCTCAACTGGAACAGAACATCCGTTAATTTGGACACCCAATCGACGAAATTAACCCCTTTCATGGGAAATGCGGTGACAGGTTTTCATCATCATTTTTTTACCCACCCAACAGTAGATAAAAATTGTAAAATATGATTTCATTCATTCATTTTGATACAGTACGATAAATGTATGTACTTAGATACAGAATAATAATTATGTATCTATCAACCAAAAAAAAGTGTTGCTTTTAGGAGGTTTTTAAAGCTGCTATTTTCATTTTTTCAACCTCTCATTATTAGTACAACCGCTCAATTGGGAGAAAATGGTCAGTCACTGATGTGTCCCTATAAAGTGAAGTCCACTGGATTGAGATTTAGATTAATGTCACGTTATCTGTATTTTCTATGCAGTAAAGGACAGTTTATACTCGCAGCTTTATTCTCTATGATTTAATATCCAAAAAAGTTGAATAAAAGGAAATACTGTGCCATGGTTTATGTTTATTCTATTTCTCTTGATTTATTCTCTGAGAGATAAAATTTGCCTACTTTACAGATTACAGATCAGAGTTAAGAGAATAGAAAAATGAGTTTAAACTCTGCTTAAAACATAGGGAAATATTTTGATAGTGATTTTAGAAAAGTGTCTTGAATTTCATTGCCTGTATTTCTGCGGCGTGGACAGAATTTGTCTTCAGTAGGAAGGGATTTTCGAAAAAAGTCATTAAACTTTTCATAAATTTCAACTTTTATGAGACAGAATTTTGTTCATAAATTTTAAAATCAACAAAATTAGAGAAACATTGGCGAAAAATTAACAAATATAATATGAAAATAAATGAAAAAATTAATAAGTAGGTAGTACTTGAAACCAAAAAAAAAAAAATTTAAACAAATTTATATTTTTTTACTTTTTAATTATTTTCTTGTTTTTTTGAAGGGAGGTTCAAAATTTCAAAAAACCTTTCCTGCATATGCCGATGTTACCTCTGTTTACCAACAATTTGCCAACACCAAATAAAAAAACAAAATGAATGACCACGCCTTCAGATATTGACGTAAATACTGCCTATTATAATGTGCCATTACTGCTCCTCTGACTGTCAAATTCAGTTTTTCTCATAAACTTATTTTTCATGTTACATCGTGTACTCAGTACAGTACAGCTGCAGTATGAGATTCCAGCAGCAGAGTTTGTGATTCAAATAAACTGTACGAACGAAATATTGTTTGTCTCGATTTCACCGACTCCTTGTTGGAACCTACAATTACAATTTTTGACTACTTCATTGGGCTGATTCGCACAAAATTATAACCTAAACAATTACATTAAAAAAAAAATTTTTACTACATGTCCTACTTATTTACATCATTACATTAATATGACAATATCCGTTTTTTAAGAATATACAAGATGTTTGATTTTAAACGGCCTTATTTTCAGAAAATTACATCCTCAGTCTAACATACATCCGAGACTTTTACACAGCAGCCGCACTGACAAGTTTTTTTTTCTCCATCTTTTTCTAACCCTTTTGAAGCTCTTCTCAAACACTATACAGACGAAAGTCAGCTTGCAGTGGGCCCGCGTTATAAGAAGAAAAAATAAATAAAAATACCGCCAATAAAAAAAATATTGTATATGTTTAGTAAAAAAAAAAAAAAAAAAAACTCTGTAACTATTTTTAATTACAAGAACTACTTTTAATTTTTTTCTTCTCCCACATAACTTGACCCGATTCGGCGTAGAATTTTTTTTTTCCACTTCACTATACAGCAATGAATAGCGCTTCAAAAACAAACTGTAATTTACCGTCGTAAAAAATTATTCGACATCACCTGCTGCTCGTTTTAAAGGCGTCTCCTTCGAAAAAAAAAAAAAAAAGGAATCAAAAAAATTTTCAATGAAAAACTTTCTTTTTGAATTTCATTTTTTTTTTCTGTTTTATAGAGAGTAAAATTCACGGGGAGAAAAAAACCTTCGGTTTATAAATAAAAACTTTTTTTTTCGTCTTCACTTTTTTTTTTGTACAATACACACGAATAATACATTGTGCAGGTAAGTTAGATAATCTATTTTCTTATAATATATTACAATATTTTCAACCTTCAATCTAATCATGCAGGCCTATATATATATATATATATTATATATTCGTAAATTATCGTCAGACCCCGTAATTACGATACACAGAACCGAACCCGCCCCCCACCTTTAATCACCATTCGTTTCAACATTTTTAAACGTTAAGAGACCAAGCCTTTTTTCTCCACTTCTTCTTCTTCATCTTGTAATAATTTATTTTTTCCCTTAGTTCGAAATCAATTTCCAACGTTTTGTCATACGGTACCGCAAGTTCCAACGATGAAAGCGAGAAGCCAAAAAAAATTTCTTCTTTTTTTTTACATTTATTCAACTTATATTATATACATATATTTACACATTTTTAATAATTTATGGCGTGAACTTTTCGTTAGAAATTTAAATATTAATCGACTACCCTACAAACCTTGCGATGTAGGTAATCGAAAAATAAACGTTTTCTTAAAGTAGGTATACTTATACCGAGTATTTGTATAAATTATCGTGACAAAAAATATAAAAATGACGCCATCGGCAATATTTACACAAGTTTTTTGAACAAACGTTTTATAACGAGGAGGAAAAAACAAGTAGTAAATACCCAATTAAAAGAAATAGTAAAATACCAGTGTAAGACAAAAAAAAAGAAACAAAAAGAGAACTAGTTACTCTTTTTTCCTTCATTTTGACTTCAGGAGCTCATTTAAGACCATAGGCGAATTTTGAGGGCGGTGCGAGGTGTACAATGTACCCTCGTGAATGCATCTTGCTTGATCTAAGAAAATTACAAAAAAAGCTCCGTTTTTCTTTTTTTCATTCTCCAGGGCGATCCCAATGCAGCGTATTCCATAAAAAATTGAAATAATAAGACAAATTTCACGTAGTAACTGAACATCCACCGCAGCAGGTTCGTTTAAATTTCCAAAAAAATAAAACTTACATGGGGTGACACTGCGGGAAGCTATTTTGCAACATTTGAATTGTTACCACTCTTCAATCAGCTAAATTGAGAATGGATTGAGGGAAAAATTTTTTTTACTTTTTTCAGAAATTTGATCAAACCAAAACACTGCGAACAGGTCAAAAACATGTTTTAACTTGCCCCCCTTCAAGAACTTTCATGAAAATCCAACTTCGCTTAAGAGTGTGAATGTGCTGAAACAGTTTGTTTATTCGTACTTACCGTACCTATTTTTCAAAATAGTTATTTGTGATACAAGAGCCTAAAGTAGGCGATTTTGAAAAGAGTGAGATGCAAATCACACGAGTAGCAATCACCAACTTATATACTTTAGCGGTTTTTTCGTTTCAGTTAAAGAAAATTAAACAATTACATGGAAATTTTGTAAATTTTATCCTCTTTCCAGCAACATCGACCTCAGCTTTATACCTTAAATAGAAGCTGCGGAATCATTAAGTGAAATAACTAATAAGAGAGGTTTGTTTCAAAGCTGAAACGTTGTGTTCAACTGAAGTGACAACTTGACAAACAGTTTTTCACAAAATCCAGATGTGCAGAAATTTCATAACTTTGGATAAGATGTAGTGCGCATGCGCAGCCAAAACAGTGATTTGATAATCTCAGCAAGTCCCAAGCTGCGTATGCGCAAAATTTTACTTCTCCAACATTGGCGTAAAGTAGTGGTGTTAAAAATTCAGATTTTTCTCATCGATACTTATTGATATTTCTTTATCCACAATCGATAGTTATCGATATTCATCGATATTGGTTTTTCTCTAAAATTTTTGTTTAAATAGAGAAAATTACAAAGATTATCACATGACAAATTGGATCTTCTTTTATTTTTGGCGTTCTCGGCTGCTGAAAATGTACATTTGGATTAAAAAAAAAAACGAACAATATCGATAACCTTATCGACATTGGTTTTCTTATCGATACTTTTCGATATTGGCCATTATCGATAATCATCGATAGGATTACCATTAGCGTAAAATCTTTTACTTCAAGTACAGGTCAATACGCTCAAAAACATCTGTTTTTGAGGTGGGTGTTGCGAAAATGTTCTTTTCGGAACTTTTGAGAACTCAAATTGCAGGGCGACACTACAGTATCACACGGTCAAAGAGAAGAACAACTTGAGCATTTCTGGTTTTCTTTTTTTCAGGTTGTAAATTTACTTCGAAGTGAACGTTAAAATTTATACGATTTTTTCCCCCTCTCCTGTTCCACATACACACTCCTCGTTCCTTCATTCTGAATGCTGTAAAACGAGTACAGCCGGAAAATAAACCGAGTATATTCGAAAACGTCAAATAAAAATGTTGAATTTAAATTCGAAAAAAAAAAAGCTATGTTATCTCTACATCGGTGGGTTTTTTTTTGTTTTTTTTTTTGATTTTTTTACTTCTTCACAGGTGTTTAAATATTTATCGGCGATTTCAACACCGAACCATACGAAACACACAAGAAAAAAATTAATTAATTTCAGCACAACAGATTTCTACCAAATTATTGTGCGACGACAAAGAACAATCACATAATTTACCAGCGAGGCAAAATCCGCGTACAAAATAATAAACACTACGAAAAAATGAAAAAAATCTATTTTTCAAGTCAAATTTTAAACTTTAACAATTAATTAAGATTCGAAAATGTGGTCGGCGTGCTGAACTAGGTACTCACAAAAAATGAGATGATTTTAGTCGCTCCAACATCTCAAAAAATAACAACATATAGGATACTGTGCAGAGTACTACTTATACCCTCCTGAAATCACCAGTATTTCGGCCAATTTGTAGGCTAACGAAGAATATTAAAAACCAATAACCTAAGAATGAGCGTAACCAAAAAATCCTTTAGAGAGAGCAAACCCATTTTATTTTGTAAGAGCGAATTACTACTTTTTTTCGTCGAATTTGAGGAAAAAAACATGTAGAATTCGCCTGAGCCTTTAACCAAAAAGGTTTCATGGCCTTTTGTAGCCTCATAAAAATTATTAAGTCTTGCATCCTGTAATTAAAACGAGGGTCTTACAGGATTTTGTACCTGGTTTTTTTTTTTTCGCAGATCAGCAACGGATAAGGTTACTGATAGATTCTGAATGTGAAAATATTATTTACCGCCTAATTAAGAGAACAAAGTTTGAAACAGAAGCTTAGATTGAAAATATGGTTACAAACATAAATGTGGAATACCTTACGTCGTGGAAAGTAAAACCAACAAAGAAGGTGTTCAACAGAACAATTTGCGTGTTTATGCCAATATACCAAAAAGGTATGAGGGAGCCAAGACCTCGGCAAACACTGGCAATTTTGTCTATGATTTTTTCGTCTTATATAGCCGGCTCCCTACACGCACACATACACACTTATGTAATAATTACATAAGTATTGTGTAGATAATTTATTCGTACTTTATGGTTGCTATGGCAACGGTAAAGTACGGAGAATGCATCTTCGTATCGGTTCGTGACATCGCCGAGATAATTATCTATCGATTCGTCACGGTCCGAGATTTGTAACTTGTCTATCTGCAAAAATAGACAAGTACAAACGAACATACATTTTGTATTTGGTTTAACGTGCAAGGCACGAATAATTGTCACCGAAGGTGACGACTGTCGTCGATAGGCCGAGCCTATTTCCTCATACGAGTAATGTTCTAATCCCCACAGCTACTCCCCCCCAGTTTTTGCGTCGTAAAAACGATTAATCGCTCGTCTGGGGGATTAGAGATTTTAACGCTGTTTCTGCTCCCTCTCCCATTTAGCAAGGGCGCTTCCAACGGCTGCTCCAACGCACTCGTAGGACTCCATGCGTTGTGCTTGTCGCCTGAGGAAGTTGTCCCTACTTCTCTGTCCTCGTTGTCTCGGTGGTCTGTATTGGGGACGACGGTAAGGGTGGTTGCGGACAGGAATAGAGGGGCGAGGATTGAATTGTCCGGTCGTGGTCAACAGTGGCGAATTTGACTTGGGAGTTGCCATGAACTGTTGACTGCGGATAGGTTTCGGGGCCGGAGGAGGAGTTGCACGAAAAGCAGGGTCCTCATCGGCGAATAGGAATTTCGCTCGGTCCCGCATTGTCGGTTTGGGGGTTGCCATCTTTGGGGTTGCCAAAGAGGGTAACTCCTTAACCGGCGTTTTGGGAGGCGAGATCAGGGGCGGTAGTTCTTTCGTCATATGGCTGACGATTTTCTCTACCGGGGACAGGTCCGTTTCCATTAACAGTTCTTCTTCGATTTTGGCCATTTCCATTTCATGTTCTATGAGGCATTGTTGCTGCATATTGTTAATACGCGCAACATTGTCTTTGGAGCATGAGGGGATTTGTGGATCAAAATCGGCGGACAACTGTTGCTGGTTTGTAGACGACATTTTTAAGAAAAATAAAGGAATACGAGAGAGAAAAAATAAAATTTTGAAAAAAGGCAAAGTTCAACAGTCGATGCGACGGTAGAAAAAGCGAATGAGGACTTGGTGAATTTAGGTTTCGTCCGTTACGTTAAAACGTTGTCTTTATTTGAGCGAGTACGTCCGTGGAGGGGATAGATGTAAAAATTCTCTATCGTTTGCAGCTTTTCCGGAAAAATTTTGTTCATTTTCTGCAAAGTTAGGCGTGTTTGAACAATTTGAAGCTATAGGTAATTCGAGATGAATAGAAATTCATCTCCGCTTCTGACGTCATTCGTAAGATGAACGTTTTTATTCTTTTTGTTTGTTTGACAACAGATACACGTTGCGATGTTTTTGTTGTCATCGAGCGCACGTGGGTTTGTTGATACCTGTCGTTGTTTTATTGTTCACGCACTTTTCTTATCGTAGGATTCCACAGTCGTCGTTTTTTAGCGGGTTTTTATTATTATTATTTTGTATGTTATATTAATTTTTCGAAAGATTTTTATTTTCTTTGCGCTAATCGCTCAGATCTTCGTTTTGGAAGTTGGTTTTTTATTTTTCTACTTCCTAGGGGCCTGCCTCTTTTACGAGGGTTTATTGGGTCCGTAGGGTCATATTTTATTGTGACAATGTCGTCTGAAAATCTTACTGTCTTTTTCTTTTTTACTGTTTTATTTGTTTGTAAATTTTCTTTTTCTTTTTCGACTGTTTCTTCCTGTACTATTTGTGTTTTAGTTATTTCGGAGGAATTAGTCTTTGTATTTCCTTTTATTTTTCTTATTATTTTCTTGTCGTCTGTTACCAAATAGGCAGGTTTCAATCTATCGATTGATATTGTTTTGTTTTCACCTGCGATGGATATCACAAAATTTTTGTTGTCGCGTGATATCACTTTATAAGGACCGGCGTAGGGTTTTTCCAGTGAAGATCTTATTTTTTCGTCTCTGACAAATACGTGTGAAGTAGTGGCCAAATGTTTCGAGACATAGATCTTTGGCTGGCCATGGCGAGCTGCCTGTGTTAAGAATTTATTGGCATCAGTTCGTATGTTCTGAACTAAGATTTCGGGGCTAATTTCTGTCGGATTTGTGAAAAAGTCCCCTGGTAGGCGTAGCTCTTCGCCGAACGCTAACTGCGCTGCAGAATGTCCTGTGTCTGATTGGAGAGCTGATCGTAGGCCTAAAAGGATGGTTGGAAGTACATCCACCCATCTTTTTGTGTCATGAGCCATTATTGAGGCTTTTAAAGCTCTATGCCATCTCTCAACTTTTCCGTTTGATTGAGGATGGTAAGCTGTGGTATGGTTATGTTGGATACCTAGCTTTTTTGATAACTCTTGGAAGAGTGAGCTTTCAAATTGGCGACCCTGGTCTGTAACTATGACTTCAGGTACGCCATATCGGGCAATCCAGTTTTCATATAGTTTGGCAGCTATAGTTGGTGCTGTCATTTCATATAATGGGATTGCCTCGGGCCATCGGGTTGCTCTGTCAATCATTGTAAGGAGATATCTGTATCCTTGTGAAGGGGGCAATGGGCCCACCAAATCAATGTGGATTGTTTTGAACCGCTCTGTTTGTTTAAAAGATTTGAGTGGAGATCGAGTATGTCTTCCTACCTTGGACTCTTGGCAATTCAGGCAAGTGCGAGCCCAATTATTGCAGTCGGACTTTAGTCGAGGCCATACAAATCTTGATGATACCAGATTAGCAGTACTTTTGGGGCCAGAGTGCGATAAATTGTGCACACTGTTGAATGCCAATTTACGATATTTTTTCGGCAAGAATGGCCTATTCTTGCCTGTACTGATGTCACATGTTAATAAGACATCAGTACCGGGAATTTTTCTTTGCCGCAATTTAAGAGATGTGTTTTCGTTCAACAACAACTCTTGCAATTCTGCATCCTTAAGCTGTTCTTTAGCTATTTCAGCATAAGGTAATTGGGCAGGAGCCGAGATAGCTTCGATTCTACTGAGTGCGTCAGCTGGAGTGTTAAGTTCTCCACTTATATACTGGATGTCAGTAGTTAGTTGACCTATGTAGTCTAACTGTCGTGCTCTTCTCGGTGAGGCTGGCTCTGCTTTCTGCGTGAAGGCATGTGTTAGGGGTTTATGGTCTGTGTACACAGTAAAACATCTACCCTCTAATTGGTGCCTGAAATGCTTCAGTGCAGCGAAGATTGCCAGTAATTCCCTATCGTAAGTACTGTAATTTTTCTCTGTTTTTGATAGCTTTCTGGAAAAGAAAGCGAGCGGATATTTTTGGTCCTTTTCCTTTTGGTACAGTGTTGCACCAATTGCAAAGTCAGAGGCATCGGAAGCGACACATAATGGTAGACTTTCGTCTGGGTGAGCCAATAGGGCTGCATTTGCCAGTGAGTTTTTTATGTTCTCAAATGCTTTTTCAGCTTCTTTATTCCATTCGAGTGGAGTTTTATCTCTTTTCTTTGATGTTTTTATTAAGGCAAACAGCTTACTTTGTTCGGCTGCTGCGTTTTTCATGCAGCGTCTATAAAAATTTACCATCCCTAGGAAGCGTCTTAATTCTGCTACGTTTGAGGGTTTTGGAAAATTTAATATTGGCTCGACCTTGGTCTTTAGAGGGGCTATGCCTTCGGTTGAGACTTTGTAGCCGAGAAAGTCAATTTCGGTTTGTGCATATAAGCTTTTTCCGACATTAATAGTGAGGCCGGCAGCGTGTATACGTTGTATAACGGCTCTCACATTTTTCTCGTGCTGTTGCTCACCGCCTTCTGAGCATATGCAAATATCATCCAGGTATGCATAGGCAAACGGCAAATCCCGAAACAGTCCATTGATGAATCTTTGGAAAGTTTGAGCTGAATTGCGGAGTCCAAAAGGCATTCGAAGGTATTCGAATAGTCCAAAGGGCGTTATGAGTGCCGTTTTTGGAATGTCCTGTTCGGCCATTGGTATTTGGTGGAATGCCCAGTTTATATCTATTTTAGAGTACATCGTTTTACCCTTCATATTTGCATTGAAGTCCATTATGTTTGGAACTGGGTAACGATCTGGAACTGTTTTGGCATTTAAGGCTCTGTAGTCGCCAACAATTCGCCATTCTCCACTTGCTTTTTTAGTCATGTGGATTGGGGAACTCCATGAACTCTTTGAAGGTCTGCAAATACCTTCTTTTATTATTCGATCATAGTATTCCTTGGCTGCTTTGAGCTTGTCTGGCAGAAGCCTTCTTGCTCTCGCATGACATGGCGGCCCTTTTGTTTCTATATAATGAACTGTATCATGTTTATAGGTAGGGTGCCTGCGAATTGAAGGTTGAGTGACTCCAGAATAGTCTGACAAGATTCGTAAGAATCTTTCGTCGACTTTACTACAACTGGAAATGGCTGTGTCCAGTTGAGACACTAGTGTTTTGCCTTCCACACAAAGTTTTGTTTCATTATCGATCAATTTTCCATTTTTTAGATCAATGATTAGGCCGTAATGTGCTAAGAAATCAGCACCCAGGATTGGATTTGGAACGTCCGCAATTGTAAAAGACCAAGTCATGTCTCTTCGCAATCCAATGTCGACTTTGATAGTTTCAAGTCCGTATGCTGGAAGGTTTTGACCATTCACAGTACGGAGGTAGTATTTCGGAGTGTGTATCTTATGTTTTTTGTTTACTGGCAGTATGCTTAGGTCAGCGCCTGAGTCTATTAGATACTTTCTCCTGCTTGTCCTGTCCTTTAGGAACAGGCGGCATGAGTAATTTTCCGAGGGGTCTTCGGCCGCGTAGATGGCCCCTCGTTTTAGTTTGACGGATCGGATTTATAAGTTTTGCCCCACCATTGGCATTTGTTGTTGCATTTGGTGGAGGCCTCGCCAAATCTATTGTGGTAGAAGCAGTTCTTTTCATCCCATTTTCGAGAAGGAGAGTTGGATGAAGATTTTTTATTTTTCGGGGGAGTTGGACTCTGCCCCCTGCGAGAATTTCCGGTTCTTCGGTCTCTTGACCGGCTTTGTCGTTTCTTATCGGGCCTGCTTCTAGACCGGTTATTTCGCTGGTTATTACTTCTATTTTTATTGTTGTTACTTTGCACTTGTGAAGTGAGCTGGGCTATTTGCGCTCTCAGCTGTGCAATTTCTCCGTTCTCTGCTGATACTGCACTGATCGAAGGTGAATTCTTCGAGTATTGGAGTGCATTATCAGCGCTTTTGGCTAGGTAATCTAGGTCAGCGGATTCATTTATTATCGTTGATCCGACTGCTGCCAATGCCTGTACAACATGTTGAGGAAGTTGCTTACAGAATTGGTTTCCGATTACCGAAGGGGCTACTATATGGTCAGCCTTCTTTCGCAACTTAGCCATGAAGATTGAGGGTTTATCGTCCCCTATCTTCATTCCACCCATTATTTCATCAATAATCTCATTTTTCGATTTCCCAAATACATTTCTTATTTGTTTGCAGAACCATGCGTATTTATCGGTTTCTGGCGGAGGGCAATCCATGATATTCGGAATTCCTCTTATTATTTGTGGGGGCATGCCTCCACAAATATGTATATATCGTTGGTCGGCTTGTATATTTTCGGTTTTGAACCTTCCATCAAGGAGGGTCAGCCAGACATCGACTTCATTTGGGAGGAATTCTGGAATATCAATCCTCCGTCTATAGAATGCCGGATTCTGCTCGGTACGCGTATTTAGTAGCTGTATTACCTGAGCTATTATTTCTGGTGTTAGCACTTGTTGGGAGGATCCGGATGCTGCCATTGTGGGTGGGTTTTCGGTTGGTTGTGCCATCGAACCTTGTTGACTAGTGGCTTCGCCAAAAGTTGGGGCAGATCGTGTTTGCTGATCTGTTGGAGGAGTCGGTATATTTCTACTCCTCAGAGATTTGGTGGACAATTCGTTTTGGTCAATTGTCACACCTAGACGTTCTAGTTCTGGACGTCTATTCCTCTTCTTATTTTCGGAGAGGTTGAGGTCTTCAAATTCTCTTTGGTGTGTCGAAGGTGGAGGAGTTGGTGGATGAGGCCAACTATGTCCTTCCAGGGTCTGCTGTTCTTCCTTCTGGTAATTATACTCTAGAAGGGGGGTATATTTTCCCACTTAGCAGACACCTTCGAGAGCTCCTGGTGTCTTGTTGTAAAAATAAAATTTCTTGGTAAAAAAATTTTATTTTTACTTTAATTAGGTAGCGAGTTGCTCGCCAGCGCACCGCGCCACTTTAGTATAAGCGCACCGCGCCAAAAGACACCACGACGTGGCCAAAAAATCACGTCGGGGTCACCACTGTGGAATACCTTACGTCGTGGAAAGTAAAACCAACAAAGAAGGTGTTCAACAGAACAATTTGCGTGTTTATGCCAATATACCAAAAAGGTATGAGGGAGCCAAGACCTCGGCAAACACTGGCAATTTTGTCTATGATTTTTTCGTCTTATATAGCCGGCTCCCTACACGCACACATACACACTTATGTAATAATTACATAAGTATTGTGTAGATAATTTATTCGTACTTTATGGTTGCTATGGCAACGGTAAAGTACGGAGAATGCATCTTCGTATCGGTTCGTGACATCGCCGAGATAATTATCTATCGATTCGTCACGGTCCGAGATTTGTAACTTGTCTATCTGCAAAAATAGACAAGTACAAACGAACATACATTTTGTATTTGGTTTAACGTGCAAGGCACGAATAATTGTCACCGAAGGTGACGACTGTCGTCGATAGGCCGAGCCTATTTCCTCATACGAGTAATGTTCTAATCCCCACAATAAATTTAACAGAAATATTCGTATAACCAGTTTGAGGTTCCATGCAAATGTAACAAAATCATAATTTCTGTTCAAACAAATCACATACTTACAATTTCATCGCATTGTTCTGAAGATTAATGTCGATTGATGGGCAACAAACTTCGTAGCCACGCAAACATGATGTCAAAACTCACCAAATCAGAGGATATTATATGGTACATGGGACAAATATCATTTTCATGGAAAAATAGAGATGCTACGCTGTGACGCCCCAAAGATAGTCATCATATTAATTTAAACAAAATAATCTAAATCTGAAATATCAGTTGCTTGCAGAAAAAATGAGACAGCCCAGGATCACAGATCTTTATAATCATGGTACCTCAAATTTAAGAAGGGAGGGACATGAAAACCTAGTTTCCCACATACCACGGTGAATATGAGGTCACATCATATAGACCTTACACAACTCTTCCTAAGTTATTATTAAAAGCCCTACAATCTGGTGAACAATCCCTTGACAATATAGCTTATTTAAACACATAGAGAAACTGATATTATTTAGCTTAGATCTTACTAAGAATGGTGTTGACTGTTACAGTGTATCAAAGAGCCGTACCATGTGGAGATGCAGAATTTGGAATCACTCAGTTGTTTCTTCTATCGGCATTTTTATCAACAACTTCGTAGAACATTTTATTTGAAAGAACAAACCATTATTGAAATAACAATCTTGAATTATAAGAACTTTTATTGAATTGATGATTTTATTGCATTGTAAAACGTGAATGAAAAAACATCTATTATCATAATCCAGTTAAAAATGGACTGACTTCCCCATTCATATATTAGTTAGATGTGGTCTGATCTTATTATGTCAGATCCAACCAGATAAATCTGTTGTTAGTTTTATAATTTGCTGAGATCCAATACCTAACGAAATAGACTGTATTTTTTTTTTTCTCATTAGTATAGATTTTGATTAACTGTTGGGAAAACGTGATAAAGGATAAGGAGTAGAGTACTTCATTTATTGGATCTCAACAATTGTTAATACAAAATTTGTATTTATTTATAATCAGAAAAGTACTGAACTTAATAACATCGGTAGTTGGTTTTGTTTGACTGGTAAATAGCAGTGTAAATCGATTGAAACAATCGCATTCAAACGCCAACGTAACCTTCATTACAAATAGATCAATCTCAGTTTTGGATTTTGTTGCATCTATTTCTTAGTCACTGCAGGTATTCAAAAATAAAATGGTACATAGAATCGAATGAAGCTTCATCTAGAAAAAATTGTGTATGTTTCTATGGTGGGGAATAGTATAGTTACTGGGGGAAGGGATTGGAAGGGAAGGTTGCGAAGATGTGGACCCCTGTTATGAGACGATTGAATGGTGTTGTCCTCGGAAGAACAGGTTTCAGCCATAGACGATTTCGACGTTAATTGAAATGAAAAATTTTAATTATCTTGAAATTTGGAATTTTACTGATAGAATTCAGAACTTTTGTATAAGAAAAATATGCAGTAAAATAATTAAACGTGATCATTTAACTTGGTCACTTTGAAGAGAACTTAAAAAAAGAACTTAAAAAGAGAACTACTTTAGGTTCATGAAAAAAAAAACGAATAATTTGAGAAACTGAAAATGTGGAAAATTGGGAGTTAGAGCTAGATGTTGACTCTACTGTTCCAAGATTAAAATTGATTTCGATGTTGAAATGGATTTTTGAAGTTGACTAATATTTGGGGGTTTTTTCAGGCAAAGTGTGATGGCTCCCCATAAAGGAGTAAGCGAGGCTACCAAAACCCTGATCACAAATTTTGGTTCATTTGGGGCTAAAATGAATACATTTACTTCTGGGAAAATTACAAAGGGAACAAGAAGGACTGTACTCGATATTCGAACATATACGAATTTAAACAAATTTTTTTATTCCCTGTTTTTCGGTGTTTACCTTTATTTTGATTATTCTGAAGATAGAGGAAAAACATGGAAAAAATACTGGCGGTTCGGTTTAGTCCAGTAGTCGAAAGTGTTGGTCCAAAAGTGTCAACTTTGACAGGTCGTAAAGTGTGTCCATTTTATTGCTCTCGATAAGTCGAATATAGGGTGAATTAAAAATAAGATACAAAATGGCAGGTGCTATCAAGGTATGCGCAAGAGCAGCGAAGTTATACGGGGAAACCTTTTGGAGGTTTAAAATCCGTACGTCTACCTACATGTAGAAAGGGTAAAATGTGGCACATAACACCCCCTTTATGATTGAGCTATACACCCCCCTTGAATACAGCTTTGATTGTGGTCAGCTTTGCTTTGGGCAGTGACATTTATTTTCACTGCGTACCAAAAGTTTGCAGGCTGATTGAGAAGATATTCCTTCATGTGCACATTTACGATGTCAAGCAGAGTACCATCTAATTGAAGTGTTGACAAAATACATAATGCGAAAGGGTCGATCATTGTTTTTGCGCATGATATCTACTTTGATGCAGTACCTGTATACAATGCAACACTACGCAAAATACGCATTACCCTGTAATGATACGAATGTGTAACCGGCTTAACATATAATTTTTTGTAACGTGCGCACAAAATGGCTCAATTTCCAGACACGTTTAGCGTGCACCAAGTAGGCAGTTTCAGATCAACGTGCAGAAAAGTTTTTACTCGTGTGAAGTTTGCAGCACTTACCTGCGACTGGTGCAAACTTCAACCTCGTTAGGAAATTGCCCACCTTCCACACCAGTTGGACAGTACACTATTAAATGGTGAATGTTATTATATGGTACAACCAATTTAGATTTTAGAAATGGGTAACCAAATTAATTCAGAACAGCTATCTATGTTTAATTTTTTTTTTTTAACAGCAGAATTTGAAAATTTTATCCACCAAAATGCTGTTCTGGATGCTTAAATTCAACAAGTATAGTGCTATGTATAACAAAAATAGAAAAAAACCGAAAAAAACTTCTTTACCAACAAATATAATTATTGAAAAGAACTGATTCCTTTTTTTAAATGGCAGTACTTGAAACAACATCGATAATCAATATGAATCTTTTACACGAAATAAATTAATATTCACAAGACAAAAAACAAATAAAATGTAGGTAAACACAGAATAGGTACTACGGATAGTTAGTATGAAAATCAAAATGTGGACTGGAGATTTGAATCACAATGCATATTAAATAAATAGAAAAAAAAAAAACGGTAGGTAGTTATGGTCGGATTAACACACCCAAAAATCAGATTTTGTACTTCTTTTTTAGGCCACAGATTTTCATTATAGAAAAGAGAGGAAAAAAACCGTTCGAGTTTAGAATCACCTTCTTCTGTTTCGTATCTGTCGGTACGATCCATTTAAACGTATGTTTATTTAGAGTCATATTCTCTATCTGCGATCTTCCAAAGACACTCAATTTAGGAGTCGAATTGATCAGAATTCGAATGTTTTATTCAATGTGAAATAGGCTAATCAAAACGTTCGGTTCGTCGAAACTGAATTCTTAATGAGTAAAGGGCAATGATCCTATCGATAGGTTGACCATCGTTTTAGTTGGTTAAAAAAAATATAAAAATTACGTAGGATCCTAAAACAAGCTGGAGAAGAGGATGATCGAAATTCTATTCTAGTTCGTATAATAAGCTGAAATGTTACGTAATTAGACATTTTATAGAATTCTGTACAGTTTCTGTAAACCTGGGGAACTATTCCGATAAAATTCGAATCATCGAATAGAGTTAACGCCATAAAGATGGTTTATTTGTAGAACAGCCAACCCTAATTTTACTGAATCGAAACCTCATTCGTCACTTTAGTTGCATGAAGTAGATGACACAGCTGAAGGTAAGGGGTAAATGTTCCAATATCATGTCGAAATTCTTTTCTCTTTTGAAAGGAATATGGACATGTGAAAATATGTATATAATTTGGACCTCTAAAAAGTCAATTAAATGGCTGCTCCAGGGAGACACTTTTGCCTTGTTGTGGCTTACAATCTCTGACCCTATGAGCTCGTCCATTTTTAATCGACAGTTCTTGATTTTTAACAATGCAGATGATATTACTGAAATTTCTGCCATCATATTTACGACATACATAGTTCCAAAACAATTTACTAAGGAAACATTTAAACTACCGACGCAATAATGGGTGAATTTCACTACCATGCGTTGTGAAAATTCTCGGCTACAACGCTTAAAAATTTTTTAATTTTGATTTTTTTTTTTTTAAGTTTACCTCCTTTTTAAACAACTTTAAATGAAAAAGCAGAATTTCCATTTTACTGCGCTTATTTAAATTATGTAGGTATCTAGATAATATATGCACGAGTACATGCATGTGTATATGTTCATCCTCGAATTTCTGGAGAATCGATTTTTAAAAGAACATTTTTTCAATTAATAGGTATAGGATTATACCATAGTGATCCCATACTATTTTTTTTTAGAATTGAAGAAATGGTTTTTCAGTCAACTTTAAAAAAACGATTTGTTTTAAAGCAAAATTCTGATTAAAGCCAATGTACAAAAAGGCATTAAAAAATTTCGTCACCAATAAAATCAAAAATCATACGCTAAAAATACACACCGGAATTGAAATGAAACCAAAAAGCAGAGATAGGGCTAAATAAAAAATTTTCCTTCAAAAAGTACAACCAATTGAAACAACAAACAAAAAAAAATGTAATAAAAATACCCGAAAAGAGAAAACGTAGCTTTTAAAATTTCTCCAGCAAGTTCTACGGACTGGAATTATTCAAGTCGACGCTAATTAAAAAGTTTTGGTATAAAATTAGACTAAATTCACTACGAGGTACTTACATGACGAGGGAAAAAAACGCCAACTTCAACGATTCCAGTCCTCAGATCTTGCTGAAGAAATTTTAAAAGGATAATAATTTTTCTCTGTTTATCGAAAAGTCCCATTTTCTGCGAAAAATTTTCAATTTATCCTTAAGCTTTTTCGTTTCTTCATTAATTTATCGAAAAATAGGATAATATACATCATTATTTGTTTTGAAAAGTTGTAGACTGAATCGAAGTTCTTTAAAGTTTGTCGATTTATTTTCTCCTCACTGTAGATATATTATGCAACTCCTGTATGCAACACGAATGTATATATAGTTACCTTGAATGACCAGAAGTTTTTCGATGTCTTTATATTGTAGGCTACCAAAAACTAGAAAGGAACTCTTTTAATTGGCTGAGATAAAGTACTAAACCACTATATTAATATCCTTAACGCTGTTTTGCTGAAGATCCTGTTTTTTTTTTGTTTTTTCTTTCTTTCAAAAGAAACGATTTTTTTTATTTCACGCTTAAATTAGAGTTGCATTTCTGAATGTCACTTTGCTGCGTCGCAAATAAGAAAATATAGAGATCACAGCCACCTCAATTGTTTTCGACGAGTATAATGTAATAAGGAAATTTTTCATTTTAATTCAGAGATTCAATTTTCTGTAGACGCATTTTCATTGTTAACAGAGTTACAAAATGAAACCAGTTTATTTTTTTTTTTCATTTTTTTTTTAGGGTTCATTTTTCGATACGGTACATTAACAAAAATATCGTCGCATTGTTCTTGCACTATATAAGTACTTCTATATATATTCTAATCTGGAACGAGTATAATAACAGGTTTGTTGTGTTTTTTTTTACTCCTTTACTTTTTAATAATAATAAAAAATAAATAAAAAGAAATAAAAAGAAATAAAAACGAAAAACAAAAAGAAAAGAAAAACCTGACGGCATTTTCAAACGTCTATGTATGGAATTTTCAACGTGGGTGCTATGCGAGTAATAAAATTGGTGAGGAAAGTGAAAAAAATGCGTTCTTGTTTCTTTAGAAAAGTTGACGAAAAACTTGAAAAACTTCTGGAATCCCATCTTTTTTCTGGTTATTTTTTAATAATTCAGGTTTAGTTATATCAGCTGAAGAAAAGCGTACTATGTGACATCGTGAAACGCATTATTAAGCCGGAGCCCTCGCGCGAGCACACACACACAGACACACACACATATATATATATATATATATATAAGTCAAAATGCGAAAATTCATAGCCTTTGATGATAAGTGTTATCAAAGTCAGAGGCGTAACTGAAGCATAATTGTTTGTAGAGAGGGGGTGGCAATGCTGGATTTCTCATTATCTTGCAAAGGCTCTGTCTACGGGCGGAAAATTTCGGGTGGGACTAATTTTTAAATTTTTTTTTTAAATCCTCAAAGAACCAAAGGAAAACTAATTTCTACATTACTATCTTACTGATGTTTCAAATTCAGAGGGGCAGCAAAATTTGTAGACCCTACAGACCGTAAAAACTCAAATACAGCGCCGGGGGACAGTTCTTGACAATTTTTTTCAGCTAACAGCCTAATTGTAGATCGAGTATTCTTTTAGAGTATTATAAAATTAGGGTTGACTCCAAACCTCCTCCATAGCCCTACGTCACTGATAAATATGCTAAAACCTTACCATATTGGGTTTATTTTTAAAAAATCCAATTTTGAAGAATGGTCCAATCAGATCGTTACTGTACTCTCCTTGATCATTTCATTCACAATCAAATTAATGGATGTTGTATGCAGAATAAGCTGCAAGAGCGTTACTAAAAGTTACGTAAACATTTGCTCTCTTCATTTCCTGATCATTAGTCAACAGTCATCGTAAGATCAAAATTGCATGAGATATCTTTAGTTCCGGAATAAAAAAAAATTAACGATCAGAATAAATGCAAACGAAAAAAATAACACGACGGTAAGGTAACTGGGTGATAAAAAGTGAAGATTAGACCGTGTCAGATGTTACGAATTATAATATTTGGGCCATATTATTTACTTGTCATACACAATAAATTGATGAGCGATGAAGTGGAAAAAAAAAATCCACAATATTAGACAAGTAACGTAACGTCAGTAATAACAGACACGATGTAATTTTTATTTTCCATAATTAACGGATGGTGTTTGATAGACATGTTTTTCAAGAGACATTTCAAAAAATCAAATTTAAACGTCCTATTTTTAAGTAGGTTTTCTATTGAAAATGTACTTATTAATCTTGGTGTCATAGAACGACCCAGGGGTGGGGATAGGTACGCTTTTCGTTTCATAACTCAAGGAAGATTTCGGCACTAATAACTCAAATTTATATATACACGTATTAACCAATTTCTTGTTACCACGGTACAGGTCGCAATTTGTAACCGATAAGCAAGAAACTTGAAACTAATATTAGCGCTAAGCCAATGACCTGACCTATCGATTTTGTTGCGGATCGGCCGTACGGTACTTCCGGTATAGATTTTTTCGTTTTTGTTTTGACAACAAAATTTTTAATTTTCGACCAATAGCTACAAAATTTGAAACAAATATTCACTATAATATATTATAATTCGGTATATATTTTGGCGCGGATCGGCCGTACGATACTTCCGGTATGGCTATTTTCGTTTTTGTTTTGGCTATAAAATTATAAATATTCGATCACTAGCTACGAAATTCGTAATAAATATTATAAATTGCTGTAAATTTTGATGCGGATCGCTCGCACGATACTACTTCCGGTAACACTATTTTCGTTTTTACTTCGCCTATAAAATGCCTAATTTTGGACCAACAGGAATGTAATTCAGAACAAATGTTTATTGGGATCTGTTAATAAATTTTTCGTGGCGACCTACCTAATTAAATACGTTTTTCGCAAACCTACTTTTTCTAACTGAGCTGCTGCTGCGTTAGACTTTTTTTTTTTTTTTTTCCCTGTCTTTTTCGTTTTCTCACAGTATACTCGAAATCACTAATCATTACGTTTTTCATCTCGAAATTTACTCACTAATAAGATATGTTCATGAATATGATTCCTTCAAAGAGAATCTATTTTCAAATTTAAGAGAATTGAGGAGGTAAAATTTAGCTTTAAATTTTTCCCATCTCACAAACGGAGCACCGTGCAATTACTAATGTAATTTTTTAATTTTCTTCCAATTTTTCGCAAAAACCGTACAACAAAAGTTTATGTACTGTACTTCAAACAAAATTTTATAACCCACAGATACGGCAAAATTAATCAATGTTTTGATATAAACTTTCATTCGAACATTATTGAACAATTTTCAGCATTAGGACTGTATCCGGATCAATCATATCCCTAATTTTCTCCCCCTTTTGTGGACGAATCACTAAACGAAATTCCATTTTAGACTAATATACCTCAACAAAAATCTTATGACCCACCGACATGGCTGAATTGGTCCACTTTTTGACGCAAACTTTCGTTTTGAGTGTAATTGAGTAATTTTGAGCATTTAATCTATACGCATCGATCGTATTTCGCGATGAATCTGTTCGAAGTACGTGTAGATTTGTTGGCTATTGAAATTCGTGCCTCCTTGCATAGTATTTTTTTTTATCGAGAAGTAAAAAACGGTGTCTCTAGTAAAATGAGAACAATTCACATTGTTCGGCATAGCTTTGTATAATTATGTCGTTGCGAATTATTAAAAGCATCGTGCACCTTTTCATTGTGACTTGAAAAGACTCAGTCTGTGTTACCACCCACTGAAATTTTGTACCAAACTTCGAAAACAAATGGTAAGTGGACATAGTTGCTTAAGTATATTAAAACACGATATTTCTTGGTTAAATGATTGATTGGGACATCGTAAAAATCCAAAAACAAATACAAACAAAAAAGTGAAAAATATGAGTCAACTTTTTCTTATAGTTCGCAATTTTGATATTATTTGTAATGCCTATAGTTTAATTTATTACCTTCCAATTTTGTAAAGAAACGAATGGAAGGTAAATGGAAAGTTTAATTTAATCATTAATAATACTCGAAATCTTGTGAGCAAGACCAAGAGACCAAGACTTGAGTGTGCAAGACCAAAAACAAGGTCAAGACACGGGGGTGTAGATAACCTCGCCCGACAAACACACACTATTTTCAGATGTTATGCTTTTTTTTTTTTGCCTAACAGGTGATCCAAACCCGCAGGACCACTCCTATCTAGTAACCACCCATTTTCACGAATCGAAAATCCCGAATACAATTTTCACGACAAGTAAATTTCACCAGAATAAAATTTCCTGAATACCATTTCATTATCAGTTTCACAAAAATTTTAATTTTTCAGACACTTTTATTTAACTCAGTCCAATAGTTCGAGGTTTAGTTCTTTGAAAGTAAGGTGAAAACCTAATTTAGTCTTTATGGGCCATGTTCTTAGTCATTTAGTTCGCTAAGTAAACCCTTAGTATATCCCTTAAGTACCGATTTTCCACTCTCAGTTAATAGCTCCGTTAGTTAAACTGGCAGATCCCGCTAAGAGTTAAACAGGATTTTAATATTGACGGTTAAATTTCTTAGCTGAGCTTTGAAAAACAGGACCTAAGGAAAAAATTGAGTGTGTTTAACTGTTCAGGTATTCTTAGAGCGTCATTTTTAACACTTAAGTATGAATTCTAAGAGAAAAATTTCAGTCTGGTAAGGAGATCACTCAAGTGAATTTACTAAGCTAAACGCCTTCAATGTTAAAGCATAGTTTACACGACAATTATTTACCAGTTGCTGGTGAAAAAGTGGGCTGGTAGTTGGTAAACCAGCCCATGTAAATAAAAACCAGCACGCTTATTTATTCAGTCGCTGGTGAGCTGGTACAGTTGAAAATTTTCAACTTTTGAGCTGGTACACGAGCTGCTGGCACCGGTTTGTGAACCAGCTTATGTACCAGCTCCATGTAAATTATGATGCTGGTAAAATTTGCGATAACACCTTGAATTTTATTCAGATTTTTTACCAGTGCTGTGTAAACATAAAAACCAAGCGTGTTGAATCAGCTTTAGTAAACCAGCACACCAGCAGCAGGTAAAGAAGTGTCATGTAAACTACGCTTAAGTGAATTTATATGACAATTAAAAATATGACACATTATGGTAACTAGATAGTGTACTCAATCGAGAACAAAAAATGTAGTTCTGCAAACAACTGTGTCCATAACATTTTACACTGTCTTAAAAAAGCCTATCATTGAAGATTCATTTTTACAAAACTTCTCTTTAAAGTGGTAGGGGAAATGGAGAATTGTTTTTTTGTTTTGTTTTTAACTTGTGAAAACTGATGTCATAATTTGGTATTCTGGAAATTTGATTTTTGTTAAATTTACTAGTTTAGTAATTTTCAATTTATGAGAAGAGGGATGGTAACGAGCATTTGCTTTTTTTAAATGCTCAAGCATTTGATGTTTGAAAAATAAATGCTTCACGTTTAAAAGGATATGCTTAAAAATGAGCAAATACTCCAGAACCTATAGACATTTTCAATAGTTATGGTTTCTGGCCTAAACAAATGAAGAATAAGTTACAAAAAATCAATTTTTAAAATATAAATTTTTTATAATAAGTAAAACATTGTGTGAAATATAGCGCACTCACACAGCTGTTTCACATACTACATTTTGTTCTCGAGCAAGTACACTATCCCATGAGCATCCATAAAGTCTGAATTTTATTTTTACTTGACAAATCACGAAACATACAAATCTAGTAAGCATGTAATTATGGGAACTTGCAAGGTTGCAACTGATTACATCTTGTTTGCAAAGGAAATATTAAAAATGATCTAGCATTCTGAGCAAATGTTGAGCATGCTGGTGCCAATATTAAATGCTTGGACATTTTAAGCATGAGCACGTGCTGAGCAAATGCCTGAGCATACTCAGCATTTGCTCATCAATAATAAATACTCGAGCATTTACCATCACAATAGGAGAATGAATGATAATCCCACTATCTATGCCTTTGCCAAGTTATGAATGTGCAAGAGTATCAACAAAATCAATATTTGATCGCAACATAAAGATCAAGAATGATAAATAACGGTGTAAGACATGGGAGCAGTAGTAGCGAAAGGAGGCGATTGCCACCCATGACTTTCTTTTTCTTTGAATTAGTAAAAATTATGAAAATTTTGAAATAAAAACCAAAACAATAACTTCATAATATGACCATTACGATTACTTGCCTTGAATCTTTGGATCTTCCTTGCAGAAATCCTGACAACACCCCAGGCGCAAGACCATAAATAAGATCTATACTCGACTGTGCAAGATCAAGACTAACATTTGTATTCTAGAACGTTTCTTAATGTTAAGTTAGACTTAAGTACTCATTCCCAGGTTGATCCTATACTTATAAACGGGAGTAACAAATAAAATATCACTTAAGTATCAAATCGTTACTTAGGTATCGTTCTAGAATGCGAGTGCAAGGGTGCTGATCAACGGAGGGGCCCTATTAATCAATTATTGTTCTTCCTTCTTTTCTGTGACATTAACTGGGACCACTTTCGAGTTGGAGCCCCCTCGCAGTGTGGGGTCAGCAGAGACCGTCCGTCACACCACGGATACGCATTCAAGATACTAAGACTAGACTACCATGGCCATGGCCTTGGCGGTAAATTCCTTTTGCTCAACAATAATCTAACTTCATTTGCACAATATCTTAACTTTGTCTATTTCATCATTTGCATCCTTTAGCTACACTGATCCACCAATTGTGATTTGGTATCGCCTTGTGTCGACTGAAACGAACTACAGAGACGAGAAAGGGTCGCACGTGACTGCTGACAGTCACAAATTTTGCACAGAAATATCTAGTTCACTTTTTAATCGTATTCAACAATCAAGCACCCTTTTCGTTTTAAAACGTTAAATCATCTCAAATATCTACATATACATAACGGGGTTTGCGAAAGGTTCCAACCTATAATAAACTGCATGCCGACCACGAATGCACCCATATTATTATGGCAGGTTATGCACTGAACGAACTACTCAGTCTCTAAAGTAGCCATACGACTATTATCTGCGCCATAATGTTCGACGACGATCGATTTGTTCGATCTAAACATTCGGTCGTTCATCCAGATACAGCTATAAACCCCCCCCCCACTCACCCACCGTCTACAGCAGCGCGCTATTATGTATACACATACCTATGCAGCTATCGTACGATATAAGCATCGTCTGGCACCTTCGCGGTGCCGCAGCCAACCGCCAGATATCACCGTCAGATTTCCAGGCAATCCGATGATTTGTGCGACAGAATCTGTCGACACTCTGGGGCGACACTTTACGTGTAGCATATACATATGTGCCTACACCAGCAGCAGATAGCAGCAGCTACAGATATACGCGCATACTTTCGTTTCGTGCGCACCGTATACGTTTTTCCCAGATACGAATTAACTTTTCGCATTTGGCGACATTTTATCGTTAAAACGGCTGCGCGCACCAACACGCCAACTCGACTCTTACGCGCACGTCCTCGGCGACAGAACTTCGCCTTAAGTACCTGTAAGGTGTAGTACGTACCTCTACCTACCTATACCATTATGCTGCGGGTACGTAGTGTTGCAAACGCACACAGCGAGCAGCGGGCGCAGCAACCACGCACACAACCGCAAAAATATGGTTAGGCGTATACCCGCCGTATATACGTATCGTGCACCGTATTTATAATATAATATGCGCCACTAATCGCCGCCACACATCAGATGGATGTAAATCGCGTGAAACTGGATTCGGAGATGTAAGAATTTACATTAAATGCGTGTAAGTTGGCTGTTCGATGTTCACCCGGTAACGCCGCAAAGTGTTTAGAAAAACGATATTCGTACGCAGTATCGCGCCGAAGAGATCGGTGCGCGGTCGCTTCGAGGGGGCTGGGGAGTGGGATGTCAGGGGGGGGGGAGCGCGTAAAAACAAGGGAATTACAGGCTTGTGTACTCGAGGCACATATCGTTTACTTTCGTGGTGAAAAGGCTCTTTAATGGCATTTTACACACAACGTAGGGAGATGCACGAGGCACGCAATTTATCGGTCGCTGATTTATCGATTATAGCCTCTCTGCGCGGTGCACGCTGCTGCCCTTGGTAGTCCACAATAAAGACACTTACAGACTGTAGCGGACAGTTCCGCAAGCGATCGAGGAATTTGAAGTTTCTTAAAGACCTTATCATCGACGATGTAATTTCTAATTTGCTACGGCGTTCGAATATGTTCACACATCCGCGGATCACAATTAGCCTACGGAGGGGGTAAATTCGAAATTCTTTTGGCCATCATCATTGGTGGTTCTCTAGTACCTAGAAGTACAATAGAAATTGTCTACAACAAATTCCAAGGGACTGAAATTTGTTCGTTGTAACCAGTAGCTGGCTACAACACTGGCTACGAAGACGGCTACAACCGAACACACTGCTGTAACCAGGTTATAGTGGATATTAGAGATGACGATTTGACTGGTATTTATTAATAGTTATTGATAACTTTTACTGAATTATCGACAGTTATCGATATGGAAAAATCGACGTATATCAGCATGCTTATTTTATTCAGTTGTATTGGAAGTGTTGAATAGCAATTCAAGTATTTACTACAAATTTTCAATCTTCAAACTGAACTAATAAATACATTGAAAAAAATTATCGATAGTTATTGATAACTTTCTTTAAACTTTCAATAGTTATCTATAAGGAAAAATTGACGCATATTGACAACCCTAGTGGATATTATGTAGGCCTATAAAATAAAAAAAGGGTGAGTTTGGCTGGAAATTTACTCATGAAGGATTGATGTGCAAACATAATAATAGTATGGATGTGTAGGCGCGCAGTGTGTTGCGCACACACAAAACCACATACCCACACACCCACACATCATATAATGCACACAAATGAAAGTCACAATTGTAAGAGCTACAGTTACGCAAATCTGATGATTGTAATTCTCGTGTAGCTCCTACTATAGACACCAAGTGCTATGATATTTACACATCAATAGTGCTTGCAAGTTAATTAATACCAACCATCAAAAAAAAAATTGTTTTTTTTAAAAACAAACAAAAAAACCGACTGGGTTAACCTGACTGATTAACTCTTATTAGTGGATATGACCAAATTTATGACAATAATTTTTTCAATTTTTAAATTCTCATTTTCTTCAGTTACATCCTTCTAATTTTTTAAATTTCAAATATGAATAGCGTAAGACATTCTCGGGATGGTAAAGAATATTTTAAGCCTACTTTCATTAAAATCTATAAAGTAAGACACTTGTTCTAAGCGAATGAAATTTTGTTAGTTTCAGAGATGGACATACCAAACATATAACCTAATAACATTTGGTAATTTTTATAAGCATAAAAGTGACCGCAGGAAGAATATTGGATTGGCTGGAAACAATAATTTGTTGTATGAAATAAATTAATAAAACAGAGCGAATTAATTTGTTGTAGCTGGGTTTTTCACTTCAATTAACACCACAATCTGTTTCTTGGAGCCACCAGTTTGTGGTAGCAGGATTTATTGTGACTGATTTTTCATAACAAAGAAGTAAATGGAGTTATACTGGGACCAGGAATTTTGTGTGCAGTAGGCGTTTGTTGGCTATAACCAGTGTTTGTTTTAGTGATTCATACTGTAATTCTGCTTTGATCATTTAATACTGGATACCCAATAGTCCTATCTCACCAATGTTAACCAAACAGGCCACCATTCTAAATTCCTAAAATGGACATAGGTTTTCTGAGTATGTGCAGTAGGTCTTTTTTTTATACATTTTCAGTCTCTTAATCCTGTTAATTTAAAGCTATTTAAATATGTTGATGTAAATCCAGTGAAATCAAGTGAAACTCACATCTATGGAAAGTTTGTGAAGCAAAGTAAAGTTGAGCAATGTAATTGCAGGCGTTAATCGCATACAGGCCAATCCTGTCCAATATACAATTAATTTTAATTTTAAGTGAACAGCAAACAACCAGAATGAAAAATGTCATTTTCCACACTTGTTTCTCTCATTAATATCGTTACAAAAATTGCGACATTAAATTAGCATTTTTCAAAGTGAAAACAATTGCGGAAAGTAGTCATTTTCTGCTCATCTAAAACTGAAGCTGATTACCTATATCTACTTAAATAATTGTATAACATTATTATGCGCTTTTATTCTCAGTCCAGTTGTTCCGAAAATGTTAAGTTTTACACTAAGTGAAGACTTTTAACTATATAGTACTGTACCAGTGAACCTCCATAAGCCCAATGTACTTTGTAATGTCAAGACATGGCGGCATAAAAGTAAGCAACCAAAGTGTACCGTTTGAGTTCACCAATAAATTTAGAATACATTTGATAAAGGTTAGCCCTTACATTCACAAGTATAGCGAAGATAAAAGTAATTGAAAGTACGTCATATGGTACCCAATGGTTGCTTGCCGGTATGTCTAACCAGAAATCATCATTCTCTACAGATCCAGTACTATATAGTCAAACGTAAAAACAAAATTTAGACTTTTTATGATAACTGGATAGCTTCTCACTCGAGAACAAAAATGTAGTGTGGCAGACAACCGTGTGAGTGCGCTAGATTTTGCACAACGTTTTACGTTTATAATAAAAGTGTATCCTAAAAATTTCATTTTTTCATTAATTATTGATCCACGTTTTTCAATACCTTCCTAATGCGAGCTTTTCCATCTCCGAGAAAATATCAAAAACAGTTATTCAGTTTTCACACAAAGTACCTTTTTCGAAAAGTAACGCCTGCATTATTTACCTTCAAGATTTTATCAGTTCTAGCAGTCCATTAAGCTATATAGTCAAAGCTTGTCACCGCCGACGGTGCAGCAGCAGAATCTTATTTTAATATTATAAACATTTAAAAACAAAATACAAAAAAAAATAATAATAATAAAAAAAAACAAGAATGATAACCGTGGAGGGGGTGCGGAAATGGTGAAAAAGGAAGAAGAGATAACGGCTGCAATGGACACAATGATGTGGAAGACGTCGCTGCCCACAGACCTACTATTGTATGTTAATGGCATTTTAATATTACCTGGGCAAAGGCGGTATACCCTACAACTTATACAACGTATGTACGTACTTTGATCGGTAACATCATCATAAATTTCACATTCTCAGAAAGAGAATTCGAACACATACGTCATAAAACAGCAGCTAGTGCCACTCCTATCGTGTTTGTTCGCGGCGCGATTACGATTATAGTTAGGCCTGGGCTACTCAATGTGCTGCTGTGATTTTTAATTCTGCTTTAGCAGCCACCCAAATGACCCTTTAATCGGTGTACACTTGAACGTTATTCAGAGCCACGAGTGTTCAATGGTTTATACGGAGCTGCGAATGAATAACGAAAACAAAATAAGGAAAAAAAAAAGAAAAAGGTTCCAACCTTTAATCGGGTAGGTTACGCAAATATTCAACTTATTGGCAGGCGTAAGGCAGCTATCGCAGAGAAATTCTGCTGAGGTGACGGGTTGACACGCACCCGGTTACAATATTTTCATCTATTTTCTCAGAAAAAATGTCGAAAATTGAAGGGATGAAGTGTGTTCGGTAGCATAATTTGCTCAAAAGAAGCGTTCAGAAGCACCTAAATTCTAATTCCCACATGACTTTTTTGTCTTTTTTTGTCTTTTTTTTTTTTTTTTTTTTCACACTTCTTTTAAGTCTTTTTTCAAACAGAAATTCCTCCCTTCTCTATCCCAACAGTTACCACAAAATTAGTCTTGCATCGTCGGCAGAGTAAGCTTTTTCGGGCCGGTTCAAAAGTTGTTAAAAAATGGCAGGGATGATTTATGAATTCTTTCTTGTAAACTGCGGGGAGGGCAGGAGTTTTAGTAAAAAAATTACGTATCTTTTTTTCTCTTCGCCTTTCAAGATGATGTAGCTGGGTAAAAATAGGAAATTGGCCTTTAAATCAGTTTGGTTGATTTTTTCTTAGAGGTTACGTTCTGAGAAACATTCAATTTTGGAAAATATCTGCTTCGAAATTATCGTTTTAGTTGAGAAAAAAAGATTTTTTAAATTTCAAAAACAAACATTTTTTTCGAATAGTTTTTGAGAAAAATTTACGGTTTAATCGTAACTTGAATTTTGTTTTAGTTCTAGAGTGCGTCGAAACCGAAAATCCTTACCACCGATCTCGAGATTGATCCATATCTTGGACAATCAATAAGAGTTCTCAGAGTTAAACCTTATAATTGTAATATTGAGAGAAAACTGTTGCGTTTATACAGCCAAAAATCGTCGATTTGCAAGGGTTACAGACAAGCAACTTCGGTAATTGAGAAATTATTTATAATATATTCGCCAATATTGACTTTTTTGGCAAATATCAAAGAACTTATATCCGGACATTTCAACACACAACAACCATTCATTCCACAATATTTCTTTTGAATTTTTCATCTTATGAATGGGTGAAAGATGAGTCTTGAAAATAACTTCAACTAGCTGAGTCAATATTATTTCCAATCAAAAAAACAGGTGACAACAATTTTAACCCACAACACGTCAACACTAAAAAATTACTAATTAAAATCACCCCTTTTTGTCTCACTCTAACTTCTCTGAGCTGTTTGAGTTAAATGTAGTAATATGTCAGGAGAACACAAGACAAAAAAATCAGTATTTTTCACCCTTATCGTACCTATGTATAAATCGATAAAAACTTTTTCAGTAAAAACCTGAATTTTGAACATTTCATCAGTGACCCATTCTCGCAATAAAATTAATACTGACTTGGATATTATTGAAAAACTAACATAAAGGACTTTGAAAGGGCACATTTTTCATATTTTCCACATGTGAAGGGGAGGGAGAGTCAGTGAGACCTATAATATGTCATTTCGGAGTTTCATCTCCATCATTTACGAAGAGAAAAGATTTACAAATATTTTAATAAATAAAAAGTTGAAAGTGCCTGCGACAATAAAAAAATATAAATGATGATTCGCTATAACAATAATAATAATAATATATTTTGAAAAAAAGTATAATTTCGCTGTTGGTAGAGCATTTTCAAAAAAGAATAAATCTGAACATTGATGGAGACAATTTTTGCATAAGCAGGCTAGTGGATTTGAGCAGTATAGATATTTGAAAAACTACAGAAAGATGGACTGAAAATTTAATGGACCACTTCAGCTCTATTCTCTTCCAAATGAATCCTGAATCATCAGAATCAGTGCAGTCATTGCTGAGTAATCAGTGTACGTAGTTACATAGGTACATTAAAAAAATATAATCACTCGAATAATAAATGCAAGTATTTATAATTTTATACTCGACGAATATAAAATCTCCTCCATTTTTTGAAAGTCTGTTATAAAATCATTTTCTTAGCAGATTAAGAACTCAAAAAGAAAAAAATCCTACCCTCATCGGAAATTGACAAAGGGTGCAGTAGGCTAATACTGCTAACACCGGAAATTCTGACGTAGAGTACTGGCATAAAATACGAAATTAACAATCACATCAGAACCATAAAGGTCAAGTACGATTTTTAGGAGGTATTTGGGGTATAATCTGCACGTGCCAAAAAAACGGTCAATTTAAAACACAATAATTACTCAGTTTTTCAACTTTTATGTCTATGAAATATGTAAAAATTTGTTAACTCCTCCCATAAAAATTCATGAATATTATGAAATTTGATTCCCAACCCCTCTCAGGCCTGACAAAGATTAACTAGTACTGACATTGGCATAACATTTGATAAACCAGCACTTAGGGTCCGTTTTACAGTGCTAAGTTAACTTTAATCTGCGGATAATGCGCTATTTTCACGGGTTGACTCGTGTACATTCTCAAATTTATCCCCCACTGTGGTATGGTACTTTAAAGGGTTAATCAGCGCTGGAAAGTTAATACTGTCTCAGCACTATGCATACTGTGAGTGCTGGCAAATAATTTAGCATAAATTCTTCGTCGGTGGCCATTAATTTTTCTCAGAATTCGTTATTCAATCACTAAATAGTAGAAGATTTTTTAAATACTGGAATTTCAACTTCGTTTAACATGACTCAAGTTAAACTAAATTGATATTTTTAGTGTATTTTCCACTATTACATTCGGTACAATGGCCCGACTTGATGGGGCCGAAAGTGTGAAAAAACACTGATCCCGTGTCGTAGATCGTGAATACTATATTAGGTCGCTCAAATTATTCCGTATTCGTTATAATTCTATCTCCACTTTTTACTCATGTTTATAATTTTTGTAAATCTGTGTTGTCTCCGCTTTTTGACTTATGGCAATGAAACTTAAAACAGTTGTTAGACGCTTTCATGGACTACAACTTCGGGTTAAAATATTAGAAATTTATCCATTAGGCTTTCCAGATTTTGCAAATCATCCATGTTGTCATATCGATAACACCCATTTTAAAGATTTTGACTTGAAATTTTTATGGTGGTTAGTGACTTAATTATGTCCATTTAAACTGCAACCTGATCTATTTTTCTACCTATTAATTTTGATGTCATGAAACGACCTGAGGCTGGACGTGGTTACGATTTTTATTTTATACATAGAAGAAAATTTTGGGATCAAAAACTCGAATTCATATACTTAATTACATTATGTAGGTACCTAAGTATATTATATAATAGTATTTATTATTTTATAAATAGGCATATATATCTATATTTATGTACTATACTATAAATTTATAAGCCAATTTCTTGTCACCATGGTACAGGTCGCAATTTTCGTCCGATAATCACGAAATTAAGAACAAACATTAGTACTCAGCCAAAAGCATTATCTATTGATTTCGATGCGGATCTGCAGTACGGTACTTCCGGTATCACAATTTCTGATTTTATTTTTACCACAAAATGTCTTAATTTCAGACCAACAGCTACGAAATTCGGAATAAATATTTATTACGAGTGATTATATCAAACTACTAATTTCGGTACGGATCGGCTGGACGGTACTTACAGTAGGTACAGTCATTTTTGATATTATCTTGGCTATAAAATGTTTGATTTTTAATCAATAACTGCGAAATTTGGGAAAAATATTTACGTTAGGTAATTTATTGCAACGTGTTACCAATTCTGGAGCGGATCAGCCAGAAAAATCCATTTTTGTTTCGATTTGAAAAAAAGATAATTACTTTAAATTATGTAATTTAAGCTCAATAAACACAAAATTCAATAAATTATGATCTATTACTAGCTTTTTAGCAATCAATTTTCTACTTTTTGAAAATCTACTTCATCTAATGGAGTAGCTGCTGTGTTTTTTTTTTTTTTTTCATCAATAAGTTTGGTATTCTAACATTATTTTCGCCTTTAGGAGGCATTCACTTATTTCGGTGCCAATTATCTCTCACAAGCAGCCCCACTGACGAGCCATGGACCAGACCATAGAAACGGTTATTTATTGTAACTATGTTCAATTTAAAACGTATATGACAAATGCAGAGGCGATGCAACACAATTCTCAAACCACAATGATTATAATACCGTACACGAGTTTTCTCATATTATATTAAGCATTCACTTTTTTCTGAATACCCGCAAATCGCTGTCGAACACGCTGAACGAAATATCCACTTGAAAATTTAAATCCAATTTTCGACCAATTTCACAAAATCGTCTCAGACTCGAAGACAACGAAGAAAATTTGCGCCTTTTTAAGTTGAAAACGCTCACCACCAATATTCGGATTTTCGTGGTCTCTGCGACGACGAAAAAGAAAATTCTAATCTCATTATCAAAACTGACAGCTTTGGATCCACAAAAAAGAAAAAGAAAAAAAAAGAAAAAAAAAAGTTCGAAAAATTTCGTAATCACGTTTCCGTGTCTGAGAGTGACTTTCTCGACACGACAAGAGGACTTGTTCGCCATCACATCATCAGCCTATTATTAGATAACACGAATGGCTTTTCAAACAAATCAAATTAATAAAAACGCGATAATAAACGACATGCTTTGGTTTCTTTTGAACCCAGTCGACGAAGCCGAAGGAGGAGAGGAGAAGCGGAAAAACTGTGTAGAAAAAAAAAAAGTGAATAGTTCTTTTCGAAAATCGATAAATAATTAAATTCTAGCGTTTCGAAACGACTACAAAATTGGCAACTTTTATCGGGCTGTGAAATCGCGTTTCGATTGATTTTCGTTTTGGCTGTTTTCGTTTTATCGTTCAATTCCCTGCAGAGTCTGATTTGGGGCCATCCTGATCGGCGATCATGCGGCGGTTTCGAGCGACGACATTCGGACGAATTCGAGGTGTAAATTGATATTCGAGAATTATAGACGAACGAATACCATCACTGATTAAAAGACGCACTAATTTTTATCCGATATTCGTCCCAACGATTTTAACAAATGTTATAATACCGTATCTACGCAGTTAGATCATCGAATTGTCAACGGCCAATCATTCGGATCCACAGGGCGGTAAAAGAAGAAAAAAGGCCCCAGTATCGGTGACTACCACAGACTGTTACATTTAATGCGATAACGTTTTCATCTTCAATATCAATATTTTACCATCAACTATCGATACTGTGTCAACAAATAGGTACATGAACTCTGTTCGATAGGATTACATTAACTTACACCAACCTACACTGGTAGGGATATTCCACAAATATTCGAGTAAAACTTGACGCAAAGTCACATAACATTTCTACATTTGTGGAATCAAGCTCCTGATTTAGGTTGGTGTAAGTTGGTGTAGTCCTATCAAACAGAGCTATGGATTTCCTAATAACTGTTTTTATTGTTAGAGTTCCAGCTATGTACGATGGTCCTATCTCATCTCCACTAGTACACACTCTACAGTTGATATTATGTACTATAACTATTCTACGTGACTGTGACTTCATGTACTCGTGTTATATGTGTATATTGTGAACTCACGTTTAGTGAACTTCACTTCTCTTCTGTACATCGTTTAATGGACATCTTAATATACTCGTTTCATGATTATAATCTGTTTTATTTAACTCTCCAATATTTATCAATTTTGAATGAAATATTGATATTTCAATGTGTCATAAGAAAGCTATGTAATTTGTATCGATGTATTATCGATAATCGGTGGAAAATTTAACAAGAAAAAAAGACATCGAATGTAAAAACGAACCCCGTATTTTGCTGTAGTGAAAATAAAAATGTTATCGCATTAAAAATGAATAAATCGTGTTAAATTCAATTAACTCACCCCTTCCACCGTGAGATAAAGTCGACATGAAATGAGAGCACAACTTACCTGAAAACAAAACAAAAAAACATTATCAATTACATGGAAAATATTAAATAAACAAAGATTCGATGAATCATTCTGGTTTCTCTCGACCATCAGCAACATATAGCAGAATAAAATTAATGCAATTGAACTCGAAGAAGAATATTGAAAAATACGCTAAACATATTATCAAAATTGAAGTCTGCCCAAGATGAAGGGGTCTGGAGGTCAGCACCCTCCTTAACTCCAAACAAAATGCTTGACACAAAAAATATCGCGTATGGTAACACAGAATCAATTTTCTTAGCCCTAACATAATTTTTTCCATTCAATTAACAGTTTTAAATGATGGTTTAAACTCACTTTCTTTATTCTCTTATCCTAATCTGCAATCTGTACAGTTGAGAAATTTTAACCTTTAGAGAATAAATCATGAGAAGTAGTGTGAACCATATCATAGTTTTTCCATTTACTCAACTTTTTAGGTGCTGCATCAAACAGATTAAGGACAAGTTTTTCTATCCTCAGTTAGGAGTTCAGTTAGTTTAGCTGGCAGACCGCACTAAAGAATTAAAAAGGATTTTAACATTACCTGACTGCTAAATTTCTTGGCTGGGTATTGAAAAAACGGCCCTAAAATAGTGGTAGGTACGACTTTGAAAGCACATTATTTAAAAAATTTCAAAAGATAAGAGAAAAATTAAAGGTAATGTTCTTTCAGGAAATACTGTTAGCTTCATTTTCATATTGAAATTTTTTTGCCTACAACCAAACGTTCTCGAGATACTCGTAAAGTATGGAAACAAGGGACACAATTTTCCACGCCTGGGAGTTAGCTCATCTTGTTGATTCGAGAACTCTTCGTATATTTATTTTCAAATACCTCCAAACAAGTCCTCCAAGTCAAAAAAATATTCCAAAAAGTTTGTCCAGTCTTCATTGATTAGACTATTTATGAAAAAGTGGGTACTTCAAGAATTTTCCCATTTCTGAGAATTGTAATCACTAGTCACTAACAATTAAACTCGCTGCATCTTAACTCACATTGCTGTGTACGTTCATTTTTCGTTTGTTCTTCTGTCTGAGTCATCCTCATATAATCCTCACTTGCAAAAGATACCAAGTACAAAAGAAAAAGCTACAATTTTTAAATTTCTACAGTAACAGCGACATAGCAAACTCAAAATTCTGGAAAGCGAGGAGAAGAGTTTATTTCAACGAGCAAAAATAAGAGGCAATAACAAAAACCGAATTCTCAGGTAATGCGTTAATTCGACATGTAGTTTTTGCACAAGGATACCACTTTCTGCGACTCCGATAAGTTTGAACCTCTCTAAATCATGAAATATTACTCAATTCTTCCAGGATGAATTCAGCAAAGCTGAAACTTGTAGATGATCCAACAGGATATAGAAGGAAACATAAGAAAATAATCACCCAGAATAGCGCAGGGATTGACCCATTATGAGTGGTGGGGTGATCGTTCCTTCTTTGATTTTCAATTTTCATGTAAAAAAAAAAACAAATTCACAAATAAAAGATTGTTTTCACACTCATTACGTTAGAAACAAGAAAATAATTTTCCATCATTTCCACTGGTTTTTGGTCAATATTCGAAAATATTTGTCTTTTTCATAGAAAAAAGTCAACTTTTTACGCTCATTACATAGATATTATGAAAATTTTTTGCTTTACCTCCCTAGAATATGTCTCAAAACAAAAAAGGTTAAAAAAAAATTAATAAAAGACAGCCAGCTTTGGACCTACGACCAAAACGCCATTTCCGTCGTCACGAGTATTCTATACATCGATGACCGTGCATTTCGCCATCGAATTTTGATAAATTATTCAAGAATTCGCTCGCCTCGAACAGGCCAAATACAGTTCAGCGTTCAAAAGACAAAACGGGTTTAATGCTGAGTCATACCCAGTTTTGTAAACACTTCCACGATATCGAATACAATTCGCACCTTCTGTACAACCGTAAAAAGAAAAAAAATGCTCATCATTCATTTCATTCTTAAAAAAAAAAAAAAAAAAAAAAAAACTAAAGCTCTTTTTCATCGGCGACTTTACACACAGGAGGCGTGCGTACGTTTGAGATGCACACATGCGATAAAATAATTATTCTTCACCCATATCAGCAGTTCAGCACACTTTTGCGAGATATGCACGAAAATTAATATGCAAGAGGATTTCTTGAAGGTAGTAAAAATATTATGCGTAGAGGGGAAAAAATGAAAAAAAATGTAGGTACCAAACAAAAATAAAAATCATAGATAATTAGCCGTAAGCATTGTAGGCCACTTTGCTTGGCGTATTCGAGTAACATATTTTTCTCTGACAGAGCAATTATTAAACCATTTTTTTTTTTTTCAGCTATTTTCTATTCTCATTATATAGTACCACTTTTCGATTAAATCGATCTGTGGCATCATAATTTTAACCTTCAAACGAACAAACACCTTCGCACCAAAAAAAAAAAAAAAAAAAAAACAATATGTATAGTAGGTCTACCATAGTACCATCCAATCGCAAAATCAATTCGAGTCAAGTGTAAACCGGATCAATACGAGCCGTTGAACCTTTTCCGTTTTCCACCTCCTCCAGTGGGCAATGGGCCTTGTTGCCAATTAGTGTTACAGTTTTCGATCCATACAGAATATCGTTGGAGAGAAGAAAAAAAAAGTTATCAGGTTTTTTCGTCCAAAGTTATATATTCGTATATACCTAGGTACTATTATTTCTTCTTTTGATTTTTCGTATTCGACATGCATATAATGATTTACGAATTTAATAACCAAAATGAGAGCCCTCAAGATTCTGAAGAGCATACTTATTCACATGAAACCGAAACCATAGCTTCAGGTTTTTATTTAAAAAGAGTTAAAAACAAAAATAGTCTGAAAAGAAAAAATTAATTAACTAAAAATGTATTCAGTAAGACCTACTGGAATCCTATACAATAATACGACCAATAATTTTATGTGTGTATGTGTGTATGTGAACGAGTTATGAAGAACAAAACGGTCGATGTTGCTGAAAATTACAGTACAGAGGTATTTGGATACGAAAAAAAGATCTGAATAGGCCTCAAGTTTGAGAAAATCCGATGAACAGATATATGAGCATCTCAATCTATCCATCAGCCGCCAGTGGATAACAACGAACGTTGAAAAATTGATTAACCCAAAATGTAACGAATAAGAAAGGTTTTATTGGCGAATTTTGCTAGGCCTAAACTGCGTACGATTATTATGATTTATGACTAATGAAGTATGAGTTAAATATAGCGATCTTAATTCTCGAGATTTATGAATACGATAATACCGAAGGACATACACAATAAATACAATGCTGAAATTCTCCAGCTTAATTAGAATTAACAAAATTTTCTATTTTTCCCCATCCGAGCTTTGCTCGGTGAACCAGGTACTATGAAAGAAATGACAAAAAAAAAAGCATTATAGCAAATTAATAATTTTTTTCAAAAAATAGAACCATTAAAAAAAAAACAAGAAATGCGCTAAAAAGAGAAAAATAACCATTTAATAATTTTTCCAGCAAGATCTAGGTCTAGGGACTGGAATTATCAAAGTCGGCCCTCTTTTCCTTTATCACGTAAGCCTCATACGTCAATTGCGTCGCATTATATAACAAAACTTTTTAATTAGTACTAAATTCAATAATTTTAGCATCTAGAACTAGATCTTGCTAAAGAAATTTTAAAATCATTATATTTCCCTTTTTAGGAAACTTTTTTTTTTGGTAAGTCAGTTCTATTTTCAGAAAAAATTATTAATTTAACATAATTTTGTTATTTTTGTTACATTTTAATTCCAGTATATCTTACTGGAGAAATGTTAAAATATTATTTTTCCTAATTCTTGGAATAATAGCCGTCTATATATTACCTAGCTTCTCACGGATGAACACCACCAAATATGCTGACAGTGAAAAGTAATCATATCTAGCGGATGTTCCATGTCACACCACCTTTTTAGTCAGCCATTTTAAATTATAACAATGACATCGAAGGTGATGTCTTGTCTTCCATTTGAAGACGAATTCATTCCTGAACTAGCAGTCGAGTAGAAACGTTAAGGTCCATACTCGATGTTATAGATAAAGTATAGATAATAAGTAATATTTTAAAGTGCTTGTAATAATTTGAAGTTTGAATTTAATAAAAGATAATAAACAGAAATTATCTTATTTGCTGAAATAATTCTAAACGTAGAATTATATTCGCAACACATTTTTATTTATTCTTTTTTTTTTTTAATAATAGGTTCGATTTTTTGGTTGAAAAATTTTTTTCAATGATTTTTTGTTTCTAGCTTTGACAGCCGAATTACTCTCAAACTAACAAATTATTGTTTAAAGATAACTCAAAACTATCATGACTGTAAAAAAATTTAATGGTACCATCATAGGATCACCTTAATCATTTAAAAGTAAGAGCATCAAAATCGGTGCCCAGGTTGAGCCCAGGTTGAGAGGTTATGATGGAACAAACATTAAAAAAAAATTTTCATACATATATATATATATATAGGTAAAATACAGATCGAATATAGATAAGTTTCTTTGTTCCTTTTTTCGAAGTCGCTTAAAAAAGCATGAGCTATACCTATACGTACAGATTTCTGACTGCATCGAGATTCAGCCTGATTCGTTGTACTAGGAAATTTTTAATTACAGAAAGAAAACTTATCTCTAATGTGCGTATGTATAGGCCTACAACACACACAAGTAAATAAACTTGGCAGGCAAAAATGGCACAGATATACCTAAAATCAACTAAACTTAATATACTACATCTTAAAGCTCAATCGAGATAAAAAATAAATACAACAAAATGTATTGCACTGCTTTTGTGTTTTGATTTTCTCTTCTTTTTCTTTTTTTTTTTTTTTTAAACAGTAGGCCTGAATAAAAATTCGGCCGATACGAAGAAAAAAACAGCAAATAGTACAACCCAAACATTAATACAACATCTTCCATTATTAAAACAAGAAAAGTTATCTTGATCCAAAAATAAATAAACATATATATATATATACTAGGCTTATACAACGTTTCCCTCAGCCTAAGCCTAATACTAGGTTTATTTCCGTCTTCTGCTTTTTGGTGAAATTTTCAAAATACGGTATCTCACTTGGTTATCGACCAACCAAAATAAACCTATCACAGATTTTATCTTCGACCTTATGAGCCAATCCGTGGTATGAGAGACTTTACACAAAATCAAAAGACACCACTGTGACGTTAAAATAAAATTTCGTTTGTTCGAAGAGAAATTTTTCATAAAAAATTATTTTTTGTGACTTTTCACACACAAATTAATTCCGCTTGAAATTCGTAGAAAAAAAAAAAAATTTGAGTAACATATTAAAAAAACTGTTTCTTTCATTTTTATAAGCAGCATTTACATTTTAAAATTTAACAGTCGCAAGACATGCGTCCCAAGGTTAGTTGGTGTAAAAGGAACGAATGATAAATTCGCGTGAATTTCAAAACTGTATGAAAAATAATCCATTCTTCAGTCCAATAAATATTACATCTTTTTTGATCGATCAAACGATCAAATTCTCAACATTGGTATAGTCCTATGAGATATGAAAATTGTTCAGTTTTCGTATATCATTCACTACCCACGATAAGTTTTGAATACGAGTCCTAATATGTAAATAATAAACACAAAACAACTGCATTTGCTGGCGTAGGTACTGCATTTTTTCAACCCTATTAAATCCGACGGAGAAAGAGGGCAGGGTTGTCATTCGGAATGGGATATTTACATCACTTGAGGGAAATTTCGAAACAAGTCACATGTGTGAGAGAGTGAACTAGTTGCTACAAGAAGTGCCTTTCGTTCTTTTCATTCAAATCCATCTAAAATAGATAGATTTAAAAAAAAAAAAAAAGCGTTAGTCAAGCTGCTGCATACTCACGAAGGATTGATATGCAAACATAAAATAATGTGGTTGTATGCGTGTACAATGCATTGTGCATACACAGCCACACAATTACATGTCATATAATGCACACAAACGAGAGTTACAATTGTAAAAGTTACAGTTACACAAACCTGACAATTATAATTCTCATTTTGCCCCTACCATAGACAACGGGTGCTAAGATGTTTACACATCAAAAAGTTGAAAAAAAAATTAGTACGTGATATAGATATGTCAAGGGCGTAAACAGCTCCCATGTAAGAAGGGATGGTCTAATTATTCTCTGTGATCTCTATCAACCTCACCTCCCTAACACACAAAATCAATAGAAAAACACTATTTTTATATTTCAAGCTTATTTTTTGGGAGGGCAAGTGTGTCCAGACCCCTAGGATGACCCCCTTATCAACGCCTTTGGTGCATGTCTGAAGTTCTAGAAAAATTGGAACGTACAGTTGTTGCCTTGTCTTACCACGATATTCTACATGAAACTGTAACCTTCCTATTCACTGTCACACACTAGGCAGGACACAAGCTTCAGAATAGTGTCATTAATTATTTTGGTAATTGAAAAAGAAATTCGACTGAAATTATTTAAATCATTTCGATTTAAATTATTTAATAAATTTTAAAAACAATAAATAAAAAATAATTATGAACTTCTATGATTAACGTAAATTGACAGACATTAGTAATATTATTGACCTTCACCTGGTCTTTTTAAGATTAAATTTAACTTAGACACAATACCTACTTCGTCTTTTGGTTTTAAGAAAGAAGTGAAAACAGGGTTTTGTGAGATGAGACCTTTACTCGAGCTAAGTCCATCTAAAAGTAGTTGTTCACTCTTCAATTGGAAATATTATAGGTAAAAGTTAGAACCAGGAGTTGACTCAAACGTACTCAATTTAGAAGTGATTTCAAGGTAGAAATGGCTTTACCAAGATGACGTCAAAATAGAGCATTTGGCAGTTGAAATGAGGAAGCTTTTTTGAGAGTAAACGAGCCGGTCAAGTTCAAATTGATTTAGTGGCATGAATCCCAAGAAATTGATTGTATGAGTAACGTTCAGGTGTTTCTAGAATTTACATATTTTGATTCGATAGAAAAGAAAGGTATAATAAGTTTAGGTTAAAAATGAATTTTTAAAAGATCAGGTTTTATTTTATTTATTTTTTATTTTGGCTTTATTTACATACGAAATAAACATTATTTTGTTGCGGAAGGTTGACTGCAGTATTGGTTTATTTAAGAATCGCAATAGTGAGTAGAATAAAAGCTTATAAAAAAATGGTCACACGGAATTTTGCGAGTGTTTTCCATTTTTTGGGAACTTATTCTAATTTTGTTACTACTGGACAATGGGAATAGTTGTCCATAAAATTAATTCTCTGAAATAGATGACGAAATGAATATAATTAATTGAACACAAAAAAACACAATGTACTACTCCAAGAGACTCGTTTTTTTCCAAGTAATGAAAAGAGAGTTGTTATTACTATGGAAGTACAGAAACGAGCAAACGAATAATTAATGAACGAACATAAACGAACTGATTAACTGGTATGGGTGAATAACCAGTGTTGCCAACTAGTTTTCGACCAAATACAAATAATTCCAACAGTTACTATTTTTCTAAATTTATCTGTGTTGGCATAAATTCAAAACATTAAAGGAAAATACGGAAAAACAGTCAAGTTTCTAACAGGGCCTCAGAGAAGGAGGAGGAAAAGGATACCAAAGGTAATGGACCCGGACTTTTTCAGAGGGCTCGGATGAGCCTAAATTTTTAAATAAAAACAATTTTCAAGTAAATGTTTGAAGAGAGAGTCAGAGACGATTTATGATGGGATTTTTGGATGTCAATTCCCCCAAAGATACAAAAACACTAAAATACATATTTTAGAATACAAAAAACAAGTACAAAATTTTTTTTGATCTATCTGCTCGCTTCGCTTTCAAGATTGTTTCATCATTTTGTAACCCCTTCACCACCCAAAAAATAAATCAGACATCTGGCTTCAAGAGGGCCCGTCAGATTATTGCCCCTGAGCCCAAAATTTCTCTGTGAGCCCGGTTCCGATGATGGCCAGTAGCAAAAGACTTTTTATATATTTTTTCTATATGACTGTCAAGTGTCAACATAAACCAAATTTGTAGGCAGGTACCTTTTTGAGGTAAACTATTGTACTAATGGGATGAGAGAAAACGTTTATTTCCACAGAATTACTAAAAAATATCATAAAAATGGTAACGAAAAAACTGACGGAAGCAACTGTGAAAAAGTGAACGAAGAAAGGATTTGGATAACTACAGGATGGTACATAACAGTTATGAATAATTTTTCAGTTGAAAAATGAGTCAGTCGTCGGAATTGTCAATTACTTTCTCCAACAAACCTAAACTCAGTAGAGTAACTGAAGTATAATTTTGGGGAGGTTTGAGAAAAGTTACTCACGAAACAGTCTAATTGATGATCAGTGTTTGAGGGCATGTGAGGTATTCGAAAAATTTTGGAGGTGTTAGACCCCAAAAATCCACCCATTCCTCCGCCACTGCTCAAACTACAGCGTATTAGGATACACGCTTTCAATAAAATTGATTTTCCACTCGTTCGTGTTATCACGATGAGATTTTGTAAAGTGATGAAGGGAAAAGTCACTGTATAATCAGATTATCAGTCCTGGAAAATTACCAATTTTGAAGGCAGAAATGATGAAATCCATCAGGTGGACACCAATAGATCGCCAAAAGAACTCAAAAATCAATAAATCCAATCACCAGATCAACGTACTCATCAGTCCGTTCGAAACTTCCTTTACGTAGGTACTTACGCAAAACCATCGATACACCCTTTGGTCCTACAGAATTCCATCATTTTGTCGAACAACTATTCGATTTACAGTGTGTTGTATAAAAGTCAAACCCAAAACGTCGTATTTATCATTATGTGCACACATTTCGCAAACGATAACAAGATCAATGTGATCTTTTTTTTTTTTTTCCTTCTCTTTATGCATACTTCATTCTTCTTTCATCCATTCTTCCATAAATGTCGTCTACAGCTACACATAATAAGCGGTGACTTTCTTTCAAACACAGTGTAATACGTGGTTAAAAACAGCATTGTTAACCGTATGTATATACGTTCCCATTTTTTTTCTCATCTTTTTTTTTTTCTTTTTTTCTTTCTTATTTCCCCTTTCTTCTCATTTTAATCCTTCTTTACTCATCTAAAAAACCGTCTCGTTAACAACTCCTCCCTATGGCAATGTACAAAGCAATGTGTGTATAAAAAAAAAAATAAAAAAAAAAAATTCTTTTTGCCGCTAGTTGCCATACATATATCGGCATATCGCGTGATAAGCAAGTAGCAGATCACCATCAGCGTATATTCCTTCACCGGTCACTGGTTTCTATGTATATGTATAACTATCAGATGCGCGCGCGGTATACCGTTTCATGTTCAACCGGTTCAGGGTTTCCCCAAAAAAAAAAAAAAAAAAAAAAAGTAGGAAAAAATGTAGCTCTCCACGTGTATTTGGTCGACGCGACGTCTCTTGCTATTGTTTACGTCTCGTCCAGCATCCTATCGTACCAATTTGAGAACTGAGAATAACATTAATAAGCACTTTAACACACATAGTCACTTCAAAAAAAAAGGTTTAACCCATGCATTTGCAGAGGAGCTGCTAACGGGGTTGGGTAGGTAACCGAAATGGACAAAAACGCGCAAATTAAGATGTAAATAAGGCTGAAAAAAAAAAAAGCGATTCTATTAAACGAAATGATGTTTTATTTTGGAATTAGTAGTAGAGAACAATTTACTAGAGTACTAGACAAAGTGCTAAGATGTTTACGCACAGGGTTTCCATCTAGTCTGGTACATTTGAGCAGAACCATAATCATATTGATTTCAAATGTTACACCCTTCTACAATCTAATGTATTCCATCAAATATTTATCTTTGCAAAAGTTCCATATACTTCTCTCCTTTTAAAGTATCTGATGAAAATTGGCCCAATGATGCTCTGAACAAAGATTTCAACTCTAATATTCAATAAACCTGTTTAAGTGCAATTTGTTGCCTTATCAGATAGTGATTGCTGAGTTTACACTTTGTTACTGACATCGCATTTTCCTGGTGTGTTGAATAATGACTCCCTGTTTATATTTATATGGAAAGAGCATGGCAAGTCAATTTTGGACGCATCAAAATGTTATTTTCCAATGGTGCGCCGAAATGTGAATCACCCTGTATGTGCTTCGAAGTACAGAGGCAGCAGATAATTCCCATACTACAAATTAATTTTACACTTTCAGTGGCGGACCGAAGGGAAAAATGGGGAAATTTTCCCATGCCAAAAAATACAAAAACGAAAACAAAAATATGTAAGTATGACATAGTAGACATCTAGATAAAAACTGTCCAAATTTGATGAAAGGCAAAAAAAAAAAGTCAACTCCTCAAAATTATTGGTATTTCCTCCTCCTAAAATGACACGCTAGACCCGCTACTGCATGTATTGCAGCATAGAAGTAGCAAGAAATTCACACACTGCAAGATGTTAGTGTATTGTTGATATTCAACACCTGAACAATCGACATTTAAAATCGATTGTCAGTTTTCTAGCCTAATTTTTCTTTCTTTTGACATAGTTTATAGTTTTACTACTTTTTCTATACGCGATGTCACTCGTTTTTTACTTGAAATTGAAGTTTCGTTCGTTTGTTTAATAAATAATTCTTAATTCGTTTTAAGTGACTATCAACAAGTTACGGGGCCCTCCATGGCTCCTTGCGGTAAACTTCCTTACTGTTGAAAAGAACTAGAGAGATAATTATGCTGAAACTTGATGCAGTTGCTATGTCTGTAATGTACTCAGATCGTTCTCAAGTCATGATGAAAAAGCAACGTTTAAATGTTACACTGACGCCACAAATAACCAGAAAAGACATGATGCGAACGATGTATTGTAGAAAACCTAAATCCGAAAATTTAAGCTCCACTGAACTGATGCTATGGGGAACACAGATGCTACGAAATAAAGTTGATTTAAGTAAATATCGTTTCTAATGTATCCTCTATTCGTTTATTCGTTTTTGTGCGATGAAAGACATTAATTATTTCATGTTGGATGATAGATTTTTGATGTTAGATGATTTTTTTTCGATGAAATATTTTAGATGGTAGAACTAAGATATGAGAAAAATTTAAGACGTGATAAAAAATTTTTAGATGAAAGTCTGATTTATTGTATTTCGAATTAAATAAAGTTTAATTTAGAGTTAAGTTTTTTGATTTTATTCTTGTATTTCTCAGATGGTGAGGGGGAGTGATGATAATCAACATCTGAACTATCGATAATTAAAATCGATTGCGAGTTTTTTTGCCTTATTTTTCATTTTTTTATCATAATTTATGGTTTCACTACCTTCTATATACAGTGTCGTTTGTTTTTTACTTGAAATTAAAGTTTTTTTCATTTGGTTAATGAATAATTCTTAATTCGTTTTGAGTGGCTATTAACATATATGTATACTATGTGCCAAGTTGTGTGCGGCAACAAAACGACTACCACACCCTCAAATCATTTTTTTACAAAATTTTTCAAGCTGAAACTCCATTATAGTGGAAACTTACCTAATCATTAAGAGATTTTTTTTTTTTTATTAAAAAGTTTTTCCCACACCAACACCGAGGAGGGGTAGAGTCGGCGCCTACGCATTCATAAAACTTTTCATGCTACACAAAAACGTACAATTTTTACAATTTTTTACACATCGATACTCAAAATTGAACGGAAATTGATTATACTTTCTCTACTTAATACAACAAGCTGTATGATACAAGCTGCCGAATCGTATACTTATTTTTTGTCAATGGAGGTGAATTCAAAAGGTAGGTATACGCAAAATAAAACCTTCGTCACTTAAAGCTCCAATTTTCTCACCCCATTTTAGACGTACATTCACTTGGGACCATCTGAAGGATGTATTTTTAATAATTTTCGAATCCAACTAAATTCGTTGAGTAAAAATAAATTTCATTCCTAGTGAAAGAAACCGGAAAGAATAATAATAAGGCACAAATATTACACGGTGGAAGGACAAATGTTTCCATACGAACACATAATCACGCCATAAATATTTCCATTTCAGAAAAATGTATAAAAAAATCCCAAAAGTATATTACCCAAATTAAAATCCTCAAATCTGAACATAAACCACAAATAACCGAAATGAAACCGACAGTTTTGTACCGTATGAGATCAATAACATGAAGGTAAAACTACTTATCATAAATATTGTATTCATTTGCGCACGCGCATCATCAACACTATAACCACGCGAAAAAATTGATAAATAAATTTATTTACCAAAAGCCATAAATCTTCTTAACCATTTTGGAGAAGTAAGTACATTATGAAATACTAATCTTTTTTAAGTAGTTCCAAACAAAAGACGTAATGTGATTAGAGTCGAGTTAAAACATATCTTGTTATAACTCCTCCTTCTTAGCCGTGATACAGTTTTTTTTTTTTCTCCTTCAATACCTGTTGCGATACTTTCGAATAAGATAAAACAAGCAACATATTTTTTTTATTTTTTTTCTTCTCTTATAGACGTTGTTTTACTTTTGCCGCCTATATACACACTACATAAACGTGCCCCAATAGTTCAAGCTATAAGTTTATACTGTTTTTTTTTTTTTCTTTTTTTTTTTTTGTTGCAGTACACTCTGATGCTGAGACATCGGCGATGCGCGGCTGCGGAATTTTAAGACACTTCAAACGGAGAGTTTGAGATGATATTAGCCGTCTTGATCGCATTTTAAACCCATCTTCAAGATATCGACGTTGCAAGTTAACGATCATCATAATACGGTTATAAGTTCAACATACAGAGTAATTAATAGAAAGTGTGGAAAACCTTAAATAAGGGTGTGCATTTATAAGGAGACGCGAAGATTACGATTTTTACGTCGGTAATAACTCAATTGGTTTATGGCCTTTGGCAACGAGAATGTATCTAATGACCAAAATAAAATTAGTGTGTACATTACTACAATCAAACGAAAAAAAAAAAAAAAAAATGAAAAAGATAGAGAAAAAACAACACCAACGACAAGATATAGTATAGCAGCTGTACGGTAAAACAAATTTACAAAATATATCGCAGATTAATGAGTTTATTGATGTAAGCACGAAATCGACAGATTTGTAAGTTAAATAAAAACAGATACCTACTAATGAACCATAATTAAAGTACCTAAATGATTTTCCGAGAAAACAAGTTTTGATGTTCACAAATAGTTGTAGTCATTTAACTGTTCTCATTCACGGACCTGGGTACCATATAGGCACCACTGCAGGGAAGCCATGGCCCCCGTGGCTCCCACAAAATCATACAATGTGTAAGTAAACCTCGAATGTGAAGTAACGATAAAAGGAAACGGTAATTATTTAAGTTCGGTACTTCTTTTGACATTGACACTTCCTCCAAGAACTCTAGGAATTACCTGGGAATTAGTATTAAATATTTTCAATTAATAAAATAATATTTCTAGTTTCTACCTACTAAGGTAGACCTTAACTCGCAAAAGAGAAGAATAAATCAAAACTTATTTAAACACAAATAATTCATTAATAGATCTATTAAAATCAATCCCAACAAGGTACAATTACAAGACAAGTATTTGTTAAGAAAGTAAACTCAAGAACGAATAAAACTAACTAACGGTGCATGAGTTTATACACCCTTTAAATCAGGGTGTCATACATGAAATAACGGTATGATTGGACATTTTATTCAAGAGGGAAATTAATCGTAATTTATTTTACGAAGGGAGAATTGGCACATATGGGGTTATTGGCCAAGGAAAGATATTCGTATGTTTTAATTAGGTCAAAGACCATTTTGAATATTTGTGTAAGACTGTACATCAAATATTCATCACGAGTTACCGTTAGAATTTACTGTTATAGAAGAAGAAGAGTCAATGAAATGAAAAGCAAAATTAATCGAATATGTATAAATATTTTCATCCAAATAAATTTGGCCGAATATACTTATTACATGTACCTACTCTCGAAAAACTGAAAAACAAAAAAAATCTAACTTATTTGTACAGTTATGAATGTTTTAGAACACAGCTTGGAAATTTCTTTTTATTTTAAATATCAATTTTTTGAGTATTTCCAATTCAGAATAAAATTGATAACCAACAAGAACTGAGAACTAGCTTTCAACAAAATGCATCGGAGAACTAAAACATAAAGAGTAACAGTACCAGTTTTTGCCATATTGAACACAAATATCGTAATTTTTTCCTTTATGTAGTGAGAAAACTATCTGGCTCGCAGTCAAATTTTCATATAAAGATAAATTTATCAGTTTTTTCATTTTTTTTTTCTTTTTTTTTCAAGTTAAATGGGTTAAAAATTTGACATAAAATGAAAAACTATCTTCCACCATATAATATACAAAAGAAAATTTCGAAATAAAAATTTTTTTATTTAAGTAAAATACTAAAAAACAAAATGTTCATAAAATACTTTTTAAATTATCATTTTGAATAGGTTGGTGACAAAATATCTTCAATCTCAAAACTCATTATTCCGATAAGTGGTCTTGGCGCAAAAATAATTTTTGAGGCGGTAGAGGAGAGTGAGAGGAAGAAGGTACTCCATAATGAGAAGGGACTTCACACCCAAAATCTCCCTACACATACAAAACTACACCCGTAGATGAAATTCTGTCTCCTAAAGATGGCTGCCTCAAAATGAAACTGTGGAACCGCCTCAAGGTACCATATTATAGTATAGAAACAGGCGAAAGTTATTTTGGGCTCAATATTGCACCAATGCTGCAAGGAACTTTTCAGTTCATTTATTAAAGTTGATAGAACTCACATAAATGTCGTTTCAAACTCAAGTTCAAAGCACTAAAAAAGCACCTAGCTTACCTATAATACAGTACAATTATTACCGATAATTTACTTACAGTCATATCATATTAACGAATTCTACGTCACCCTCGAAGAAATTTAGCACCCTAAAGTTGGATTCACAGATTTTTTCTGAAGAAAAGGAGTATACAACTGAATTGACAAACCGATGAACAAAAAAAAAAGAAAAAAGTAACCAATCTATTTTTCGACATTTTACAAGTACTTTAGTAAAGCAAATAAGACAAAAAATTGATATTCTTTGTAATTATATAAGCTTAGTATGTAAATTGACAATTTTGGACCAAAAGAAAGAGTAGGTAGGTACTCTATTCTTTTGTCGAAAAATATTGTACTCAAATACTCCATAAAAAACGAAATATCTGTGACCCCTGTCCTAAGGTCTATTTTACTTCATCCACATAATTCCTGTCCGTAAAGCTCTATAGAAGTCTCGTAACTTTGATAATGTACGTTTTCAGTAATGTGGCCTAGATTAGTGGTTCCCAAACTTCTTCGAATCGCCATAATCAAAAAATTGCTCAGATTCAGGACCCATTTTTGAGCAAAATGGATTATTAACATGAAAAAATAGGTGAAGAGTGGTGAGTGAATTAAATATTTGACTGGTTGAAGACAAATGTTTCATTTTCTACAAAGAAGGTGATCCCCGAGTGAACAGTAAAAATGATTAAACCCCATATACGGTGCTTTCACCAGGGAGGGCTCAAACGTGTAATAATCAGTACATACATGGTGTCCCCAATAGAGGAGATGAACCATCAAATAAATCATGACTTTGAAGGCTCTTAATGAATATACCCAACAGAGCTAGGTACAGTGCTACATAATAGCATTTACCACTAGTTAAAAATGATTAAATTCAATTTTCAAACAGTTTCTCTCTTGCAAAAAACCGAATAAAAATTTGCAATTCTAATTTCTCCGTAACCTTCAGTTTGCGAACCACTGGCCGAGACAAAGAAATCATTTCGGGGGATTTATGAGCAATCATGTTCATATAAAATCGACTAAAAAACAACAACAACAACAACAACAGACAAAAACAACGACTTTTAAACAGTGACGGAAGTCTTCTTCCTCACCCTCCATACATCGTTGACCATTAGATTGAAACAATCACATAAATTTTAAACAGTCTTCGACTAATAGGAATTTCAAAAAAATTCTTCAAGACACACTTTCAATTTCATTTTCTGCTCATTTTTGTCGAATTTCTAACTTCGTCTTTGGAATTCGCGATTATTTCGAGTGTGAATTTGTTTGGTATTCTCTCTTTCAAACAACCAGACACTGAGATATTTTCGGACAATTTTCATTCGGATACTTACTTTATAACCGCATACGACAAGCTTTTAATGTCGACCAAACTTTATGAATTTTCTAAAAAATAAAAAAAAAAACTACTATTTCAATTAACAGCAGTTGATGATTGGGAAAGCTGGAAATGGAGCTTAGGAAAGAAAAATATCATCCTCTCTACCTCTATTTTCTGTCCCCAAAAGGCAGATCCTTGGGTATTTTCTAAAAATTAAAAATTTACTCGACCCCAAGTTCACCCCTGGTAATGAATTAAAATAATTTTCCGCCAGCAAAATGCGATGAATTATGGTATATCGTCTTATAGTCAAAATGCGAATAAATTTCATTATTCCATGAAAATTTACTTTCACAATCACAGTTTCCATCGATGTGTCCTCTATTTTCTTATAATATTACAATATAAAGTCGTCTTTCATCCTCTTCCAAATCGTCTACAACATAATTTCTCCGCTTATTTGATTCAATTTCAGAAAATACTGACGTCGTCTTCTCTCGAGCCGACCACAAAGTCATTGTGTGCGAAATTAGTTCTCTTGTTTTCTTTCTTCGACTGCTGGTAAAAATATAAATATACGTATATGTATAACGATTTTCCATTTTTGGCTCCGAATGAGTTCCACGATTTTTCGTATCCCCTCATTTGATCGATGCGTGACATGAAAGAAAAAATAGTGAGATTAAAAACTGAAAACGTATGTTACGCAATAAACAGTTTTTATCTTTTCGTCGTTTTTTTATTTTTTCTGTATTTGTAATTTATTACGAGTTTTAAACATTTTCTAAGCTGATTTTTCTACTTTAGTTAGCAATAAATACTGCTTCCAACACCCCGCCACCTATATCGAGTTTATTTCCATAGCTCATTTCAGTTCCTCGCCTTTATCAATGAGAGACTTAATTTATTCCAATAGATATGAATCAACATATTATTATGTTTACCACTGGAGGAAGCAAAAATAATTTTATATCATTTGTTTTTTAGAGCCATTGGAAAAATGATTTTTCATTCGTATTTGATTCGTGATTTCAATTACTTTATGTACGTATATTCAAATGAGCTGTTGCCTATGTGAATTTTATATCAGTAGGCTACGATCAAAATTGATTTCTTAATCATTTTCTGTTTAAGTTCGAACCTCATTAACCAGGTTGATATTATTCTTACACACCCTTCCTACGAACGTGTATATTATTATCGAAGCGAACTAATTAATGTAAAACAAAATGCAAAGTTTAAATTAAAGGACGTAGGAGTTCATAAATTTTTAAACTCAACATTTTTACTTCGCCAATGGTGAAATGAGAATTAAAAAAAAACATTTAAGTACTTATTTGTTTGATCGACAGATTGAGTCTTACTAGGAGGAGGGACTGGAAGACGAAAATACTGGAAAAAGGCAATGGTCTGCGACAATCATAGTTTTTTGATATAAACAGTACTTTTTCTCCACTCTTTTTACTGGTTGAATTTTGAAAAAAATTACAAAAATTTTTTGGATATTCTTTCCAAAGGTTCTCCGTCTGATTGCAATTTGGCAGAATTATGATATAAAGATTAATTAGACAGTTATATTTTCTTGAAAATTATCTATTTTTATCGTTAAAAATATAACCGGTTTTCAAAGATTATGAAAATGAACAACCCTAAAGCGAACAAAACTTCAAATTAATCGGAGCAAAATTGAGCAAGCAAGAAGTATGGAGAGAAAGTCCTGTTTTTGCTCACTGAACTATACCCTTAAATATCGAAAATTAAACTTATCAATGAGAGCTTCATGTTTTTGATGCATTAGTAGTGTTGAAAAAAAAATTTGATTTGATCTCAACATCACCTTCGAATTTAATTCACTTTAATTTTCAACCAAAAAATTATCAAACCAAAGGGGCAAATAGTGATAAATCTCGAGTTCAAATAATATTTTTCACCATAAAAACTTTAAAAAATTTGCTAATTAATGGGGCATACTCGATAATCAGCAAGGGCGTAGATAGGTCCGCCTTAAGGGGGGATCCACATATTCTCAGTGTTCTCTTCTGACCCCTGGCCCAACACACAATCACAAAAACCACCGAAAATACTATTTTTATATGCCACACGTTTTTTTTTCTTGGTGAACGGGAGTTCAAACCCCCAGAACACTCTCTATCAATGCCCCTGATGATCAGTTTGAAATATTTTAAATTGTAAGTCAATTTGATTCTCTCAATTTTACAAATTTTCCATAGGCTCTCAGTCAGCTAACAAAGACTTTTTTTTAGCTCTGAGCATTTTCAATTTAAACCTGGAAACCTTTCCTTTTGAGCGTATCATTACTCATTAAGTCTTGTGAACAAAAAATTTAGGTACGAAGATATTAAAAAAAAACAACTTTTTTCTGAAAACCTGCGGATAGTTAAATCGATTAAATAAAAGGTAGGTAGCTTTCAGATATGTCAGTAAAATCCTCTGTAATAAAAATCTGCCCTTAAAAGTGTCCCTATTGTTGTTTTTAGCATTAAAAATGCTTCTCAAGTTAAGTTGTGAAGAAGTGTCCACCATCCAGTTTTTACCAATGTTTTATGCGTGAATTGTATGATAAGGGGTAAATAACAATAGTAAAAAAAGTGGCACCAGAAAATGGAAATGAAAAATAAAGTGGAGGAGGTAGTGTTGTTTTGTTGTTTATGGAACAAATACGAAAAAAAAATGAAAAATGGATAACTCTTAATTTTTAAGTACGTTTTCTTCAGAAAATCTACTCATTACACTCGGTTCAGTATTAGCCCTCAGGGTTGGGGTGGGTACGTTTTTTGTTTTATGACCTCAGAAAAATTTTAGCACCGTTAACTCTATTTCATATATATATATAAATATATATATATATATATTACACGTATAGATATACAGATATAAGTCAATTTCTTGTTCCCATGGTAGGTACAGATTGCAATGATAATCACGAAATTTAGTATGAACATTTTTACTAAATCAAGGACCAGACCTGTTGACTTTGGTACAGATTGACCGGATGGTACTTCCATTAACACCATTTTTGTTTTTATTTTGGCTATAAAACGCTCAATTTAGGACCAATAATCACCGAATTCAGAAAAATATTTATTTTAATTCATTGTAGAATGCTTTCAGTTTTGGCGTGGATCGGCCGGATAGTACTTCCGGTATCGCTATTTTTGTTTTTACGTTGTTCATAAACTGTTGCGGAATTTTGGAGCCATATATACAAAATTTGAAACGAATGTTTATTATAATTTATGGTAACTACTAATTTTGGTGCGAATCAACCGGACCGTACTTTCCGTAAATCTTTTTTTCCTCTTTTTTTTTCTATTTTGCATAAACTTTTCTTTTTACAAAAATTAACCACACGTTCATGTTTTCTTTTTTTTTGTTTCGTAACTTTATTATATTTCTTTGTTTTTATTTGAAATTAAATGATTATTTATCATACTTAATCATCTTAATTAATTTTTCATTTTTTCAAGAAACAGTTCTTTTACATTTCCCATTGTCTAATATTTTGTCAGCAGCTAACATATTTCACACAATCATAACTTACCATTAACACACATAAACTTACAGACAATTAATGTGATCATCGAAATTCATAATTCTTTTTCTTGAAACCTACTTTTTCCATCGAGGCTTGCTGCGCTTGAGTTTTTTTCAACTTTTATTCATTTTCAATGACCTCCTCTCGTTGTTACCAAGTGTGAAACCGGTGAATATTTTGTTGTTTTCTATTTTTGGGATAAATGTTTGGCACAGACTTACTCGATCTGAAATCAAACGATTGGTATAATTTGACCTCTCTTATATCTCTCGGAATTAACGTTAGACATGATTTTAGTGTATAATTTTATAGATAACTGAAATAAGTTTATTGAAATAGGTTTTCCATTCCTAAATTTGTTTTTTCTTTGGCAGCAGCCTACTTATTACGAGTTTCTAAAGGATAACCAAGATTAACAAAAATCGTTTCGACACCTAACTCATCCGATTGCTCGCATTATGCAAAAGGTATTCGTTGTTACCTACCTATTTGCATATTGAAATTTTCAAACGACGACCAGAAAAAAGTAATAGGGCATAATTTAAATGAGGGTTTCTTTTCCACATTCCTTCGTTTAATGTGTACCTAAAGTCGATCGAATTTTTGGTTTGCTTTATTCTGCGCACGCGAATCGATGGCTGGGTACCTACTTTTACCATCTAATTTCACAAATTATGACATAAAGTTGAACGGCCCCGTTGAGTGAACCATAAGAAATAGGTTACATTAAAAATGACGCCAAAAATTACCGGTCAAATAGCGACGATTGAGCTTCATATAAATTAAACGAAATTAATTAACATTTTCGAAATATACATACATATATACATACCTATACCTGCTGTATGTACACGTATAATATTACGTAGTATACGAAGACGGCTGGTTTTCCATTTTTTTTCTTCTATTTTTGGATTATTAATTAAGCGCTGCGAAACGTTCGACTAGAATTAATGAATATAAACGTCGCTAATTATGCATCGTTTTTTTTTTGAGTCTTCCGTTCAACAAGTTCTTCTTCGACTGTGAATTTCGTCGTCATCTCTACGCAGCTCTGTGCGCTGCATTCGCACCATTAATCAATTATAGGATGGGAATGAAGAGAAATGGCTTCGGTAATATACACAAATATCAACAACATAGTGGATGACCATACTATGTGATGTGCACGGTTTCTGGTACCTACATGAGTTATTACCTCGTTCTACATTTCTTTTTCTTTTTTTTCTTCTTTGCCCCAAGTCGAAATTTTCTTTATATCCTCACTGTGAGAATACGTAGGTTCAGTTTTCTATTTCTTTTTTTTTTTTTTTCTTTCTTCATTTCAACTGGTTAGGTATTGGTTTGTCTCTTTTACTACGTGTATAAGCTTTTCTACCGTCTTTTTCCTCAGATCGCGTAAATTTCATCGTTTCATCTCACCAAAAATGTCTTTAATATTCGCCAAAGGCTACTTGAGCCATACCCCATCCTAGATTCACTGTCGATCTTTTTAGTTTTTCGTTTATGTATTCTCTATTGCCCGTAACATTTTTGTACGCATTTCAAGTGAGTGCAGACAACCATTCCAACCAAAAACCTCTGGTCTAACACTGATTTAAATAATACAGCGTATGGAACTTTTATAAATTAAAAGAGATCAGGATTTATTTAGGTTATTCAAAAGTCGAAAAATTCAGCACATCGTATTTCATTCCTTTTTTTTTTTTTTTTTATTACTAGAGGGAACTTGCTCGTTCATTTAATATGATGGAAAAATTACCCACTCATTTGTTGCTCCATCATTAAAATTGCTGCAGGTCAAAAACATCAAAAACTTTATGTGTTAAAAAATTTAATTAATATTTCGAATATTTATAGTCGATTCGAACTCGATTGGTTAGCTTATAAAATATAGGTACTCAAGTACCGAAGATATTTTACAAGTAGGCAGGTAAATATAGAACTAAACTTTCTTGTTATATTACTTATTATTATTACTATTTAGGAATTTTCGCTGCAACGAGTGTGAAATTTTAAAAACCAATTTTTATGAATAAATTTCATTATAAAATATCATAATTTTAGCAAAAATATCAAAAATTTTGAATCATAACTAATGAATCGGAGAAAAATTTTCGTTCTCTTATAGTTTTCCTTAAATTATCTCCTTGGCGTACTCCCACATTTTTATGAAAATGTTTAACTGATGATTTATTGAAAACAGTGGTCTGCGTGGAGTATGAAATGGTTATGTACTCTGCTTTGCAATCGTAAAGTTGTGAGTTTGAAACGGCTGCTACATTTCCGACCCAAAATGGCAGTGTATATGTTTGGCTTAAATGGTTCATCAGTATCTGATTGAAACATTCATGCTTAGTAGATACTTTTGACTACCACATCTCAATTAACAAGCATGTCCTCTAGACGCTGAATAAATTTTGACTGCCGAGCCAAACCCATTGGGAAAAAAAAAAAGAAAAAAAAAGGCATGAGTTCCGCTGGGATAATACTCACGAAGGATTGATGTAAAAATATCTGAACAACTTCCGACTTTGGGCTATTCTCGAAAAATCCAAGTTGATGTGTGCTTGCATAATGCTAATGCACACAACCACACAACCATACATCTATATGTCAAGTAATACACACAAATGAAAGTTACAATTGTAAAAGTTATGCAAATCTGACAATCGTAATTTTTGTTTTTCCCCGACCGTAGACCAAGCACTAAGATGTTTACACATCAAAAAAAAAAAAAAAATTTAAAACAACGCAAGGAACTAAGAGATGAAACATTTTGGAAGATGGAACCATTTTTGAAACAAAATGTTTCCATGAGACTTCTATACACAATAAATTTTATTTCATTCATTTTACAACCCAATTTAAATACTTTAGGTTTAAGATTTTCTTTTTGTGAGGGTTGTTTGGCTATTTGGGATTTGATGGGTTCTTTCAGAATCCCAGAAAAACCCCATGGAACCTTTAATAGGGTTCTGCAGAACACAGCTCGAGAACAGCTGCAATAAATAACGTCCTCCTTGTACAAGCTGAAATTTTTTTCGGGGATAAAGGGTGGGATGGAAAGAGGGAGAGAGAGGAGACTCTGTTTCAATGAAATATGCTTGTTGCTGAATCTGTTTGGTTTCTTTTTTCTCGAAAATTTCGCGGAGTGGAAGAGGTAGAACTTACCCTAATTCCACCTTCTCGTACTCTGATAAAGTAATGTGAATAAATAACTCATTAACTGGTTTGCTAACAAATATGGGTTCGAATCAAGGTAGGAGAGTAAGGTGTTAGATTCATGCTATTTGGGAGTATTGGAAATGAGTTTTAGTGATGCTAGGGGTGTTAAAATGCTGCTTTGCACAAATTGTAGTGGGTAGAAGCTTATAATTAAGTGGTTTAAGGTCCAGCGGACCATATAAAGTTGGTTGGAGTCACACACCTGCATCGCACACCTTGTAACTCACAACTGCCTAGTCGCAACACCAGTATCCCCACGTAACTCTGTTAGGAGTGTAGTGGGAGAACCAGCGCACAGGCTATGTGCTGGGACCTGTGGGCGGAGCCACAACACAAATTGCTTATTATGTGAATAGTTATGAATACTTTTTTTATTTTATTTATTGTACTCTATTTTTTTGTAACTAGTGAGATTTTTGTTTAAATTGATGACAGTGGTTGCTGGACCAACACATTGAAAATCCCCCTCTCACCCCTCATGACAAATATGATAGATGCCAAAAATTCACCTCCAAATAGCCTAAAAAACTATTTTCAAGAAGTAAATGTTTCGAAAAACGTTATTCCCCCATTAATTCTTCAAAAAAAAGTATTCATATCAGTTTTGCATTAAACTCCTCCATCTCCCACAAACTCCGTCGAAAGTAAGGTATTTAACAATCTTTGTGAAGAATTACCTCACTTTGGCCGCGGACTTTGGGAGATGAAAAGATTTAATGCAAAAAAATTATACGAATACTTTTTAGGCAAAATTGTTCGAGAAATAACTTTTGCTTGAAAAATTTTTATATCTGAATAACACTGTTCTTGATAATCGTACAAAAAAAAACATTTTTGTTGATTTTCAGTGGTGGTTCTTGCGTTTCAAAAAATTTAGCATAAGGGATGAATAGGGAGATTTCCAATAATTTGGTCCAAGTATAAGTGGCGGGTCTAAGGAAAAAAGCCCAGGGAGAAAATGCTCGAGAAGGCCAATTTCAATTATTTTAAATAATTTAAACGTAATATTTTTATGTTGTAATTTAATGTTTCCTATTAAATATATAGCAGATGAGGCTATAAGGAAGCCCCAAAAAGGGTTTTTAGTAAAAGGCTCGGGTCAAATTTTACTGAGCTAGTACCCATTAAATCTGCCACTGCAGGTATCATTAACAACAATTTGAAGTAACATCTCATCCCAGTTGTAGGGTTTTGTCGGCTCGGGGAATCGAACCTGGGACCTACATATTCGCCAGCTAAAAGCGGTGAACTTAACCGCACGGCCATTTCACCACCGACTATAACTGGCGAATGTATTTTATATTAGACAGGGTATGGTGGTTCCCACACACTCCCCCCCTAGAGAGACTCAACACGAGTTGAACGACATTAGATGCTGTGGGAGGTTGGGCGGAATAGAAACGCCTCTTATACCTATACACACAGGCTTATACTACCTATACGGGTTCTATTTCCACTATATAGGGCGCCATCTATCGGCGACTCATGTTAGGAAGGAGAGTTGTGAGTTCCACCATGCACCACTAGGGTGCGTGCGTGTCCAGCACACGTCAATGGTCACCAGATGTAGGGTTTTGTCGGCTCGGGGAATCGAACCTGGGACCTACATATTCGCCAGCTAAAAGCGGTGAACTTAACCGCACGGCCATTTCACCACCGACTATAACTGGCGAATGTATTTTATATTAGACAGGGTATGGTGGTTCCCACACCAGTCGTTATCAAAACATTTTGTTAAATAACCACTTCCTTATGCATTAATTTAATACTATTTTTTTTTATTCATTTTTTTTTTGTTTATCAGCAATACTCTTGTAACGAACCTTATCACCGGTGAATACTAAATTAGCTACTTGAAAACTTTACTTGCGTTGTCTATTTCTTAGAAAAAATGGCTGATATGAAAATTCATTTATAAGCTCCTCCAATTTTAAAAATTAATTTGTGGGTTTCATATTGTGATTCGATATGGATTGACAGGGTTTTACCAATATTCTTAAAGTACACTGTATATTTTCTTCTTAAAACCAAATTACCAGCATCTAAAAAGTATTAAAATTTCCTCAACAGAGACCGAAGAATATGCGTTATTTTTCGTCAGTATTTATTTCTTCGCGATAATTTAATCAAATTTTTACAGCCCACATCATGCGATATATTCGATATAAGTACCTACATTGTTGACGATTGGGCAACTTCATTCCAGAAATGAACTAGCCAATGTTCCTCCGATGGCTTTCTAATTAATTAAAACAGATTATCCGTGTGTCGGTCACGTTTAACAACCAGCGTCTTATTAGTAATACCTTTTTTTTTCTCCCCAATATCCACAGGCTATTGGGCGTTATTGCCTAACGAAAAATTCCTTTACAGACGTTTATAATGAAAATTTATTTATGGCATTCAATTGGTATTTTTACTCGCTCGTTTTCACTTCCCACACAATTTTGATAAATCGTCGACGTCATGTATTTACAAAACAAAATTCGACACTTGATTCATCTACTTTTTATTTTTTTTTCTCCAAATCATCAATTTTTATCAGCTCAAAATCAATTTGTAGCTTTTAATCATCTTTTCTCTTCTCTCTACCCCTCCGTACATTTTGTAGTAGCCCATAATACCGAATTCTACTTATACGTATTTTGTTCCAGCTCATCTCAGCCGTGCCTTTTATTCACCACACATCGAATTCACTTCTCATATTTTAAATACTGTATTCCTAGGTATTTGAATAGCTTGCACGTATATATCGTCTTGCAATCGTCAAAAATTACCGCTTTTACAGTCCTATATGCCAGCCGACTTTTTTTTACGATTTTTTAAAAAAATTCGAACGTTTTCTAATTTATTAATGATCACATCACGCCGCCAGTTTCTTGCTTTTTCTTTTCTTTCAGTCTTTTCTCTTTTTTTTTCTTCTTTTTTTTATGTATATTTATCCATTTGTTCTTTATTTTTCCGATGAAATTTTATTACGACGACCTCTCTAAAGAAAAGTTAATTTAACGCCGAAATATTTTTCCAAATTAAAGAGGTGTTGTTGCCCCCTCCCATCATCGATATTTCACCGATTCTGACCGTCCGAACGGGTCAATTTCTTATTATTCCTGCAGCAATATGGTAAACTAATTTCCAGTAGACTATTGTCGTGCAAATCTGCTACCAAGTTTATTTTATTTATTTTTTTTCAATTTTTCAGTTATCTCCTCTAATGATGATATTTTCTCTGACCTTATGAAACCATTTAAAATTTCAAACCGCTAGTAATGAAAAGCTTTTCATTTTTTTGAGAATTAAAAATCCCTGTTCACACAATGCGAGTGGAAAATTTGCGCTGATTGCTGGTAAAAATCACCAGGTGTGGGCTGGCAGACCAGTGGTGTGCTGATGAAGTTGAAATTTTTCAGCCTAGCAACGTGTTAATCAAGAGCTGGAGAAACCGCATGATTGTTAGAAATACTATCGGTTATCACAATATTAATTATGGAAATTTTTAATAATTTTCAAAAAAAAAAGTTGATTCCTATTGAAAAGTGATTAAAAATATAGGTAAAGCTTAGATTGTTGTGTGAAAACGATATTTATGAGCTGGTGCAGAATATTTTTGAATTTGAGAAAATTTGGTTTTAACTAGAGGTAATGGTGTTCCCATGAAATATTATGAGGAGGGGCCCTAATGCTTTCGGTGTAATGCCTTCAAAACTTCTTCCTCAGTCCGCTCGGAAATTATATTCGCTTTAATCGTAATAAAACTGTACTCAATTTATATAAAACTGTAAAACGATTTAAATTCCAATACAACATTCTTTATAAACTTACATCTCAGACTATACCTACATAACTGTATAGGAGCGTACTGATAAGAACGTGAAGGCAAGATATATCTTATAAATAAGCATAATTGAAGGAATAAAGTCCTTCTAATTTTATTTTTTATCGACGAACTTTGACATTGTTCATACTGAAAAGATCTATAACAAGTGAGAAATGAAGTAATTTTAACCAAAATGAAAAATTTTCAGTATTGAATTATTAATGGTAATATTGCCGAACTTTTCAAGTAATAAAAATCACCTTCCACCAGTTATACCTATTAGGTTGCCTTCACCCACACTGTATTGCCACCCGTATTAAGCTCAGTCCATATAATTAGCGTAGAGTCGAAGACTTATATTGATGATTAAATATGTTAGAAAAAAATTATGAAATTTCATTTTCAATTTTATCATTTTCCAGGGTTTCAGCGTTCATTTTACCGTACAATAAATAAAAATAAGGAAAAAATGAATTATTGGGTTTTTGAAAGGGATAAATGTTACAAGAACTTTACCAGTGTATCTAAGGTGTGGCTACTGGCTAATTAAAGGATGGTTTATACTCGTTAATTTATTCTCTATGATCTAATACCTGAAAAGTTTACTGAAGGAAAACACTCAGCTATGGTTTATACAATTTCTCTTGATTTATTCTCTAAAAATTAAAATTTCCCAACTTTACAGAATAAATATTGAAGATTGGAGAATAGAGATGCGAGTTTAAACCCTGCTTCGGGAAAAACGAAAATATAAGAAAAAAACTACATAACAGTGACCAGTAGCAGTGAAAGGTTAAACACTTTTACATTTGATTGTTTTACAGGACTAAATTTTGTCTATTTTGTATGATTTTCATATTTATCAACAGCAACATTTGAACCTATAACAACCGACTAGCACTGGCTGCCAGCCTACTTCCAGCGCCGGTAAAACATATTGTTGTATGAACCAGGCTGAAGAAACGAGAAAAATAAAATAAAATTCGGTGGATTTTCAACAAAGGTGTTCAAAGGTTTTGACTGAAAAATTCAGATAAATTATTTTGCCTCATTGGAACCCGGAAAATTCACGCATATGAACTAATAATTTGGCCCCAAATCAATTTGGAAAGAATAAAATTGGGGCCACAACCTTTTGCTAAGTGATGAGGAAAATTGGTTTCAAGGTTGGTCTTGCACTTTCTACAACCACACACCTACACATCATATAACACACACAAATGGGAGATACGATTGTAAGAGTTACAGTTATGCAAATCTGACGATCGTAATTCTCCTTTAGCCCCTACCATAGACACCCAACGCTAAGATGTTTACATATTAAAAATTTTATAACTACATATTAAAATCATCTCTACGAAAAGAAATGTAGCAGAAAATTGAAAAAAAAATTTTTTCCTGCTCAACAGAAGTGTGTATGAGGCCAATTTTGACAAAATTCTGCCTACTTCATCTGCCCACGAGACGTTATATTGAAGTCAATTTAGCCACAGTCTCTTTCTACTTGAAAAATAATCGAATTTTCTTCTTATAACTATCACAGCGGCTGCCTAAAGAATTGAAAAGGATGAGGGATAGGCGGTATTTGGTTGACCATGTTTTACATGTAACTCTCAAATTGTAGCAAAATGCGAGTGGTTGAAATTTATTTTCAGTTTTTTTTTTTTTAATGGAATTAACATTTCTTTACTGGTGCTGGAGCTCTTATCCAGGAGGATCTCGGTACCCCTATACATCCATTAGCAATCGAGTAAATTTGAAAAAAACTTATATTTGTCATACGTTTGAGTCACGCCTAATGGGAACACTGGATATGGGGTTAGACTGGCTTTAAGCCTTTGCTAGATCTAGTCAGAATTCCTTTTCGTGCTCCTTATTCGCGTGAGCCACGTCAGCAACCAACAAATGCCCACTGACATACTGAAAATTATGCCAAAATACTAACCAAACGTACCAATCGAGAAGAAATCAAATATTTTTCTTACTTTTCACCGAATTCTTAATATCATCGTTAAATTTGTTTGAATTCGCACAAAAAACGTGATTCGGACCGTTCAAAACTCTCCCTTCCACCCACCTCACCGATAAGATCTTCCCACATTGATTATAACAAATTGGTCATGCACGCAAAAATCAAGTAGTAGTTGAACAATATGTCTTTCATGTTGCAGAATTTCAACCATAAAACTATGCAGTTTTTACTGTGTTTGACGAGGAGACAGAGAGAGACAGAGAGAGTAATAGCTGCGGTATTAAATTAATGATAATTGAATCCGACAATTTTTTAATTTAACGGAGAGTTTCTTGACATGCATTGTTCGCTCTAATTTGCCCCTCCCTTCGCCATATCCGATCTACACAATTTCGGGCACCATCTGGTATGAGTACAGACTTTTGGAACCAAATCTCTGGCAAATTCTGATTACCTTCGACCAGGCGTCCATCATCATAACATGCGGTATCATCTCTGACCTACAGCATCGTCGTACGTACTCGTGTATCTCTTCGACGCCTTTACTGCACTTGAGTCTCGACCGTGTGTCAGCGTTATAAAACGCTTTTCAACCACTTGTTGCTATCATATTATATAGATATCCAGAATGAAATTGTCTCGAACATCGTGTGCTTTTTTTTCTTTTTTCTTTTTTTTTTTTTTTTTTTTTACCAATGAAAATGACGACAATTTGTGACATTAGCTGCGAGGGTAGGTACCTACAGTAAAAATTACTCGGGTAATTCGATATATTGTATACAGCTGTACCTACGACTGGACTTCCTGCCATAACCTGACATTAAGTTAATACAAACCATTGATTTAGAAGAGTGAGAGAATGACTACTTATGCAGTGGTGGGAGGAAAAAGGAAAAGAAAAATACGCGAGTAAATAATATAGAATTCTCGTATTGTTCTTCGTCGCCTTTTTATACGTATTTTTTATTTTTTTTATTTTTGTAAACCGGAATTAAAAATTGTACGTGTCTTGTATCGTATAACGTCTGTATTAAATATGTTTTCAAGTCATTTTAATTCACCGCGACTACAGAATATATTATTTTGAAGTGGAAGAAAAAAAGAAAAAAAAATACAGAAGAAAAAAAAATTTACGTACGAACTACGGTGACCACATTTATTAATTCCGTTTTGATTCTCGTGTCCAGATTACAGAGAGTCCAGTATTTTTTTTTTTTTTTTTTTTTTTTTTTCAATGATAATAATATAACGATTATACGCGCGAGAACTTGATTAAATAAAACAGTTACGCCGTTTGGTTTGTTTGTGAAATGTATTTTGGTAGGCATACCCAAATATAATAATATTACGTGCACGTGTAAGTTGAGTGAGAAAAAAGTGTCAAATCTTATGCGGGTATCATTTCGTTTGGGAAGTATAATATCTTATGTAAGTACGTAATATATACTTGTAGATGTAAAAATAACTTGTTCGATGAGGGGGCAAAAGAATGCGAATGAAAATAAAATACCACGAATTCGCGAAACGATGATTTCATTTTTGTTTTTCCACCATCTGCAATTATGTACACGGTGTTCGGAGAGTCGTTTGTCATATTTTGTCACACGATATCGTCCCTCGGGTGCCTTTTAAGAACTATGTATGTGTAAGGACCATAAAGAAATTATGACTGTACCGAGGTTTTTACGAGTTGTCTATAGTATAAGACAACGAGACGCATGCGCAGAAGTGAACCGTTTATGGATAAGAAATTATGTTTTTACTATCAATAAGTATAAAAATCAACAGCAAAAATTACAAACACAAATATTCCCAACTCTTTATATCTTTTATTGACTTACTACATGGCCACCTACGGACATGGCCATACAAACAGATAAAATAGTAATAAGAAAGAGGTATATAGCCCTTATAACCGCTTCATAGATATAGCTATAAAGCTTATCGACAGTTCGTAAACGGCTTCCAGATGGCGCTGGAGCGACCCAAGGGGCCGGTAGTAGCCTTGAAAGCGATTGGGGGAGTTTAATGAAAATAAGGGGCGGGGGCGCAAGCATGAAGGAGACTGGAAAAATTGTTGAAAAACTATTGGTAGGTGTTTCATCTGGTGTGTAATATTTACAGATTTAGAAAATGCCAGATACAATAATTATAATGTTACAGTTCAGGGCTGGCAACTTTTCATTTTCTTATGTGTAGCGAAAAAAAAAAATTTTTTTGCTGCAAATTTTACACAGAATAAAGAAAATTTGATTTGAGTAATTGTGTGTAAACGTAATTGTTTCCCATGTGTAGCGAAAACCACTTGGAAATTTCTCATGTGTAGTGATCGCTACACAAGCTATACAAAACTTAACAGTCATGTTACAGTTATAAGGAGAGTTAATAGTAAATCACAAAATTATTTTTTAAATATCATATCAGACTTTTTTAATGTCTTTCTAAATTTCATACCAAAAATATGAACCAAAAATACTAAAATAATACCTATAAATTAAACTTAACATTCCTGGCAAATAAATTATCGCCAAAAGAGTATCACACTTTCAATTCAGTAAAAATAACTAGATATTACCATATTTAGTTTACTTTTTGCATATTTAACAAAAAAATTAAACCAAGTTTGAAAAAAAAATTTTTTGCAACACCCATTACAAAAACTTCGTTTTTGTGATTAATTATATTTACGTGAAGGAGATTTTAGCCAGAGACATACAGCTAAAAAGATGTACAACGCTCACTCAAAAACATGACAAACATAGAACCTTAACCAAACATTTCAAATTCGAATATTTGTTACTGCACGTGCGTTATAGCTTGACAGTGTGTGTGAATTTGTATGGAGATGACTATTTTTACAATGAAATATGCGCAGCTCTGGCTGCGCAAAATGTACAACTTAAATTGCTTCTTTTCTATCTTTTTCGTGTTTTTAAACCACATCGCATATGGAGTATTGGACATCTCTTAGCTGTATGTCTCTGATTTTAACCAAATGTCGAAAAGTGAAATTTCGAGCATGCCCAGCTTCGCACTTGCTAAGATTAGTAAATCACTGTCTTAAAAAATTCCAAAATCGTTCTCTCTCTTCGTACTCGTTTTGTGGAGTCCCTCAATTTGTGGCTGATCAACTTCATTGGCCCCTCTAGCCCCCTCTAAATCCGGCCCTGCAAATCTGTTAAAACTTGTTCTGTATAAGTAGATACACATGATGCGCACTAAATAAATGATATACCTCTATTTCACTGTAAAAATATTTCATTTTAGCAGGTTTTCAAACCAAAAAAAAAAAAAAAAAAAAAAAAAAAACTGTCATTTAAATTAACTCAATGGAGGAAATAAAAGGAGATTGGAATACCGAATTTTTTTAATTCGAATTTTATTTTCTCCTTCATGTTTTTTATTCGATAACTTTATTTTGATTCACCTACCTACCGATTTTGATGAAGTAGTATTTTGTTTTCTCAGCTAACAGTATGGTGACATCTTAAAACACCTCGTATGTGTATCGAAACGAAATAATTTAAATTCTTATTCGAGCTATCGTTTACAACTCGCCTCTGAATGTAAGAAAATGAATGACTTCGAAATAATATTTATTAATTTCAACTCGAAGACAACGGTTTCGATTAATTTATCAAAATACAATTTCGTATATCTTCTTCGTTAATTTCCTTCAGAATGTGTCCAGGCATATTTTGTTGAAACTTTTTTTTCTTTTTTTCTCATTTTTTTAAACGTATATATTACCTTTCGTGAAAAAGTTGATAGCCGGAAGCGTGATGGCTCGCTGAAACAGGTTAGTAAATTATGTAGACGTTAAGTCTTTGGTCGAAAAAATGAAAGAAAAGAATAGACAGCGAAAAAAAGAGTTCATAACGTATTTTGATCGATTTTAGTTTTCACGTTATGTAGGTACCCTCTAGACGTACCAGAGGAGAGAAAAGGGGTCGAAAAACAGAAGAGGAACCGTGAGGATAACCAAAAAAAAAAAAAAAAAAAAAAAGAGAAAAAAAAGAAAGCAACGAAGATGGAAATAGTGTCGTGCGAGTGAGTGATAGTAGGTGGGGGTGGGGAGGAGGGAAAGCGAACCGAACTAGACGATTCGAATATAATTGACAGTGTAAATTGGGAAGTTCGACGGAAAATGTGTAATTAAAATCGATGGAAGATATCGGTCGCCAAATGAGTTCGAACTGCGCAAGAAACGATGTGTATCGTATTGACGAGCTCAAGTGGTGGTGCGAAGTGTGGCGAGGCCAGCATGGAGGGGTACACTAAATTGGAGTTAATGGGCATTGCGATTAAATAATGGTCTCGTTACGAGACGAATATCGTCATTGTCTCTCCGAACGCTGACACCAGAAAGAACAATTTCTACGGCTAATTTCGTTTCACCCTCACTCGCTGGGTTCAGCTGTATGTGGGAAAAATTCTGCGAAACGAGAACCTACTTCGACAGCGCAGACAGAAAAGTAGCGTATTAACTTCCCCCCACCCACCCGCCTATTTAATGCTCTCTTGCATTTGTATAAAGTTCGTGTTATTGCTACTTCAATCGTCTTTTGTCAAATTTCTACAATTTCACAAAAAATTACCAATGTTCAAGTGGTTTTTTGACAAACCTTTGGGTAAAATGGTATCGTTCCGCGTTTCCGGTCAACTGGCTACTGAAAAAAAAAAGATCAAATTTTTGATTTTCAAAAGGTATAAGGTAATTTGCCAATTTCCGCCACGTCTAACCAAAAATTTTCTAATAAATCCCTATATCAAAAAATGTTGATTGATCAAATAAGATGAAAACTGGATCATAGTCACTTCGAAGTATTGTAAGTATGTGGTATGAACTGTCTCTCTATATTTCATGTAATGATGTTGATTTTTCAAAATTTTTCGATCAATTTTAATCCATTTAACTGAAAAGAGAATAATCAATCAGATCGGTAATCGATTAAAGAAAAAATTCAAAAATTTATTTTGCCAAAATTGTCTAATTAATATAAAGTAATCAAAATTTAAAGAAAAAAAAAATTGATTTTTTTAAGGTTCGATTTTATTGATTATTGATTGATCGACACCACTAATTTCATACAAAACTTTTTATAAGAATTTGAAGAAAAAATTCCAGTTTGCCAATTATCATCACTTAAAATTAACTTAAGCTGCCGATAGCCAACTCCCAATTTCCGTCACTCTAAATCATTGAGTCAATCTTTGAAAAATATTTACTAAAAGGATTAAAAAAAGGAACATTGATAAAGATAACTTATTGTACGAACAGTAAAGAACTTGAAGTGGAGAAAGTTACATTTTATTAATAAAGTTAACACTTGATTGCCAATTTCAGACATCTATGTTAGAAATTGGCAAATTATACAATTTATTTTCCAATATCCGCCACACCCGGGATTCTCTGAATTTAAAATTAATATGATTGCCATTGTAATGAAACATTCCTGGCAGTTCATATTACATATTCAATAACCTTATTGTATTTTAGTTTAGACTCAAGTCCAAAATAAAGGAATTGCATGAATCATATACCTCATATGGTTTTTTAATTTTTTATTGAATTTCAAGGGATTTTTGAGACAAAAAAAATTAAATTAATATCAACATAAATACATGTCCAGCAGAAACCAATAACTGAAATGATTAAACAAAGGAAACATAGGAGGTTTATATTGCTGGTCAGTGTTGCCACATGAAACATTAGTACAATAAATTCATGTATTTGTTTAAGAGTGGTGGAAATACGCATATTGGCGATTATTGGTAAATTAACTTATTTCAATTTACTAACGAAAAAAGTACGGAACTCAGCACTTGTTTGATAACACGCTGTTCTGATTTGGAAGAGACAGGCAAGAGCGTAGATAGGTCCGTCATAAGGAGAGTTCACCATTCACAGTGGTCTCTTCTGAACCTCCCAACAAAAAATCAACAAAACTGACAAAAAAACACAATTTTAAAAGATTGAGCCTTTATTTTTTTTTTCTAAGGAGGGGTCCAGGCTCCTAGAAACCTCCTAGATATGCCTTGGAGAAGAGAACTAGTTTGGTAGAATCTGTTCCATTTGCTAGAACAGAACTGCAGGGAAACTCTAAAATTAAATAATAGTGCGAAATTTTTTATTTTCTGACCTGACTCGTTGTGTAAGTTCTGGTGACTTTTCATCTTCTAAAGAATACTATTTTATCTGGAAATACGAATTTTTTAAGCTTTTGTCACTTCACAGAATTCATACAGAACTGAAACCATAAGGCTGAATTGTGTTGGGTCATACCAATCTCCCTTACCTCGCCAATGCTACCATCTATAGTGCTTCTTGTAAGACTTCGTCGTATTAAAGCTTATCTTTTATACAAAACTCGTTAAGTTAAGTCGTCTCTTGAGGTAGCACTGTACATTAATCTGACAACCTCCCATTCCAGTCTATCTTCGAAAATTGAGAACTTTTCAAGAACCCAGAACTAGAATGCACAACTTTTTGCTATTATATAGAATACAGCTAATGACGTTGAATAGGTAACACAGAACACTTAAAATCTCACTTCTTATTTTTTCATTTTTCAAGTTCGATGAACGCCATAAACTGGTGCGAGTGATTTCCCGAATTTAGAGGAATTACCAAAGTAGTTTGACAGAAACGTCAATCTCAGTTATAAATCCCGAGGGTGAATTCGTGATTTGATGTTTCACTTTTACTGAATTCTTATCGAATGATGTGTTCGTCATTCAATTTCGATATAATTCAGCGAGAAGTGAGATTGGAGAGTGATTGACGAGTGTACCGTTGCGAACTCATATTTATTTCACAGGACAGAAGTAACTTGAAAAGAAACTTTTAGTTAATTACTTGAAGAGAAACATTTCATTCCACTATAGAGCTTCAGTATCGATGTATACCTACTAACTATTTGGGCTACTTTACTCTCTACCAATGTTATGGTGGAAAGAAACCGAAAGTTTCTGATGTTTTACTTGATTCGTCTTGACAAATAGGGTTCGAAATGGCCAGTGAAACAGTGAATCTCAAAACAGGTCTTAGTTTCTTACTTTACTTTTACGAATTTTTCACAGGGCAAAAAATAAGTGACCGATCCATTACCACATGAATCGACGCGAATATTTTACTTCAAACAAAATTTCGGAGAAGGTGGTTCACCAGATAGTTAAGTGTGACATAATAACTGCATCAAATTAAAATCTTTTATTTATTACTTAGTGTAAAAAGAAAATAAAAAATCATAAAAAACATATCCAAGTTTAAAAATGAAAAACGGATTTTGTTGAGATTCAAGTGGTTTTTGATGCTGGGTCTGCAATAATTTGGGTGAGTTAGAAATTATTCTGAATATTGATTGATTATTTTTCCCTAAAACCATCTTCAATAGATTACAACTGGCTATAAGTATGTAAAAAAAAATAAAATAAAAACGATGCCTGCAGCTAGAAATTGGTAGGTATTTTCTTGATCAAAGAAAGAAAAGTACTAGTTTCTATATTTACTTTAAGTAGTCATTATTAAAACCGAAAACAATAATGTAATCCATAAAAAAATATCGACTTGTCCTAGAGGGACGACTAAGAGCACGGACAGTTCCGTCATAAAGGGGGGAGGGATCCACATATTTCTATTGGTCTCTTCTGACCTATCCGCAACATAAAATCGCCAAAACTGAGCCATTTTCAAAGTTTTTTATTTTTTGGCTAAGGGAGATCAAGACCCTCCAACTTTATCATGACATTGTCCACACACAATACAAGGTCTATCGTTGCGAGTGAGCAACGCATCCGTGCCTTACAACCAGATGTTCAGATCACGAGATGAGCTCACTCACATGAGGAAACTCTTATTTGCATGTTGGATGACGTCACACATTTAGAGAATGAAAAAAGAAGCACTGCCTGTCCTTTATTGGACAGTGTTCGAATTTTGATCGTAGTTATTTTCAATGATAAGAAAAAAATTTTTTGGACATACCAAATTAAAGAGGAGACTCCAGGGAATAACAACCAAAAATTTGGAAACTACTCTATACAAACCAATAGCCACACATTGAATATTATCGGCTAAATTGATGATGTCATTCTGCGTAGGATGAGTTTTTATTTACATCTGAGGGAGCATACCTCTTGATCTTAACACCTGAGCAACACCAGTACCTTTCCCCAATATTTTTAAAGCAAATTTTTCAACTTTCTATTTTTTTTTTGATCAAATTATTGTATTTTTATTCATTTTTATTTAACACGCAACAGTTTTTCATTCAGCAGTTTCTTTGGATATGAATTTAGACTTTTTATGATAACTGGATAGGGTACTCAGTACTCACTCAAGAACAAAAATTTAGAACAGCAGATTACTGCATTTTTGGAGCACTGTGCTTGCATCTGTGTGAATATGCTAGGTTTCACACTATGTTTTACACTGAAGTAAAAGTGTATCATTAAAAATTAATTTTTACTTAACTTATAAATGATTATATTTTCTAACTTCTTTCTCCAAAATTGGATGGTTTTTTTCCAACTTTTCTGGATCAGAACCTCACAAAACCTTCGCATCAGATTATTCTTCTCTAAAACGCTAGATTTTTGGCATTTTTCAACCCAAACGTTCAAAAATGAAAGAAATTTGAGAAAAGAACATAAAAAAAAATTTAACATACATAAATGTGATGAGCATGAGTTCATGGATATTCCTACTTTAAAACTACAAACAAACGTTTCTAGAAAATGGTCAAAACAACTGGACCAACAGTGGAGTGGGAAAAAGACACTCAAAATATGCCTCTTTTTAAAACGTGAAGCTTAAGGTTATTTCTCTATTGGCAACATCATGCGTACCCAAAATCTGGCTTTGGTTTTATTCTTAATCTAAAATGGTTCACAAAATTCAAGTTCACTTTTCGTGTGGCTTTTCCAAATTAGCTTTGGAAACAACTGTACCTATTTATATCTGAATTTACTTCATTTATATGCATACAGTAGAAATCACTATAACAAACACCGGCTACAACACACAAAATGCCTGGTCCAGGCAAAACTCTATTTACATCTACGCATGTTGAGGAAAACTGGCTACAGAAAATTAATTCACCTGTACTTTTTTAATTTCTTTCATATAACCATCAACTTTTTCCATCTAATCCCAATATTCTGCCAGTAGTCACTTTTGTTCTTCTAAAAATTATCACGTATAATTTATTCAGAATACAATTGTATTTTAATGACCAGCCTGCATAAAAATCGATGTCCTCATATTATGTACTGTTGATGATTGATACTGATCAATTTGCAAGCATCATTATTTTATAGGCCCAAATTTTCGCCACAATCCGGTTACAGCAATCTACTCATTCTGGCTGCAACAAACAAATTTCACAGTCTCTCGGAATTCGTTGGAGCCAATTTCTTCTGTGTTTTATAAGAGGGGCCAACAGTTCATTAAACCAATTATAGACTCCCTTTCAAGTATAAACATTCAAGTAATCTATTTAAACGATTTAAAAACCAAACGAAACTGTTTCTTATTTTCTAACTCAGTCAATGATAACTTCCAAGTTTTTCGTCCTAAAACCTGTTTCAAATGTTTTTAATGAATATAAATAACGTTTTTTCGTGTCATTCCATTCAAAACCACCACCATTCCACCCATTCATTCAGCACGTATAAAAAAACCCTGCGGATAAACAATAAGAGGCCATATTCCGTGTACCTATTTAAACATTAAAACGGTGGCGGTTATTCTCCGGGGCGATTTAGTGTGACGTCGTAATCGAGTAACTAAGTCAGGATGGGTTCGATTTTGGCTTGTCACAAAAAATAAAAAGGTAGGTAGGTATACATGTGTTCGGACATGTGCCAGCCGTAATTTGGTGAGACGAGCTGAGAGCAGCTTATAAGTGGAAAACCGACCACGTCCATGTCATCAGCTGCGTCACAGAACCACAGAAGCTCTCTTTTCTGGTCGGTTGGCAACCTAATTAATGCAAAAGGAGACCATTAATTAATATAACCGGCGACTTGATTGTTTCCGCATATAGACGGCAGTAAATGACACCAAACTGCCAGAAATATATTTTTTTCCTCATCCGATGGCGTATGATTTCTTTAATTACTCAGCAATCAAGATGTACACCGATATTATTCTCGAATCGACTTTGGGATGAATGAAGGTACTGTTGGGTCTATTTTATTGATAGAGATCAACGTTTTGATGTACCTACGTGGATGGACGACTGTATGTTCATGACTGTGGGAGCAGATTTTATTGTTGGTTTGAAGCATGGAAATCAGTCGAGTGACTCCGATACAAGAGGACAATTTTAGTTCTACAAACGAATTTTTTTTTTTTTTCGTCAATTTGAATGATCGAGTCAGCACCAACGGGGCTTACTTAGAAATTTTTTCATTTTTCAAAAGATAAGGGACACGATTTTGGTTGAGAAAAACGTGAATCCATTGTATGCGTAGAGGGGATTTTTTTTTGTGGGAATATGGTTCGATATCAAAAGGTACATATAGATTACTGATTTTTTTTTCCTATTATGATGAGTAAAAATAAAAAAAAATTCATTAATGTGAATAGATTTTACAAGATGCAGAAGGTCGTTTCGTTGGAAATTTCTTGGTTCAAGTAAGTAGTGATGTTGATCCTCAATTCGAAGGGATAAGCTGGTTCTATGTTTATCGTTGCAACTTGCGTAATATTCTACAGAAAAAAAAGTAAAAAAATGCCCAGTACCTCTTCTCACCGAAGCCATATTAGCTACAGTCGTTTATCTACTGAACGAATTTTGTTTTCTATTGTGTTATTTTCATTTCGTCCAATTCGTGGACGTTTTGACTGAATTCAGCGCTCCCTATGTGATCAAATTCTGACACATGAATGAATTTCCAGATATGAAAAGAATCAAACTTGTCTTACGACTTCCAATTTTATACTTCTTCTCCGAGTTATTTTTCGAATTCTGCATATCAGACAGTGAGAATTTATTTCAAATATACTTTAGGGTACCATCTTTTGGTAGTCGGAATTCCAACGGTTTTTTTCCACAATGCATACTACGAAAAGAAATTCCCAATTGTACGACACACTAACATTATTTTTATAGTCCTACTTTAAGACAGAAGAATTCGTAGTTCTTCATGAGTAGAATAGCTTTTAAAAAAAAAGGTGCTTCGGCCTGGACTCTCTCACTTTCTTTGAAAAATGCAAATTATGTATAAAATTACTTTCTTCTGTGGGTCGTTACGCCGGGTTGAGGCCTTCGCTACTGCCACCACTCTTCTTTCCTCCATTTTTCCTTCTCTCGTCTTCAAATGCGTCTTGTTTTTTTCTTGTCTCAGGTCAAAAAGTACGTAGGTACCTACACTAAGTACCAATATTTGTTACACTTTTCTTTTTAAAACTGAGATTTTATGTAAAATCTGCCTAAATAATTAGCTGTCTTAAGCTGAAGGGGAACTTCAATCGATCCATTACATTTCATTTCAGTTGCACAAGCATCAAAATTTCACTGAGATCATCCGAAATTTTAATTTTAATCGCGTCGAATGGCGTCGAATTCGCCCAAAATCAATCTAATTCTAAGCAATATTTATTTAATCCGCTGCAAGCTTCGGCAGCAGTTGATGAAATGCAAGCATAGATAAACACCCCAAATATCTATTTTGCAAATAAGCCGACTTAAGAGAACTTCACGTTGCTCATCGCATTGAAAATTTTACAACATGGACACTGTATTTTTGACTTACGCATTCAGTCATCAAAATTTCGTCTGGTTATCGCCCACCTGTCAGTCTTCTTTCAGTGAAACTCTAATTTTTCAAAAACACACAACTCCGCTGTCAGTGCGTTGAGCCCACATCTTCAACTACCTACGCGTATTTCACTCGTTATTTATTGTATAATAGTCCGAAAATCTGAACGAAGAAATTCAGCCACGGCGTACATAATTTAAAGGTTCTCATGTATTCGGAAATGTCTGCCGGCAGCCGTGAGGGGGAAAAAAAAGCATGGCTTTGCACCAATTGTCTATCTAAACATTCCAATTTCAGTCGTTTGTTAGTACGTTTTGGTCAGCCTGTAAAACCGTCGACCAGTTTTTAATATACACGTTTAATACGTACGCACTCTCTTCTCTCTCGTTCTCTCTCTCTCTTTTCTTTTTCTAACTCGTTTTCGATTATCCATCATAATTTTTTGATAGGCAGTAGGTATGTTTCTATAGTTCTTTCATATTCCCTTCATTTAATCAGTAATTATCATCAGTTGGCGTCGTTCGAAAAAGTTATTAAATTTCAGGCAACCAAAGCCATCACTAAAAAATTAAAACCTCATTTCTGTCATATAATCGTAAGCATACGAGAGAACTCGTTAATTATAACATTCACAGTTTTTTTTTTTTTGTTTTTTTTTGTTTTTTTTGTTTTTTTTTTTGCAAATTTTTTCCAACGTCGGTTTTTGCCTCTATTATTTTTGGTTTCGTTTTTTTCCTTCTTCTTTTTCTGAAACTTTTAAACAACTACACTGTAATTTGACAGACTGTGTCCATTTGCACATTTGTTGCGAAGAGTAGATAACTACCTATAGTGAAAAAAGACACGCTTATTTATAATGAAAAAATAAAAAGGTCTATATTTATGAATAAACCGGTTTGACACGCTACATGAATGATATAAAAGATATTTACATCTTGAACGGTTCAAAGCTTGGCACAAAAATCTGATATGCCTTTAGAATTATCGAAACTACGAATAAGTCGCACGCAGTACAACCTGAGCTTTGTGTTTGATTTTGCCCTCGTATAAATTTGATTTCACAAAAACACTGAAAGCTTCATTTGCTCAACGAAGTCGTAGCCGGGATTTCTTCAAAGTTGAGGGGGCAAAATAATTTGATAAAGTCTTCTTTTCTTTTCTTTTTTTTGCTCACCACTTTTGAAAATTTACTTAGAAAATTTGAGAAATTTAGCATCTACGGAATCCACTGTCGCACATTTATTACTAAAATTTTTTCCAAATTTGAAAAGTGACAAGGAAAAAAAAGAGGGTATTGGGGGCAATCGCTCCCTTTTCCCTTCCTTAGCTACTGCCTTTTTGCTCGATTATCTATCTCGAATGTAGCCTTTATTAGGTGCTAATTGGAAAATCAAATCTTAGAATGAAATTTTTTGAAAATTTTTTGACGATTAAAGGAGTTAACTTTATAGGTTTTCAATGGAAAATTTTATGACCCTATTCACCAGTGCGGTATCAAAACATTTTTGACATGTTTGCCAAACTTTGAAATAGCGACACTATTTTTGTGTTTAAAAAAAAAAAAACTTTTGTTATCATTATTAATAATTGTTAAATTATCACCTTCAAACGTCTATGGTTTTTTGAAAATTCAACAGGAGTACTTACGTCAACTTCGTACATACAGACACATCTCTAAATACACCAATGAGTTCATTTAGAATTGTTCAAAATGAAGATTCATATAGCTACTTTATTCATGTTCAAATCTGAGAAAACATATGTGACAATGAAAATACAGGTATACTCAGTAAAAGTAAATTTATATTATTAATAGGTAGGTACATGTAAGCATAAATTAGCAAACTGCGTACCTTCAAAAATAATCAAAATAAGAGTTAAGGACACTGCTGATGGATTTTTTTTTTTGTAACACAACGTTTGGCAAAGTGTGTATCTTAGAAAAATAAATATAATTTCCATGTAATCATTTTTATACACCTAGGTACATTAACACAGAGAAGCTATTGAATTTTTCTGCCGCTATTTCCTTGTAAAATTAAGCAAAATGGAGTAATTCCCTTTGCGAATTAGGCCTACAGTAGGTAATAATTAACCTTGGAATTGAAAACTACTTTATCATCCACAAAAATACCATAATTTTGTTGGTAGATATTAAGATGTACCTACTACACTGGACTTTTGTTGGTTTTTTTTTCTATTTTGTTCACCCTACGAAAATTCATTGTAAGAAAAGGAGAAGAACTTCGTTGGGATTCGGTGGCCAATGGTCTATCAGCCCGAATTTTCGAATCACATACTGGGGCACCAATAGAAACGAGCGGAATACATCACAATTTTGGTTCAGAAATGTGCGACTAGTTGGCCTAGAATGTACCATCTTTCAATTACAAAATAGGAGAGCTATTATTGAAATTTTATCACATCAGACTTACATCAATAAAATAGGATGAAAAGGGACGAACAAAAAAATGTGGTATTGTTGAAATGGTCTCAACTGTGCTTAAGCAGACTGACTTATCTAGACATATTTTCTCCTTAGCTCGGTCTCCTTTCATCCACCAAAAAAAGAAGGGTTTAAAGCAGCTTATCTGGGCTTATGAAGTGCTATCACGGTTATCAGTGATTTTTCTAATTTTATAAAATTTGAATTTCAGCACCAATGGACAAATGCTAACGAACTTTCTTAATAGGTTCAATAATACCAATTTTGTTCAACCAACTGAAGACCTAATTTGTCTAAATTTATGTGAAACCACGAAACACTGGCTAAGCCAACTGAAGCCAGGCGAGGAATTTCAACAATAGCCCCCCGGAGTACTTAAGCACTACACCAGGCAGACCACCTGATAAGTATCCTGTCGTATGGGTTACAAACAACTCATTAAACGACTGATGAGGGTTAGTACGCGCCAGTAACTTAGAACTGTTGTGTATGAAAAGCTATTGGAGGTTGAGAATTCACTCGGACTCAAAAAACTAAGTATGCATAATCGTACGTTCCAGTTATTAGGTATTCAGTATGTTACTTGAGTTTTCTTTCAAATCTAAGGTACCTATATTGAATAATGAACTGGCCAATCCTCACTCCTGGGAAAATGTACCTGTAGCTTATTTAGCTTATTTTTGTATACGACGAATGTGCATTTTAAACTTCATTTTCTTTCTTTATTCATTCTTCAATGAGAAATTTAGTTCCTAAATAATCAAGTAACTTATTCACCTACGTGTAAGTACATATTAATAAAATCTGATACGAGGTCTCATATTCCGAGTTTTTAAAAACTTTCAGAGCTAAATAACTTTACAAATTCTGGTATGAATCCGTCATCATTTTAATAGCTTTTTCAATTTTCAAAATTTCTAGAAAGAACAAAAAAATAGTAGCTTTTTTTTTTTTTTTTTGAAAACCTGCTACAAGAGGAAAGTGAATAACAATTATTGAAGTCGGAAAGCTGTTTTTCGGATAATACAAAAAAGTTGATAGATGTAGCAAACGTAGGTAGTAATAAAAGAATCAGTTTGCGACTTCTTTATTATTACTTAATATGATACGTTGAAGGCAGAGAGGAAATGGAAATACCGAAGGAAATTTTACACGAATTAAGTTAGGCTACTTGAATAATGCTAACTTTAATTGGACCTTTGAACTGTTGCGAATTATACGGAATTTCTGCACTGCGATCTCGGCTTAATATCGATGTCGTAACTAGCCTTCAATACGTTGATCAGAATATTCATAGATCTTTAGACCTTCTTCGTTGAATTCATTTTGTACGCAAATACTTCGTTAGCCTACACTATACATGTAGGTACTGTTCGAAGACAGAATTAATTAATTAACGTCCATCAAACTAAATGCGTTCGTTATCGTATATGGATAGGGGATACGATCAAAATATTGTGATCGGATTCTCTTGTGACCCAAAGTTGCTCGAATAAAAAAATACATCAACCGGTTTAGCATTATCGGTATCGCGTGTGAAGGGAAACTGAAAAAAAAAAAGAAGACAAACGAATTTCTGAAGGGAAAAAAACACAAAATCATAGCATTAAACCTATTGAACAGATTGTGGCATCGACGGCGAAGAATTATCAAAATAAATTTTGAAAAGAATGTGGTTCGAAAAAGTGAAAAATGATAAGACCCAGGGTTCACAAAACAATTTACAACCGGACTTTCGACGATCAAACAGAAAATGGGCAGTGTTGAAAGTATTTCGATTGTGTTCTCCAGCCAGGATCTTTTTCATTCATTAAAAAAAAACAAAAAACTATAAAAAATAATAACAATAAATAAATAAAACGGAGTGCGTATTTTTACGTAGGTATACGTATAATGATGAGAACATTTTTTCGGCGTTACACGAATTTTGTCAACCCAATAATACATTTTTTTAGCTGCCGGAGAACGGTATTCATGGGCGGAGAATTTCCACCATTTCCTGATTTTCTTCATTCACAAAAAAATGCCCCAAGAATTTTTCGTATTGTTTTTGTTTCTTTTTTTTTATTTACAAACGGTGAGAAAATCATTACGTCATTCCCATTCATGATTTTTTACCCACTCACTACCTTTCGCTGTCTCTCTCTCTCTCTCTCTCTCTCTCTCTCTCTCTCTGATGGAAAGAATGCTGGAATGACGTTATTGTTTGGTCGGGAAATTCCTTTGATAATCTTTTAAACCCCCACGTGATCGGATGACAGAATTACTGCGGCAAGAGGGATGAGAAAATTCTTCGGTATTTCGGCACTTTGACATAATGCATTTGATCGTCCGTGAGTCATTTGAAAAACTTTTATTCTTTGCTTTTTTTTTTTTTGTTTTTTTTTTCTCATTTCTTTATTTTTTGACAAATATTCTGGCTGGTCGAAGAAGAACAGTGTAAAATTTTCAGATTTTAATTCAGAAAGTGACCATTAATTACCCTGAAAATCGGTGAGGCTTCCTGAGATTCGCTTTACCTATCAGAGATCATTAAACCATTACCTGTGCCGTTGAAATAATAGAACCATTTATGTGTTCAAACTTCCTATAACATGCAGAATTTTTCTTCTTTTTTTTACGCTTACTTTTGCTAAAAGAAAACCTTCCTAATTATTATTTTTATTTTTACTTGTAAAAGCGTTTCTTATGCTGCCAGTCTTCTTCAAATTCAAAATTTTTTTTCAATTTTACGTTTCTGAGAGAATCCATGGCCTTTGTTTTCCTACATTCGCGTCAAAAACGCTCAATTTTGGGAAATGTTTGAGATATTCCATTTTCTTTTTGATGATATAGAATAATTTCGTCATTTTCATTACAAATTAATCGGTTACATCTCTTACGATTTAATTGACCAATAAAGATGAACGAAGGTTTAAAGGACTCAGTAGACTAAATTTAATTATACAAGCCTTTAACCATCGAAATCAGTTCAGTCTGAGGGCAGTTATGAGTTAGTGGTATCAATTTTTCAAAATTTTTCCATCATCGATTTATCGATCATATATTTATTTTATGTAAAAAACGTTGAAAACTATAGAGGTTGTAGATCGGATGTTCACGATTATTGTTGAAAATAATAAAGATGTTCACAAAGTTACATCTAAGAAATGTGTAATTGAAGCAGATAATACATGTAAAGTACAGAGTATGAAAGTATGAAGAGTATAGAGTTGTATGGAGACAAGCGAATGAGTGGCAACACAGGTAACAGTGTAACTGCAAGTATATAAATGTGAAATAGATATAATATGAGTACTGTTGAGTGTTGGCATGAGAGTGAGGGGAAGGGGATTGGCGGTTCCAACAAAAACAACTAAAAAACAAAATCTGAAAATTGAAAACTTGATCGATATTTTCTTTTTCTATTTTTCTTTTTTTCTCTTTTCACCTAGAAAAATAAAAATTTAATTTTAAATCCGCAAAATTATTTATTTTTTCCATTAATTTCTAAAAAAAATCTAAAAAAAAAAACAAAATTCGATTTTCCAGAATTGTCTGATCGATCAAAAGTGATTAAAATTCTAAAAATTGAAACAAATCAATTTTTTTCAAGGTTCAATTTTATTGGTTATCGATTGATCGAAAAAAAATTGTCACCACCATTATGAGGTAACATCTAAACCTCACAATTTAAACTGCTCTTTACCCATATCACTCTTACTCTGACTCTTATATCTAAAGATTTAATTGATCTACAGTGTTGATTGAGGGGTTTAAACTCTCAGAAGAAAAACCTTGATACAATATAAGTCCTTGACCATTGAATTCGGATCACTCTGAGGCAAGTTGTAAGGCAACATTTATCTCAGCTTTACACATATCACTTTTCTCCTAATATGAGCAAACAGGCAAAGGTGGCCATGTTTTCCATTATATGATTTGTTTTTTTTTTCGTGAGGCTTTATAATTCAACCAAGCTATTTTAATGTGTTTCCTTTTTCGAATTCCAAATTTCAGGGATTTAAGAGAAACAAACTTTGAACTGGCTATTCGAGCATACCAGACTTTTGGCCATGGACATAGCTAGGGGGGCAGGGGACCTAAGCCACCCTAAATTTCCAAAAACAAATAAAAATATTTTTCAAAGAAAAATTCAAATCCACTCCTGTCCACTATTTTTTTTGGAGGGGGATTCTGGGCAATATTTATATGAGCAACCCCTAACCAAAATACTGCCTACGCACATGCTTTTGGCCCTTTACTGGTGTTTGTCTTCTAACTTACGTTTTTTGGACCTGGTGTTGTGCAGTTAGGTAATGTTTTGGGAGCAGCGAGTTGTCTGGAAGTCGCGACGTGTAAAAAATGTGCGGCCTACAGCTACCGAGTTTGAAATTTTGTGTGGCCACACCCGGGGTCAGCAGACCAAAATACGATGAAGGTTCTTCCATTGCTGCTGGAGAATAACATCCCATACACGTACACCTTCAAAATTGCACTAACGGGTAGGTTGAGGACACTTAGTGCACTTTCCATGTGTAAGCGTGTTGGACACGGCGAAGTCGAATCATTTATCTTCGGCCACTGATGGAACGATGATCGATCGATGTGACTGAATTCACCCAAACTTGGAAATTTCTAGTTGGATGATTATTTTTTTTATTTTTTTTTTATTTTTCTATGTTGTACGTATGGCATATATACACGAAGAACGGTAGGTATATCGAGTCTGGACGATCGATTCTCTCGTCGATTTGTAAATAAATTACCGTTTTAATAGAAATCTTATGTTTTTGAATGCCCGTTTTTTACAATCAGTTAAACTCGTTGCGTTTGTTAGTGAAAATCTTCGGTTCACGACCTGTCAGTATGCAGACAAGGTGGTTGGGAAGGGGGTAACGACTGTAAAAGCAAAGAGTCGGAAAGAGAAAAAACGACAGAGAGAGAGGAAAAACGAACGCACGAAAATAAAATTAATTATCGAAGCTCGTTTGTAACGAATCCGTTTATGCTGTACCAAGATACTTTAAACCCGGTTTTTTTCTGCTTTTTTTTTTTTTCGAATGTTATCTTTAGTTTAATTAAGAATTACTTTGTGTTATACAAACTACAGTGCACTATTTATTTAGTAGAAGGTAAAAAAAAAAAAAAAAAAAAAATGAAAATAAGTTAACTTAAGGATAGAGAGGCAAAAAGATGCAAAAGATAGATAAGTTTTTAAAAAACCGTATACTGCATATAAGTATAGAGAGTATATATACCTATATTGGTAAGGTAGTGTTTTTTTTCCTCCTCCTTTTTAAGCTCTAGACAAAAAAAGAAAAAAAAAATGAAAAAAAAGCCATTCTCTTTCTTCCTTTTGGTGCAGTGCCTAGATATCATTATCATCGTCGAACTTTGTTCACGGGGTTGTTGTGCGCCATGTCCTACACTATATAAGTACTTGGATGGAAATCTTCATTAGAGTTATCTGGTGCAGAACAAGGCACGATTGCCCTTTGGTCGTCTGGTTTTTTCGCTTATCTTTTATTCAACGGTTTGCCATCTCTCATGTGTGTGTGCAACCGAAGATATTGAACTTGTATCAAGACTTCAATTACGATCGTAAATTATTTGTTTGAGAGTACAAAAAAAAAAAAGAAGAAAAAAACAGAAAAAAAAAGGTAAAAACTTGATGAAATGTTTTATGCGGATTCGGAAAGGCACGAAATGCTTTTCTTTTCTTTCTTTTTTTTTTTTTGTTGTTCTTTATACAGATTTCCATATAGTCTACGCGGCCTTCTTCTCTCGTGTATACCCATTATAGTCGTCCTCCAAGTTCTCTAAACTTCTGGTAAAGTCGTCGCCTTTTAAATTAACTGCAACCAATTCGTTCCGCATGTTAGTACGTAAATTATTAACCCTTTTCCTTCCCCCCTCCAACACAATTTGAAAACGTCTTTTTTTCCTATACTTGGTTTTTTGTTTTTTTTTTTTTTTTTTTTTTTTTATAAATGCTAGTTAAACGTTTTCGTGCCGAATGAACCTCTTTGTAGATTAAGTGTAAACTTATAATCTGTACGAATCCCTTTCGCAGTGTTGCTGTTACTGCTGCTGCTGCTGCTGTCGCCGCCGCCGCTGCTGTTTCTGTGCGTCTGTTGCTTTTGTTGTACCTTTTACGTGCATTTATTTACGCGTATTTTTAGCTTTCACGACTATATGGCTAAATTCATGTAAATAGTACAGAAACTATAGACTAATATTATGCACTGCAGTAAGTTTGGGATATAGGATATACAAATAGACTACCGAAGTATTTAACATGTATTTACACTAACTTATATGTTGCAAAATACCAAGAGCTTATCGAAAGCAGTATTATAGTGTGAGTCACTCTCAGACTTCACCCTCTAGCTGGTGTTTTTTTTTTTTTTGGTAGATATTTTTCTCGACAATAGTGCGGTTAATTAAGTAGTCGTAAAGGTTCGTGGCGTTGTGTGTTGTTACCTTTTCTGGGCAGGCACACATGATAATAATTACCGTATTATGTACCTATTATACGGTTTCACAGTGCGTCGATGAAAAGTTCATTAATTCCTCGTTGAACGAGCCGTATTCGAACCATTCGCTTAGCTAATTGGTTCCTTTAAAATTTATCGTATTCGCGGTTATCGCATCGGTATGGATGTGAATTTTTTCTTTTTTTCGTTTTTGCAGTTGACGACCGTCAATGCCACTCACACGGCAAGTCTCTTCAGGGTTACTCGATTGTGTAAATTAGCCAAACTTCTGCTAAGATCATTTAAATTCGGTTTTTAGGTGAATTTTTGAAGAAAATCTACTTATTAAAATAACCGGAGTATTTTGACCCAGGAGTGGGGGTGGGTACGTTTTTCGTTTCATGATCTCCTGAGCATTTTGGCACTATTTTTCAGAATTAATTTTTTTTTATACATACTTCCTTTTGCGTTGAGTTCATTTCCAGACGTAATTTGGATCGGACAGATTCGAAATTTAAAACACATATTCGAATTTGCTTAAGGAAGAACCCTACTGTTTTTTATCCGGATCGAATGCATGGTCCATCCGGTAGGTCAGTTTATATGTTTTTTTTTTTATTGAACAGCGTACAAGTCGCAATTTTTAGTTGATAGGTCTGAAATTTGGTATACGTATGTGCGTGAGGTCAAGGACAATACCTACCAATTTTGGTGCGGATAGGCCATACGATACGTCTGGTAGGGGTGATTTTGTTACATCTTTGGTAGATTAGTGGCTCTAAAAGGAGTAATTTTCAAGCTATAGTCACAAAATTTAGAACAAGTTATTGATTCGAAGTATATCTAACATTCTTCTAAATTTTGTTCTTATTAGTATTATGATTCATTCCCTGGGGCTGTTTGAGGGGATAATTTTTCATGTTATCTCAATAAAAGTTGCAATTCTCTTTCAATAGTCACAGAATTTGGTACAGACAGTACTTCCTATACAAGGACCAGACCTACCGATTTTGGTTTTGATTGGTCAATTTGTTCCCAACTTATTAGTTATTCAGTGCGATTTTCTCTCTTTTACCATTCTGATAATAGTCCTGAAAAATTCATTTTATGGACTTCATCGAGAAAAACACTCATTTTAGCCTAAAAACAACACGATCTCAGCAAAAATTTAATTTTTAAATAGATTTTCGAAGAAATTCTACTGATTCTCAGTGTCTGTTTTTACCCCTGTCCCACCAACTCAAAATCACAAAAACCGATAACTATTTTTATACGTCAAGCCTTTTTTTTTCTTGAGGAAGGGGGCGCTCTCCAGACGCCCAAGACACCTTCTCAGCTAAATACACCGCGAAATAATACCTTATGAAAAAGAACAGCCATTTTCATTAATGTGGTAAACCAACTTTTTCTCCTGTGAGTTAGAAAAAAAGGTAGAAAATTGAAAATTTGAAAATATACCTACCTGAAATTCAGTCAAAAGACGTTTTTTATTCGGACAAATTGGAATAGTTTAGATTTTTACAAATCAGAAAATTTTGGCGTCTAAAATAACATACTAAATGTCATATTCCCCCGCTGTGAGTATCCACAGATATAGGGGTGAATATGCCCTTAAAACCAGTTTTTCACGTTTATCTCAACAAAAACTGATTTTTTCGAAAAAGTAGTACAGTATGAAAATGTTTGGAACTAAATTTCCTACAAAAAAGGTCACATTCATTTTTGTCGTCTGATATTCCTCTCCCCTGACGATTGAGCGCAAAAGATGGTACCTTTTCATTGAGCACTGGAAGCATGAGTACAGTTCCTATAATTACGCTATAATTTCAACTTGTAATGACAAAATAGTCTACTCATGATACATTCATTTTTGCATTGGTTTCAAAATGAGGAGCAAAGAGATCTAAAGCCACCAAGTTTTCATTTTTTATTTATTTTTTGTTTGTTTGTCCTGTTTTACAAGCTAAAATGAAAAACTGAGAGGAAAAAAACAGAAATACTTGGAAACTTTTCTTCATACTAATTTTTTTCAGATTTCAAGTTTTCTCAGAATCTGGACGAGCCCCTTCTTTTACCCCTGACCCTGAGCCAGATAGATAAATATCTCTGCCATCCACTTCTCTTATTGAATCTGTAAAAAATTATAGATAGAAAATTTTTAAAATATTCTTTTATTTACCTCACTGTTTGTAATTACAGCCTATAAAAGAAAAAAAAAACTTGGGGCGCTTGCTTCTTACCCCCATTGAGACACACATGCAAAAGTGAATGCATCATCCGTATTTTGTTATTGTAAGTTGAAGTTATTGTGTCAATATAGTACAGCAAAAGTACCTATAGTTATGGTTTCAGTGCCCAATAAAAAGGGATAATCTTTTGCACTCATTTGGCAGCGGAGTGGTATGTCGTTTTGTGTAGGAAATTTGGTGCCAAACATACTGCATTACTTTTTCGAAAAAATAAATACTCGTTGAGATATATGTGAAAAACCGTTTTGGGGGCATATTCAAAACCCCATATATGTGGACACTCGCAGCGAAGAGAATGTGACTTTCAGTATGCGTTATGTTCGACGTCATAACCTACCCCTCAGTAGACATCAAAACTTTTCTAATTTGTCTGAAATAAAAAATCTCTCTTGACTGGATGACAGACAATACTTTCATATTTTCTAGTTTCCACTTTCTTTTCCAACTCGCAGGAGAAAAAGTAGGTGTACCACTGCCAATAAAATCATTCGGCTTATCGTTCGGAAGCCTATTCATTAATTATCACTGAAACTTAGCTTGTGGGAAGTACTTCACGAGGAACGACTAAAACGTGTGGGGGGGGGGGTTGCATACGATTTCAAGAAAAGAGAAATGTTTCCCACATTCGTCACGTCGAAAAGAATTCACCTGTTCTTCTTGACGCCAATTTTACGATTCATGTGGTGAAGGAACTTGGTCGTGTTCGACTACCGTCTACGATAGAAATAAAGGTCCTCCATTCCTACGTCACTGAAAGGAATGGCGTATTTTAAAATGTCAAAATCTAATATCATCGAAATGTATTGCTTATTTCTGTTTTTCTTTCTTTCACTATACTGATGAATTTAACTTTGATTTCGATCTATGTTTATGTTGTTATTTGTAAAATATGACAAGTGTTTTTTTTTTTCCTAGCCATTGCACGTAGAGACGTTTCATTCGGATATTTCATCCTTATCCTCGTTTAGTTCATTATTTTCTTCCATTTTCGTCACTCGGACTTCAACATTCACTCTCGAAAAATTGCTTAAAAATAAAAATCAGCCAGCATATTCTTCCCAAGAAGAATACATTAATAATAAAAACTCTCATTAGTCGATGATATTTGCAGAAATGTATGCAAGACTTTAAATCGTTTGACTGTAAAAAAAAAAGCACAATCTTCTTTACATTTCTACTCATTAATTGTGTAAATAAAAAGACCCTTGTTTTTCAAGAGAAAAACCGTGTAAAAAAACATCATCAGTATGTGTCATTAGTTGCGTACGACGTTGCAGAATCGAGTTATTTGTGGTTTCAATTAAAAAACAAAGGAGTTTCTCATTTGAACGATGAGAAAATTGTAAATTCGTAAAGGCTAAAAGGTTGTGTAAAATCGGTTCTACAGTCCGGTGGTAATTGAATGAGATTCGAAACACTTTATTGTATCCATATGAATCATTTTCGTTTGACAAGTTTATTGAAGAAAAAAATGTATGACTTTCTTTCATTGCGTTTGTTGATTGCGACAATTACAGTTTTTTTTATATATATATATACTCCCTACGTTGACATATTTTATGAAGTGTGATACGGGTTTGCATCGTAGAATGAAGGTTTGATTCATTCTTTTTATAAGCGGGTTAAAGGTGGGCTGTTTCAATCAATTATGATATCGAACCAACTTTATGATATTTAAATTCTGTACGAATTGAATTATTTAAACATCGTTGTACTTTTTTAAAATATAATTTCAACTATCATTAGCTCCATGATATTTAATGAGGCGTTAAACATTTTTCAACGCTGCAATCAGAACCAATAATTATCTACTATTAAATGTTTCTGCGCATGTTCAAATTTTTTCCTCCATTTTTAGGAGTCTTTCACAAATTTAAATTTCCGACAATTTCGCTTTCCCTAAATGATTTTTTCTTAATTTTTGAACTTTCGTTAAAAATTCTCTTAAAAAGCGGTTGCAAATTTGCAATAATTAAAGGTTCATCTAAGATCCACCAATCTTCCTGACAAAAATTCTGAATTCCAGACGTAGATCTGTCGAATACTGAAAATTTCGAACAGTCGAAGAATTTTCCTTACATTTTTCAGGTGTTTAATTAGAACCCAAAATAAATTAAATGTTGTTTGCAGATACTGAACAACCGTTCAGGTTCCTGCTGCCAACTTCGTTTCAAAAGTTCAATGAAAGAAAACAATATGTTTGAAAGAGGTGGCTATAAACCCCCCCACAACAGCTCTACTCTGTGACTGCTCGATTATGCGACTACATTCAAATTTGTATTGTCATCACGTATTCCTTTGAAATCCTTTGGGAGAGTGAACAGAACGATGTGGTATATGGTAACGATAAAATTATGAAGTCGTGGGAGATTCGAATTGATTCATCAGGTTCTGTGTAAAAGGGCATTCCAGGCGTCTCATAACATTTCAAAAATAGCCGCAGATGGCCAATGAGTTGAAAACACTGTTTTAAGAGGATGAACAAAAAATTTCTTTCAAGAGGGCGAACGAAGGAGAAAACCAGAATAATGCGCAGTTGGGGTTTTGATTAAAAAAAAGATTTTTTTTTTATATATACTTGGCTACACTCACGTTTTCTCTTTTCAAATGTACACCACAAAATTGAAGTCATTTAAAAAAAGTCATCGACGTGACAATGTGATATCGTCATACATTACTATTTTACATTTTCGTGAATTTTTCTCACCCTTTTTTTGAAAGCGACTCATACAAAAAAAAAAAAAAATGGTTTTACTGAATAAAAAACAAAAGTATAAAATTCCGATAACGTTCTGAAGAAAAACGGTTTCTGACTGCTGTATTTTTGTGGTGGGTGATAAAAACGAAAAATAAACGTTGCACTGTAAAAAGAATAGGTTGTAAAAGTGTCAGCCAATTTGACCATTTTATACGTAAGAAATTTACACAAGGGAAAAAAATTTATTACTTTCTTGGAAATTTGTGTATTTTTTTTTATCGATTTTGGAATTCACATCCTCAAAATCTTACAATGAGTTGAGCATAAAAAATGTTTCCTTTGGTTTGTAAAATGAGTGCAGGAAGGGAAAAGGAGGCATCATTGGTAAAAAAAACATCAGTTCTTGGAAGGCCTAATTTCTGTTTCTAAAAAAAGATGTCAAAAATATTCGTGTATAATTTCTTTTATTTAGCTGCTGGAGACTACAAAAAATCTCCTTTTTATTCTTCTGTCTCTCTCTCGAAAAAAAGGTCCAGTTTTGATGACATTTAAATAGCACTTACTTCGAAAGGGTTGATTTTCTTAACAATATCTCGTTTTCGGCACCGAGCGAAGAACATCACAATCTTTTAGTTCGGTTTAAACAATTTGAAATTGATAGGTATATATTATACACAAAGTGTCGAATATTTTCGACGAAACATTCAGCGAATGCCACAACTTTGTTAGGTTTTTAACTATTGGTTCATAGTTCATACCATTAGAAAATTCTAATTTGATAATGTTTTAGCCACTACTTTCACTGAGCAACCATGTGGTCATGAAAATTAGTTTGAAATTTAAACACCTATCAAGAAAGGTCACGAGGATGTATATACTACTTACTTATCTATATGTATAATATAATATGGTTTTCTTCAGGAAGGGCTTTCTCCAGGTTGAGGCCAACCCCCAAGACAAAAAAAACCCTTGATCAGTACACAGTTGTGGGTAATGACCTCTATTTTTAAGCCCCATTACTCTTTCTTCAATCAATCATAAAATAATTTTGGTTTCAGAAATAACTTTTTTTATTATTTTTTTTTTTTTTCAGATAAAGTATTTTAGACCAAGGAAGAAGAAAATGAAGAAAATTATTGGATGGAAATACGTAAATTTCATACAGAAAATTCACCTAATATTTTTCTAACTAGCTTCTATTTCTTGCCTACGCATTTTTAGTATATTCTATTGTAATTTTTTCATAATATATTTTAAAATGAGATCTTCAAGGAATAACTTCAACACTTCTAACCCACTAGCATAAATCACCGTACCAAATATTATTAAAAATATACGCGGAACGAAATCCTATTCCATCCTACCCTACTATCCTATGTTATAATATAATATGAGCAATAATTGTATGTATGTATGTATGTATGTAAATGCGTTTTGAAGAACTATACTGATAAGATTACTGAAATTTTCAGATAAGAGGAGTTTGGGTACGAAAAAACCAGGTGGGTAGGTCTCAAATTTGAGAAAATTTCTTCAACAGAAATATGAGCATCTCAATCTATCCACAGATAGCGAGTGAAAACAGCCAGCGATGAATAATTTTCTTGGAACAAACGTGACTTTTACATCTGGAATCTGCATAACATAAAATTTTGCACTTAACGCTAAACACAACGGATAGAAAATGCCTCATAATGCATCTTGAATCTCAATGGTTGAGAATGCGACATTGTCTTCTGGCACAAAATTTTGTTATCAAATTTCAAATTTTGATTTTGGATCTCGAATTTTTTCTTTTTGAATATTGTACTTATCCGAGCAAAGCTCAGTGTATCAGGTTCTTTACATTATCGGCTTATTATTTCAACTTATCTATTTACGCACCTGCATACCTACTGATAGAAACTATCACTTAACGAGTATATGAACGCAGTATGTATTCAAAACTTTAACTACAAGATCTACGATATTTATGGTCATAAACTTTTAATTTTATTCACTAGGAGAAAAAACTTTTTATTTTTGGAGAGGACAATGAGGGGGTCGATTAAAACAAAGGGGAGGAAAGAGAAAAAAAATTGAATCGAAAACTGCACAGAACGTTGATTCTCAACCGGTAATACGCGAAGGGAATCATAAATTTAGAAAAAGTAATTGTAAATCGAATCAGTGTAAGAACTCTGTAACTCACAGCCACAAATTTGACAGATTCTTTTTTTCGAAAGCATTCTACAGGATAACGTAGTATTTTAAATTTTCGCGGCCAATCTTTATCAGTAAAAAATTTAGCCATTTCTTCAGCAGTATCATTTAGATATAATAAAACTTCAGATTTTATTTCAAACTGTCTGGTTTTACATCTTCCCTCGCAAAACCCACTTTACCTCACAGTAGAGGCTGACTTTCAGCAAGGGAAGAGAAAAAGTATCAAAAATTTCAGATAAGGGCTTTTTCGAAAAGCCAAGAAGGTCCCAAGTGTTTGTTTTAACACGTATCCACATGTTTTTAGTCTGGGGGTGAAGCGAAAATTTGGGTCGTGATACTTTTTGAGTCACATTCTCTGACATCATCGTACGTAATCTACGCATTGTCTAATCTAGACTACAAACATGAGAACATGCTTCGATGTTTCTCCGTATAGAGAAGAAATTTAAATTTACAATGCCCTTTTGATCAGAAATTTTTCAGGAAACATTTGCCAAACGATAATTACTGATCCCTCTTATGAGAGCTTATCTTTGTAAAAGTATATTTTCTAATTTATTGTAGCCAAAACGTAAATAAATATAGAAATGAATTAAATGTGAAGATGGGAGTGTAAGTTAGCATTAACAATATTGAGCTTGATGTAGATGTCCTTGTTCGTGCTAACAAACACCAAAATTCTCATAAGTGGTAGTTTTGGTTTGATATTAAAATTTTTTTTTTATTTTTGCATTAACTACTTAATTTAGAATTCATTTTTGTTTGAAATTGACGTACCTAGCCTGCAATTAATGTTTCATTTAGTTTCATAATTCTTTAGTTCTTTACAAAACTTAAAAACATCTTTTTTGCAACACCATTCCCAAAAGTACGTATTTTTACGCGCCTTGATGAAATAATAAGTTAGGTTAAAAACGAGTTTTAAAAAAATACGCTTTTATAATTTGAAGAAGAAAATAACGGCGAAAGAGAAAATTTCTCACTTTTTTTTCGAGACAAAGACAAAAAATTTTTAAAAAACAACTAATAAAAACGGATTTAAGTGTATGTGTGCGTCAGTCACAACACGTAAAAGCAGCGCTGAAGTTGGTCATCCCATGTACTTCAACAAATTGAGTAAGCAGAATAAAAGCGTATGAAAAGTAGCGAATTTCTAAACGAAGTCAAAAAATTATCTTCTGTACGTGTGCACTAGCAACTTTAATTTCTCGCATGGGTTGGCTACTTTCTCAGTTTTTATTATTTATCGCCGGGAAGAAATACCATATTTTTCAAAAACATTCAGAAAACAAGAAAACTGCGAAAAATTCAAAAAACAATTTTTTGGTTTAAAAAAAAAAATTATTAATTATTATTTGGATCTGACGAAAAGTTTCGGGAGAAATAGCCGCTAAAATACATATTCTTTAATAAACAAAAAAAATTTGAAAATTTTTTTCACTCGGTCGGCTCGCGGTATTAATTTCTTAATTTGTGAAATCCTTCCACTTTTGACCATCTAGTACTGGACCAGTAAAGCTCCATAAGACCTACGTATTTTTTAATGACAACACATGCTGGCGAAAAAGTAGACAACCCTAACGTGCCTTTTGCGGATTTTCGACGCTTTGCTTGAATTCACAAATTTGGAATACATCTGATAGAGACGTGACTTAAATTCACGAGGATAACGTACATTAACACAAAGTAAATACCTACGTTAAAAGTACGCTCTGGTTGCCTATTTAGCGCCGGCATGTCTAACCAGAAATCATCTTTCTTTACTGGTCCAGTGCTAATATAATTAAAGCCTTCCACAGATGAATTCCGAATAGGATGCTGTAACTTATTTCAAAATAAAACTCAACAGAATAGCAATATTGGACATGGCAAAGAAGTTGCGCACTTTTTTCAACGTTTTTGCTACATTAAACGCAGTTAGTAAGTCGAAAAAAATCTTGCTAATTAGATTGGAATTATCAAAAAATAAATTTCAATTAGATTTTCAGATTGGTTACCGGTAATTATTTTCGATTAAGGTGGCAACCCTGCTTCTTTACAACATTTCGAAAAGATTTAAATCACTCGCACAGAGGATGAGTAAGAGGCAATAAATTAAGAAAAATAAATGTTTTCAAAGGACAATGACGTAAGTTTATGCTTTTTACTGTACGAAGATTTCGTTTACGTGTCGGTACGCGAATTTTACGAGTCAAGATTTTTCACCACTACGAATTTTGTGGACAAGAATTTTTCTAAAAAAACAGAATACGGCTCCCTCAGCCCTTGCCCCCAATGGCTGCGCCATTGTTCACTCCATGTACCACAATATAATGGCTCGAATTTCCTCAAAAATAGATTAGAATTTTCTGGTGGACGGCTAACTGTTTTTAAAGTAGTTTTTTTTGTTTTTTTTTTTTTTTTTTTTTGTTTGTTATTTTGTTTTGCTCGTCCAATGGAAATGAGAGAACAAAATTTGACCGCACACAAAACCGAACGTACAGGCCAACAAATTCCCGGTTAAAAAGTCGTCGTGCTGTTGGTGGTTGTCGCTGCATACGTACTGGCGTACCGACAGTATAGTGCACAGCATAATCATCGCATAGGTGGTAGGTAAAAAGGTATCTCATTGCATTGTTTGAGGAAGTACAATGGTTTTTCGTGTTTCCGGGAATGAACAACAGCTATAATGGTGATACGTTTTTGTACTTAACGTTGTGTGCTCATACATTTCACTTCCGTTCTCGATAACGTCGTGTTTTCGAACGCAAATAGTGGCCTGCACAAATGCTGTCTATCCGTCTGTCTGTCTGTCTGACGAAAACTTTTTTGCAAACCCCATAATATTGCGGTCGTGCTGTATGATACGGGCACAAGAAAAAATTGGTACGCATCACGAGTACAGATACGAATAAAAGTTACGGAATTTCTTTCAAATGTTGGCACACTGTGCAGCCTTTATAACGTTTCTGACTCGAATTCGCACCTCCTCCTCCCCTCCTTGAATCGCCACGATTTACGAAAAAAAAGTTTATTTTTTCTTCTAAAATGAATTTTTTGATAGAAAAAAAAAAAAAATTAATAATTATGTACAATTTTTCAGAAAAAAAAAAAAACTCCAACCTGGCTAAAATCAACGTTAGAAACCTGGAAATAACAGCAGTATAATCTGGGTAAAATAACTTCTTGGCCCAATGTGACGTCACACTACGTATTTATCAGTGCTTCAATGGAAAGCATTGTACAAGATTGTACAGGGCGAGTCTATTTGGTATACGGTCGAAGCACAAAACGGTTTTCCGAATTTTTGATTGACCCCTACTCTAACGACAGAGATGTCAAATTGTTACAAAAAAATTTACGATAACGAGATTAACTTAATAAATTTTCTTTCTCGGAATTTCTCCGCCGAATTCGTCATTTGACAGATTGTCTTTGTAATTTAACGTTCAGTCGATCCTGCGTAGTTGTAAATTCATTCTTCTTCATAGATTCTGATACTACTCGTAATAAGTTCGGGTTAAAAATGAGTTTCTAAAAGATAAGCTTTTATTTTTATTTTTATTTTTTTGGCTTCAGTTTCATGCGAAATAAACATGAAATAAACATTATTTGTTGCGGAAGGTTGGTAGCAGTATTCGTATATTTTATAAATCGCAGTAGTGATAGAATAAAAGCTTATAAAAGGAATTTTTTAATAGTTGTTTCAATTTATGGTAAACAAAATTTTTCTTTATCTTCTTTGTACTTATAGTACTGGTTTTTCATCGCAGTCAACAGATCTTAATTTTTTTTTTCCATTTCACCCTTACAGCTCGAATTTTGTAGGAGTGACCTTGGTTGGCGCCAGAAATAATAATACATGAATAATACCGTTTTCATCTCTCGTTTTTCCTTTTTCTTTCTAAATCCTACACCTTTTCTGGGTCATAGCTGTCATAGGTACACAGAGATTTTAGATTTATTGTTTTAAGCACAAAACAGTGTGCTCATTTCGTCGTCATTGATGGATGTTGGTCGAAACAGGAAGGTGTTTTTTGTGTACCAATATTTTTTTTTTGCATTAATACATCTTTCGGCACACCCTGCTCATTTCCCAATTATCTCTTTTTCTAAATATGTACAGAAATGATTTACTTAGGCGTAGATAACTTTATCGTAAGGGGAGGGGAGTCTAAATATTCTTTGCCATTTCATCCAACACCGTCCCTTTTCCCGACACAACTTCAACGCCACCGATAAAGACTTAGCACTTTTTAGATGTCTGCTATTGTCAAGTCATTCTTTGGGCAGAGCGGGATCCAGACCCTCAGTATGAGTATCGTCCCCTTATCTACACCCTTGATGATTTAGTCGCAGTATTTTGATTTATGGCTGAGCTTATGACTGGTTTTTAATCTCTTTCAATGAGTTTCAATTGCACCAATCTGTCGTTTCTTTTTAGATATCAGCTATTGTCAAGTCATTCTTTGGGTAGAGGGAGATCCAGACCCTCAGTATCGTCCCCTTAACTACACCCTTGATTATTTATTCGCCGTCTTCTAATTTATGTCTGAGCTTATAGCCGATTTTTAATTTCTTCCAATAAGTTTCAGCTGTACCAATCAGTCGATTGATTCAAATTTCTCCGAATATTTTTATTCCCTACGTTCTCCAGTGTCTTTGATGACTTTCGCTGTTTTTTCACTTTTTCTATTAGCAACTAACTAATTTTGGAAAATTGAAACCGAGTCGTACTCTCAAATATATCTTCAAGGTCACCGATGCTGATTTTTGTTTTCGCCATAGGTTTCGCCAAATTTGAACCTTTCTGTCATGGGGCGGGACTGAGCCTCCTAAACCCTCCCTAGCCACCGACCTTAATCACATTGGTACGCAATAATTTGTATTTATAGCGTCGCAGGCCTCTCATCTGACCTCTGACCTGGATACGTGTAATTCGTGAGTTATCGCTCGTCGATAATACGTAGTCTGGTTCTCGCGTTCGACCCCCGATATGTACCAATCAACCTCCACACAAGTACCTTCCAGAAAACAGCCAGATGCATACCTACCATATTTACCACTTTCTCCAGCCGCCAACTAGCTTATACTTTACACTACACGCTGCAGTCACTCGGTAACCCAAGCAGACCAGTCGCAACTACAACACAATATATCGCCACAACAAACACCCTGTGGCATCGTCAGCTCGCAGATCCGAGATCATCCATTCTAAATTCGGTAGCCCGGTCCGAAAAATTTAAGAACTGTGTCTTATCGCATGGGATATCTTACGATTTTATTTTTATTTTTTTACACCGTCCTTGACAGATTTTTTCGCCCGATAAACGATTTTAAAGTATAGCCTACGTATGGGGTGACGTGTGTGTGTGTGTGTATGTATATATATATACACATTCGTCCATTTACATGGTACGCCTGTGGTGCAGTGCATTCCCTGCATAAGATACCTTGCAGGTATTTTTTTAAATATTATGCGCTGTGTGATGTCAGTAGGCCCTCTCAGAAATATGAGAATCCAACACACACAGAAGAGACGAAAAACGTACGACGCTAAACGCAGATCCAGTATATATATATATATATATAAACATATATACGTATATAATGTGTATATGCCATCATTCTTCGATATTCGATAACTGGCGGTATAAATTAACCTCATGGTTTTGAGCCTTTATGCTCTCTCTGTACGAAACTTCAAAGCACACATGTAAAAAAAAAAGTGCGCACTTATAGTCTTATACACATTATCCATTCCTGGTGAATGCAGGATGCCTAAAAGTGGCACCACTTATTTGTGTATATATAGTTATACCATGTAGGCATGTAATATGTGCGTGTACATGTAAGTGTGTACGTTTGCATATGTATGTGTGTATGTATGTCTGGGTGCACGTTGTTGTTGTTTTCTCTTTTTCTCCTTCTCATAGGTTCTATTCTTCCTTGTACGTAATTGAAATGCGAGAAATGACAACGACTCCAGTACGTCGCATGGTATAATGTGCGCGTGTGTGTACGGGCACACCAAAATGTATTATTTTTGCCAGTGGTCATCGACTAGCAGAACCTCTCCATTGTGTATGGTGTTGTCAGTGTTGTGACAGTACCGAATACGAAAAACGTAAATATTTATTCGCCACAAGTGAATTTCGCACTTTACCCTTGAATGTTTATATTGTACATTGACGCCATTGACGTTGTCCAGTCATTCGATTACCAGTGAAAAAAAGCATTGGGAACAATATACTGATCGAGTCAAACTGCTGGATCTGGGCTGCTATTTCATGCTACGTTTTTCACACTAATTTCTTGTCTTTTTCAAGGGATATGCGATATGCTGTAAAGCATTATACTATAAAATAGTGCACTTCATAATTGTAGTTTTCTCTCTCTCTCTCTCTCTCTCTCTCTCTCTCTCTCTCTTGTTGACTCATTTAGACATTAAATGTATTTTTTACAGGGTTGCCAGGTGGTCGGTAATTCTACCATCTTTGTCGGTATTCTTATGGAAAATCCAAAGCCAGTAATGACTCCTTCCTCACCAGCCCTACAATACCCATCATCATTTACTAATTTACATAATATTTTTATCCAGTTTGCTTGAAAGCGGGGTATTAAAATTGTTTTTTCTATAGTGGCCCGTATTTTAAAATTTTAAATCTGGCATAAATTATTTTAGCCTCTTTTTTCTCGGCACCTTTTTATGGAATTTCATATTTTACGATTAGCATTTGACACAGATGATATCCTCGAAGGGTGCATTTTTTTTATTTTAATCAGAATTCGTTCATCTCTGTCAATCTTTTGGAGAAAGAGGAGAAAACGAAGCAAAATATAGATGCTATGAAATTTCGCTTTCATTTCTTGCAACGATTTCACTAAATTATGCTACTATGAAAATGTCCTTAGAAAGCGTTAATTTTGATTTCGAGAAAAAATTCAGTTTGCACGGGAAGGAGCAAGGATAGGCAATAATTTTTTAACTAAAATTATTTTTAATTAGTACTGGACCTTAGGCGCTGACTAGTTTTTTTCAGTGTTGCGAAATTTTGAAATTGTAATAAGTACCGTCAATTGGAATGGAAAATATAATTTTAGTGTTGGAAGAATGAATTTTCAGTGTTGCAGAGCAACACTTGAAATAACTTCCCTATTGCCACTGGATTTCTTGTGTCCAGAAGTCGGCGCATACGTATTGGACTCACCGTCAAATGGACTGAAGAGTGCGCAGTAACTATGCACTGATAATAAGGAAGGTGAAAAGTAACCAAAAAAATACATTGGTTCAAATGGGGTTGTTGAAGACTAGTACAATTTTTTTTTGAGAAATTACACGTTGACTTTGACAAATTTTCTTCATTCCTGCGATGCAAAAGTGTTGATTCCTCTACGAACATCATTTTTTCTTGTAAAACTTCTGTTTTCTCTGGATCAATTTAAAAGTTCGAATAAGGAAAAGTGAAAATTTACTAATTGAATAAATTTAAATTTGATAACATGAAATATTTTTAACAACTGAATTTCAAGAAACCCTAAGGCAAACTGATTAATAATAATAACACAAGTTATTTCAGAACCACTCAACGGGAAGTAGACCAAATAAAAATGTTATTCAGGTTATAGTAACATATGTACCGTAACATATTTTTATAGACTTAGAAATGCAGCCAAATATCATCTAAAATACAGTCACATGTTTTCTATGCATTCAACACTTATTTCCATACTTTTAAATAATATTCCCATCACCTTTAAATTCCAAGAATACACGCTCCTGCCTATAAATTCAGTAATACTCCTGCATATATATATATATTTACTCCAATCAGCAATTTCATTAATGCACACATTTTTAGACAATCACTCTTTTCGTATATTCTCACCAATTCTCTCAAATTGCATATTCATCATATTCCTATTTTCTTTATGTCATTTCTATCCTTTCCTTTCAACACCATAATCACCCACAACTCTAGCCCAATATGATACCATATTTTCGTGGATGTAATTCGCTCTTTCCCATACTGTAGTGGTGTAATTCGACAAATATCATTTACAGTTTGTACATATTCTATGATCTGTATATATTTTAAATATTGAACCATTACTTATAATCTTCTATTAAACTTTATTTGTACAATACTAATAATAATATTATTACAGTTCATAGATGAATAACTCTCAAAACTTACACAAATGAAGTAATTCGTAACTCTGCCTGAATTCACTTGTATTTTGTGAATGTTCAGGTGACAAATGAGTGAAAGTCTTCAGAAATCCCTACCTGTTTAAACCCATGTAACTTTGCTAAAAAAAGGCTTTTTCTGTTCCAATAGCCTCATAAAAGATGGATTCTGTTTCTTCAAGGACGTAGCTAAGGAGGCACAGAGGAAGACTGCCCATCCATGACCTAATCATTATTTTTGCTTTTTTGTAACTTCTAAGATCTGGAATAAAATTTTAGTACTACATATACGACAACCGGTTTCATAGATACTATATTTCTCAAAATTTTCAAATTTTAGAAGCGACAAGAAAAAAAAAAGGTTATCAAACAAATTTTTTATTTATTTTATGAGCTCCCTGAAATTCACACCTTAGGATTTTTTTAAAAGATTTCCTTCTCAGATATGGACCCCCTCCACGTAAGTTAATTATTTAAAAAAGTTTTAAATTGAAAATTGAAGAAGTTAATCTGAAATTACAAGTTTTATACATTTTTCAAAATAGTAGCTAAAAGTTTTTCTGAAAATAAATGCAATGATGATTAAATTGTAGTGGCAAACCTGGTGTGGTTGCATTATTCATAATTAAAAATAATACGCGAGATTACGTGGTAGTGATTTTTTTTTTTCATTTGGTCATGGGGAGGTTGAACCCCAAAACGGCCGGCCCTGTCATGCATCAAACAATTTTCCCCTCCTTGAAGAAATCCTGGCTACGCCTACGTGTATCCTGTAATAATTAAAATTGGCCTCTTCAAGCATTTTATTCTCTAGCTTTTTTCTTTGATCCGCCACTGGAGCCAATCTGATTTGACTGCCAAATCGGCACTAATAATTTATTGGTTGGTAGTTCCTCATTTTATTTTATTTTAGTCAACGAATAGATTGTTTTCGGGCGCCAATGGGTTATATAGAAAATACAAGAGTTAGGATGAACAGTATTACAATATGCAGACATGCAGATCAGAATCTCGTACCACATGGCCACGTAAAATCTTTCTTCATTTACTCGTTATTGGACAATATTTATTTATTTTTCTTTACAAGTTTTTTCACTTGACTTGTCAAAAACAGGGCTCCTGTGTGGTCGCCTTTTACATTTAGTTTTTCGTGCGTTGCTATAGAAGATGAATATTATCTAAAGGCAAAATCGATCAATTACGAAGTTGATTGATCGATTGCTTGCTGCATTGAAAAATGATCGATTTCTTCAAACGTTTATTTAAACTATTTGCATTTTAATAAGCGTTGTTGCTCCTCTATGGATATGATGCAGTAGGTACACTGTACGTCTCAAGTCAGTGCATTCTTAACCAATATCATTTTATAAATAATGAGTTCACCAAAAAATGATAAGTGATGCTAAACAACCAAAATTCGTCAGCAACAAAAAAAAATCAACCCTAAATGATAATTCTTTTTCTTTTCTTTCATTCATTTGGCTCGCAGAGAAATTTTCTTGCCATACGAAGCGTGTAAAATTTTTAGTTTTGAAATCAATTACCTATATTTCCCCTCCCCTTCTTCTTTATGGTTCGTGGTTAGCTTTCGGTTATGAAATTAGTCAAATATACTCATGCAACTTATGGTTCTTCTTGAAAAAGTATTTATGCTGTGTGGCTACTTCCTGTTTTCGACGCTCCTTTTCCACATATATAGCCTTTATATATATATATATATGTGTGTGTGTGTGTGTGCGCGTGTGTGTGTGTGTGTGTATGTGTGTACGACTGTGTGTACGTGTATTCATAGAAGAAAAGCATTGTATTCGAAGAAAATCACATGCTAGGTACCTAGATGTTTTTTTTCTCTCTCATTTTCTTTTTAGACCCGCATATGCCTCCTGCGGTTTTTCTATTTAGAAGCAGCGTTATCCTGACAGCTAAACAAGAATATTTTTTTTCTTATTTTCTTTTAAATTTGTATTTAATCTACAAAAAAAAAAAAAACAAAACGAGTCGAAGCTGTTTTTTGTTGACCACGGTTCGTGCGTAACGCGTTTTATCATTTTTTTAGGTTGTGCGACCAACTCCTCAGTGCTTCGTTTGGGGATTCGATTATTATACAAGGCAATTCTGGATATTTTATTATCGTATTCTGACGAATTGACTTCTATTGTTTGAAATAATCGAATTTGGCAGCAAAGTGGGAAACGATCAAGGGCGTAGATAGTTCAATCGTAAGGACAGGATCCGCATCTTTTCAACTATCCCTTCCAACCCCTCCCCAACACTAAAAAACATACTATTTCTTCGAGTCAAGCTTTTTTCTATTGGAGCTAAGGGGAGTACAAACCCCCAGAAGCCTCCGTTTATCTACACCCTTGGAAACGATAGTGCTTGGGTTAAGAGATTGCTCAAGAAGTTGTAGGTTATCTCATGAGGAACAACCTTATTGTTAAGGTTATGGGTAACGAAATGAGTTTTAAGGATAAAATGTTCAGAAAAGCAGAAAAAAGAAAATTTCAATTCTTGGATTGAACATTTCACGTACAATATTCCTTTGGAAACGAATAATATTCGCTAATAACACTGTGCTATTATTCCACTAAAATATTTCGAAAAATTTTCTTAAAATGTCAAAATTTCCAGAATATTTTCCAATAATACGGGAGTCGTTTTATAAGAATTTTAAAGTATCTACATCAAGAAATTAATAAATTTTTGGTAAATTTTTTTTCTGGAGATTTTTTGAAGAATTGTTTCTTTCGCATCTTTTAAAAATGAAAAATCTTTGACTACATAGTACTGGACCAGTAAAGCCCCATAGGACCAATGTATTTTTTCATGTCAAGACATGCCGGCGAAAAAGTAGACAACCCTAACGTACCTTCTGCGTATTTTCGATGTTTTGCTTGAGTTCACCAAATTAGAATACATCTGATAAAGACATTCCTTAAATTCACACGGATAGCGTACATAAATACAAAGCAAAGTATGTCAAAAGGTACGCTCTGATTGCCTATTCAGCGCCGGTATGTCTAACCAGAAATCATCTTCTTTCACTGGTCCAGTACTATATAGTCAAAGCTAAAAATGAAACAAATATCCTCCAAAATGACGTACAATTAACAAATTAATATTCTCCATTGTGCTCCGAAAACTTTGAAACTATGCCAGAATCACAGAATAATGCTTTTTAAATGATAAAATATTGCAAAATATTATGCTCTAACAAATAGGGTTCATCTTAGGCCTAATTTCATCAATCGCAAAGATACCCCTGATAAATCAAAATAGGCTTTTGAACATTTTACCCAATCCAAGAAATAAGCCTGAACCAGAGTAAACAGTAACTCGTACTTAACTCTTACTTATACAGGCTTCAACTGAACACGAATCGACTAGAAGAATTGAAAACTGCAAAAAAAGGTGACAAGAGAAAGAAATTTTCTAGGAAAAAATAGCATAACATTAGGAACCCTTTTTCGTGCATGGAGATCGTTAAAGTAGGCTAGAAACCAAAATTTTACACATCACAGATTTCCCACGAGTAAAATTTTCAGAGTAAAAGCGAGAGTGGAGAAGGAGTTATTGTTCTCAAAATTCCAGCGTAGTTGGTTACCCAGACCTACCAGCGAGAGCTATTTTTTCGAAGTTTGACTTTTCAACTTTTTCACCTTTCAACGATTGTTGTTGTTATTCTCATTCAAATATTCTACGTATACAAACGACGAAAAAAAAAAAAAAAAAACTTCTAAAATGTATTCGGCTGCAAAATGGTGTGACATGTGTCGGCGAGAAAACTTTTTAAACGAGAAAATTCAACGAATAGCAGTAGTCCAGAAGTTGGCGTTTATAAAGTTTCCCAGCACTGAAGTGCCTGGTTGGTATTTCGTTCATTTTACTAGTCACAAAAATATAGGTATATAAAGGAGGTCTGGGGGTCTGAACCCACTCTAAGCAAAGAAAAAAAAGGCTCGACCTCTAAAAATATATGTGTTTTTTTGTTGGTTTTGGTGATTGTTTGTTGTGAGGTAGGAGGTCAGAAACCTTACGACGAACCTATCTACGCCCTTGTTCTAAAATCTTGTTCACTTCGTAAGGAAATGGTTTGCTGAGAATCTGAGATTAGGTCTCATTGGAGTTTTTACTCGTCTACTTCATCGACAGTCGAAACTTCAGACGATTCTTCTACGTTTAGAGAATATCTACTGCTACTGGGGTTGTGTGGTAATGTATAGAAGAAATATCACCGACCAGTTGCAAAGACGATGAAACGAAAACATGAGAAAAGTTTTTACCATGTCTCGCGAGTCCAATAAGATTTTTCACCCGCAAACACGAAAATATTCAGTCATTCAGCGAAGAAAATTTTTCTATAAAATTGCAGAAGCTTATTTCAACGGTGTTCTTTGTAGCGATAAAAAAGTTGCCCTCAAATTCCAGGTTCTCGACGACGTTCTGTCAAGAGTCAGATTACAATATTCAAATTTCAGAATTTAGTTGGAGAATATTAGTTTCAAACTTTTCCAAATAGAACAGCCAGTTATCAAGAAGGGCCAAAAAGTTTTGCATTTTATCTCCCCACAAAGTGACTTGGCGGAAAAAGGCAGTTTGTGGTGCAAAAATGATATTTTTGGAACTTGTGGAATGTCTACTCTGCCATAAAGACGACTAAACGTTTTAAATTACCGGAAGTTCTTCGCGACCTGTCGTCAATATCACTTTAAACTGTGATCGTAATTCTGGTAACTGTGTTGGTTAATTTTCGACATGGTGATTGGTGGCATAAAAAAAAGGCGCAAAAAATCTTATTAATTGGTGGAATACTATTCAAACGACAAGAGAACGAGTTTTTTTTCAACGTTAAGATTTTCCGCGGAGGCAAAGGTAACGTTTCTTTTGTTACCCCCCACCCTTTCTGCGCTTCAAGGACACTCTCTCACTCTACATTTCTCTCTTGCTCACTCGACTGAATAAATTATGAAATTCACTGGTGACCACAAAAATTATTATTTGACTTCGTACGTACAAAAGCCATTGCTTAACAAAAAGTATGACATAAAAAATAGAAAATAAAAAAAAGACAGACAGATGACGAATTATTTACCATCCTCGAGGTAATTGCTAAAGTGGTGAGTATTTTGTGTAAGTGTTTGTAAACTTAACGAAGACATTTTCTCTTTTAGGCGAATAAAGAGAATTTTTTTTTTTTTTGAAGTAAGTATGGCTGAACAGGAAATTATGACAACATTATATTGTATAACTCGTCGTTATCCCAATATTAATTATATTCACTCCTCAGACCCAAAATATGTATATCTACCTACACACATAACATATACGTAGGTTGTTGCGCCTACTGATGTTTTTTTTTTCATTTTCTCTCTGTCTCTCTCACTCACTGATTTTAGTCTCTCCGCTTAAAATGTACAAAGGAGTAATAAATACCTATTGTACGCATTTCCACTATTCGCGTGTTTATTTAATTAGGCAAAAAACTGACTGACAAAGGTTTAATGAGTAAGCGAAGGAGGTTGCCTTGTTTGTTTGTTGTTGTTGTTGTTGTTGTTGTTGTTGTGTCCATTGAAAATTGAAAAGGAATGCCGATAAAAAAAAATCGATACGAAGAAAAATGACAAACATACGACGCGGTATTTTTATCTGAATAATATTTATTTCACAAAAATAAGCAGTAAGTCGTGGAAAAAAAAAATTCAACTATACAAAGAACCATTAAAAGATTGTATCGATACGTGGCAAATTGGGTTCAAAATGGAGCGCCGTTTGTTATCGATACGTGGCAAATTGGGTTCAAAATGGAGCACCGTTTGTTATCAGTTTTTATTTTTTGTGGTTCTGAGTACGTTTGGTGATTAAAGTTGTTTACAGTTTATACAGAGGAAATCGACATTTTTTTGACGCACTAACAAGGACACCCAACGGCGTGACAGGTCCAACAGATAATAATAAAAACTTATGAGGATACACGCAAAATGGAGAAAATGGTTTTGGAATATTGATAAGAGAAGGGAAATTTTAGATAAAAGTAGGTATTTAATTTTGTAAGTACCCAACGCCATTCAAAATGGGAAACATAAAATCTCAATGAGGCACACTCAAACTATAAACTTATTTTCACAAGGTGGATTCTCACCACATGTTCAATAGGCTTGCCATATGGAATACAGATAACAACAAAATATTGAAAAGAAGAAAAAAATACGAAGATAGTTGAAGTGCGGCCAGACTAACAAAGCACCATTCTACGGAAATTACCTTAAATTTGTTTTGAGTAACTCTCTTTGATATCATGCCAAAAAGGTCCATTTATTATGAAAATTTAATATACACATTAGAGGTTTGTTATTTTCACACCCAACAAACTCTAGGCGATCACTTTCGTTCACTTGTGATTCAAATAATTGAATTAGTGATAATAAAGTTCACTTCTATAGAATAATAGAGATATGAGGATGAGATAATATTTTTTTAAATTATGAAAGGTAAAGAATGTAACTTTTTTCTCTTCATCATTGCAAGATCTTAAATAATTAATATGTTCTTCTGTACCTGAGGAAGAACTTCTATTGCAGTATGAGAACAAATTAATCGCAAGTCTGTTACTAAACCTAACCAGTTCTTTTAATGAACATTGGTGGTATGTTCAGAATAATTGTGGATTTTCAGGTTAAGTAAGAAGTAATTTCGATGTTCAATTCTTTGCCATAATATTCCATCATGTAGTAATATGCTTCAAAAATTTCTATGAAAAATTAATCTTATCAATTATGAAGGTTTAACCCTTACACAATTATATTCCTAAGAACTGAACGAAATTGCATATACTTTCAGCCAACTGATTCACTCATGAGTTTGTTGGGTGTGAAAATAACAAACCCCTACATATTATGGATTTTCTTCAATGCCAGTAAATTTACTAGGATGTCCAGTGGTGGTGGAGTGCTAGTGCTTATGAAGTTCTACGTAATTTAAAGTAAGCCAATAGAGAAACATACTTATGACATAAGTGGGTGTAGTTATAATTTTAAGAGGAATTGTATAGTGCAGAGTTGTGTTTTATATTAGTGGAATAAATGACATCATAGTGTATTGTGTATAGTATGAAAACATTGTATCAGTGAGAAAAGGTGACGTCAAGAAACAGATCCTGATAAGTTTCAATGAGATAATCAAGACAGGATGTTAGAATGAAGTTACAAATGAAATGGATTTGTTGGAATAATATTAATAGAATACGAGAGATATACAGGAAGGATATTAAATTAAGAAAGGATATGGAATTATCATTACAGTTCCTCATATTCTATCATTTTGAATGTACTTTACCCATCATTAAGACTATTTATGAGACATTTAATTAACGTTCTGTCACTCTCTGATCATTAATTATAAAAAATATCTTCCTCAACAAATTTCAAAAGTGAGTTTACATAACTTGGGAATTGCTCACTCGCTGGGCTCATTTTGCAAACCCCTTATGTAAACATTTACTTTCGAACCTTAGAGTGTAATATACTGATTCTGTGCACCAACGTATCAAGTTTTCCAGAGGCTACTTGTATAGCAAAGTAGGGGGGAGAGGAAGTGCGAGGAAAAAGGCTAACAAGCTAAGATGAAATTTCCACAGCTATGATACACCAGCAAAGAAGGAAAAAAAAGAAGAAAAGGTGTAAAATTTCACGAAACCAAATTCAAGCCTCTTATTTATAACACCCGAAGAAAATAGTATGTAGACTAGGTACTCTTCGAGAAAGTTGGTAAAACGTGACCAAACTTTTACGTGTCGAAAGGCTCAAAGAGAGGAAAAGGAAAAACTAGAGGGAGATATACGTCTTAATTTAAAAATTACTTTTCCTTTTTTTGAAAAAAAAAAAAAAAAAAAATTCCAACAAATAAAGCGATGTGAAAGGTCTGTACGACTCTGTAATATGTGCTGACTTTTAACTGACTATATACTACATATAGGCTATACAAAACATGAGAAAACTTGCGAATAAAAAAAAAATAAAAAAAAAAACAAAAAACACCTAAGCCTATCATGTCTCGGTTTTCTTCTCTTTCTGTATAGCCTACCCCTTTTTACCAGAGAAGATGAAGACGAAATTAGCTGCAGCAGTTGTGCGAGAGCAAACTTTGGGAGACGTGCACACAGTTGCATCGCACACACAATGTCCAATGAAGTCGCCACAATCTCTGCATGATGAGAGAGAGAGAGAGAGAGAGCGGGTGGGCAAAAGGCAAAGGAAAAAAAAAATGTTGATGAGAAAACGAGAATGATAAATTTACATTGCAAGCTCGAACAGATACCGATACTCATAATGTAAACTTGATCTTTTTTCGTGCAGTTATCAAGTCGAAAATCTGACGGCCTCCGTACACGCCCACACTAATGATAGTAATTTTCGAAAGAAAGAAAAATATTGGAAAAGAAAATAGAAAGAAGAAAAAAAAAATCTAAAAAGAAAAAGAGAGAGAGGACTATATGAGACTGTATGTATGCTGGAGAGAATCGAATATACCTTAGCTTATAGGTTTTTTTTTTTTTTTAAGGTTCGTGTATAACTTGTTATGTAGTCCTGTTTTTTTGTTACTTGGAAATCGAATATGCACAATATTAAAATAAACAAGAAGATATATACTTAGGAGAGGAAAAAAAAAAAAAAAAAAAAAAAAAAAAAAAGAAAAAAGAATACTAAACTGCGTTTTAAGAATGATCGGTTCTGTATAGCTCGTCTCCTTGAGATGCTTATAAATACGGAGTACTCATTAAGTTGCTAACAAGTCCCAAAGAGACTCGATTATTTTCTCTATTTCATTTTTATCTCATTCTTTAAGTCTTCTTTTTTTCTTTTTTTTTTTCGATACCCCCTCAACTCTTTGTAGTGCTCGTTTTTAGTGGTCAACGAATGTTTATTTTGAAATCGTTAGTTGTACGAATATATAGCCTAAACACAAAAATATTCGGTGCAATCAAACGTATAAAAAGAATGAAAAAATACAACCAAAAAAAAAAAAAAAGCATATAAAATTTTATGCGTACAATCGACATAGTAATTTAATCCGAGTTCGAAACAAAAAAAAAAGAAAAGAAGAGGAAAGTGTATCGACACCGAAAAACTAGTTTTACGAAATCGATAATATATTGTAAATTTTCTGATACTGTACGTAGGTATTCATTTTTTTTTTTTTTTTTACCCTAATCTGATGCGCCTTTTCAGAGGAACAATCAAAGTCGCCGGTTTTCGTAATGAACGTTACACTTTCGTAAACCAGGAAAAGCACGCGGCGGCCATCTTCAGTCTATGTTCACTTTCTACGTACGGTATTACCTATACATACACATAGCTACAGAGTACTATACAGAAATGAGTGAGAGAAGGTGTTACCCATATTTCTGGTCACGTATATCGGCATCAACTAGGTGTTGAAAATTCAAAAAGATTGATTATGCTGATAACAATGATATTGACCGGTGCTATGCGTAAACTATTATACGTAGGTATTGTGAAATCCGCCCAGTTTCTAACGAGTTTGTGCCACGCAATTCCGTGAGACTCGCGTATACATCTATGGAATTATGCAGCGCAGCGTATTACATAGTTTACAAGGTAAAAAAAAAAAAGGAAAAAAAAAAGAAGCAAAAGCATTGCCCAGCAGATTTACCAGATCATAGTATACAACCTAAGTATACGATACTTCGTGTCTGTCGGCGTGTATTTTAAGTGCTTTTTTGGAAAGTTATTAATTTGCCATAATTTGTTACGCTGCAGGCAACAGCTAACATAGGTACCTATAGGCTCGAAGCATATGCTACGCAAGTGAATTCAGGTGCTTTCTCCGAGGTGAAATGAGAAAGAAAACTTTTCACAAAGTTCCAATAGTAGATAAAATTTAATTAAATACGGTAGGGATTTAAAGGTGTTAAAAGATTTCTGCTTCAACGTTAGAAATAATAATTGTATAAAAAAAAAAAAAGTTTCTGTAATGGCCAAAAGAGGTAGTAAGGTATCTAATTAGAACCACTTTCAGTGTTACACCATACGAAGGAATAATATTAAAATATTCCTTGATAATTTAAGATATTGAATTTAGTTGTCCACAGACTATTGTAGACCTTAACTTTGTTTGAGACTCAAATATAAAAACACAAGTATTATTTCAAATACTTTACTTTGAATTTGAACAATTTAACACATAAAATCAAATATTGAGATAAGTAAGTATACGTAATATTTTAGAACATCTAAAGAGTAAACTGAATTAACTGAGCATCGATTGTATCGTTGCCAGGGTTTATATACCCGTTCAGGGTACATGGTGTATGTGACTGAATAGACTAAGTGAAGTAGGGATTGTTACAATAGGGATTTGCTGATTTGCAATAACATTGAGGGACAGGTATTTCTAGGTCGCTAACAGTGACAATGGGATTTCACTGTTTGTGACATTTCAGATGGGTAAATTGTGTATTGTTTATAAAAAATAGAACGGGATGTTTTGGTTACCATCGAGTACCTGTAGTTTTGGTGTTTGAGACAGTGTTAACGAATATTGTTTGTCATAATTAAAAATAAACAAAAATATACATTACAGTTTCTTTAAACATAATCAGATAGAATTGGCTGAAAAATTGTTCGGATGTAGAAATGTGAAACAAAACCAACATTTGAGACACAAAAATCTTTGTCAATAATGTTGAAGTTGACACCGTAGTTGTGTACATAGGCAACACTGTATCAGCTATACATATATACACACGGCATACATACAAAATTTAAACGTCAAAACTTCAAGACGGTCATTCCACATATCTTGGCAATTTTTCCAGTTCTTTAATCATTTTTCAAATATATTATATTTTATGATTTTTTTTTTTTATATACCGAGGCCTTTTATCAGAAAATCGTCAGCAACTCCAAAAATATTGATGGTAGAACAAATCCAATAACACCAATCAAATGGAGATTAAATTTTCACTATACGATTAGCATAGGTACCTTAAACCTAAATTGAATAAGAAAATACCAAGTTATTTTCACAACTCGTACACCACAAAGAGGTTATTATTGAATTAATTTTGGTCAGAAAAGTGAGATGTTCCGAACTGATTTTGAACAGTAAAAAATTATTTTCATTTCTCCACCAGTGTAGAAATGGAGTTTTTTCTTATCGGCATTTTTGTTTATTTTTTCTCGCCACCATTTACATGGCAGTGGGGCACTGTCTGAACAAAAAAGGGCCATTTTACACAGTAATTCCTATAAACAACCACTGTTTACTTCTGCACAGTGACGAATTCATGAAAAACCTTGAGAGAGTATGCACTCAAAAAATACTGAACAGGTGATGGGGCAAAACAAAATAAATTTGTTCCCAACGAACGAATAAAAACAAGTACCTATTAGCCGAAAAAACCTAATATGTAAGTACAAACCAAAAAGGGTTTTGAAGAACTTGTTGAGAGGATGGTGTGTGTACAGAGCATATGCAATGAGCTTATCACTGCTTCTCCATAATTACTTAATATACATATTATATATGAATGAGACGGTTTTGTTCATCACAAGTTGGCTCCAGAACCACTGAAACAAGTTAAATGAATCTTTTATTTATTGAATTAATTTTCCTACTCCTCTGCTGGTTCAAAACTAAGAAATACGAAAATTCATTCTATAGCATTTAAGTTGTCTTTGAAAAGAAGATTCCTCAAGTGGATTATGTGACTGTTTGAGTGTAGCTATTACAAACATAATTATGCGGCTACGATTTTGTTTATTCCGTTTCATTTTTTGGTTCTTCAATTTTGGTGCTTTTGCTGTACGACTTTGTGTGTGTGTGTGTGTGTGTGTGTGTGTGTGTGTGTGTGTGTGTGTCTAGATAAAAATTTATTCTGCTGTGATTTTCTTTTATTCCGGACCCAATTGCTAGTTATTTTATAAAATCCTGTTAATAGAAGAAGTTGACATATTTCATCAAACATAAATAACCTCTTTTTGACGTATTTGTTTCAAAAAATATGGTAAGGGACATTCATGTGAGAGTGTGCACATTTTATTTTTCAACCTGATGAAAATTAGCATCACTAAGGATGATCTTGAGAGATGCACGGTCGTTAGTTTTTAACATCAAACTTAATTTATATTTTGTTATTACACTTTTTGACTGTTTATAGAGATTTTTCTGTTTTTTTGTTCAAAATTATAAGTTTTTAGGAAGCTTACATAAGATCTGGATTTACAGATTAAAGCATAACCAGATATATTATTACTGTTGAACTATGCATGAATTAAGCTTCAAAAGAGTATATTAGTCTTGATCAATAACTCAAATATGGATGGTTTTTTAATGATTATGATAAAAAATTTGATTTCATGTAAGAGTGCGCATTTTTTCTCTTCTATTTTGTCATACAACAAATTATTATATCTTATTGTACCTACTTAACAGTAGTCTGACAACAGAACGTTAAAATTAGCCTAGTATATTACATTTGTGACAATTGTTAACTCAAGTTCTTACATGATTTTTTTTACAATATGTTTGTCGTACACACTATTTCATTTTCTTTTGGGCGCTCTTATATTAAAGTTAATCTAAGAATATGCATTTAACATCTTTCAAAAAACCTGCTATATATTCAAAAGTCTCACTGGAATGAGAAGTTCTGTTACTTCAAGTTATTGCTAAGGGATGTATTTATATACCCCTATATTTTCATCCAAGTTTGCCCACAACATTTCAAGTAACAAAGCCTAAAATGTTAGGAGCGCACTCTTACATGAACTTCCTTTATGCAACTGTTTTGTTCCTGAAAAAAGTCAAATGGTTGGAATTACAACAAGAGCCACGGATGAGTACTGTAATGCTGTAACTTCATAACTAGTCAACTTATATTGCAAACTAATTATGTAAAATACTGTTGTAGTCAATGGAGGGGGAAAAGGGGGCAACTGCTCCCAGAATTTTTTCTGCTTGTTACTTTTGAAATTTAGCAAAAACTAAAATTACAAAGCCAGTTCAATATAGATGCTAAATTTCTAAAATTTTCTAAATTTTCAAGTGACAAGCAAAAAAGTTACCAAATTTTTTTTGACTCTCTCTTGAAGAAATCCTGGCTATGCCCCTGACTGTAGTAATGACCCTACAAAGGGTTGACAATTTAATTTTAATTTGTATATACCATGTACAAGTAGAACTTAATAATAGTATATTTTGCAATGAGAGCACAGAGTGAGTGATCCTCGACAAGTTGCAGCTAGTTTTGTTAATTGTACAATTCACGGTTGCTCACACTGTGCTCGAATTGTGAACTCTATTTTTTGAAATTCATGCGCATGTGCAGTTATGGAAGGCATTTAATTGGTTGGGAAGAGAGGAAAGTGGATGGACAGAAAATTTGTTTGGCACAATGATGTCATAAATCATTAGATTAAAACATAAATGAGAAGCGATTGTAAAGCAGGCTCTGCATCAGCCATTGTGGCTGAGTGGTTAAATAAGGGAGGGTGCTGCAGGAGTTATAGGTTCAAATCTGCAGTCAGACAATTATGTTTGTAATTTTTTTTTAGTCAATTTTAATATTTTTGTGTATTGGAATGCTTTGTGGGGTCTTTTTTCATTTTTTTGGATTTTTTGTAATACTTACGATTTAAAAAAGAAAAAAATGTCAAAGCCAGTCCATGATGTCATTGTGCCAAACAAATTTTGCTGTACATCCGCTTTCCTGGAAGGAAGAGCCAAACATTTTTGTCGCTATTTACTTTTGCTCCCCCTAAAAAATGTTTGCTCCGTGGTCGGAAATTCCAATTTTTTGGTCTTGAAAACAGAAACCTAAATAGCACATTTTGCAACATGTATTTTGAAAAATTTATTTCATCAAGATTCACACATTTATTAGTTTGTTAACCAGATTGCTGGTTTATTTTTAAAATTAATTTTATCAAAAATTTTCATACTTACTAGAATTACAGAAGACTGGCAGAAAGGAACGGCAGAACAAAAAGTAGCCAATTTCGATACCAAGTCAAAAAATTATCTTCTGCACATGAGCACATGCAACTTAAATTTCTCACACACCTCGATGAATTTTTCACACGGGTCGATTATTTTCTCACATGGTTCGGCTATTTTCTCAGTTTTTATTATTTCTCGCCAGAAACTAAATACCGTATTTTTCAAAACACTCCGAAATCAAGAAAACTGCGTAAAATCAAAGAAAAATTTTTCTGTTAAAAAAAAGTAAATTTATTAATTATTATTTGGATCTGGAAAAAACATTCATCGCCATTTTTTGGGGGACCGTGGGAGGAGGTGTTGCAAAAAATGAGTGATTGATACTCGTGTCGACAAAATCACCTACTATTTGCATTTGTATCACAAACAGTTATTTTTGAACTGGGGAGGTCTAAATTTCAATTTTAATTCTGAATATGTATTATTCATGAACGAAAAAATTATTCGGTATGCTTAACGTCACACGATTAAAATAAAGTAATTTTCTTCGAAAGAGATTATTTTTTGAAAAACAGGTACCAACGTATAAGAAATTTTCAAGAATTAAATTTTAAAAAAATATGAAACGGGAAATTTTTTTATTTTTCATAATAATTATTTTACTATCATGTTTGAAAATCTCTGTTTAGAACAGGAAGAAAAACACGATGAGAAAGTGGCGAAATGGAGGATTTTAAATTGTGCCGCTTGGATTATCTGAAATTGGGCTAATTAGTAGCCACCAAAAACGCCGACATATCGTTGCCAAGCTTGAAGACCAGTTTCTTTTCCAGATATTTTTATGAATTTCAAATTACCAAAGATTAACAACGTAATAGGTGTACTTGTCACCCGTGCGTAATAAACTTGACGAATTTTGAATTTTTGCGCGATGACCGAATTTCTGCAAAACCTAAAAAATGTTTTACAGGTGCCTACCACTGCAACGAATGTTTTAATCCGACCATTACAATTTTTTCTTTTTAAAATCCACCAAGATTTATTACCATCGGAATTCCATAAATACAACGTTTTTCTCTTTCCAAGTAAAATCTGTTTTTTCCCTAAAATTGTTCTATAAAGCAAACACCTCATCGAAACTGTTTTTGGCAAAAGAATTCGAAGGGAATTTTCACGAATTTTTCTAACAATAAATTTGAAATTAGCAAAAGTGTATGCGTAGGAAAAAGGAGACGTTTTTGCAGCAAACAAAAATTGGGCTGACAGCCTAAAGACTGTTGAACAATATTTCGTATGACGATGACACAGATTCCAAGTGGTTTGCATTGTTTGCACTCATTTCATCATTACCTACAGCCACAGCAAATTACCGGAGTGAATCTACCACCTGCGTGAATCCCTTCGTTTTCAACTATTCTTTCGTTCGCCACCATGAAAATACACCGTATTATAAGATTTTTTTTTTTTTTTCTCATCTTCTGTCTGACATACAGCCATTGTATTTTAATACTTTTGGACCGCGCGGTCATTTACAAAAGACCACCAGAATTGCCTGGATGAATATCATCCACTATTTTTTCGAATCCGTTTCGATCCTATAAATACTTAGACTGGCGGGTGAATGCATACGAATCGGCAAAAGATTTCAAAACGAGATGGTCATTTTCGATTCGATTCGCTAAAACGATGGTACTCCAATTTTTTGGTGGCGGAAAGAAGTTCGTTCAGAAATCCAAAAATTATAAAAATAGAAACCACATCCTGCGGTGAATTAAAGCGATGAGAAAAAAAAAAAATACAAGAACTTTTATTCATATGCAGATTTGGAGTTCGCCAATATTTTTTTTCGGTTGAAATAAGAGGAGAAACCATGGAGCTCATGCGCATACCCACCAAGAAGGTTACGTAATTCTTTTCCCATTTTATACCATTTATATTAAGGTCACAGTCGTATTTTATACCTCTACACCGAAAAAGATAAAAACCCCAATCTATTATTGAATAAAAAAAAATTATTTCTTCAAATTTTTTTTTTTTTATATAATTTCCCGGCTGCAAGAAAACATGTGAAAACAATTATTGAACTGATGAAACAAAAAACTGAAGTTTCTAATAGTCCGAAGTCAGGAGAGGTTTTTTGTTCGGGCAAATTAGAATAGTTTTGATTTTTTTACTAATCGGTCAGTTCGGGTGTCTAAAATAATATACTAAAAGTCACATATCCCTCCGTTGCGAGCGTTCGCAGATATAGGGTAGGTAAGCACCTTCGAGAGCGCCACCTGGTGGCAAAAGTTATAACAAATGGGATGGTTGGAAACGTGATATTATATACATATGACAAATGTGTGTTTTTTTTTATTCTTACCTTTTTCCTCTTTTTTACTGTTTTTTGGTTTATTTTATCCCTTTTTAGCAATGATGAAGATAATGATTTTGGAAATGAGCAAGGTGAAGGGGGAATTTGTGGAGCAGGAAAAAAATTAAAATTTAGCATCAATTTTTATTCAAAATTTTTAGCCATTTTGCACTCTCCTGATTGAATTTTTTCTTTTTTTCAGCTTGACAGGGGGCAAGTACACCTTCTTCAACCCAACCCCTCATATATATTCACAAAATTTATGAAAAAATACAACTGCAGACGTTTATTTTCATTTTCAAGTCTATACAATGATTGGAATTTTGTCAATAATGAACTAGAGTGAAAAAAAACTAAACAATTTTGAAGAATTTTTTACAATTCATCAACACAGTTAATTTCATTGTCTCATATCTCTGTCAATTTTCAGTCAATTCTCATGAACCAAAAAGCATTTTGTGGCCAACTGTATGCACATTAACGGTATTGCCCCATAATGATTGTATTGGTTATATATGAGACAAGAAAGACGATAACAGTATTAGCTCAGATCTGGGGTAATACCAATATTCTGAGGTTGACTTACATTTTTACTTATAGCTCGAAACATAATTGTCAGATTTTTATGTTTCACCCATCAAATTGTAGAGGATGAATGCGCGATTCAGACGAGCTATTATACGTCTGAATATGATAACATGGGGACAACTGAGAGTGAAAAAACCAAAAATCTTGCATTTCAGTATCTGTATTACCCTACTTTATCTTAATGACATGGCATCCCATTAATTAAACAAAAATCAGGTAGATGGCATGCGCGCTGCACAACGGAGATACTTACCTAGCGTATAGGTGTGAATACGCCCACTGAAATGGTTTTTTACTTTTTTGATGAAGTAGTACGGTATGAAAATGTTTGGCACTAAATGTCCGATAGAAAAGGTTACATACATATTAGTCATTTTAAATCCCTCTTTCCTGCTAAATGAGGACAAAAGATTGTATCTCTTTTCACTGTGCAGTGAAACTGTAACTAAGTACAGTTGCTATATTGACGCAATAACTTCAACTCATAATGACACATGACTCACTGCATTTATTTTTGCTTGTGGGTCTGAATGGGGAGTGAGGGGGCAACTATCCCTAGCTTTTTATTATTTTACTGGTTGCAATTACAGTGAGATAAGAGAAAAAAAAAATTTTTTTTTAATTTTCTGTCGATAATTTTTCCTAGATCTGACAAAAGGGGTGGGTGACAGAGATATCTGCCTCAGGGTCCGTGGTGAAAAAAGAGGCCCACAAAGGTCCCGAGAAAACTTGAAAACTGAAGAAAAAGTTCCAAGTATTCCTTCTTTTTCCTTACATCTTTTTATTTTTGTTAATGAAACAAACAAAAAATAAAATAAAATAAAATACCAGGAGCATTAGATTCCCTTATTCCCTTTTTGATACCAATGCAAAAACGAACGTATTGTGAGTATTGTGTCATTATAAGTTGAACTTATTGCATGTCAATATAGCAACTGTACCCGACATGCTTTCAGCGCTCAGTGGAAAGGTACCATATTTTTCACGCTCATTTGTCAGGGGAGGGGGACATCGGACGACCAAAATTATATATCCTTTTTTGTAGGAAATTTGGTTCAAATATATTCGTACTGAACTACTATTTCCAATGAATTGAAATTTGTTGAGATAAACGTGAAAAACCGTTGCAGAGGCATATTCACCCTAATATTTGTGAAGGGTTGCAGCGAGGGGGGAACTTAGTACGTTATTTTAGACATCCAAACCGACCCATAAAAAACTCAATTTCTTGACTAATGAAGAAATGAAATTTATTTCAGCGAAGAAACAAACAAAAAGCAGTTAAGAAAAGACTTATTTCTACACTGGTGAACAAATTAATTTTTTTTCAGCCAAGAAAAGTAAACAAAAAACAGTTGAGAAAAAACTCATTTTTATACTGATGAAGAAATGAAATTTTTTTTCAGCTGTTCTCAATTAATTTAGATAACTCGAACTTTGCTAACCAAAGTCGACTCAATAATAACCTCTTTTTGGTGTATGAGTTGAAAAAAAGTATTTTTTTAGTTCTCATTCGACCGGACTATAAACAGATTACTATCTGACGAAAATAATGAAAATTTGTGGAAATTTTAAAATGGAAGCGTTAAAAATAACCATCGTCTGCACCAATAATAGCCACACAGCCATTGTTTTGCCTATTATAAAAATCCATTTAAATTCAATAATTCGTTTGACACATTCGTCACCACGGATGGTCGTTATAATTTGGTGATCAGTTTTCTAGGAATAAATACCACTTATTGACGATGTTTCCATTTAAAATTATCGATTTATTTAAGACATCAAAGTTAGCGAAGCGTCAACCTAATTAACATGGGTTCATGTTTTTCTATCTCTTATTTTTTTTTTTCCGTTTTTCAGTGTTTATTTTTTTTGCACTGGTTTGGTTGATTTGAAACTTGAATAATTCAAAACGAGCAAATTGTTGCCAATTATTCGGTTAGGTTCTAAGTATTTGCATTTTAGAGCGAATTTGTTTTTTGTGTGTTTGGAAAAAACAATTTCGCTCTGGTTTTTCCATCCAGTTTACGATGCTGTAGCACTTTTCTGATGATCAGTTGGATGAAATATTCCAATAACGTAGGTAGGTATCTAACCACAAGCTGATTTTGCCGAAGAACTGTTTTAACAATTAGAAGACGATAGGTTCGATGGAAATACGCACACATACGATTACGAATATATAGGATCGTTTCGTACAAGAGCTCCCAATCTGTTTCATTAAGTATCGACGTAAAAACCATTTGGCATACCTACTTGGTGTATTATTCGAATCGTTTTCACAAAGAATGAATGTTTTGACTGAAATAAGTTTCAATTTCTGCGAAGAATAGGTACGGGGGATTAGGATAAGAAAATGGTCACTTTTTTTTTTGTTTGTTTATACATGTGATGGAAGAGTGGAGAAAGAGAGCCTTTCTTACTCGTCAACTGATTGTTAGACAAACAGGAAATGTCATTTTTGTACGCAGTTTTAGACCCGAATAAAAATAGCTGCTGAATCAAAACTAGGAGTTTAGCTCACTATATGAAGATTTGCAATATGGAGACGAATGAAATCATAACATTGGAATGCAGGTGACCAAAAGAACACAGGAAAAAGGTTGTTCACCATCTCGTCGGAATCATTTTGCCGAAGAATGTTTAGAAAGGCTCGGTGGAATTGCAATATCCGAGTTGACTGGGTTTACTAAATTCAAGGATTTTTTATTTTAAATGAGACCATTAAATTGTAAATTTCAGATTAGTAACTTGGAGAGAAAAGGGAGAGAGGTTTTTAACAGAGCAATGATCAAAATTAAATACACAAAAATGAACAAAATAATTCAGCAAATAATTTTAAATGAGGAAAAAGTTAATTCAACTAAATAAATAAATACCTACAGTATTACCAAGCTCAGCTCTAGAAGAATAAACTCTTTGGTTGGATGAAAAAAAAAAAAAGAAGACAAATCTCGCCTAAGTATAAATAAAGAAAATTAACCCTCTGAAAGTTCTGCACAACCGAATAAAAAAAAAAGAAAACGAATACGATTTTAAGACTTTCTTTATTCCAACAGCTGATTCGATTTGCTTATACGACTCAATATCGCGAATGTTGAACTTATACGAAAAAATGTCTATCAACAAAGAACGAGAAAATTTTGCGGGAAATATTATCGTTAATGGTATTTCTAGATAATTTTAAAACCACCTGTTGGAAGAGGTGAAGGTATCATAAAACTTTTGGGGACAAAGGGCTCAAAGTTCTGTCATTTTTTCTTCGAACGAAAATAAGTAGAAATAGATTCTGTTATTCTGTCATTTTTTCCTCGAACGAAAAGAAGTAATAATAGATTCAGTTTTTCTCAACAGTACTTTTTTTGTTATTATTATGAGGGGGGAGTTCACCAGGTTCTGATAAAGGGGACCGACCCCCAAAAATTGACCCTCTAACCTTCGCCTCTGCCTGTTGGCAAGTTATACCGTAGCTGCTGTGATCCCTGTTTTCGATATTTTTTTGGAGAGGTTCCACCAAGTTTTTTGGGGGAGGAGGGCTCAGCCCTGAATTTTTCCACTGACCTTCGCCTTTGCCTGTTGGCAAGCTGCATCGTAGCTACTACGATTATTCCTCCAGTACTCTCAACTCGAATGTCGAAGGACTGCAGTAGTTCGAAATCCTAAAATTCAAAAATTTTTGTTTGTTTTAATTGTTTTAAAAAAATTCATGAAATATTTTTCTGTTCGACTTTGTTTTTCAGTTTTACTGCAGTATATTTAGAAATCCTAAAATTCGAGTGTTCTATTTTTTTTTTTCATTGTTTTAAAAAATTTATGGAATATTTCTCCGTTTGAACTTTTTTCTCTTCAGTTTTTGAAGGTTTAAGGTTTGGACACCAAGGGGATAAGTAATTTGGTGCAGGGATGGAAAGAATTAGGTTCATGATATTTTATTTCGGGAGAGGGGAATAGAGGATGTAGCCTTCTTCACCTGAGTTCTACAAGCTGACAATCCTTTCCCAAGTGCTCCCTCTTTCCCAACATTCTTCATGTTCAAAGAAGTGTGCTTGTGCCTCTAGCTGCCAGCATAATCTCTTCGGACAATGTAAAAAAGTAATTTGCTCCTCCTCTGCGAACAAAGACGTATTACAACTGCTGTATATTAGGCGTACAATGTCAATACTCACTTGACGTTTGCTACGACACCAAATTAAACTACTCAGTTTTTACTTATCCCACTCCCACCACTTAGCCACAAACGAATACAGATCGGTTTGTCGAACAAAATTTCAACGAATTCCGAAGAAATCCGTCATAAGAACAAAGTTGAAAATAAACAGACACCCAGATTTATTCCCAAGTACCTCGGCATTTTACATAAGAGGAAAATAATAAAAATTACTTCATTGTTTCCTGGTAAAAACCTAGAAATCGATTGGACATCATAAACGTATACTTTCTCGTAATTATTACATACGCTGAAAAATGGTCGGCTAGTAGATTAAAAATATTACCTCCACGGTTCTGTAATATCAATAATTTTTTTCCTTTTTTTTTTTTAATTGTTTTGGATATATTGGCCGTTATAGATCTCGGAATAAATTACCAACAAAATGAATAAACGTGGACGTCATGCAGCGCTCTTTTAATTATAGTACCTACGTACGAAAACTATGCGAGCAGAACCACCGACAGGAAAATAGAAAAGATCGAAAAAGAAAAGCTACACCAATATAAACTAGTTAATACCATAAGTATCAACAGAGATCGTTATTTATTACACAAATCGAAATCACATTCACATATTATGTAATAATAAAAAAAAAAAAAAATTAAAATAGTTCGAGAAATAACAACGTGGCGATAATACCAGAGGGTGGAGAGAGAAGAAACACAGAAAATGATTTCAACACAAAACCTGAACATTCGTGGCAGGCAGGAGAGGAAACAACTTCAAGTCTGGTAGCCATCCGTGGAGCTGAGGTAATCGCCACAAACACCAAACGGTTTTATCCTATATCCTTTTGAATTTTGTTCGCCGAACTCTGATGTATTTCGAGGCTAAAAAAGGCGGTGGCAGAATTTTTGAAAAGAAAGAACAAGAAAAAGTATCATTTGGTGGATTAGTTCCGCAAAAAACTTAACCAGAATATCACAAAGTCTTTTGAATGAGATTATACGATCTTTTTTTTTTTCCTTCAGCAAAAAAGGAGCATATTTTTGGGCGGCAAAAAGGTTATACAAAAGTGAGAGGATGAGAGAACCTCGAACAGAACCGAATTTATTGGAGAGAAGACACACGTTGATATGTGACACGTTGTTGTTGAAGTGACGACTACAGAATTTAAATTTCTATTCGATAACTGTTGCTGATTTTCTATTATCTTCAGTGTTTCTCTTGAGATGATAAGACAGCAATGCATATTGAAGAATGTTAATAAAAAAAATAAAAAAAAGCAAGTCATCGTAGGCAACAAAAAGAACAAGTATAATTTTAGAAAATTGAAAAATAAAAGGAAATAAAAACTGACTGGAACGATACACCAATCGTATTACTCGAAGAGCCTTAAAATTAAGGTAATCACAGATACAATTATTATTATCATTATTATCATTATCATTATCATTATCATTATTATTATTTTTAATATTATTTTTTAAATAGAAAAACGAATTCTCACAGCGCAAACTCACAAACTACTACATATACCTATATTGTAAATAATAATATTCTAAATATTATTGTATTATATACATAATAAATATATACGAATGTACACGTAAACGCGAATAAAGGCTGCCTTAAAAAAACAACAACAAAATAAATTAAAATTTCAGTCGCAAATGTAACTTTAAGATATAACTTACTTCATTTCGAAAACGTAAATATATCTTTTTAAGTACGAGGAAAAATTAATTCTAACCTAAATACGAAAACGTTTTGAATAAAAAATCTCGATTTAATAATCAATTAAAATGGTCTCATTTTCAGAAGTGTCCACAAGAAAGAAAAAATGTGTCCAATTATAAAGAAGTAGAATTTGTCTTCATTCAATGATTTGCATAATTTTACATACCTACTAAACTTAAATTAGATTCATTAATTTTTTTTTTTTTTTTTTTTTTTTTCTCGAGACTTAGTGAAATTTTTTTTTAATGTTTTTATTTTACATTTACAAAGTAGGAACGTATTAAGTTCAAAAATACCGACAAGTGGTAGGTTGTTCTTCCCTTCCCCCTCACATAATTGTCACATACATGTTCAAAACATGTTTTACTTAGGGAAATTGTTTTCAAGGGGGTACACGATTTCCAGTTTTTTGGCAGATTTTTGCTGGAAAACCAGTTATTTATCCAGGTATTTTCTGTCAGTTACCACAAATGACATAATAATTTCGTGGATGTATCGAAACACGAAGAAGAGGTGGGGATTTGCCTGATGTCTGCGATGCACAAGTACAAGTTTTCGAGAGAAACAATTCGGGTACAAGTGCAAAAAATAGGTGATTTTAAAACGAGGGTGGCTCGTGCTGCAAACACTATTTCTTTGAACCCCTTTAAAACAACAAATAAACAAAAAATACATAATAATTAATAATTGCATTTTATTTCAACTAAAAAATCTTCACTCTTATAACTCAAAAATTTTTTAGAATCACGAAATTTTTAAAACTTGATAATTTCATTTAAGGAAAATCAAAATACTGAGAAAGTAGTCGAGCCATACAAGAACTGATATCAAGCCACGCAAAAAAGTTAACTTAAGAAGTGCGCATGCGCCCAACAATCCGTGATGTCGATTATTGAAAAATAATCGATTATTAATGATCGGCTGATTAATTTTTCCCTAATTAATTGTCCCGATTAATGAGCCTAAAATAATCGATTATTTTCGATATGTGACGTGAATACAGGCCAAAAATAAATTAAAATTGATGATGACAATGATTATTAATTGATGTAATCGAATAATCGATCATTTTGTGTTTTTTCATTTTTTCTTCACAATCGATTTTTTCCTTCCAATTCATTACTAATCATATTCTGGAAGAGACTTTAAAGCTGATTATTTTCTACCATTATTTTTCGCACTTGTTAATCGATACGATTAATTAGAATGAAATAATCGATGGAAAAAATCGATTAATAATCCATATCATTGCCAACAATACCGCTTCGCATTTTTTTTTACAACACCCAAATGAAAAATATGCTTTTTATAATTCAGCAAACTGTAATAGAATCTCACACGGCTTGATTACTTCTTTGCACGGCTCAATTTTTTTAAAAATATTTTGTTGAATATTAACTTTGGCCCTCGTTCCAGTAAAACTGATTTATTCCTTCTTTTTTGGGAGGTAGAGAAAGAAACTTTTTTTGTAAGAGTAATATCACTGAATTACAGAAAAATTAATTGCTTTATTCATCTAAAATATTTTTTGGGTGAGTGTGGATGAAGAGGGTTGGAAATAAGTGTTGTCATTTATTGGTTAATAAGTCAGATTAAAAACGAGTTTTTAAAAAATACGCTTTTATAATTTGAAGAAAAAAATAAAATTTCTCACTTATTTTTCTGAGAAGAAACAAACATAAGAACGGATATAAGAGTATGTGTCGCAACACGTGAAAGCAGCGCTGAAGTTGGTCATCCGATGTACTTTAACAAATTGAATGAGTAGAATAAAAGCGTATAAAAATAGTAAAACTTTTTAGTACTAGGTTTAAAAAATTTTTTTCATGAATTTTTTTTTTTTTGGTGGGGGATTGCGACAAAAAACAGTGTGATACGCGTGCGAAGTAGGTGATTGCAACTCACATGTGACTTGCAGCACTCGTCACGCAGCAAATTCCGCACTCGTATCGAGACCACTTACTTTTCGCACTTGTATCACAAATACCTATTCTGGCATCGCGTAGGAAAAAATAGAAATAGAAATAAATTATCGACTACAAAGTCGACATTCCACAAAGGCACGAAGTAAATTTTGGCAAAGCATTTTGTATAAAGAAAATTTCGACACGACAATAAAAAACTCGCAGTACCTTGCTAGATGTGTGCTCGTGCATACCTACACACATTATACCAATCTAACCACTACAATATCGTTAAAAACACTAGGAAATCGTTTAAATAACAAATAAAAGGACGAGAATATCGTGAATTGGCTCTCAATGTTTGTCTGGCTGATTTGTCCGATAAAAACGCCATAATCTACACGTGGTTCGCACGTCATTCGGTGGTTGAAAATGGAGACCATCGCAAGGGTGGTGGTGGTGGTGTTTACACGTACAACTCCTCAAAAGGTTTCGGTACGAAGAACAGTGCTTCTAAAACCTTCAATTCTTGATCCACCACTTGAGCACACTGTCTTTTCTTCATAATATTCAACGTTCGTCACTGCGGAAAAAAGGAAAAAAAAAAAAAAAAAAAACAACAAAATAACATTATGATCTACGGAAGGTTTGAAAAGAAGACTATATTATAAAGGCTTTCGTCTCAGCAACGAACATTTGACTTACCAGCAACAAACTCGAGGAACTGGCCACATGATTTGCTCGTTTCTGCCGTTTTTTATCGTCACGATATTCATTTTTATCGCCAATCTTTCAAACGAGAATAGCATTAGATACGATTTCCATGTCTTTTAAACGCAGCTGTACTCGGCTAATTTCAACGTCATCTACGAGCCCCCATCAGTTTAACGTTGTATATAGGCACCGCATCATCATCACTATCATCATCGTCGTCGTCATCGGCATCATCGTCATCATTCGCTGCAGTCTGCATAGAGTAGACTACATCTTCGAAGTTTTTTTTGACCATCATGCGAGGAAAACGAGGGGAAGAAGAAGGAATAGATGAGAAAGTGAGACAGAAAGGGAGTGAGTGAGTAAGAGAGATAGAGAGACAGAAAGAGAGAGAGAGAGAGAGAGAGACCGAGAGATAGAGAGATATGTGTGAGCGAGAGACGGAGGTTCCTCGACCTTAAATATCGCTCTCAACAAATGATCGCACGTTCTCTGTCTCTCTTTATCTCTCTCTCGAATAATCGACAAATAAAAAATCGAGAAAAACATTCATAATCTTTCGTTTCCGTATCGTACATCTTTTACATTATCGTTTTGACACGTACCTGAAAGACAGAAAAATAACACAGGTAACGGATTTGCCGCACTGATCCAAAGAAAGAGTAACAGACAGTGAGAGAGAGAGATACAGAGAAAGAGAGAAATGAAAAAAAAAAAACATGCGTTTAACCCCTCTCCTTCGCCCACACATGCATCGCATTCAGCCTCTAAACTAATAGAAGAAAAAAAAAAAAGAAGTTAATCATCGCTCTCACTACAGAAATCCTTTTTCCTCGCCCTAGTACCGTAAGTAGTTTTTAGAGATGTAGAAAACCTTCGTCACTGGTTCTGTCGTGAATATACTGGCACGAAATAGGCTTTTTGTACTCGACGATTATTCGTGAAAATCGCCAAAAATGTTTCGCTTCCCACAACAGAGGATCGGAGGTGTCAATAACTGATGTTCTTCTTGAACTTGAAATGAGTCCGCACTCAAAATATGAAAACCTCCACTCGATCCGATTCACTCATCAAAATTTTTTTAAACTCTAATATAAAATTCTTGATTCACTTTTAATTTTTATAACTTCAAATCAATCCGACTGAATCGATCTTAGCCTAGAGAGAAAAATGATTTAATCTGATTAAATCATTTTTTTTCTTCTTTTTTTTTTTCTTTCTTCAAAATTTGGTGATTAAAAATGTAAGGCAGAAAAAAATACAAATCAAGTTGAAAACTTAAGGGGAAGAAAAAAATGAACCAATAAAAACCAAAATTGGGATAAGGTAAAAAGAAAAATAGCAATTAGGCAGAAACAAAATAGATATATGTGCTGATAAAAATCCAAAATACTTTGTCCTTGGAAGAGCAAATGATTGCAAATTTTAAGGAATCTCTCGCTCACTCTTTTTAGTGATTCACTTCCAATCGATCCTGGGGAACTACTCCACTAACGCTTTACCACATTTCAGCCACTTATGCCACTCAAACAAACTTTTTAACCTGGCGGATAGTTTGTGAGATTCTTACGCGACTTTACACAATGTAAAAGGAGATGTAAATTGTGTAAGTGACCGGAACGATGTAAAGTCTTAGTGGAATAGCTCCTCTCATTCAATCTCAAACAGTTGATTGAATCCCACTCACTCACTCACTCACTAGTAAAAAAAATGAAAAAATCCCAGAATTCAATCCCCCACTTCCAATTGATCCCAACCCTTGACTGGGAGGCTAAGGGGATATAGTCTCCCAGATCTCAAATTAGCCTCCAGATAAATTCCGTGTTTATATAGAAAAAATTTACCCTCTTGATAACTACAAATGTGTATTGTGTATAAGAATAAATAGCCCTCTCCATGGATTTTTAATGAACTCTAAAAGCATGGCTAGTAGGCAGTAAATAAAAACCTAGCAACTTTCTATGCACTATGCTTAATCTTATTGTTTTTGATAATGAACGACTGTTCTCGTATTTGTTTACTTCATTTATTTACTTTGGTCCTTTTTTTGTCCGAAGTTGTGGTTCTCAAATAGTTGGAAAATGAGTAACATTTTATCCTTTTTTTTAAACTAAACAGAAAGGAAATAAAAGAAGATAGTGATAATGATGACAGTTCTTTTACTTCATGTTCATCAGCTTTTAAGCTTCCGTCTCAAGTGACTTCATCGATGAGATGTGAGAGTTTTTGAGAAAATTATGGAATTACGTACTCCAGAAATTTAGCCTCCTTAGAAATTAAGACCAAGCTACGTTTATGGTAAAATTTTTCAGAACTTTCAATCATAAATATAAAATTTTCAACAAATAGTAAGCTGGCTGACTGTCGTTTCCGTCTTTTCGTACCTTCATTAAACCATCAATTGATGGTCTGATCTAGATCTTTTTAACAGCAAGACCTTTTACTTCAACCAAAATTGAAAAAATTTACTCATCTTTTGCACAAATGAATGGTCGTACGCAAGAAAAATTTTTTCTGCGCATTTATATTCTCAAAATATTCATTCGACATTTCCTAAAATACTTTCAAAATATGCATTCAAATGTGACCATTTTTCGATATCATAAATGCACACACTTGAAAATATAAATGTGAATTTGTTAGAAAACATTTTTTTCTGTCAACTGCATCCTAGCAAATAGAACAACCTCTTCGAAGTTTTTCAGCCCCACTTTTCCAAAGGCAAGTTTTTGAAAGATAGTTCAAGGGCTGCATTTTTGGCCATATTGCTGTTGGTACACAACAGAATGATTCCGTAGGTAGTTCTTTGTTTTTGTCGCTAAGGGCACCTACTCATAATTATCAAGAACGCAACCAATTTATTTTAAAATGGGTGGTAAAAATTATTTTCTGCCAAAATATGCACGAAAATATGCTTTTCTATTGGATTATTTTAAAATATTCAAAAATATTCATTTACTCATTCTGAAATATTCAAAAATATGCAAAATATAATTTGTGTTTTTCGAATTCGGAAGTTACGAAACGTCGTTATAAGGCACGTAGGAGAGGGCAAACAAAAAATGTAATAACATAAAAAATCTTTCCTTATTTACACGTAAGTAGTGGTCTAAGTTGCATTTTCAACGAAAATCAAGGAATTTTCATGAAATATTTAGCTCCGGACAAACAAAATGCAAGGTAATATTAATTAGGAGAGTGAAATTATTTCAAATAGGTAGCTCAGATTAAAACAATAAACTTTCAAATTTTAAATTTCAAGCATTTATTTATCACATAAATCATTTCATTTCATTGCACAAAAATTTTACTAAACGGACTTTTTTCGCCGCGAGAAGTTTCTATAAAACAAAAAAGTGTTACTTCAGTCTCTACCACACTATTAGTTGATTTTTAGGATTGTTGGAGATATCGACTGCCAAAAGCTTTTTTCCTCAAATAAATCCAAAATAGTGGTTCGCTATTTTTTAAACTATCTAATACAAAATGGATAAGAGGAAGGCTAATTACTGATCTCGATGAAGAAAATAACTAATTTCTGAGTGTTCCAATTGACTAATAAGCTAACAACATTAGACACAATCGTTTTTTTCATTTTAATTTTATTACTAATTATAGCATAAATATCATAAAAAAATATCAAAATAATTTTTTAAATCGGCGATAAATATGAAAAATACTAATGCAGCAACAGCTCCGTTACAAACGGTAGGTTTTCAAAAAATAGAAAATTAGTTGCTAAATAGTATTGTACTCAACGAGTTGAGTACGATATTTTGTACTACGAATCCACCAAGAAGAGGTCATTATTTATTCGATTAAAAAAATTAAACTTCATTTAGGCACAGAATTTTAGTTAATAATTAAATAACTATGGAGAGGATGAACTTAGTTGTTTAGAGTCATCGCCACGTAAAAAGGCCCTTTTTCCTACTGACATTTCGCCACTTACGTCCGTGTAAACGGCGCCGAGAAGAAATAAACAAAAAAACAAATAAAAATTCCATTATTACACTTAGTGAAGTGATGAAAATCATTATCGATCATTCGGAATCGACTAAGAAATCACTCACTTTTCAAGCTAAATTCGATTTAATAATATTTAACCTCTTTTTGGCGGTATGAGTAGAGAAAAAGTTATAAATACATCATAAATTATGATTGTATTGAATTTTGGAACAGTTCACCGACAATTACACAGTTCCAGACCATTATCACTTTCAAAATCAAAACAAAAATAAATTTTATGGAAATAATTTCCGGCCGAGCCGCACCAAAATTGGTATCATGTATTGAATTATAGTACATAGTGTTTTCAAATTTCGTAGATATTGGTTCAAAATTAGGCATTTTACAGCTAAAATGAAAGTACCATTTGGCTAATTCACAACAAAACTGACGGCGTGTTACAATAAATTATAGTGAATATTTGTACTAAATTTCGCAGTTATTGGTCTGAAATTGAGCATTTTATAACAAAATAAAAATAGCGGAATTGGAAGTACTATCCGGCCGATCCGCAACAAAATTAATAGGTCAAGTCCTTGACTTAGTACTAATGTTCTTATTTAATTTTGTGAAATTGGACAAAAAATGCGACTTGTACTGTGATAAGAAGAAATTGGCTTATATATAATTTATTGTTACAGAAAGAATTTTTATGCATTTATTTAGTAATTACATGCATTTAAGATATGCATTTATCAATTCTGAAGAGATGTACCTACTTATATCCGATCATTTTTTCATAACTGAGGCAAATACTTGGTAAAAAAAATGACTGCAAGTCTTTTTAGCTACTCTAACCAAACAAAAGCTTGCTGTACAAAATAATTTCATGATGCTTTAAGTTTTTCAAAACAAACCGATGACTATTCAGTTACAAAATATTTTTATGTGTACTGAAGACACGGTCACTGTCACGAGAATGTTCTTAACTCAGGAATACTAAATTTACACAATATCCTGAAGTTAAGATATTTCTAAACCCAAATCGGCACTTTCAGTTTGATCTTTAAAGAAAAAAATTAAATTTTTGAAACATGGGCAAGAAAGTTGATCTATGCTAAGAATATGTATTTGTTCCATTTCATGTAAAAATAAGCATTATTCTATTTTATGCAAAAATAAGCAATTTAAAATTAGTATTTTGAGAATCAAGAAGTCGCAGTTCATGAAGTTATTTGATCACCTTTTACATAGGAGTTAAGGCGAGTATACATTTGTATCATTCTACCATACCATATCATAGGTGCGTATCATGATACAATATCCATCAATGATTCAGTTCTGGTTTTGTGATGCATTGCTTGGGATCGTATCATACCTTCAAATTTTATTAAAAATTTTACGATCGCAGATAGCGGTTTTTAATGTGATGGCAGAATACTGACATCGAATGATACAAATGTGTACCCATCTTTAGCAAATAAAATATGCATTTGCATAAAAATCCTTTCCCTATACATATGAATTTGATTTTGTTACCATAATTTTGAGTGAAGAAATGAAAAATGTACCTACCCCAACCCCAAGGTCGTTTCATGACACCAAGATTAATAAATAGATTTTTATAGAAAACCTACTTAAAAATTTGATTTTTTTCCAGCGAGTAAACACAGATTTCGATCAGCAGAGTGGTCCCTGCTGAACATTTCTTACAAATTTGGGAATGATTGACGTTATGTTGATCATAGCGAAAGACTTCCTCTATAAAATTAAAAAAAAAATTTACAAGAAATCGGTAAATGCCAGATTGATACGAGATTTCATCAAAAATATGAAGATCTTTTCTCTTCAAACGAAGATATTTCATCCATTGGTTTATATGAGATTCGACCTCAGTAACGCACGTATCGATGATATTGAGCAAGCATCCTGCCATCAAAACTTCGATGTGGCTAAAGTTTATCGCACAATCGAAAGACAGAATTCGACAACAGCTGATCACAGACTACGTGGAGATGTTAACTTCCAACTCAAAGGTCCAAACTCCACTTTCCTCCACGAATTACTTCTTGCAATAAATAAATTTTGACTCACACAACAGGAATTGGTGTACCAAACACCCAAGCCGAATCTCTCAATCGTTCACTTCCAAATATAAAAAGTACCAAAAATACAAAACATCCGATTTACAACAATTTACGGTAAATCATGCGGTCACATAGCAACCAATGTTCGTCAAGTAATTGATAATGTCATTACTTTCAAAATATTTTTCATGATTATGCTGATACAGTGGCAAAAAATACGTAAAAAAAACTCAACCTCAAACTGTATACGATAAAGGCAAAAAGAAATAATCCTTTTCATTCAAGTCTATTCTTTATAGTTACATATATATATACATGGAAAAAAAAACACGTCATCTTCGCGTTACCTATACAATGAAAGTACAGAAAAATGCCGGTTTTCAACTTACAAGCTTTTTTGTGTATTACAGAAAAAATAAGTTTACGTTAAAAACGAATTATTAAAAGATAAAGCTTTTATTTATTTATTTTTTTAGCTTCAGCTTCATGTGAAATAATTAATATTATTTCGCTGCGAAAGATTGGCTGTAGTATTCGTATATTTTAATATCACAGTCAGCAGTAAAGAAGAGAATAAAAGCTTATAAAAAATAAAGAAAAAACAACCTACCTCATACAACTATAGCCACCATACAATAAAAGCATGAAGAAATTAAAATTTTTCTTGTTGCAGCTCTCTATAGTTATGACTACGTACGGAAGAAAAATTTTGCGAGTTTCTACTTCCTCACGACACCCTGTGATAATTTTCACAATTTTCAAGAAGGTTTTCCACAAAAATCTACTCATTAATTTCGTTCTCACGAAAAGACTGAGGGATGAGACCGAGTACATTTTCGTTTTATGACCCAACGAAAAATTAAGAATCATTTTTGGAAATTCATATGTACACATAGACAAGCCCTGGATTTTTTTTGGCATACCTATAGGTAACACTGTGGAATTTGTAGTTTCGGAAGAAGCAACGAACATTTTTTTTATGCCTGTGTGTGACTGTGTGGGTAGTAGCGTATGCGCATCAAATACGAGGGAAAAATTGGAGAAATAATATCGGGGAAATAATATTGTGAAATAATTTTAACGAACGAATTAACGTCTTGTACGTTTATTACAGTGATTACGTATGCACAGATTTTTCTGATGTCGCAATTTTTGTTCAATAGTCACAAAATTTGGTACATATTTTCGTATTGGGCGAGGACGAGAACTATTGATTTTGACGTCCATTAGCTTTATGGTACGTCTGGTAGATGCGTTTATGTGGCTTAATAGCTTTAAAATGGCTAATTTTGAAACAATAGTTATAAAATTTAAGACACACACTGATTTGCCACCATTCTAACATGCTTCCAAATTTGGTTGCAATTGGTTTTACAGTTCATGCTCTTGAACTGTTGGAGAAGTTGTAAATCTTCTAGATTTAGCCCGAGGCTAAGTTTAAAAAATAAAAATGTTATCACATTAATAACATTTTCATCTTCAATATCAATGTTTTACCATCAACTATCGATACTGTGTTAACAAATACATGGATTTCCTCGTAACGGTTTTATTAATGTTGAATGAAATATCGATATTTCGATGTGTCATGAGAAAGCCATGTACTTTATCGATAATAGGTGGAAAATTTTAATAAGAAAAAACGACATCGAATGTAAAAACGAACTCCGTATTTTGCTGTAGTGAAAATAAAAATATTTCACATTAAAAATTTTGAATAATCAGTAATTATTCTTCAATTATTTCAAAGCATACCTTCGAAAATCTACTTTTTCAAGCGGAGAATAACTGCGTTACAATTTTTTCAAATTTTCATTTATGACATTTTTTCTGACACAAAAAAAGTTAATATTTCTTCGAATATATCGAAATATTATACGATGAATGTCAATCCATTTAAAAAAAACACGAGTACATCTCTTCTCTTCTCTTTATGTATGACAGATACAAAAAAAAAAAAAAAAAAGAAAAAAGAAAGGTACTGACGTCTTCAAATTCAGACTAACAATCATAAACATACAAAAAAAAATTTAAAAGCACGTGAAGAATCCTTGAACGATCTTTTAAAGATGTTCTAATTCTCCCAAAAATTCAGATACAAATTCTCATTCCTGGCAAACTCGGACTCGGAACAGAAACAGAGAAAAGTATCATTAGCGAAGCTACTTGATTACTCGGTACGTTAACAAAGAAAATGAAAAAATTACAGGCGACACGCAGTAGTAATTAATGGAACATTTCGCCATCATTCTGAATACAATCTACAATCGCAATGACGTCGTCAATAGGTACCTATACATACTTACACACAACTCCATTAGTGCTCGTATCACTGCGTTCTACCTAAATTACCTACATACCTAGTATTTGGAGTATTTATAAGAGAATGGACTGCTTGTTAATAGCCTAAAGAAATTGTAACCCCCGGTCTCCCAACCCTCGCACCTGACTAACCCGCATCAACTCTCACCCGCAATACCACATTCGTTCCGCATATACGAACGTCTGGCGTCATCACTTCTTTTGTTAAATGCCCTGCCAAAGGAAACAGCTACTCATTTTCTAAAATCGGAACAGAAAGGACGAGTGAGAAATGAAAAGGAAGATGAGATCCTCAAAGGTACGCATGGTACATACATATACACGTATACATGACGTATTTTATAATTAGATGAACTAATCGGAAAACGAGACTATAACACGTTGAATATTTTCGTGGAAAAAAAAAAAAAAACACAGACAATTAGAATGGTAATTGTAAAATGATACACAAACGGAAATGAGTAAGCTTTTTAGTTGGTAAGTTAATAATTTAGCGATCTGTCATTTTTCGGGTAGAGACAAACAATAAAAATAAAAAAAATAAGAAAAAGGAAACATTAGGTACAATAAAAAAACATAAATTACAAGAAAGAAAAAAGGATCACATTAAGATTTTATTTTGGTGCCTAGTTTTTTCTGGTAAAATTTTGATTTATCGAATGTCGCAGCTAATGATGCCAGGTCGCGGATCACGGTATCATTTTTGACTTTTTTATGAAGAAAGAGAGGACAGATGAAGGGGAAAAAAAAAAAGAGCGCGAAAAAAAAACCACTCTTCAGGTAAACTCTCTGTTATTCTTTTGTAGCCATTAAATCGAAATGTACGACTTCTGAAGAGATATTCCGAAAACCGAAATCGAAATTAAAACGGATATTATGTGAGAGGCGAATCGAATCTGCGCAGAGTTAGCCATTAAAAAAAAATCCTTTTAATTTACGGTAAAAGCGTAGCTAAAAAAGGAGTTTTCCTTTATTGGCTAATTTCAAAGCGACGACATAGGTACCATTTTTGTCGGCGAATAAAACAGATTGAAGTTAGCTTCTTTTATTGACGCGATTTCAAAATCTTTTAAGTCAGTTTATAGGGACGAGGGCAAAGGAAATGAGGAAACAGATGACGAATAATCTACATGAATGACATTCGGAAGGAAATAAATAAATATTAAGGTAACGTGTTTGAATCCCATGATTAAAAACGTTCGGAGTGAAATAAATATTAAGGTAACATGTTTGAATTCCATGATTAAAAACGTTCGGAGTGATTAGGTTCTGATTTCTTCAATTAAAATGATTGGAAAGACTAAAATTATAAAAGTGAAAAAGCTGAACAAGAGTTCCAGTAAAATCTTGCATGAATACCTTTCCCTCCTCTATCGCCAACAGAATCGTACATACTTTACAAGCAATATTTGAATAATTTGAATGGCAAGAAAAAACATAAATTAGACATAATTTACATTTTTCCATCCTTCGTTTTGATTCGCCAGGGAAGATTATTTCTCCAAGGAGATCTTAAGCGAATTATAGCCATTAAAGATCGGAAAATTCGAAAGTACATAGCTGGTAAAGTAGACCACCAAATCTACACCACATCGAACCAGTACAGACTAGCCAAAAAAACGTTACGGAAGAAGTCCAGTAAACGATTCCGTATCCAGTTCGAACTTCAAAGAGAATAAAATGTCTCCAGCAAAATTTGGAAACTGGAATTATTAGAGTGGGCGCTCGTTTTCTCAATCATGTAGACTTATTCGTCAATTTCGTATAATTTTATGGCAAAACTTCTCAATTGGTGCCCACTTCTATAGTTACAGTCTCCAGATTTTGCTGGAAAAATTTTAAGGGGCTTGTGTTTTTCTTTTTTGCGCCATTTCATTGGTTTGTTTTTCAAGTTGATTCGATTTTTTGAAAAAAATAAAAATAAAAATGTTTATTGATCCTTTCTCGTTTCATTCGCAGTACCCGATTCATTGAGCTGTGTTCCGATGAGCAGCAGCAGGTACATAAAAAGCGAAAAACCATATTTTAAATTGATTATCTAAATTTCCACATTTGAAATTCATTAATGAAATTCAATAACAGAACCCGACGTTAAATTATTCACTATGATTTAAAATTCAATAAGAAACATTTTTTATCCGTTGTGTTTAGCGTTTATCTAAAAATTTTATGATAGGCAGACTGCAGATCAAAAAAAACGTTCGTTCCCGGCGAATTTTTCATCGTTATCTGTTATCACATACTGTTGATGGATAAATTGAGACACTTAAATTTCTATTCAACGAATTTTCTTCGCACTTGAGATCTATCTAGATCGTTTTCTCGCATCCAAGAGTTCTATCCTGTGAATTTCTATAATACTTTAATGGTCTAATCATCCAGAGCAAGTTTACATACATTTCATACGTACATACGTACATACGTACATACATATAATTATTGCTTGTATTACTCACGTCATTATTATTTTTGCTACGAAAAAAACAATTTTTCACAGATAACTCAAAAATTATCAATTCTAGACCACTATGGGATCATCCCTAAGTGAAAAGTCAAGCTGAGTTGACATTGAAAAAAAAACAAAACCGTATAAATATTCGGATGGAACTGATGATCTCCTTTTTATAAGCTTTTATTCTACTTACTACTGCATTTTAAAATATACCAATACTGCAGCCAACCTTCGGCAACGAAATAATATTCATTTTCTTGTGAGTATATATGTAATGGTGGGCTGATTGTAGTAGTTCCATTCTTTACATATTACTTTGAGTTGTTTATATCTATATAATCGTATATATAGACATAATAACGCGCAAAACAGAGTAATTTCATTCCTTGAAAACGGATAGTAACTACCTACAGAAATGTTATAGGTATCAGCCCTCCATTACGTTTATACTCAAAGTTCATTTCACATGAAGCTAAAGCCAAAAAAATAAATAAAATCTTATCTTTTAAAAATGCGTTTTCAACGTTAAGTTTTTAAGCCGGTTAAAAATTATGGTTAGTTGAGACTAAAAGAATACTGACTTAAAATTTTGGAAGTGGCAGATTTCGTATAATGTGTTATGACTTATTTTTTTTCCTTGGGAATGTAAATCAAACAATTACTCGCAATGAATTTTGTAAAATATACATAATTGGTAAGATAGGTCACCAAGTCCAACAAAATCAAACGCACGCGGCATAATAGTGAGAAAAACTTTACGATAAAATCACATAGAAAGGGTTAAACATTTCCCTCGTTTACTTTTCGAGAAGATACGTTCAGGCCAGTTATAGACTTCGACTGCCGATCGTAAACGTGGAGGCTACCAGATTTCATAGAATGAGTTTCGATTGTTTGCCCTTATTTTGGAACGAAAAATATCAATCAAAACAACTACTGCTTGCAATGAACCGTAAAAAACAACAACAATCGAGAAAAACTTTCATAACAATGAGGAAAAGGTGTTTTATTCGTGTCAGCTAAACAAGATGGATAACCATAGGCTATCAATCCTCTTCACTGCCTGAGTAAGATTTTTCGTCTTTCTAGATACAAGTACTGCAGAAACTATTGAAATTATCGACTATCGATAGTTTACTCGAATTTATTATCCTTCAAAAACGAGAGTATTTTTTTAAAAATAATACAAGTGACGAAAAACACAACTCAAACCCAGCAGCAGGTAGCAGCCCCGTTAGAGAAGGTAGGTTTCCAAACAATATAAAGTAACGTACAAACGAAATACCCAGCTAAAAAGTTAATAATAGATCTGAGCTGATGATTATATTAAATGTTGCGACTGTAGACCAAAATTCACATAACTCGTTGAAACATACTAATTCTTTCAAAAATCGAAACAAAAATGGACTTTATGGAAGTACTGTCCGGCCGATTCGCATCAAAATTGGTAGCGTGTTACAACAAATTATAGTTGATCTTTGTTCCAAATTTCGTAGATTTGGCCAAAATAAAAACAAGAATAGCGGTACCGGAAGTCCCGTCTGGTCCATACGCACCAAAATCATTAGTTCAGGTCCTTGGCTAAGTACTGAATGTTCGCACCAATTTCGTGACTATCTGACACAAATTAGGAATCGTACCGCGGTAATAAGAAAATTGAATGTAGGTACGATATATACGTAGGTAATATGAATTTGGATTATTGGCGCCAAAATGAAACGAAAAATGTAACCAATCCAATCCCAGCCTTGGGGGATAACACCGGATCGAAATTAACAAACAGATGTTCACAGAAAACCTACTTAAAAACGAGCCAGAGGAAACGATCAACTACCACTCAGGTAGAGCATTTAGAATATTTATTAATTTTTTTCGAACATGTCTACACGTTCATCAGAATTCTTTCGAATTTCGTAATACTGCCTAAAGAAATACCTCAGAGACATGGTAGCTGGAGCCAAAAATATCTCATTTCGATAATTATATAGGTGAAATAAAACAAAAAATAAATAAAAGGTTTTCTTGTGGAACTGGTGGGTGTAAACTGCTTCTCTTTAGACAGTTTACTACATCAGCGATACAGACATTTATACCGAGCATTCAAACCAAATTTTTTTTTCTTCTATATTTTGGTAGAATGTAAGAAAGAGGGTGTCGCGAAATTCGCGTAATGAATTATTCAACGTATTCAAGCAAACAGAATAAAGTTTTAACGAGTCGCACCGACGTCTAGAATAACCTAATCTATGGGTTGTCTATAAATTCCGACATGAAATTTTGAAATTTAACAAAAAAAAACATAAAATGTGGTAGCGTCAAAGACACTACCGATGTTTCATGAGAATATCGTCTAGTGTATCCATATCCATATGCAATAAATAGACACCCAAAACCTCAACAGGGCGCCCCTTAAACCAATAACAATGCCCCCAAATTTCCAAGCTCAAAGCTATGACGTCATCAGCCCCTTCACAACTGCCCCTGAAATAATGCCCATCACCCTAAATTTCAACATATCCGAATCAATATGCAATAAATCTATTTATTCATTTATTATTTAGGTAGGTACCTATTTTTGAACTTAGAAACTATGGCAGGAGGATGTGCTGACGACGTCATAATTTTGCATTGGAAATTTCAACAGCTGGAAAGGATGATGAAATCATAATTTTGAACTTGGAAACTTTGTCGGGAGGAGGGGCTGATGACGTCATAATTATAGACTTGAAAAGTTTATCAGCAGGAATGGTTTGATGATGTGTTTTCCGTCACCTATTTCTGGAGGGCTTGATGACGTCATAATGTTTTGTCACATTTTCTTCATGAGGTATCCCTACCCATGTACCTTTCTTTCAAAGACGTTTTCCGTCAAAAAATTACGGTTATGTGAAAGAACACGATATTTTCAACTCAGAGAAGTCCAGAAAGTGGAATTCGTGAAAAATGAATTACCCGAGTACCAACAAAGTGATCATTTGCCGACAACTGCAGAACATAACCGAATACCAAGGGACAACTTTCGCACTTTTTCCATGCATCTTTTTTCCATTGTATACATTCTTCGGGCAACCAAATTTAGAGCACATAGTGTAGATACCGGAAATTTAATTTCGGTAAGAGGAAGACATGCTGCGAACCACCAGGAAATGTCTTTCGAGTTCGAGTTGGTGATAATGACGTCCGTATGGGGCCACTGACGAAACAAAGTGGACATACAGCTATTTGCGATGGCTTTTTCGCATTTACTTATCGCACGAGGTAAATATTTCGTTTCTTTTAGCCGGAATTTTGATATAAAACAAGAAAAAAACGGATGTCAGACGATCAGGTGTGCTTCGAGATATAATTATGATTTCCTTCTGTCTCAATAAACGCAAACTGTACACAGAATTAATTTTATTTACTGCCATGCTGCGAATTCTAAAAAATATTAATTAGCAGTTTTTTTTCAACTGTTTTTTTAATTCAAATTTTTCTCCAAAAAACATCCGACGACACTTTAAAGTCAACCATGCTCCGTCTTACGAGCGTAAATTTTCATCCTGCTATAAATAATTAGTTTTTATTACATTTTTCATACGTTAATTGAAAAAAAAAAAAAAAAATCTAACGAAAGGCTTCTACTAGAACAAGTAAAGGGCGATAAATCGGAAAATCGATTTTTTCGAGTACCTACTGATCACAGTTCTGTATCAGCTGATAAATTTTTTTTTGAAAGTGAGAAAATGTGATTAAGGAATGAGAGAGAAATAGATTCACGGAATAAAGGGTAAAAATATTGAGTTTTTAAAAACGACATTATTATATGTTGGTAAATAAATGATGAAGATAGAAATTTAATTTTCAATAAAGATAATTTTAGCCACTTATATAAGGGTAAAACGTTGCACGAAATGAAACCTAGCGCAGTCACTCAGCAATCGCAACCTTAGGATTACGAGTGTTAACCTGAAATATTACCTGAAATTGAAATGGCCGGAAAAAGTATAATAAAAGTGTATAATATATATAAAATTAATTGTTGCCTCTAATATTTAACACGTAAATTGAAACAAAAACGCTTTTTGAGTAAGTGAAAAAATTATTTAAAATAACTGATTAATAGATTATTTTGCATAAGAAAAATCGATAAATCAATTATTAAGAACGATAAATTTTCGCCCATCGCTTACAAATTATAGCTTTGTACAATATTTTGATGTTCCGTACAGTTTCTTTGAAATCAGGGACCCATTCCGATGAAATTCAAATTGTTAAGAATAGTTCTTCTAATTTTACAGAATCTGTACAGAATTTTACACTTTAAAGAAACCTACTACACTCCGTACTCCGATCTAAATATAAGAAAGACAAGGTGAGCCAAGCAAACCTCAGCCTATCTAGGGGAGAAAAACAACAAAATACGACATATTCTCCTATGGAAAATACATTGCTCAAATAACTACTGTGGCTGAATCAATCTTCTCCTTATTTCACTAAGGCTTCGGATATGACTTGAGCATTAACGTTTACACTCACGCTCATTATCAAATCTTTTTGATGCTGAGTGTGGAAGTTGAGTGTTTTCACCTGGTGATGCTCAAAGCTTAACGCTCATAGCGTGCTCTTGGTCCAAGTCACCACACTGTCCGTGTTGAGCCTGGTGTACATTATGACAGTCTTATCACGATAGTCGATGACACGCTGGTGAATCATCACCGTATAGTTGTCACTAGCATGAGAGTACTCGCACTCGAGGATTCTGGAAAAAAAAAAAGTGTACTGGCGATGGTTTTTTATCTGTCGGGCTCAGGTCGAGCTTTGTTCCAACAGTGAGATCATTGAAAAAACCCTCGATGAATGATCGCATAATGGCGCATGATTACACTTGATTTTAATCCAGTCTCCCTACTCACACTATCACACAAACGTGACAGCTAGCCACACAGTTATAGTGAGCACAAGGCTTTACAGGTGACGGAATGTCTATCTTATTTGGAACAGAGTATAGAGGCACAACGCTTGTTTGAGACGCTATATTCTGTACCAATTCTGTAAAATTAGGGGGACTATTTCTACAAATAAACGATCTTTATCGCATTAACTCCATTTAGTAATTTCAATTTAATTGGAATAGCTCCACAATCTTATGGAAATAAAGGACAATGCTACGCGAACAAATTTCTCGCCTTTACGTTTATTATAGCCATACCCAGCAACCTCATTGGTATTTTGGAGATAAATGGAGTGTAATAATGTACGTAACTTCTAAAAATACATAAAATAATCTATTTCTCAATCACGTTGAGCCATTGAAGTTCTTCAGTTTATTCTTCAGTCACTGAACAAACTTCATTCAGATTCAGCTTCAATTTTTAATCCCAATAAAGGAGAAGAGATTTTCCTTAGGTTTCTTTCGATTTTTTCCCAAATGACAGAAGTTCAGTTTAGCTTTGGGAAATGGAATTTTTTTCTCAAATTTCACATCTCTTATAATCTCACTGAAAAAGTTAGTAATTTAATAACAGGAATACAGGACTTCTTCTGTTCCCAGAAACTGAGGCTTGAAGTTATTTCGTTCCAAATTTTTTTCAACTTCAGCGCAACGAGAATTAAAACAACCGACGAACGATTCATTTTCTGCGACAACTCTATTTTCGAAGAATCAAATTAAAATTGTAAAGGGAACATATTATCCTTTATCGGAAATTTCGTTCTAGGCAGGTTTACATGTAGAAATTAAGATAGCCTATCTTAACAACGTAATATACTGCGGACAGAGGCATTTGATACACTTCGATCTAATAATCGAATATAATTTCTGATATGAATGACTGATTTTTCAGCGAATTTACAAGAACTGAAGCATGTCTCGGCATACGGTACTCGCTGGGTTTGATAAAGCAGCTAAACAAAAAAAAAAAAAAAAGATTACTATTCTGAATGAATATTTGACAGACGACAGTTTTTTTTTCTTTTTCCGATTAAGTTGAATGCGAATTATCATTTCATCTTTTCCGAGTAAGCATTATTCCATATTTCGAACAGTTCGTATAAAAACTCGCGCGTAAAATAATGCCTTTTGTGACTCTCCAACTCTTCGGACGTTGTTTCACGTTAGAGGGATTTGATACAAGAACATTGCTAGCAATGCTAAATTCCAAATAAATCGAGTTAAACTATCAACACTCCTCCACTACTGCGTGTTTCGTGATTAATAATTTGATTAAATTTTTGCATTAATAGAAAAGAAAGAAGCTCAATTTGACACTCGATGTTAGTCCCAGGCACGAGATCAAATTCGTTTTATTTTTTGTAAGCTCATTCCACCACATTCAACATCAAAAGTATCGACAAACGTCTACGAAAATATATCACAAGTTGTGCGGATTAATCTGTTATTAGTTGTGTATTTTTTAGAAGTCGACTAATTTCGAGCAATCATCACAGATGAGCCGAATTGCGAGTATGATAAAGCATCCGTCGAACTAATTAACGAGGTTTTCCACTGAAAAAACGATCATTGACAAGATATCGTAGTAAAATATAGTTTACTATAGAGACAAGGAGAAAAAAAAAAACAAAAACGGAATTCAGGTACCTCGAGCAGAAGGCGAGTAAACACAATCGTTTGTCAAGTCAGAATAACTTTTCCAGGTTATGGAGATATCGAAAAGGTGAATCATGATAACTCTGGGATAGAAATATGAAACGACATATTTATAATACAAAAACATCGGAAAAATTAAAATGCTGTGATAACTATAGTAGGAATTTGACGCAACAGAAAAAAAAAATCGAACACACGATTTTGATGCAATAGAAAAAAGTTAAAAATTCTGCAATGTCCTACATTCAAGATTATCGACTAATTTCTGGATTTAGCCAAACAAAAAAAAATTAAACTAAAATACACAACATAAATGAAATGGTAACTTCTGATTAAGGAGCCAACTTTCAACTAATTTCCCAAGGCCATAAATTATGATGAAACAAAAAAAAAAAAAAAAATTGAGGAAAATATTTAAAATTTGAAATGATACAAAGATGAATATCAGAGGAAATTAAAACAATAACATAGAAAAGTGAGAAGAAAAAAAATTCAAGGATAGAGCTGTTTTTATTATACACTTGTATCTAACTCAGTACAGTTGTTCCATGCTGTGTTCCCTGAACGTTAAGTGAAGATAGAAATTTGACTTTATAATACATATATTTATTATGGACTGAGCTTACTACTCGTGGTACGGGCACTACAGTGGGAGGCTACGTCATAATAAGTATCACTGGTAAAAGGTGACTCTTTATTACAGAAAGTGCAGCAACTTTATTGTTAATTGAATTCTAAAAATTTTACATTTTGGTTCGACTACTTCATTTTTTAGTTGTTTGAGATTTTTGAAGAGTGAATATTGTAAAAAATCATCGATAAAAAGCACAATGGAAGGACTTTATTTCAATGATACTCATAACATATAATATTATATATGTATATGGATATCTTACCTTTAAATTAATTTCACTAAGCTCAGTCCATAATATATAGTCCAAGAAATTGAATTTATACTTTTTATGATAACTGGATGGCCTACTCACTGGAGAACAAGAATATAGTACGGCAAACAACTGTGTGAGTGCGATAGCTTTCACACATAACACAATGTTTTACACATTATACCAAATAAAAGCGTATCATTAAAAATTCATTTTTATCAAACTTATTTTAGAATTCATTGAGAACCAAAGTAAGAAATGGAATATGATTACTGGGTAGGCAAAAGTTTCATCACTGCGACCTACCTAAAGTACTACAATTGAATTACTCAAATAGATATAGAAAATCACAAAATGATAAGTTCCTTCAAAGTTGATGAGAGAATAATATAAATCACGAGCAGGAAATGCGCTTGTACCCAAAAAGGGTGTAATAAGTAAAACTTCTGTTTCATAATTTTGAATCGCCTAAAACTCATTTTCACGGTCACTTCAACTTCCTTTTACTTGAATCCGACTTTAAAATGACTTCTCACACAATTTCGTTTTCAAAAAAATATAATATTCGCTTATGAGGTTTCTAAAATTCTCATATTCCAATACAATGTTATCGGATTAGTCAGTTTGAAATTGTGTAGTAAGTCGTTTCAAAGTGAGGTTCATGTGGAGGGAGATTGAAATGAGGTTCGTGAACACGGGCGTAACTCTCGACACATTACAGAGACCAACAGCCATATTCACAAACGTCACTTCGATCTCTCTTCACCTAAAATTAACTTTAAAACGACTTACTATAGAATCTGGCATCGAAGAATGTTGCAACATTGTATTTTCAAGAGAGAAACCTCGAAAGAGGATACAATGTTACCACATTATTGAATTTAGAATTGTACGAGAAGTTGTTTCAATGTGAGATGTAAGGGAAGGTTAAAGTGATATTCGCGAATATAGGCGTTATTTTCCAACTAACCCAAGAAATTCTGAGCTGTAACATCATTATTCGGGTATTCCACAAACGTATTTCCTACATGTTTCTATGAAAGAGAGAAAGGAGATATCAACTTTTGACAAAACAAGGATCAGATTTTCAAGGATTAGGAATGCTTTAACACTGGACTTATAAACGAAATGATAACACACACATCCAAACGCCTCAGCAACGGATTTCTGTTGAAACTGACCAAATAATTGGAGACGCCAGACTGGAAATGTTAAAAAACGAACAACAAAATTTCACAAGTTCGGATGAATTTCACAAGTTGAGGAGCAAGTGTGCTGCCCCTGCGTCTTCCCGAAGGTGTCTCTCAACACGATGAAGAATTTTAAAATAGTTATACCTACAGCGCGGAATATGAGACATACAAAGAGAAATTTTAATGCGGCATCTTCTTTTCTTCCGTACCTACGTACGCAGGCAAATACGTAGTAAATCGGTGCATAAGTGCATTATTATTCTGCTGTGGATATCGTAGAGAGGCTGCAGCGTACTACATCTCATTTAAATATACGTATCTTCTGTAATGTTTCACTCGTATGAAAATAAAAATGGGGAAGGGGGCGGGTAGAGGAAAAAGAAAAAAGGCAACAACCGTAAATACGATCACATCTTGCACGTTGCACGCTCGTCATCTCAAAAAAAAAAAAAAAAAAAACTGAACGCTTAAGATAATCCTATAGTCAAGGTAAACGAGTAAAAAAAAAAAAAAAAAAAAAAGAAATATACAGAGTATGTATATTATAGAGAGCTAGACAAGAGTCAATAGCAGAGCAAGAGAGCCTGTATAAAAAGATGCAGGTACAAAATTCGTGTTAGGAGTGCGCGCGGTTAACCCAAGTAGTTCGAAAACTGGAATAGACAGGCAAAAAAAAAAAGCGCATTTTTTCTCCTCCAAATTAATTTCCCACAACACACACACACACACACACACACACACACACACAAACACGCACGCACGCACACAAAAGTACTCTTGTATAACGTGTACAGCCCACATACTATAGCCGATATAAATATATAATATGTATAGAACAACTGCACCATTGGATTATATGGCTACCAAAGAAAGGGCATAGAGGAAAATTTTTGCACCATTTATATACGTTACAAATAGAAGATGACGACGACGACGACAAATTGATATTTCTCGTTATTCGTCGAACTCATTTGCTGAAAATGTAACTCCAAAAGCCTTTTTTCTTTATTTTTTACCCTCCCCTCATCTACACACTCAACAACGAAGAGACGATAAAAGCGAGAAAAGCCACCATTACACACATCCTTTGCACATCCGATGTACCCTCTTGGTCGCCTTCCATATTTGTTAGATTTTTCTTCTATCACCAATAACCTCGCGCGCGCGCGCGTGTGCGTGTGTGCGCACTACACACAAGTATTATTAAAACTCTTTACACTCCTTACATAAGGTCTGTTCCACAAATTGTGAGCGAACAAATGGCAAAATACTCTTTCTCTCTCTCTCTCTCTCTCTCTCTCTCTCTCTCTCTCTCTCCCGACACTGAACCGAAAAACTACGAAATAATTGACGTTCGATTTTCTCCTTACCACGAAGAAGGGGGGTCGGCTAGCTCTCACCCGCGTGTTTCTTCCCTTTATTTTTGACTTTTTTTTTTTTTTTTTTCACCCTTACTTCGGTATTTCATAATATTTAATTACGTTATCATCGTTTCACTCGTATACTCACTCGTTCTTTATTTAACTAAATAATTTTCATCGGAATTATCGCATCGCGATGTGATTTACTCCCAATTGAATTTCACAGCCAAGTCGTAATAGCGTTGCAAATTTTCCCAACTGGCAGCAGCCTGGCGTTAAAATGATGACAATAACCTTCGAAATTTCACTGTTTTGCGCGAAACGTTTCGAAAAGAATCGACAAAACTCGAGTCTCGAATGCGATGTGTTACACGGTACTATTCTATCCGCCAAGAACAAGTCGAATTTTTTTCAACGAAACATATTTAAAAGAATCATCTATCTAAATCGTATATAATATTACTTTACACTGATTCACTGGTCAATGATTTGATATTCGCTTATTTACAGATAATTAAGACCGAAAAAAAAAAAAAAAAAAAAAGGAAGAAAAACAGGTTATTGCTCACTGCATCACCTCAAAAATATGGCCAAATTTCAAATCTAACTCATAGGCATAGCTACTGGGGGAGGGGCTCGGTAGGCTATAGTCCCCCACGAGTAAAAGCCCGTATTTCTGCAGAAAAAATTTATCCTTTTGGCAACTACAAACGTATATATGTACGAGAAAAAATGCTCATGTGTACTATGGCATTATGGACGAAGGTATTGGTAGCATGAAAAAAAGATTTTCATCAGAAAGCATGAAAATGGCCACAGAAATTGATGATTTATTTTCAGCGAATTATGAAAATTCTAAAATGTTCATAGATTTCTGCAATTTACGCGTGAATATAAACGACACAATTTTAAAATCAAATGTTGTTCGTAAGAATTTACACTAAAGTCGCTCACAGAAGGTAAATACTGAAACGACTGAACGAGAAATCTGAAGACCTTTCCTAATTTGATAAAATCATTATTTACTGCCCTGAGTAATTTTTGCGAGCTCAGCTACGTGCGAACGAAGCTTCTCAGCAATGGGGAGGAGGATTCGAACTTGGCTCCATACAGCAATGACACAAATTAGATTCACACACCTCTAAATTTTACACAGTGAAAATGAATTTGTTCGAAATAATGTTACAACTCGCGATAAAATTTTTGATAGTTTTGTGGATGTCGGAAAAATAAAATTTTCACTTAAATTGTGATTTTTGTTTTTTACATTCATCGAATAATTTTTTTTTTAAATAAAAATTTTTAGGTTACTTTATTTTATTGAAATATATTTTTTAATATTACTTAATACTACAGTTTTAAGGTACACCCATACCGACGAATCACTAGTATTTTTTCAGGAAAAAAAAAGAAGAGAAAATTGTGAAATTATGTACTCCAGAAATTTATCCCCCCTCCAGAAATTGGGACCTAGCTATGCTTATGATCTTATTTCAAGTTAAATACATATAGGGCCCAAAACTCGAAAGTCAATAGAATGAAAATTACGTTCATGCAAAATTCTACGATCCGGTTTATTTCAGTTATGTGCAGATAGTGCCACAGATCTCTCGAATGAAAAGCACATTTTCAGAGTTCAATTTCAATACGATTTCCACGCCTTTTATACAGTACAAGGGATGGTACAGTCGATGTGAACGAAAAAATATGGATTTAAGTCATAATTTTGTGGAGTAACCGTTAATCTTAACTAAAAGCAAGGGATGAATAGGTCATGTCTCTCCCTCGGAGACACGCTGTTTCAATTTTCATCAAATTCCCTTATAGTCGAAACAAAAAAACGAATACCATAGAGAAGTAACATTGTTCATCCCAGAGTAGAACATGATTTTTCTTAATTTCTAAGATGAAAACATTTTTTATTCGATTTTTGGTTTTTCAAAATCACCACTTAAACGAACCGGCTTGAGGGGAATGTCTTACATAGATAGTGCCATATGGCTGAATTGTATCGAGAAGGAACTGCTTTTCTACAAGCACCGACTTGTTTGTTTGGCTGTTGTTATTGTTTTTTTTTGAGGGGGGCAACCACCCAATAAATTTTCAGGTATAAGTACGTGTTTTTATACCTCACTGATAGTATACATGCTGCGGTCAGTATAAGGTACCGCCTCACCTTTGAACCCCGTGTAGGTAGCACCTACCTACAAGCAGTTTCCAGCTTCAAGTACGCATCGAGCATAATTATATGACACCTACGTAATAAAATTTAACGATCGTACGTATCACACAAACCAATCCTCTCACTCACTAATTTGATCGAATTCAAGGAATGATTGAAACATTTAAATTTGAAGTTATCGATTCGTAAAAATGATTTAAAGAAAATATATCTCGATGGTGTTGATCAAGAAAGTTGACCTCAACTAGTGTGATAATTTTTGACTCGGAAATTTATGGATGGAATTGTAGTTGAACAAACAAAAGAATTTATGCGATCAAAGAAAAAGTGAGAATTATATCGTTTATTAGATATTAATGTTATTATTCTGTAGATAATAAAGTTCAATAAACCAATTTCGTTGCACATTACTTCCTGCCGGATGATTACTCTGCCTTCATCAACTGGTTTACGAAACTTTTTCTCCTAATTTTCCATTGTTAAAAGGCTACCTATACCTATTAAACAATAACGCGCACGTTTTTATTACAGCGTATTATTCTTCCTTAAGTATATGAAGGATAAAGGTTTTATATCAGCTTAGACTCGGAACAGTAAAATTGTAAATTTTTCCACAGCATTTAAAAAAAAAAAAAAACAAAGAAAGTTACAATTTTCCATTTACACCAAAATTTATTTTCATTTTTTTTTTTTTTTTTTTTCAAGAAGAAATATCACTTTTTCTCGCAACATTAATGTCCAACTTGGAAAATTTCTCAACAATTTGTTTACATTTTACACGGCCGTCTTACTTAGACAAGAAATGCCAAACTTTTTTTTTTATTGTTCCCGCTACCATTAACGAATACTATACCAGTACCTATATTTCGAGTGAAAAAAATCTGGCCCTTAATAATGGGCCTGGCTTCTCAACATATAGGCTGTGCTCGATAAATAAATAATAACATACCTCGACGGGCACAAATTAACGCGAAGAACCTTTTTCATTGGTTCTGAAAGTACTTAGACGAGAAATATGCGTTCATTACGCGTTAATAATAGTCTACGCCATTTCTCCAGACTTAAGAACTAATTTCCCAGAAAGATGAATCGGAATCTAACGCTGCTTAGCTGTTAACTATACATAGGCGTTTCAATTACATTGGAACGAAGACAGAAGGTCGACAGAACGCTGTAAGAAAGTTTGTCAAAAGGAACGAGTATTTTCGATAGATAACGAAGTAAGTAGCTAACAAGACTTCCAAAAAACTAAGGAAGTTATTGATGGGAACATACAACGAATCTACATTCTAAATTGACGTTCCTTTTTCTAAAAGGTGAATGCAATTGGCACCAATTTTCGTGCAAGTTTTGGTGTAAATTTTCAAGAGGGAAGGAAAGAAGTAAGAAAAATTCGTTAGTTTGCGTTTGTATCAGTATTTAATTAATGAACTCAATAAACGCACACTAACGATAAAAAAAAAAAAATAATAATTTGGCTTCCACAGTGTTACCAGCTGCAAAAATAAGAATGTGTACCATATTAAATGATTTAGTCCTCTTTCTTATAGGCACTGAAGCACGCTTTTCTTTTGTCACATTAGAGCGTCTATCCTATTTTACAGATTTTCACAAAATTTTAACCTCATGTAGGTATTCTTAGATGGTTTCTGCCAAGTTTTGTTTCAGAAGCTCCATTCTGAGAGCTGTTATCGAGTTTGAAAATTTAAATTCGGAACCGATTATTTTCAAAGATAGTTCTCAATTCCACTTGATGGTTTTTGTGGCAGTGTTAGTTTTGAGAAGTGCAAACTTCTCAAAAAACTGGGAGCTGTTCTCACCAGTGTTGGAATCTTTGAGCCTTGGCAATCTTTACAGTAAATAATGTAAATAATGTATCAACTGTAAAGAATGCTAAAGAATTGTCAAGAATGTAAAGAATAGAGATTTTTATTATATTATTTATTTACCGATTTCTTCTTAGTTACGACTTTCAATTGATTAGCTAATTTACTACTGCTGATTCTGAATGCTGATAGTGGCTATTTTTACATTTGCGTCAACTTTTTTGCCGATATGGTTCTAATAAAATTTTGAATAAAATTTATTTTATAATAAATTTGAAAGTGAAACTTCAAGACATGTACAAATATTACCACTGGCTAAGTTGGCCGAAAAATTCGACAAATTTACGAGGAACTTCAATTTACCACCATGTTTTCAAATGGTAAGTGGAAGATGGTGTGTGGTATTTGAGGAAATATGCTGACTAACGTTGCCACTGAACGATTAAAATTTCATAGGTATAAAAATTTATCCTACATACCTACGATAAAAACTACCTATTCTGTAGACTTATCAATGTTAAGTATGAGATTTATATGAAGAATAAAATCACGGACAACTACTCTAACAATTTATATTGTAGAATACGTGGTAAACCTAAAAATACTGTCAAGAAAACCCTTTTTAGGTTCGATTTCGATCAGATTTGCAAACAATTAATGGCGATGACAATGTGGAAACTGAAAACGAAATTCAAGTAGACGATCCTGGAATTCTTGGATCTCTGAATTTAAAAGAAAATGAGCCAGTGTTTGGTCAGAATTTTAACGTAGTTCTTAGAGATCTAAATAGTTCTCTATTCTCGACTATACAAGTAAAAAAAAACTAAGAAATAATAATTGAAAAATTGAATAAAATCATGATTTAACTGTACGTTGCAGCATTATTAGATTACGTCACCATGTTTTGCATTAATTTAAACTTGCTCGTCTTTGCAGAATCTGTTAGGACCTGAAAATTGTGATTCAAATGCTTCCACTTTCACAGCGTCAGTGGCGCCGATAGAATTGAATATTGAAGTTACAACGAATTCGAATGGAAATGACAGGGGTGTAATTAGTTCGCAATCTTCACTGTCTTTGTACTCATTAACTATAATTTGTCCTTTTGTACATCATCTAGTTCTTCTATATCTTCCTATTCATTGTATTCAACAAACCAGAATAGCACTTCATCTGGTGTAGGCCACTCATCAAACTTTAAAGCCAATGGTCGCATAAAATCAAAGTCAACGGCACTCTTTGTTGATATGATGTCGCTAATAGATATTGGTAACATTACTGAAAAGCTCGGTTTTTTTTAACGGATGCAATATACCCTTTAGTGAGGTCGAGTCGGATCACTTCAAAAATTTTATTCAAGCCATCCGTTGAGCTTTTGCTAAACATGTACCAAATAGGAAAGTGTTATCGGACACTCAACTTGATGAAGCCCATGAAAAAATATTAGATGATATGAAATCGAATGGCTCTGTAAATTTAACAGATTCTATTTTATTAATCGATGGTTGGAAGAATTCGAACAGCAACAAGAAAACAGATGTGTCTCTCATCCATAATGTCTGAGGTTCTCATCGATTTGTCAACACTTGAGATAATAGCGGTGCATCCGAATCGGGTAAAAAATTGACGGAAATTGTTGAAGAATCTGTTAAAACTGCTGGAGAAATGAATAATTCGAAACTACTCGCTGTTGTTTTAGATAATGCGAGCAATATGGTGAAGATGGAGAAAAACGTCGAACTTCGGCACAGCAACTGCTATTCTCACACTGGCACTCCACTAGCAAAAGAGGCTACCTATAAAAAAATGAATGATAAAGTTGTGAAGATTCTAAAAGAATTTAAAAAAACTGACACTGAAACAGCATTGCTTAAAGTCGGAGGAGTAAGCACAAAACTGCCAGCTGAAGTCCGTTGGAATACTTATCGCGATAGCTACTAAAATTTGAAGTGAAATTTATCACTGATGAAACGATTGGCATGTAACGACGATTCCAAATATAATGCGAGTAGAAATGTTCGGAATCACGATTTTGAAAATCATAGTTTTTTAATCCGATATGCTCTCTCATCAATATTTGTCACAATTCAGAAACACATATTGCAAATGCAGTTGTCTATGGTTAAACTTGGAGATGCCCGAAGATTCTCCCGCGCATACGTTTGAAATTGAAAAAGGTCGAAAAATGGCATTAAATGTTTATGCTTCAACAGCGTATTCTTTGCACCCAAAATATGCTCATGTGGCTTAAATTTGTTTAAATCCGGAGCAAAAAATACAAATTCAAAAATTTCTTATGGAAAATCTTACAGTTCAAGGCTCGACAGAATTAACAAATTTTAAAGAAGGAAAAGGTTTCGTTGGTGCCTACTTTGAAAAACAAAGGTGTTGAAGATGGTCGAGTATACCGGAGTAACGCGAAACACTTTCTTTACGTTATCAACACTGGTAATCACGTTCGAAAGTTTTCACCAAAAGTTGTAGTTTTGAACAAGTTCTGTTGAATGATAGTTACTTACAACTGCTCGTATAATATATTTCAAAGGTGGTGTAAAAGATAATAGCGGCGAACGTATACAAGAAGATTTGAGAGAATATCTTCATAAAATAATGTAGATACGCTTCGTATAAAAAACGCTTCATTGAGAAAATTGGCAACAGGTAAAATTCTACTTAGAAATGAAAACAAATTATTTTTAAAAATTTACTAAAAACTGAAGAATTCACGTTCTAACCGCCTCATTTTTAATATTGATGGAGTGAACCATGAGAATTTCACAGAACTTTGTGATAAAATTTTCAACTTTTCTTCAACCGACGATAAAATGGCTGGTTTTTAGGAAACTATTAGCCCACATACATTCGAATGCCATGTCTAGGGCAACATTTAATCTACAACGTACAAACTAAATTCGAAGTGAAAAGCTTACTATAGAAAAATTAGGAATGGGATTAACATTATATTAATATAGCGAGAAAAATTTCAAAGCAAGTCGTCTTAGGTAAGGAACTGCCAAATGGATTCGATTTGTGATATCGATAATGAGGAAGTCAAATCGCTTCAAAATTTTCAACGTATGATCTTACAAATAATTCATTAAATAGGTTCCACAATATTTTAAAGAGAACGAATTCAAACCGCGAGAACGATAAGTTGAATGATGTGAATAAAGTAAAAGACTGAAATTTTATAATCGAGAAGCCGAAGATTAGCTATCCTTTTTCAAATGGAAAAAAACACAAATAAATATATAATAAAAGAAAAAACTTCATGGAAAAATTTTTTGGTATAGACTACAAAGAAGATAGACAAAATTGAATTTTTATTTTTCGAATTTCGCTAAATTTGAAGTTGCTTACAAAAGGAAAATCGTTCAACTTTTTACAATAAGTTTAAAGTAGTAGGTGATCAGAGTATTACCGCAAAAAATAAATATCAAAATATGTTTTTCACTAAATTCGAAAATCATAAATGGTCGAACTTTGGAAACACAAGTATCACAGTTTTTTGAAAATAATAAATTTCAACAACGACACTACAGATTTAAATTTTTTCGATTGCGTCGATGAAATCGTCCGCCAAAAATTGAAATATTCGGTACAGCTTACTTTGAGGAAATTATTTTAAAAAAAACTATGGCGCAGAAATACTTCGATAGAAAACAGTTCGTCAATTTTCATCAATAATTCAAAAATAAAACCAGAATTCCATGTTTCTTTTAAAGAAATTTCAAAAAACTGTCCCTAGTTATCGATATCTGATAAACGCATCCACTAATTGATAATTCATTGCTAGGTTTAGGTGAAAAATTACGAAAATCCATCGATAGTAATCGACACCATCAACAAAAATATAGATCTATCGATGTTTTATTGATGGAAATTGATTTACCAGGAATTTTTTGTTTTCCCGTTTTCTCGGAAACTACTAATCCAATGGGCACTGAACTTTCACCAGACCAGATTCTATATAAGGAATATATTTCTTGAAAATTTCATCCTTATCCTTTTTTGTAGTTTTTTCAACACCGTGAACACAAAATTTTTTCCAGCCATCTTTCGAACTAACAGGCACCAAACTTCTATCAGACTCGCACCGAGATTAGGACAATCTATCGAGAAAATTTTGGCCCAACCCTTTTGTCGTTTTCTCAAAATCCTGAAAAAAAAAAAACAATTTTCCAAGAATTTTTTGTTTTCCAATTTTCTACGGAAACTACTGAACCGACAGACATCAAACTTCATTCAGACCTGCTCCTATATGAGAACTATCACTCGAAAATATTTCAGCCCTATTCGTTTTATAGTTTTTTCAAAACCGTTTGGACGATACATACATAAATACGCACTTACAAATATTACTTTTATATGAAAAAATTTAGTCAAAACGGCATAATGGTGTCAATCGTTTCCTTTACTCGAGAAACGGATAATTTTCATCATCCTCATCACTAATCTTTCATTAAGGTCAATTTTAATACCCCATTTGCAAGCGAACTGAGTGAAAATGAAAAAACAAACACAAAACACGAATGGTTGTATTATTAACAAAAAATTCCGAAGTTTCTATATTCTACTAAGTGGTCCACTTAAGCGAATTTTTTCCAGGTAAAAGTGACTGACAAAATTTTTCTACCCATAAAAAAAAAAAAAGCGAAAAAAAATGGAGGTAAATGGACGAAACCACCGAACTCTCAAGAAGTAAAATATCGAATTTCTACAAATTATATTTGCATTTCGAAGTTTCGACTACGGCCTAAAATGACACTTCAAAAATCAAAAATTTTTCATCAACTTTCCTCATCTAAATTAGCGTTAAAATTATTAAGATGAGTCACCTGATCGAAAACAACCACATCGATTTTCTGTTCTACATTCCACGGACATCACATCATCAAACTGACAATCGCCAACGAATCGAAATTAAAATTGATGCAAAAATAAATCGGTATACTTATTTACATTTTATTTGAGTAAAATAAGGATTTGCATATTTTGGGTTTTTTTGATCCGTTCAATTAGGATTCGTTCCATCACTTTATCTGAAGTGTTATTCTCAATTGGAAATACCGTTCATTTTTAAACGAAATTTAAATTTTATCATTAAACATTGATTGACCAGAATAACCATACGAGTTTGATGGCGAACTTGACTGCGAGGAGAAGCTCGGTAGCGTTTCCCCCTCCCAAAATAATTATGGGGTTCTTTTGACATTGTGTCGCAAAAAAATTACAGACTGCCTGAATTATTGCGTTTTAACGTCGAACTGATTTTCATTTAAATATAAGTTTTGCATTTCCGTCAATTTTTTTTTTTTTTTTTGAAGGGGGGTGAGGTTCTTTACTCGACCATTTCTAGACTGTATGGCCACTCACGCATAACTCAACGTAAAATTTTTCTCAGTTCGTCTATTTGTTATTTTGAAGGTATCCTCGAGGTGTAAGAGAGTCGTGTTTAGATTGTCTAAATAAAAATGAACAGAGAAAAAACTCCCACCTTCCACTATCTACTAAGCATAATTATATGACAAATAAGAAGGATGTTTACATCGACTGAGTGATCGAAAATAAGTCAAAAACTCCAAAGTTGTACACAGTAATAATTACGTTTTGGCGATAAACACGGTTGAAATAACAATTTTATTGCAAATGAAAAAATGACGTTACAATTAAAAAAAAATTTTTTCTTTTTTTTTTCAACTACCTTACCCATACCTGCTAAAATTGATGTACTTTCAATTTCATAGTTGTGTACTCTAGAAGCTCGAATTTCACACGAATTAAGCAATGAAAAATTTCAATTTACTCAATCACTCGGAAAACGGAATTTCATTGATATATTTCATAAATAAAATTTACATTTTCATTTAACACTACCTTCACTAGGATGTCTGGCTTCGGTATCTGAAGAGAATCGTATTTTAATTCGTCATTAACGACGCACTTCAAAAGGGAGCGAGGCGGGGATTATGGAAATACTACAACAAATAAGGTCAATTACCTTAATTGGGCTGGACTGATCTAAACTACAGCCAGCAAACAAACATCTCCTTCTATCTTAGTAGGCAGAAAAAAGAGAAATGCTCGCCTTCGTACTTTCGTACACAATCGTCAGCCAGATACTCTTTCTCTCTCACTCCCACCTTCTCAACAACCCGTGTCTTCACCATACACTCATCATACAAGATACATTCGACGTGCCGCGCATGCAGGAGTTCGGTTACATCCGCAAGAAACCTTCGAATCTTCACCACCCTCACACCAAGGCCACCACAGCACAGAACCGAACTCTAAAAGCTCCGACACAAAAGCACCGTAAGTAGGACGACCACAGGTCCGAAAGTAGTAAATGTGTCTCTTTCTTACCTCTTAGGGAATAACAAAACTATTCGCGTACATCACACAAAATACGTCCGGCCGTTAGCGTTGTAAATGGGATCCGGAATACTGCTGTAGACGTGGTGCAGAACCTTATTGTGCCTCTGCTGGTAGTCGATGGTCATATAGCTGTGCTGGTTGGCCAGGTCGTCGTCCTCGTCGGTGGTGGTTCGCTGCGACGACTCCTCCGATACGCACGACGACTGCGTCGGCACCGACGACTGCGTTAGCGACGCGGCCGGCGACATTTTATACCAGGTGTCCAGCGAGGTGGGCGCCGTCGTATATCGGGCGCTGCTGCCGCCGATGCCCTTGCCATCGCAGTGCATCTTCTTCGAGTCGGCGCCACCGCTTCCGCTGCCGCCGCCGATCGTCTGCTTGCGCCGGATATCCGGCATCAGGTACCGTAACTTCTCCCAGAAACGTTTCTCGCCCCACGACAACACGTGGCACGACTTGAGCAACGACTGCAGCTCCGGACTGAGCACGCAGTTGCTCGACGTCAGTATGGAGATGATTTTGCGTCCGCCGCAGCCGTTGCGCTCCAGACACGTTTGCAGGGCTGCCTTGAACACCGGCCTCTCCCACTCGTTCTGCAGAAAGCTCAGCGACAGCACCAGAATGATGCGCTTGGACGCGTCGGACGCACCCAGCAGGCTGTCCGTCAGGTAGGCCGGACTCATGACGTGCATGTCGCGATAGTGCAGGCACAGCGAGTAGCCTAACCTTTCGAGGCTGGCCGAAATCACCTGGCTGACGAACTCCTCGTCTTTGAGGCTGTACACCATGTAGGCGTCGAACAGCCGGTCGCAGTCCTCGTCGAACGACGAACCGGTCAGAATGCGCACGCCGTAGCGACTGTGCAGCCACAGCTTTATGTCGTTCTTGAAGATGAAGGCGAGCGTGCTGATGAGGAAGACGATGATGAATAGCACCAGACTGGCGGCCATAAACGGCACGTAATCCGAGCTGAGCACCGACGAACTGCTGTAGTAGGTGTCCCGGTTGTTGGCACTGGCACCAAAGCCAACACCGCCGCCACCGCCGCTGCCACCACCACCACCATCGCTGCCTTTGCCTTCAGCACACAACTTTAAAGCCGCACCCACCGACTGTTCGGTGTCGGCGCACTGAACGCTCTCCAGCTGCGCCAGACTATCCTCCTTCAGCCACTGCACCAGCTCGAGAACATTATCACAGGCACACGTCCACGCATTACCAGCCAGCGAGACAGTCGCCAGACCCTGGCCGTACGATTTGACGTGCTTGAGCGCCGCAAAACTGTCTATTCTATTCTGCTCGAGGTGCAGAACTTCCAGATGCTTGAGTGGCTCGAACACGCCTTCCGACACCGCCTTGATGCGATTATTCTCCAGGTACAGCTCGGTCAGCTTGTCCAGCTCCTTGAATTCGTAACCCTCAAGCGCATCCAACTCGTTGTTCTCCAGATGCAGCACCTTCAGCTCATCGACACCGTTGAATGTTTTGTTGCGAATGGTGGCCACCCTGCTGTCATTGAGGTAGAGCACCTGCAGCTTCTTCTTTCCAATGAACACGTGGCTGTCCAACTTGACCAGCTCGTTGCCATCCAGGTAGATTTCGGTTGCGTCCATCGGTATGCGGTCGGGCACATGCGCGTAGCCGGCGCTGGAGCAGTCGACGACGTTCGAAGTCCACAGGTGGTCGTGGTAGCACGAGCAGTTGCTCGGACAGGTCATTTCGCAGTCACATGCGTCGTACTCACAGCACTCACACACCGGAAAGCAGTGTGACTCATATGGGCAGAGGAACTGCGACGGCCGCAGGTCCATCAGCAGTTTGGCGCCCGGCCCACGTCCGTAGATCACGTCGCATGCCGCCGAATCAATGTCCATGACCTTTGGGTATGACCGGTGCTGGCTGAACGCATTGATGCGCTGCAGCCACTCCATGGTGCAGTCGCACACGAACGGATTCTCACCGATGTAGAAGTGCGGCAGGTCGCGGTCTTCGGCAACCGGGTCAAGCCGCAGTGCCGCCATGTCAATGGTGCGTATCTGGTTGCCAAACAGCACGACGCGGCTCAGGTTTGCCTTGCGTAGGAACGTGTGCATCTTTACCTTGCGTATCTGGTTGTTATTGAGGAACAGACTCTCGACACTGTCTGGTATCGAGGTGTCGCTGATCTCCGTCAGCCGGTTGAAACTCACATCCAGCATTTTGATCTGCAGCGAGTCGCGTTTTTCAAAAAAGTTGCCCAAATCATTGATGCGGTTGCGGTGCATGTCCAGCCACTCGAGGCTGGGTGGTATAAATGAGTAGTCGAACCACTGGATCGCGTTGTCCGACACGTTCAGCCACACCAGGTGGTGCAGCGCCACAAACATGCCGTTGACGTTTTCGAGCGCGTTTGCGTCCAGCCGGATTGCGTGCAGCATGGAGCCGTCGCCAAACGCCGCCTTCTCCACGTGCCGGATGTTGTTCGACGCCAGGTTCAGCACGCGTAGCGACGGCAGCGTGCCAAACGTGTGGTTGGCCAGGCCGGTGATCTCGTTGTCTGACAGGATCAGCGTGTTCAGCTGGTCAAGGCCGGCGAAAGATGCGTTGGCGACGTGCTCGATACGGTTGCCACCCAGGTCCAGCGACTTGAGGAAGTGCAGCTGCCTGATGGACTCGGGCACCTCGTCTAGCTCGTTGCCATACAGGCCGAGGTCCTGCAGGTTGGTGCAGTTCTCGAAGGTGCGCCGGTCGACGGTGCGGACGCGGTTGTGGTCAACCAACAGCTGGTTGATCACGTACAGTCCGGAGAAGTGCGACGCCTCCAGCCGCGTCAGCCGGTTGTACGACAACTTGAGCGCGTGCAGGTTGGTGAGCGTGGAGAAAGCGTTGTCGGCGATGCTCTCGACGCGATTGTGCTCCAGATTCAGTATCTGCAGGTTGAACAAGTCCTGGAAGACGTGCGCGTCGATCTTGGTCAGCTGGTTGTAGCCGACGTTCAATACCACCAGCCGTATGAGGCCGGCGAACGTGTCCTTGTTGACCCACGAGCTGGTCAGCTCGTTGCGCGACATGTCCAGCACAACCAGCCGGTCGAGGCCTTCGAGCAGGCCAGGCGCCAACACGTTTATCGAGTTGTTAAACAGGTGCACCTCGACGAGGTTGCGCGTCGACTGGAACAGCTCCGGCGGCAACGCCGTCAGCTTGTTGTTGGACACGTTCAGGTGCTGGAGCGCGGCCAGGCCGACGAACGCGCGATCCGCCATCGCCGCGATCGCGTTGTTCTGCAGGTAGAGCCGTTGCAGCGACCGCAGGCTGCTGAAGCCGTTATCCGGAAGTGCCGTCACCTCATTGTCGGACAGGTCGAGCGCCTCGAGGCCGACGTTGCACCGTTTGCCGGGCGCCGCTGGCCCGGCTCCCCAATCGGAGAAGCCGAGCTCCGACACGTTGTGCAGCCGGTTCAGCGACAGGTTGAGGTGGACGAGCGCGTTCAGCGGGCAGAACAGCTCCTGCGGCAGCGACCACACGTTGTTATCGGACAGGTCGAGCGAGCGCAGCTGCGGCAGTCCGCGAAAACTGTCCGCGTGGAAGAGCATCGACATGGCCGACCAGTCGCGGTTGTGGGTGCGCACCGTCAGCTGGCGCAGTTCGCGCGACGGACTGAGCACGGCGCTCGGCACGTACCGGATCTTGCAGTACTCGAGTTTCAGCTCCTGCAGCCGGCGCAGCTGCGTGAGAAAGCTGTTCTCCAGGCTGCTCTCGAAGAAGAGCACGTCGCTGCACTCGAGGTGGAAGGCAGTGATGCGGTCCATCTGCGCCGACGTCAGATTGGCCAGTACGCCGTCCGCATTGCTGATGGTGCGCACGCGGCACTGCAGCGAAATGGCGGACAGGGCGTCTTCGGCGGCGGAGGCCGCCTGATTCGCGGCTGGCACGCGAAGCCAGTTGCAAGACGGCTCGTTGCTGTAGGCGGCAACACTGACGACCACGGCGAACAACAACGAAAGCACGCACTTGAAAAATGCACTAACGAACGCCATAGTTGAAATGACGAAGATTTGCGTAAATCACCGTAACATAACTGTAGACCAAAGAGAAGATTTTTACTTCTATTTTTCCTTTTCTTTTTATTTAAAAAAAAAAGGGAAAAAAATCGCACAATTTTCTTCACGCGATACAACACTGACGAAAGGTACCGGAACGCGAAAACGAACACGACGATCGCATTTTTGAAAAATAAAATAAATAAATAAATGAATAACTTGCGGTATAGAATTTATACAAAAAATAATAAAAAAGCTCACCACATTGGAAAATGCTAATAAAACGAATCATTTATTTACTACTCAACAAAAACACAACATCGACATAATGTGAGAAAAAAAATTTTTCGATCGATGAGCAAAAAAACAAAAATTGTAAATAAAAAATATCAAAAATGTGAATACAGCGATAAAAATTTTTAACCACACATACCACTGAATTGGAAGAAAATAAGAAAAACCTAAACGAACAGACTAATATAACGGATAAAGATGAAAAACATGGACGCGGTGTACATAGAAGTCGACGAAAAAAAAAAAAAGAGGAGAGAAAAATGCTTTATTTATCACGTCATTTCAACGACAAGACGCACAACACCAACCTACTCGTAACGGCGACGAAACATGACTGTAGATTCACAATTCACAACACTAACCTCATAAGCTACGAACACCAAATGGTGATGGAAGTCGTTTTGTCGTTTCTTCCGCGTGTTTGGTTGAGTTGTGATGGTGGTGGTGGTAGAGAATGAAATTTTAATTCACGTTTTAGCTACCAGATGGTAGCAGCTTACGAACTGGTACGTTTTCAATCGCGTTTTGGTGGGCTGTCGATGGGGCGGAACTTGGTACTCTCCCGCCAGATGCGAGAAGGCGGTAATATTGTGTACAGTCTAATCTTCTAACTCTTTTTATTTCTTCGTTATTTTTATGGTAAACCGAACCAATAAGTAGGTCGTACTTACTTGCGATTTTTCTGCCAGGTTTTTTCATTTTTGTTGCGTATATTTGCAGAGATTATTAATTACCGCGTTCCGATTTTACAATGATTTTTTTTTTTACGTCGTCTGCAAGTTTCAGGCACGAATCGCAAGAACGATACTCAAATATTAACAGCGACTTGTGAATTATCAAAGCCAACTTCATTTATCGAGACGTTTTTGACAGAACTGCAATTTTTAAGTCAATTTTCAAATTCCTCATTCCCAAAAATGTAATATGTTATGGTTTCTGACCTTTTTCGTCATTGTTTTTCAAGGTATGCTTGAATATGGACTAAAAAAGTGAAACTGAAGACTGTGTCAAGGAATCGATTTTCATTCTGCTTCACGGCTTGATAAGAGTTATAAAAAAATACGCATTTATATACCTATAAATAATTATAATTGATAATGGAAAATATTTAAGAATTACATGTGTGGGGAATCTAGAGCGTCTTTTGAGGAGGGGGAAGTGCTAACATTTTTTATAGTGTTACTCTTTTTTTTTTCTTTGCTCTTAAACTAATTTTTGACCATAAACGAATTGCTACCAATTATCAAGTCAGTTCATGATCATATTGAAGAAAATAATAATAATAATAATAATAATAATATTAATAATGATAATAATAATAATAATAATAATGATACTAATAATAATAATAATAATAATAATAATAATAATAATAATAATAATAATAATAATACTAATAATATAAATAATAATAATAATAATAATAATAATAATAATAATAATAATAATGATAATGATACTTATAATAATAATAATATCAATTAATGATGGTAGTATTATTATAACAGTACGTCTTATTTTCAGCACCTTTGAGAAAATGTCTGAATACTCATGGACTTCGACAATTTTTTTTTTATCATAATGACATTCATCTTGCATGTGTGTGCAGCCATTAGTTTCTCTTAATCAACTTTATGTTGTTACCTAATGGGTGAAATATGGTTTTGTTTCTTCACCTTGGTGATTTGAGTTCAAATCCCTGCAGGTGCAAGCAAAATTTACAATAAAAATTAAATATATAAAATTGGAAAAAATGGAAGGGGACTAAGAGATGTGACATTAATTTCTGTATTTAGTGAAATTTCAATAATAAAAAATCAAAGTATATAGCAGATATGTAAGAAAACTAGGGTCAGATGGGGCATGTCCAATACCTAATTGAATAAAATAATACCAACATCCATGAGAAAATGGCAACAACGTCGATCACAATATGTATTGCAATAACAAATGGTGGAATTTGAAAAAATTTATGCATCTTCATTATCAGCTTTTTATTTTTCATCTTCTGCCGTATGACACCACTATTATACTTTCCCAATTGTAGGTGTGCGCGCGCTCGTGTATTTTAAATATCCATCACTTCCATCAGACCCATGTAAGAGTTTTTCAAATTTGATAATTTTCGTTAAAATGAACAAGAATTAATTAGGACCATGGCCGACAAGTTTTGTGTAGCGTGTGTAGCAATCGCTACACATGAGAAATTCCCAAGTGGTTTTTGTTACACATGGGAAATAATTACGTTTACACACAATTACTCTTTATTGTGTGTAAAATTTGCACCAAAAATTTTTTTTTTTTCACTACACCTGGGAAAATGAAAAGTTGTCGGCCCTGATTAGGACAAGGCCTTCGGATTTTCAGTTCAATGTATATGTTGTCTTTTTTGATTCCTATGACCTTATGTTTTTTATACCTACTTTTTGGTTTATTATTACCAGATGTAGACTGTTATACCCTTTGAGAATTTCTCGTACCTCGTTAACTTAGGAACGTAATCTGAGACACCTTTTTGTTTTTTGCTTGAAACATTTTAAACGATAATAAAATACTTTTTTTTCCCTGAAACTAATCACCAGAAACTTGAAAATTATGGCATGACATACCAAATAAAATTAGGTCATATTCTTATGTTGTACTCATTAGAAACTCGATTTTCTAGCTTATGATATCTCTAATAAACTGATTACTGATCAACTCGTAGATGGATGTCGGGGATAATATAATGCATGAAAAAATTATCTAATTTTGCGTACGAAACGTAACCTATGATAACGTTAATTCTGAACATCATGACAAAACTAATGTCAGTACATCTGCATAACGTGACTCAGATTCAAAAGAAAATGGTCCTCCAACAAATTTGATGATGATTTGACTTTATTTTGGCGAACGAAAAGAGTTAATCAAAAGAATAAAATTTGTTTTTTATTTTTACCTTAATATCACCTTCAGTCGCTATCTATAATTGTATAAGAGAATGTCCAGCGAACTGTCAATGCAACTATACTGTTTTAAACGCAGTCTTCCAGATATTTATCGAACTAAGAGTACTCGAATAATCGGCAGAAAAGCAATTATACTGTCGTAAACGCCCTCTTACAGACATTTATCGAACTACAATTACTTGAACAATCGGCAGAGTAAATATTTTGTTGTTAATTATTTTCTAGGCAGATTACAAAATTATACGACTAATTCGGTTTGTGTGTCAAAGAATTTGTAAATGTGCAAGGCCAATGTAAAAATCACATAAACAATGGCGGATTTAGCTAGTTTAATGTAGTCATCGTTGTCAATCCTGAAATTTATTTAAAAAACACACTAGAAAAGAGCCGATTTGAATTTTATGTTCTGACGTGGTCTTCAACTATCTGCAAAATAGGTACATGTAAATGAAACAATAGGAAGGAAACTAAAAAGATGACATAAAAGTACCATTTGCAAAATGTTGTGTGAAATGCTACCTTTTGGAGCTAGGTACGTACCATCAAATAAAACTAAAAAACATATGGAGTAAACTACCCCTAAAATAAAATAAAAATGAACGAAATTTAGTAAAGGAGCCAGTAAGTGTATATGTTATTTATTTTCAACGAGATTTTAGAGATTCAAAGGCGTTCCATTGGCCGAATAGAGGCGTTGGGGCTTAAATTCACCCCTAGAGGCCAAAAATACCGAACACACATGAAAATGATAAAAAAACTTACAAAATGATAGAAATGAAATCTTTAGGAGTTCGAATAAGCCCCAAAAAGTCAAAAAGTACAGAATATCCTCATAGCCTCACAAGTAAAAAGTTATTTGTGATACAAGTGTATAAAATAGGTGATTTTGATCCGAGTGTGATTTTTACAGCATGAGCCGAAGGCGACACGAGTATTAATTATATACTATTATACAAGTGTCTCACACCCTATTTTTCGCAACACCCCCTCCCCTTAAAAAACAAAATTACAAAAATTGAGATAAATAAATATTTTTGCAAATGGGAAACATATAATTGTAAACCATCCTTCATATTTCAATCAAACCTCGTGGTGTTGTAGCTATGATTCAGGCCTACCAATGAAATTGTCCGAGAATCGAATCCCCAAAGTGTACTTTTTTTTTTTTAAAAAAGGAAAAAAATTTTAAAAAATGACAAGTAGGCTATGTTTAGAGTAGTAAGTAGTACCGGTGTGTAAAATGACACATGCGCTTAAACATCGGTCCTAAATGGTTCTAAAATTGCCTACTTCATACATTATCAAGTTGTGTATAAAAATTAAATTTATAAATTGGTGTTGCATTTTAATTTTTGAATTGCAACTTTCTTGCATAACGAAGTAAACTAAAAAATGGTCATAAAACGTGTGGAATACCTTGTTGTGAGAGATATTCACACTAGAAGGTCTTCAACAGTATTTTGCGTGTTCTACCACTTCATACAGTTAAGTATGGGGGAGCCAAATCCTCGGCAAACACTGGCGATTTTTGAGCCGGTTCTGAGAGTTTATATACAGGATTTGGTACACGCACACAGACACACATGCATACGTACATGTATGTAATTATGTCATGCGTTACGTCGTTTCTTGCCTCTGTTGAGGTGATAAGAAACGACGCAGCGCGTTTAGTACCAGGCTGTGACATCACCAAGATCGTTATCAGGTAATTGATCTCGACCCATGCAATGTATCTTACCTGTACGTACGACAAACGCACCAGTGTAAATTCGTTTAACGTCATAAAGACGATTATTGCCAGCTTTCGGGTAGCGACTGTCGTCGAGTGGTGCGAGCCCCTATTATCTCATACGAGTATTGTCCCCACAAAACGCATTACCATGATTGCTAGAGCTTGGCCCATTCAACTCCAGTTGATTCATTGAACGAAAATTATTCACTGATAAGTTGACAAGGAAATGTTAGGGAATGAACTATGAAGGTTGCTGAATTAATTGTGAAATGTTTTATTTCATCCATTAGTGAAAATATCATTTCATTTGACATGAACAATTTACTATATGCTTACATCAAATAGAAGTTTCACTTCAATGGTGTATACCATCATACCCCCATTTTTTTGTTTTTGAAGTAAACACCTCTTCCCTCGGCACAGTCCAGGGTACGTTACTGGTTTACCCTCCTATTTGGTAGGGAAAAAGAAGGTTTTCTACTTTTCAAATACTTGGTCATTTATTTTTATTCTCATTTTATATAAAAAAATCAGTCCCACAATATTATTGGCGAAGAAAAAATACACAAAAAAAGAAGTTATACCTACTTACTCATAATAATGATGTTAAAAAAAAGATCGATCATAGTAAAGGAGTAAGTAGAAAATGAAAATGTTGCTTCTAAACCAAATTCTTTTTACCAAGTTTGTTTTTAATTAATTAGACTTATTTGTTTAGCAGTTGATTTTCAATGAATTATTATTATTATTTCAATTTTTATCGTATAGTTTAGGTCCGTGTGTTTTATCTGCTGATTACTTAAGCAACATTTTTTATTCGATTCGTTTATAACGATATTATAGATACTTTTTTTTTTTTTTCAATTCAACCTATTTTTTCATTTTGGATACCTACTCTGTATTACAGTTTAATTAATTTTTTGATATTGCACTATTATTTTGGAACTAGGCAGCCCAAATTTTGGAATAACACAAACATAATATGTACTGGCTGTACACTAATATAGGCTCTGTGAACGAGGTGTTTTTTCACATCAATTCACGTACGATAAGTTGCCTATTTGTCATTGACAGGCATATTTTCATTTCTGGTTTACATATGCGAAAAGTGACAAAAAGTACCTATTAATTACATTTAAAATGTATTAATGCCTCATTAACGTTGACCACTATTCGAGTGGATCATTTTAGACATTATTTCGAGAAAGTTATCGTTATTTTCATGGAAACGAAGAAATACCAAATAAGTACAAGATAAGCCATTGAAAAATGCTTCTCGCAGTTAAAATATTGAACTTTAACTCACAAATTGTATTTTGTAGGGATCGGTAATACCACAAGGTTTTATTTCCCTCTGACCCCAACCGAGGTTGAGAAGCCCATTTAAGACCTAACATATTTTAATCTTTTTCTCAGCTTCCAATGAATCCATTTGTCAGAAATTTTTCACAAATATTGTTCTCTTAATAGGAAAATTGAATAAATAATTTAGATCTTTTTCATACTACGCCTGTTTTATCTAGTAGAAAATATTATTTTATTTTTCATACCCTAATTGGTCGCCCCCTTCTGTTTAATAAGATGTATGCCTAATATACATATATTGGGTTTGAATTTCAATTTTGGTTTGGGAGAACAGGGTAAAAAAATAAAAATATTTTTCTTCATTTAACACTTTCTGAAAGGTGGTCCCATTTGTGTTTTCTTTTTTTTTTGGGGGGGGGGAAATATATAAGTATATGTTATTCGAATACTGGCCGGCTACACCAATTCTACGTTTTTATTTATATACTTCTTCCATTATTTCGCGAGTGATTGATTTTTTTTCTGAAAAATTGATTTTTGCATCAAAAATATGATCACTTTTGGGCAATCAAAAGGCCATAATTCTAGACGAGAGATTATATTTCTCAAACATCTTAAATGGATACGCAGGAAGGGACCAGTCTATACATTTTGAGACTATGCTCGATGCTGTAGGAGTCGTGGTCATACTTGAATCGGATATTGTGTCTGTTTAAAATTACAAGTTTTGAAGTTTTGTTTGAAAGATAAAACTTTTTTTTACAGAATCCACAAAAAAATACATGCAGATTATGTATTTTAGCGTGAAAGATTCAATGAGTCTACTAACGAACCTCTAGCTTCGTTATTTAGTTAGTTATTACGAATTTTTTCTGAAAAATAGAAATATTTGCACCAAAAATATGTCAAATTTTGTGCATTTAAATCGTCTTAACACTAGCAAAGAGATTAAATTTACAAATTTCATAGTTGAATACGAAAGAACGAACCAGTCTGTTGGCTGTTTTGTTTGTTTGAAATTCACAATAAATTTTCAAACTTTTTTTTTTTTTAAATTTCTTGCATCTAATCGACGAAACAATATATCAAATGATAGATTTTTTTGCGTGAAATTCAATGAGTTTACTCCCGAAGCTGTAGTTCCATTATTTATCAAGCTTTTAAAGTTTTCCTCATTTTAGAGTTATTTTTCATCATTTTAATAAAATATCCGTGGGAACTCTCCTATATGAGGTATAGGGGCTCGGACCCCTCGGCGACAGTCGCCGCCCCAAAGGGTAGGCAAATTATTCGTCTATATGACGTAAAACACACAAATTACATTTGATTGTAATTACCTATACATGCAGGTAATGTACGAGTACCAAGTTGTGACAAAATGAGACAATGTCACCACCCATACACGAACCGTCCAACCATCTCTTATCTCAATAGGGGATGATGCAACCTGGCCGCTCTCACCGACATAAGTATTATCTTACGTACGTGTGTTTGTGTGCGTGTAAATAAGCTGTAAATAAACCACCCGAACTGGCTCTAAAATCACCAGTGTTTGCCTTGGTTTTGGCTTACCCATACTTATGTATGAAGTGGCTGAACACACTTAAATTCTGTAGAATTTCCTTCTGGTGAGAATATCTCTCACGACAAGGTATTCCACAGTGGTGACCCCGACGTGATTTTTGGCTACATTGTGAGGTGTCTTGAGGCGAGTTGCACTTTTACAAAAATTTGGCGCAGTGCGCTGGCAAGAAACTTGCTTGCTTGGCAAATAAAAAATATTTTTTGCAGACTAAGACACCTTTTAGGTTGTTGAAGTAGAGTCTGCTAAAGTGGGAATTTACACACCTCTCTTTAAAATATATAAACAAAGAGAAACCAGACAGTAGACCTGGAGGAAGAAGGTTGGACTCATCCCCCAACCCCCCAAATTCGACTCGACACTCCAAGAATTTACCAAATTTGGAAGAAGGCCCTTTACACCCAGAATTAACACGACTGGGAACTGCAATAAATAAAGAACAATTAGTAGTAAAAACGTTGAGAAGTGGTCGAACTTTAAGCCAAAGTTCTGACCCAAAAACACCTGTCCTACAAACACAGGAGCCAGTGTTTTCGACCAGCAAGGAAGGAAGTAGTTCTGTAGAATACGCTTGTCATCAGAAAGACACAGCAATGGTCCCACCACCAACTGGAAATGAAAACCCACAACCATCACAGGAAGGTAGTAGTCAGCCACAGCTGACACCTGAAGTCCTGGCACAAATTATGCAGATTTTGCAGTTACAGCCAGGGCAGAACCCCAACTTCTACAGACAAAGGTTAGAGATCCCAGAATTTTTGCCCAATGAGGTAGACTTGTGGTTGACACTCTTGGAAGGCAGGTTCAAGACTGAAAACATAACACTGAACCAGCGGTATCTACACATCTGTGGAGGCATGCCCCCACAGATAATCCGCCACATTCCGGACATCATGGAATGCCCTTAGACAGAAGAGGACAAATATGCCTGTTTTGTCAAGAAGATCAAGAATGTGTTTTGAAAAACTAAAAACCAAATTATTGATGATGTGATGGGTGGTATGAAGATGGGGGATGACAAACCCTCAATCTTCATGGCAAAATTGAGACAGAAGGAGGACAATATTGTAGCCCCTTCTATCTTAGGCAACCAATTTTGCAAACAACTTCCCCAAAGTGTTGTGCAATGCCTAGCCACCGTAGGTTCGACTGTGATAAATACATCCGCAGACTTGGACTTCTTTGCAAAATCATCAGATAATGTGCTAGAATATACCAGGTCAAAGCCTGTGGTAAGTGCAGTATCTGCAGAGACTGGAGAGATTGCTCAACTTCGAGCCCAAATAGCTCAGTTGACTGATGAAATGAAACGGAACAAAAGTCAAAGTGCAACAAAGTCCAATAGTAGCTGGCAACAACGATCTAAATCAAGAAACAACAACAACAACAATGGTAATAGCAAAGGATGACAGTCCCAGTCCAGAGACTGTAGATCAAGTTCCAATAACAGGGGTCAGAGTTCAACTTCCCCACATACATCATCTCCCAATAACCAGTCTCGAAATTGGGATGATAAATGTTGTTTCTTTCATAACAGGTTTGGCGCAGAGGCCACCAAATGCAACAACAGGTGCAAATGGTGGGGCAAATCCTATACTAAGGAGGCGTCAAACTAGAACGAGGGGCCATCTATGTGGCCAAAGACCCCTTGGAAAAACACTCATGCCACCTGTTCATTAAGGACAGGACTAATAGGAGATGGTACTTGATAGACTCAGGCACAGACTTGAGTATATTGCCAGTAAATAGAAATCAAAAAGTACTTCCTCCAAAATACTATCTCTGTACTGTGAATGGCCAAAACCTTCCAGCCTACAGACTTGAGACCAGCAAAGTCGACATCGGACTTAAGAAAAACATGACGTGGTCCTTCATGGTTGCTGATGTTCCAAACCCGATCCTGGGTGCAGATTTCCTTGCACATTATGTCCTGATCATTGACCTCAAAAAAGGCAAATTGATCGATAGCGAATCTAAAAATTGTGTGGATGGCAAAACGCATGCTTACAGACTGGACACAAATATATCCAGCTATACAAAAGTCAACGGACAACTCTTACGGATCCTGTCTGACTATCCTGGAGTCACTCAACCATCAATTTGCAGGCATCCTACCTATAAACATGACACAGTTCATTACATAGAGACTAAAGGACCACCTTGCCATGCTAGAGCACAAAGGTTACTGCCTGACAAACTCAAAGTGGCACGGGAGTACTTCTATCGCATCATCAAGGAGGGTGTATGTTGCCCTTCAAAAAGCTCATGGAGCTCCCCTATCCACATGACAAAAAAAGCAAGTGGAGAGTGGTGAATTGTTGGAGACTACAGGGCCTTAAATGCCAAAACAGTTCTGATCGCTATCCAGTCCCCAATATAATGGACTTCAATGCGAATATGAAGGGTAAAATGATGTTCATAAAAATAGACATCAACTGGGCATTCCACCAAATTCCTATGGCTGACCAGGATGTACCAAAGACAGCGGTTATAACCCCCTTTGGACTATTCAAATACCTTCGAATGCCGTTTGGACTTCGCAACTCAGCACAAACTTTTCTGAGATTTATCAATGGACTGTTTAGAGAATTGCCATTTGCATATGCATACTTGGATGATATTTGCATTTGCTCTGAAGGTGGTGAGCAACAGCACGAGGAGAATGTAAGAGCCGTCATACAGTGTATACATGCTGCCGGGCTTACTATCAACGTAGGTAAAAGCTTATAAGCACAGACCGAAATTGACTTTCTTGGCTACAAAGTCTCGACCGAAGGCATTTCCCCTCTGAAGACCAAAGTAGAGCCAATATTGAATTTCCCAAAACTCTCAAATGTCGCTGAAATCAGGCGTTTCTTGGGGATGGTGAACTTCTATAGACGTTGCACGAAGAATGCAGCAGCCGAACAAAGTGAGCTGTTTACACTAATTAAGACAAGCAAAAAGAAAGATAAAACTCCACTCGAATGGAATGAAGAAGCCGAACAGGCCTTTGAGAAAATCAAAGATACACTGGCAAATGCAACTCTATTGGCTCATCCAGACGTAAGTCTGCCATTATGCGTGAGTACCGATGCCTCTGATTTTGCTATTGGTGCAACCTTATACCAACTTGACAAAGACAATAAGAAGTTACCACTAGCTTTCTTCTCGAGGAAGCTCTCAAAAACAGAAAAAAACTATAGCACATACGATAGGGAATGCTCGGAATTTTTTTCAGGCACCAATTAGAGGGTAGATGTTTTTCTGTGTATACTGACCATAAACCCCTAACATATGCCTTCACACAAAAAGCAGAACTGGCATTGCCTAGAAGAGCGCGACAATTAGACTACATTGGTCAATTGACTACCGACATTCAGTATATAAGTGGAGAACTTAACACTCCAGCTGATGCCTTGAGTAGAATCGAAGCTATCTTGGCTCCTGTCCAATTACCTTATGCTGAAATAGCTAAAGCACAGCTTAAGGATGCAGAATTGCAAGAATTGTTATCGAACGATGATACTATTCTCAAATTGAGACAGCAAAAATTTCCCGGTACTGATGTTTTATTAACATATGACATCAGTACAGGTAAGAATAGGCCATTTCTACTGGCAAAATATCACAGGTTGGCTTTCAACTGTGTACATAATCTGTCACATGCTGGGCCAAAATGTAGTGCTAATTTAATTTTGGCAAGGTTTGTATGGCCACAAATGAAGTCTGACTGCAACAAATGGGCTCGCAGTTGCCTGAACTGTCAAGAATCCAAAGTAGGAAGACACACTCGTTCGCCCCTCAAATCCTTCAAACAAACAGAGCGGTTTAAAACAGTACATATGGACTTGGTAGGCTCATTGCCACTTCTCAAGGACACAGATACCTGTTAACGATAATAGACAGGGCAACACGATGGCCAGAAGCAATTCCTCTACACAAGATGACAGCTCCAACTGTAGCTGCCAGGTTATATGATACCTGGATTGCGAGGTATGGCGTACCAGAAACCATAATTACAGACAAAGGTCGCCAATTCGAGAGCTCGCTCTTCAAAGAGTTAGCAAAAAAGCTTGGTGTTCAACACAGTCATACCCCAGCTTGCCATCCTCAAGCCAATGGCAAAGTTGAGAGATGGCATAGAGCTCTCAAAGCCTCTATCATTTCACATGATACAAAGAGATGGGTAGATGTACTTCCTACCATTCTCTTAGGCCTTCGATCTTCCCTACAAACAGATACAGGTCATTCTGCAGTGCAATTAGCATTCGGCGAAGAGCTACGCCTCCCAGGGGACTTCTTCACAGAATCAAAGGAAGTTAGCCCCAAAATCATGGTGCAAAATATACGAAATGACGCCAATAATTTCCTAAAACAGGCGGCTCGCCATGGCCAGCCAAAGATATACGTCTCGAAACACTTGGCCAATACCTCACATGTATTTGTTAGAGATGGGAAAATAAAATCTGCGCTGGAGAAACCATACGCCGGTCCTTACAAAGTAGTATCACAAGATGAGAAAAACTTTGTGATACTTATTGCAGGCGAACCTCGAACAATTTCAATCGACAGATTGAAGCCTGCATACATGGTAAGCGACGATAAAAGAATAAAGAGGTTGCAGAGAAATAACGTAGAAAATATCCAGACAGATTCACAAATAAACACCGAAGAATCTGTCAAAAAAAGTGAAATAACTAATTCACAACCAACGAAAACACCAAAAATAAAAAAGTTGGTGAAGTTTTCGGACAATATTACCACTAAAACATTCGATTCAGAGGCCCCCATATGCCCACAAAAAAGAGCAGGACCTTAGGCAGTAAAAAATGTAAAAATTCCCATCCTTGTCGCAAGTCTGAGAGGTTAATGCGAAGAAATTAAAATTTACTCCCGAAAAAGTAATATCTGCTACGTAAGTTTAAACCCACTAAAAATATGCGACAAAAATTGGAATTTGTGAGACAAAAGAAACTCCGGAGATAAGCAAACGAGGAATGCCAATAAAAAGAAAACAACAGGAATAAACAAATCCACGTGCGATATGGGAATAAACATCGCAACCTGCATTTATTGTCAAACACAAAGATAATCTCAACGTTGTGACATCACAAGCAGAGATTCCTTTGTAATAAAAATTCGAAAAATATTCTCTGAGTTTATTTTAGGCATAACTTTGCTTAAACCAATCAGAACTTAACCGGAAAACTTGCATACAGTCGAGAATTTTAAGCGCTATCCCCTCTACAAGCTGATAATAAGATGTGAAAAAGCTAAAACGAAAGTGTAATGGTAAATCAATAACAGCAGTAGATTCACCCGTTTTAGAACTGTCTAACAACTTGGATGTGTTTTCTAAAATATTTTTGGTTCCTTTTCCTGCAACCCATTCCAATGTCGCTGCCAACCACCTTCCTGAAATCCGCCACCTCCCAGACTGTTTGGAAGACTGCTGAGCTTTCACAAACTCAGCAGAAGACCAAACAGAAAATGGAGCTGGACCGGATTGAGCAGGAGCTTCTCATGGACACAGCTCCTCATATAGACGATGTCCTAGCAGAGATGACATCTCCACTGCCTCCAATTATTTCTCCTCCCCAGTTGCCAAAGGAATCAGCTCCGACTCCGGAACCCCCGAAGTCAGAACCAACACCAGTGGAAAAATGGGAGCCGATGAAATTCTTGTTCATGGCTGAGAAGGCAGTGAACGAGAAAGCAAAGATGGCCACCTGGACATCGGCGAACTCAAACTCTCCGATATTAAGGAAGCCACAGTTTAAATATCCGCTGCCCCCTCACTCCCATCATCACCCCTACGCCTACTTGAAAAATAGACCACTGAGGCATAGGGGAGAAGACAGCAGGGCAAACTACCAGGCCCGAATGGACGCTTGTAAGCAGTCCTACGAGTGTGTTGGGGCTGCGGTAGGTAGTGCCCTGGCAAAATGGGAGGTTGACCAGAGGCAGAAGTAAAACCCGCACGTCACCCCAGGCCTTGCACATTTTTGATCATTTTTGTGGCACAAAAACTGGGGGGAGTAGCTGTGGGGACTCTCCTGTATGAGGTATAGGGGCTTGGACCCCTCGACAACAGTTGCCATCCCAAAGGGCAGGCAAATTATTTGTCTATATGACGTAAAACACAAATTACATTCGATCGTAATTACCTGCAAATACATGCAGGTAATGTACGAGTACCAAGTCGTGACACAATGAGACAATGTCACAGCCCGTACACAAACTGGCCAACCATCTCTCTCAATAGGGGATGATGCAACCTGGCTGCTCTCACCGACGTAAGTATTATCTTACATACGTGTGTTTGTGTGCGTGTAAATAAGCTGTATATAAACCACCGGAACCGGCTCTAAAATCGCCAGTGTTTGCCTTGGTTTTGGCTTACCCATACTTATGTATGAAGTGGCAGAACACACTTAAATTCTGTAGAATTTCCTTCTGGTGAGAATATATCTCACGACAAGGTATTCCACAATATCCTTAATACTTACTGCAAGTTTTGCTTCGAATCAAAAAAAAGAAAAAAAAAGAATGCAAATGATGTAATTTCTCACAAGTAGTTTAATTATTAGTTTTGGCAACACTGTTGCCAAAAACCTATTACAATCACCAATTCTTATTTTATTTTATTTTATTTTTTCATATGATTTTAAATTTCCTTCCATCGAAAAGTTGAAATAAGAAAAATTATTTCGTCATTAATTTATTAGTTTTCCATTGCTTTGTCATATCCATTTAAGTAAATTCCATCAAGTGTGACATTAGTTCGAGTTCAAAAATTAGTTGCGTGTACTGGAGTGTTCGTACATACTTGGCCAATTCAATAATTGTAAGTAAGTGGACTGTCTTGCTTCGAGTAATTTTGTAATTTTATTATTATTCTTTGTTTCCTAGTTTCATTCTTTTTTCGTTATAGGTGCAAAGGCTAAACCTCTTGCAGTTTTGAATCGAAACAGCTTATTTCATGAATTATCGATGATTTTCTGAAAAATTTATTTTTGCATAAAAAATATGCTCAATTTTGTGCATTTAAATTGTCCTAACTCTAGAAGGAAGATTTAGAACCCAAAATCGTAGTTGGTTATGAAGAAAAAGACCAGTCTAGAAATTTTGAGATAATTCTCGATGCGGAAAGAGTCGTAGTCATACCTCTATAGGCTATTTTGTCTGATTAAAATCGTAAGTTTCCAAAAATTTTTTAGAAAAAAATATTTTTTCAATTAATTGACAAAACAATATTTTAAAAATGATGCAGTTTTTTACAAGAAATCCAATGAGCCTGCTAGCTCTGATATTTTGCCAGTTATAGAAATTCAAAACATCGATAAGTAGCCAAATAATGGAGCTACAGATTTGCAAATAGGCTCGTTGGATTTGCCTTGAAAAAATACAAAATTTTTATCTGTTAGTTTTGTCGATTTGTTGCAAAAATTGCGATTTAAATCGTGTCCGTGTTATCATCACAGCCCAAAACATAGAGAAATTCAAGAAATTAACTTAGTTACAGCTACGCAAATAGGCTCATTGAATTTGTTGCGAAGATGTACATAGTTTTTGTTCATATAATAAGAATTTGAAATTTTTGGTGATAAAATTGTCCTTTTGTTATGAAACAATAAATGTACCTGTCTCCTTATCCAGATCATTTGACGAGATTGACATTAAAATGAGGATTTTTGTAGAATCGATTTGCATAAAAATGAATTTCCGATCAGTAAAAATATGAAAATGCCAAAAAATTTGAAGTCAAAAAATATTTAAAATAATATTTTTGTCTCCCTCTTACCTAATAGAAATGTACCTATGAAAGTATCAATTTTCAAATGAGTTACCCTATTTGTCATTTTGTACACTATTTTCAACTAAGACTCTTGATACTTTTTAATTATAACAAAATTCACTTCTGAAAGCTATGACTTTTCTTCAAGTTTTCTTATCTTATGTTTATGAGAAATAAATTTGCTACAATCCACGAAGCATTTATTATTTATATTAACACAAATTGTTGTTACTTTGACTGTTCTTAGAGGAGAGGTGTACTGCTTCAATATTTTCTGTCAGCTCCTTACGATCATATTCAAAATAGTCCATTAGTAGGTAGTAGGACTGCCAGCTTGCGGATTTGAAATTCCATCCTACACATTCACCAGCCAAAAGCGATGAACTTTACCTCATAAATATTTCACTGTCAGCAGTATTTACGAAATATGTTTTATATAATTATGCACTCAGTGTGACTGGTCCCCTCACATTCGTCTCATAGTGAGACTCAGTGTAAGTGGAACAATATGCATAGTTAGATGCTGAGGGAGTTTGAATGTCAACGGTATGCCACTTATACCTTACACACACAGACATACTCACATGGGTTTCTTTGAATTTTGTCTTAATAATTTATCGTCCATTTTTGTCTTAAAAAATTGGGTTGTACATTTATTATAAAAATGTACACAGTGGGGTAGGTCCCCCCACACAGGTAATTGAAGAAAACAGTGTAAATCATTAAAATATCACTTTATTATTTATTAAGAAAACTATGGTTTTGACAAAAAGTGACAGAATTCAAATAACAACTTAAGCAAAAAATATGTAATTTTTCACGCAGAAGCATGAGTTTTAATTTCTACTTATAAGTTTGATTGGTATTCCATTCAAAGAATGAAGTACTATACACGTTTCCAGTTGTAATGATGTTATTTTTGTCGCTGGCAATAGTTGGTACTTTTTGAAAAATGTGAACAATACAATCCTCATTTCTATGTTTGCAAACCTTTGACCTTTAAATATGATGAAATAGTTTAAAAATTTAGAATATTTATCGATAACTTTTTTTCCGCAATATTTCTCAACATCGTCAGTAGCTTTATACTTTATACTTACCAATACAATTCCGAGGACCAGCACTGAATGGCACATATGCAAAAGGATTATGTTCTTCTTGGTTTTCAAATCTTTCTGGCATAAATTCATCAGGATTTTTGAAATTGTTTTCATCATTGTGCATCATCAGTAAACAGAAATTGACTGTGGAATCAGCTGGCAAGGTAAATCCGCCTTCAATTTGAAGTGAAATTTCATTAGCCCCAGCGAATTAAAATTTTTTCAATTTGAACAAATTGGTACATATAGGTATACTTTACTTGGTAGAATTATATCTTCATCTACTGTTCTGGCAATAAATGGTACTGGTGTGTACATTCTCAGTGCTTCCTTGATGACGTTATCCAAATATTTCATACTCAAATAATCTTGTAATGATAAGTTGTCTCCTTTATTTGCAACCATTTCATCTATTTCTTCAATTAGCTTATCCTGTGTTAACATAAACTTTCTCATTACTGCAGAACAATGAAAAATGAGGAAAATATAGAAAATTTACCTGAACATGGGGATTTTGAGACAATGCATACAAAGTGAATGAGATTGCTGCTTTGGTTGTGTCATGGCCCTGCAACATTTATATGTTCTGTGTTTAAGAAGTAGTATATTACACACCAAGGTTTGAAAGTGAGGGTTTATATGTGAGGGCAAGTTTACAAAATGGGTGTAATGAGTGAGCAATTCATGAGTCATATAAACTCATTTTCAAACCTTGTTGAAGCAGGTATATTATTAGAAAGCAACGAAATCATAGGAATAGAACCACTAATAACTACTAAATTTAATTGTTAGCAATTGTAAAGAGAAAAAATAATCAAAATAATAGTTTATTACACACAAAGGTTCAAAAGTGAGTTTCCATGACTCAGAAAATTCTCACTCGTTGTACTCATTTTGCAAACTCTCCTTACATGTAAACACTCATTTTTGAATGTTTTGAGAAAGTTATTTTATATAATTAACACTCTGAAAACGATAAAATTCTATCAAACGATGAGTCTTGAGCAAAAATTATGAAAAACAAGACAAAATATCAACTTCATGAAGTTGATTCACTTTACATCGAGGCTACATTCATCAGTGATAAGAGCTACTTTTCGCTCTCAAAATACCAATGTGTAAACATTGCCTATCTGATCATGTATTACATAAACAAATATACACACAATGACTAATTATTCTTAACTAGCTCTCCTAGCATAGTTGATATGATGGCAGTTTGGGAATGCAGAGGTTGCAGATTCATACCCGTATTATGCCAGTGAAATTTTCATGAAAATAAAAATTTCAAGTTGTTGGAAAATCACTTTACATCGAAGTTACATTATTCATCAATGATAAGCATTTCTTTTTGCTCGCAAAATACGAATGTAAACTTTGATTTTCTGACCATATACGTATTATAAAAAAAAAAATATTGGTATTTATTTATTCGAGCCTTATAAAAACAGACATCTTCAGTTAATTTCAGGAATTCTAAAAGCTCTTTTCTTCGGTATAGACAAGCTTTTGGTATCAAAACTTTAGTAACTGTGAGAAAAAATATAATTTTGTTCAAAAATTTGTGAGAAGCATTAAAAATTAAACGAAGAGGTATTTTTCGTTTATTACGAGTCCCTTAAAAAATGTATTTATATCGTTCCCGAGAAAGGTGTTCTATGTAACTTCCTTTCTCCAGTTTTTCTTATGATGCTCTAAGAGAACAATGAAAATACTTGAATATTCATATGCAGGTCTTTAAATTTATCTAAGATCACAATGGCCTTAGCTCAATTTATAAAATTTTGAATATTCTTTAAATTCTCTACATATAGTGCTTTAGGGTGATTCCATTTCAGTGCAGTTTTTAACCTTATTTTATTGGGTAAATAATGTTTGTAACGTTTTTCTAGTTTAAAATGACAAATTAAATTTTACCAGCACCATTTCACATTGAGAAAAAAATACTGATTAAAATCTTCCATTTCAAAAAGAAGGCAAAAATAAAATCGATCTGTGATGCTCTTGTTGGAGGTTATGGGAAAACCTTGAAATTATTTTTTCTTTCATTATTTGACTGACATGTTGAACTTTTCAAGTCCATAACTGTGCTCCCTGTAAAAAGATGATTTATTTATTCACAGACATAATTTTCTTACAAGTTTATTAACTTTTACATAAGAACTGTGATTTTTTGTCTTCAAAATACATTCACCTTAAGGAGAAATTGAAAAAAATGTAAGAATAATTAAAATTTACAGCTTCGAAATAGAGTAGTTGGCACTAAGAAGAGTGCCAAAGTCTTTCATTGAACATCGTGGTCTTATTTATTAATATTATTACTTTTGTTCTTTACTGGTGTTTCAATTATAATTGAACAGAAAAATTTGATGATAATCATGATCCATTAGCTTAGGTAGGTAGCCCACCTACTGCAAATCAAATTTTTCAGTAAAATATTTATGGAATATCTTACATTGTGAAAGAGATCCCACATTAGAAGATGCTCAACAGCTTTACTTGTTTACAAGTATGGGAGAGTCAACCTCAGAAAAAATTGGCTGAAGTTTGGTGTTTACTTATGTCTTATATACTTGCTCTGGACATGCAGACAAGTACACATATGTAAGAAATACATATGTCTGTATGCTAATAAACTGCGTCATATTTACAATTGCTATGACAATTTATAAATGTGGTATGTGCACTGATAACCCAGATAGTAATCTCTCGATTAGTCATTGTCAGATAATTGTAACATTCTTAGCAATTTTCTGTAAGTAATTACAAACGAACATATTTTGTTTAACATGCAGAGCACATATTTGCTAACCATATGGCAAAGACTTGTTGGGGTCTGAGTCCCTTAATCTTCACTCAAAATGATGTCCCCATAATATTGAAACAGAATGATTTCGAAAAAATTAAAGTATAATATACCTATTTAGGCAGGTACCTACTTTAATCAATAGGTAGATTGCAAAAATTCATCCCATTTAATTTTTCACTCATCAATAACAAGTGGGTTTGCTATTATTTCTACCTGATAAAATAATAAACATTTTTTTTTACCGCGAACATTATCGTTTGAACTTCATCTTCAATTTCTTGGTTTGTAAAGTTGCTCTTCGTAAGCATAAAATCTAAAAATGGTTTTGGCGTTTTCGTACCTGAAACCATAAGAAACCCAAAAAATAAATCAGCTTATTAACAACACAACGATCTTTACAGTATTTCTATTGAATGAAATAATCAGTTAATTGCTCTTAAGACGATATGTTTTCTACATTTGGATGGTGAAAGTAAATAAGTAGATAGGTAAGTACTTAGGTATTTCTCGAAGCAAATTCAATTCTACTATATTTCAGCAAAAACAACAACTCTTGTGCAGTAAACTGCGCAAGAAAAAGAAGGTTTTATAAAAGCACTTTTCCTAGAAACAAAAGAAGAACACTGTGGAATACCTTGTCGTGAGAGATATTCTCACCAGAAGGAAATTCTACAGAATTTAAGCGTGTTCAGCCACTTCATACGAAAGTATGGGCAAGCCAAAACCAAACCGAACACTGGCGATTTTAGAGCCGGTTCTATGAGTTTTTATACCGGTTTTGGCTGGTACACACAAACACACGTACGTAGTAAAATACGTACGTTGTTTAAGTACGGCCAGGTCGCATCATCCCCTACTATCGTAGGTGGCGGCTGGCCGGTTCGTGTATGAATCGTGACATTGATTGATGGATGACGTCACGATTCGTACTCGTACATTATCTGCAAGTATTCGCAGGTAATTACGATCGAACGTAATTTGGTGTGTTCGTTTAACGTCGCAAGGACGATAAGTTGCCTGCCCTATGGGGCGGCGACTGTCGTCGAGGGGTCCGAGCCCCTACACCTCATACCGATGAGTCCCCACAGCTACTCCCCCCCAGTTTTTGCGCCACAAAAACGACCAAAAATGCGCAAGGCCTGGGGGACGTGCGGGTTTACTTACGTCTTTGATCGGCCTCCCATTTCGCCAGAGCACTGCCTACCGCGGCCCCAACGCACTCGTAGGATTCCCTACGGGCGTTTGCTCGGGCCAGGTAGTTAGTCCGGCTGGTTTCACCCCTATGCCTCGGTTTCGCGTTTTTCGCGTGGGCGTAGGGATGTCGATGGGAGTGAGGGGGCAGCGGACGTTTGAATACTGGCTTTCTGTGCATCGGGGAGTTTGTGTTCCCCGATGTCCAGGCGGCCATCTTCGCCCGTTCATTCGCGGCCCTCTCTGCCGTGAATAGGAAGCCCATCGCTTCCTTCTTCTCCTCGGGTTTCGGCTCCGGCTTCGGGGGTTCTGGAGTCGGAGTCGTCTCCTTCGGGGATCGAGGAGGTGAGATGACCGGCGGTAGCGGAGTGGTCATTTCCGCCAGTACATCAGCAACCGGAGGAGCTGTGTCCATTAACAGCTCCTCCTCTATCCTATCCAGCTCCGTTTTCGCTTTCGATGAGTATCACAAAGTTTTTCTCATCTCGTGATACTACTTTGTAAGGACCGGCGTATGGTTTCTCCAGCGCAGATCTCATTTTTTCGTCTCTAACAAATACGTGTGACGTATTGGCCAAGTGTTTCGAGACGTAAATCTTGGGCTGGCCATGACGAGCTGCCTGATTTAGGAAATTGTTGGCATCATTTCTTATATTTTGTACCATTGTTTCGGGGCTAACTTCTTTCGATTTTGTGAAGAAGTCCCCTGGAAGGCGTAGCTCTTCGCCGAACGCTAATTGCGCTGCAGAGTGACCTGTATCAGTTTGCAGGGCGGATCGAAGGCCTAAGAGGATGGTAGGGAGTACTTCTACCCATCTCTTGGTATCATGTGACATGATGGAGGCTTTGAGAGCTCTATGCCATCTCTCTATTTTGCCGTTGGCTTGAGGATGGTAAGCTGTGGTATGACTGTGTTGAACACCAAGCTTATTTGCCAGCTCTTTAAAGAGCGAGCTCTCGAATTGGCGACCTTAGTCTGTGACTATGACTTCTGGTACGCCATACCTCGCAATCCAGGTATCGTATAACCTTGCAGCTACTGTTGGAGCTGACATCTCGGGAAGAGGGATTGCTTCCGGCCATCGTGTTGCCCTGTCTATTATCGTCAACAGGTATCTGTGTCCTTGGGATGGTGGCAATGGGCCTACCAGATCCATGTGAACCGTTTTAAACCGCTGTGTTTGCTTGAATGATTTGAGGGGCGAGCGAGTGTGTCTTCCTACTTTGGATTCTTGACAGTTCAGGCAACTGCGAGCCCATTTGTTGCAGTCAGACTTCATTCGTGGCCATACAAATCTTTCTGAAATTAGTTTAGCACTACATTTTGGCCCAGCATGTGACAGATTATGTACACTGTTGAAAGCCAGCCTGCGATATTTTATCGGTAGAAATGGCCTATTCTTACCTGTACTGATGTCACATGTTAATAAAACATCAGTACCGGGAATTTTTCGCTGTCTCAATTTGAGGGTAGTATCATCGTTCGATAACAGCCCCTGCAATTCTGCATCCTTAAGCTGTGCTTTAGCTATTTCAGCATAAGGCAATTGGACAGGAACCGAGATAGCTTCGATTCTACTCAAGGCATCAGCTGGAGTGTTAAGTTCTCCACTTATATACTGAATGTCGGTAGTCAGTTGGCCAATATAGTCCAACTGTCGTGCTCTTCTCGGAGATGCCGGTTCTGCTTTTTGTGTGAAGGCATATGTTAGGGGTTTATGGTCAGTATACACAGAAAAACATCTACCCTCTAACTGGTGCCTGAAATGCTTCAACGCAGCAAAAATTCCGAGCAATTCCCTATCGTATGTGCTGTAATTCTTTTCTGTTTTTGAGAGCTTCCTCGAGAAGAAAGCTAGCGGTAATTTGATGTTGTTAGTGTCCAGTTGGTACAATGTTGCACCAATAGCAAAGTCTGATGCATCGGTACTTACGCATAACGGCAGACTTTCGTCTGGATGAGCCAACAGAGTTGCATTTGCCAGTGTTTCTTTGATATTTTCAAAGGCCTGTTCGGCTTCTTCGTTCCATTCGAGTGGAGTTTTATCTTTCTTTTTACTTGTCTTTATTAGTGCAAACAGCTTACTTTGTTCGGCTGCTGCATTTTTCATGCAACGTCTGTAGAAATTCACCATCCCCAAGAAACGCCTAAGTTCTGCGACATTTGAGGGCTTCGGGAAGTTCAGTATTGGCTCTACCTTGGTCTTCAAGGGGGAAATGCCTTCGGTCGAGACTTTGTAGCCGAGGAAGTCAATTTCGGTCTGTGCATATAAGCTTTTGCCTACGTTGATAGTGAGTCCGGCTGCGTGTATACGCTGTACCACGGCTCTCACATTCTCCTCGTGCTGATGCTTACCGCCTTCTGAGCAAATGCAGATATCATCCAGGTATGCATATGCAAACGGCAATTCCCTAAACAGTCCGTTGATAAATCGTTGGAAAGTTTGTGCTGAGTTGCGTAGTCCAAACGGCATTCGAAGGTATTCGAATAATCCAAAGGGGGTTATAACCGCTGTCTTTGGAACGTCCTGGTCGGCCATAGGAATTTGGTGGAATGCCCAGTTGATGTCTATTTTTGTGAACATCGTTTTACCCTTCATATTCGCGTTGAAGTCCATTATGTTGGGGACTGGGTAGCGATCAGGAACTGTTATGGCGTTTAAGGCCCTGTAGTCGCCGACAATTCGCCACTCTCCACTTGCTTTCTTTGTCATGTGGATAGGAGAGCTCCATGAGCTTTTTGAGGGGCGACATACGCCCTCCTCAACGATGCGATGGAAGTACTCTCATGCCGCTTTGAGTTTGTCGGGTAATAACCGTCGTGCTCTAGCATGGCAAGGCTGTCCTTTGGTTTCTATGTAGTGAACCGTGTCGTGTTTGTACGTAGGATGCCTGCGAATTGAGGGTTGAGTGACTCCAGGATAGTCTGACAGGATCCGTAAGAGTTGTCCGTCGACTTTAGTACAGCTGGATATGTTTGTGTCCAGTCTGTATGCTAGCGTTTTGCCTTCCACACTTTTATTTTCACTATTGATCAATTTACCGTGTTTGAGGTCGATGATCAGGCCATAGTGTGCAAGAAAATCGGCACCCAGGATCGGGTTTGGAACGTCTGCATCGGAGGAAGTACTTTTTGGGTTTTGTTTACTGGCAATATGCTCAGGTCTGCTCCCGAGTCAATTAAGTAACGTCTCCTGTTTGTCCTGTCCTTGATGAACAGGCGGCGTGAGTATTTTTCCGAGGGGTCTTCGGCCGCACAGATGGCCCCTCGTTCTAGTTTGACGCTTCCTTGTTAAAGGTTTTACCCCACCATCTGCACCTGTTGTTGCATTTGGTGGCCTCAGCGCCAAACCTATTATGAAAGAAGCAACTCTTATCATCCCAATTTTGAGACTGGGTTTTGGGAGATGATGTTCTAGGGGGAGTTGAACTCTGACCCCTGTTTCCGGAACTAGATCTGCGGTCTCTTGACCGGGACTGACGTCCTCTGCTGTTATTGCTATTGTTGTTGCCTCTGCTTTTCGATCTTTGTCGCCAGCTGCTGTTGGGCTTCGTCGAGCTTTGGCTTTTGTTCCTCTTTACTTCTTCGGTCAACTGAGCTATTTGTGCTCGAAGTTGAGCGAGTTCCCCAGTCTCTGCAGATACTGCGCTGACCACCGGTTTTGACCTTGTGTATTCGAGCGCATTGTCTGCGGATTTCGCAAGGAAGTCCAGATCCGCGGATGTATTGATTACCATGGAACCAACGGCGGCTAGGCACTGCACAACACTTTGTGGAAGTTGCTTGCAGAATTGATTGCCTATGACAGAAGGGGCTACGATATTGTCCGCCTTCTGTCTTAACTTCGCCATGAAGATTGAGGGTTTGTCGTCCCCCATCTTCATACCGCCCATCACATCGTCTATTATTTCATTTTTCGTTTTTCCAAATACTTTCTTTATTTTTCTGACGAACCAGGCATACTTGTCCTCTTCTGTCGAAGGGCATTCCATGACGTCCGGAATGTGGCGGATTATCTGTGGAGGCATGCCTCCACAGATGTGTGTATACCGCTGGTTCAGTGTTATGTTTTCTGTTCTGAACCTGCCTTCCAATAGAGTCAACCATAATTCTACCTCATTCGGCAGAAATTCCGGGATATCTATCCTTCGTCTATAGAGATTGGGGTTCTGTCCTGGTTGTATTTGCAAGAGTTGCAAGATTTGGGCCAGAACTTCGGGTGTCAGCTGTGGCTGACTACTGCCTCCCTGTGATGGTTGTGGGTTTTCAGTTGGTGGTGGAACCATTGCTATGTCTTTTTGTTGACAAGCGTATTCCACAGTACTTCTGCCTTCCTTGCTGGTCGAAAACACTGGCTCCTGTGTTTGTAGGACAGGTGTTTTCGGGTCGGAACTTTGGCTTAAAGTCCGACCACTTCTCAACGTTTTAACTGCAAGATCTTCTTTATTTATTGCAGTTCCCAGTCGTGCTAGTTCTGGGTGTTGAGGGCCTTCTTCTATGTTTGCTAAATTCAAGGAGTGTCGTGTCGAAGTCGGGGGAGTTGGGGGATGAGTCCAACCTTCTTCCTCCAGGTCTACTGTCTTGTTTCTCTTTATTTATTTATTTTAAAGAGAGGGGTATAAATTCCCACTTCAGCAGACTCTTACTTCGACGACCAAAAGGTGTCTTAGTCTGGGTAAAAAAATATTTTTAATTTGCCGAGCAAGCGAGAATCTCGCCAGCGCTACTGCGCCAAGTTGAAATAGCGCCGAAGCGCCTAAGACTCCTCACGACGTGGTCGAAATCACGTCGGGGTCACCACTGTGGAATACCTTGTCGTGAGAGATATTCTCACCAGAAGGAAATTCTACAGAATTTAAGCGTGTTCAGCCACTTCATACGAAAGTATGGGCAAGCCAAAACCAAACCGAACACTGGCGATTTTAGAGCCGGTTCTATGAGTTTTTATACCGGTTTTGGCTGGTACACACAAACACACGTACGTAGTAAAATACGTACGTTGTTTAAGTACGGCCAGGTCGCATCATCCCCTACTATCGTAGGTGGCGGCTGGCCGGTTCGTGTATGAATCGTGACATTGATTGATGGATGACGTCACGATTCGTACTCGTACATTATCTGCAAGTATTCGCAGGTAATTACGATCGAACGTAATTTGGTGTGTTCGTTTAACGTCGCAAGGACGATAAGTTGCCTGCCCTATGGGGCGGCGACTGTCGTCGAGGGGTCCGAGCCCCTACACCTCATACCGATGAGTCCCCACAAACACTTAATTGATTTTACAATCATTTTACCTCCTGAAGAAGAATGAAAGCCGACGTATCGCAAGTATTTCCAGTAAATCAGGACCAAAATCAGTTTTTCTGGTTTTTGTCTTAGCACCTACTTACTTATCTTTTTATCAACTCTAAAGCTATTAAACCTAAAAAAATCAGAACAAAAACTGATATATCGAAAGTACCATCATGCCAATCCATGCCAAAATCAATAGGTCCCATATTCATAAACATCACTTTAACCTCCCTTCACTTAAAATTCGCTTAAAAATGACTTTTGGCACAATTTTGTATTTAAGAGTATTTTATTTTTACATTGGAACTCCCATAGGAGATACAATGTTTCCACATTTTTAAGTACGAAATTGTGTAAAAAACTTTTTTTAAGTGAAATCTAAGTGAAGTGAGGTTAAAGTGACGTTTGTGAATACGGGCCTAGGTCTAGTTTTTCCTTGGTTCTAATGTTTGTCCCAAATTGTGTAATTATCTAACGAAAATAGCGAACTGCACGGGGTTAACCAGAACTGTATGTATGTATATATTAGCTGTATATAATAGGTATAAATGTGAATCTTTGTCCGTTTGTCTATATGTACGCTCATCACTTCAGAACCACTTAATTGAATGAGCTGAAATTTTCAGAACTTATTTGTGTTGTTTCAAGAAAGGTTTTAATTCAAATCCGAGGTCCATATCTTCCCCGGGAGTGAACTTGTGGATTTCAACCCCCTCACCCACCAAGAAAAGTTTTTAAGAAGTTTTTCACAAAAACGTGTTATATTCTGTGACATAAGTATACCCTAAAAATATCACGGCTCTATATTTCCCCTTCTTGAGATATGGGGCTGCAAAAATTACAAAGTTCAATACTTACCTAACTTACCTATTATACCTACTGTATTGTAAGAAAAATGAGATATATATATTTTATAGATAGAAAAATAGTTATTTAACTTCTTAGAGGGACAAAGAGAAATACAGAATGAGAGAGTGTGATCGAGAGAAGGAGGAGAGAGACAGAGAGGGAGCAGGAGTAGGAGAGAGATCAGCCAAAATAGTATATCATAAATGAATTATTATCTTTCATCAGCTGGTGCTGTATGTAGTCTCAGTGCATGCTTGCCATGTGGGAGGTATTTGGTTCGATTCCCAGGCGAGATATAATTTTTTTCAAATTTTTTATACATTTTATCCGTAAAGTGAACGGTTAGTGGGCATAAATTGATTTTATTATAAATTTTTGTTGTATTGTGGGTGGTCTGGTGGAGTGAAGTAAAAGAAAAAATAGAAAAAAGGGTTATTTTATGAAATGCCTAGTAATTTTAGGCAAAGTGTGAAATGAGAAGAAATAAATACCTTACTCATAAAATGAAGGGGTCCTATATGTCGGTGTAATATTCATAAGGTGAAATGATTTATTTAAATACTCTTTGTGTTGAACAATTCTTTTTTATAGGTTTCATTCTCTTGAAATTTAATTTTTTCTAGCACCTAAAACACATCACCCAGCTGGATTTTGCCTCATAGTGATTTAAGTGGATGTTCTTCCTCAATGTTCTCAAAACCAGAATTGTGAGGTGAAATCAGGCTGTGTTTCAAAAATAACATTTGGAACATCTTCGCCACTAATTCGTCGTAGGTATTCAACTTTAATTGGTATTAATGAATTAGACCTTATACTAATTTTACAATATTATATACTGAGTGACCCAAAAGCCGTGCAACCCAAACATTCAAATGTAAAAATCTGAAAAAAAGAGACAGAGGGCTGAAATTTTGCACTCTTGTAGGAGTGGGTCACTCAATTATTTATGCAAAATTTCAGCTATATATCTATAGTAGTCTAATTTTGAGTAATTTTTGATTTTTAATTTCAATTTTCGTATTTGTAGCAAAACAAATTTAAAAAAATTTTAAGTGGCCAAAGTTTTCCAAAAATTCTGAAACTTGCCACAATAATGGAGGGTGATTACCAGATTAAGCAGGTAAGGTTTCACTTTCTTATATAATTTTTTTTTAAAGAATTTTCCTAATGATCTGTACGCATAAAAAACAAATCAAAAAATTTTAAACTACAAAAATTTTCAAAAAATTGTGAAACATGGGACAATGATAGGGAAATGGGTACTCAATTATGTGATTATGAAACTTTTTGAACGCACTGAATGAAAAGTTGCATAACTGCTCATTGCAGGTGTTATCGAGAAAAAACATTGACATATGAAAAGTTGCATACCCAAACAAATTTAAGGAAACTGTTATGACAAAATTCTGCTGTAAAGTGAAGTACTGCACCAAAGTGCGGATCAATGTAGAGGATGAAATAAAATTTTGGAAATTTAAACATTTTTTTTATTTGTTTTGAAAGCATAGTATAAACCATAAAAAAAGTTCTTAAAAAAACAAGGATGAAGGTACTGAAGTGAAACTTTACCCGTTTAATCAGGTAATCATTCTCTATTATTGTACCAAGTTTCAAAATTTTTTGAGAACTTTTACCATTAAAAATTTTTCAAAATCTATTTTTCAAACATGAAGAAATTATAAATAAAAATCAAAAATTCCTCAGAGTTAGATGATTACAGATACAAAGCTGAAACTTTGCATGAATAATCGAGTAACAACTTCTGCAACTGTGCCAAGGTTCATCCTTGTATCTCTCTTTCTTCAAAATTTTTACATTTGAAGGTTTGGGTTGCGTGACTTTTGGGTCACCCGGTAGTATATGTGTTATGTAGGCAGGTTTACGTAATGAAATCGAAATAAACTACGTTTTAAGTACCTATGTACAAGCAGTTGCATAGCTTTTCTCTGATAGGAGTAATGTTGAAAAAGTATGAATCGACTGCTACACTTTAGCGGCAGGTACTTACTGGACGAGTAAATAGTGTCGAGTCAGTGTACGCCCTAAAGAGCTATATAAATTTCAACGATATTTTTTTAAATTCGAAGTTTATGTCGTCTATCTCGTAAGCGTCGACTTTAAAGGAAATTTCCGTATTTGCTGAAAATTCAAAAAGTGAACCTTCAGCTAGGCGTATTGTTTTTCGCGTTTAATACTCACCATTTTCATTGGCTAGATCAACAATGTTATTTTCACCCATCAACGCTTCTTTGCGGTCCATGATCACCTGAAAACGAGACACGTTCTAATTGAATTGGGTACCGAATCGTGCTGACAATTAGATTCTGAGCAGGTATACCTATAGGCTACCTAACCGGTTGCTTGATTTACCTTCCGAATAAATTGTTTTTCTTGTTCTAGCGATCTAAAGTACGTACGACCGGAAGTCGATATACGAAAAATGAATTCTGGATGTAACCATGGCGAACAGGCACGACTAACAAGGGTCGTGCTGATGCTATAATTTTGCGAACAATTTGCGTTAATCTTCTTTAACTGGAAGTATTTGCAGTTAGTAGGCCTACGCACTGTCAGCGGTAAAAGTATCATATTTGCTACACGTTTCTTCGAGTGCAACCGAAAAGTTTAACAAAAACAGCCACTTATTGTTTACTGACGAAAACACCAAATTCGTAATTATAAAGGATATAAATATTAGATACAATGTCTAGTGCGAGTAATAACAACGCTGTGAGCTATAGGCTATGTTAATTTTGCTACCACATAATTATCTACAGGTGTTTAAACAGAAAATTACATTTGCATACATATTACGTTTGTCAGTCATGAACCATGAACAGTGTTTAAAAATAGCCATATACCCATGCTTTCGAGAGGTTTTCGTGTTCCACGAATTTAGGTTCCCAATAGGTATATTCTTTTTATATGTTCAACGACGACTCCTTTTGCTCGTTTTGCGGTGAGATTAAAAAACAAAATACGCTAATTGGAAACATAACGAATCAAGGTCGCAATCCTAATTCGTCGTATACAGAAATTAATTTTTCAAAATATAGGTCAACGTTTCACCCAGAGAAACTTGCGTCAATAACCCCTGCAGCTGGGTAGGTTGAGAAATAGAAAAAATTTATAAAATTTTTAAATTCAGCTCCACTAAAATCCATAAGTTATTACGCTTTGTATAATTTGTTATTTTTACGTTTCCGTATACAGCCCCTGCGCAACCCCAACAGTGTCCTCCTCCGAGACTGTCTTAATCTCACACCTCAAGAGTTTCTTGCGCTCTTCGAGACCTCGCGCACCCACCCATTGGAACGGCTGCAGGGGTGGTAACTAAGTCATTATTGCCACCTATTGTTTGAAAAAAACATAAATAATATTAACTGGCAGTTAATTTGCCGTTTCAGTATCGAACGAAACGTTTTTGTTTAAACCAATAACCACTTTGTTCGGGTTGGTTCAGATATGTGGTAAAATTCCACTACCCCTACCCCACTTATTACCTTCTGGGCATGGGGTAAAATGTGCAACAGTTTTCAGTTTTTCTGACTTTTCTCTGAAAGAAAAGAAGTTACGTAGAAAATAGTTCGGTGTAAAGGTATTTTAAATAAAATTCTCCATGAAAACTGTTTTTGTCACGTAAGCACGTCGATATTCTCTGTGCCTATAAAATTTACCTGCAATTTTTTATCTCGTATAAATAAATCTGTCAACAAACTGAATGAGATATTTCTGTACATATCGAAGTGAAATTTAGTATTTGCGTACCTACTTTGAGTCTATATCTGAGGAAAGTTTGAAGATGGGCCAAATTCGCTTATATTATAGTTTAATAAAAATTATGGCGTTTTGAAGTTTTCATTATAGTACAAAATTCTTAAAAATCTACCTATAGCTAAATAGTGCAATACAAAATGCGTAACATTTGAAAACCAATAGTATCCTATTGATGGGATTTCAGACTTAGGTGACTGGAAGTATTTTTTGTAGAAAATTTTATGAAAAATATTTCTGTATCGAGCTATTTTTTAAATTACTCGTATTTTTTCAAAGAAAAATCGAAAAAACTGCAAAACGTTACACATTTTATCATCCTGGAAGCAAGAGTGATGGGGCGGCGGCATTTTACCACATATTTTTGCGGAACCAACCAAAACATAATTATTCCAGCAATAAAACTTCGGCATATAATTTTTTCCCTTTCATCATCGTTTTTACACCTCATTCGCCTGGGCTACATACTTTTGTTCGATGAGAACTTATAACGTTGAAATTCTCAATTTTTGAAATTATTTTTTCGATTCGTTACCACTTTCGAATTTTACCAATCATTATCTTATCATTTAAAAGTACATGTATAGCTAAAGTTACTATTTACCTTCAGAACGTGTGATTTAATTACTCCAAGTGCTTCGTTATATTTCTTTCCCAACGAAGATAAAGAGAACAGAAACTGAGGGTGCAACCAGGGTGAGAAAATTCGTGCTATGATCGCTTTAGTTATTCTACAAATATTTAAAAAGTTTTAAAAATTTGAAAATTACATGTAAGCTACCATTTCGTGTATGATAAGATATTATAGAATTCTGTGGTTTCTAAATGTTAGGATAAGCCTACTATAAGACGTGAATACGATAGCCACAATATCCACGAGAAAAAGCCCGGTTTGAAGCTTTGAAAATCAGAAAATTGAAAAAAAAGAACACTTTTGACCAAAAATGAACAAAATCATCTTATCTTTTGCTATTTTCGCCAAACCGGGGATGGAAGGACATCAGAAAATCTCATCATTTACCCATCCTGGTGAATGTTTTTTTGTCCCCTTAAGATGCAAAGCTCGAAAGTAATTAATTCGGATAGATGATTTCAGAATGAATTCTCTTCGCCTCTTAATTTTCGCAATCTTTGCAAAAACAGCTGATATTTACATATGGGTACCTACATTAGCATAGAATGACCACAATCGTAATGACATCATCGGTATAAAATACTTTGTAATTCGATAATAACTAGTCGTTAAATGAAACTTTTCGATCCATTTCTATAATAGGTATACGAATTTTCTTTACCCAGTTTTCTTGCAAAAGGGGTGCTAAAATTGACCACACAAAAGAATTAGGGGTGGGGATGATGAAAATTATCCGTTTCATGAGAAAAGAAAACGAATGGTACTTAAATTCCATTTTGACCTAATTTTTTTCATATATATATTATATAATATAATACAAGCCTAAGTACCTCTTCGTGGCACTTTGGCTTGTACTAGCCTGGCAACACTGATCAATTCATTATTAGGATGGAAATAACGAAACATTTATAGTTGTCTTAATAATTTTCGTTGAATTTTGTCTTAAAAAACCGGTTTGTACGTTTATTATAATGATGTATTATGTATGTGAGGATGTATGTTTGTATGTATTTATGTATGAATGTATGTATCACCCAAAATTTTGTGTTCACCGTTTTGAGAAAACTACCGAACAAATGGGACTGAAATTTTTATGAGAGTTAGTTATCATATAGAATCAAGTCTGAAAGAAGTTTGGTGCTTATCAGTTTGGTAATTACCAAGAAAACTGGAAAACAAAAAATTTCTGAAAAAGTTGTTTTTCCAGATTCTGAGAAAACAACAAAAGGGATGGAATTGAAACTTTCACGATAGATTATGCTTACGTAGGTGCAGGTCTGATAGAAGTTTGATGTCTATTAATTAGGTAATTTTTTATAAAACTGGAGATGAAGATTGTAAAAGATTTTGTGTTCACGATTTGGAAAAAATGATAAAAAGGATAGAACTGAAATTTTCACAAAAGGTATTTCTCAAGGTATTTCTCATATGGGACCAGATATAACAGGAATTTAATGCCTATTGTTTCAGCAGTTTCCAAGAAAACTAGAAAACAAAAAACTCCTGGAAAATCAGTTTTTAGCAATAAAACATCGATAGATGGATATTAGATTTTCTTAATTTCTGTTGGGACTACCAATCCTCTTCCTCTTACACTCCTGCAAACACTTGACTTTAATCATACAAAAATTTTCACAATTTTATGCTCGTGGCTACACTGATTCTCATTCCACCACTCATTCACTTTTGAACCTTGGTTTGTAACATACTATTTTCTATCAGTGTGAATCAATGTTGGTATATAATACAGCCTATATGTAGCTACTAGAAAATTTTCAACAACTTAGGAAATGCATTCATTTAAATCAATAGACGTGTTCACGACCCTATTTTTCGCAGATTCCCAATTGCAAGCATTCCTTAGGGAAGAAAATAAGATTAAAATTACCTAAGTAATGTGATGTCAGATGCCACATTAGTCCCTTTTGGACAAATCAAAAGAGAGGAGTGCATAAGAAAGAACAGAAGGCATAAGTTGTTTAATTTTGTAAGAATTAGGTACCTACCGGATGTAACCTAACTGGTTGATATTATTTGGTACATACAAACAATTAGAATTAGAATTTGACCCTAGCTTTCAGAAAATCCTGGATCCACCACCAACATTAATATTATAAGGTAGGTAAGCTAATGATATCATGTGTAGCCTCAGTCACCGGTAGGTAAGTGTAATTTAAATGAAAAGAATCAAAATTGAATATACATATTTAAAAAAAAAGAGACTTTAGTCCTAATATTCAAACTAAATAAAAAGAAGCCATGTTAGTAATAGTGTACAAATAAGAGTGAAGTGAATGAAAACAAAAGAGAGGAGTTTAAGAAGAAAAAGAAATATGGTGGTCAAGTTCTAGCAGCCAGCAGTAGCACTCGATGAAAAAACAAAATAATAATTATAGGACGGTGTGGTGTGCGCATGCGCATGTTTACAATTAGACCTCTTGTGTTTGTGAGCCTAGCTTAGTATAAAAATTAGACTAGTGGTGGTGTGTCAATAGCCTGTGAACCAAAAAGTGTGTTTGCCCTTCAAGATGTACAGACAGGCCACACAACCTACCAGCAAGTATAGTAATACACTCCTCACCACTGGTACGAAGTTGCCACAGTAATAATAAAAGAAAAGAAAAATACAAAAAGAGGTCAAAATAAAGCCCACAAGCTACAGAAAATAGTACAACCTCATGCCAATACAATGGTAATAGTCCAAATTCCAATTTCTCCCTCTACCTGCTTCTAACATAGCCTGAAAGATGGTGTTTCTGTAAGCGCCTTACATTTTAATCACTGAGAATAGTTTAAGACCCAGAAAAACTTTTAAAGAAATGTCAATTTTTTATCAATAATTGGGGTATGATAATAAATCTTATCACCAGTTTGTGTATAGCAATTGAATTTTGATGGTAACATTTTGCAAATTGTACCTATTTTGAATTTTTAGAAATGCAAAAAATGTCAGTGGTAGTCAAGGCCAAGGCCAAGGAAGTCCTGAGTATTATTATTACTCCGATTATCTACTGTACTAATCAGGTAGAATGAGTCTTATAGTTCTTGAATAATTATTTGGTGATTTGTAAATGTCCTGATCAATGCAAATCATTTGTATGCATAATACATACAGACTTGAGGAAACAATTGTTCTGAAAAAAATTGTAGAGTTAAAAGATATTTCAAAGAATTAACCTCCTCTGAAAGTTAAATTTTCTCTACCATAGGCAAAAAGGTATGATCTTTAGAATAATGTTATCTTATTTGGAAAAATAATATCAACATTTGTATGAAAATTTGATGAATCATTAAAAACAAAAAGTAAAAATTTGTCTGTCTTTGTTCCTTTTGAAAAAATTAAATATTGTTTTTTGTTTTGCAGAATAATCCTTGATTTTTTGCAGCAAAATTTCATAAGATTATTCGAGTATATGTTACTTGACTGTCCTAGATTGTCCTAGACTATCCAACCTCTCTTCAACCCCATTCAGCTATTATTGAAAAAAAAAAAGAAAAAAAAAAAAACATTTTCTGTAAAATTTTTAAAATGGCTCTTAGACTATATTATTCCGGAATACTTCAATTGAATTGTCAAGGAAAAATTCAAAACTCTCATTCAGATTAGCGTCGGAAGTATCACCTACGTACCTATATACTTGTTTTGAAGGTATACGTGTGATAGAGGGCAACTGATGAAAATATTAATAGAATTATTTACGTTCGAAATTCACTCCTAATGAAGAGGTTATATAATTTTTTTTTTTTTGCTTATTCGTGGACCTCATGCGAAAGCATCCGCATCCGGTTTACCGGTTCAACAAAAAGATTCATAATTCAATCAGAATCAGAACTTAACGGGTAGGTACAGTTACAATTTTCATGAATTTTTTACAATTACCTATATTCGACGTCACTGTCAACGTAAAATCATGAAATTTCAGCCATTGTAGTGAATTGATGCCCGCTATTTTTCTAGATTACCAATCATTTTTCATTGTGGTCAAATTCTAGCCAAATAGACGTGCTCTCGGTTTCGGAAATAATTTCGTACTTACATTAATTTTGGTATTTCAAAAGCTGATCACCTGATTATTTTGAGAATATGAAAATAGGTGGTAAATTACCAGTCCTTGGGTACGAATCAAGTATACGAATATGGAAACAAGCATACGTTTAATGTACGAGTAGAAGAAGAACATAGAATAATTTTTGCAAACGAGTATCATGTATTTGTATGTGTGAGTTTTACGAAAGAAGAAATTATCCAAGGCCACTAATTGCGATTGTGCTCAGTCTTGTATTTCTACAAGGGTTTGAAATGGAATTAATATTAGAGTTGCAAAAAGTTTTATGATGGAAATATATGGAGGGTGAGAGCCTTGATAAATTGTGAAAATGCTCCATCTTATATCTTGTGGTTCTGCCAGAAGGGTTGTAACATGTGGATATTTTTAGGTTTTTTCAATTTTCCTCAAAATTTAAGCGATGTAATGTACCATTAAAATAAGTTACTCCAGTAAAAAAACAATTTTAAGCGAAACTCGGAACAAAAAAATTTCTATAAAATTAAGTACTTTCAAAACAAATTTATCATATTTCTGAGTGCTGAGATACATGGTAGGTAGTGAAGAGAGGCTTTTTTAAATTCAAAACCATATAATAATCTATTATTTTCTTATTGAGAAATAAAATCAGCATACCTATCAAGATTTTCTATCAATTTATATTCTACATTTCTAGTACATGTTATATTTCATGTCTGCACATACGTAGTGTCCCTAATAACGGAAATAAACTATCGAAAAAATTATCCTAAAATTGTAGGTAATGGTTGACGATTATTTTTCTGATGGTTTATTTTCTTTATTGGAGGGCACCATGTATGTACAATTATAAAATATGATGTATAGACTACCTACAGATGGAAGATATAAGTATTATGCTAATTTTTTTGGCTATCTTTACGAGCCGATATGCATGCATTCCCAGCTTCCTAATTTTTGACTATGCATAAAAATATGGATTGGGCTTATTAAGGTGGAGGGTGTAGTGCAGTTGAAGGCAACATAATAAGTATCATTGAAGGAATAACCGGATTCTTATTACATGAAGTGCAGCTACTTCACTGTATTTGAACTCTGATTTTCAATTTTATTTATAATTTTGTTAAAATCAATTTATTTCTCAGTTGTTGGATATTCTCAAATATGAACAATGTCAAAAATTGCCAATTGACAAGGATAGTTTGACTAATTGAATAGTTGAATCAATGACAGGTGAGTAAACTTATTACTAAAATATCATTTTTTTGTTCAACTGAATTAAATTAAGTAGATGTGGACTCATTGAATAATTTATGCAATGTTTCGACTTCTCGATCGATTAAAGACCAGAAGCTTCCTTTTTATTTGATTAGGTCTTTGATATTATAGTTTGAATGAGAGGTGAGCTAGATTGAACATCCTATATTCCACTATAACTTTACTCCAAATGTTCCTGATGAAATGAATAAGGGCTTATTCGATAATGCACAACATCCCCAGTATCATGAGTCCATATACACTACTCTAGCTCCATCAGATGTAATGATAGTTTTATTTGAATGGAAAAGGAATAGATTTAGAAAGTGTTTCTCTTTTCATATTTACCTGTAACTCTGGTTCAAATGGGCCAAATGAAGTGAAAGAGGACTCTTTTGATCGAGCGTAAAGTCTCGAGTATTTTAACCTTTCATTCATTATCGTAGCTTCATTAGGTGGTGAGGCATTTTAGTTTAATAAAAATCAAGGAACTTCCCTTCAATGATACTTATTTTAATATATTGCCTTCACATTTTTATCACTATGCTCACTCCATGTAGTTATGTGTAGTCAAAGTTCCTACTAGAAAAATAATACAGATTATTATGACTTTGAAAACAATACAGTTCTACACCACTTTGTACTTATCTCTGTTTTGATAGCTATAGAAAAATTTATCGAATCTTTGTTGTTTCACATTTTATGTAAGTAGGTAAATTATTTTCAAAAAGAAGTATTTTTGTTGTATTTTGCCTATTTACATCGGTTTAGCTATCTATCGGGGAAAATTAAAAAAAATTAAAAACAATCACTCGTTGTAGCTTGTGAAAGCCCACAGTACTGAGGTGGAGCATTTTTATCACTTATTGAGGAGCCCCAAACACACCGCATTTCAGCCATAAAACATTTTTTAACTATTAATTCAATTTCAACCCCAGTTTTAATCTTACTTTACTGGGCTATACAAATACAATGCAGGAATAAAGAAAAAGCGGAGTTAATGTAAGTATAATAAATTATACATTTAGTGACCAAATAGAATACCCGATGCACATGAACATGATGAAAGACAGCCTTGAATGACTGTATTCATAAAAATGTCATTTAGAAGTTATAAGGCCATTTAATTTTCAATAAGCTCTAAAGTACGCTCATCTTGTTTTACTTGGGTATAAATATGTGAATTGTTTTCATACATTAGGTGAGCCATTTTTAAGATTTGAAATTAAATTTAGTTGGTGGAATCGTTTCAGCTTTATATATCAATTAAATAGTTGAACTCGTAAAGAAATATAATTATGCAATCTAGATTCAAAGTAATCTCATTTTTTACTCTTAGTATACGTCAGTATTGATTGGTAGGCCTGCTTTATCGAGCTAATCTCTCAAATTGCACATAAGCTTATGCAGCAAGTAAACAACTAATGAAAAAGCTTCTAGAAACTGCCACACTATGTTTATATATGAAATATATTATTCAGCTCTAGCCGGCGATGGAATGGCCATAATAGGTAATAGGTAGGAAGCCAGTTCAAATCCCTAAGCTGACCGTCCTTCATTCGGCAACCATCGACATGTATTGGACACACCCGCAACCTAGCAGTGTGTGGTGGAACTCATCACTCTCCTTCCTTCTGCAGGTTGCTGATAGATGGTACCCTGTATTTGTGAAATTATGACCATATAGGTAGTGTAAGTCTGTGTGTGTAAGGTGTAGGTGACATTGTGTTCATGTTCAACCTTTCTCAGACACTATATATCATTCAACTCCTCTGAGTTTCTCCAAGGGGGAAAGCACTGCACCTTGTTCATATATGAAATATAATTATTCGCCAGCTACAGCCGGTGGTGGAGGGACTATGTGGTTAAGTTTACCACTTCTCTGGCAAATGATATGTAAGATACCGATTCGAATTCTAAAACTAGCAGTCCAATATAGCTAAACTTAAAGATATTAAGTTTTTACTTTTCAGTTTGCTGTTTTTCTTTAAAATTTTTATAGACCCATTTTCGATATTAACTCGACACTTGTATGGACGGTTTTAATTATTGCAACTGGTAGGCCTAATCGTTTATGTCACCAAATACAGTAAAAAAACAAAACATAATATAAGGTCTTTGCCAGCTGGAAATAAACTCAAGCCTGGTAAAATTTGTGCATTGAAAAATTTGAATTCCAGTTTAACAAGCAACTCTAATGGTACAAGCAGCTCATCGAAAAACAATGCGCAGAATATAGTACTTTAACATTTTAAAAAGAATAGGCCTACTCACGTTTTCAGTTTATCCAAATATTCAGAGTACTGAGCTGTTTGACATTGCAAATCGATACCCATTGCTGTTTCTGAAATTGAAAATAAAATAAATCACTGTCGTTGTGAGTGCCCAACACTGAATAAATATTACGCTTTATTATGAATAAAATCTGTAATCAAACCACAAATTATATCGAGACTGCATTTTTCAATGTATTCGGATACATCGAATTCTGGCTGGTCTATTTTTGGCTCCAGTTGTTGACACAATATTTTGGCATGTTTCTCAATCATTGGAACAGCATTTTCCAGAATTTTGAAGTGAAATGAGGGTGTAAGTAGTTTTCGGTGTATTCGCCACGAGTCAACTAGGTTAACGAAGAGAAGAAAAAAAAAGGCAATTAAGTAAAACATTGTTATTATTGGAATTGTAAGTGAATGGGTCATAATGACTAGAAATGTGAAAGTTCTGCATTATATTAGGTACCAAACTATTCCTTTGTCTGTGGTGGAATATTTCATTTAAAAGTATACGTTTACCACAGCGATTCTCAATTCTTCAAGTTTTGTCATTTGGTCAAGAGTTTCTCATTGCCTCAATCTCCAACAAAAGAAGACGAAGTCAATATAGTCATACAGATTTTTAGCTGCGACCTAATTTATTGATAAATTCGTAACATCATTCTCATTTACAAAGAACACGATCAACATATTTAATAATTTTTTGTTTTATACAATAATTTTCTAAATTTTGTTCATGCGAATTTATTTTGATATGTTTTTTAATTATAGGTATATTTTTTTCTCTTTCTTTTCTAATATGCATGAACTTTTTACAACAATTATTCTTATGTTCATGTTTTATTTTTTTCTATTTCATAACTTTATTGTATTTCGTTGATTTTATTTGAAATTATATGATTATTTACAATACTTCATCATTTTAATTTATTTTTCATTTTTTCAAGAAATAATGCTTTTAAATTTCACGTTTTCTAATGTTTCGTCAGCAGATAACACATTTCATACAACCATAACATCCCATTAATGCATATAAACTTACAGACAATTAATGCGACCATAAAAATTCATAATTCATTTTTTCGAAAACCTACTTCTTCTAGCTATGCTTGCTTCGATAGATTTTTTAAGTTTTTTTATAGGTGCGTACAAAAAAATCTAGTGCAGCAGCACTTGGCTGGAAAACACAGTTTGCCAATTTTAATCCATAATTTAAAAAAAAAAAAACAAAAAACTGAATTCCAAATACGAAAGCAATGCAAAAGACTATCGATAATTATCGACATCTGTATCGATAGTTATCAGTTTTGTAAAAAGTTACGAAAAATTATCGGTAGTCATTGATACCTATCTTTGACAAAAAATACTTATCGATCTAACGATGTTTTATTGTTAAAAACCAGTTTTCCAGGAATTTATTCTGATTTCTGCCAGACATGGTCAACCTTTGTTTACCTGTCGGTATTTCTTGCGCGGAATTGGCGTAAGAAAAAATGGGTCAAATCGCGCAGAATTAGTGTCTACAAAATGTCTCTTCCACGAGGAACTGGTATAGAAACAAATCTGTGTTTTTGCCTTCACGTGGAGCTGGTGTAACCCTTTTTCACTTAGGTACGAGGTACTTTAAGACAAAATGTGAGTCATCACCTAAATGATGTTACAGACTTGTCTGGTTTTTATGCAAATATATAGGTAATCACACATCTGACACTGCACCACGCAAGTCTAAACAAGTGGTCTTCGATAGATGGCCTGCAATAATTCTGATTTTCTGTGGCGTCCGAAACAATTTACAAATGGGGAAATAATATCTAATTTCAATTAAAAGCTGGTGATTAAACTTTAATTTTCCATAATATCGTTCAGGGTCATATACACAGTAATGAAATTTCAAGTCTTGAACCAGCTCACCTTGCAAGGCTCTAAAAAAATACAGAAAATTTTTTTCCCTCGCTCCACTTGCAAAATTGTTTTCTCAATTACCTAATGATCCACCACAGGTGAATTCACCAGTGGGCACTGATACTGATGAATTTTTTGTATCTTTATTGTTTGGTAGCCTCCCATCTTCTCCAAAAATGTATTTATAGGTTGAAGACCACTGGTCTAAACAATCATTCATAAAATGACAGTCCAGAGCGAGTGAAAGAAAATCGGTATTTATTGGATTACGCATCAGTGGTTGATAAACTTTCTCAGCAACTGAGCTACTTTAAAAATTAAAAGTTCATTGTGTGCTATTGCAAGCCAAAAATGTATACTTATTGAATGAAGAATTTTTTTTTTTTTAACAAGATTAGATAAGACTTAAGCCTATTATCATATGGTGAACATCAACCAACGATTACGCTGAAGTGAAATTTTGAATGAAATTTCATGAGAATCATGGTGCTGCAGGTACCACATACTTCCACAAGCCAAGCTACTGCTAGTGTCCATACGAGCAGCTACTGTTTGGTTTTCACTGGGCTATACTATACTTACTGTATCTGATTTCTGTTCATTGTTAGTGTATTTTCAAAAGGAAACTACAACTATTGAATTTAGTGCAATGGCGAGGCCTGGGAGTGGGATCTGTGGAAAAGCACCAATCCTGAATCGTGGATCACGAATATACACAATATATGTATGTGAATGCTTTTTGCTCATTTTGACACTTTTTGGGAGTCTGTGGAGCCTCCGCTGTCTGACCAATGTATGGCAGTGGAACTTGGGGTAGTGTTAGAAGCTATCATGGGCTACATATTGGTGTTGAAATTTTTGAAGTTCATCCGCCAGTTTCGGAGAGAGGGGTTCTCAAAGTCTTACAAACCCACCACGTTGTCATCATAAAATTCGATACTTTCGGAAAATACACACTTACCATGGTTGATGCGCGGAATAGATATTTCTATAATGAATTTATTATAATGATATGAATATTATAATAATTTATGGAAAAAAAAAGTTATTTTTTTAATCGCTTTTTTCATTGTTCCTGTAAAATTTTTTTTTTTTAGCGAAAACTTATTCTTCTATGTAAGCATCCAGAGTCTGCAAAATCTACAGCTTTGGACGAAACTAATCTGTTGAGTCCGAAATTATTTATTCTGTTTTATTTTTGCAGCTTCAAATTCTCGATTGAAATGATCCTGTTATTTAATGCCCCCCCCCCGCATTCTACTCGACTTACCATTACTCGTGAGAATTCCTTTGTTCCCAAGCCACGAATCCAAAAGACGATAGGAGTCAGATTTGTTTAAATGAATGGTATGCGAGAGAAAAACCTGAAAATTAAATTCATTTTAATTTCTAAAAACGTGCTCATAAAACTTAATCTACTTAATTAGGAAATGAAATATGTGGTAATATTTTTCTTTCAAAATTTTTCATTATTGCTGTAGAAAGTTTAATGGTAGGCAACATCCTAATTCGTTTAGTATTGGAAATGGCAGGAAAAGTTCAACTGTTGGCTTTGCGTACACACTTTTTGGAATATTGCGACAAGTAGATACACGTGTCATTAAATAAATGAAAACATTTTTCCATATTTTCTTTCGAGGTTCATTCTCCTACATCAACCACTTTTTGAAAGTGAGTTAATAATGGAAAAAACGAATGGACGCCAGCATAATCTTTTGCGACTTGACATTATGACGAAAGTTACAACAAATTTCCAATTATATTCCCTAAAAAGTACTTCTCCAATCACCGGTTTGAATCCCTGAATTATGAATTAAGTTACTCCAATTACTCTCTAAAGTTGCCTTCATGTCTGTTATTTGGCAAAATTTTGGGATGATGATTATGAAGGCAGCTATTCTTCCTTAAAAATTGACAACTTTCACAATAAAATTGCTAAAAATTGAACTAGTTTTTGGAAATTCTAAAAAATTACAGACACGAAGGCAACCTTGGTAAAATGAATGTTGGAAACCAAAAATTAATCGGTGTAAAATTGAATGAGTGAAGGAAGTTTTTTTTTTGTCATCATTGAACTTTATTTTTTTAATGATAAATTCTTAATTTCATGACCAACGATGTCGGTGTATTCCAGCAGAAAAACTTTCGACAATTTTTAGATTTTCTGTTTGGGGAGGGAGTGAGGTTTATCAGCAAAGGCTATTTATCCATTAACATTACAGGGTTCGTTGGTGGGGCAGATAGAATTTATGTTATTTGGATAAAGAAATCATCATAATACTGATTTGAGAAACCTGAATGAACTAGAAAAAAAAGTATCGATTGTCAATGCAACGCGAAGATGATGGATCAGAAAGTATAGCAGCAGTTTTTCTCTATGAGTTCAAAATATAAAATATATCTCTTTGCATGTTGTGCAAATTATTGCATATTTGAGACATCTAGAGCTTGATGAAAATGGGTAATTCCAAAACTGTTACTTACCACCACCTTTGCTCTCTCCTTCATTTATTTTTCTCACTCATTCATTACTTTTTCTATATCCTTTGATTATTGACATCACCTCTTTATTTTCACTCACCCTTAGTTGGTTTCTTAAATTCCCCACACCTTTCAATGGTTTACTCCAGCAATTTATTTTAAACTATTAATTATATTTTTTTCTTAAAAATTCTCTTTCACCCGACAAGGACTTGAACTCGCCACTAGCATACTGGGAGACAGTCACTCTACCAACTAGTTTGGGAGACCAAGTTACGATCGGAGGTAGACGAGAGTGTCCTTTTATTTGTTTGTATCAGTTGATTTTTTTCTCAATTTTCTCGATAATCTGCCTGAATACATCAAATACATCGATTACAATAAAAATTTTCTTCGAGTACTGGGGAATGAGGGTGAGGGTTGAGATTTTTTTCTATATTTCTTTTTAATTTCTGCACATTTTCTCTTTTATCACTCTGTTTTCGTCATTTCTTTTCTTTTTTTTCTTCTATTCTTTAAATTTTTAACTCATTTCAACTATTTTATTCCCCGAGCTCAAATACAGCGTTCATATACATGTTGCAAAAAGTATTGTATGGAACTTGGTCGGAGTGAGCAACTAACAACTCGTGTGATTACCGCACTTGCCTACAGTTCATACTGGCAAACACTTCCCTCCCATGTTGCGTAATATACGATTGTGAAGTGATGTGTTCACATTCGAAAGTACGGTTGGGGTTGATATTACACTAATTAGAGGTGAATGAAAGGGATAAATATTGGATTCTATGGGACCCACCCTACATAAATAGACTGCGAGTAATTTATCAGTTCGTTGAATACTTACTTGTATATCTTTCGGGTCTTTCAATAATAAAAACAGCTGTTTACCGAGCCACAATCGAGATACAGGTCCATAATTACGTACTAAATCATTTAATGTTTCAATGATGGCTGAAAAGTGGAAAAAATAACGAACAATAAAAAATTAAAGTTGATATTACAACAGAAATATATCAGAACTCTGGCGCAGCCATAGCTTCACTAGAAAAAGCAAATTTTCAAAAATCAGCCAATCACAAAAAATCATGTAAAATAGCAGATAACTAAAGAATAAACTGACCAATCAAAACCAAAATTAATTTCTCTGGTCCACGTATTTAGAAGTAATGCTTGAACCTAATTTCACGACTATCAAGCAAGAATTGAGACCTCTTCTGAGTTAATAAATCATTGACCCTTCCAACCACTCCAGAGCATGAACCGTACAGTCAATTACAATGAAACTTGATAGCATGTCAGAATAGTTCAAATTCAATGACTATTTCAAATTTTGTGACTATTGCTCAAAAATTACGCACTTCAGAGACATTACGTAAATCTCTAAAAACGGAATAAAAACAAATATACCAGAAGTATCATCTGGCTTATTCTTCCAAACAGAAACTATCTGATTCCTGTTATAGAAGGGACTAACATATAGTCCAAATTTTGTGACTATCGAATGAAAATTACAACCTGTACCATGTTAACTAAAGTTGTACGCAGACTGTATATAGGTACATTGAGGCATCTGAAGTTGAATGGCTCATAATGTCCAACCTTCATGTATTTTGGTATTTAAATGCTGATGACGTCATAGTACCCTAATTTCAAGACACCATGCAGCTAAAAACACAGATATGCTAACTTGTTTCGAAGTCACATCATACTTCAAAAAGTCCGATTTTTTGACTTAATATATCTTACGGCTGAATTCTTCTTTAAGTACAGTTAAGCGTCTTGTACACGATGAAACTCAGCTTACCTTATCTTTGAAATTAGTCTGCATTATTTGAATGAATTATAAGCGAAGAAGTGTTGAAAGAAGAAAACATAATAAGGTTTCAATCCATAAAAGGATCAAATCTTGAAAGAATGAACAGCAGAATTATTTAAAAAAAGAAATGTAATACAATGGAAAAATGACATTAATAAAGCGGATGAATTAAGCACAAGCAAAAATAAAGAAAAACTATCTGTAGGCAATTTAATAGAGGAAACCATATTTAGAATTTTTATATCTTCACCTATCAAATTGTCTTCATTGAAACTGGTTGTTTATGGTGTGAAAAACCCTTATTTAAAACTTGAAGTTTCAGAATTTTTTGTTTTAGTTGAATTTGAAATAGATAATTGGATGAGGTGAAATAATAATTGTTCTAACATAGATGAGGATGGATGAGAACTAAGAGCTTACTATATGCAAAGGAAGGCACTACACAGCCTTTAATGACAGAGCAATGCAGTCATCTGAACAGAGCTTGTCTAAAGTTTTGTCAACAACACCTCAAATTTCCCTCTTAATTTATGACAAGAACTCCATTCGATTGTATTGTCAACTGTTGCTTAACCGCAGGTATTTCATCAAAGGTTGCCTTGAAAAGCGATATGTTTACTGCATAGAGAAACTTTGATTGCTACTACTAGAATCTTTATAGTATAAAGAATAATCCCTTCACATTGTCTCCAACCTGCCAAGCCAAAAGTTTCACTACTAATCTTTCATATCTACAATAGGTAAGAGAGGTTTGGAATTTTACATCCGCAGATGGAGTGCTAATAGTACTGAAATGTGCCTTCCTGAGGACTTTGACTTACGACTACATTGATTTGAATTTTATATTCTTCACCTCATGTAGAAGGACTTTGAGAGAAAAACAAATCTAATACCGGGTATCGTTAAGTCAAGAGTGACTGCAATTCTTGGTATCGTTTTTCTTATTGTGTCTCTCAATTGGCCAGGTTTCCCCTACCTTTTGTCTACATCGATAGTCTTCACAAGCTAAAGCTGATAAAATAAACGCATATAGCAAATACAATGAAATGAAATAAAAGAACTAAAGCACAAAGATACTGGCAGTAAGCTTGTTATTAGCAGGGTTTTTACCATGCGTTCAAATCTGCATCGCATCATATCGTGTTTGAAATATCTGTCTTCTAAATGAAATTCCGCTGTTTATACAGGGTGTTATTTTATACCTGATGAACTTGTAATTGAAATCTAATAAACTGTTAGTAGAATTGTCTGAAAAAGAATTTTGTTTAGTTATTGTCGTCATCTGCTTTATTCTTCATATTTTATTTATTTCGGAAATTATATTGTCCCAACTTAAGCTTTTTTTCTACTTGATGTCGTCACATTATGTCATCATCAGAGTGTCCAAAATATTTTTATTTTCACATTGAAAAATTCTCGGACTTCTCAACATATACAAGTATATAGTCCACATAATTATTATTTCAAGCTTTTGGCATCAGAAGTTTCTTTGGGTTATGAAATGAAAAATGTACCCGCCCCTATAGATTGTTTTATGAAACTTTCAAATAAAATTGTGGAATACTTTTTGTCACGTACCAAGGATTCACAAATCAGAAGGCCGTCTACAGACCATTAGCATGTTCACTAGCATGTACATAAATAAAGGGGAGCCAACCTCAATAAACACTGGCCAATGGCTACTCTGTACCGAGACTTCTTATGGCCAGCTCCAAACATGCATACATAAATACACCTTTGTAAATGAATACATACCTACCTTTGTTGATTGGCCATTAACTGTTTCGTCGTACTTTATTCATTGTCAAGATGAGATAAAGTTAGACTAGTGCACTTGCTTATCAATGTGATGTAATTGGTGATAAGCTGATTAATCACCGTTTGGAAATCCAAATTATGTGCAAAGTGCAAGAAGTAATTTCAAAGTATTTTGTTTAAAGTGCTATGCACTAAATTAGCCAATTTTTTGACGGTGACTGTCATTAAGGGTTTCGAGCCCCTAGAACCTCGTACAAGTAGGTGTAGTTTCCACAAAAACCTTGCTAAACAGGATTATTTCATCAATATGTTAGTAATCTAATCAATGCTACCATTTTTTATTAAAAGCTTTTATTATTTGGTTTTATTTGTTCGTTAATTTGTAATGACAAAATCCATGAAAAAAATAAGGTTTTGCCTAGGTTTTATACGAAAATTTACTTATTAATTTCGATCTCACGAAACGATTTCGGTGTGGGAGTAGGTACATTTTTCGTTTCATAGCACAAAGAAAATTTGGTAACAAACAATCGAATTCATATACTTAAATGATTTATATTATGGGTAGAGGATAGGTAATATATCACATCAAATTAGTCAGAGGTGTTCCTTTTTCTTGTTGTCACTGTACAGGTTTCAATTTTTGTCCGATAGACACGAAATTTTGTACGAACGTTAGTTCCGAGCCAAGAACTCGATATAATGAATTTAGTACCGACTGGCCTGAAAGTACAATTTATTACTTCTAGTACTGATATTTTTGTTTTTATTTTGGCTATTTAAAATGCCTAATTTCATCGTTCTGATAAAAGGTTCTCGTCGAAAAATGTGACTGGATTTGAGTTACATGCCAGCTGTTGTTTGTCTTATAATTTATTTTCTTCTTTTCCGAAACATTTTTACAATTGTTCTATTTGGAAGTGAATCGCAATTTTTTAAGTTTTTTCCTTCTTCGTAAAAACTCACAGCAAACCAGCTAGAACCCTAGCGTTAAACTGAAAACTTTTATGTGGATGTTCGAAAATGAAAATTAATTATTATGGTTCGCCTTTATTTTGCTAAAAATTTATTCATTCGTATAACGAATGATTTCTTAATTATATATGCGTATCTACGTGAATCAAGAAAATAATATTTGTTTCCGAAGATAATAGACCATAGTAATTATGCCAGTGCTTTATTGAACGTAAAAATTTCGTATTTCCGGATGGATGCTATGTAATTGAATGGGTACCTAAAGAAAATGATACATCCTAGATATATTATTTTGGCTAAGTAATGAAAATTTTTGTTTGCTCAAGTAAATGCCAAATTTTCCATTCAGTATTAAAAAAACAAATTCAATTAAACCATAAACATCGGTTAAACAATAAATTAAACATACTGTGGGGACAATACTCGTATGAGGTAATAGGGGCTTGCACCACTCGACGACAGTCGCCGCCCAAAGGCTGGCAATAATCGTCTTTATGACGTTAAACGAATTTACACTGGTGCGTTTGTATGTTCGTACCTGTACGCACGTACAGGTAAGATACATTGTATGGGCCGAGATCAATTACCTGATAACGATCTTGGTAATGTCACGGCCCGGTACCAAACGCGCTGCGTCGTTTCTTATCACCTCAACAGAGACAAGAAACGACATAACGCATGACATAATTACGTACATATACGTATGCATGTGTGTCCGTGTGCGTGTACCAAATCCTGTATATAAACTCTCAGAACCGGCTCAAAAATCGCCAGTGTTTGCCGAGGATTTGGCTCTCCCATACTTAATCGTATGAAGTGGCAGAACACGCTTCTAGTGTGAATATCTCTCACGACAAGGTATTCCACACATACCTACATTTAAAAAATAAATATTGAGACATCCAAAAACTCACAGTTTTAACATGTTACCATACTTTGAAAGACTCCAAACATTATATATTTATAAGTATTAGAGAACGGCTCACAAACCATAAGAATATTTAGTTATAAGACTTATCAAAAGCAAAGTCAATCAGAAATGTTACATCAGCAATACCCATTCTACGCAAGATAAAGATACCTTCTTCAACTGTTTTTGAATTGTATGCATAATGGTAACGTGTAGATTTTGATATACAACGATGAACCAACGATGTTTGAGGTTCCCCTTTGCTGTCTCTCTTCCCTAGATTATTCACAATTTTCGTTAGTTCTCAGTGAATAGTCAGTCTCATTTTTTACCCTTTTTGATATACAAATATCCATTCCCAGTGAACATTAAGTGTTCACGGATTATACAGTTTGATTCAAAATTCTGAGTCATTTTGTTTCCCAGTTTGGGAACTAAGTTCATCATCATAAAATCGAATATAAACACCCGACAGTGGAAACATTGCACTCTGTTTTACAATTAGACATTCTCAATATTCTCAATGACTCGTTGATAATTGGGATTGTTAGTTTACTATTTGTATGGATGATTCGATGAAGAAGACCATGTAATAAATAACCTGAAATGCACGACTCGATAATATTTCTTTCCAAACATGATAATTGTAAGTTACCTTTTGTAAACTATCATTCATGTGATAATGAGTTGGCCTAATTCCTTCTCTCTTACTTATAAAAACATTAGCCTGTTCCATTGAAGGCTAATTGGTTTGTTCTGGTGGGCTACTGATGTATACTGTTTCTGCTGACTTGTTTCCCTCTCAACTTACTAGTTTTTGAATTGTGATTCTTACTACAAGATTTAGACTCCTTTAATATCTTGTTATTGTCATTATCACTCAGGATGTTGGGTCTCATTTTCGGATTCCACAATATATATACTATATATAAATATAAATATATATATGTATGTATGTATGAATGTATGTATGTATGTATACACAAAAAAATTAGGTCAAAATGAGAAAACTGTACAATCGTTTTCCTTTCTCATAAAACTGGTAATTTTCATGACCCCCGCCCCTAACCCCACAATGATGTCAGTTTTAATACCCCATTTGCTAGTAAACTGGGTAAAAACTCTGACGCAGCAGCAGCTCCGTTAGAAAAAGTATGTTGGATTAGGTATATTAAATTTTGTTAGTGTTGAATGAAAATTAAGTAGTTATATGTAGGTAGTTTAAAACCTTTAACCGTTCAAAATAGAAATGAAAACGGACTTTATGGAAGTATCATCTGACTAATTTGTATTAAATTAGTGGCACCTTACAATAAATTACATTGAATATTCTTTCCAAATTTTGTGGTTATTGGTATAATTACCACGTGAGATCAGAAATATCCACACGTTTTAAAAAACTACAGTGATTTTCGTTTTCTACGCTCGTGAATTAAGATAGCCTTTTCAGAGAACTAAATACGTTCTTTTCCAAATAGAATAACCTGTAAAAGTTCTATCTGCATGATCCATTCTTTTTAAGCAAGTCTTATTTAGAAAATCTACTTATTACGCTTGGTGCGGTATTAGCCCCCAGGGTTGGGGTGGGTACGTTTTTAGTTTCATGATTTCAAAAAAATTTTGGCACTAATAACTCAAATTCATATATATTATATATATATATAGATAGATAGATACGTATAAATCCATTTCTTGTTCCCACAGTACAGGTTGTAATTTTTGTCCAATAATCACGAAATTTGGTGCAAATATTTTTACTGAGCCAATGACCAGATCTACTGATTTTGGAGACTTTCCCTCTTTTTTTTTCTAATTTGCATGTACTTTTCTTTGTGACACCCCAAAGGTAGTCATCATATTATGTTGAATGAAAATAAAAAAGATCTAAGATGTTTGAAATGACTATTGAAAAACAAGACAGCCCAAGATCATAGATCTTTAGAGTCAAGATACATCAAAATTAGGAAGGGAGGGACACAGAAACCTAGTTTCCCACAAACCACTGTGAACATGAGGTCTCGTCATATTGATCCTACACAACTCTTCCTAGAATATTATAAAAAGACCAAACAATCCAGACGGATGATCTTTAGACAATACAATTTAGTAAAACACATGATAGAGCTGATGTATGTTGGTTTTGATCTTACTGTTCAGATGTTGAGTGTCCATTGTCTAGTATTAATGAGCCGCACCATGTGGAGATGGTATTTTGGGGATCATCTTTCTGTTTCATTCATCGACATTTATATACTCACGACATGTAGAAAGTCTGCTTTTAAATAAGGAGGTGAACTATTATTGAAACACGATCTGAATTGTTGGAACTTTTATTTTATTTTACCACTTTATGTTAACTTATTTTAGATGTGAACGAAAAAACGTCTTTTGTTGAAAGCTGGTTAAGAACAGACTGACTTCCCCACTTATAATACAATTAGATCTCGTCAGTCTTTACAACTCAGATTCAACCGGGAAGTCTTTATTTATTTTATTGTATTCTACCAAGATCCGTTAACACAATAAACTGTATTCTTCTTATTTTATTACTTTCGTCATCACGATTGACTGTTAACAGAACATGGTATTGTGAGAGGAATGGAGTATTTTTTATCTATCGATCTTGGTGGTGGTATCGCGAAAATTTTATTTATTAATTTTATAGAAATACACTTCACATCTTTTTACAAAAATTAACCACATGCTCGTGTTTTCTTTTTTTTATTTCATAATTTCATTGTATTTTTCTGATTTTATTTGAAATTATATGATTATTTACCATAATTCATCATCTTAATTTATTTTTCATTTTTTCAAGAAAAAATGCTTTTAAATTTCACATTGTCTAATATTTTGTCAGCAGCTAACACATTTCATACAATCCTAACATACCATTAATGCATATAAACATACAGAAAATTAAAGTGACCATCAGAATCCATAATTTCTTCACTCGACCTACTTTTTTTAGCGAGGCTTGCTGCGCAAGTTTTTTTTTGTGCATCTTTAAAGTAGGTAGGATACAACCATCTGATTCTGAAGGTTATTCAAGGCAACCCATAAGAGAACACTTACTTTTTTTCGATAAAAATATCAATGCGTTGCCTAAAATTGGTAGCGGTTTTGGACCAGGTATGCTATTTCCGTATTTCCAGTGATGAGAGGAGGGTGAAAGTCGTTTGTACAACCATATTGCGGTAACAACCACGCCGATTAATAGTAGCCAATTCATTATGGTCGTAATACAAATTGAATGTACGAAAACCGAATCCGAAGATCGAATAGGAAAACGATTTAACGAATGTTCTATCACCACGTAAACAGAATACACAAACTGCGAACTCAACTTGTAGAAACGTTTTTCAACCAACTGCCACGTTGACGAAAGATAAACTAACGTTTTACATGTTATCATTTCGGCGTACACTAACCTTGCAGAATAGCTGTATCCATTTTTAAGCAGGTTTTATTTGAAAATCAGCATATTAAAATGTTCTCGTGAAAATATACGAAGGTCAGACCGAGTACGTTTTTCGATTTATGAAAAAATATATGATTTTTGGCACCATTAAAATTCAAAATCGTATATAAATATTATTAAGATGCCTTTTGATTTGCTATTCTAAACCTATGTAATGTTTTCATGTTTTCCAGGTAAGACGTTGTCCCGCATGTTACCTTTTTCAAGGAAGGTCTGATCAGGTTTATGATTGAAAATTTGGAAATTTTCGAGGAAAAAATTTTTTTTTTTATATTTTGTCCTAGGAAATTAAATGGCCTATTCAAAGGATAAGTGCCGCACTTAAATTATTCAAAGTCCGGTTTATAAAAAGTGTTGAAAGTTCGCCACTTTTGGCAATATGGAATGGACTTAATTATTAATTACACCATAATTTTAGTCAACTTTGAATTTTTTTTCATACGACACTTAAAAAAATGGTATTATGTTTTTTTCAATTAAATTATGAGGTTTTCTATTTCTCGTATATTACGGTTTCAGAAATAATACGTTTTTTGTTGTAGTCCCTTGAAAACGTATTAATGTAGTTTTACTGAATATATTACAAATTATGCATTCCGATCTATCTGACCTACACCCATACCTCCGGCTATTTATTAGTCAACAGCATCGAAATTTTATTTATGTGAAGTTGTATATTAGTAATTATTTGACATAAAATTCAACCACAGAGATGTTGTAAATAGTATGCATTTTTTTTCTTGATTTTTTGCAAAAAATATGAACAAATAAGTGTTTAATTTTAGGTGAAGTACCAACGCTGTTTTTGGTTTGGAAAATTCTCGTTTAATGTTCTCATCTGTACAACAGTTTTAATGGGAGAAACGAACGTAGAAAATAATAATTTTTCACCGTCTTCATTTTCAACTCATCTAAAATTGAATGGTAGGGAAAACAACCGTTTTCCACCAGAGACATTTTCTGTTCATCTGAAATTAAAATAGTGCACGCAACAGGATTGAAAGGTATGCAATCAGCTCAGGCTCGTATAGCTTCTACATGGGCAATATGGGCATTTCTCGCACTAGCTGGACTATTTGCCAGCCCTAACAAAATTTGAAAATTTCCCATTTTTTTTCGAAGACCCACAGATGGTAGTGTTGTCAAAAATATCGATATTTTCCATATCGATATTTTTACTTCAACTTTTTGACGTTTTTTCCAAGCTAATTCGTTATAGCGTTGTCAAATATTTCGATATGCATCGATACTTATCGATATTTTGCATATTAATATTTGTTGGGACCACCAATCTTCCTCCCCTCTCACTCCTACGAACACTCGACATTGTTTATCTATAGTGGTAGGTACTGAGATAATAAAAAAAACTGTTTCATTTGGCCCCAGGTGGAACTGTGGACTACATAAGTCATATCAAATCCCTGACATCTTGAAAAAATTGACTCCTCAACCCCCCCTTGTCAATTGTCTCCAAACTGACTCATAGTTTCTGAATGAATATTTTTCAAAATATCATGAATGAAAAATGATTGAAAATCACTGCGAAAATTTGATATACCTTTCAAAAGATTCTAACATTGGAAAGTGCTTCTAATTAATACCTTTCAACGTCAGCCGATCGGGTTACCTTCTCAATGGATTCCCTTTAATAACCACCTATTCATGCATACTTTCTACATTCACGTTCTAATAACTGAATAAATTCAGAGGGTAGGTATATAAGTCTGTATACATGCACTATGCTAAACTGCTTCCAGGAGTAAACTATTCGAACAAATCGTGGGGTTGTAAACATTTTTCCCTTAAAATATGCTCATGATATGATTACCAATTAGCCTCCGATTTTACCATTCAACCTCCTCCCCATTTCAAGGCCGATTAGAATGTTGCATATATATATATATAAAAAATAGACTACATTATATAATTCTTGTTAACACATTACAGGTCGCAATTTTTTTCCAATAGCCACGAAATTTGGTTCAAACATTGGAACTAAAACAAGGATCAGACTAACCAATTTTTGTAGAGATTGGCAAGATGCTTTGACTGTATAGTACTGGACCAGTGAAGAACGATGATTTCTGGTTAGACATGCCGGCACTAAATAGGCAACCTTACCGTACCTTTTGACGTACTTTGATAGGGGACAATAAAATACTGGCATACCAAATCAGTCATTTTATTCCTAAGTCAATTTGAAGAAAAATTGGTCCAAGATGTGTAAATTTGGCATAAAATATCCATATTTTCTTCAATGGCCTGAGTGGTCTCCATAAATATTAAAATTGTGATTTTGCCGCAATTTATTGCAGAAATATTGATAAAAACGGCACCTGATGTTCCACTGTCCTTCCAATGGGGAATGACAATTAATTTTCATCTAAAAATATATTAAATTATGAAAAAAATTTGTTTTTTTTTGAAAAACTAGTAATTATTTGTTCAACCAACCCTTTCACAATAAGAAATTATACTCTTAAAACAAGAAGGACCCATAAATCATAAACATAGAAAAGGAACAAAATGGCGGGTTTGGTATGCCCGTATTTTATAGTTGTCTTAACTTTGCTCTGTGTTTATCATGGATAGTATTCTATGCGTAGAATTCGATATTCTATATTTGTGATGTAGAATATGTAGAATATGTAGAAAATGAGTATCATATAAACAAATTGATAACTCTTATCAATGTTATTAGTACTTTTTCACATTACTTTCTACATATTCTACATATTCTACATAAAATTAGATATTCTACTTTACATATTATACGCGTAGAATATGCGTGTAGATGTAGAATTCAATTCTACATCGCTATCTCTGGTGTTTATGTACGCTATTTTTGTGAATTTAAGAGATATCTTTATCTGATGTATTCTGAATTTTAGTGAACTCAAGCAGAACGTCGAAAATACTCTATGGTTGCCTACTTTTTCGCCGGCGTGTCTTGACATTAAAAAGTACATTAGCCTTATGGAGCTTTACTGATCCAGTCCTATAATATAGCCTAAGGCCAGACAGTACTTCTGGTAGACAGCCTCCAAGGCAAGTACGCCTCTACGCCATTAACTGCCCTAAGAAAACTGCTTGTAATTTCTGGAAATTTCGTTTGTTTTGGTCACATTTATCGATTTAAATTCAATATTCCGATGAGAAATTCTCTTAAATTATCCAAAAAATTTATTTAGTGTAATTAGAATGGTCCATGTGAATGCAAAGAAAAAATATCGAAATTGAACAGAAAATGGCGTATGCGTGTACTCATCTTAGAAGTTCTTTACTTCTGGTGTGTCTGTTATTGTTCTAAAAAAATTGTTGTAGTATTAAAACTGGACCGGACAGATCGACCATACTGTACTTCCGGTCCGTCTTTTTTCGATTTTGTTCAGGTTATGGAGGTAAAATCAATAAAATTCAGTGTTTTTCGTTTGTTGCCAGACAAAATGTGAAAACTAAAACCTGATTTTTCTCGCTTGCGCAGTTTGCTCATAGGTGTTTTATTTACATTTTCTATCTCGTTTATCCTCGCTCGTTAGCAATTGACATTCTTTCGTAGATTGTATGCAGTAGGAAGGCATGTTACGGGTAGCGACTGTCATGGCTGTAGCCACGAATCCTGTGCGCACTGGCGATGCGCAGAGGACTCGACATGACTGGAGACACTGGGTTGAGGCGACGCCAACCAGTTGTCTAACAGCGAGGCGAGAGCTAAGGTGTGTGACAACGAGATATTATATTTGTCCTTGTGACGTTAAACCAACATAGTAAACTCCTCCACTACATGGTAGCAGGAGCACGGTGTCTTACACTGGACCTCGAATTCATTTAATTCGTTTTCAATCGAAATTTAATTTCGCGAATCGAAACTTGGTTTCGGAATTCGAAAATTAATTTCGCCGATCGAAACTTGGTTTCGGAAATCGAAAATAAATTTTACAGATCGAAACCTGGTTTCGAAATCCGAAAATTAATTTCGAACATCGAAATTTGATTTCGAGAACCGAAATTTAATTTCGAACCCACACGCTTCCACTAGTCAATGACTCTCATCCGTACCTAGTACGCACTTAACAGTCTCGTTAAGAATTAACCTAATCAGTTAATCCCAAACCTAAACAGTTTGACTAACGAGACTGAATCTCAATTCAGTTCTATTTCTCTATACCCCGTATAGTAAATAATCTCCTAATTGTAAATTAGTAAAGAAATGGTGTTCGTCATTGTCGTTAATATAATGCTGGCGAAAAAATAATTCTCAATTATTTTTCCGCCGCCCCCAGCGCCATTTATTACGTATATTATTCCGGGAATAATATATATCGAATTCAACAATTCGTCCTAAAAAATATTTAGGCTGTATCTGATACAGAAAACATCGCTAAGCGTTAGCGCATATGGTACATCCATCCTTCAAAACGAGAGAGATGGAGAAAAAATTTATTAACATCCCTATCTCTCTCGCACTCACGCGTTTTAAAAAACGTTACAGAAAAGAGATACAAATCTATCCTTTTCGATCGAATTTCTCAAGAAATGCAGCGATCGTGTTAAGAACAAAAGATTCAATTCAACCAATCGGCTATCACTAGCCGCTGAACAGTTGAAGATGTTCGTATGAATTTTTTGTTGCATACGCACACATACGCAAAAGGGTTTGTAACCCTTTGTGCATTTACGCACACAAACGTAAATTATGCATAACGCTGCAGCAGCAGCGACATCAGCGTGTTTAACACGACGTACCCAGGGTGTACGAATATATTCACGATCACAATCATTCCGTGTCAGATTGTGATCGAGTTAATGTGCGTTTCCGCAAATAACCGTGTTTTAGTTAATTAATTTGTAATTTTTGAAGAAAAATTATTAATTTTTTCGTAATTAATTACGCGTTTTGTGACATTCATTCCCCCTGGAGTGTAGTGGTGTAGTTTCCTTTTTGGTGCAGCCACTAATTCACACAATAACCGTAAGTACACTTACGAAAAGTTTTAAATCTTTAGTATATCGCCTAAAGTGCCTCCATATTTTCAATATGCATTCGTAACCCATTGTTACGAGCCTAAATTATAGGTATTCGGACTTAAATTACTTAATTTTTATTGATTTGTTACCCAAATTTGTAACCTCAATATTTAGTCCGAACAAATTGCAAGCAGCCAAGATCGCAAATCGATCTTAGCTGCACATGGCTTAGTAATTTTATACGTAATTTAATTACGAAATCATTTCGGTTTGTGACCCCATGTTTGCGCTGAAATAAATTCCTGGCTGCATAAAACATGGAAACCGAAATGAATTCGAATATTTTTATTCGTTTGTAAAAAATTTTCGAAATCGATGTTTCGCCCACGGGTCATGCCCGATTTTTCGTTTTTTGCAAAAACTTAGAAAAATTTTTTCGAATTCATCTCTTTCGCAAAATCGAATATGATGCTTTCGCCCACGGGTCATGCCCGATTTTTCGTTTTTTGCAAAAACTTAGAAAAATTTTTCGAATTCATCTATTTCGCATAATCGAATATGATGCTTTCGCCCACGGGTCATGCCCGATTTTTCGTTTTTTATAAAACCTTCGAAAAATTTCGAATACATTTTTCGCAAAATCGAAAATAATGTTTTCGCCCACGGGTCATGCCCGATTTTTCGTTTTTCCTAAAAACTTAGAAAAAATCGAACAAACAAAACGATTTCTTAAAATCGACCAACCATGACCCTCGCAATTTTAATTTTTTATGTTCCCAGAACATGACTCAACAGAAAAATACGTCGCGTAGCGACGACATCGATGTCCTCCTCGATCCAGAGTCTTTACTGATGGAAGAGGAGGAGCAAACCGAGGCATCCATCCTTCGTGAGACAGATGCGACCCCAGCGCCACAACCGCGCTGGGTGGATGAAATCGAGGTGGAGGAGCTGCGAAAAGCGGCGGCAATATTGCCAGGAACGCAGCCGTGCACGCAGCCAACACCCGCGCACGTAACCACACCCATACGAATGGACGTACAGCCCATAAGCCGAGCGTCCACGCATGGAACAAGCGACGTCACCGACAGTGACGATGAGAGAGAACAGTTTGTAGCTGTTCTCGAGGACGCCGAAGAGTACGCGAAGTCGCTTGAGCGAAAACTCGAGCAACCCCACGTACCGCAGTACGAAATCAACGCACTGTCTAACGAAGACAGTGCGATCGAGGCGACCATTCGAGACCTCGAGTATGTACCACGTGGCCTCGCAAGAGAAACCTTGCGCAGGGCCAGGCAGGTCAAGCGAAAGTTGCTTGTGCTGCAATCGACTATAAAATCGAATGTGCAGCAGCAACAATCGCCACATCCTTCACCATTCGTACCAGAGGTACGCGAGGATGCTACGGAGAAGCGTCGCCGGGAGGAGCAGGAACGTTGGGACGCTAGGGCCCTCGAACTAGCAAGAGAGCTAGGTGACGCTCTGCGAAAGGAGGCCAACGCCCGCAAGGTGCTGACCGCCTCGCAGAAGAAAGTCCGGGAGCTCTCTGCTAAGGTACATGAGGACCTTGGTGTCCAAACAGCACAGTTCATCCATCAGTACCTCCCGGATGCAACAAAGGCCACCGAACGCGATCGTTCGCCTCCGCCACCATCACCAGCGGCCGAAGCGCAACGGACCCCAGTGAGGGGAGAACGAGGGCGCCCAGGAATGGTGACAGGTAATGAAAATTCAAATTCATTAGATAACATAATATTTCCTGAATTAAATGAGGGTGAACCGAGCCCCAAAAGGCAATGTTCCAACCAACCCTCCTTATCTCACAATCACTCTCAATCAATCGACACGTCGTGTCGCGAGCTATCGCAAAACTCGATAGAAAACGTAACACCCCTTGCAGTAGCGATGGACTCAAACTCCATCGAAAAACCAACATCCGAAAACTATATTTCGAAATGTTGGGAACATGATCCAAAAGATCAAGTTGATGCCGGGTTTGCAAATCTCAAACCACCTAAATTTTATTTAGAAAAGTGGGATGGCGATATCCTAGGCTATCCTGGGTTTATTAACGGATTTAACAATTACGTTAACAAACGAAAAGATATCGCTATTCCACAAAAGATCAACCTACTGCAAGGGGCTCTACCGAAAGTTTTAGTAGAGAAAATAAGTCATTTTTCCCCTGACAACGTTGGCTACATCCAACGCCTAAAATTCCTAGATAGTAGGTATGGGGACGAATCCAAGATTCGAGCTGAAATGTGGCTAAAAATAACTGCATACACGGCGACCACTAACGATACAACGTCAATCTTAGACACGTTAGACACTCTTACCATTATGGTAGATAGGTATCGCTTACTTGCAAAAGTAATCGATGAGGAACAACTATTCAATATAGTAATTAAAAAATTTCCTCCCCGATCGTACCAAAATACTTTAAAAAGTAACGAACGCAATGTCAAACATTTGTTCGAAGCGGTTAGATCGTTCATTAAAATTAGGGAATTATCGGAGCCTATCTGTACCTCTGTACCAAAAAAGGTCGATAAACCTAATCAAACCCCACAAAATAAAAATTCCTCTCAACCTAAAGGCAGGAGAAATTTTGCGATAATTTCTTCAGAAAAGAAACGAACGAAAGAGGAGAGAATAAATCCAATCCTCGAAAGCGACCAGCACCACGTTCGAATCGCGCAAAATATAGGGACACTAATGAATCTCTATCTACTTCAGATGCAGAGGGGATCCTTTGGGTCCAACTCCCATCCGGCCAACGCATACCGGCCTCAACGGTGCGTACGCCGTTGACTCCAAATACGCCCTGTATTTTCTGTAGTGGTGACCACCATGGTCACCTATGCAGAAAAAAGAGCACATTGGAGTCCCGGCGCGCACACTATGAGCGCTACCGGCTATGCAATCGATGTGCGACATCGCATACCAGTACTAGGTACTGTAAGGCACTACCACCCGCGAACTGTAAATGGTTCCAGTGCGGAAGTAGTGAACACCACTCGAACTTATGCCCGGTGATTGACTACCCGATCACGGAGGGCAAGGTAGCAGCGTGGATCGAGCAGTTAAAGGATTGCAAGCAACACTTGCCACCAGGTAACCTGTTTGATAAACAGCAACAAAAATTACCTGTCCCCGATCCTAAACAACCTGTACAATTACAGACGACTGCAGCTTCCGTAGAAGAAACCGGTAGTCTCGTTGCCCAGCAACGTCAAGAGGATGAGAACCTGAGTTCCGTGTCCGCTGTTCCAGTGTTAAGTGAGTGCCTATCATTTTTTTCTACTAAAGATAATGACGCTCATTTCTTAACGTTTTCATCGTACATTCTCGCTCCAAATGCCAAACAACCAGTGAAAATTAACGGCTTTTTTGATTGCGGAAGCAAATATAGCTATATGTTTTATACATATGCCTATAAACACCTCAGAGAAAATTTTTCTGAGTTCGCAGAAACAATCAAATTTCGAGGCCTAGCTGGACAAACGTCAAAACAAATTCGCACACAAATTGTAAAATTTGAATTATTCAAACGCGATGGAACCAAGGTTCAAATGGAAGCCAATACGGTTCCCCACATCGCGAATAACCTATCCGAATTTGATTTTGACGAATTCAAAAACCGTTACGCACGATATTCCAATATCGACTTTTCTGGCTTGGACCGAGAATCCACGATACATTTATTAGTTGGTAACAATTATATGTGGTCGTTTATAAAGCACATTAAGCAGTTATCCCCAACCCTGACATTAATCGAAACAGATTTCGGAAAAATGTTAGGAGGATTCTTAGGAAAACAAACCGAATGTGACGCATTCGAACCATCATTCTTCACATCACCTGAAAGTATCGAAAATTTTTGGAAATTGGATACCCTCGGTATCGAAACCAAAAACCTCGTTGAAGACGATGCCGAAACTGAAGCATTGCACTTATTTTATAAAAATATAAAATTAGTGAACAACCGATACCAAATCAGGTGGCTATACAAATATAGCCCACCACCATTAGTCAACAATAGACAGTTAGCATTCAAACGATTAGAAAGGCAATTGCCCAAATTGCAGAAAAATCCAGAATTTTTCGTAAGATACGATCAGTATTTTACCTCACTAATCGACTTAGAAATGATCGAACCTATCGAAAACGATAGACCCGCGGAAGTAGTACACTACTTACCACATAAGGGTATCTACGATCCAACAAAAAGCACTCCTCTCCGAGTAGTATTTGATGGATCGGCCAAAACAAAAAAGTCTAACTTGTCATTAAATGACTGCATGCACAAAGGGAAAGTACTATTAGCTGATCTAATAGCAATGCTTGTAACCTTTCGTAAGAATCCTTACGCAATAATCGCTGATATTAAAAAAGCGTTTCATCAAATCGGATTGCACCCAGATGACAGAGATGTCACACGGTTCCTATGGATTAAAAATCCTAACAATCCGTTAACCAATAGCAATTTGGTAACATTTCGATTTTGTCGGGTTCCCTTTGGAATCATAACGGCACCATTCTTACTTGCAGCAGTGCTATTGCATCACTTCCGATTGGTCGATATGGAGTTCCATGACAAGTTCTTAGAACGATTTTACGTTGATAATTTAATTGTTTCCGTACCAACGTACGAAGAAGCAATCGATTTATACATCAAATCGAATAAATTATTCAACGATATCTCAATGGAACTCGCCCAATGGGGCACCAATTGTAAACAGCTAAGACAAAACTTTAACCCAATGCACGCATTGAGCAACCCAATTATAAAAGTGCTTGGCCTATATTGGGATATGGACCATGATGTACTTTACATGCCCAAACCAAAACCGTTTACGTCTCAATGGACGAAACGCACATTCCTTAGGGTATTATCGTCATTTTATGACCCTTTAGGTTGGTTTGCACCAGCATTCGTTCCGTCGAGAACGTTCATGAAAGTACTCTGGTCCAAAGGATTGAAATGGGATGAGAAAATCCCAGACGATCTAGAACCAACGGCCACTGAGATAATTACTGATCTCAGCAATAGCCTAAACTATTGTATACCTAGACAATTCTATCTAGGCTCTTATAATCCGAATACCTACCAACTACACGTATTCGTAGATGCATCACAAGTAGCGTACTCAATGGCAATATACATCAGATTTAGCAATACTAAATCAAATTGTCATGCAGTACGATTTGTAACAGGAAAAGCACGCATAACACCTATGCGACCGATAACAATTCCTAAACTCGAATTGATTGCAGCACTAATAGGTGCACGTGGACTACGTTCCCTACGTAAACCGCTCAGTTTACAGAACGCACCAACATTCTTGTGGTCTGATAGCAAATGTGTTCTCACATGGCTATTAGAAAGAAAAGTCCACCCACAATTCGTAAAAAATAGAGTCGACGAAATAAAAGGTATAAAACCCGTCGAATATAGATATGTCCCATCAACGGACAATCCAGCCGATATTGGCTCACGTGGTTCCTCTATCCACGAACTCTCCGAATCACTTTGGTGGTCCGGTCCTACTTGGCTATCCCAAGATGAACAATCTTGGCCAAAGACCGATTTGAATATAATCGAAAGTCTACCAGATGAACCGACCAAATTAGATACGCCTGTATTTCATACAATGAAAGAAGTTTTATCTTCAACTTCTAAACAATCCGTATCCATAACACTTGATGACGAATCAATTTTTGACAAACGTCATCCTGCCAAATACTTAAGGCAGATGAAATCTGCAAAAAGATTCATACCACACTTCTTCATTGGTCCAAATACAGATCAATGTGAAGTGACACTTCCAGAACCTGAAGTTCTGTCGCAGCAGTGGATAGCTGATCCACCGAATCAAACTCAGCCACTTGATTTGACAATTACCAAATCATGCTATATTCCGAAAGATGAAATACCTTTCGAAAGTTTCATACATCTACCGTTGAACACTCCATTCAACATAGATATAATGAAATATAATACTTTATCGAAACTCGTACGCACACTTCTAAAATGTATAGAAGCCGTACGACGATTTAGTAAACAACGAATAAGGAGGAAAAGATTAATTTCACCTTATGCATCGTTAGATTTCACCTTTCATTTTGCTCTACTCTGTTTCATCAGAGCTGACCAAAAGAAATACTTCGCAAAACTACTCGAAGTATTAGAAAAACGAAATCACCCTCCGTACATCCTGTACGAAAAATTTCATATCCTGATTGATCCATCTGGGATATTACGTACTGTAAATTATCTACCCGATATTGAGTACGCAAGAGACATGCTATCACCAATACTGATGCATCCTAAGTCTCACTTAACAAAATTAATTCTGATGCATACGCATCTGAAAAACGTACACTCTGGTACGAAATTTACCATAGCGGACTTTAGAAGACACTATTTTGTGCCAAAGTCACTAAAAGTGTTACCTCAAATTCTAAAAAAGTCATGCACGCTATGCAAAAAAGCTGAAACAAGACCGTTTAAACAACCATCTTTTTCAGCTCTACCAGACTTTCGTCTAGTACCTTTCGTAAATCCATTCACCTATACAGGTGTGGACATATTTGGCCCATTCATGGTATTTGACAAATACCTGCCAAAAACGAAAGCACAGTTGGCAACTCCAACTACAACACCAATTAAAAATTGGGTGTTGATCTTTACGTGCCTGTCCACGAGAGCAGTACACCTACTCTCCGTGTCAAATTTGACAACCGAGGACATCTGGACAGCGTTCTTAACGTTTTTCGCAGATAAAGGCACGCCAAAAGTTATCCTATCCGATAACGCAGCGCAATTCCACTTAATTGCGACATACTTACCAGAGTACTGGAAGACGTTCTCTGAAGAACGAAAAATAAACACTAGCTTAGATGAAAGGGGCATTAAATGGCACTTCATCCCAGCTAAAGCACCATGGTATGGTGGAGTTTATGAAAGACTGATCGGCATTATAAAACAAGTGTTCTATAAAGTCCACGGTCATCGGTCAATATACAAACATACCTTTCAAGCAAGCTTGAAAGATATACAAACAATGATCAACCGAAGGCCACTATGCCCATCTCCGGATGAGCTAGACCAGTTGACATTGACACCCGCACATTTCCTGCGGGCAAACTTAGGTTACCTAAGTAACCCGATTAATGAATCGATTAAAGACCCAACTCCCACAGCAAAACAGCTTATGGAGACTTGGAAGCTCGACCAAGATTACCTAACAAACCTCTGGCTAACTTGGAAGAGACAATATCTCTTATATCTAAGAGATCGACCACCAACAGCGCTATCTAATCCGGGGCGCACGGTACCATTTGTACCGAAAGTAAACGATATAGTACACGTTTTGGACTACACATCCAAACCTGGCGTTTACAAACTTGCTAAAATCATTGATTTAGAGAAATCTCGTGATGGACAGGTGCGTCACGCAAAAATAGAATTCTCAAGCAAGCAGATATCTACAAGACCTCTCAAGTTCTTGGCTCCACTGGAGTTAGATGACAGAGACGTAGATATCATCGATACGTAGTATCGTTCTCCGCTAGATCTCTCCTGATTATGACAAAAATAGACTGGACTGACAAGCCAATTTACTGACTTTGGGGTACGCCATAATTGGACATTATGCTCCTAAAAACGGCATAACTACGATTTTTTGGCACCCACTATTACTGTCATGTGCTTTATAATCAGCTTCGGGTAATAGGTGGCAGAGTGCACTACTTTATGCATCGTCGATGCCCATACGATACGCTAATTCCCAACTATTCCCTTTTACAGAATCTGTGATCTACGGCCAATAACTCGTCTCATCCTCAATGATGCAGCGTCCGGCGATTGGAAAGAACTTTCGTCGAAAGTCTCTTTCTCCACTTGTCACCGTTACGGGATCGTAACGACAGAAAAATAAGAAAATTGTTCCTATTTCTTATTTCTGTACATATCTATTTTCACATGTTCCTATATCATAAGTGTTATGTTTGTTGTTTTTTTTTTATAATAAAATAACATCTTATATATAAACATGTTCGTCTAATCTTTTTAGATTTCAGGAGAATCTTCGGAGGTGGCCACCGATGGCCACCCAGGAACACCGCCCCCAGTGTCATGGCTGTAGCCACGAATCCTGTGCGCACTGGCGATGCGCAGAGGACTCGACATGACTGGAGACACTGGGTTGAGGCGACGCCAACCAGTTGTCTAACAGCGAGGCGAGAGCTAAGGTGTGTGACAACGAGATATTATATTTGTCCTTGTGACGTTAAACCAACATAGTAAACTCCTCCACTACAGCGACCTTGCTTCGTGGGCGGAATTTGGAAAAAAACAACGAAACGTCATCAATGACGAACCAAAGTGTTGCCCACTCTTGAGATTGTAGGCGCAACCCACATCTATATCGCCATGTTTTTCTAAATTTACATTTTTTATTGTAGGTAAGTATCTACATCATAATTTTGCACGTTAAAATTTTAAAACCGGAGGATGACAAGTTTATTGTCGTTCGAAATTATATAAATTTCTAAAATATCTCAAATAATCAAAAGAGCACGAAAATAATTGTAACAAAACGCTGCCAAGAAAAAATAATTTGTTTGTGAATGACATTATTAGATCCCAATCTATCAATTTTTAGTCATCAAAGTCAGAAAAGCGCCATTTTCCGACTGTCGATGACTAAAAGCGTTAAGACAAAATCACAAAATTAGCCACTTATATCGCGGACCTTATGCACTACATTAGTATTTGAAGTCAGGTTTTGTTCACACTAACAGATTGTTTGAACTTCCTATTTAGTCCAGTAAAAGTAGCATGTATAGTAGTTTTTATTCTGGAAAATTGCCTTATTTTGTTTTTGTTGTTGTTGTTTTTTTCCCATAAATCCTTGTTGATGAGCGTCCTAAATAACATACTAAATTTCTCAACTCCTAACCCGCTAGCTTCAGTGGGAACTAGGAGCAATCTGCCCCCAAATCAGGTCCATGTCGCTGGCTCCTCACCTGATGAAAATCTCAATGAGACCATAGGTAATCATTCGTTTGTGCTTCGTTTGTGCACATGAGCACAAACGATGATAATGAATACATAAACGTGCACAAACAAAGTACAAATGGATGGTACCAACTGGGCGAGAAAATTCAATCTTGATGCTACATGTCTCTGGCTCCTCACTGACCTAGTTTTTCTGTTTTGCTAATAACTCACGGAACTGAGCACAAACGAATGATTATGATCTCATTGAGATTTGCATCAGGTGAGGAGCCAGCGACATGGACCTCCCCAACTCGACGTTTCTCAGTTTTCTTGGGAAATATCAACTGTAGCGGAAAAATAGCTATATCAAATAATGTTCAGCCTTAAATTCACAACAAATTATGTTGTCATTCATTTTTATGTATAACACTCCTCGTTTCCTGAAAAGTGAGCCAGAAAAATTTTGAAATTTTGATTTTTTTTTCTGACGGGGGGCGGTTATGGGTGAAGTACCAATTGAAATTTTTCTTTATATTTTGATCGAACGTATTTTTTCTTAAGAAATGGCTATACGAAGACAATTGTTTGGATTTGCCCTTGGAATGAATGCTACTTTAGAAGTGTTGAATTTGCTGAAAAATGTTTAGTAATATAAAAACGAGTACTTATATTAGTAATTTAATACTAAATAAATTTTAATTCTTCCCCGTAGCCGAGCAAAAAAAGGTTATACTTTTAAAAATAGTGTGTTTTTGTCGGTTTTGGTGATCTTGTTGTTGGGTGGGTGGTCAGAAGAGACCACTGAGAATGTGAGAACCTCTTTACGACGGAGTTATCTACGCTGTTGATTATTCTCTCCCCAACTAAGGGGCAACATCGAAGGTTATAGAAATACTTCGAAACAAAACTTAGGTAATTAGCAAAAAATAAAATCAACCTGAGAAGAAAAAATTAGAGCCTAACTTATTTATCTTAGTACTTACAAAATCATTTATATTAAAACTTCAAGATACCCACACTCGGAGAGATCGAACGAAGTAAACTAGCTATTAAAGTTGAGAAATGTAAAATAACGAACACAGTATTTATCAAAAAAGGAATATTTACAGGTAAAGAACTAAGGTACCAACCTAGGTGACAAATAAAGAAATTAAAATTAGCTTCGTCGGTCTCCTTGCTACAGAAAGTTCAACCAGATGGAAAAAATTACTGTGTAGATGCCGTAGGTATTTATTTTAAATGAGAAGAGGAAGACCAGCTTCATAATATGGAGAGACAAAATTGGGCAAAGTGCAGGAATAACTTTGGAAAGAAATCTCAGTCTTTTTCTTCTCTTGAACAAGGTATTGCGGAACAACAAAAAGAAAATGAAAGGAGATTTTTAGTTAAGGAGAAAATACAGATGATGGTATAAGCTGAATTTGTGAAATGTGGATGGTGAGCTGTGTTCTCGTCGTATCCTGGGAAAATAACAAATTCACTTTAAACTCACAATTAAGTAATATACGAATATATTAGCTGCGTTTGATGCAGCAAAAAAAATGTTATAGGTATTTGAAGTTTTAATTATAGCAAATTTCTGCTAAAAGTCGGCTCTCGTTTCTACACCACCGTTCTAGTTCTGTGTCCTGCCCATATCTTCAGAAGATAACTTTTTATTAGAACCTGCTTACTAAGCACAGGCAAGAAATTATGCACTTTTTAAGAAAAAAAAATTTCTTTTGAGTTCTGCCCTGGAAAACTGAACTGCTTTTGAGAACTAATGCCATAATTTTCTCAATACAACGATTGTTTTATTTTATTTTTTTATTTTTTTTTTTGTGTTTTTCCTCTAAAATAAAAGTGGCTTACATTTTGCCATATTGAACATATCTATTATGAACATGTCAACAATTTCACGATAGGTACAGACTCATCGATCGTTCTCTTTGTTTAACCTGAGTACGCAAAATAGTGATTTTTTACACGGCAGTCATTTGATTTTCTAACTTTTCTAATAATTTCTTTAACAGCAGCATCCAACGCATCTTTCCACTGAATTTGAACTAATCATTGTTTAATGAGGCTTAATCATAATATACGAATGAGTCTTTCAAGGAACAAATTAATTTAAGTATATACCCTATGTCATTCATTTTCTAATTACTGATATGTAAAAATTTTAGCGCTCAGTCTATAGTGGGAGTAAACAAGAATTATGAACATCAGATTTGCATAACTCTAACTTATCAACTCTAACTTCCATTTGTGTGTGTTACATGATGTATAGGTGTGTGGATGTGTGAGAGTGTGTTGCGCACACACACACAATGACACACCTACACAATGAGAATTATTATCTTCAGATATTTTTATGTTTACATATCAATCCTTCATGAGTCCCCAGTGGAACTCACATCTTTTTTAAAATTTATTTTTCTTTCTCAATCATTAAATAGACAACTGCAGTAAGCTAGGCTATGATTACGTAGACCATGAGTCATTGTATTATGTACTTATTTCAAATATGGATTTAAGTTATAATTTATTTCAACATTTTGGAGTGAAATTGGAGAGAGTATATGCATCAGTAATTGATCACTTGCACAATGAAATGCTAATATTATGGGTTTGGTTGTTCTGTGATTGGAAACACAGATTTGATATAATAATATAATTTTTAAAACATACTTTGAATACCTTACCTTGACTTTTTAGGTATGATGTGGAGTTATATAAAATTTTTTATATCTATAAGTTTTCAAAATTTATTTGTTGTGATTCACCTGAATTTCTCGGAATTTTATTGGGAAAGTCACTGTTTAATTTCTTTCATTGTGAGAAACAGAATAAATTCTAATATTCTAGTTTAAATATTATTGTGGTTCTCATTTAGTGTGAAATTAAAAATTCACTAATATATTTAACCAACCCAATGTAATCAACTTTACATTTTGAAAGATGATCATTAATTATTGGACAAAGAAATACAGAAGTGCACCAATAATTTACCACTGATCAATAATTAGAACAATTTAATGATTTTCTATTTTCTATCAATACTAATCGCTCTACCTACTTATTTAATTTCAAATAAGCCTCAAACAAGAGTAAGAAGTAAAAAATAGTGAGAAGGTAGGATGATTATAGTAAACTAGTCATCAGCCCTGACTTCGTCAAATTATGAAAACATAATGGCTAAATCCCAACAGGAGAAATCGAGAGTCCACTTTCATCAGTACATTGGCACCAATCAGTAAAATTTCCAGGAAATCTTATCAGTAAAAACGTATTTGGTTAGAAAAAAGAAAAAAACAATTCTTGGTGGTTATCCATCCAACTGTTGGTGGAAAAAATCTGTTTTTGGTTCATATTACTTCCCCTTTCACATTTCCAGAATTTTGAAAAAAAATGTATTTAGATGTGATACTGATGCACCTTCATGCCAATTTTCAGTTTTTTAACTCAATGAGAAGTACAAAAAATAAATTGGGATGGAAGTCTAGATGTTTTTGAATTTTATTTGGTAGATACTCAAAACCTTTTTCTCTTGACATGGATTTGATTTTTGGATAAAACTTTTTTATTTAATTGAACAGAATGCAAAATTGTTGACAGATGATTTTTACTTTGAAACAAACTGAATTTTAAAGATAACTGAAACTAATTATCTAGGTTCTAGTTTTAACTGTATTCATAAATACAAATATTCTAATACCCATCCATGAATTTTTTGTAAAATTGTTAAAAATAATGATGTAGATTGCCAGTGTGGAGAATCAAACCAGCAACCTACATATTAAAAAACTATTACAAAATTTATATGACTATGCCACCAACGGATTGATGTGAGTGTATGCATTTATATATGCCAGTTCACATCCCCACAACCACTCCCCCAACAGTGATGCAGCTACAATGCAGAACAACATCACTACAGAGGATGAGCTAGGCTGCTACATGGTGGTAAACACACAAACCTGCAACACAGACTTACACCATCATGTCTCAATAAAGTTTTAAATTGGAATTCTTTTGCCTTAAGGGAGACTGGGTACCATGGAACACTTCCTTTTTGTCTCTGGTGTGAGCTAGAACTGAGTTGGAAATTTGGGACAAATAAATTTAAAATGAAGAAACCTCCATTTACATAACAAAACCAAAAGAAATAATTAACATGTGATGGTTTTTTTCTGATTCCATCTTAAATGGGGAGAGCTTATTTGTTCTATGTTACAACACCTTAGTGTACCATGGAATTAGGGGTGGTGTATCATGGTACATCTTAAATTCCATATCTAATACAATATCAAGTAAACTGCATCTAAAAGTAATTATTTTTAGATGACACATATCTGCTATTTTAATTATAATAATTTAATTATTATTATGAAAACTGACTGCTTTTAAATTGTGTCATTTTCCTTATGAGTTTACTAATTTTGGACATCTTTCACAGTATCCTAAAGTTTCTCAAGATCCAATGTTTCATGTTTTTGGGCAGTTTTAATTAGGAAAATTATTTGAAAAAAACTGAAAGGTATTTTTAGCATGTTCCATGGTACATCAGACAATTTACACCATGGTACACTATGTTGACCTTCTTACTAGAAATTAAGATTATATTTAATCCTTCGACCATATAAGAAATGACTATGTACAATTTTTCAAAAAAAAAAAACGAAAAAACAACTCAATGTGATGTCACACTCCGTATTCATCCATGCTTCAACGGGAAGCATTGTACATGGCCAATATATCTAGTATATGGTCGAAGATTTAATCTAAGTGTTTTTGAGTATTGATAACTCTGTATGATTAATTACTGACAATTAAACATCTTAGAAATACATCCACAAATTTGGACGCTCAACTTCTCTCCTATTGGTCACACTTTTTGTGAGTTATCAAAATTTAATTTTTAGAATAATTTTAATAAATATTGCAATAAGTTTTTAACAACAAACTGGATAACAATAGTGAACAAATGAAGTATTTACCAGGTGTATGATACATAATGCTATGGAACCAGTTTGTCCAAAAATTGAAGGGATTCAGTTTTATCAATGGTACACTTGTTCCATGGTACACTTGTTCCATAGTACCCTGGTCTTCCCTACTGATTATCAACTTTTAGGCCCAAATGAGTAGTCATCTGAAAGAGATATCGTTATAGATGTAATTTGATTCATATTTCACTAAATTTAGATCAATTTTCAATGATTGGAAAACAAAATGGAATAACAATTTTCTTAACTTGAACAATCACTGATGAATCCATCCTACTTACTAGAAAATATTATTCGTTTTCAAAATAGAATATCTTTCCAATTTTTTAATATGCCGTGTGACTTTGATAGGGTGTCTTTTTATGAAATATTTGAATAAATCTGGCAGATTGTCCATAAATGGATGTTAAGAAATGGTTAACTGTCCCTTTCATATTTTTTAGACCATGCAAAAATTAAATAGATACATATACTTTCTGTATAGTAAATTTGATAAATCTAGTACCTATATTCGCTAAATTTCGTTTTAAAAAACGTACATTAAGAATTGGTCGAATAATAAAAATAAGTTTAGGTTAAAAATGAATTTTTAAAGATAAGCTTTTATTTTAATTTTTTGGCTTTAGCTTCATGCGAAATAAACATTATTTCGTTGCGGTATGTTGGTAGCGGTATTGGTATAGGTATTTTATGAATCGCGGTAGTTAGTAGAATAAAAGCTTATAATAATGTTTTATTGTAATCGGTGGGTATACTTATTCTGTGTATTTTTTTATGAATGTACACGTACGTCTATAAGTGCGTTGGTAGTTACTTTTAATGATTTATTCAGGTTTTATAACAAAAATAATATTTCAGCCAACTGACTTTGTAGATTAGGTATTCAACTAATTTAATTTTATCATGGTAATAGTCTTTGTTCGGACTATATGTGAATTTATATTTCGTAAATTTTCAAGTACCTATCTAAGTTTTCTGTGAAAATTTACTTATTTTCTTTTTCTTTCAAATAATGAAAAAATGTAATTATATTCATTTGCATACGGATGAAATATATTATCTTATTACCATTATTACATTCACCTTCAATTTCTAAATTAAATTTCATAGCTTGTTGAGCTAGGTAGTCGTTGAATTTACCACAGTAAATTATGTTTATTCTCGAACATTAGCTTAACGCAGGTCTACTTGAATAGCAGAAGTTTATATTGGTACAGGTTTGAAATTTAAATAAATATGAGGCGATGGACGAGAAACTAGTTGAGGATTGACCTTTATATCTTCACGTTTCGAATTAGTGCTAAAGGTCAAATGTCTAAGGATTGTTGCTAACGTTGTTTTCATTTCCCACGTTGCAAATTTCTTTCCTGTTGACAGAAAATAAAAAAATGAAATTAAAGCCAGTGTAAAAATATTATAAATGAACGGCTGATATTCCAGACAGACATCTAAGAAAAATTCTCTTTACAGAATACTAAATAAAATAATGTACCGTATTTGACTGGGTACCATTTTTTCAGGAAAAATTTTTTTTGTATTGTACACTTAATGGTGCAATCATTTTGAATTATGAATGAATTATCAAACAGGGTCTTCTGACGGAGATAGGTATGCTACGCTAGATTTTTTGTTTTTTGTAAGTAATCAATAGCTTGAAAAGTAAGTCTCAGGGTAAATTTGAATTCAGTGAAAAGAAGTCGTTTATCATTTTCATAATTTCCATTATATTTTGGAAAAATGGATAAGTATTAAATGGCAAATGCACTACCATGTTAAATCCTTGTAAGAGATATACTACCTACCATGAATCTTCGTACTAATTTGATAATACTTCCTAATTAAGTAAAATAAAAGTCTTCTCCTGTACATAGTTCACTTAAACTATCAATCAACTAAGGTAAAGACAGTAGTTTGCAACACTTTAAGAGAAATTTAAATTTTGGAGCTTAACTGTAAAATTAGTTTTAAAGTTACAGCATTGTTTCATGGCTCTTTGGAACCAGAAATCTATCTTCTATTAATTTAAAATATTGTATTGAATTAAATTTCATTATTTTCATAACTTATTACAATGAAACTAAAAAAAATTCGACACTAATGGTTTAGATGCCTAGTAACAGTTACTGCGTTAGTTTGCGACATGCCAGTCAAAATAACTTAAACCAACTTAACTTTATCAAATAATCATTTAATTGCGCCTTGGATTGGGAAATCTATCTATTATTAAGTATAGTAGTATTGAACTAAATTTCATTATTTTCATAATTTTTAATACTGAGACAATATAGCACCAAAATCCTATGTTTGTGACACTAACTGTTTAGACAGTAACAGTTATTGCACGAGTTTGCAACACTTTTGTTAAAAAAACATAGGTACATCAACTTCACTTTACAATATAAAAAGCTTTAATTGGGAATATTGAAGTTTTGTTTTATCTAAAATGTAACAGACGTTACAGTTTATATCTAGCTACAGTGCATAAGCCTAAGAATGAATGAAAACTCAGGAGTCAATCTAATACATTGTCTATTTGTTCTTACACTCTTTCGTAACACTTGTGTTGCAAACTAATGAAATGACTAATTTGTTGGGATTTGATTCTCTCACAACCGCCTCTACCTGAGACAACCCACAACAAAATATTATATATATTTTGTACATATTTGTATATGACATGTGGTAACACTGATTACAATATATCGAATCCAAGGATTTGTACATTATATTGTACATTGATTGTTTAGTCGGTGAATAAACGTAGTTTATGAAAGTTAACTATTTGTGTCATTTCTTTCTTCATCCTCATTCACCTCTCAACAAAATTTGAAGTGTTAGTTAGGTTCGAGTTTGAATAATAAATGGAAATTTATTATTTCATATAAAATACATGTTTTTATTCATCCCTCAGGGTTGCTGTTTGTATAACAGTAATTCTTCAGCCATTAAAATCAATTGCTGGACCATGATTTATCATTTTCTGAGAAATCATCAATGGAGGTAAACAGTTAGAAACAGTGATAATTTTTGACTCTTCAAAAAATTGAATATTTAATGATCTTTTATACCTACATGATGATAATTTTAAATATTTATGTGATGTTTTCAAAATAAGAAGATAGAGGGCATCTTAACAAATGCCAAATAACCTTCATTTCTATGACAGTAACCTTAATTTTTACATATCTAGGTGAAAAGTGTTGCAAATCAATGCAGTTTTCTAAATTACTGCTTTTATACTAATTGCAAAAATTTCTTACCGATACAATTTCTGTATCCAGCACTGAAGGCTAAAAATGAATAATTATGCCTTTCTCGTATTGCATCGGTGGAAAATCTTGTTGGATCGAATCTTTCAGGATCTGGAAAAATTTTTGGATCGCGTTGGATCAAGAATGGGATGACGATCACATTTGTCTCAGCCGGAATTGTGTATTTCTCTATCAATCAGACATTTTTATATGAAAACGTCGAAAAGAACGTAGGTACATAGGTACCAGGTACCAGTACTTATGCATTTAATGGGGAACATGGGTAGCATTATGAGTACTGAGCCTCACCCCCATTCAGCAGCCTTGCCTTAAATTTTTCAAAGAGTGGAATTATTAATGTAAAAATTATTTATGATTTTTCTGAAGAAGTCTACTAAAGTTTTAGTACAAAAATATTTCAGTTCCACCTGTTGGGAGAAAATAGTATAGTACATACCAAGGTTCAAAAGTGTGCGTTTTCATGACACAGAATTGGTCACTCTCTTTGCATTCACTTTGTAAACTATCCCACATGTAAATGCTCATTTTTGAACCTTATTGAGAAAGATATTTTATATAATTAATGATAAAAAAGAGATAAAACAATAAAATTCTATCGAATGATATGTCTTACACAAAAATTATAAAAAACAGAACAAAATATCAGACTCCTTACAATAGCAGATTTATTGTTCATTTAGAAAGTGTAACCCAGAGACATACAGCTAAAAAGATGTCCAATGTCTACTCAAAAACATTTCAATGTTAGAATCTTGATAGAATGTTTTGAATTCAAATATTTGTTACTGTGCATGTGTTGTAGCTTGATAGTGAGTGTGTATTGATATAGAGATGTCTATTTTCACAATGAAATATGCGCAGCTTTGGATGTGCAGAATGTAAAACTTGAATTGGTTCTTCTTTATCTTTTACATTTTTTTTAAAGCACAACGCATATGAAACGTTGGACATCTCTTTAGCTTTATGTCTCTGGTGTAACATCCACTTCGATGTAAAGTGAACGTGCCTCAATGTAAAAATATGCTTCACATTTTTACATGAAGAAGCATTCATTATGAATCGAGATTACATTTGTCTTTCTAATCATGTATTATGTAAAAAAATTTACCAAGTTTCAAATCAGTTTCCAACCAACGTGATAAAAATGGAAAGGGTGGATATAGTCGAAGGCTTTCTGATATTACCATTTCCATGTAATTCAGACTTTGTACATCTTCCAGAGTCACGTCTCGATCGCTTCCATTGAAAATATCTTTAATTTCTTTTCGCAGTTTTTGCTAGTGAACATGTATTAATAATTTTTTCGAGATTTTCATAATTATTAGGTTAGAGCAACGTTTCAACATACCTGCACTTCTGGATGTAGAGCTATCATAAAAAGAATCCATGTAAGTGCGATAGAAATGGAATCGTTAGCCTGGAAAAACATTAGAATAACATAGGTACTTAGATCAGTGGTTCCTGACTTATGGATTACCGTGGTTCATAGGATGGGTCGTTAAGACCTCTTCCCAAAAAATTAGGCCTACGTATGTTCATGAAGTGAATGGGAATTATATACATGAAAGGTGATGATGGAACGGGAATTGTTGCCAGTTTTTTGGTTTTAAGTCGACGCTGAAAAAAAGTCAAGAACTCCTGATGTTGGTAAACTTTGGAGTTTAATTAAATTTACGCAAGATTAAGCCATCAAAGAGTGAAACGTTGAGCTTTGATTCGTGAATAATTAACATTGAATTTCAAACGTAGGTCTTTCATCGATGTCTTTGACCATGAGCATCGATGTCTGTAAATTCTAGAGGATACTTGGCTACTAGAAACAAAAACAGTAAGATATTATTTTGTAGTCTGATATGCTCAGTCCCGCAAAAGTCAACCCCAGCGCAATATGAAAAACATAGTTTTTCCTAATATTGAACTTTAATTTTCTGTTGTTTTTTTTTCCAATTTTATAAATACCTAGTCCAAGAATTTTTCAATGAGTTCTGAGCATCCACGAAAAAATTCCATTAGAAATTGTTACCTATCTATGCCTTTGATAACAGGTTAAAATTTTGGAAAATATTTTTGAACGTCGGTGCTCGATTCCTTCAGAAAATAGGTAAAATATCGCCTCCGAATTAGTTTTTCATAAGCTTATATTTTATCTCCGTAAATATTGATGTTAGCTATCATAAAAATATTTCAGTACCTAAGTAAGAAGGTGAGAAAAGTATCTAAAATATAGATTTTTCTAAAATTTAGGAAGGATAGTCTTTTTTCAAAGAAAAAAATTTATGTGAATTTCTATATTAATCATTAGCTGGTTTTTTATTGAAAAAGTTTATCCAAAAAATTGCGCGATAAACACCTATTTTGACTTTCTGAGCATTGTTTTGTTAG